>OX463823.1:32387727-33647727 GCA_949825045.1 Argyresthia goedartella
ATGTAATAGCCTGCTATCAATAGATGTAACTACCTATGTTAACCAAAACATTCATTCAATAGCATTACTAGACCACTAATAGATTGACTAACTGGTACTTCAATGCAATTTTCAATTCAATATCTGTCTATCTACTACCAGCAATAGATCTATAGCTTACAATACTACCAATCTATGTGGATATAGGAACAACAACCAAGTTACCTAATAACCGCCTATACCTACAGATTGATAGTCCCAAATCGTGCCTTCCTGGAGCCCTTGACGGCTGCAAATCTCAGGAAGCCACGCTCTAGCTACCAAAATGTTCAGGCTTCTCAGCACCTAATGACCTCGTAGGGGCCCATCAGCTACGAGGTAGCGTAACGATCAGTTGCCAAGAAGTGTGAACGTCGGCGGTTCACCGAGCTGAAGTTAATTGGGGTCGATCTAACCTGGTCTGTGCTTCGGTCCCGTCAACCTCCTGTCTCTCTGCAAGGCCCGGGTGCACCCTAGGCTCTTCTTGGTAGACAGGTTCTTCAGCCAACCAGGTATGACTGGCGGGCCAGCTTCAATGAGCACAGTGTTCCAACACAGGTTATGTTACGTGGTAAAAACAATCGGGGCACGAAAATGCGAACTTTATCTGGTTCGAGAAACAATAACACACTCAGCTATATTAACAATCCTGAGGGAAACCCGAATACATTCCAGATGGCATGCGATTTAATTTCAATACCCTAACCAAAACGCGTTTTCATTGCGAGGGCTTTCGTCCGTCAGTTGTCAAAAAACTGCTAGGTTGGCAGCTAACGTCAAATTCAAAATGGCCGTTCAGAAACCATCGATCGAATATCGATTTGGAATCGAACAATAGTTTTCATGAGAAATCTGACCAAAATGGCTTCAAGTAAATTTTAATTGCCACCAAAACCATGCCCCTTAATTTTAAATGCTATCTGTCAAAAAGGAACTAAAATCGGCCATCTAAAATGCCTTCCGACTAAGAAATCGATACAAATTTCCACAAACTAAACTAGACAAGTTAAAATTAACGGTTAAAACAAAAATCTATTAATTTTGGCGCCTTCCGAATACCGATTAAAGCTAAGCAACTAAGATGACGTCATGATGACGTTTAGTTGTCTAGTTGGCTGTTAATTTTAGTTTGTGTCACCTTCCAAATCGCAACCGACAAATAACTAAGCACATAATCCCCGCAATTAAAGATCTTTTCCGATAATATCGGGAGAGTACAGTTCACTTCACCGACAAACAAATTAAACAACATGACTAAGAAAATCGCCATACAAATAATATATTATATGGGTATACTTTAAATTGATAAAAACCCGTATTTTTTATTATTTGTTTTTATTGCAGCAATAAAAATACAACCTCTGTGAAAATTTCAACTCTCTACCTGTTTCGGTTGATCCGGTAGAGCCCGGTGACACACGGACGTATAGACAAACAGCTGAGATAATAGGGTTCCCGTTTGGCACCCTTATGGTACTGAACCCTAAAAAGAATCTGACCGCATCAGAAGCACCCGCCCTACAGTGTTGGCGGGAAATTTGTAACTTCCGGTGTAGCGAGAGCTCAAGATATCTACTCATTTCCGTTTTCGGTAACGACTATTTGTGATCAGAAGTCATCTTGAAGTTAATAAATTTGGTTGTTTTGTGATCCTGTAGTACAAGTTTTACCTATCAACATATAATTTTACTATTTTCATTTTGATGTAATCATTATATATCTATAAAACCTTTCAAGCAAAGGAAATTGTCTATCACTTCAAAGGTTTATAAAAATCAATTATGAAATCAGAAATCAGAAATCAGATATTTTATTGTGGTACGTAGTTTAAAGTAGATGTTACATAGTATGTTTTGTCCTTACGTCCAGCCGCGAGGCGTACAAATAATACAAATAACCAAATAAACAACAGGTGAGTTAAAAAATATAGGCAACAAACAATTACAATATTACAATGATGTCAAAAAAAAAATGGCAAATATATTATTATTGTATGTCATATGTAAAATTGTATTTAGTAAAAGGTGATTAAAAAAATTAAAAAAAGATGTCAATGGCAATAGTTTAGTAGATATAACATGTCAACACTATGCTAAATATTCACCTACAGAGTAGTATGCTTTATCAGCCAAATAATCTTTTAATCTAAATCTTGAACTTGTTTGGGTTATCTATATTCATAATTGAGACAGGAACCTTATTGTATATTGTCGAGGCCATACCGAATACACTGTTGCTGAACAGTGCAGTTTTGTGTCTGGTAGCGCGTATATTTTTGTTGTTGCGGCGACTCTTCAGGTTTTCGAATAGGGTTGGGTTTATTTTAATAAACATTATTATTTCATATATGTATAAGGAAGGCATTGTTAAAAGTTTATGGCATTTAAAATAAGGTTTGCAGCTGTCTGTTCTTTTTAACGAAAATATAGCTCTAATGCATTTTTTCTGAGACTTGAACGCAATTTCCCTATTTATTCCGTTACCCCAGAATATTATTAAGCTGTCAGAACTGCGGCAACATCCACAACTTTGCGGAGCATATACAGTGCATATGAAAACTGGTTTAGTTTTTTGCTGACATTTTCAATTTGCTCTTTCCAGTTTAGTTTATTGTCGATTTGTAATCCTAAAAATTTCGTTGATGGTACTTCGTCAATGTTATTGTCGTCGTGTTTGATAGTTAATGGTATCCGTTCTTTAATTTGTTTAAAGTTCATTATATATGTTTTCTTTAAGTTTATTTTTAAATTATTATGCTGTAGCCATGTTATGATGTCATTAAGTGAATTGTTTATTTCATTTTCAAATATCAAATTATCATTACTTACGTTTTTATAAACTACGGTACTGTCATCAGCAAATAGGATCATAGGGTTTGATGTCGAGTCAACAATGTCGTTAATATAGATCAGGAATAGCAGCGGGCCTAGAACGCTTCCTTGTGGTACACCTAGAGTTACCTTAGAAGGTTCGGATGAGTAGATTTGCTCCATGTTACTTTGGCCACACAATCTCTGAATTTGAGTTATTTGTTTCCGATCAGATAGGTATGATTTTATCAAATCTATAACGTTGCCTCTGACTCCGTATGTGTGTAACTTTTGTAATAATATTTTGTGGTTTACATAGTCGAACGCTTTTGTCATGTCCATATATATGGCTGACACAGGTATTTTATTGTCTAAATTGAAAACTATCTTTCCTATGAAGTCGTATATAGCCAGATTGATTGTTTTGTGTTTCCTAAAACCTTTTTGCTCGGGAACCAGAATATCATTCTTTTCGAAGTAGTTGTATAGGGCGTTATATATTACCTTTTCGAATACTTTGGAAAACACTGGTATTAGGGCGATAGGCCTATAGAAGTTCATATTTTCTTTATCTTCTTTTTTAAATAAAGGCTTGATTATCGACGTCTTCAAAGCATTTGGATACGTACCGAATTCGATGCATAAATTTACGATGTAGCTGATCACCACGCTTATATTATGTACCACATATTTTAATACTTTCGTGCAAATCTCGTCATACCCTGTGCTGCTTGTGTTTTTTAAGGTCATAATTATCCTTGTTATGTCAATAGGATTGGTGGGACTTAAATACATAGAATTTAATTTATTGTATGTCAAGGTTGATTTTAGAGGATGATTACTACGAGTATTATCTAATGGTTCTGGTATTGTGAAATGATTATTGAATGCTTTTGCTATGTCCGTAGGGTTTTTTATTATATCCCCATTATGCTCAATTTGCTCTATTTGGTCCCTGGGGTGATTTGGCTACTACTATTAATAATATTCCATGTGGCCTTTGACTTATTTTGTGATGATTGGATATAATAGTTATTTTGGGATTTTTGAGTCAATTTTATAATTTTATGCAGTCTTTGGGAATAGGATTTGTAAGTGTTCCTATTTTCGGCGTTTTGTCTTCGTCTGTACTGCCATAGGAGCTCCCTTTTGCGTTTGCTACATTTTATAATACCTTTGGTAATCCATTTTGGCCTTCGTTTACTACTGATTTTAACTCTTATTTTGGGAAAACATAAATCATATAACAATTTGAAAATATCTGAGAACCGATCAAATGCGTCATTAGGATCTGATGTATTGTATACGTCAGCAAAACCCAATTTGCTAAGATGTTCTTTGAATTTAAACATATTTTCGAGACTATAGTCACGCTTCATAGTATACCAGTGACCAATACTGCTGGTTTTTTTTACTGGACTTTTAAGTATTTGTGCAGTGTGGTCTGACAGCGCAAATTCATGCACTTGGCTTTCTGCTCCGCGTATATTGTGAATTATATTGTCAAGGCAAGTACCACTACTCAGCCTTGTGGGTTCTTTGATTGATATTTTTAAATTGAAGCTTAATATAAGTTGTTGGAATCGCTTAGACATTGGACTAACTTTTAAAGTATTAATATTGAAGTCACCTACTATTATAAGATATTTATTATTGCATGCGTATTCCTGCAGAATGTCATAGAGGTTGTCAAAGAATGGATTTAAATCTGTCAAATGATATTTAGGGATTCTATAGATGCACATAATTATTATGTTGTGATTGACGAGTTCAATCGCAGAACATTCTAGTGTATTGGGTATGTTGAAGCGTCGTAAACCGTCAAGATCTTTTGATTTATGTTTATTCCTTACCAATATACATGATCCACCCTTTCTGCTCATGCGTGAATAACATGACGCTAACTGGAAATTTGGAATACATAGTTGATTTTCATCACCTTGCATCATATTATGTTCTGTTACACATATAACATCCACAAAAACGTCATCTCTTTCTAGTTCATCCAAATGTACAGTTAGTTCACACTTGCTTATGAGTCCGCTAATGTTTTGGTGCAATATATTTATTTTTTTAAACACGAAATAACTCTCTATTGCTCTTGTCTCTCTCATTTTCTTTGTCACCTGCTGTTTTATTACTTTTGTTATTATTTGACACTACAGAGTTCGCAGATTTGTCTTTGTCTGATATATTTATGTTACTTGTTGATGTGTCGTTATTTTCATTCAAGTCTGCATCCGTCTGTGTACACCTGTCTATCTGTTCTTTGGAAGCCCGCAGTTGATTGGAAACGTGTCGTTGATTAAGCATGTTCTGATACTTATCTCTTTCGGCGGCATAGTCTTTTTGCAACAGCATTCTTAATAGTGATCTGCTAAGGTTTCTTGTAAAAGTATGTTTTATGGTTTGAAATCTTCCGTAGTTCATATCAAGGAACAAGACGTTGTTGTATTGTTTGCAGATCAGTCTAAGTTCGTAGTTTAATTTGGATTCCTGTAAATTCTTATTGTATGGAATCTCACACACAATGATATTTAAATTCTTGTTAGAATGCAGCCATACTATCATGCTTGACGTAAATTCAAACGGGTTTACTTCATTTATATATATATTATAGTATCACGTAATCTTGATCTATTAGTGTTGATATTTCTGCTCTCTCTGCTGTATTTATGTCGCTAAGTCTAGCTCCGGCCTTCCAGAAACATGTCACTAAGAATTTAGGTCCTACTAGGGTCTGAAGCGCATTTCTCATCCCTCCACTTTGTTGGTCGCCAATTATTATAATTTTCCTCTTACGTTTTGGTATTTTTGCGTCGACCTTAGTCTCATTGTTTGCTTGTGTTGTTTTGTCTTTCTCACTTTGTTTTGTTTCTTGGGGTTTATTTGCTTCCATATAGAAGTCCAATGTACGTTCTTCTTGCTGTATGATTTCATTATTTGTCTTTCCAATCTGAGTTGTTATTTTTCCCTTGTTGTTGGCCTCATCGTTTGTTTTCGTAGTTGTTTCAGCGCTTGCTTTCAGTGTGTTCTTGACGTTAGGATCCAGCGAGGGTCCAGGGCTAGTCTCCACCATGGTTTCGATAATCGCTTCTGTATTCTTCTTATGCCACAGATAACTAGAACAAAATTCATTGAATTAAAAGAACAGTACTTAATTAGAAATGATTCGAAAATAAGTCAGGCACTGTTAATAATCGCAATTGTAAAATACAGCGTTTTTCATCAAAAATATTAAACATCGAAAAAACTAAAACGGTTTGGCGCACATAAGTTTAGCCAAAATGGTTTTACATGATCTGTACTATCTACATTTTAAGGCTTTGCATCGATCTATCGATCTATTAAACACCCCGCATTTGGACTCTAATTTTCCTCCTCTTCCTCCAACATTCTTTATAAAGAATCCTCTTTATAAAGAATTATTTGATATTGAAATTGTTAGGAGTTTAAAGGAGCCCATTTTTAATAAATTTTACATTTAGTCCAGAAATTGCTACGTTACGAGTAATATAGGTTTTAAAGTGTATTGCTATTTTTTTAACTTGTCATGAAGTTATTAACATAAAAATAAATAATTTTAGTCTGTAGTTTGTTAGCTAATACATGAATCATTCTGTGGAATAACATGAAGTTTTAAATATCTCCTAATTTTGATACATTGAGCCCATCAATACACGTGATGAGAAATAATAAACTAGTTTTAAAATTTAAGCTATTTGGTCAAAAAAAAATATGGAACTAAGCAAATCAATCAAATTTCTTTCAATGTTCTTTTTTATTATGGATGACCTAGACTAAGTGTGTTGCATCGCGGGTACATGATTTATTTATTTATTTTATTTATTTAATATACAAGTTCGATATACAACATTACAAGTATACACCCAACGCGCTGTACAAAGTCTAATAGTTATACAATGTCAGTATCAATTTAGGTAAGTCGATTTCACAGTTAGGGAACAAAGGGTACAAATTCGTAGAAAATACTACATATCAAATCACATTAAACATTAAATTTATGTCAAATTCAAATAGTATTAAACATTATTAGGTATGTCAAGGGTACTGAAATTAAAGTCAATGCAAAAAAAAAATATATTCTAAGACAACACTTTCACTCCTTCATCTCGCAGAACCTGCCACATTCTCGCACAATATGCCTCCACTCATCACCGAACAGATCAGTCAGTGGTGCTGCAGCCAGCAGAGCATTGAGGCTATCCCGCGCCCTCACCAGTGAAGACTGCTGGCGCGCCACCATGCGGTACGTGCCGCCCGCTAACAGCTGGTGCCTACGCGCGCGGAGATATCTGTCGGGCACGTATAGCGCGCATACCGTATCGACAAGCACGGCGCAGTCACTGTCGCCTCGCAACAATCGACACACAGTCAGAAGCTGCTCGGTGTTACGTCTGACTTCTGGTGAGTTGTATCCGAGCATACCCAATATAAAAGCGGATGGATAAAGAAAAGGATAGTATCCAAATTTCCGCTTAAATAGGTATAGTAGGAAAGCTTTGTGTACCTTCTCGAGCAAAAGTATGTGGGAGCTTTCATGCGGATTCCAAACCACCGAGCTAGATTCAAGTTTGGTTCTCACTAGGGCCATGTAGAGAAGCTGGAACACACCCAGGTTATGGAATCCCTTACTATTCCGTATTACAAACCCAAATCTTTTGAATCATTCCTTGGCCAATGTGCTTATGTGCTCATGGAATGTAAGTTTAGGGTCGAACGTAACTCCGAGGTCCCTAATCGAATACACTCGAGTCAAAGACTCCGTACCGAGTGTATATATCGCGCTTATAGGATGAGAGGAGCGCGTAAAGGACATTACATAGCACTTGGCAGTATTGAAGAGGAGTTTATTGTTCACACTCCACCTATGAACCGCGTCTAGATCTTCCTGCAGCAAACTACAAGCATCTCTGAGCTTACGGGAAGTATCAGTTTCAGATCGTCCGCATACAGAAGGCAATTGGCGTGTTTAAGCTCTAATTCCAGGTCATTTATCATAATGATAAATAACAACGGACCGAGAAAAGACCCTTGGCTAACGCCCGACCGTGTATGGTACGGCTGGGACTCAAAACAGCCGTGTCGCACATATTGCTGGCGGTTCTTTAGGTAGTCAGCGAAGAAAACCAACAGCCGTGGGGCAAATCCAATGGCACATAATTTCTTCATTAGGACGTCATAATTTGTCGAAAGCCTTACGGAGGTCCATATAGGCGACGTCCACCTGACATCCCTTGTCCATTCATGTCCTTCGACACAATCTCGACTAAAGTCAGCATGTTGGTGTAAACTGAGCGGCGACTCCTGAATTCGTGTTGCGAGTGGCTCAGATAAGGCGCAATCTGCGAACTGATTTTGTCTTTTATGATCGACTCGAACAGTTTTGCCAATGAACTTAGGATCGCAATAGGTCGATATTGATCAATGGAGGCAGTATCACTTGTCTTCGGGAAAGGATTGACTCAAGAAAGCTTCCAGCTGGTGGGGTACTTACCTTGTTCAAGAACAAGATTGAATATCCGACCCAAAGGTAAAACCAGCTGATCGCTGTAGGCCTTCAAAAAGTAGGGAGGGACGTTTTCCGGTCCAATTGCGCTCCTTGGCCTTAGCTGCTTCAGCCCTTCCTTTATGTCCCTACTGGAAATATGTGATTAGCAGGGCACGAGTCATCAGAAATGTTTACCAGATCTGGATCGAGCGATGCGAAACTACACAAGCATTGTTTTTAACGCACTGATACTAATAAGTACCTAACTACTCAAGAACCCTACCTTTTTTGCATAAGTTTATTTATCTACACACGTATCATAACCCTCTTTACTGCGTCCAAAAAAAACAGGTAACGACCAGCCTAATGATAAATTTCTTGGTAAAAACTCATTTCTTATCTGAATATTGATACATTATGATAATAATTTACCAAAATTTGTCAAATTATGACATTCAAATTTCAAACGCCGACGCCCATCTGCGTGCCGCCCCTAGAATGTCTGTGAATTTGGTACTACTAAACAAGCTAAACAACTGCAGAGAAATGATCAATGTCACAATGCCCGTCGAACGTGCGGTTCCTGAACACATCAAAGAGAGCTTATGATATGAGTATAGATAAACTAGTGTATGTAACGGTACATAATAAGGCATTATGTAGCAATCACATAAACTACTATTATTTCTTCATATCCAACACTCTCAGATGTTCTGCGTATAAAATTGTATTCAGGTCTGCTAATTTATAAATCTGTTTAAAGCTTTAACTGGTTCCATGCGATACAGGCTAAGCCTAGTGAGAGGACCCCTGGAAATTATATAATAATAAGAGAATAGTGTAACCTCAAATAATGCACCTTAGTTATTAAATTCAAAGTACTGTTTTACTTGTGCGATAGATAAAAAAATACTTTACTTTATTAACCCCATACAGACCCGTCATTTAAGTAATCTTGGAAATGGTAATATCCCTTTTTCGACAAAATCGCTTTAACATGCTTTTTAAATTACTTAAATGGCAATTTCAACATCTCCAGAGGTATTTTATTGTAGTTGAGAATGCTTTCGCGAATCTAAACCGGGGCGCAAATAGTCTGTGATTATTTCTTAGGTAAACATTACATGCAAGACACATTAATGGTTTTTAGTTATTATATCAGTTTATTTCAAAGTTTGAAAAATGCTGTTTGTTCTCCTAATAAAACAAAATAAATACAGCTATTGCTAAGTTTGGAAAATGTTGAAAGTTATATTTTTTTTAAATAAATTGGCTAGCTACTGTTAGTATGTCAATTGAACGTGAGCTAACGCCGCTTTTCCGTTATAGATTTTAAATTTGATAATCATGGCATAAGGTTCAAAATTGCGACCCGTCCCAACTACCCTCGGCTTTTGAGAGGGTAAAAGTGAATTTTAAATTGCTCGAGTAGCTCTTTTCTGTTATATTAAAATAGTTTGTATATCCGCTGCTTTCCCCACAACAAGATACCATAGGACAAGACACTATGAAAGTAACTTAATTTACTGGCCTAGATGTAGCCACATCCGTGTTTTGTGATTCTGATATTCCTAACATCGTAAGCCACATAACTTAATCCAGCTAATATTTATATGTAGGGTCCCCACTGCAATTCGAAACTTCACATCATTTACTTATTCTAACGTGTTGCTGTCTAACACTAAACAGGTCTCAACTTGCGTGATATTTGGAAGTGAGAATTTGATAAACTTGGTTTTACCAGCTTTTAACAACAAATCATTAACTGTTAACCAAGGTTATAGGTAAAACATCATTAACACCATTAAAATCTTCTTTTTGTCTTTTAATTTTGAATACTAGTGAAGTATAATGAGCAAACAACACTATGTCAGTTAATTTCTCCTCCACAGAGGGCAGGTCGTAAATTTATACCAGGAATAAGATAGGGGCCTAATATTGCACCTTGTGGAACGCCAATTTTGACACCCGCTCCACCAGATTTAATGCCGTTGTCTTCTTCATTTTTAGGTTTCCGTACCCGAAGGGTTCCAAACGGGACCCTATTACTAAGACTCCGCTGTCACCAGGCTGTATCTCAAGAACCTAGCTAGCTAGAGAGTTGAAATTTTCACAGATTATGTATTTATGTTGCCGCTATAACAACAAATACTAAAAAACAGGATAAAAGAAATATTTAAGGGGGCTCCCATACAACAATTCTTTCAATACCACATACAAACTTATGGATGCACCTGGTTACGTGCAAGGAGTGTGAAAGTAACCGCACCAATAACTTTGTAAACAATATTTTGCTGTGTAAAATCCAAACTATTCACTCCACACCATCGCTTCCATTGAACGGTGGTACGGAACCCTTCGTGCGCGATTTAGACTCGCACTTGACCGGTTTTTAATTATATTTATTAAGTACATAAATACGTATTTAGACCCACTCTCGTAGCAACTAGCGAGGCATACAGGCAGTGTGTAAACTTTGTAGCACCTGGGAGAAGAAGTTAGGTACCCCAATTTTGAATTCTTCATACAAAAGTGATCCTTGTTCCTTTTAGGGCCAGCTACTTTACAATTATTGTAACATTTTTTTTAGTTTTAAATCAGAATTATCTTTTTTTATGACTGAGAAAGTTGATATAAAATAGATAGGTTTAATCAATTTCATAGATCAGTTCGAAACATAATTTTTTAACACAATCGCTTTTATGAAATTGAAATTAGTTGATCCACTTACGTGATGGACCATCACGTAAGTGGATGGGCTCACGGCATCAAATTTAAGAGCGTTTTAATAAACTACAGTCAAAAAAATACCAAAAGTATTTTTTTTTGTAATTAGTATATTTGTGCCAAATTATGAAAAATTTGAATTAAAATGAAATACTCGAACCTATTAATTTTTGGACAGGGTATTGTATGGTTAAATTTTCTGGAAATGGGCTGTACTTTAACCCTTCCTAATATATGTATCAAATAACAAATCATCATTTGAGTGTCTGCTTCTAAGTTATTTCGGATATCGGATCCCATGTCAAGTTATTGCGAGGTTAATCTTATCAACATTACTACCTGCTTCAGATAATCCTATGTGATAATTTACCCACGTGATAAGTTTGGCAATACAATACACAGATTCCTTGTTAATTAAATCAAGAATTTCCCCAAATTCGGTAAAAACCGACACGGAGTTAGGCAACTAACTTAAACTAAACACGTAAAGAACATTGCTTCGGCGAAGCGGTGGCAATTGCTCAACACTTGCCTACGAAATACAATAAAAGTTAAATAAAAGGGCACTCCCCGACTTCCTGCGAGAGCCCGACCGGATGTAAGGGATGTTCTAGTCCCGGATACCCGAAAGTTTCGGATATCCGAAGAACAAAGATAAAATATTCCTATATATTGTTTAACGGAGTAGGTTTCTGCGGCAGAGAATGGCGTAGAATAGTGAAGTTAAGATAAGTTTGTAGATTATTTATCTCTGTATGTCAGATACGGGTAGTAAACATATATTACGACTTACAAATGTTACATGACATGCAGATCGAGAGTCAATAGTGGTGCCATCTTGACTTGCGCCTCCTCATTCGCAAAGTGAACAAACGTATATGCAAAGTTTTTTTTTTTTTTTTTTTAATCTTTATTTAAAGGACTTGGTACACAAAATGAAGCGACCATGCCGTCCTGTAATGCTACAATACTAATCTTAATACATCTTAATACTAATCATAGCCTAGCTTTTAAGCCAACCTTAACTAATTTATACAAAGCTTTGGCCTCGTTTGAGTCAGGAAATGCTAAAATAGAATTACAGCCTCCTACGGAACTAAAAATATGTTTATCATTAATTGCACTTCTTGCGGCTTTGTTTCGAACACATTCCACCAAAATATGATATACGTCTTCAATTATCCCACATTCTGCGCATTTTGGAGATACCACTTTTTTCATCAAAAACGCGAATTTGTTAAGTGGAATGTGGCCGGATCGAATTCTGAATGCAGTCACAAGTGAACTTCTATCTAAATTTAAAGACTCAAACCACGGGTAACGAAAAGGCTCTGATTGAATAGTTTTATACCAAATCCCTTTATGTAAGGAGATGCTGTTGAAGTATTCAGTCCAACTTGAGAAGATGTTCTGTTTTAAAGTTGGTATCACATCTGTATAAAATGGCAGCACACTTTGAGGAATTCCGTCCGACACGGCTTCCCTCGCCAAGCGATCCGCCTCCTCGTTACCGCGCAGCCCCACGTGAGATGGTATCCATTGCATAATAACATTTTTATTTAATATTTCAAGTTGGCGAATGAAATCCAGAATAGTGTAAGCTATCGGTACTCCTCGAAAGCTCGAGGTGCAACGAGCCACATGCTGAAGTGCACTTCTGGAATCCGTCAATATCACAAAGTTTTGACAATTAATGGTCATTATGTACGAAAGGGCTTCAGATAGAGCAAATAACTCAGTGTACATAATCGAAACATCAGCCTCAATTTTAAATTTGATTTTAGTTTGTGTCTGGGGATCAAACAATACCGCACCGATGGCGCTCTTTTCCTTAGATCCATCTGTATATATTTTATAAAAGTCACAATATTGGTTATTAAGTATCTGATGGCATTTTTCCTTTAAATGATTGGCACCTAATACACTTTTAGCTTCCGTAACTCCCTCTATGAAACACGAAAAATGTTTTTTAATATTTATATTTTGGACCCATGTATCTAAGGAAAACATTTTTAGAGTTTCAGTTGAGTGGATAGCACATGTTTTTAACATTTCATGTATTTCTGTAAGTAGTGGCTTTTTTTTGCGACTCCAATAACCCGGTCTATTACATTGATGAGTAAGTTGATCAACTAGTACTACATTGTTGTTATGTTCTAGAGCCCTACTTCTTAGCCAGAACTTTCCCCCTGGATACCGTCTGCGCAGATGGAGTGGATGTAAACACAATTCATTTTCCATCACATGGATTAGAGTACTTTTAATGGTTTTGAACTTTTTCGACTTTGTACAAATGGCTTTTAATACTATTGTACTTCGTATAACCGAAATATACAGTCTTCGTAAATGTTTGGGATGCAAACCCCAATCAGAACCAGCCAATACTTTAAGCACATTTAAAAATTTAAGCGTTTTCTGGGTGATTTCATTAATGTGCTTTCCCCATTTGAAGGACCTGTCGAACCACATACCTAAATATTTCACACAGTCTACCAATTGCAATCGAGTGCCTTTGAGATGGATATTAACGTCATGTCTGTTGCATCCCCTTCTAAACAAGCATACTTTAGTTTTTCTCTCAGAAACCTCCAACCCAAGCATCCCAACAAATCTGCAGAACATGTCCAATGCCGACTGCAAATCCAAACATCCCTCATTTATCGATTTGTATGAACCGTAAAGGACAAAATCATCGGCATATTGCGAAATATAAACGTTAGCTATATCACGACAAATATGCATAGTTGCGACGTTAAATAATATTGGAGAAAGCGGATCACCCTGTGTGAGGCCCCGACCCGTTGTTCTGACTAGGGTGAAAGCGTCTGAATATTTTACATTAAGTTCTCTACAGTTTAAGAATTGCCAAAGATAATTACAGATCTTATCTCCTGCTCCAATATCATCCAAAGTGTTTAACAAAACAGTTATATCAACATTATTGTATGCGTTACTTATATCTACGAAACAGCCTAAGGTTATCAAATTGCTACCATATCCCAATTGAATTTGTGACACCAGTTGAGTTAAACTATCCATACATGATCGAGACTTTCTAAAACCTACAGTATTTTCTGAAAAAACGTTGTTCTTTTCTAAATACCATTCCAATCTATGTTTAAGTACAGTATGGAAAACTTTGCATGGGCACGACATTAAAGCTATAGGTCTTACTTCAGAAGAAGATTGGGTATCACAGCTCGCTTTAGGTATGGGAACAATTTTAGTTTTTCTCCACTGAGAAGGTACAAATCCCTCAGCCAGGAACCTATTATAGATGTCAACTAAAAAACGCTTACCAATAGCAGGAAGATGTTTTAGCATGGAAAAGGAGATGCCATCATCTCCTGGGGCCGTATCTTTCGTTTTAATGGCACGATCTAGTTCATATACAGAAATACCTTGCATGAGACATGGATTATTGGATGTAAACATCGGGTTACTTGGAGAAACAAAATCTGGTGTCAAGTTACGTAGCAGTTTTTTAGCTTTCTCTTCATTGATATATGTTCTTGATTGACGGTAACCTTTCATCCATCTCATACGACGCCACATTTCGCTTGCTGATGTAGTTTCATCGATAGTGCTGCAGAATTCACGCCAGGCTTTTTGTTTGGCTTGTCTTATAGTTCTTTGAGCAGCTGAAACTTTTCCCTGCAAAACGCTAAGATTATGCGGCGTAGGATTTTTTCTGAACATAACTAAAGCCAGTCTTCGTTCCGCAACTGCACGAGAGATATCCACATTCCAATACGGTTTAGGAGTAAACTTCCGCAGATGTAAAGGATCCTGGCAGACCTTGATAATCGGGATATGAGAGTCTGCAGCTGAGTTCATAATGCCAATGAACATATTGTATGCTGTCTGAGGCATGTCCGCTGAAGACATGTCAGAGAATCCATCATGAAGTGTATTGGTGTACTCCTTCCAATCTGCTCTTTTAAAGTTTCTTCTCCTGGTGACGATTGGCGATGGGATAGTGTCCGTAGTTATCTTAATGACAAGGTGGTCGCTTCCCAGGTTTTCGTTGGTTACTTTCCATACAAATTTCAGTGCTACATCGTTTGAAACTAAAGTGATATCAGGCGATGATTTCTGTAGTCTGCCATTAACCAACTTTATTCTAGTAGGAGAGCCGTCATTTAGGGTAACATAATTTTTATCTAGGATAGCCTCAAAGAGCTGATTACCTCTAGAGTCAGTCTTGTAGGACCAGTTGGAATGGTGTCCGTTAAAATCGCCAGCTATCAGAGCTTTGTTCTGGCACAAGTCAAAAATCGCATCCCAGTCATTAGGTGATGTATGGACGGATGAAGGACAGTACACTCATATAATGTTTTCTATGTTTGAGCAATTCAGAATTTTAACATGTAGGATCTGAATACCAGCATTGGAAATACTTAACTGTGACATTTGAAACTTAATGGTAGCGTGGAGAATAATAGCTACCCCGCCGTATCCATCATCACGATCCTGCCGCAGCACATTATAACCACTTACCCTTATTGCACATTCTGGTTCAAGCCAAGTTTCACTCAAAATAGCTATGTGCACCTTTTCCTGAGACATTAATTGTTCCAGTTCTGTTAGCTTAGGCCGGACACTTTGGCAATTCCATTGTATGATATTCAATGCATGGTGGAGTTGATCAATCATTTTGAATGAAAGATTTCAAAACAGGCCAGTCAGATAGACAATCCACGATAGAACTAATTAACCAGTCGAACAGCAACTTCCCACATGATGTAATTTTCTCTTCAAAAGATATTTTCTTCATAAACACAACATCCTTAACTTTCTGTATTAATTGTGCCACATCAAACTTCTTAAATTCTCCATTTTTATGCATGTCCTCTGTATTTTTCTGTTCGTGAAGTTTGTCGCTATCATATTCAGATGAACTTTCTTCCACTAATCGTATACTTTTCCTTCTTTTTCGGTTCTTCTTAGCAGGTCTAGGCGCTAGAATAGTAGACTTTGGGAAGGTCGTGTGCTCATTTTGTACGGCAGCTGCGTAGGTACTTGCTCTGTCTAAAGGTTCGCTGCAGTCTGATTGTTCAATAAATTCATGAACAATTGGATTTATTCCAGCCGGTTTATTCAATGGTCTCGTATGTTGCGACACAGGCGGAACGTACAAAGTTAGTGCCTTTTTATAGGTGCAATTGTTTACAGCCATCACCTCTCGGACCTTCCTTTCTTTTACATAGACAGGGCATTGTTTCGCCAGTGCTATATGTTGGCCAGAGCAGTTTACACATTTATAGATCGTGTTTTCACAATTGGGATGATATTTACCACATTTCGGACAGGTAGTTTTGTTCGAACATGTTTTGTGATTATGTCCGAATCTCCAACAATTTGAGCACTGTGTGACGGAGAAGACGTAAGGTTCTACTTTTACCCGGGTTCCATAAGTGTAAACGTAGGAAGGAAGGGTTGGTCCCTTGAAGCAAAGTCTGACGCTCTCACTGTCCTCAAATCCTTTGAAGTCTTTTTTGTAATCGTACGTAATAAATTTATTTTCGTGACTGCCTTTGCATGAAAATCCTCATACAAGTGTACATCAATTTTTTTACATATCCGGGTACCCGTACCCGTCACATCCCTGCCGGATATCCATTCGCTCCAGAGCCTCCTGGCTCTAATTTCCGGCCGACGAGACCCGACTGATAGCGGCCTCTTAAGAAAATCCTGAGAACCCTGTGAGATCACTGTTGTCTTGTAACAGAACAGACTGTGTTTTAGTTTATTCGTTAAGATAGAGAAATTAATATAAACAATTGCAATAATTGCAAAAATTGTACCAGGGTCACTGTCGACCCGAATGGCCGAGTCGACAGTGACCCTGCCTGCAAAGCCAAGGGTCCCGGGTTCGAGTCCCGGTGGGGGCAAATATTTGTTTGATGAGAACGAATGTTTCTACCCTAGTCATGTTTGTTTATCTATCTAAGTATAATATTTATCTATATAAGTCTCGTTGTCTAGTATTCAAGATACAGGGAATCCTAGTTTGGGGCTAGATCAATGTGTGTAAATAGTGTCCAAGGTATTATTATTATTATTATTATTATTATATACATAGAATGTCTGCAATTATCACTTGATGGATTTTTTTAATACCATAAGCACCAGCTCGATGCTTGGCTTCTTGATTTACATGCTCGCCAACCGTGGTCGCCCTCGCAAGAACAAATGGTGCGTGTGTTTATTTTTGCCCGAATACGGCGAAGACAAAAAAAGGAATACTTTGACTGGTGTGTATGTATGTATGTCTAATCATCTGTTCTCACAGAACATCGAAACTACCTATCAGAATTTGGCTATATGAGGTAACATTAGAAGCGTTTGATCGTATGCAATTTTTCAAAAACTACATCAGACCACTGAAACATCGCGCTCTAGGCAGTATGTTGGGAAATTTTTAACTAACGGACGGTCAATACGCTTCCAACGATCCGACTTAATGCAAACAAGGCATCGAACAAGATTTTGTAGGAATGCAGGAATATCCCAGTTACGCCCTTTGATTTCATACCCAATATTCTGGCCTGTTTAACAAATTTTAAAAGACATTCTGCCCTCTAGAGCTTGCCATATTAAATTAAGCGTGATGTCACATATAGCCTTTAAAACACATCATACTCTTCTTTCGTGCGCTGCCTCTCTCCGCTGCCGTAACGTTTTCCGAAGAGGTTGAAGTTTTTTATTCAAATGACATTCAGTGTTCATAAGAATCTATTTTTAAATAAATATTTTGAAGTTTGAAGTTTGAACTTATTTAGAGGGCGATGTTTTATCGTCGGGTTTTAGTTATTGTGCTTATTGCACAGACCTGAATAGTATATAGATGGCTTATTGTCTTATTACTCTAGTCGACTCTTAGTGCGATTGCTACAAACTTGTTTTGAAACTAAACTTCTTGGCAACGATTTGATAATTGATAAATCTATAAGAAAGGAACGGTATTACTACAATAAATAATAAAAACATTGCATTATTACTTCTTTAACAAAATCATTACTTATCAGTAAACAAATGTTAAGCAAGCTTCTAAATTTTGTTACCACAAAAAAGTGTTTAGTGAGTATCTTACTAAAGAACGGCTTAATCATTGAGGAGTTTATTTCAGTTCATTCATGTATTAGCCTTAAAGAACTAAATTTCCAAGACCGTAAAACACAACATAAAAAAAACGTTGGACGGTTTCATTATACGTGAATAAATACATAATTTGATGGATATGTTTATGCTTAATTTAATTCCAAAGACGTAAAAACATAGAAATAGAACATGGTTAGGTAAAGTAGTATATCCCTATTTTTTATGGGAAAACCGTTCATTTTAGTACTTTTATCAAAAACGTCTAAAGATAAGCAGCGAAACGGAATGGAACACGGAACTGCAACTGAAAGTTCGTCAGACAGTTTGTTTGATAACGTTTGAGTTTTGGTTGTGGTTATACAGTTAATAACAGTTGCACAGGAAAGGAAATACTTGGATCCCGCCGCCCGCCCTGCACTTTCCCTGGGTAGTAATGACGAGCAACGAAACAACAGCTAATTTTCCAGGATTGCGAAACAGAAAAGGTAAAAAATCATCATCTTAATAGGCCATCGCCTAAGCCACTCTGTTGGCGAGTCAAGTCTTTTCTAAAGCGCCAATCTCCAAGGATCTCTGTCAACGGCATGTAGAGAAATGTTGACTTAATATTATCGTCGGAAAATGCCCGCTGAATGGCCGTATCTTTCCTCTTGTACACAGTGGTGTAACCTATTGCTTTGGTCCACCGTCCGTCATCCCATCTAACCAAGTGTTTTGCCCACCTCTACCTTAGTATTTTGGCATAAATTAATTAAAAATGTCTTTTCGGCACCAGCAAATCCGCCATAAATACTTGAACCAAATATGGTAATAAAAACTTACAAATGTGATAGAAGATGAATATGAAGGAATTGTGGCGCACACTGCAGGTAGAGATATTAATAATTGTCAAAGAAAAATTATCAAGGAAGTGGAGATATTAAAGAAACTTTGAATAACCATCAAATTAAACTTTTATTTATAAAACAATTAAAAAATGTCGATATCAAAATATTGTGTGATTATTGTACCCCATTATTTAATTTCATTCCTGAGGATTAAGCGGGGCCTTCCGTGAATAGAGCCAGCTTTTTGTTATGGGATATAATCTTATATTTATGACATCTCAAGATGTAAAATAAATTAATACTTGTCATTATTTTTATTTGGCCCGTTTAAAGTGTGCTACAAGTACCCGTTAACAATGTCTTGTATAATGGGCTCCTAGAAAAAGACTGGCAAGCTACCTAGAAAAAGGTTTCACAGCTTGTGAGATGTTAAGATGGGTCAATACGTGGCCAGTACTGCCTGCCAGTTTCATTGGCTTGGTTTTGGCCTTGAATAAACCTTGTATTGGCCTTATAAAATTAAGCCGGAAGCCTGCGGTGAATAGAGCGCCTGTCTAGCTAGGTTTTCAAGAGGCCAGTGCTGGATGCCAGTCTCACTACCACCAGCGCCACTGGCTCCGTGAATCTGCACCTTAATACATATTACATTATATCCCATTGTGAAAAGCCGGCTTATCTTCTCCTTCCAATACTTCACAAACTCGTATATTTCAGCCATCCTATCTCCTGCACCAGATCGAGTTGGTTGACCTATCAGCCTGGATGGTTGAGTAGCTCCGAGGCAGACAAAACAAGGTTGCTGCGGCTTCCATCTTTTCTTTTTTCTATGGTGGGTGGGCTGACATTTACTTTTTGCACCCCATAGTCTCCGGACGTCATCATTGGTTTATTTTATTTATTTATTTATACAAAACTTAAACTAGAAATATTATACACAAAATTGAAAGCATGACGCTTTTTCGATACGATGTGGCAGAAGCACAGCTGCGCCCACTTTAAGATAATCTAAAATGCATTTTGCATAACAGGGGGATAGCCTATGGATATATGAAGGTTTCCTCACGATACAACTTGGTCTATAATGGAGAAAAAAACCTATTTCATAAATAAAACCAATCAATAATTGCGCCGTCTTGACAGACAAGGCACTCACTAAACAAGCTTTCTCGGTTGCCTTAATTGATTACATTAACAACATTAAAAGCAGTTTTGTGGTAACTTTTTTTGTAATCATGTTTTAAACAGTGATTAAAGTTGTTTTTGGTAAGACGGGTAGCGTTTGCTAACTCGTTACGTTTACGTCATTTTCGAATTCCAATGATTTAGCTCCCGTCACGAATGTGTGTTTTTGACTGCGTTTTCCAACATGTATTAGACTATCACACTCCCAGCCAGATATACTATAAAACAGCCAAGCCCTAAGCCCAACAGATAGAACGCGTTACCACATTCTCGGATTTACTTAGACAACTCCGTATAAACCTACTCTAGCCGACATATGTAGGCGCTTTGTCGTCTCATCTCTCGACTCATTTCTATTTCATATTTTTTGATTGAAGCACTGCTTTTCTTTTGTTACCACTCAGTCCCACTGAGGTTCTGTTCTCACTGAGGTAATATTTGAGGCAATAAAAATCCATTACTAACCCGCGGCGCTGCGAAATTATTCAAATGGATGTTGGCTTCTTGGAAGTGCAAACAATGTTCGCAGAGTACAATTGTAAGATAGTAGTATCCACTGTACCGTAACACCAGACATTTGCAATGCTAACAGCCATCGTGAGAGATCTCGCCAGACGTTTCTGAAACTGATTTATGACAATTTAGTTACCGCAGCTTTCTCCTCTACTAAATAGACGTAGGAAAGTTACGAATTGCAAATGGTGAGACCTTTTAAGATATTAATGTAGTGGAAGATTTTACGGTGACAGAAATATCATGAGGGGACCTTTGTCTCACCATAGCTGCGGCGATGGGCATGCCCCCTGTCATACAAAATGGATTGTTGAATATCGAAATGGTATAGGTTGAATGTATGAATATCAACGAAGAAGAAAATTCTCGAGTGTGGTTATAGAGGGTGTATCAGAACGGTGAAGTCAATTTTAAGGGGTTGCTAGGGACTTCATTCTGAGCAACTTTTTCCATGACACCGAACCTCGACAAAACTCAAGTAATGCAGTTTTCAGTAAGTTCTGGCCAACTAGAACCACTTAGTGTAAGTCTGGATGGTGTCCAGCTACCCACCGTCAACTCGTGTCGGTTCGTTGGCTTCACGCTTGACTCAAAACTGCAGTGGCACGAACACATTGACGAACTATGTAAGAAGCTTAAAAAGGCTTTCTTTGCTATCTGCAGGCTTATTTCGACTCTCTCCACAGAGAACATACTAAAAGCTTACTACGGCTATTTTCACTCGCATCTTAGCTATGGATGTGCGGGGTCTATCCGCAGACAAAGATAGGAAAAAAATAGTAAGCCGAATACTTGGAGTTCTATGGGACACCCCTGCGAAACCATTATTTATAGAGTTAGGTATATTGACTTCTCCATCGGCATACATATTTGAGGTCGCAAAATATGTTCGACAGCACGAAGATGCGTTCCCCGAAGCAATAGCTTCAAGTGGGTACAGGGACAGCGCGAGAAGGAGGAATGACATTCCTTGTGAGTTGTGCCCACGTGCCAGACATCGTGTGGTGAACACAGGGAATATGGTTCACATAATGGGATCTAAAGTATATAATAAGTTACCTCAAGACATCAAAGACATGATTCCATATCAATCTTTCACCCACAAATTAAAGAGCTTTATTAAGAAAGCTTATTGCTCGGTGAATGAATTCCTTACTAAAGCAAATGCGACTTAATGATAACCCTATTATTTTAAGTTGACATTTAATACAATTGTGAATGACATTTTAGTAGTTTATGTGACTGCTACATAATGGAGGGCATTCGAGGGTTTATGAAACGAGCCGAAGGCGAGTTTCATAATAATATCACTCGAGAGTTTTAATGCCTAATTATGTACAGTTACATACACTAGTTTATCTACACACATATCATAAGCTCTCTTTGATGTGTTCAGGAACCGCATGTTTGACCGGCATTGTGGCTCTGCAGTTGTTGAGCTTGTTCTGTAGTACCAACTTCATGCGGGCGTCGGCGTTCGAAATTTGAATGTCAGTACCAACTTCACAGACAAACTAGGGGCGGCACGCAGTCGGGCGTCGGCGTTCGAAATTTGAATGTCATAATATGTAGAAAAACTATACATAATGGTTATAATGTGTAATTTTTCAGATAAGGAATTAATTTTTTACCAAGTAGTTTAACATTATGCTGATCGTAACTTGCGGTTTTTGTACGGAGTAAAGAGGGTTTATGATACGTGTGTAGATAAAGTATATAATAAGTTACCTCAAGACATCAAAGACATGATTCCATATCAATCTTTCACCCACAAATTAAAGAGCTTTATTAAGAAAGCTTATTGCTCGGTGAATGAATTCCTTACTGAATCAAATGCGACATAATGATAACCCTATTATTTTTAGTTGACATTTAATACAATTGTAAATGACATTTAATAATTAATGAATTGTAATTTCATTATACTTACCTTCTTCGGTATCTCTGTAGTTATATAATTAATGACTACGCAATTATTACTATTATTTATTATTAAGCCATTGCCTATAGTGATTATTTTAACTACCCAATTGACGTGTAAATGAATATTTTTACCAATAAATGATTATGATTATGATTATGATATTGATTATACTACTACTTGATTTGATCAGATCAACTGTTATTTACACTTATATCAATCAATCAATCAAAATGTTCTTTATTCTGTGGGATAATTACATATCTCTTAGAGCACGTCATTAAGTTAATCCTAGGTGTATGTTTTAAAAGCACATACTTCTCAGAGAAAAACGCACAAGAAACTCTGAGGTAGCTCTTTTCAAATAAAATACCTATAACTAATAAATATAAACATTAACGGACATGCCGGCTTGCACAGGCAAGTGATCAAGACATTTATTCCTGAAGACAGCTTCAGGAATAAAATCCTAAATAAATTATTTTCAAATTGAAATTTTATTATATACCCTAGGTATTTACCTTAAACCTAAGTATAAAATAACAATCTTGAAATACATGTTTTGGACTAAACCCTATGTGGTCCACAACTAAGCAATTAATAATTTATTATTATTATGATGATTAATTATTGTCAATATCAAGGTCACTAGTACAACTATTGTTAGACAAATAAACAAATAAACAAAGCACTTATATAAGATCAATACCGCCATATTTATATTGTAATATATTGTATATTGAAGTGCCTTGTTTAGTAAATAATAGTACATTTCCCACGAGTTCGCAAAGGCTTTACATTTACAAACCGAGAAGTTTACATCACAAGCCGAAGGCGTGGGTCGTAGCGAGGTTCGTAAAAAGGCTTTCGAACGAGTTAAGAATAGAATTTTTACTCTTGATAACTCAAAATCAAGCGGCGAAGGTGCTATTTCTAGCTCAGAAGTCAGAAAATAAATAAATGTCGCTAAACCCACATAAAATATGACGCCACTTTTCTATTCTATATGTTACGGCTAAAGCTAGGTGTGAAACTAAACATAAGTTTAGCCGGCTAGTTTTAAGATTAATTTCGAGCCTCGGCTAATGTCCGAAGTCATGTTCGTTTGTGATAAAGGATGTCATCTTTAATCGGCTAGACTGCACATTAGCCAATGCGTTTCGGTTAATGTTGGACATAAGTAAGCTAATGTTGAAAACGAATTATTCGTGCGAATGCGGGGAGCGGGGCGGGGTAATTTTATTCAGATGAGAAAGCTATTTCTAATATCAGGGCAAAACACTGCGGTAGCTTAGGTGAAGGGTAAAGGGGGTGAGCGAAGCGAAGCCCCATTTATCCTTCGTGTTAGGTTGAACATGTAAGAACAACAAAAACTATAATAAAACGAGTATAAGTATTATTTATCCTTCACCTAAGCTACCGCAGTGTTTACGGCTACCGAATCATTATCATCACTTATTCCAGATTAAGACGGTAATTTTTCAACATAAGCCTAGGTATACTGAAAAATAAACTTAAGTTTAGTCGGCTAATGTCAATCATAGTTTCTCACCCATCTTTAGCCTCAAGAGCGTCGAGGCTAAACTGCAGTTTAGCCGACTAAAGTTAAAATCATTTATCGCAATGAACATTATTTCGGACATTAGCCGAGGCTCGAAATTAATCTTAACACTAGCCGGCTAAACTTAAGTTTAGTTTCACACATAGCTTTAGGCCGTATCATATAGACATATACAAATATGAGCGCAACTATGCTTTTGTCACCCTGTATGCCACAATGGATTATTTTTTTATTTATACATATACAGGCATTTAGGCACATAGTTTGCTTCTGGCTCCACACTAGGATACCTGTGTCGTGGGAACCAGAAAGAAGATATCTGGATGCTTGTCTCCCTCCCCAGGCTGGCTGGGTTCGAATCTAGGACCTCTAGCTTGGAAGAGCACTATGCTTTGTGTATGTCCAAACTTAGATACAGACGAGACGACACGCGCTCCAAAAGACTCGCTGACAGAATATGTTATTGAACTGCAAAATCAAACCAGAAGCTTTCTTTCGCGAAAATAAGGACTCGAAAAAACAATCCCTGAACAAAGAAAACAAATTAAACCGACGCGAGCTGATTTAATTCTGTCGAAAATTCAATAAAAACTGATGGTCTCCTTTGGACGTCATGCGAAATTCCAAAAATCGGACAAGTGCGAGTTTCACGCAAAAAGTTGTGGGGAGTACGCAAATGGTATATATTTTTTTAACCTAGCATGATGTCGTTATTTGTACATACAACACTAGCTGTGAGGTTTACCTCAATACATTAAATAAATAATGATAATACTTTGTATTGCTCAGGCCACATTCTATAGCGCCTATCCTCACAGACTTGTCCCAGACCGGTATAATGGTAAATAACATTTTTATTGAAGATAATATTTATGAATATATAAATATATATATAAGTTGGACCATTGCGGGACAAGAAGGGGGACGAAGCTCACAATGAACTTATGAATGAGTTAGGTAGCTTAGGGTATAAACGAAGTAAAACGAATCCTGGTTTGTTTCAAAGTCAAAGTCAAAGTACTTTGTTGCTGTAGATATTTACATATACTTAGCAAACGTCATTTATTGCCGCTTCTCTACATTGGACCACTGTGGGAGAAAAAGGGCGTAGAAACTCCCACAGATTGATTTTTAGATCTCTTTTAAAAATAGATTGTGCTTAACTAATACAAATATGAAAAATTTAATTGTTATGATTAATAAGCAGGAATAAATCATTTCAAAATTATTAACAGCAAGGTCTGTGTTGAGCCAGATTAACCCTATACAGTCCTTTCATTTAAGTAATCATTGTAATTGTAAGTACATTGTAATATCCCTTTTTCGACAAATCGCTTTAACATGCTTTTTAAATTACTCAAATGGCAATTTCAAAATTGCCATTTGAGTTTAGGGAACCCTAAAACGTGCGCCGAGACCAAATTACGTAGTCACAGCGCGTCGCTGAAAAATCTTCTTGCATTTATCTCTCTCTATGATGTACGAAGTGAATGGAATATGATATTTGAACAGTATAGATATCAGATACAAGGAAGCAGTATCTGTCTTCTACTGGAGATTGGATTGAGTGGTAAAAATATAAATAATACCGCCCAATTGCGAGTAAGCCTCGCGCAACAAGGGTTCCACACAAATCTCATTTTATTGGTGAAGGAAGTACACATTTACAGTTCTTGGATGTTTCCCTTTTGCGTGTGCCATAAGACCATGCTTCGTGCCGAATTTCATAATTCTAGGTCAACGGGTTTTGATTCCCTTGCGAGTACTAAATTAATTCAGCAAAATTATGACATAAGTGGCGCGGCGGCGGTATCTCTTCATTGCATTGACCTGTAAGTTAAATTTTTTAACAACTCTAAGAGATCACTAACTTGAATAGTCGATATTTCAGCTCGATACCTCGATGCGTTCTTGAGAAAAAGCGTCTTGACGGACAGACGGACAATGAAGTGATCCTATTATTATTATTAGGTATTAGCCGACATACAAAAAGAGGAGTTTCTCAGTGGTTGTTTTGTCAATTATGAATGGATTTTGTTTGGTATATCATATGTCGTATTAAATTTTGTTAAATTTGATATGACGCTTTTTGAAAAAATCACCAAAAATAAAAAATAAATACACAGATGACGTTTTGGTTTGTGGTTTCCTTCAGCCAAAGTTTTGTTGAGGACTTTTCATGTATATCATGGGCTTGAAGTTGAAGTCGGTTTTTTCCAGTTTTTATCTTGGTGAATTATTCCTTCTACGGTACGGACCCCTTAAACATGTTTATATGAGAAAAATAGAAAAGTATTAGTGTTCTCCATAAACTATTCCTTAATTTTTTTTTTCAAGTGTCATTTTTATATGAGGAAACTATGAACCAGGTTTCATATATTTTTGCCTTTGCCCACCCTCCTTTTTTCTAAACTTACTGAAAAATCATTATGTGTTGTTATTAAAGTGCATGCGTGTGTATGTACGCCATGTCCAGAACTAAATTAATGGGAACGTACTCTTCGCTCGAAAGCGTCATTAATATTTTGCACCGTTTCAACCACTTTTCGGGCAGCGTTGGAAAATAACCGCAGAATGCAATCGAATGTCCATTCATCTGGCTCAACGTTGGTATTCAACGGTGAAATATTGTCATCGGCATCATAATGGATTGAAAGTGTATGTATACCACAGAACAAAAAAATAATGGTACATTCTCAGATGTTTAAAGAACTATTTGATAGTATTTTTGATCATTTTAGGTATTGAGTTCAATAGTTACTCAAAAGTGGGTACCCTGATAGGAGTGATTATGACTTACGTTTCGTATAATTCATAAATTCTTTAAATATATAGATAGTCGGAAATCCTTCTGAAATAAATACAAATGAATTCAGAACCCCATCTTTAATTTTAAGCCGGAGTGCAATGAGAAGATGCTACATCGTAGAAAAAAACTAAATTTTAAAACCTAAACGGCCTGAACCTCTTCGTGCGCGGAAAGATAAAGTAATAAATCTGCACGTCCATAGCCGCGAACTAGCTAAGCTACCCGTAATACAAACGTTATTTCCTTCCCTTTACGGGATGAAATACTCAAATAGCAAGTACAGCTTTTCTTGAACTGTGCATACTTGCATAGTTCAACAGTTTAGTATTCGGTAGGCCAGGTAAGTATCGGAACAGTATCGATAGTACAAAAGGCGTGCGGGCAGAAGAAACTCTGGAGGCTCTCATATTTTGAGATGACAATGTAAATCTTCTTAGACATATACAGAAACATAGTGTCACGCCTTGTCCTATACGGGACCTCAAAGGCACATATGTGCCCACATTTTGCTACTAAAACCTCCCACGATATTTTTCATGTTAAAATGTTCATCACCAACAAAACAGGTTTTCAATTATTTCAGTCTTGAGTGTCACGTTGAAAATGACTCTCTCAGCCTCCTCGCCTCCTTGTAGTCTGCAGGCGTGTCCCTTGGGAGTGTGTCAGAGTATATCAGACTGTGAAGTCTCGCATTAAATTATGTCGCTGGAGATTAACGAAATAAGACGTACTGGAGAGTATGGCTGAGTCTGCGAATACTCTACGATAATGTATTTTAGGTAGATTTTCCTGGGAAAGCTACATAGTTTAGCCTATAGTGCCCATAAGCCTATAGTTATCTATGGAAAACTACACAGTTATTTCCGTAAAGGATAGTGATAGGTTTTTCCTTTGAGCTTTTTAGATATGGTACGAGTATGAATTATATTTTTCTTAATTCTAAAAAAAATCGGTTGTGTTTAATGTTGTTACATCGATGATAGTTTTTTTTTTCATGGTTCTTTTTAGAATATAATAAATGTAGCCTATTTATGTCCCCACCGAGTGGCACGGGCCTTTACCCGGATACGAGTAAGATTGAGCCACACTCCACCACGCAGGCTCAGTGATCAGAAGTTATCAAGCTGCCCTAAAAGGGCCTCTGACACAGCTTGACTGCTACTATCACAGCTTGGATCTACAGCTTAACTTGTCATCCGAAACACTGAAGCGAAAAATGCCTCATAGTACGCACACCCATCCAATGCCCGTCTCAGCCAAATGTTGCTACCCGCACAATCGTTTCCGATGTGTGAATACCGCTAGGCCACGGACGCTTGTCTTAGATAATTATTAATGTAAAATATACAATGTTCAGATCCAAATAACAGTCAACGGTAAACAAAAAAAAATAAAGCTGTTTTGCAGAATAAGACTTTTGGGAAAACTTATAAATTAATTCAGTATTTCTAAAACATAATTACCTACTAATATTGATTGACGACCTCTGTGGAGCAGCGGTTGTGGCCCTGCCTACCATGCGAGAGGTCCCGGTTTCGAACCCCGTCTGGGGGTAAAAAAAAAAACAGGTCTTGGATGTTTATATGTGACGTCGCTGTTTCTGGTTCCCGCGACACAGGGTATTCTAGTGTGGGCCAGAAGCAATGTATGTGCCTGTATGTAAATGTTTATTGATACCATGATATTGAGTTATATGCACACTTGTAGTTGTTGTATTTTAAAACACCAGCACCTAAAATAATAGGTACCTACTATAACTATAACTATTTTTTTTGAAACCCCGACTTATTCATATAACTAATAGAGTTAGGTTTAACATTTAAGAACAACTCAATCCAATGCTCGTTTTATGTTTTATGTTACTCAGATGAAGGTGTTCAAGTTGCTGTTTTTAGATTTCTAGTCGCGTTATTCAGCAATTTTGTCAGACGAAGCCAATATTTCTAGTCGCATTCTCATTTTTGTCGCTTTTCAGATTCAGTCAGACAAAATCAGAATTTTTGCTGAGCAAAAACTGGCTTTGCGTCCATACGTTTAAATACTTCCCCCATTATTTCAAAGACCGTTCATTTCAGGCGCCTAGTATATAAGCAAAACGATATACGCCTCGCAGAGAATACTCTGTAAGTAACCGCGTTTTATTGCGTACCGTAAATGCGTTTAATATCTCGGTGTTTCCGCATTCGGCTGTGGGCAAATTGAAGGGAGGATGTTTTTCCCTTTAGAGCCAAAAAAAAAAACAATTTTGAGACTGGTTAGTACCACTCCAGTAAGGATTGACCTGTTCTGGTCTTACCGCGAGAATACCGTGGGGTTAGGAGGAGTTGTGGAACTTGGGGACTTTGTGAGATTCAGAGAGCACTTATTGGCTTCGATTGCTTGGTTTTGTTCTACAGTGACTTAAGTCCCAATATCACAGAAAACCACTGAAAAGAGCTTTGGCAAAAAATAATAATAATATTGCCATCAAAACCGGTCTTAAAAAGATATATGTTATTCACAATGAGATGAGATTCTAGTATAAATACTATGTCGTTACACGATTGGATTGATTTGCCTCGATTGTAAAAACATCCTGAACTTAGTCTATATTAAAAATGAAAAATAATAATGTATACAGATTTTTCTCATAATTTTTATACCTAAAATTTCCTCTATTATATCCCAATCAATCCTTAAATATCATCAATTAGCTTATTTCCGCCAGTCCCGCTACCCCGCCAGAAGACAACGGGCGAAAACGGCGCCTCTCTCTCTCTCTCACCTCAACAGCCAGAACTGGGCCTAAAATGACGGGACTGTCCATACAGAGTTAGATTACTCAATGGTAACTCAACACAGAACTAGCTGTCAATCATTTTGTAATTATTTATTCCTACTTTTTTTATTTAGCCATTAAGGTGTCCCATTGCTGGGCAAAGGCCTCCCTTCCCCGGTCTGTGCCACCTCCGGCCACCCCGGCAAAAACTTGTCGAGGTCGTCCAACCATCTCCGTTTAGGCCTGCCTCTACGCCGGTATCCGTCCTGTGGCACCTAGTCAGTGGCGATTTTCGCCCATCTATCTGGGTGCATGCGACTTACGTGGCCGGCCCAGTTCCACTTTAGCTTAGCGGTCTGTGCACCCAGGTCCTACTAATTATTTATAATTATTAATATTGCAATAATTGGATGGTAATAATAATATATTATTTATGTAAAACCAATATTTAAAAGAGATATCTAAATCAATCTATGGGAGTTTCTACGCCGTACTTCTTATATAGTGGTCCAATGAAGAGAAGTGGCAAAAAATGACGTTTGCTGAAGTAAATGTAAATATCTATTGTTTTTTTTTTAATTCGCAAAACTTTCTCTTTGACCCGAGTTAATCATTCAACAAGGATTTACTATTGAGGTCCAATGTGTCCCCGTTCTTGGTGTCTTTTATTGAACTCCTTACATTGCCCCGCCGTTGTTTTGATTTTGCCTTTATTTATTTATACTGCTCTAAAAGAATACGATCCACGTAATTTGATGTCGCAGCGCATCCGGCTAACGGGTTTATTTTTATTCCTTTCCAGTTTTACGGCTTCAGATTAAGAGGGCTTTTCCTTTCAACTCTGCTTCCACGCGTTGTTGGGTTATATATCGGTCAGACATTGTTGGTTGGTTGGTTAGACCAACTCTACGTTGTAACTTCCTCCTCTCTACGACCCACGGCAGCATATGATGCCCATTTAACGTTATAGGTTTCGAATTTTATTACCATGCATGAGGTTTAAAATCGCGATGCCTCACAACGGCTTCCCATTCGGGTTGGCAGAAGCATAATCAATTGTATATTCCCTCTATTTCTCTACTATTTCCATACTATAATTAGATATTCAAATGGAGGTCATTTATGAACATCTATTAGGTATATAATGTTCGTAACACAACCATAATAAATAAATTTACAGAATGACTTTAATTAGCTAACATATTTTGGGGAGTGATAGCTATCATTATGAACAACTTCTCCAAAGAAACATATGGTCACAAATGTTTTTTACTGATCTAGTACATTGACCCAATCAGCTGATTTCAGTTTTCTAGGGAACAAACCTCAATTTCTTTTAGTTGGGACCATACGTTTCTAGGGGAATGTTGATTATAAGAACGGGCACTATCTTTCTCCAAAATGTTGTCAACTAATTAAATGTCACCTGTACCTATACAAGTTCATTACAAAACAACAGAAAGCGTGTTTCCTACACCATGGTTGAATAAAATACAGTTTGCATGGTATAAAAGAGATAAAACTCATTATAACGCCTCACAATAAGTCTACGTAAGTTTTGATATTTTATTATTGATTTGATATTTATGAGTAGATAACTATTTAATAATGTAATTGTGATTAAATAATGGTAATCGGAGCTCTATTTTTCTGTTTAGTTTCCGACTAAAAAAATAAGTTTGATTGGAGATGCGTGCCATCATGCAGATTTTTGGAGTAAATTACTTAGGTATCGATGTGAATTTGTGATGATGGAAAAATTAATAGAATATGTGACAGAGGGCCAGTTGAAGATTTTTTTAAATACATTGATTCTCAATGAACTTTTCAAAAGATAAATGTGTTAATAATAAAGAACGTTAATTAGTCAGATAAACTGTCAGTCAGTTAAACTATATACATGTAAATTAATTAAATTTTTGACAAGCATTTTCTAAATTGAGTTCCGGAATGAATATTTTTTTATTCTTCGTCCATCTGGACAGGAAAATGTATTTCGACCATACAGCCTATTCTTAATAATTTATTCAGTTTTTATTTATATGTGCAGTTACTGTAATTTTATTGTAATACGTGTACAGTGCTGCACAAACATCATATATTGTATATTACACTTTGACATAATCCTCCTTTCTTAGCGAGCTAACCTATTATTGCATTGCTGTTCTCAACACACTCGAACAATACCTACCTTCGCATGTAAAAGTACATCCAGAAGCAAAATTACGGTTCATTGAAATTCCGACCAATCTTCCTTAATTAAGCTGTTTCCTTCAAAATTGTTCGTCGACTCAAAATAAAAGATGCATATTACAGGCTACAAGAGGGTCCAAGACAAAACTTTTGCATTTAAGACGAACAAGTGAAAAAAAAACAACTAAGTAGTTCTTGGCCTGAATTTCAATCTCGGAAACTCAAGCCTTTACTCCCGTCCGGCTGAAAAAAAATACAACAGCTAAGTGCGATTGTGACACAAACAAGTTGGTTCCTGATAGTGTTTAATCATAGAGTCTGAATAACGATTTTCCCTGGGTCCAATTTTTGGGGCTAGTTCAAGTTCAAGATAACGAAATTTTTAAACCTAAGGCCGCGCGCCCATCTACTCAACGTGACATATGATCTGACAATATATGTTTCGGAGAGGCATGGCATGACGTGCCACTGACATAGTGCCGCCGTAGTGTTTTTTTCAAATTCCTACGTTGGTTTTAATTTCTCGTTCTCTTATAAAAAAATTAACCACCTACCCACTAGTTGCAATATTTTTATTTGCAGTTTTAACATATATATTTTTTTCTACATCGTCATTCACTTCATTCATACCGTCAAAACCTAACGTACATAAATCATTTTGTAACAGAACGGAGACTAATTAGTAGCGTCATTTTCAATTCCTTGATTTCTCTTCCTGTGCTGTCCCGGGAAATCAAAAAAGAATACGGCAGTTGCATTTCCTCCTGTGCATGTCGTAAGAGGCGACTAAAGGAATCAGTACACTTTCACTACTCATCTCTTTGGTATTTATTATTTGAGCTGCATCATGTCTTTTCAAATTAAGTTTCTCTCTCTAAACAAAGCAGAACTGGAGTACGAAGTTGCCATCAGAGGTGAAAACCCAGGCACTACCGTAGAAATTTTACGTAAACAAATAACTAAACTTGTGACAGAATACCCGTCAGAGGACGTTCTGTTATCTCACCTTGAACCTAAGGACGACTTACTTGCAGTCGTCAAAATCTTGGACAAAGTGCAATCTACTCTTGACGGACCTGCACCAGATAGATCCTCTCTTCTTAGGACACAAAATCTGATGCACCATGTCTATCACAGATTAAGTCGGGTACCTACGGATGAAAAGTTCGAAACGGGCCATGATCAACTGTCGGAGATTTACCGAAAATATTATTCGAAGATCCTAGCTCTCTTATCACAAGCAAAGGATCCCCTTTCAATATCTTCCTCGTCTAATACTGCGTGTAGGGAATCAACGCCATCTGTTAGTGGCGCGAACGTGATTTCTGTAACTTGCGAGCGTAGCAATACTTCCGAACTTAGTAAATTGAAGTACGACGGGAAATCATGTGTTCGGGCTTTTATCGAAAGGGTTTCGGAACTGTGTCAGGCCAGAAATATTTCGGACTCCAAACTTCTGTCCTATGCAACGGAAATTTTCACCGATCAAGCATTGCACTGGTTCCGAAGTATAAGAGATAGCGTTAACAACTGGTCGGATCTCAAATCTCTGTTGTTAGAGGATTTCAGCCAAACTGACTATGATTATCGTCTACTTTCTGAAATTAGGGCTCGCACTCAGGGCGAATCAGAAACGATAACCATTTATCTTTCCATAATGGCAGGAATGTTTTCGCGCTTATCGAAACAATTATCCGAAGAGGACAAATTAGAGATACTATTGCACAATATCCGGCCATGTTATGCGAGTACGTTGGCCTCGGCAACTCAGATTGTGGATATTGGGGTATTGAGAACGTTGTGCAAAAATTACGAAAATATACAAACCCGTATGTCACACTTTCGCGAGCCACCAACGATTACCACACACACACTAGCACCCGAATTTGCTTACAAGCCATGTAAGACGAAATCTGACAACCATGTCTCTGCGATCGCTCCTGCAACAACTGTAAAGTCAAATAACTTTTGTCTAAGATGCCGCTCTAACACTCACGATCTTCGTCAGTGTAAGGTTAGTCGTGACGTCATCGTCTGTTTTGGGTGCGGTAATAAAGGTGTAAAGAAACCTGAATGCCCTAAATGTACTCCTACCGTTCAAAAAAACTAATTAGCCAGAATTGGGACGGTTCTAAGGGTCATTTCGATAGAGTAGATTTTGAAAAATGGCTACAAACCCTTAGAAACTTCTTCTCTAGTTTCAGAGTCGCCTCAATTCTGGATAGTAAACCAACAAAGGACAGTAGACCCTATATTTCCGTTAGAATCGGGGACATCCCTGCTTCTGGTCTACTCGATTCTGGATCTGCTGTCACTATTCTCGGCAATGATTCTCATAAATTATTGTCGGACCATGGTCTAAAAGTATTTACCGATGATTGTATCTCCTTGACTGCTGCTGGAGGCCAGTCCCTTCAAAGTATTGGCTACATCAATCTTCCCATTCACTTTGAAGAACAATTCCACATTATTAAGGGTTACGTGTTACCAAATGTGGACAGCCCACTTATCCTAGGCATTGACTTTTGGCGGATTTTCAATATTTGTCCCAAATACTTAGGTAGCATCACCTTGTCCAACTCTTCTTTGGCAGAAATAAGTATCGACAAAAATGAGACTTTTATACAGTCTTACGATAATCTCTCTGATTCACAAAAGTCCACAGCCGATTCAATTGTCAGTCAATTCCAGGAAATCTCCACTGACAGTATGGGCCTTGGTAGAACTAGTCTTATAACTCACCATATCGATACTGGTGACTCTCAACCTATAAGACAACGTTACTATCGAATGTCACCTGAGAAGCAGCGAATTTTGGTAGAGCAAGTCGACGAAATGCTAGCGTTAGATGTAGTTGAACCTTGCGAGAGCGCTTGGTCGTCCCCTGTCCTCATTGTCTATAAAAAGAATGGACAACCTCGCTTTTGCCTCGACAGCCGTAAACTGAATTCGGTCACAAAAAAGGACGCATATAACCTACCCTATATAACTGAAATATTAGACAACCTACGCGATGCAAAATTCTTATCTAGCGTAGATTTGTCGAAAGCGTTCTGGCAAATTCCAATAGCTCCAGAAGATCAAGACAAAACTGCATTCTATGTTCCAGGCAGAGGAACTCTCCGTTTTAAGACCACTGCTTTCGGTCTCACCAATGCCCCTGCCACTCAACAAAGGCTTGTCGATCTTCTGTTCGGGAATTTTGATCTAAAGGCGTTCGCATATTTAGATGATATTATTATCATCAGCAGCAGCTTTGAGGAACACGTGTCCTTACTACTAGGCGTGCTGCATAAATTAAAACAAGCGAACTTATCCATCAACCTTGAAAAATGCAAGTTCTTCAGAAATGAGTTGAAGTACTTGGGTTATGTTGTGGATGCGCATGGCCTTCGCACTGATCCTGAAAAAGTCGAGGCTATCCTTAATTTCCCAACACCCACAAAAAAAAAAGATCTTAAACGCTTCCTTGGAACAGCCACGTGGTACCGCCGTTTCGTCCCCAACTTTAGCACTATTGCCGGACCACTCAACCAGCTGACTTCAAGTAAGAAGAACGCATCCAAGTTTCAGTGGACAACTGAAGCTGATGATGCTTTTAATAAGCTAAAAGAGTGTCTTGTATCAGCCCCGGTTCTCTCTTGTCCCAATTACGATTTACCGTTCGAAGTACACACTGATGCGAGCAATTTTGGGATTGGTGCCATGCTCACACAAACGATTGATGGTAAAGAACATCCGATTGCATACATGAGTAGGGCGTTGTCGGGATCTGAGAAGAACTACAGTATAACCGAGAGGGAGACGCTAGCAGTTTTAACCGCTCTAGAACACTGGCGGTGTTACTTGGAAAACGGAAAAACCTTTACCGTTTACACCGACCACTCCGCGCTCAAATGGTTCTTGTCACTGGACAACCCTACCGGAAGACTAGCACGCTGGTGTGTGAGGTTGTCTGCCTTTAATTTCGAACTTAAACATCGTCGTGGGGTCGATAATGTCATTCCAGATGCACTATCTCGTGCTTTCCCATGTGCTTCTATCAGTACGGTCAACTCTAATTTGACTACTACTGACACATGGTACAAAAACATTTATAACGGTTGTTTAGAAAAGCCGAACCTCTTTCCTAACTACTTGATCGAAGGTGGTGCTCTCTATCGCCACTCCAAAAATAAGTGCGAAATGATTTCGGAGTTTTCCTGGAAGGAAGTGGTGCCGAAAGAATTGCGTGACAGCGTCATAGAGGAGAATCATGCTGACCCTACTGCTGCTCACTTGGGTATTTTCAAGACCTATCGACGCTTACTTCTTCGATACTACTGGCCGGGCATGCACCAAGACGTCGTACGTTTTGTTGGTTCTTGTTCAAAATGTCTCACTTACAAACCACAAAACCATCCGACGCTGGGTACGATGGGTCGACCTAAACAATGCTCACGGCCGTTTCAAATGATATCCATTGATTTCATAGGTCCACTTCCGGTCAGTCGAAAGCAGAATAGTTATATTTTGGTCGTAACATGTTGCTTCTCAAAATATTGCCTTATTTTTCCCATGCGACGCGCTACTTCGGAAGCTGTCGTCAAGGCTCTGGAGGACTCTGTGTTTCTGGTCCACGGAATCCCACAGACAATATTCCTTGACAATGGTACCCAGTTTATTAGCTCGGTAACAAATACCCTCTTTAAGAAATACAAGATACCTAACGTATTCTTCTCTCCGAGATATACTCCGCAAGTAAACACTGTCGAGCGCTATAACAAAACAATAGTTACATGTATTTCCACCTACGTGGACAATGACCACAGAACCTGGGACACTAATATTCCCAAAATACAGTATGCCATTAACAACTCCGTCAATGAAGCAACTGGCTACACTCCATCGTTCCTCGTGTACGGACGAGAAACGGTTACTTGTGGTTCTCATTATACAGATAACGATCTGGGTGAGGAACTACTATTTCTGCCACGCGACATTTACGCTGAAAATCTGGGTCACCTGTCAAAATATTTTGATAAGGTACAGGCATCTCTTTGGCACGCACATAAAAAAAATACGGCGCACTATAATCTTAGGCGGAAAGAGGCAGAATTCAGCGTAGGCGACATTGTCCTAAAACGTGCTTATGTCTTGAGTGATAAAGACAAGTACTTTAGTAAAAAGTTAGCGCCCAAATATACCAAATGTCGCGTCTCCGCTAAGAAATCACCCTTGGTATACATTTTAGAGGATATGACGGGAAAGGACTTAGGCACCTGGCATGTTAAGGATCTAAAACTAGTTAAGAATATTTAGAATTAGGTTTTGGACTTTCATTACGTATGAAAACCCTTTACTGGGCGAGGGGGTATTGTAACGTTGTAAGTTACCGTTATCTTCACTCTATCATTAACTGGTCTTATTTTAAATTTAAGTAGTAATTCTCTTAATAAAACTACCAAATGAGGCTAGTAATCACAGTATTAATTTTCACGCGCTGTACTAGCAACATTCCACTGTTGACAACTCACTCGCTCTGCTATGATTGGCCCGTTTTAAACTAACTAGCCGTGACCGCAACTTGACTTTGCGGCGCCGGCGTCATTCCGAAAACTCACTCAGCACTATACGCACGTCCGTCCTACTGGCGCTCTGTAACGGTCCCCTTTTACCGTACGCCGACGAACGACCCTAAACAGTAATTACTTACGTTTAATCATAACGTACTACTAGTAGTTACGTTTTAGTTTTGTCTGTGCTTCATATTAACCCCGATTGAGGTGAGTGGTGAAAGATACTGTTTTAAAATCATCTTACCGTTAGGTACTTTCGGGCTTACTCATTTATGTCCAGAATCATCTCATTTCATTTATTGCTTGTTGCGTTTTATTCCTTTTAGACTCGCTAATTATTATTTCGCGATATTCACATCGCATTGTAACGCAAATTGCTACCCGCTTTTAGACACGCGTTAGTGTGTCTTGGCTTCTTATAGAATGTCTGGAAAATATGTTCAGCTTACTAAATTATACTAGCTACCTTTTTGTGTGGAAATTGTTGATTGTTACCGGCAGATTTCATATTTGGGCATTTCATAAAATGTCCGGATTGTTTGCATAATGTCCCAAGTGAGGTCTGCCGATAAACAAATAAATATCCTTTTTTCATATATAGAAATAATTAATGTTACCGGCAGATTGCACATTTGGACATTTTGTAGAATGTCCGATTATTTGTAAAATGTCCCAAGTGGGGTCTGCCGATAACAAATATGAATGCTTGCTTGTTTTTATTCCTAGCACTGTATTTTCCTTTGTATATGTAACTCCGTTCTGATTGTTACCACCACGACAACACTATTCTTTTCTTGGCGGGTGGAGCATTCGGACGGAGTGCAGTAACAGATGTTAAAGGAGGAACGGTTTCGAATTCCAGTTCGGGGTTCCTGGCACCTCTTCGGGATCACCGCTTTTCCTCGCTACCCTACGGTTTCCCGGTTCCTGACACCGCTTCGGGCTAACCTGCTTCCCTGCTCCGGCTGCATTCGGACCGTTACTTCTCCGACGTCAGCGGCACTCCGACTACGGCAAAACCCGCAGGGAAGATTCGTTGCTGCGTAACCAGGGTCAGACTACATTTGGAGAACCCACGTTAAATAAAATTTCTTGTTGGCTACCTATTTGGAATCCTTTTATTCCTCTCCAAGTAGGGACGTCACAACCCATAGATTTCTTTTCAAATCACGAGTCACGTCACATAGGGGGCGCAGTGCCCAAGTGTGCAATGCTTTGTACTTTGAAACCAAAATACAAAGGCTTGTATTTAATTCTGATGATACTTACCCCATCGCTGGTTGTCACTTAAATTTAAGGCATCCTACCTGTCCTGTCAAAAATATTGGTTTCATTCATACAAAGTAAAAGTAAAGTAAGTAAAGTAAAATTTTCGTTTATTTACAAACAAATGTACATTTGATGGAATGCCCTGTCCCTCAAATTAGCGTGAGCTGTGTCTTGAGAGACAGTTTTTTCCCAAAAGTAGGTAATCAATCAATTAAATTTTTGAGTACGATTCACACTTTAAGGCTGAAGTAGAATTATAACAAAATTAAGTAAGATAAAGGAAAAAAAAAAGAAATGATATTTTATTACTATACAAAACAAAAGCTCTTCTCAAGGTGATATGTGTGTTTGTGAGTGTAGAGTATCATTATGTTAGTGTAGTGAATGTAAAGGTTGTGTGATTGTGCGTTTAGTGTCTGTAGGTGTGTGAAGTGTGGTGAATGTGTGTGTATAATATTTGGTAATAATAATAATATATAAAAAATAAAATTATTGAAACTATGGAAACTTAAAGTTTCTATTGCTTTCTGTGGAATAGTTCTTAGATTTAAGTAATGGAAATCAGCAGGTTTTCGGTTTGATCATAGTCAAATGCACGGAGCCAACTTTTAATTTTAGTTTTGAAAACATAGTTGTTTAACTTTTTTATGTTAATTACAGAGTTGATTTTATTGTAGAGGCGAGGAGCCATCGAGTCATACTGTCTACGTGCGAATGCACTTTTTATTGCTGGTAGGGGACATCGAAACAACCTCCTGCCGTGATCCGGAATATATGGTACTGTGTGCTTGTGGTAGTATCTGATGCATCTGTATACGAATGACTGGCGTATGCTCTGGACATTGGTTGTGTTGTGCACGAGAGCGGTGGGATGTCGAAAGGGAGCATACAGCAAAACTTTAAGAACAGCACGCTGGGCACGCTCAGCCCTTTTGAGGGCTTAATTGCTTAATTTGAGCAGTGCCTTAGATGCTCCCCCCCATACACATATGCAGTACTCTACAACACAGTGGTACAGGGAGTTATAGGTTTGTAAGAGCAGAATTTTGTCTGCATAATTTCTTAAGTTTTTGAAGACATAAATCATTTTTCTCATACGATTAGCTGTTACTGTTATATGTGGCCCCCAGTTCAGTTTATCATCAATGATGACACCAAGATATTTGATGTGGGGTACTCTGGAGAGCATATCGCAGCTGCAAGTGGTGTTACTATAATCAAGCCTGTTGCATGGGAAGGAGTGAATTTTTATTTCAAATTTACTGTTGGGGCTGCCTGCTTCTGTTTTGCTAAAACACATGTATTTTGTTTTTGAAGTATTCAGGGAAAGAAGATTGTCCTCCAACCATGCCGTCACGGTGCACAGACCAGTTTCTGTTCGATTTTTAACCAGTTCCCATGAATCCGCATGAAATAGTAAAACTGTGTCGTCTGCAAACATGTATAGGTCAGCAGCATTTATATTATTTTTGCACAGGCTATTAATATAGATAAGAAACAGACTTGGTCCGAGCGTGCTCCCCTGTGGTACACCGTATGTACAAGCCTGATTCCCACTAAATGTACTACCTACACGGACACTTTGCTGTCTTCCAGAAAGAAAGTCATTGAACCAGTTCAGGGTGATCCCACGTATTCCCATATTTTCTAGGCGCGAGAGGAGGACAGACGGTGTCAAAAGCCTTTTGGAGGTCTAGAAACACACCCAAACATTTTTCTCCCCTGTCCACATATCCAGCTATGTTGGAGGTCAGCTTCATAACAGCATCCTCGGTACTTTTTTTTTCTCTAAAACCGTACTGGTTATTAGCTAAGAGATTGTTTGTTTCGAGATATGTCATTAAACGTTTGTTCATTAGTTTTTAGATGATTTTGGAAAGCGTTATCAGTAATGTGATGGGTCGGTAGTTTGAGGGGAGCTTCTTGTCACCAGTTTTATGGATAGGATAGACTATACCCCTTTTAAATATGTTAGGAAAGCTACCCCTACTAAAACTTAAGTTGCATAGGTGGGATAGTGGACCAGCTAGCAGACGGGAAAAACTCTTTACAATAGTGGTTGGTATATTGTCCCAGCCGGGTGCACTGTTTGGTTTTAACATTGCTATGATGCGCTCAATCTCAGCCTGATCAGTCGGAGAGACCATCATCGAATTAGCAGGGGTAATTTTTGAGATAGCTAGGTCTGCTAGTTTACTTTCAGATTTTCCAGTACGTTCCAGTATACCTTTTGCTAGGGTACCTCCTATCGAGGTGAAGTAGGCGTTTATCAAGTGACTCTATTGGACCCTTCTCAATATTAAATAGATCTACATTTGTTTCTTTTTTTGTATTTAGGTAACATATTTCTTTAATTAATTTCCATGTTTCTTTTGCGTTGCCAGTATTATTTTTAAGCCGATTCTGATAATATTGTTTTTTGAGACTCTTTATTATTTTATTACAACAATTCCTATATTTCTTGTATTCCTCTCGCATTGTATCGTTGGTATTATTCTTTTTTAATTTCTTATAAATGGTATCCCTAGTTCTAATTGATTTAAGTACAGACATTGTAATCCACGGTTTTAAGGGTTGGTTACGTTTGGGGATTTTGGTTGCAGTCGTGTTGTCAGTGATTATAGTTTGGAGGCAAGTGACCAGAGTTGCTGCTGCAGTATTAACGTCTTCCGTTAAAAAAAGGTTTGCAATCATGTTCTTCGAGTTGTTTGCCAATGCCTAAAGTATTGATAATGACTTTTTCACGAGATATTGCTTTGTTTATAGCTTCTGTGTGATTTAATAGAAGCATGATAGGACTGTGATCTGTATATTCGTTAAAAACTACCGTGTGCGCAAGTTTATTAGTTTTTACCATGAAATGGTCTAGGCACGTTTTATTGTGCGTAGGACGGTTAACACCTTGTCTTAGACCATATGCAGCCAGCAGTTCTAGGTAATCTGCTGCATGACCAGTAATTTCATCCGGGATAATATTGACATTAATGTCATCTGTAAGTATAAATAAAACGGTCGTATGAGTAAAGAGCGTTAGTATATTCACTTTTGTTCATAGCAAATTACCCTCCTTCTATTTACTTACTTACTCTGTGATTCCTCCCCACATACACGCCCGTCAACTCAGACATAACCATGTGTCCAATTTTTGGGGCTAGTACAAGATACATTGAAATTTTTAAACCTAAGGCCGCGCGCCCATCTCTAAACGTGGCATGTCATCTAACAATATTTCTTTGTTGAGAGGGATGGCATGAAGTGCCACTGACATGCCGCTCCCATAGATGTTTTCATATTACGTGTCACGTCACATAGGTGGGCGCAGTGCCTAAGTGTGCAGTACAATAGTACTTTGTAATTTGAAGCCAAAGTACAAAGGTATGTATTTAATTCCTACTTCCGTTGACAAATGCGAGGATTCAATGCAACCCCTGTCAGGCGCATTCCTAAAAGCACGAACCCCGTGAAGTTGGCTACAATCCTCAGCTAACGAGCTCTCAAGGTAATTAACTATTTGTTTCCAAGTCAAAGAGTGAAGTTAGTAGCTTTCGTACTCCGGCCTCAGAACTGTTTTTAACTTGATGAGCGTAAATGGTGCTTTTTAATTTCATTTTTGAAGTTATGCCGCTCTTTTTTCGATGTAGCTCGTTGCTCGAAGTTCAGAGGTAATGAGACTACTCGGTAGAATGTCGGTAAAGCATCAGTTTGGACGTTTACAGAATAATTAATTAGAATATTTTATACAGCTTGTGCAGTAAGCGGTGTTACGGCATCAGCTGTACTTTATATATTCCCTTTTGTACTCTATGTAACTAATTTCACGAGGGCAACTTCTTGATGATCGATCTTCCACTTTTGATGATCTCTGTGATGTTTTATTCGAGCTGCGGCCTCACAATGGTCTCAGGTGTAAATCTTGGTCAGAGAGGAAGTAAAATCATCCTCGGGTTTTGGATATTTACGTAAGTACTTACCTACACATGAAACAGATCTCCCAATCTATGAAAAGAGAGTTTATACTATTTACAAAGATCTATTTAAGAGAAGACAGAGTAAGGTCGTGGGTGTGAACTCGTTAGACGGACTTTGCGCGTTTAGGCTGCGACTCCCCTGGTGAGGTCCGGCAGCAGGAGCGGCAGCACACAACGGGGCCGCGAGGAGTCCGGTTCAACAGAGGGGTTTCAGGTCCAGTGCAGGCGGGGGCACAGGTGGAACCCTGCGGAGGACACAGCGTGAGGAGCGGAAAAGAATACAGAATCCAGGGTTATCTGCAATGCTCCGACAGGCTCGCCGAGGTGGGAGAGCCGTATAGCAACCTAGCTATCGGAGGCATTGCAGACGGAGTTGTAGCAGTAGGGGGAGATACACGAGACATTTACTAAATTATATAGACAGGAAATAGAAAGGACTACGAGCCATACAAATTTTTACGTACCCAAGCATGAGAGTTAGCAATCAATTACAGCACATCAAGTAAATGCCTTCTATGTACACAACACAAGTTATTTACAAAATTATGTATATTAACAATTATGAGGGACTAGCCCATCGCTACACCCTTAGGCGAATTAGGAGGTAAAGATAAACTGACGTAGAGGATACGTCTTAGCTATTCAGAACTCAAGGAAGGAATGCGTCAAAAACAATCGAAGAGTGACCAGACGAAATTACAGACTAATTCTGAACTTTTGCTTTTCAGAAGGCTAGTCAGCCAGTAGGCTTGTCAAATGAAATAAAAAGAAGTTTCACTACAATCAGAATACTTAAGTACGACTTAATAGTAAGTAGAACTTAATTTTAAGCAAACCAATTTACACTCATATGAATATTTGTTGCACTCTTAACTCACTAGTTAATTTCTTGCTAAACTTGGGAAAATCTCTGCCTCTGTTTTTCCTAAGCTATTTATATCTTATGATGACTGATGATGAATCTAGAGATAGGAACTCTGCAAAACAGAGTCGATAGACGCCTACTCTACTTGTAATACACACCCTTTCTCAAGTTCGCAGCAATATGTTATCTACCTAAAGCGATTTCACTTCAAATATTGCTCTAAGTAAGCAAGAAGGGTACTGTCTCACTAAACCTACCGTATTCAATTCGCAGCGAGCGTTTCATGACGCTCGCATGAATAATGGAGAGCCGGGTGTGCTGTGATTTTAATATCGTCAGGCTTTCGGGTATACTAAGAACATAATACCTGAATTCTTAAGTATTACTCAGTTCGACTGTAGCTTATATTGTCTTTACATGTAAATGGCTGCGCGGTAGACTCACATAACCATTTACTTAGGCGGCTGCAAAAAACAGTAAATAGAAGATGAAGTATTCATTTTCATGTGATCGCCCGATAGAGTGACGCTTCTACACCTAACTAGGTAGGTACTTCACCGTTCACACTAACTTTTTAATAAATAATAGGGTAACCCTTTAAATAACGCGTTGTATTTGGGACCATGTCCTTTACTCGCGATGACATGCTTGGGCCCTTCTACCTTATAGGTCACAACATTATAATGACAACCGAAAAACATTACGACATTTTCTAAAATAATAAGACTCGCAACCTATATTTCATACACCACATCAAGGGTCGGAAAGGCGTGACGTGTCTTATTGCTAAGAATAATTAGACTAGAGACGACTTCCGAATGAAATTTCCGAATGCTTCATTTTGACGTTCTCTCAAATCAATAATGATAATTTTCCTTCATATATTAGAAGATAGAGGTCGTACTTTATTTTAATGTGAGGGACGGACGAGGTAATGTACCTGTAAAAAATCATAACAACGTAACAACCTATGAACCATAGTATAAATAAGAAATAGTAATAATTAAGCACCTGTTCTAATGATAAAAACGGCTGTGGTTGTCGCTTAGGACCGCCATTCAACAAGCAAGTTAGAAAACGCTTCATGCGGCCGAATGACGCATATCCCTGTCTCGTGTCCGACTCGAACCCTCTGAAACTCGGCAATGTGTGCGTGTGGCGGCGTGTGCTTATGCGGAACTCAATGTGGCTGTGTGTGTGCGCCGCGCGCGCTGTTTTGTTTGAAGTGAACGCGTGACTGGACGATACTACGATGAATTTACGCATACATGCAAAATATAGCGGCTCAAATATGATTTTATAAATAATCATAGGTATGTGTATAATAATATGTATGTATCTAATAAGTATTAATTGTCATACAGTCTCGCACTAGTATGGAGAGCACTACACAACTCACAACAACAGCTCATTAAGAACATATATTTTTTTGTTAGTAAATAACATGTATTTATGAGTATTTTTAGTGTTAACTAGAGTTATAATTTGAATGAAAATAAAATATATAAATAAAATTAAATATTTCTAATTCTATTTCAATTTCATTTTTATTTAAAATTTTGATTTCAATTTCGATTACAATTTCAATTTCAATTTCAAATTCAATTTCAACTTCAATTTGGTCTACAGTTAAAAATCTTGGCCAGTTAGTTGTTAGTCAAGTAAAAGGGATTGATTTTCAAGAGACATTCTCTCCCACAACCAGGTATTATTCAATAAGAATTGTTCTTTCCGTTGCAGCGAAGTATAACTTAGAACTATTTCTAAATTGAAGTTGAAATTTTAATTTAAATATAAATCAAAATTGAAATTGAGCTTGAAATTAAAATCAAAATTGAAAATAAAATTGAAATAGAAATATTTTATTTTTAGCAATTCGATGTAAAAACAGCATTTCTCAATGGTTATCTTGAAGACGATGTATACGTAGATATACCAGAAGGTGTGCAGGTAAATAATAATTGTATTTTGAAATTATGTAAGTCATTAAGTATATGGACTAAAGCAGCCATCTAGATATTGGAACAAACGGTTCAGTGATTTTCTAAATAAATATGGTTTCATACAATCTCAGGCAGAAAATTGTTTATATACAGGATTTTTTAAAGGAGTTAGAGTGTTTTTAATTATTTATATTGATGTTGCAGTAGTAGTATCAGAAAGCAACTAAGTTATTTAAGAAATAATAGATTATCTGAAACAAGAGTATAAGATTAAATAGTTGAATTTAAAATATTTTGTCGGTGTCCAAATAGAGAGATTAAATAATTGTTTATAGAAATTCAAAGAAATTAAAAAGTTTTCTATACATAATGCAAACCCTGTAAGTACACCAGCTGATATAAATGTTGTTATCACAAATAATGTAGTTGAAAGCACCCCTAATTTTCCCTACAGAGAAGATATCGGCTCACTGTTGTTCTAGTGTTCCGTTCTAAGGCCTGATATATCATTTGCTGTAAATGTTTTGAGCAGATATGTTAATAATCCTAGACATCAGCATATAAATGCTGTTAAACGTGTAATAAGATACCTAATTGATACTAAATATTGTTTTATTAAGTATGGAGAAAGCAGTGATCATAGGGTATTCAGATTCTGATTTTGCAGGAGATTTTGATGTTCACAAATCTACTACGGGATACATTTTTCAAATGAATGTGGGACCAATCACTCGGTGTAGCCAAAAACAAAAGACCATTCCTCTCTCCACGACAGAAGCAGAATTTGTAGCTGCCTGCGAAGCGGCAAAAGAAATACTGTGGTTAACGCAATTATTGTCAGAGTTGAGAATTACAAATGTATTACAATATGTATTAATATAAAAATACATTTCATTCATCAGAGTGCTATTTATTAAACTAATTAACAATCCTACTTATAATAAGAGGAAAAACTACATAGATGTTAAGTACAATATTGTAAGGGAGAAGGTGGATTTGGGCTTTATAAAAATTGAGTATGTACCAAGTAAAAATCAATTAGCAGACATTTTACTAAGGCCTAGTTAGTCCACTTAATATTTTGCATATTTAAAAAGTTTTTTATTTTTATTTATTGAACATTCCGTTCTTAATCTAGTGAAAATAGCATGATTACATGCAAGTTTAATTTTGGCTATATTATAAAGAAAAAAGCATACGGCTGATTCCTACACTAGGAAAACCTGTGTTGTAGGGGTATGAGAAGTAATTTTAAGTAAAGATTTATTTTGTGACTGTGTTGGCTCTTACACGTTTTGGTCCTAGTATTGTAAGTGTGACCTGCTATTGTAAATAAATCTTATTTAAAACTAGCTGATGCCCGCAATTTTCCTAGGAAGTATCATTTGCCGAGATAACGTTACCCTTCTTCAGGTGCAGCCAGATAAAATTTATTATATTTGTTAATCTCGCTCATAAACTATCTCTATTTTAGATTTCATTCAAATCCATTTAGCCGTTTTAGCGTGATTAAAGCAAAACCCAAACATCCAAGCATCGCGACTTTCCCATTTATAATATTATTTGGATTACCAGTGCGTGTAATGGAACAAAAAAAAATAACTAGATTAGATTCTAAATTCGAAAGTTTAACGGAAAAGATGTAAAAGTTACATTTATTTAAATTTTTACTCACATTTTCATCCACTTTTTGATTTTCGTATCGCCGCCTTACTTATTCGGCGATACGAAAACGGGTTTACTTTGGAAGCGGGATAGGCGCAAAGATGGCGTCTATAAACTAAATTCTCTTTGGCCCTATTCCCATGCATTTGCCATCACAAGCTCAAACAACAGCCATATTTCACGTTCTACGTGTGATGGAGTTAGAAGAACGTGCGATAGGCAAACCCACACGTGTGAAAACTTGGAGAATGATTTAAATATCCTCTGCAATACGATCGTATTCTTGCTATAATAGTACAAGGAAGAGATAACGGACTTAGGTTTAGAGCACAGTTGCAGCGGTGAAATCTCAATCACAAAATTTTAATTTCATTATTACTGTGGATATTTACATACCTGCAGAATGTATGGGGTGCAGGTTTGAATCCTGACCATGTACATGAAAATATTAACTGTGTAAACAAATCTTGCAAGTTAATTTTACCAACTTTCCGGTTTTCGATTAAGCAAAAATTTGGAACAATAATGTAAGTTCGGTTACAATGCAATGTTACGATCCCATCGAGTTGATCTGATGATGGCGCCGGATGGGGGTCACAGGAAATCTGTGATAAAATAAGCCATCCTACCGAGTTTCTGCTCTTTAGAGTCGTCTCGAGTCGTCGTGAGTAGTTGATGGATTAGTAAGGGTATCGAGCTATTCTAATGATGTGACCTGAATGTGGATAGTGGAACTCTTCAACGGCTTCTAGTGAACCCTTCGAGTTTGGACTGGTTTGAATTGTTTTACCGTGACGAAGACAAGCGTATTTTTTAGTTTTTTAAACTAAATTATTTATTTTTATAGTTAAAAAGTAACATTATCATTTTATATGCAAGCACTTACATTGATTCTGACCACACACTAGGATACCTTGTGTCATGCCACAGATATCTCAACATAGGAGATAGAGCCTTCAGCCTATTTTGTATGCAATCCGATTGTCGCAAGCTGAATTCAGGCAAATACAACGAACACGCACACATAATAACCACTTACACATTTATCCCTACTCTCGTATTGGTAAACACAGGCAAAGCAGTAACGTGGCTGTATACGTGCGCATGAGGCGCACATTGTTTCATAAAGCACGCACACAGCACACACAGCGTCATAGACATTTAATTTATTTCCTGTCTCTCTCGCTAGTAGGTAACGCTAATGAGTATGAGAGAGAAGGAATCTGGATGCGACTCAATAGCATTACTTCCTCGGAATATTTCGTTAATCGTGTTGTTTTATTGAAGAAATATTGTATTTTCAGTATTTACCTGTGCAATGATATACCCTTGTTATGGAAATTTGTCGAATCACTGCGATTTTCTCATAGGACAACTGCACAGGCCGGCATTATAGAAAATAAAGCTACATAAGTGTTGTCAGTTTTAAGAAGTCATTGGCCAGTACAAAGCCTTTGACTCAGACGTTCATAGAATATTTTTTAAACTGGCCAATGTCATTACTTTGTTTATCTTTAGTCTACAGAATTGGTTCAGCGAGTTTAGCTACTCGCAACATCGCTCCACTGGAACCCCGCCCTGCCGACTAGCTGGGGTGTTCTCGGGAGCAATTTTTGGTGTCTGGGTGTCTGGAAGCGCGACGGAGCGTGCAAGACACGACAGATAAAGAAATTGCCATTTCGCGCCGTTTTTGTACCATCCCTGTATATGTGGCGGGCGGCTAGGTGGTGGTTGCCAAGTCCCGTTTGATGCTGTTTTAAGCACGGGTCGTAAGTTTTGACAAAAGTGAATTTCATGTATAATAAAGTATTTTAAAAGAGCTCCGTGGTCTAGTGGTTTCACGCTCGCTTCTAACTCAAAAGATGCGGTACGAATCCCGTCCTGACCATGTACCGTTGAGATAAGCCATTTATCTTAAGTAGATAGCGTTCGACTGTGAGAGCTACCTGAATCCGAGTTTTATTTTTAAAGATATATTTATTTATTTTACTTTCAGACATAACATCTAGTTTATTAGGAATTTGTACAATCTTATATAGCTCAAATAATGTTAGCAGGCACTATTTCTGTTTATAATTATATTTGACCACTGTCTGGTGAATGGGATATCAATTTGGTCCGCGATCACAGACATTATGGTGCTGCGGCTGGCGCGGAGTCTGCCGAACTTTTTTTTTGGTTTGGTTTTGATCTTTATTACCAAGCAATAAGGTTCTCTGTGCTCTTGCAACTTTATTTTTTCTTCGAATCACTGTATCACGCAAGCCATGTGGTTCTAGCAGTAAGTCAGATGGTTATTTAAGCTTACGCGTAAATGGGAGAAAATACTGAAAAAACAAAAAAAAACAACCCGCAGAAAAAAAGCGAAAAACGAGATTCCAAATAAAAAGAAATTACTCTCAGACCCAATAGAGAGTCGAGATTGCTTCAAAACTTTTTTTTATTTGCCTTCGTGCCTCCTAATTATTGACATTATACAGTACATCTCTAATGTGTATGCAGTAAAATATTTATTTCAAGTGACGTCTGAGCACCGACACTTTAGATGGCGGGTGCCTAATGGATTCGGGAGGCGTACGCGAGACAAAAAGGTAAGAAATTAAGCTTTATTTTCGCAATGTTGTCACGTCCAAACCTATAGACATCTCATCTTTCGGAGAAAACGTTCATTTTGTACCTTTTTCGTCTCCGTCGTTTAGTTTCAGGGCATCATCGTCCAAGGGCAAGTATTGCGATTCATATTGTTCGCAGTTGTCGCACGATACGGTTCTGCTGTTTCTTTCTACTGCATGTCGAAGTATCTGGCAAGAGAGAGTGAAAGAATGAACGATATTGTATAATTTCTAAGATGGGGCCCATGTGGGATCGTGGCCAGATTGAATTTTTGTTTATTCCTTCAATGGCCTACTTGCTATGCGAAAAGATGCTTGCGATAGAAGCTTCAAGCATTTCCATTTTAACCGTCTTTCCGTAATTTAATTCCATATTAGACCCGTCAGCCAGCATTTCCCATTTTTGTGACAACATTGGAAACTTCATTTCTTTATTGCACACAAATCATATAAAAAAACAAGAGTAACATAAAAATAATGTACAAAGGCGAGCTGATCTCTAATAAGAGCTCTCTTCCAGCAAACCAGGTGAAGATGGGAAAGGATATTTGCTGAGCAGGGGTAGACCTATCTGTACAACAATCTAACGAAATAAACGAGTGCTTACATACATATTTAATATATATATATATATATATATATCTATATATATATATATATATATATATATGTATATATATTAATTAACCTTTTTAATTGACCTAACCTAACCTTACCTAGCCTAATATAATCTATATATACACAGTCAGGTCATAAGTTCTGTCACACAATAAAAACTTTTGAATTTAGAACGCTGGCCACAAAAAAGTTTATTGAATTCGAATTTCGAATTTTTCATGAAAATAAAAATGTGTACTTTTTAGAATTTTCCTCATTTTTAAATATGGAGTGGACACTTAAAGAAGACCGTGTCGCAGTTATTGCATTGCATCGTTGCGGTTACGCGCCAATTCAGATTTTCGACTTACTGGAAAATTTGAATATAACCAAAAGATTCGTTTATCGTACCATAAAACGATACAATGAAGACTCTAGTGTAGATGACAGGTCAAGAAGTGGTCGCCCTCCCTCTGTTAGGACTCCAGCAGTGATAAAAGCTGTGAAGGCGCGAATTCAAAGAAATCCCATACGTAAGCAGAAACTGTTGGCCCTTCAGATGGGGTTAAGCAGGACCACGGTGAAAAGGGTGTTAAATGAAGACTAAGGGCTTAGGGCATATCGAAGAAAAACAGGACATCGTTTGGACGCTCGTTTAATGAACCTGAGACTGAAGAGATGCCGCGCTTTGTTGAGGCGGTACGCGGGAAAAAAGCATCGGGAAATTCTTTTTTCGGATGAAAAAATTTTCACCGTGGAAGAGAGCTACAACAAACAAAATGATAAGGTGTACGCACACAGCAGTGAAGAAGCGAGCAACCGTATTACGCGTGTCCAACGAGGTCATTTTCCATCCTCGCTCATGGTTTGGTTGGGAGTCTCTTATTGGGGCTTAACTGAGGTACATTTTTGTGAGAAAGGCGTAAAAACGAATGCAGTTGTGTATCAAAATACAGTCCTCAAGAACCTTGTGGAACCTGTTTCTCATACCATGTATAATAACAGGCACTGGATATTCCAACAAGATTCTGCGCCAGCTCATAGAGCGAAAAGCACACAAGACTGGCTGGCGGCGCGTGAAATTGACTTCATCCGGCACGAAGACTGGCCCTCCTCCAGTCCAGATTTGAGTCCGTTAGATTACAAGATATGGCAACACTTGGAGGAAAAGGCCTGCTCAAAGCCTTATCCTGATTTGGAGTCACTCAAGGCATCCTTGATTAAGGCAGCCGCCGATATTGACATGGACCTCGTTCGTGCTGCGATAGACGACTGGCCGCGCAGATTAAAGGCCTGTATTCAAAATCGCGGGAGTCATTTTGAATAAACTTTATTACCATAAGAATCTATGTTTTATTAAGTTGATTTTGCTAAATAAATGTTTACATAAATAATAAACATGTCTAAATTATTTCATATTGCACATGTGACAGAACTTATGACCTGACTATGTATATATATATATATATATATATATATATATATATATATATATATGTCACCGGAAAATAATACGATCCGCAAGTTTATAAATTTCCTAGGAAATTTATAAACTTCCTTCTAGATTATATTAGGCTAGGTAAGGTTAGGTTAGGTTAGGTTAGGTTAGTATATTTATAAACTTGCGGAAAAAAAATTAGGAAATTTATAAACTTGCAGATCGTATATATATGGCCAGGGTGAGATCGTTAGAAGAATCATGTTATAATAAATATATAAACTCGGTTGAGAATTCAATCTTAAAATGTACTAAATTTTTCTGGTCTTATGTTAACTCAAAATTTAAAAGTAACGTGATGCCTAGCAGCCTCAAATATGGTAATGAAACACTCAATTCAGGCGATTCTATCTGTAATGCTTTTTCATCGTACTTCCAGTCCAACTTTTTAAATCAATCTCAATCTTCTAGTAGGCACGACGTGTCCGGTGACGATTGCTCTGATACGGTGTCTAACATTTCTTCTATCTTTATAAATATTAAAGAGGTTATCAATTTGTCGAAGAAACTCGATCACTCTAAATCTGCTGGACCAGATCATTTGCAAGCCATCTTTTTTATAAACTGTGCAGATACTCTTTCGGTGCCAATATCAATATTATTTAGAAAATCTATTGCCTCTGGTACTGTCCCTAATACCTGGAAACAAGCTTTTATCACCCCTGTGCATAAGGAAGGTCCGAAGACTTATGTCACTAATTATCGCTGTAACGGAATTAACGGCTAAGGTCGAGCCACCGCTATCAGTAGCTATGATCGTCTATTCTATCTACCCCAAAAAGAGATGTCCCGATTCAGCAGTAGAATTTGTAAGTTAAGAATGATAAGTCCGAATTTCTCTTTCGTTGAGAAATTCGTTAGGCGTACAATAGTCGAACGAAGTTTGGTTCAGGAAGTTACAGTTTCAAGTTAGATAGAGAAAGCATATATGTCCGCAAGCCGGTAATTCGCATCAGTCAGCGGTGTATTGCGCTCGATCGATCTTTGTTGTGTTTTGTGATGGTACCATTTATTTTTTTGTATATATGGGCGCTTGGAACTTCTTTTAGTGGTCGACCACGATTTGTAATATTTGTTTGGGATATCGTATAGATATCCGTCGTAGTTTTACGACGTGAGTACTCAATGATATTTCATGTGCTCGCTAGTAGCGGCTTGTGGTGGTTCCAATTATATAATTAGTTCACGGCAATAACGATCCGAAAAGACCGGTTTACACAATTGCGATTTGATTTTCCGAGACGGGTTAGAACTAGCGGTTACCTCAAAAGGTCCGTAACGTTTTGAAACCTTCAACTCTGCGCAATTTGAGCTGGATGTTATCGAAACGTAGCCATTAGCGCTTTAGGAGATCTAATCCACACCATAGCGAAGTGCATAGTTCGATAAATACCGAACTATGAATTCCACTAGCCGCAGCACGTCCTCGACTGAGCCTTATCATATATATTGACTCAGCCTACACATTAGACCTCCAGCGAAATTTACATTTAATTTAAAGATGCAACTTGAATCCAAACTGACCCAAGGCAAAGCAAAACAACCTACCCGGTCCTAAACAATGAACTTTAGACTGTAATTTGATCTCTTCGCGCGTCCCCGACAACACTCAAATGTCAAAATATCAACAGGATAGGTTATCTGTGTTGACACCGGTTTAACTTTGTTCTGAATTTGTTATTTCCATCCGCGGAACCTCATCGATCAAACAGTCTCCCTATGCCCTGCCAACCTAGGTTTAGCCGCAACTAAACTCCTGTCTAGCCTAGTCTTAAATCCTAGTGTTATACCATGTCCATTATCGACACCACTCGAAAATGATTGAGTTTGATTTGAATGTGCTTGTATGTTTAATGACTGTGTGTGTGGGAATTTCAAAACTCGCTACTCGAAAGGAATGAGGAGAGGATTAGCCCGCGAATATCCTAAGAGCCAATCCAGGAACCCTATGGTGAAGGAAAAAGGAATTTAGGGTCGCTCCAAGCCCAGACTCAGACTCAGATCAGTGACTTACAAGTTCTTATCTAACGACCCAAGGATAGTTTTGGAATTTGGGGTAGGTTGATTTAAAGGATAGGAACCGAGGTATATCTCGGCGCTTCAGACACTCACGAAAATCCACTGAAACTTCGCAATCACAATTTCGTATAGTTCTGACGCGTAACACGGCAGACAAAACTGTTTAGAACTCGTGAAAGACGACTGTCACAGTAGCTAGAAGCTGAGACTGAATGCTCTCCCTTCCCCCGCAATCGTATTTATAGTCCCCACATGTCTGAAAGAAAAAATGGCGTCCTTTGCGAACACGCTCTGCCCAAGCGAAGCTTCTTATCACTAACGACACAGGGTCTAATTTCAACCATGCCATGCAGATCCGCCGTTCTACAAATTGTGTGTACGCATATTCACTATGATCAACCGTAGGTTATCACTCAAGTCATTCGGTATGGCCGATACACAAAATCTGTTGATCGCTAACCAATAAAAGCTTGTTGCGATTAATTAAGCCTTCCCGACCGCTAGCGCGCGAAACAAAGACCACTAGAATGCTATTCATACTAGTCGTGTCAAACTCTCCATCTCATACCAACCAAACTCAATTGTATATTTGCAATCAACATAATAGCTTTCTCCGTATCGTTCCATAATAACCTTCCATTATTTAGTTATTCATATTTTATTCCGCGCGCAGCCAAATCGGCTCTGATCCCTACACATCTCGCAGGAATGCGACAAAAAAACCTGACCTGTAACCTTCCTCGAACCATCCCACGCGTCGGCTCATTGTTTTTTGCTAACTTACCCTGAGCTACGCAAAACCCCAAACGTTATATGAACCGATTCTCGTATTCAAAACAGCGCGGCGATGGGCTAGCCCTCTGTCACGCAAAATTAAGTATCAAATGTACTGACTCTCGTGTACCATTACAGCCCCCTCCCAGACCTTGAGACACTGTTTATCTCGGTTAAACATGGCGCAAGGATCTCATTACCACTATGCTACCCATGCTTTGTCCATATCTACTCTATATGTACGGACATCTCAAATCATGTACACAGACCGATGAATCTGTCAATTATGTATATAACATTGACACAACTCGATTGAGCTCTCTCCTGTCTTATCTTATTTATCTATCTAACTATACAACCTCGCTTACCCGCAACTTATCCTAATTCGTATTACTATATATATACAATTTTTTTTTTGTTTTTTTTTTTGTTTTTGTTCCTTTCTAAACCATGCCAGATCCTTAAATCTACAAAGTAGTTACTCAAATTTACAGCTTACAGCTTAATTATATAACATTTATACACTATCTTATTTATCTACGCCCTTATTCGTCCTCACATATTACCTGGCTATATTTATAGTATTGAAGTAACCCAATATCTCATTTGAAACCGGATCTACTAAAGTATAACAGTTCGGATATACCGCTGCCGAAATAACATAAGGCCCTTTATACAACAATGAAAATTTCCGCATGATTTTATGTTCTTTATTTGAACGCACAAAAGTCTCAAGTTTCACATAATGACCTATACGATAGACTTCTAACTTACGCCGTTTGTCTGCCTGTCACTTACGTCGTTCACTAGAACTTTTAGAGTTTTCTATCGCTACATTCCGCACCTGTTCCGTATCTCGCACACTATGACCTAATAACCATTCATCGCCTAATTCCTTGTCAATAGTTAACGGTTCCCGCCTACCAAACGCTTACTCATTAGGCGCAAAGCCTGTGCTTGTGTGTTCGATATTATTATAGCAATTCTGAATGTCCGGTAACACGTCGACCCAACTACGATTACTTCCGCCGCAATAATTTCTAATTAGTCGACCTAACTCGCGATTCACTCTTTCTACGCTATTAGAATTTGGACAATACACCGACGTATGAGTGACCCGAATCCCTAGCTGTTTGAGACCAAATTCCCAAACTTTCGATATGAACTGTGGTCCTGAGTCCGTAATTATAGTTTCGATAGGTATTTCCCTATGAAATCTCTTTGTACAAGCGAGCACGCTCCTACCTGTCGCTTTTCGCATTGGAAATAATTTTATTACTTTACTGTACACGTCTTGAATCACATATATATATATTGATATCCGAATTTACCTACGGGCAATGGCCCATAAAGGTCCGAGAAAACTTTCTCACCCAACTTTTCCGCCAACACCGGTGTACAAGGACCAACGGTATTGTTAGTACTTGGTTTGACCTTTTGACATATGTCACAACTTCTTATCACCGTGCTAATCACCCTACTCATGTGAAGAAAATAATATCTGTCCTTCATCAGTGCTAATATTTTATATCTGCCGTAGTGACCTATTTCTTCATGTATGTGTAAAATTAGTTCCTCCTGTGGTGATTTCGGAATTACTAGCAACTGTACGTTCCGCTTCGGCACGTGAAAATATAACGTATCACCTACTAGCTTGTAATTATCAAACCCTCTCGTTCCCGTATCTACCACCCTACGTCTGATACAACTGCTAATTCGATTTAACCGCTCATCTTCGCTTTGTAATCTCGCAATGTCCCGTAAACTCAAAATAACACTTGCGGTATTCGATGCCTGAAACCAGAATATTCCCGGCTGAACAGTTATACTGTCAATCATACCTCCAGGTCCTGCTATTTGCCTGCTAAGCGTGTCGGCAATTTGATTATCAGTCCCTCGCACAAATTCTATGTCGTAATCGAATTGCTCTAAAAACATAATCCACCTAGTTCCGCGTGCCCCCAATAAAGTCCACGACTTAATGAACGTCAAACTTTTATGATCAGTTCTAATAATAACTTTTTCTCCCCGCAAATATATCTCAAATCGCTTTAAAGTGTATATAACTGCATACATTTCCTGTTCGCTGACAGCCCATCTCGTCTGAGCTCCCTTAAATGCCTGCGAAGAAAACCCTATAATTTGTTCCTGGCCCAAATCATCTAATTGATAAACATAGCCCCCAATTCCTATAGCGCTGGCGTCGCATTGGACATAACATGTCTTTCCCGCCAATGGCTGACTCAAAATTATACTTTCTAGGAATTGGTTTTTTATCTCGTCAACAGCACTCTGCACCTGCGCACTCCAGACGAACTTGACTCCAGACCGTATAATAAATTGTACAAGGACTGTGTTAACGTTCCAAAATTTTTTATAAACCTCCGAAAGTAATTTATGAACCCCAAAAACGCCCTCAATTGCCTGACAGTTCTGGGTGACGGATATAATTTAAGTGTTTCAATTTTGTCCGGGTCCATTTGCAAACCTTGTGTAGACAAAATATGCCCCGATAACTTGACCTTTTTTTGTGCGAACTCGCATTTTTTTAGTTTGCATGTGAAGCCCGCGTCTTTCAATTTACTCAGAACCGTGTCCACTTGAGACAAATGCTGATCGAAGTCACCCTCAGTTAAAATCGCCAAATCGTCAACAAAATTTAAACAATATGACCTAACCTCTGGCCCTAAAATTAAGTCCATCGCCCTCGAAAATGAACCCACACTGGTTTTCAATCCCTGAGGTAAAACGTTGTAAACATAACTTCTGCCTTGATATACAAAACCCGTGTATCGTTTAGATTCGTCTGATAATCGTATAGAAAAATACGCATCTTCTGAAAAGCGTGTTCTCGACCCTTGGCTTTAATCTCAACATCGTGCATATTAATGCCCAGAGCATTCACGCCAGCTACGCTGATCTTCTTGATGCCTTCATTGACCAGAATATTCACGGAATTCTTGTCTCCGAATCTTTCCTCAAGCCATCCCTCTCTTCTTCCATGTATGCTCTGCCAGGGTTCACGCTCTTTCGTAATGATCGAACGGGTAAGGCTGATGGCGGCGTTGCCATCTACCTTCGTTCTGACATCTCGTGCAAAGTTATCAGCCACTCGCCCAGCCTATACTCTGGTTCTGCGGAACACTTATTTTTAGAGATATGTCTTCGTCACAATAAAGTTCTTCTGGGTGTTTACTACAGCCCCTCTCTTCGCATAGATTACTTTGAATCTTTTGAAACTCTTCTTAATGACCTGTCTCCTCTTTATCCTGTTACTCTTATTCTTGGTGATTTTAACACCTGCCTCCTTAAAAACAATGCTCGATCAGACAAACTGCAATCCATTGTTAACTCCTTGAATTTACACATTCTTCCCCTTGATGCCACTCACTTTCAGCCTCACTGTACCCCCTCTCTTCTTGACTTGATGATAATATCTAACCCCACTAAGGTTGCCGCACATGGTCAACTCAGTGCCCCCTTCTCCTACCATGATTTAATTTACCTATCCTACAAAATTAGGCCCCCCAAACGTAGAGCTAAGTTTCTTGAACTTCGTAGTTTCAAGGGTATTGATGTCACTTCCCTTAAATCCGACGCCTCTTCCATAGATTGGTCCCTTGTTCTGGGAAGTGAGTCCGTTGATGATAAGGTCCAAAACTTTAACACGATTGTCCTGAGCTTGTTTGACAAACATGCTCCTGTCAAGAAGGTTAAAGTTAAACATCTCCCCGCTCCATGGCTTACTGATACCATTAAGGGTCTGATGGCTAAGAGAAACCGTGCCAAGACTAAATACAAAAAGGATCCGACCGAAGAAAATCTCTTAGCATACAAAAGTCTTCGTAATCGCTGCTCCCGTCTGTGTCGAGATGCCAAACGCCGTCATATATTTGAATGTATCGAAAACTACGCCCCTGCACAAGTTTGGAAATTTCTGAAGACCCTTGGTATTGGTAAGTCCCAGGACCTGACGGTTGGTAACATCGACCTTAACGGTCTCAATCATTTTTTTGCTGTCCCTCCCGTCCAGATGGATCCATCTGTCAAGGATGCCACACTCCGTAACTTGCTTTCCAGGACCGTCTCCTGCCACTCTTCTTTCAATCTGCGTCATGTTGGAATCGCTGCAGTCAGGAAAGCAGTGCTAGCAATCTCATCAAAAGCCGTCGGCGATGACAAAATCTGCTCTCAAATGTTGACAAGTGTTCTTGGAGAATTGCTGCCGGTTATCACTCACATAATTAATGCTTCACTCTCTGACTGTCACTTCCCTAGTCAGTGGAAACGTGCTCTCGTGATCCCTTTGCCTAAAACATCCAACCCAACTTCCTACAAAGAATATCGTCCTATTTCTATCCTGCCCATCCTTTCCAAAGTCCTTGAATCCATTGTACACACTCAACTATCCACCTATCTTTCCTCCATGAATCTCCTTAATTATTTCCAATCGGGTTTTAGGCCGGGTCACAGCACTACCACCGCTCTACTCAAAGTGACAGATGACATCCAACTTGCGATGGATCAGAAGAGGATGTCTGTGCTGGCACTGCTTGACTTCAGCAGCGCTTTCAACTGCGTGGATTTTGATATCCTGGTTGCGATCCTCCGTTCACTTAATGTCTCCTCTCATGCCGCCCGCTGGTTTGACTCCTATCTCAGAGATCGACAACAACGCATCAATTCTGAGGAAACATCCACCGATTGGTGCGATCTATTCACTGGGGTTCCTCAGGGTGGCATCCTTTCACCCCTTCTGTTCTCGGTTTTTATCAACTCAATCTCTGATGTACTTACTTCTTCATATCATCTTTATGCAGATGACCTCCAAATATACCGGCATTTCTCTCCGCGTGATGTGACTCCGGCTGTGGAGGCTCTGAATGCTGACCTCGAGAATATCAGGAAGTGGGCCCTCTCATATGGGCTTCTGGTCAACCCGAGAAAGTCGCAGGCCTTGATCTTGGGAACCCGATACTCTCTTAACCTGTTACAACTTCCAATCGCTCCTCTAATATTTGATGGAACCGTAATCAAATACAGCGATAAAGCTAAAAATCTCGGAATTGTATTCGATAACATGCTGTCTTGGTCGCCCCATGTCTCCGAGGTCAGCAGACGAGTCTTTGCATCGTTTCACTCTCTTCGGAAATTACAATACTTCCTTCCACAGCATACTAAAGTCACTCTAGCCCAGTCCCTTCTACTTCCTTTAATTGATTATGCCGATGCTTGCTGGGTGAGTGCGAACGAAGAACAACTGAATAAACTCGAACGACTTCAGAACCTCGGGATTCGGTTCATCTTCGGGCTGCGCAAGTATGACCACGTCTCGCAGTATCGCAAGGAACTGGGTTGGCTCCCGATTCGTCTTCGCCGTGATTTCCACATATTGACTTTACTTTTTAACATCTTGAGAAACCCCAGATATCCTTCCTACCTTCGTGAACGTTTTGAGTTCCTTTTCTCCAGAGGCAAGGAGCGGAGATCTCACACGGTGTCTCTTCTATGTATTCCGCAGCATAACACCGTCGCCTACGAGCACTCGTTCAGGCTGAGGGCCATTCGGCTGTGGAACGCACTTCCCTGCACTATAAGGGACAGTCCCACTCTTTTCTCCTTTAAGAATCGCTTGAAAGAGCACTTACTTTCTCTTTCATCATAGGTATTGTATATATAAGTATGTAATTGTATTTATCTATTTATTATTATTATTTGTTTATTCTTATTTTATCTACTATTTCTTTGATTATATGTATTTTTATAGTAAGTATCATATTTTATTGGTATTTGGTAAGTATTTAATTGCACTAGACTACCCTTTTCATTTTATATGTATCCTATCCAGATAGGTTTGCTGGAAGAAATCTCTGTTGAGAGATAAGCTCGCCTTTGCCTTTTAATTTCGTGTATAATTGTATTGGTGTAATGTTCTGTGCAATAAAGAATTGTGTGAATAAAGAATTGTGAATCTTTGATATCAATAACCCCTATGTAGTTTATTCGGCGCCCCGATTGCAATATCTCACTCATTAAAGGTGTAGTTTCAACTTCCCCAACCATTCCCGTGTTTATTTGTCGCGCATCTAGCAGGATACGGACCTCCCCTGACTTCTTTAGTGCACAAGTCAATGGACTGCTGAAATCCGTAGATTGCCTGCTAATAATACCTATCTGTTCCATTTCTTCCAATCGTTTTGTTACTTTATCGCGATATGCGAACGGTATGGGATAGCTTCGTTTTACGAAAGGCGTTTCATCTCTCATTTTTATCTCATGTATATATTTATTTGTCCGACCTACCCTATCGCTAAACAACTCTGCATGTTTATTTAACACCGGCAATAACTTTGTTTTGTGTTCAACAGGTATTGATGAATTATTCACATATTCCTCTATCATATTTCTACTGGTATCTTGGTTCTGTACTTCCATTGTACAACAGCAAGAATCCTGATTAGGACCAGTACCTAATGGTATTTCACACATCCGCCCGGCGCTTCGTATAATTAGCCTCTTATTTCCCTCACACATTAAACTGGCTCGCGTCTGTTGTATAAAATCAAACCCTAAAATTAAATCTTTAGGCACCCTTGTTAATACTAGCATTGGAGTATCGATAACGCATTCACCTATTGTTAATGGTAACGTTACTAATTTATCAACCTTTTCCTTACTGACCCCAAATGCACCTGTGATTCTCAAACTTGGAATCGGTATTTCCGTCGGTTTTCCCAATTGCCTGCATACTTCATCGTACACTCTCCGACTAATTATACTGATTTCGCTCCCCGAATCAATCAAACTCCTTACAACAATATTCCCAATACGCACATCTTTCTCAGGTAATGTCAAGGTCAGTCGAATCGTCGTCTCTGAATATCGTATGTAAACGTCTGTCATTGCGGCCTATACAATTCAATCTTGATTTTTCATCTAAACACACGGCATATCCGTGCGCTTTATGCGCTAGTAATTGAATAAATTCATTCACACCCACGTTCGAATCCAAATTACACAATTCATACAGTCTATGCTTTTTTTCAATTTGATCGGCTGTCCACCCGAAGCGTAATAAATATCTGAGCGCGAACGACCCGCGCGAGTCCACTAGTTTTTTGAATTCGAACTTATCGCATTATTTCTGTCACTTGAACTTTGCCCTGCCTCTGTATTATCTGAACCATCATTGCCCCTTTGGAACCCTATTGCCTTGAAACTAGCCTGAGGCTGTCTACCTCTACCGCGAAAATAACCGCGAGCGCGCGTCCCAAATTCGTTTCGCGCCTTCGTTCCCGCGTTATAATTATTCCTACGACTCACCGCGTTATAACGTATCGTATTTACCCGCATAGCACGATAATGCCCACGCATGTAGCTATTCCGCCTTACGTTATTCGTATTCATTGTCTCCGAACTCTACAACGCACTTAATTCCCCATCGACATTCCGTTCTAAATGCCGAAGGAACTCGACCGCATCTCGTATAGTCATCGGTTCCTTTCTAGCAAAAACCGCTACCTGAATATCACGCGGCAACTGTCTGAAAATCGTGTTGATTTTCTCCGTATCAGTAAACGGTATCGTAAGCTCATATATGCTATTCAATTGAGAGGCAAAGAATTCTTCCATACTTTGACCTTTCTTGGAATCAAACTTCGCAGTTAGGAATCTTTGTTTAATTAATTCCTGTTCATTATCACCCCAGAATACCTCTCTGAAATCTTTTTCAAAATCCGAATAGGTTCGCCATGAGTCTCTGTATATGCTCATTTGAACTTTTGCAATTCCTACCAAACTTTCCGTTGCCCATATCAAAGCCCTAGAACTATCTCCCGAGACTTTAATATAAGCCTTTAAATCTCTTAAGAAAATCATCGGATTTTCCGAACTCCGCCCATCGAATGTCGGCAACTTCTGTGTCATTTTCACTATGCATGATTGACGTTTTTCTACCGATTGTTCAAACGTCTCTAGTTCCTGTCTGTCAGTCTGTCTGTTCGAAGTCCTACTATCATTGCTCGTGATCGAACCCCTTTCCAAACTGTCTAATCTGTTCACTATTTCAGATAACAATTGCGTCACCTGTCCTGACGCCATTTCACTTGTCTGCGAAAGTGAATCGTCTTGTACTACCCGACTAACGTTTTTTCTAAGCCGGCCGGCCATTATTCCTGAACACTAAACCGCCGAAAGAATTGTGAAAACAATGCCCCTTTTTTGCTTATTTCTTATTTACAAAACTGAACTGTTTAAAATCGTTTCTACGTTGTGTTATTTTTAAAAGTAACGCGTTAGACCTTGATTCTTTTAGAATATCTAGGTATCAGACTATCTAGGATATCCTTCGGTCTCGGCACCAGAAAATCTGTAACGGCATTAACGGCTAAGGTCGAGTCACCGCTATCAGTAGCTATGATCGTCTATTCTATCTACCCCAAAAAGAGATGTCCCGATTCAGCTGTAGAATTTGTAAGTTAAGAATGATAAGTCCGAATTTCTCTTTCGTTGAGAAGTTTGTTAGGCGTACAATAGTCGAACGAAGTTTGGTTCAGGAAGTTACAGTTTCAAGTTAGATAGAGAAAGCATATATGTCCGCAAGCCGGTAATTCGCATCAGTCAGCGGTGTATTGCGCTCGATCGATCTTTGTTGTGTTTTGTGATGGTACCATTTATTTTTTTGTATATATGGGCGCTTGGAACTTTTAAACTCAAAACTCAAAAAACTCAAAACGTTTATTCTGTAAATAGGCCACAAGGGCACTTTCACATGTCATTTCATTTTATTTTTTACAGAACATTTGGTATTATTATTTGTATCATATTATCAGAAAAAAAAAAGTACTTAATTATTGTTTCTGAGAGATGTAAAGAGTCTCAAATGTCATAATAAAATAATTAAAATATAAATAATAGAGATGTATAGTCTCTTTAGTGAATAATACAATGATGATAGGAGATGTAAATGGTCCCCACAGTCAAGAGTTGTATAATTAAATTAATCTTTGGAGGTGTAAAAGGCCTCCAAGTGTCCAGTAAAAGAAACTCTGGCAGTGAGGATGCTCACAATTAATTAGAACAATTCAGTCCCAAGCATTTTTATCGTCTATGTACTCTTTAATACTGTAGTAAGCTTTAGAAATAAGCCTTTGCTTGATGTATTTCTTGAACTTATTAATTGATAGATCTGTCAAAGTGCTTGGGAGTTTATTGTAAAATCTTACACAATTACCCTTGAACAAGTTTTTTATTTTATGGAGCCGAGTAGTGGGCACTGCAAGTTTGTCCTTGTTACTAGTATTAAAGTTATGTATATCACAGTTTCTTTGAAAGTTAACAATGTTCTTATGGACATACATAATATTCTCGTAAATATATTGACTATGGACTGTCAATATATTTACTTCTTTAAACTTATTTCTAAGAGAATCTCTATAATTCATTTTATAAATCGCACGAACAGCCCGCTTCTGCAGCACAAAAATAGTATTTATGTCAGCAGCACTGCCCCAGAGCAGAATACCGTAGGACATAATACTATGAAAATAACTAAAATAAACTAATCTGGCTGTTTTTAAATCTGTCAAGTGACGGATTTTCCTGCATGCAAAAGCTGCAGAGCTCAGTCTGTTCGATAGCTTATCAATATATGGACCCCATTGGAGTTTGGAATCCAACCTTATACCTAGAAACACTGTGCTGGTTACCAATTCCAATTCCTCATTTTTAATTGTTATACATGTCTGATTATTTTTAACGTTAGTAGTAAGAAACTTAACACATTTAGTCTTTTTCTCATTTAATAGCAAATTATTAACATTAAAATAATTTACCACTCTTGATATGGTATTGTTCACGTGATCATCATAAGCGTGTTGGTTTCGCTTTGTTTTAAAAATAAGTGAGGTGTCATCAGCAAACAGTACCATATCATGACAGTCCCTTCCTAGATAGGGTAAGTCGTTTATATAGATGAGGAATAGGAAGGGTCCCAATATTGAGCCTGTGGCACGCCCAAAGAAACCAATGATCCTGGTGATCGTTCTCCGTTTACGTCTACCCTTTGTATTCTTCCGTTCAGATAAGATTTTAACAAATTCAATGACGTGTCTCTAACTCCATAATGATGTAATTTCCTGATCAATGTTTCATGACAAACGCAATCAAAAGCCTTAGATAAGTCACAAAAAATGCCTAGGCATTTTGTGACTCTTCCCAGGCATCAAAAATACTTTCAATGAACTGAATTCCGGCATCTGTTGTTGAACGACCGCGAGTGAATCCAAACTGTTTGTTATGCATTAGCTTATTTGATTCAAAATGATGTAATAGCTGTGATAAGATTAATTTCTCAAAAATTTTACTAAAAGTTAGTAGTATTGATATAGGTCTGAAATTGGTGGGGTCTTGAGTACTACCTGCTTTGAAGAGGGGAATTATCTTACTTTGTTCCATTAAATCAGGAAATTCACCGCAGTCTATACAATTGTTGAAAATGACCGCTAGGTCAGGTGCAATTAATTCGATCAGGGATTTAACGACGTGAACAGAGAGTCCCCAAAGATCATTCGTTTTCTTAACATTTATCAATTTAAATGCCTTTACGACATCTGAACTTGTGACGTGCTTAAAATTCAAGTATGAAGCACACTCTGAGACATTATCTTTTAATATTGCAACAGCAGACAAAGGTGACGAATTTAAATACTTAGTCGTGGAACCCGGTGCATTAGTAAAAAACGATTCAAATTCAGTTGCAACTTCTAAGCTAGAACTCGTAAGCTGTCCATTGATTTTTAGTTCGTAATCGTGACTCGCTTTTTTACTACGACCGGCCTCCTCATTAATTATTTTCCAAGTAGTTTTTATAACATCGGAACTATTCTTAATTTTACTACTCAGAAGACGTTTAGCTGTATGACAGTCTAATTTAAATTGTTTGGAGAACTGTTTGACTTGTTCTTTAAATTCGTCACTCATGTTGAACCGTCGTTCCTCATACAATGCATACAATGCTTGCCTGCGTTTATGCAACTCTGCAGTAGCCCACGTACTAAAGTCGTTTGAACCACTAACCACAACCGATTTTGAAGTGAATATCGCGCTGTACTGTTTCATAAAGGTTTCAAAGAATAAGTTATACATTATATTAGGAGACTGTTCAGCAGCCAAAAACGGTAGTTCCTGGGCTAAAGAGTATCTCATTCTTTCTAACCGGTCAGCAGTTATTGGCACAAACGAAATTTTCTTTTTAATGACAGGTTCTCTAATAGAATCAAATTGAAATAATTGACCTAAATGATCTGAATCCAATTCACTGATAACACTTTTACTGATTGGAATAACATCAGTGAAAATGTTGTCAATGCATGTAGCACTAGTAGCAGTCACTCTTGTTGGCTCCATAAATAAATGGCTAAGCCTAAATGATGAGAAAAGATTTAACAATCTAACGCTGAGAGTAGTTCTTTCTAACAGATTAACATTAAAGTCACCACATATAATTAATCGTTTCGTACTGTGTGATGAAATAGTTAGGACGGATTCCATTATTTTCTCGAACATTTCAAAGTCGCTCAAGGGTGGCCTATAGACACATATAACGATGAACTGTTCTAATTCCACAGCTGCAAGTTCTATAGTTCGTTCAACAGATAAGGAAACAATGTCCTTACGTTCCTTGAATTTCATATGATTGTTTAGTATTATTAATGCCCCACCATGTATTGAATTAAGTCTGGTGAACGAACTACCAACCTGGTGATCTTTAAAGCTAAACATAATTTCATTAATAGTTAACCAGTGCTCTGTTATGCACAAAATGTCAATTTTATTACAATTTAAAAATAACTCTATTTGTAGATCTTTGCCTCTAATACATTGAATATTCTGATGAACCAGGCTTATATACTTAGCATGTGAGCTTCCCTTATTCTTAGGGTTTTCTAATATACTAGAACATATGTTGCCAGAGCCTGGGTCCTCTGTTGTCTTATGAACTAATTTAAATGCATCCTGTTATTCTGGTCTGATACCAGATTCATATTAGGCTGCTCAGTAAAAGCAGAGTTAGAAGCCAAATTTTTGGCTGTAATGTCATATAAATATAATAGTGACATAGCTATTTGTCGTTTACAATAATTTGAAAGGTAAAATGTACCTTTAGTCATAGTAAAATAATTACTAACATAATTGTTAGTGTCAATAATATCAAACTTATTATTATATGTACATAAATTGTACATTTTCATTTTGTGTCAATTGGTTGCAGTAGGGAAATGTGAACAATATAATTTTTTTCACACTAAGACCGTTCAATGTTTCATAAAATTTTATTAAATTATTTTTGTTCACATCTCCTCTATTGCCCATGAAAATTATCAGTGTGGCACTGGCTGTGATAGTGCTGTCATTCAAAATTTGATTTATAATATTATCTACAGTGCTAAAAGGTGAGCAATTACTAATAACACTATGTCCCTTAGAGTATGAGTGGAGTGCTGAGCCCATGCCACTTCCAATCTCATCACAGTAAATTATAATATCAGGTGTTGTGGTCATATCAGACTTGGCAGAACTATTATCAGTAACACCTTGTGTTGGTAAACTGTCACACAAGCCCGGAGAGTTGCCCGCTGTCAAACAACCACCTTTCTGCTCACAGCGACAAGTATGGTTGTTGGTCAGCGACTCAAACCGCTCACAATTATGGTTCATTTCTTGAATTAAATCATCCATAGCCAATGAGTTATTCATTTATAACTTTCTTAGAGTTCAAATATGCACTGTTTAGTGATCTCAATGAATCCTCTAAGCTTTGGATTTTCAAATGTAAGTTTTGTGTGTCAGTTTCATACACAAACTTAGTACTTTCTAATTCTAATACACACATATTCAAATCATGTAATAAGTTTACATTTTTCTTGCTTACTTTTAAGTTTTTAGTACACAATTTATTATGTTTTATTAATTTCTGAGTTTTCCTTATATACCTATTTATTTTAATGTATTTTTTCAGTTTGTTATTGCTGCAACTCAATAACCTTGATGTGGGCAATGTATCATTAGTTAAATCAATGACATCATCAAGGCTTCCAGTTGCAACAATAACCAGCTGCGGGCTGATCCCTACGACTTCACTGTAGAGGCTCTGGGTCTGCAACGCTGCGGTGTTTTCCTTCTCCTCCTGGAGTGCATGTATTTGTTCATGGGCATCGAACAATGCTTTCTCCAGGGAATCAATCGATTTCAGGGCTTGCTCGTACTCTGCACTACATACAGTGAAGCTATCTACGGTGATCTGCAGCTTGTCCCGCTCAACAATTACATCACTACATTCTTGTTCTAATACACATAATTGTTTCTTTAGCTTATCTCTACTTTCAAGTACTGATAATAGCTCTTTCTCATTTTCCTCCCTTTCACAGAGTAATTCGGTGACCATTTCCTTTGATTTTTTTAATTCTAGTAAGGTAACTTTGAGCTTGTCATTTTCCTGCTGTCGGGAGGCGACAGCAGCAGCTCTGCGGGTCATCATGGTTACAGTTGAGATAAGAATCAAGGAATTGCACACCAAAACAATGCGAAATTACTTACGTGGAATAGTAACGTTTTTCAGCGTTTGCACATCACTAATTGCTATGAAATATAGTTTAAACGTTGTTAAATATAATAATTTAACAATAAGGTAACAAAAAGCGATGAAAGTGTACGGAAATAACAAATACTTTTAAATTTATAACCTGCAACGGGTGAACGTTTACTAGTGTCTCGAAACATGTTAAATTTGTGAAAATTTAACATATTTCGAGACACTAGTAAACGTCACTAAAACACACTGCAAACAATAGAAATACTTAACATTACACTATAATCCTAAAATAACACTAAATTGGGCTCAGAATTACACTAAATCATATTAAAATATAAAATTTTCTAGGGACATAGTGAAATCAGCTGTTTGCCGTTTGACAGCCAGTGTTGCCATTTTTTTAGTGGTCGACCACGATTTGTAATATTTGTTTGGGATATCGTATAGATATCCGTCGTAGTTTTACGACGTGAGTACTCAATGATATTTCATGTGCTCGCTAGTAGCGGCTTGTGGTGGTTCCAATTATATAATTAGTTCACGGTTATAACGATCCGAAAAGACCGGTTTACACAATTGCGATTTGATTTTCCGAGATGGGTTTGAACTAGCGGTTACCTCAAAAGGTCCGTAACGTTTTGAAACCTTCAACTCTGCGCAATTTGAGCTGGATGTTATCGAAACGTAGCCATTAGAGCTTTAGGAGATCTAATCCACACCATAGCGAAGTGCATAGTTCGATAAATACCGAACTATGAATTCCACTAGCCGCAGCACGTCCTCGACTGAGCCTAATCATATATATTGACTCAGCCTACACATTAGACCTCCAGCGAAATTTACATTTAATTTAAAGATGCAACTTGAATCCAAACTGACCCAAGGCAAAGCAAAACAACCTACACGGTCCTAAACAATGAACTTTAGACTGTAATTTGATCTCTTCGCGCGTCCCCGACAACACTCAAATGTCAAAATATCAACAGGATAGGTTATCTGTGTTGACACCGGTTTAACTTTGTTCTGAATTTGTTATTTCCATCCGCGGAACCTCATCGATCAAACAGTCTCCCTATGCCCTGCCAACCTAGGTTTAGCCGCAACTAAACTCCTGTCTAGCCTAGTCTTAAATCCTAGTGTATACCATGTCCATTATCGACACCACTCGAAAATGATTGAGTTTGATTTGAATGTGCTTGTATGTTTAATGACTGTGTGTGTGGGAATTTCAAAACTCGCTACTCGAAAGGAATGAGGAGAGGATTAGCCCGCGAATATCCTAAGAGCCAATCCAGGAACCCTATGGTGAAGGAAAAAGGAATTTAGGGTCGCTCCAAGCCCAGACTCAGACTCAGCTTAGTGACTTACAAGTTCTTATCTAACGACCCAAGGATAGTTTTGGAATTTGGGGTAGGTTGATTTAAAGGATAGGAACCGAGGTATATCTCGGCGCTTCAGACATTCACGAAAATCCACTGAAACTCGCAAACACAATTCACCCAGTTCTGACGCGTAACACGGCAGACCAAAACTGTTTATAATCGTGAAAGACGACTGTCACAGTAGCTAGACGCTGAATGCTCTCCCTTCCCCCGCAATCGTATTTATAGTGCCCACATGTCTGAAAGAAAAAATGGCGTCCTTTGCGAACACGCTTTGCCCAAGCGAAGCTTCTTATCACTAACTACACAGGGTCTAATTTCAACCATGCCATGCAGATCCGCCGTTCTACAAATTGTGTGAACGCATATTCACTATGATCAACCGTAGGTTATCACTCAAGTCATTCGGTATGGCCGATACACAAAATCTGTTGATCGCTAACCAATAAAAGCTTGTTGCGATTAATTAAGCCTTCCCGACCGCTAGCGCGCGAAACAAAGACCACTAGAATGCTATTCATACTAGTCGTGTCAAACTCTCCATCTCATACCAACCAAACTCAATTGTATATTTGCAATCAACATAATAGCTTTCTCCGTATCGTTCCATAATAACCTTCCATTATTTAGTTATTCATATTTTATTCCGCGCGCAGCCAAATCGGCTCTGATCCCTACACATCTCGCAGGAATGCGACAAAAAAACCTGACCTGTAACCTTCCTCGAACCATCCCACGCGTCGGCTCATTGTTTTTTGCTAACTTACCCTGAGCTACGCAAAACCCCAAACGTTATATGAACCGATTCTCGTATTCAAAACAGCGCGGCGATGGGCTAGCCCTCTGTCACGCAAAATGAAGTATCAAATGTACTGACTCTCGTGTACCATTACATCGCCCTATATCTAAACTCTGCATCGTTTCCAAAGTGTTTGAAAGGATCATCTATAATCAATTATATGGAGCATTGAAACAGTCTTTTAGTGATACGCAGCACGGTTTTCTCAAGGGTCGCTCCACAGTTTCCAACCCCGTATTATTTAACAATGCCTTGATGGTTGCTATGGACGGTGGATTGCAGGTTGATGTCGTTTACACCGATTACAGTAAGGCATTCGATAGGATTCAGCACCTCCTGTTAAGTAAATTATCTAAAATTGGTATTAGGGGTGACCTACTTCGGTGGTTTGCTTCCTATATTGACAATCGCTCACAGGCTGTTGTTATTAATAATAATATGTCTAGTTGGGTTAATGTTCCTAGCGGTGTGCCACAGGGGTCCTTAATGGGTCCGTTACTTTTTGTGTTATTTGTGAACGACATTGACTTGTGCTTTAACTTTGCTAGGTTGTTATCCTTCGCTGACGACATGAAGATTTCTGCCAACATAAGCTCAAATGCCGATGCTGAAGCTATGCAAGCAGATCTGTTCCGTTTAGAACACTACTGCGATGTCAATTGGCTTGACCTAAATCCTTCCAAATGCAGTAGTCTCCTTCTCTCGTAAAAAGAATCCACTTTTCTTTAATTATATTGTGAAGGGTGAGACATTAAAAAGGGATGCAGTCGTTAAGGATTTGGGAGTCATCCATGATGCTAAACTGACATTTAATGCCCATGTTGATAGTATTATAACTAGAGCCTCGAGGGCTCTGGGTTTTGTGATGCGTTCCTCAAGAGACTTCAAAAAAGCTAAAACCTTGAAAATTCTTTATTGTACGTACGTTAGAAGTAATCTTTAGTACGCTTTACAGGTTTGGAGTCCTCGCTACAATATTCATATTAACCGGATTGAAAATATTCAGCGTAAATTTATGCGTTATCTCTGTTATCGGACTAAATTTAAATACAATTCAGATTCTTACCTCGACATTTGTAGAAAACATCATTTGGCTCCTCTTCAACTCAGACGCGAGGTTGCAGATTTGGTATTCCTTCTCAAAATTACCTCTAATGTCATTGATTGCTCTGATTTACTTGCTCAATTATCATTTACAGCGCCCCGTAGGCTATTGCGTCATAATGCGCTATTCTCGCTCCCTAAGTCAAACACTAACTACAGACAAAATACGTTCCTCTGGCGTGCTTGTCAGAGATTCAACAATCTGCGTGGAGATATTGATCTTGACCTGTTTAGCACTGGTGTTAATCCAGCGAAGAGATCACTGTACCGAGACTTTTTCTATGACTAGAATGGCTAAGTATTTCGACTTTCTGTTATTTATTATATATTTTTTCTTTTTTAACGTGACTTGTTACTGCATGTCATGTTACAACGTATAGGGCTATGTATAATGCGAACTAATTCTGTTATTTAAGAGTGCTTTATCTGTTTTATTTGTTTATTGTGTCTTTTTTTCGGCGAAAACCTATAATTAGCTTTTTTGTTTTTATATATGATTCCTATTGTTAATTTAAAGATAGCTGTTGGTTTTACAATGTTAATAAAACAAAATAAAATAATATAATATATATATATATATATATATATATATATATATGTAGTTTATGTGACTGATACATAATGGAGGGTATTAAAACCTCGAGAGTAGGCGAGTTTCATAATAATATCACTCGAGAGTTTTAATGCCTAATTATGTACAGTTACATACACTAGTTTATCTACACATATATCATAAGCTCTCTTTGATGTGTTCAGGAACCGCATCTTTGACCGGCATTGTGGCATTGAGTTGTTTAGCTTGTTCTGTAGTATCAACTTCACAGACAAAGTAGGGGCGGCACTTAGGCGGGCGTCGGCGTTCGAAATATGAATGTCATAATATACAGAAAATTTACACATTATGGTCATAATGTTCAATATTCAGATAAGAAATTAGTTTTTACTAAGTAGTTTAACATTATGCTGATCATAATGTGCGGTTTTTGGACGCAGTAAAGAGGGTTTATGATACGTGTGTAGATAAATTCCTTAATATTAAACTAAATACTTATAATATACTACTACTAATTACATGTATATATATTACCTATAATTCTAAAGAGAGTGTAACGTTGTAAGTTGCCGTTGTCTTCACTCTATCATTAACTGGTCTTATTTTAAATTTAAGTAGTAATTCTCTTAATAAAACTACCAAATGAGGCTAGTAATCACAGTATTAATTTTCACGCGCTGTACTAGCAACATTCCACTGTTGACAACTCACTCGCTCTGCTATGATTGGCCCGTTTTAAACTAACTAGCCGTGACCGCAACTTGACTTTGCGGCGCCGGCGTCATTCCGAAAACTCACTCAGCACTATACGCACGTCCGTCCTACTGGCGCTCTGTAACGGTCCTTTTTTACCGTACGCCGACGAACGACTCTAAACAGTAATTACTTACGTTTAATCATTACGTACTACTAGTAGTTACGTTTTAGTTTTGTCTGTGCTTCATATTAACCCCGATTGAGTTCGGGGTTCCTGGCACCTCTTCGGGATCACCGCTTTTCCTCGCTACCCTACGGTTTCCCGGTTCCTGACACCGCTTCGGGCTAACCTGCTTCCCTGCTCCGGCTGCATTCGGACCGTTACTTCTCCGACGTCAGTGGCACTCCGACTACGGCAAAACCCGCAGGGAAGATTCGTTGCTGCGTAACCAGGGTCAGACTACATTTGGAGAACCCACGTTAAATAAAATTTCTTGTTGGCTACCTATTTGGAATCTTTTTATTCCTCTCCAAGTAGGGACGTCACTGTGACGTCCCTACTAAAATATTTTGATAAGGTACAGGCATCTCTTTGGCACGCACATAAAAAAATACGGCGCACTATAATCTTAGGCGGAAAGAGGCAGAATTCAGCGTAGGCGACATTGTCCTAAAACGTGCTTATGTCTTGAGTGATAAAGACAAGTACTTTAGTAAAAAGTTAGCGCCCCAATATACCAAATGTCGCGTCTCCGCTAAGAAATCACCCTTGGTATACATTTTAGAGGATATGACGGGAAAGGACTTAGGCACCTGGCATGTTAAGGATCTAAAACTAGTTAAGAATATTTAGAATTAGGTTTTGGATTTTCATTACGTATGAAAACCCTTTACTGGGCGAGGGGGTATTGTAACGTTGTAAGTTGCCGTTGTCTTCACTCTATCATTAACTGGTCTTATTTTAAATTTAAGTAGTAATTCTCTTAATAAAACTACCAAATGAGGCTAGTAATCACAGTATTAATTTTCACGCGCTGTACTAGCAACATTCCACTGTTGACAACTCACTCGCTCTGCTATGATTGGCCCGTTTTAAACTAACTAGCCGTGACCGCAACTTGACTTTGCGGCGCCGGCGTCATTCCGAAAACTCACTCAGCACTATACGCACGTCCGTCCTACTGGCGCTCTGTAACGGTCCTTTTTTACCGTACGCCGACGAACGACTCTAAACAGTAATTACTTACGTTTAATCATTACGTACTACTAGTAGTTACGTTTTAGTTTTGTCTGTGCTTCATATTAACCCCGATTGAGTTCGGGGTTCCTGGCACCTCTTCGGGATCACCGCTTTTCCTCGCTACCCTACGGTTTCCCGGTTCCTGACACCGCTTCGGGCTAACCTGCTTCCCTGCTCCGGCTGCATTCGGACCGTTACTTCTCCGACGTCAGTGGCACTCCGACTACGGCAAAACCCGCAGGGAAGATTCGTTGCTGCGTAACCAGGGTCAGACTACATTTGGAGAACCCACGTTAAATAAAATTTCTTGTTGGCTACCTAATTGGAATCTTTTTATTCCTCTCCAAGTAGGGACGTCACACGTTGGGCGCCACTGTGACGTCCCTACTTGGAGAGGAATAAAAAGATTCCAAATAGGTAGCCAACAAGAAATTTTATTTAACGTGGGTTCTCCAAATGTAGTCTGACCCTGGTTACGCAGCAACGAATCTTCCCTGCGGGTTTTGCCGTAGTCGGAGTGCCACTGACGTCGGAGAAGTAACGGTCCGAATGCAGCCGGAGCAGGGAAGCAGGTTAGCCCGAAGCGGTGTCAGGAACCGGGAAACCGTAGGGTAGCGAGGAAAAGCGGTGATCCCGAAGAGGTGCCAGGAACCCCGAACTCAATCGGGGTTAATATGAAGCACAGACAAAACTAAAACGTAACTACTAGTAGTACGTAATGATTAAACGTAAGTAATTACTGTTTAGAGTCGTTCGTCGGCGTACGGTAAAAAAGGACCGTTACAAGAGAGTAATGCTTCTTCACACGACTTTTAAATATAACTGTCCCTGATGGTGCAGGGGAGTGCATTCCACAACCGAATGGCCCGGGGTCTAAACCCGTGCTCATAGGAAGCGGTATTGTGCTGTGGAGTTTAGAGCATGGAAACTGCGTGAGCTCTCCGAGGTCTGCTGGAAGAAAGGAATTGAAAACTGTCTCGCAGGAAGGATTTGCGTGGATTCCGCAAAAATGTTGTAGAGGAAATTGAGGATGTGTGAATCCCGGCGAAGACGGATCGGCAGCCATTTCGATTCCTTGCGATGTTGTGATATATGGTCGTATTTGCGCAGCCCGAAGATAAACTATAAAATAGGGAACTGGTTTACGCCACCATTTTAAGAAAACGTGTTGCCTACATGTTTTGTCAACGAAATCAATTCTAAACGCGTAAAATAGTTGTTGAAACTAGATTTATTTAGTTATATTTATCTAAAGATCTCGTTGTATAGTTTAACGTGTGAAAAGTACAGTTGAGTCGCTTGAGACTGAAAAATGTTATCGCTAAAAAACTTCGCCACAATTAAACATTATTCCGTTGCAGTGTCGCTTAGCAGTGAGTCATAGTTCCTAAAGTCAGACGAGGAACCTACGGAGTGAATCCTGATTTTGAACTGTTAGCTAAATAGAGGCTTGGTCGAGCGGTGCAGTTCGTGGACATTAATAACTGACGATTGCCGAAGCGAATTCGTGCCCACACTCAGTTTTGCTTCTGAATGTTTCTATTGCGGCGGTGAGAGTTCAAACCCACAAATAATTTTTGCACAACATTTACTTCCGGCTAAGGCTTTGTAATAGCAATCGGCTTAATTAACATGGCTGTTAAATGTTCGGGCTGCGGAAAGTTTGTCTCAGCTATAGGTGGCGCTACTTGCAGCGCTTGCCCTTCGCAGTATCATAAAGCTTGCGTTGGGTTTGCAGGGACTCCTACCATCAGAAAGGACTGGGTGTGTCCCGAGTGTACTACTAAATAAAATAAAAAAAAATAACTTTTTTTTAAAAACAAGCTTTTATTAAAAATGAACTAAAAAGTTTAAAATAAATTAACTCCAATAACATCCATATCAATTTATAAGTTAATTGTAACCTTTAACGATAGTGATAGCGAGAGGAAAAGAAGGTGCTAAATGTTCTTAATCATACCATCAAAATGTAACACGCTTTTATTTATTAAATTGGGACTGTGATAAAAACGGGAAGATCTAACCATTTAAATTTAAAGGTTTTAATGTTAAAAATATATAATTATGTACGGTACGTAATTATTTTGTCGTAGACGAAGAAGCTTAATTATGGTTAAAGATTACAATGAACTTATAAAGTGATATGGATGTTATTGGAGTTAATTTATTTTAAACTTTTTAGTTAATTTTTAATAAAAGCTTGTTTTTAAAAAAGTTTTTTTTTCTTTATTTTTATTTTTAACTTTTTAGTATGTTTTGTTCATGTTGTTCCCACGAGTATAGGACAAAAACGGTCCATCCCCTCAGAGGTTCATTGTAGAGGGATAAGGGCTTCAGTACAACAGGGTTTGCCCTGGTACCCTGAGGCGCAACGTTAGCGATATGAAATATTTATATACCCTCATACCACTCAGCCCTCGGCACGTGCTCACCTTGGCATTGGGTTATCTATCTAATCAATCAGAAATTCCAATATTTCTACATACTCTGATTCAGTTCCAATCACTCTGCGTACTTGCGCAATTCCTCCATGCAGATTAGGTTTCCGCTAAAGTCACTCGATGTCTCGATTATAAACTGTAACGATGTCGATTCACATACCACTGTCATGGATTGCACGGTTCGGCATGAGTATGTCTGCCCACTCTTCGCCACCACGCTGTTATGAGTCCATAGTTTATGCAGTCTTTCCACCGCCATGTTGTGCTGGCACGTGCCTAGGTATGTGCCTGTTCTCCGCCTCTGCTCTGGCACAAGAGTGTACGCCCATATTCCGCTGCCGCGCCAGCACACACAGCTTGTCTGTCCGCTTTCCGCCACCACTTCAGCACGAGCCTATCCGCCCGCGAGTGCACTCTGTCCACGTGTCCTATCGAAGTACTTGTCAAGACGAATCAAACTAGCCCAAACTCGATGGGGTTGTTTCGTATAATTACGGAGTTCCTATGGCCACCTTCCAGCTCCATCATCAGACCCTGGTTACCATCTAGTGTCAAAGTACTCGTCAAGACAAATTAAAAGAGCCCAAACTCAATGGGGTTGCGGTGTTTAATTTTGGAGTTCCTATGGGCTACGATTCAGTAAGGCAAGGTGGATGGCCTAGGGCGCCGGTAGAGGGCTTCCAGTTACCGGCGGCCAGACACAACATCTGACCTCCTCTTCAGTCGTATTTGTTTCACGTTCCACTGAACAAAGAAGAGGGAAGACGAGTGTGTGCGCTTGCGTTTACACGGACGCTCGCGCACCCTAAAATTTCCTGCGTATTTGACCGCTTCCGTTAATTGGGCTCCGATATTAATCCATCACGCACACTCACATAGCTTGGACACGATCACGTTGTACTAATAAATATACTTCACGACCCTACGCTGCAGGCATACGATGTTTGCTTCAATATTGGTCCTTATTGTAATAAGAAAACAGAAAACATAAAATATTCCTCATTCATTAGCCACTTGAACACTTATCAATCGTAATGTTGAAATGTTTCACTACCTACCCTAACATTTCTGTTATTTAAACTTAATCGTAACTCACTTAATTAAGTATTTATCTATAAGTAATTTGTAAAACCTATCTAACTGACTGCGATAAACAAGTTATACTTACTTGTGTAATGTACCTACTTACTTATTACAGTATTATTTTTTATACAATATTAACTTATATGTAACTTAACAAGTAATTTTTAATAGTTCATACGTACTTAACTTATGTTAAATTGTATTTTATTGTCAACCAAGTATACGAAAGATGCCTGGCTACCCATAGCACAGGGTATCCTAGTTTGGGAGCCAGGAACCCAAAATGTAAACTAAGTAGGCAAATAAAAAGTTTTCATTTCATTTTCATTTTATTTCAGTCATCAGTTAGCTCGCAGCACTCGCGCGAGACGCAGCTTACGTAACGCGGTCAAAATGGCTAAGAATAAAACGAAATGTGATTCGTGCAACATCGTTATTGATGAGTTATTATCATTTATCCAGAACAAAATAAAAGTAATGGATGAGATCAGCTTGTTCCAGATCTGCAAAAGTAATTTTTCGGTGCAATACATCGAGCGATCAAAAGCTAACCTCAATGAAGCTCTGACCAAAACATCATTTGAAGGAAGAATGAAACAACGAAGAAGAGATGGCAAGGAAGAGAGGGACATAGAAGACATCATTCGGATTCTCAAAGATATAGAACCAAAGGAGATGCCAATTTTTGTGGCCCGCGATTTGGAAAAACTACCCCCTATTACATTTGATCACGTCGATGTAACACGACTCCTCAAGGACATTGTGGCTTTGAAGGGGGATCTAAATAGTATGCGGAATATGTATGCATCTAAAGACGATATAAAAGCCATCAACTGTGAGCTCTCAGCTATAAAGGAATGCATGAAGACACCTTCGATTATGAAACCGGTATTCAACAACGGTGGTTGCATGGTGGACAGCGGGCCAATGGGTATGACCAGTGGGCAAGACATCTTAAAAAATACGATAACGGACAAGCCCCACGTGAGTACATCGAAACCTGCGACTCCTACAACATCAACTAAAGCTGCGATTGACTGCTGTGCTTCTAAGCAACTACAGATCGTGAAATCGCACTACAAAGATATCACAAGGCCCTTGTCATTTTCGCAAGTGGTCAAAAAGAAATCTAAACATCCAAATTACATCGTCGAGAAGCAAAACATAATCAATAATAACACCAATAGAAAGAAAAGTAGCAATGTAAACATAGATGACGACGGCTTTACCTTGGTGACTAAGAGAACCCGGAAACGTAACAAAAACATCATCGGGAAATCAAAATCTACCTCAAAAATACAGGCAGCACCTCGCACTGCATGTATATATGTTGGAAACCTGCAATCATCAGTTCAAGAAGGAGACCTCAAAGAACACTTACAGAAGAGTCAGATAACTATCATTAAAATCGACTATTAAAAACACCATCAACAATGCCTATACCATAACAATATATTGGCAAGACCTGGAGAAGATTCTTGATGATGATATGTGGCCTGAAGGAGTGGTAGTTGGACGCTACTTTCTAAACACCAAGAAAGGTGAACCCCCTATCAAAAAATAAAATTCGCGTCGAAAAACACAACCTTGAAAATAGCAACCATAAACTGTCAATCAGCTCACAGAGTGGAGAAATTTCTTGCAGATATGTGTGACTCATGCTACGTGATTTTACTTCAAGAAACCTGGCTATTGCCGCATGATTTACAATTCCTGAACGAGATATCAGACAAACATGGCAGTATCGGTACATCAGCTGTCGATACAACAGCTGACATACTACGAGGACGCCCGTACGGCGGAGTTGGAGTACTGTATAACAAATGTTTACAAGTGGTCAGCATAGATTGCGAATCTACACGGATAGCAGCTGTGGAGATAACGCTATCGGAGGTACATTCTATACTTTTTATTACCGTCTACATGCCAGTTATGAAGAACGAGAATTTGCCGGAATTCGGCGAAATACTTGCACAAATTAACGTGATAGTGGAGGAACGCAGAACGGCGCACTGTATTATCGCCGGCGACTTCAACGCGGACCCTACTTCGATATTTGGTAAAGAGCTGAAAGGATTCTGTAGTGAGTTCAAATACCAGTATATAGATAAAGAAAGACTTCCCGATTCTTCATACACATACGTGAGTTATGCTCATGGGACCAACTCGTGGCTCGATCATGTTTATTTATTTATTTATTTATTTATTTATCCACAATCACATTATCTTTACAGGCTTAACCTAACGTGATAGTGCAGTATATCTATTATAATTCGGTTACCTTTAATATTTCATATTTTATAGCTTATTATAGCCAGTGCTACCCTTGTGAATTCATTCAGAGCGCAGGAGAACAGATCTATCTCGTCCGCTATCAGGTTTAGAGTAGAGAGTGCGCTTGTGAGCGGCGCCTTGCCCAGCAAGTTAGTGCGCGCGTGTGGCACCGCCAGTAAGCGCGGGCGCCGCCGCCGCTGCACGTACCCGTTTGGTACGCACAGACCCATTATCTGCAGCATGTCCGCATTGTACACCTTTCCTCGTAATATTTTAAAAAGATACGTTGCTAAAGCCAGGTCCCTCCTAACTCTGAGTTCGTTATACCCAACCATGCCTAGAGTAAACAAAGTTGGGTATAACAGTTGATAGCCAGGGTAGACCCCATACTGCCTCATATATAAATATCTTATAAATTTATTCTGCACTTTCTCTAACATTTCAATATATTTATGTTCATGTGGAGCCCAAATAATAGCATTGCATTCAAAATGACTCCTCACCAATGCATTGTATAAAGCAGTGATCGCTTTGATATTTTTGAAGTTTTTCACCCTTCTTAGTATAAACCCTAAGTTCCTAAACGCTTTTTTGCAGCATTTAACTATGTGCTCTTTGAATGTCATATCAGCCCTCAGCGTCACTCCCAGATCTTTAACTTCACTGACTCTTGTCATGGGCGTCTGACTCACTTCATAGTTATGCAACATAAGAGTGTGCGATCTAGTTAAACTAATTGTGACGCACTTAGAGGTGTTAAACTGCAGCTGGTTTTCTCTTTTCTCTTTTTCTTTCACTCCAGGCCACCACTCTATCGATATCCCTTTGCATTTTCCCACTGTCCTCTATATTTGTTATAGCGAGTGATAATTTGAGGTCGTCCGCGAATAAAAGGCACTTTGTGTCCTGAACTACGTCGGGTAAATCATTAATCATTAATATGAATTGCAATGGACCCAGATTACTACCTTGACTTACTCCTGACTTCGTAAAATATGGTTCAGAACTAAATCCATTGTATTCCACATACTGTTGTCTATTTCGCATATAACTAGCAAAATATCTAAGGAGATGTGGAGTGAAACCAAAGCCTGCCAGCTTTCTCAGTAGAACATCATTGTCGACCAAGTCGCATGCCTTCTTAAAATCGAAGTAAGCCGCATCAACTTGTAGCCCGCTATCCACTGCTGGCATTACTTCCGCCATGTAGCTGAGGAGGTTGCTGGTGGTGCTCCTCTCCGGGCGGAACCCATGCTGGGCATCGGACAATTGCGGACTCACCTGTGCAAATATGGTCTGGTGGATAGCGGATTCCAACACTTTAGCTGGAGTTGATAATACAGCAACAGGTCTGTACTCCTCAACACTCGGTCCTGCTCGACCTTTGGGTACCGCCACCACTCGTGTTTTTTTCCATCTGACTGGAAACACCGCTGTACTTAGGCTTTGGTTATATATATGGAGTAGTGGCTCGGCTAATACAAAGCGACAATCCCTGATAATGTAGGGCGGGATGCCATCTGGTCCCGCTGATCTCTTCGGCTTGAGCTGCCTCAGTGCCCGCTGCACCTCGTTCAGCTGTAGTCTCTCCAGATGTACTCGCGCAGCCCCGTTCCTGTCACCCGCTTCCACTATTGCTGCCTCCACGTTTAAATCAGCAGTTCTTGTACTATAAACCGAGTAAAAATATCCGGCAAACTCCTTTGCACATCGCTCCCCAGTCAGAACTTCTCCGTTTTTCAAAATCGTTTGTGCATTACGTGTGCCTTGTTTTGATTTTATAAAATATTGTATTCCAGAACGATTTAGGATCTTTTGATAAATTTAGTTCTACCTTACTTTGATGCTGCTCTTGGTTTAATTCAATCAATCTCTTCACTCTAGCCCTACACTGTGAAAAACATTCATAATCCAACCTGGAATTACTCGATTTATATCGTTTATGTAACCGTGCTTTCAACTGTATGTCGCGAATCAATTCAATAGTGTACCATTCGGGATAGCTGTATCTCGAACTTGCGCTACTTCGCTTTTTATGGGGAACGCATTCGTCAAAAATTGAATTAACCTTGTCATAAAAATAATTTAAACTCAATTCTAAATCTAGGTCAATAAATTGGAGTCCAGTCTATGTCTCTTATCGCAGAGTATAGTAGAGGAAAGTCCGCCTTATTAAAGTTCCAAGCGGTTGGACTAGCATGCGCGGGCGCCGGTGCGAGTGGTGCGGCGGGCGAGGATGGCGGCATTGCGGGCGCGGCGCGCGGGCGCAGGCGCAGCGAGCACTCGAGCGGCGGGTGGTACGCGTCCACGGGCAGCAGCGGCTCGTCCGCCGCCGACACGCACACCTCCACCTCCCCCGTACTCAGCACTACATCTAAAATTCTGTTATTGCAATTACGTACTCCGTTATTCTGAATGAATCCACAATAGGTTAACAAGTATTCATTGTAATTAACTATATTAGTCGAACACGAATACAAATTAAAATCTCCCAGCACTATTATTTGACTATACTTATTACATAGTTGTTCTATTATCCTAAACATCACCAAGTATTCATTGTCCGCACTCTTCGGTGGAATGTACGCTACGCAAATTACTACCTTATGCCTATCACGACAGTATGCCTCGGCGCAAACTAACTCGAACAGATGATTGTCCACGATGACGTCACCCGGTATCGACACTCGACGCAACTCAATTCCGGGTGCGGCCACTAAAAGCGCTCCGACATGTTTGCGGCCGTCAGATCGATCACATCTTAGTACGCTGTAATCAGGTGGGATAAGTTCTGCGTCGTGGATGGAATCGTGGCACCCTGTTTCCGTTATAGCAAATAAATCTGCAGAAGATGATGCAATGCTTGCGTAAAAGGGGTCCAATTTGGTTCGCAATCCTCTTACGTTCTGGTAATAAATTTGTAATGGTTTAATATCTCGTAACTTGTGTGTCTCTCCGAAAAAACCAATCCCACTCACAATATTTTATAGTTACTGCCCAATTTCCATCTTCACTTAATTTTTCATACAAACTTTCTGGAACCGTTATAATGAATGACTCGTAGTTTCTCTCTTGTTTGTGTTTGATACCATCGACTTTTATTTCAGCATTTTCACCGCAGATCTTCTTCACGAATGCTGCCATTGATTCTACTGTTGTCCCTTTCTTCACTCTCCAAACATGAAGGGATTTCTTTTGTTCTGTCCCTTCAATTTCTAAAGATTGTTTACAACCTCCTTGTTTTACCTCTTTCCTAGGGTACTTTCTTTTTGTTCTATTTACCGTTTCCCAAACTCCCTGCTGGCTCTTTTGCCGATCTTCAATACCACCGTCGTCGCTGGGTTGGACTGGAGCAAAGGGAGCACTATGAGGCGGGACCGTCACTGATACTTCCGCCAGTTTCGTGGCCTGACTTTTATTTGCCGGCGAACTTTTTGTTACCCTTTGATTGCGTTGTTGTAATACCTTCGCAAATGTTAGTGGAGCTTCTTTTCCGATAGCGGAACTATCCACCGGTACCACGCTTTCTTCCATTACTTCTTTCCGCCCAAGATTGTGTATGAGGATTTCAATTTGATCCAGTTTTTTTGTGTTTTCGTCAACTACCGTCATATTTTTTCGGAGGTCTTTCATTTCTATTTCGATCGCATTTAACTGTTCTTGAAGGTGCTTGAAGCTCTTCACCTGTTCATCCTTTTGGGACTTCATCTCCATCCTAAGCTCCTTGAGAACTCGAAGTATTTCCGCGTCATTGCGAACATTCGATGCGTCTACCTTGTTGCGTGAACCCCGGGGCTGAAGGTTGACGAAGCTACTCGGCGTGAAGGTCTCATTCATCGCAGGCATCACAGCTACCTTGATTGGTGTATCCGAATTCCCCACTTTGGGAATGCTACACTTGCACGCTGGGTATATCCACGAATTCTTGTACTCCTCACTTAACTCCCCAAACTGTTCATTGGTGAATCCAAGGCACTTCAAGTGATAAAACTTTTTACACCTCTACATTACATTACACTTCGTACCCATTAACTTTACGTAAATATTAATTCAACCGAATACACGTCCGTTCGCTAGCGCGCGCGTCAGCGATATTATTGCGACTGAGACGGTCGGTGTGATAGTAAACAATATATGCATCGATTACGGCGTGGCATCTTTTTTCGGCTGGCAACCTCAGACCGAATAGCTGACGTTGTAAACAGCTCTGTAGTTTTTATTTCAATTAAATTAGTCAAAATTGCTTTTCTGCACGAGTAAACTTAATTTAAGTAGTAATTAGTTATTAAATAATGTGTAGATAAGAAACAGCTGTGCAAACATACAAGCTTTGGAAAAAACAAGACCGATTGTACCGGCCGATTGAACTGTCAAAATCAGTTCAAATAGCAATGACGTAAACGGGGGAAGTATCGTTTTATTTCTGTATTTATATCAATCATCTCACCTTTCACACCCGTAACAAACTAAACAAACCTTCATATAAGTGAAACACTTGCCGTACACTCACTCAGGTACCGTTTTGTCTCTCTTTACTTGGCAAAAGCGAAAGCAAAGTTGAAGACGCAACATTCTGCCACATTCAACAAAAACACACACTTAACACCTTCATTGTGCAATAAACTCCCTAGTGTTCGCTAGTTTTCCACCCGGTCATACACTGACACCTATTCGCGGTTTTTTTTCAGGCGAAAAAGGGTGCAATGCTGACACGAAGCAAGATAAGCACACGCGATGTGGAGTTGAAGCTGAAAGCGACCTTGCTGGAGCTCAAGAAGAGCCAAGAGCTTTGTGAAATACTTCTACGAGAGCGAGATGAGTGTGAAGAGGAGATAGATAAGCAAATTAAGAAAAATTCGGCGCTAAAAGAAGAGCTCAGTGAGTTGGACATCCAATGCCAGGATCTCAGTGCCCAGAGAGATGAACTACAACACCAAGTCGACTCATTTTACAAGTGTCATGATGTCCACCACGTAGCATTGCAACACATAAAATCACTTGAACAACAGCTTGCAGAGGCACACCACGAGCTTCAAGTTTTCAGCGAGCGGGAGGAACAGCGAGACAGTGCTACAACCAGGGCCTTATATAATGAGGTCATGAGCCAAACTGGCATACCAACTATTGACCTAACAGCTTGTGATCTCACTTGTGATAGTCCTAATAGATCGCAATCAGTAACCACTATGAGCTGTAGTAAAAATAAATTAAAGAAATATGTTAAATTGAATAATTATATTAAAAAAAACACAAAAACAAGAAATAAAATATTTTGTAAAAATGTAGATTGTAGCAAGGAACGTGTCGAATTAATTAACGAAATCGATGATTGTAGATTATGTTTGGAAAAAACTACAGAAAAGTACGAATGTGACACACGGCGACTACAGTCAGATATGCATATTTTAAACTCATCATTACAAAGTATTACACGTAAATATGAGTCAGCACAATACGAAATTAAGGAACATGTGTCGGCTATGAATAGTTTGTTGGAGACGTGTAAGTATAATTATGACACTTTCATATCTTTGACCGACAATCACATCTGTGATTGTAAACAAGCTCCAGCGGACTGTTCCGTGCCGACAGTGTGTCCCGCCGAGCAGCCGGCCGAACAGCTGATACTGACCCAGGCGCCGCCGTCAGTCGACTTGAGTACTAATAGTGTTATCAATAACGCCTCCTTCTCTCGGACAAAGGATAGGTATATAATGTACAGCGATAAACTTGGAAAAAATATGGGTTTACAACTTAGTCAGCGCGTGGGCCAGGCAATATTAAATAACTGTATGCCTGGCGCCACATATTCACAAATATTAAACAAAGTGTTGTCATCGCAGTTTTTAGAACCAACCACCCTAATTATTTTAATTGGTAGAAGGAAAAATGTATCTAAAAAACTAATTACTAAATACTTTTCCAAATTAAATTCTTTACAAAATGTAGATAGAATAATCTTGTTTGCGTTTCCCTTCAGCCAATCTTTGTCACAACATGAAAATTATATAAGACATGATTATAATACATTTATACACACATTGACATGTCGTCATACTGAAAAATTTCATTTCATAGACACCAATATTTGTATTGGAAAATATTTTTATTTGACTAAGGATAGGTATTACCTATCTAGGTTTTATACAAGCACAGTCACTATCTTATTTTATTTTGAACTCAGTCAAGTTTTTGACTAATAAAACGCCTGCTTCTATTGAGCAGTGTATTAATAATGAAATGTACTCCTTGGAATCTGTTCCAAGCTCTTTAAATTAACCCATAGGACAACAGAGAGTAACTCTGGCAGTAATATTAATATTTGTATAAATATACCTTCATCTTGCCCATTAAATCAAGTTACTAGTAATGAAAAATGTAAAAGTAAGAATATTTAAACGTGGTTCATCAAAATATACAGGGCATGTTAAGTAAAGAACTGGAAATTGAGTTATTCATGAACTGTAATAATATTGATATTTTATGTATAACAGAGCACTTTTTCAAAAGAGTTATCAGTTCATGTTCAACTTTAATAACCACCACGTTGCTAGTTCGGTCAACAGAAAAACAGCTGATCGCGGTGACTCCTTAATACTTGTAAATAATAGTTTTAAATATAAGGAACGAGTTGACATAGTGAGCCTGTCTGTTGAGCGTACCATGGAAATAGCCTGTATTGAACTTGAACAACTTATTGTAATGAGCGTATACAGACCACCAGATTCATCCTTTGATTTATTCGAAAAGAAAATGGATGAAGTGTTGATTAAAATCAGCGATAAAAACATTTTTTTTATAATTTGTGGTGATTTTAATGTTAATCTGTTAGAGGATAATAATATTTGTACTAGATTAAAATCTTTATTTTTATGTCACAACATGAACTATCTGTTTTTGTAGCCTTCTAGAATTACTGCAACATCTGCTACCTGCATGGACAATATATTTACTAACATTACGCCCATTTTCAAATCGGTCATCAATAAATTAACCTCTGATCACTCTGGTCAGATAGGTATATTCAATATTAAAATAAAAAAGGACCAAAAAGAGGATATTACATGTGTGCCCGTTAGTGACACTCGGCTTGAACACTACAGGAATAATATTTTAGATAAACTATGGGAAATACCATACAGTGACGATCCAAATTTGTTGTACAACTCAGTATTTAACCTTGTCAAAAATTAATATGATACGGTATTTAAATCAAAAACTATAAAAGTTAATAACAAAGCTTTGTTTAGTGATTGGGCGACAGTTGGAATTCATAGGAGCAGACGAAGATTATATGAACTCTATGAAGAGAAATCATATAACAAAAATACGGCCTTTCTAGATTATGTTCGTAGTTATTCAAAAATGTTTAAACGCGTTTGTGCCGTAGCTCAATCTAATTTCATTATAAACAAAATTGAATCTAGTAGCAATGTAATGAAAACGACTTGGCAAATTATAAACAGAGAGACTGGAAAGGCCAAAGCTACACATAATAATTTCAAGCTTAAGATAGATAATCAATTGCTAAGTACAGACCTAGAAGTAGCAAAAGCTTTCGAAAATTTCTTTACGGACATTCCAGTTTCAACAACCAAGTCTTTAAATTCATCTCCCGCTGCTGCTGAATCTATACTTAAACAAAACTTTGAGGAATGTAAAACAGATTTTAAATTTAGGCACGTAAATAATGAAGACATTGTAAAAGCGTTTAAATCCCTGGAAATGAAAAAGACAGCTGACGCCCATGGTCCATCAGTAAAAATTATTAGTTCCATTGTAGATTGTATTGCACCTCACCTTTGTTGTATATTTAATCAATGTATAGATAATGGTGTGTTTCCTCACTTGATGAAACTAAGTAAAGTTATACCTTTATTCAAAGCTGGTAGTACATCAGACCCCACCAATTTTAGACCCATATCGATACTACCAACGCTTAGCAAAATATTTGAAAAACTCATACTTAATCAATTGCAAAGTCATTTTTATCTCAATAATTTAATTCATATTGCTCAGTTTGGTTTCACAAAGGGTCGTTCAACAGCCGATGCTGGTGTTGAACTAATCGACAATATTTTTGATACCTGGGAAGACGCAATGGATGCAATAGGTGTCTTTTGCGATCTATCCAAGGCTTTTGATTGCGTCCATCATGACACTCTTGTCAGGAAGTTACGCCATTATGGTGTAAAAGATCAGGCACTTGGCCTTCTGGAGTCATATCTAACAAAAAGGGTTCAGATGGTCGATGTTAATGGGAAAAGATCACCTGGGTCTTCAATAAGTATGGGCGTACCGCAAGGTTCAATTCTTGGTCCTTTCTTGTTTTTAGTATATATTAATGATTTACCTTACCTTGTTAAAGCAAAACATGGGTTAGTATTGTTTGCCGATGATACTTCTTTGATATTTAAAGTTAAAAGACAGCAATCAAATCATGACGAGGTAAACAATGCTATCTCTAGTATAGTGAACTTGTTTACTGTTAACAATTTATTACTTAATGAAAAGAAAACTAAATGTATTAAATTCGTGTTACCCAATGTGAACCCGGTAACTACAGACATATTTATAAAAGGACAGAGATTGGACCTAGTGCAGTCGACTGTCTTTTGGGCATTACTTCAGACGCCAAACTACAATGGGATCCTCATATAAATAAATTGTCGAACAGACTGAGTTCGGCAGCGTTCACAGTTAAACAAATTAGAGCTCTTACCGACGTAGACACCGCTAGACTAGTCTACTTTAGTTACTTTCATAGTCTAATGACCTATGGTATTTTATTGTGAGGTCACGCTGCGAATGCTAATAGTATATTTATTCTGCAGAAAAGGCTGTTCGTGCAATTTATGGATTAGGGCCTAGAGTGTCACTGAGGGAAAAGTTTAAAAAAATCAATATTCTGACATTTGTGTCTCAATATATCTATGACAATCTTGTGTATGTAAAAAGAAATATAACTAATTTTCAGAAGTACAGTGATATACACAATTTTAATACTAGAAATAAAGACAAGTTGGTTGCTTATGTAAGCCGACTACATAAAATTAGTAATTCTTTTAAAGGCAATTGTATACGCTATTACAATAAGGTCCCTACTGATATTAAAAACTTACCTTTAGACAAGTTTAAAATAATAATAAAACAGAAGTTGTATAAAAAAGGTTACTATAGGATATCTGATTACTTAGAAGACAGATGTCCATGGGAATAGATTGTTTGAGTAACAGGCTGTTTCGATATATAATTAGCATTCATTATTAATTTGACAATATTTTATTTAAAAAAGGAAACGCAAAAGATGCGACGACTGTGGAATTTCTTCGGTGAGCTCTTCTCAACAGATTCCGCCATTGTGTTAGTGAACTCACCCAAAAAAATGTAATGACGGATCTAAGTGATGTAACAACATCCTATGGAAATTAATGATTTTTGATTTGATTTGATTTGATTTGCATGGACAGACCATAGACCTATATATGTGGAGTTACAAATAGACAGCCTGGTGTCATGTGAGGATGTATCCAATTTGAAAACTCAGAAGCTACATAATCACTGGAAATGGAATCCGAGGAATATGAATCACATAGCGCATTATACTGAGATAGTCGAAAAACATGCACGTGAACTACTCAAAGTTCCGTTCTCTGGTAATGAATCCATAGATTCCATGTCCAACGCATTAGTGTCTACAATGCAATAAGCCGCGATGACAGCTTTCAGCACCAACAGACAGATTAATAAGCGTCGGAAGAAAACACCGGGGTGGAGTGAGCATGTTGCGGAGTCATATGCCGAGTCTAGACGCGCACTACTTCTATGGCACCAAGATGGACGACCGATCACAGGCTCATCAACTGATAAGCGCAGACAATGCCGTACGGTATTTCAACGGGAACTCAAAAAGTGCCGGCGATTGGAGGACAAGATAGTAATGGATAAAATTGCCAATAGTATGAAGCAGGGAGATTTTAGAAGATTTTGGCAACAAACCAACAAAATACTGAAAGTCAGAATTCCAACGCCGTCGCATATTGGAGGTGAGACTAATAACAAAGAAATCGCTAATAACTTCAGCAGGATTTTTCTTCAACTCGATAATATGACACAGAATTCTACCAGTCAGACCGGGCAGTACGCTCAGCAGAAACACGACGAAGTTGACGTATCACCGGAGTGCATATTTAAAATAATAAAGGGTGTGTCGAGAGGCAAGTTGCCGGGCATAGACAGTACCGATTTGTAAAAACAAAAAGAAAGACCTATCCAGCCCAAGTAATTACCGTCCAGTGTCACTCGCTACTATCTTGGCAAGATTGTTTGAGAAAGTTCTCAACCACATCGCAGAACCATACCTAGGCAGCAGTGATAACCAGTTTGGGTTTAAATGGAATGCTTCGACGACAGACGCCATTTATACAGTCAAACAAGTAGCACAATATTACAAGCAGAGAAAGACGTCAGTCTATGCCAGCTACTTGGATCTGAGCAAGGCGTTTGACCGAGTACAACATAGCCTACTGTGGCAGAAGTTGAGGGATCGAGGAGTGCCAGAACCAATAGTGAACGCACTAAGCCGATGGTACTCACAACAAACCAACGTCGTGCGCTGGAACGGAGTCACATCGTATCCGACTCATTTATCTTGCGGTGTGAGACAAGGAGGGAGTATGTCACCGGTTCTATTTAATATCTATATGGACGGGCTGAGCGAAGAGCTGACGGAAGCAGGAGTCGGGTGCTCCATGAACGGCTGCATGATCAACAATGTGGCGTATGCAGACGACATGGTGCTCTTGGCACCAAGTGTAACAGCATTGAGGGAGTTACTGCATATCTGTGAAACATATGCAGCCACACGTAACATGCTGTATAACGCAGAGAAGTCGGTATACATGATCTTCGAGTCATCCAACACACCGAACGCGGAACTCCCGTTGGAGCTAAGTGGACATAGCCTCTGCAGGGTCCACAAAGTTAAGTACCTTGGCCATATCATCAAGAGTTCACTGTCAGATGATGATGATATAGAAAGACAGCGCAGAGCTATCGCCATGAGGGCGAACATGTTGGCGAGGCGATTCACAAGATGTAGCAAGGATGTGAAACAACAGCTCTTTCTGTCATACTGCCCAAGCGTGTATACTGTGGAGCTGTGGAGCAAGTACACACAAGCCAACATTAACCGTATCCGTGTGCAATACAATAACGCGTGGCGCGCCATGTTCCACCTGCCCCGCGCCTGCAGCGCGAGCGAGATGTTCTGCGCGGGGAGGGCGCCGGGCTGGGCCGCGCTGTTGCGCCAGCGCACCCACGCACAACGCGCCAGGGTCTTCAGCTCTGACAATCACATAATTAGTGCAGTGCGTGAATGGAGTGCTAGTCCTATCCATCTTAAGTGGAGTGAATATCATAGACCAATTTAATGTAAGTTAATTGTGAAAAATTTAAATTTTTTCAAATTTTAATTCAAATGTGTAATTGTATTGTATTGTATTGTGTGTGTTGTAATTTAATTGTTTTGTAATTTTAATTTTATCAATTGATTTAGTATGTAGAATTGTATAATTCTGGATAATAAACTAATAATAAAAAATAAATAAATTTCATTTTATTTCAATTAAGTCCTGTGGCGATGGGATAAGGTAGAGAGGTCTGGTTTGATGCAAGTCAGGCTTTGTCTGAATCCTGCACATAGGCGGTCCTGGGGGTGTTAGTACACGCCGTGGTCGCTTTCGCACTGCAACTTTGGGGCAACAGTGCGATTGAGGCAGCACCCGGAATGACGAAGCAGCTCTATTTAGAGATGCAATGCTTTCCTCGTTCAGCCGGTGAGGGGACTAGAAAAGGTGTCCTAAAAATTGCTTGTTCCTACTCGGAGGGTGTTAGTAACCGCGGCTGCCATCGCATCACTTTTAAGCGTGGTCAAAAATGCAAAAGAAATGTTAACATGAAAACACCTATCATGACATTCGGTGCGTGAAACGTGAGAACGCTTCTTGATCAAGCTGGCGACGCCTGTCCTGAACGCAAAACCGCCATTGTAGCTCGAGAACTTCATCGTTATAACGTGGATGTGGCTGCTCTCAGTGAGACACATCTGGCGGATGAAGGAGAGCTGGTAGAAGATAGTGGTGGTTATACTTTCTTCTTGAAAGGTACCACTGCGTCCCAACCTCGGCGATCAGGTGTATGATTTGCTATCAAGAATAACTTGGTAAAGCGACTGGAGGAGTACCCTGTATACATCTCCAACTGCGTGACCACATGGCGCCTTCACCTGGATAAAGAAAACTACCTTAATGTCATCAGTGTCTATGCTCTAACGCTAGACAAATCTGATGACATCAAGGACAAGTTCTACGAAGAATTGACCCATTGTCTAGACAGCATAAACGCCAAAGAGCAGATTCTATTGCTGGGCGATTTCAATGCTAGAGTTTGACGAGACTATGAGGCTTGGCTTGGAGTTCTGGGTAGACATGGACTCGGCAACATGAACAGCAATGGTCAGTTGCATCTCAGTCTCTGTGCTCAATATGGTTTGGCAATATCGAACACTATGTTTAGACTCGCCGCCAAGTATAAGACAACATGGATGCACCCTAGATCCAAACACTGGCATTTGATCAATTATGCTATTGTAAGGCAAAAAGATATCCGTCAAGTGCAAGTCACCCGTATCATGCGTGGCGCGCATTGTTGGACGGACCACCGACTTATTGTCACAAAACTGCGACTTCGCCTCCATCACCCTCGTAGATCCATTACTAAAAAGCTTGCGTCTCTGAACGTGAAGAAGCTAAAAGATCCCGAGATGAGGGAGAAATATGCTAAAGCCTTGACCGAGAAGCCGTTGCCTAGTAGCGAGACTAGTGTTGATGTTGCCTGGGGGACTTTATCTTCTCACATTATGGACACCGTTTCTGTTACTGTAGGTAGAAATGACCGGCGTAATGAAGTTTGGTTTGTAGAAAATGATGAGATTCTCAGGGCAGCACTCGACAAACACCGAGAACTCCTGCGACAGCATGCTAGTCGAGGTGAAAGCGTTGCGGTAGTCAAAGCCAGTGATCTAGAATTGCGCAAGCTGTCACGTCAAATAAAAGACAGTTGGTGGCAGGACAAAGCTTGCCACATGCAGTGGCTCGCTGACCATAACCAGCCTGGGGAGTTTTACAGCGAGGTACGTAAGTTGATTGGTACATCCTACCAAGCTAAGGTGCCTTTAAGGTCTATAGACAGTATCCACCTCTTAACAAGAAAGCAGGATGTTCTTATGCGTTGGGCTGAACATTTCAATACCTTGCTCAACGTAAATCGTTCAGCCGATCTACAAAATATCAGCCTTATGCCTTAACTCCCGCTTGCCATCGAGCTGGATGAGCCCTTATCACGTGACAAAGTTGTCACTGCCATCAGACAGCAGCAAAACAATCGGGCAGTTGGCATTGACCTTATACCGGGAGAACTACTTAAATACGGCGGTGATGAGTTGTATACGTTGGTTTGGGAACTGTTTGTTCGCATGTGGGAGGAAGAGCGGGTCCCTAATGACTTCAAAGTGTCGCTCATTAGTGCTCTCTACAAGAATAAGGGAAACCGTTCCGACTGCAACTGTTACCGCGGTATTTCGCTTTTGTCTGCCCCTGGAAAGGCCTTTGACAGAGTGGTTCTAAATCGCCTAAAGGATTTGTCCGACAAAATTCTGCCTGAAACCCAGTTTGGCTTCCGACCTGATCGTGGCACCTGCGAAGCTATCTTTTCCGTTCGTCAACTACAAGAGAAAAGTAGAGAACAAGGTCGCCAGTTGTATCTATGCTTTGTTGACCTGGAAAAAGCATTTGACAGTGTGCCACGAGAAGCCCTCTGGTTGTTGCTAGAAAAGATTGGATGCACGGAAAAGTTTGTAAGACTTCTCAGACTCCTGCACGACGACATGCAATGCTGCGTCGCCGTAGACGGTGAACAGTCAGATATCTTCCCCGTTACCTGTGGAGTGAAGCAAGGGTGTGTCCTAGCACCCACACTGTTTGCCTTATACTTTGCAATGGTAGTCAAGGAGGTCTTACAGACAGTTTCCGAAGGAGTCCGCATCCGCTTTTGCACAGACGGTGGTCTTTTTAATTTAGCTAGACTTAGGTTCATGTTCAACTTTAATAACCACCACGTTGCTAGTTCGTTCAACAGAAAAACAGCTGATCGCGGTGGCTCCTTAATACTTGTAAATAATAGTTTTAAATATAAGGAACGAGTTGACATAGTGAGCTTGTCTGTTAAGCGAACCATGGAAATAGCCTGTATTGAACTTGAACAACTTATTGTAATGAGCGTATAGAGACCACCAGATTCATCCTTTGATTTATTCGAAAAGAAAATGGATGAAGTGTTGATTAAAATCAGCGATAAAAACAAAATTTTTATAATTTGTGGTGATTTTAATGTTAATCTGTTAGAGGATAATAATATTTGTACTAGATTAAAATCTTTATTTTATGTCACAACATGAACTATCTGTTTTTGGAGCCTACTAGAATTACTGCAACATCTGCTACCTGCATTGACAATATATTTACTAACATTACGCCCATTTTCAAATCGGTCATCAATAAATTAACCTCTGATCACTCTGGTCAGATAGGTATATTCAATATTAAAATAAAAAAGGACCAAAAAGAGGATATTACATGTGTGCCCGTTAGTGACACTCGGCTTGAACACTACAGGAATAATATTTTAGATAAACTATGGGAAATACCATACAGTGACGATCCAAATTTGTTGTACAACTCAGTATTTAACCTTGTCAAAAATTAATATGATACGGTATTTAAATCAAAAACTATAAAAGTTAATAACAAAGCTTTGTTTAGTGATTGGGCGACAGTTGGAATTCATAGGAGCAGACGAAGATTATATGAACTCTATGAAGAGAAATCATATAACAAAAATACGGCCTTTCTAGATTATGTTCGTAGTTATTCAAAAATGTTTAAACGCGTTTGTGCCGTAGCTCAATCTAATTTCATTAAAAACAAAATTGAATCTAGTAGCAATGTAATGAAAACGACTTGGCAAATTGTAAACAGAGAGACTGGAAAGGCCAAAGCTACACATAATAACTTCAAGCTTAAGATAGATAATCAATTGCTAATTACAGACCTAGAAGTAGCAAAAGCTTTCGAAAATTTCTTTACGGACATTCCAGTTTCAACAACCAAGTCTTTAAATTCATCTCCCGCTGCTGCTGAATCTATACTTAAACAAAACTTTGAGGAATGTAAAACAGATTTTAAATTTAGGCACGTAAATAATGAAGACATTGTAAAAGCGTTTAAATCCCTGGAAATGAAAAAGACAGCTGTCGCCTGGTCTATCAGTAAAATCTATTAGTTCCATTGTAGATTGTATTGCACCTCACCTTTGTTGTATATTTAATCAATGTATAGATAATGGTGTGTTTCCTGACTTGATGAAACTAAGTAAAGTTATACCTTTATTCAAAGCTGGTAGTACATCAGACCCCACCAATTTTAGACCCATATCGATACTACCAACGCTTAGCAAAATATTTGAAAAACTCATACTTAATCAATTGCGAAGTCATTTTTATCTCAATAATTTAATTCATATTGCTCAGTTTGGTTTCACAAAGGGTCGTTCAACAGCCGATGCTGGTGTTGAACTAATCGACAATATTTTTGATACCTGGGAAGACGCAATGGATGCAATAGGTGTCTTCTGCGATCTATCCAAGGCTTTTAATTGCGTCCATCATGACACTCTTGTCAGGAAGTTACGCCATTATGGTGTAAAATATCAGGCACTTGGCCTTCTGGAGTCATATCTAACAGATAGGGTTCAGATGGTCGATGTTAATGGGAAAAGATCACCTGGGTCTTCAATAAGTATGGGCGTACCGCAAGGTTCAATTCTTGGTCCTTTCTTGTTTTTAGTATATATTAATGATTTACCTTACCTTGTTAAAGCAAAACATGGGTTAGTATTGTTTGCCGATGATACTTCTTTGATATTTAAAGTTTAAGACAGCAATCAAATCATGACGAGGTAAACAATGCTATCTCTAGTGTAGTGAACTGGTTTACTGTTAACAATTTATTACTTAATGAAAAGAAAACTAAATGTATTAAATTCGTGTTACCCAATGTGAACCCGGTAACTACAGACATATTTATAAAAGGACAGAGATTGGACCTTGTGCAGTCGACTGTCTTTTTGGGCATTACTTTAGACGCCAAACTACAATGGGATCCTCATATAAATAAATTGTCGAACAGACTGAGTTCGGCAGCGTTCGCAGTTAAAAAAATTAGAGCTCTTACCGACGTAGACACCGCTAGACTAGTCTACTTTAGTTACTTTCATAGTCTAATGACCTATGGTATTTTATTGTGGGGTCACGCTGCGAATGCTAATAGTATATTTATTCTGCAGAAACGGGCTGTTCGTGCAATTTATAGATTAGGGCCTAGAGTGTCACTGAGGGAAAAGTTTAAAGAAATCAATATTCTGACATTTGTGTCTCAATATGTCTATGACAATCTTGTGTATGTAAAAAGAAATATAACTAATTTTCAGAAGTACAGTGATATACACAATTTTAATACTAGAAATAAAGACAAGTTGGTTGCTTATGTAAGCCGACTACATAAAATTAGTAATTCTTTTAAAGGCAATTGTATACGCTATTACAATAAGGTCCCTACTGATATTAAAAACTTACCTTTAGACAAGTTTAAAATAATAATAAAACAGAAATTGTATAAAAAAGGTTACTATAGGATATCTGATTACTTAGAGGACAGATGTCCATGGGAATAGATTGTTTGAGTAACAGGCTGTTTCGATATATAATTAGCATTCATTATTAATTTGACAATATTTTATTTAAAAAAGGAAACGCAAAAGATGCGACGACTGTGGAGTTTTTTCGGTGAGCTCTTCTCCACAGATTCCGCCATTGTGTTAGTGAACTCACCCAAAAAAATGTAATGACGGATCTAAGTGATGTAACAACATCCTATGGAAATAAATGATTTTTGTTTTTTTTTTTTTTTTTAGGGCATTTACTAAAGTCTCGTATGCGTTGATAACAGAGATCATGTATGCTGATGACCTATGCCTTCTAGCAGAAACTACAGACATATTTATAAAAGGACCCGGTAACTACAGACATATTTATAAAAGGACAGAGATTGGACCTTGTGCAGTCGACTGTCTTTTTGGGCATTACTTTAGACGCCAAACTACAATGGGATCCTCATATAAATAAATTGTCGAACAGACTGAGTTTAGTAGCGTTTGCAGTTAAAAAAATTAGAGCTCTTACCGACGTAGACACGGCTAGACTAGTCTACTTTAGTTACTTTCATAGTCTAATGACCTATGGTATTTTATTGTGGGGTCACGCTGCGAATGCTAATAGTATATTTATTCTGCAGAAACGGGCTGTTCGTGCAATTTATAGATTAGGGCCTAGAGTGTCACTGAGGGAAAAGTTTAAAGAAATCAATATTCTGACATTTGTGTCTCAATATATCTATGACAATCTTGTGTATGTAAAAAGAAATATAACTAATTTTCAGAAGTACAGTGATATTCACAATTTTAATACTAGAAATAAAGACAAGTTTGTTGCTTATGTAAGCCGACTACATAAAATTAGTAATTCTTTTAAAGGCAATTGTATACGCTATTACAATAAGGTCCCTACTGATATTAAAAACTTACCTTTAGACAAGTTTAAAATAATAATAAAACAGAAGTTGTATAAAAAAGGTTACTATAGGATATCTGATTACTTAGAAGACAGATGTCCATGGGAATAGATTGTTTGAGTAACAGGCTGTTTCGATATATAATTAGCATTCATTTTGTAATTTGACAATATTTTATATAAAAAAGGAAACGCAAAAGATGCGACGACTGTGGAGTTTCTTCGGTGAGCTCTTCTCCACAGATTCCGCCATTGTGTTAGTGAACTCACCCAAAAAAATGTAATGACGGATCTAAGTGATGTAACAACATCCTATGGAAATAAATGATTTTTGATTTGTTTTGATTTGATTTAGAAACCCCAGATGGCCTGCAAGAGCTTACGTCCGCGTTTTATCAATCTTGCTGTAAATTCGGCTTAAAGATCAGTGTCAAAAAGACAGAAGTCATGTCCCTGGACACCCATTGTCAAGAGACACTGTTCATAAAGATTGGTGAGGATATGCTCAAACAGGTGGACAATTTTCGTTATCTGGGGAACACTATTATATCCAAGTGTGACCTTCATGCCGAGATCAACAGCAGCATAGGTGCTGCAGCTACGGCATTTGGAAAGCTGTGTTTCAAGGGCTTCTGCTCACATGACCTTAAGCTGGCTACCAAAATATCAGTATACATGGCAATTGTGCTGCCAAATCTCCTATACTCCTTTGAATCGTGGTGTGTATCGCCGCCACATACGCACTCTATGTTGGTGGCATTGAAGCCTACTTAATGCGCCGGCAGCTTCGATGGTGCGGTCACGTGTCACGTATGAAAGAGGAGAGTGGCGAAGCGCATCTTTTATTCTGAACTGGAGGAGGGCAAGCGAAAACATGGCGGGCAGCTTCTCCGATTGAAAGATGTTCAGAAAATGAGAAGATGCAACATAGAGCCCTATCAATGGGAAGGTTTGGCAGCACAACGGCCAGAATGGCGCAGGTTTGTGAAGAGGCAAGTACGCGAGTTCGAGGATCAGCGTAAAGCTGACCTTGATATGAAACGCGACCTGTTAAAAGCCCGTCCACCTGCTGCCATTTCCTACAACTGCGCGGGTGGCGTACTAACGTGTCCCCAAAGCGCAAGGAGTTTCGCTGCGAAGATCGGCTACATAAGCCATGTTCGGGCGCACGCGCGTGAAACCGACTAGGAGAAGAAGTGGTCGCCATGACCGAAATCGGTCGGAATCAATCATCATCATCATCCTATAAGCCACCTTCCAGCTCCATCATCAGACCTTTGTTACCATCTAGTGTCAAAGTACTCGTCAAGACAAGTTAAACGAGCCCAAACTCGATGAGGTTGCGTCGTTTAATGACAAAGTTCCTATGGCCACCTTCCAGCTCCATCATCATCAGATCAATTCTTTGCCCAAATAATTTTGCATTCGATTTATACATGCATGCAAAATTTCAGCTCAATCGAAAACCGGGAAGTGGATCAAATTTAACTTGCAAGATTTGATTACAGACAGACAGACAGACAACGGGACAGGTGAAACTAAATAAAAGCTTGCAAAAGAAGACGAGTAGAGGCGATAACAGTAGTACCTACTCGTGTTAGAGGTGTAAGTGGATCTAGCGCATAGACAAGCGACAGCGCCCCCGCCCTCGCCCAGCAGCGTGCCGCTGTTGTACCGCGTGAGGCCCCTGGTACCTGTACACCACGTATCGAGTGGCAGCAATCTGCAGGCGCTAACGATATCGGCGTGCAGGGGCAGGGTACTTTATCGCAACTTAAGCTGGAATTTAATTAAAGAGACCAGGATTATCCTCAGGCAGATCTTGAGATCGGGCACTTTCCAGAGGAAAAAGGAGAAAACATACTAATACGGTGGGTGTTACGCAGGGCGCGGCGGCAGCGGGCGAGGAGTTGCGGTCTCGTCGCCTTGTTGTCCGCTAAGGGCGGCGTGATTTGCGCGACCGACTACTGCAAACCACGCGCGTGATTTGCACGCTTACAGTTGCTGACGCCGAAAGCGCCGCACCTACAGGACACCGTGGATGCAAATTCATCAACGGACATTTGATGCGCGCAAATAAGCAGCTCTTCTACTGAGTCCGCGAGGAGTGCGGTATTTACACTTGGCTCTATTCCTCTTGGCCATTATACGCTTAATAGTATCTGTTACCGAAGGGGCGAGTAGGTTTTTCACTCTTACTTTTTTATAGGCGCGTGCTTGTCGATAATATTAAGAAATTATCGATTTTCTCGTCCATGGGCTCGCTCGATGTCGAAAGCAAGACCATGGACGAGAATATCGACAGTTTCAATCAATGTCCTAAGTTTTGCACTTCTTTTGAGAGGCCTGCTGATGAAATGATAAATGAAAATTTAGTCGATCGTGTATGGCAACCTTATCTAAGTTAGAGAAGATCATAATATCGAGGAGAGAATGAGAGCAGTGGGGTTGGAAAAGTGATGTATTAAGAGGCATAATATGGAGATTGAAAGATACAACTATGTACTTGAGTTTGGTAGAATGGGAATTGCTTATGAGGAGATAGGTGTTGAAATCACCGAGAATGAGGGTATCGTTATTAAGAGGTAAGAGTTCATTGAGGAGGGATTATTATGTGTTGAAGTAGTCGTTGCATAGAGAGGGGCTAAAAGAACACCGAGGAGGACCTTATTATGGTGAAGAGTTTTTTCGAGAAAGAGATGTTCAGCAGACTTAAGAGTATTAGCTAGGGGACACGATGGTAACCTTGTACGGGATTGCCGCACGCAGATAGATACCGACACCTCCATCGGCTTTCCCGACTCTGTCGTTCCTGTTAAGCCTGTAACCTAAAAGGGAACACGATGACGATGACAGCGATGGCTAAAGGAACGAGTCAGAGACAAGAATGCCGTCCACGTATTGGTCGCCAGTAGCCTCGAGCGGGTCCGGATAGCTATAGTGAAAACTTTGTGCATTGATATACACGATGTTCAAATGATACTGCACACCCCAAAGACAGTCTCAATTTTGACGGAGAGATGTTGCTTTCTGCACTCAAAAAATCTTCAGCGTCGTCGTTTGAAGAGCAGGAAAAGAAACTTTGATTCATATGATCAGGCAAAATATTCATAATATATAAATATATAAGTAAAAACAAATAAATATAATTGTCTTATTACTTATAACTAACAGCTAACTGATTTGGTTAACCAGCACGCTTAAGCCTAGACAAACCATACAAGGCATGAAGTACGAGATCTTAAACACACAAAATACAGTAGGTAACAATCATCAAGACAAGAACGTTACACAAAACAAAAGACTGCAATGCAAACACAGAGTTCTTAACTTCCTTCAGAACTGCATCCGGCTGCTCATGGTTTACCTCGGGCACTCCCTGCATCAGAGCATCTTTCGCCTTGAGGCAGTCTCACGCCGGTCCAGCTCTAACGTCTGAAGCCCCAGCTGCGATTTGAGTATCCCGAGGCACTTCCAGATGAGGGACTTAAGGTGCTACGAAAATAAAATGGGGTTTTTTTCGAATCCATTTACTCCACCATGAAGTCATCTACAGATTTGATTTTTGGGTTAACGTTTATTGAGTATTTGATTAAGATTTTCACCAAAACAAAAACGCGATTGGATGAAATTTTCTCGATAGAATTTAATTACGAAAACACCTCTAAATTATATTATTTTTTCCTGTAATTCTGAAATCCTAACTAATTTCATTGTGGAACTGCGTTCAAAATGTAGATATTATGTATTCGCAAAATCTCCTGAAAAAACTTTTTAACAAAATAGAGTAGTTTATTTTTAAACAATTATTCTGTTGTTTCGCGCTACGGTTTTTCATTTTTTTCCGATTCCGTCCCTCTCACACTGCGGGTCTTTCCGCCTGGAGTAACGGGGACCTTTGCACGGACGAGGTATCGCCTGAAGTCATAAAACTCATTTGCCAAGCTGCTGATGTTCTTGGGAGCGGCAGAAGGTGTGGTCATAAGTAGATCCTGCTCATATTTCTCCATCCGTTCGCCAAGAAAATCCATAATAGTGTCCATATTTTTGACAGGTCTGCATGGAGGTCTATTGTTTCCTTGTTCTTGATTTGTGAATTAATTAATTGATAATGTGATTTGGAAAGTCTAGGTGACTATTATTATGAATAAATGTACATTAATGAATGATTGTGTTATTAAATTAATTTTAAATATCAAAATAAAAAAAAAACAAGATTCATTTAATCTCCAAAAGAAAATGTACAAAATTTTGTTCTGGTAGGATTACGCCATAGGTTTCGGAATCACAAAAGTTGCAAATGCAACTGTTCTCATTGCTAGGCTATTTTAATAGCCTGTATAATGAAAAGCAGGCTCATGACTCTAATGTAAGTATAGGTAAGCATAATAAAGTTAACATACATTTAAAGGTGGCAAGTACCTACAAATTAGGATTAGCTAAATGTATTACATAATATATATGTATAACAAATTGGTGTGTGGGTGTGTGATTGCGTGCGTGCGTGTGTGTGTTTGTGAAGTTGTGAAAGTATATAATAGTGTGTGAAGGTGTGCTGTGTGGTGTGTATATGTCTGTGTTTTCGTTCGACCTACCTACTTGTATGAAAAAATATTAGGAATAATGTTTTAGAAGGTTTTGAGTGTCATCGTACGTTAAGTTACTTAAGAAATTACTTACTATTTGTTTACATTCATGAGGCAGAAGCGGATTCAATCTAGTTAAACAGGTTATACAAAAATGGACCAATATAAAGGTTAAAGCGTTTTGTGAAAATTAATCTTGGGAAGGGGACATTGCAAATCATATCTTTACGTCGTTATTTTTTTTATTTATTTATTTATTCATGTTTCACAGCAATTAAAATATAATATTAATCAATAAGGAAAAGAAAATTTTAAATGCCAATTACGAAACGATACATAAATAAAATAGAAATATAAGAACCTATCTATAGGAATAATAAAGTGAGTAAAGTAATAAACTTAGTTCAAACTGGTATGACTATATGGTGAACTGCTGATTGAATCGTGTATGAGGCTGCGTGTGTGTGTGTGTGTGTTTTTATGTGTGGTATCGAGTTCCGATGGGAAATAGTAAAAGTAAAAGTAATTCTAAGATATTTCTAAGATAATGTCATGAGAGAAAATCAATATTTATACATGGTCAGGTCATAAGTTCTGTCACATGTGCAATATGAAATAATTTAGACATGTTTATTATTTATGTAAACATTTTTATAGCAAAATGAACTTAATAAAACATAGATTCTTATGGTAATAAAGTTTATTCAAAATGACCTCTGCGATTTTGAATACAGGCCTTTATTCTGCGCGGCCAGTCGTCTATCGCAGCACGAACGAGGTCCATGTCAATATCGGCGGCTGCCTTAATCAAGGATGCCTTGAGTGACTCCAAATCAGGATGAGGCTTTGAGCAGGCCTTTTCCTCCAAGTGTTGCCATATCTTGTAATCTAACGGACTCAAATCTGGACTGGAGGATGGCCAGTCTTCGTGCCGGATGAAGTCGATTTCTCGCGCCGCCAGTCAGTCTTGTGTGCTTTTAGCTCTATGAGCTGGCGCAGAATCTTGTTGGAATACCCAGTGCCTGTTATTAAACATGGTATGAGAAACAGGTTCCACAAGGTTCTTGAGGACTGTATTTTGATACACAACTGCATTCGTTTTTACGCCTTTCTCACAAAAATGTGCCTCAGTTAAGCCCCAATAAGAGACTCCCAACCAAACCATGAGCGAGGATGGAAAATGACCTCGTTGGACACGCGGAATATGGTTGCTCGCTTCTTTACTGCTGTGTGCGTACACCTTATCATTTTGTTTGTTGTAGCTCTCTTCCACGGTGAAAATTTTTTCATCCGAAAAAAGAATTTCCCGATGCTTTTTTCCCGCGTACCGCTTCAACAAAGCGCAGCATCTCTTCAGTCTCAGGTCCATTAAACGAGCGTCCAAACGATGTCCTGTTTTTCTTCGATATGCCCTAAGCCCTAAGTCTTCATTTAACACCCTTTTCACCGTGGTCCTGCTTAACGCCATCTGAAGGGCCAACAGTTTCTGCTTACATATGGGATTTCTTTGAATTCGCGCCTCCACAGCTTTTATCACTGCTGGAGTCCTAACAGAGCGAGGGCGACTACTTCTTGACCTGTCATCTACACTAGAGTCTTCATTGTATCGTTTTATGGTGCGATAAACGAATCTTTTGTTTATATTCAAATTTTTCAGTAAGTTGAAAATCTGAATTGGCGCGTAACCACAACGATGCAACGCAATAACTGTGACACCGTCTTCTTTAAGTGTCAACTCCATATTTAAAAATGAGGAAAATTCTAAAAAGTACACATTTTTATTTTCATGAAAAATTCGAAATTCGAATTCAATAAAATTTTTTGTGGCCAGCGTTCTAAATTCAAAAGTTTTTATTGTGTGACAGAACTTATGACCTGACTGTGTAGTAGGTTCGTATGGTGTGAGGTGGTGTTGCAATATTATTGTATTAAAAAGGAATAGTAGCCTGACTGATAGTACCCTACAAAGACTGTATAGTTGAATTGTGTGGGGAATAGAATAGGGCGTTTAGTTGCCACTTTAAGGATGGCGCGTTGAGCTATTTCTAGGGGTTTCATTGTTGTTTTTGCGGCACCTCCCCAGCAGGGGATACAGTAGGCTATAAAAGATTGACAAAGGGCAAGATAAGTATTTTTAAAGATGGTTGCATTAGCAATGTTTCGAAGAATTTTTAATATGTATATTAATTTGCAAACTCTAGTGCTGAGGGTGTCAATATGGGCTTTGAAAGTGAGGTGTTTGTCTATCGTGACACCGAGATATTTATTGGTATCAGTAGAGGAAATCTCCGGGCATTGGCAGTTCATTTTGCCTGTGCACAAGTGGCCATTTTTGAACGGTGTTTAAACCAGTTTGTGCAAGACCCTGTAGTTCGATCCAAGTGTTGGCAGTAAACGTTAAAGCAGTATCTTTAGCATAAGAAGTTATTGAGCCACTGGGAATATCGAGGTTGCAAAGATCATGAATGAATACCAGAAACAGCGTTGGACCGAGAACGCTTCCTTGTGGTACCCCATAGGATATTCCAAGTTCGTCGCCAAGATGTAGCTCAATTTTGACTATTTGGGAACGTCTCGTGAGGTAATACGAAACAGATTAAGTTGAGTGCCTCTAACTCCTATCGAAGAGAGCTTTGGCGAGGTCCAAAAATATTGTCAAGACTTTTTTGTTATTATTTAGGTTTTGAACAGTATTATTGATAAGTTTTAAAACAGCGTCAGTTGTGGATTTGTTATTGCGGAAACCAAATTGTTGCGGTGTTATTAAAACTTTTGTTCCATAGTTTTTTAGGTTTGGTAGAATTCGATCAAGGAATTGTAAGAAGGGGTCGATATTATAGTTGGAGGGCGAGCGATAGACACAAATCACTGCTGTCTCTGAGCCTAGTCTTATAAAAGTCCAGAGGCGGTACCTGTCAAATCAAGTTCTACTGAGTGGGCTCTTGCCCATATCTCACATCAAATGTAAACCACCACACCGTCACTTTGATTAAGATGTTTCGTAGTTTGTATAGAAGTGTAGTTATTTAAGGTTGGGATGTTAGTGTTAGACGCGCAATCAAGCCAACATTCCGAAAGGACAATAATGTTACATTCAACTGATAATCTATGTAATAAGGTCTCAAGACTTAGGAAATTACGGTTAACTGAGCGGATGTTGAGTGTAAGTATTTTTAGCTGATTGCCAGTGTGGGTGGAGTATAGTTTACAGTTCTCTGGGATCCAGAACATTTGACACATTATGTTCGTCCAGACAATACTCTGGTTACACTGTTCGCCATTGGATTAAACTAAAGCCGAGTTCAGGAGGAGGACGTTTACAATTGTATGTTAAGTTATCTGAAAGGCATTTGCATAAATATGTATGTAGCATATGATATGATAGCTTAGTAACATAGTATGGTGCTGTTGTTATGATTATGATATTATTTTCGCACAGTGTGCTTGGCTGTGAGTAGTCAGCTGTAGCAGGTAGGTATTTGTTATAATATAGGTAATTAATGTGTGTGAATGTTGTGTGTTTATGGGTGTTCAGTATTTTATTCAGTTTGTTTGTTTGTGTTATCAGTTGACGTGTGATATCATATGCTTGATATCCGCCTTGAAGTCATTGAGTTCTAGGGCATTGTCATTCCCGATAGTATGTGGCCTTTTTGCCCTTTGCGTTACATTTTCCGAAGAACTCAATTTAACTAAATGGTGCTCAGCTAGCTGCATCGCCGGTAGGTCCGATTCGATACGACTACCCACACAAAAAAACAGAAGGGGAAGGGAAATTTAAGATGGATTGATTGATTTTGGTCAGTACATCACTCAAATCTCAGCCTATTCATTTCGTATAGGGATGTTAACTGTGACCGAAACTTGAAGCTAAACATTATATACAAAATTATTCTTATCAATCTGATATACAACTTGTCAATGATTATACGTATAATGAGAAACGTTTTTGTTCAAAATCATGAACAGAGTCGATTTCACTGATTTTAAATATAGATCATATTTTTGAAGAAATAAAATTATGGTTGTTGTCCTGTCTTGCTAATAATGCTTGTGTGCTAAGCTAACTTAGGCGTGACCAATTAACTACTTTCTTTCCGATCACAGCGGTCAAACAGTTTCATTCCCAATTGCTAGTAAGGTCTGATCGTCATCCGACATCGTTTATTACATTTCATAGAATAGAGAAGTATACGAAAAACTTAGATATAAATTTGCCATTACCGGATTTTAATGCACAGAAACCAAATAAAATCTATTCGGACTTCTTTAACATTATTCAAACAAAATTCAATAAAGTTTTTAAATAAAAAAAAACAGTGACTACAACGGTAAATCTAAATTAAATGACTTGGCAAAGTTTGGCATTCGTTAAAGTATACTTATCTTTTATGACCTTTTTTATATTAACAAAAAACCTATATAAATACTTTGATAGAAAATTTCATGACTATGTAAAAAAATATTCCAAAACTTTCAAGTTGGTTTGTAAAACTGCCAAAACTTTACACATTAATTAAAAAATACAAAATTCAAGTAATAAAATGAAAACAGTTTGGCAAATAATAAACCAGAAAACTGGAAAAGTTATACCAAGGGACAATGATTTCTGCTTAAAGATCGGTGACAACATCGTTAAATCCAACGCTGTGGTTGCTCGAGCTTTCGAAACATTCTTAACCAATATACCCTTACTCACGACAGAGTGTCTAAATTCATCTCCATAATGAAGCAGAGACTTTGTTAATAAACAACACTAGCATAATTAATGTATATTAACAAAACATCAGGTATATCCCCAGGACCTTGAGTGACTTTTAAGTTAAGTAATAAAAACCTAGATTACCTTTAAATTATTTAACTTAAAAAATACCGAAGAAATAATTCTAGTTATAGCCCTACACTTAGGTGATATATATTTAATAAATGTGTTGACGATGGAGTTTTCCCAGACCTCATGAAACACAGTAAACTGATACCTCTGTTCAAGTCAGGAGACAAGGGTGATCCTTCAAATTTTTGACCAATATCTGTTCTTCCAACACTAAGTAAAATATTTCAAAAGATTATGCTTAATCAAATGCTCTCACAATTCAACCGTAGAAAACAACTTCACGACATACAATCACTGTATTACTAGAGGTAAATCGACTTCGGATGCAGATATAACCCTAATGGCTTATATTTATTGTGCATGGGAGGCCGCACAGGATGTAATCGGAGTTTTTTGCAATTTGTCGAAGGCATTTTATTGTGTTGATCATGATCCGCTACTAATTAAATTCAATCATTACAGAGTTAGAAATACAGAGTTGTATCTAGAAGGATTATACAAAAAGCAGAATAGAATTCAAAAGGCAGAACGTTCGACGGCGTTAAATCTGATGGATCGGGTGTAAAAATTGGCGTTCCACAAGGTTCCAAATTAGCGCTCTCATCCTATTTCATACAGTGCCAAGTTTCTGTGGCTCTGAGAGAGCGGTGACTCTCTTTCACTCATAGGGAGAGAAAGGTACCACTCACTTAAAGCCAAAGAAACTTGCCGCGAACTGTGCGGTTAGTGAGGGCGGGGGCGGGGAATTCTTAGTACCTAAATCTTCCGATGTTTTGCAGTTAGTAGGTTCCTAACCCAAATCATTCCCATTACTAGTTTTTCTTTATCGTCCCTTTAATTAATTATATAAATAAGTTATTAAAGCTTTAGGTACTTGCTGCCAGTCCAGTCCAAAGCCTGGGAAAGTATGATGGGAGGAACGTTGTACGCGTGGACAACAGAGTTGTGAATTTGTCAGAAATGACACTACAACTTAAATCTCAAATATTTTCTACAATATTTGTTTTTTCTTTCCCAAGATTTTTATTATTTAAAATAAGTTGGTTTATATAAGGTTATACGTTTATTCATTGACACGTTGTATAAATTACTAGCTGATGCCCGCAAGTTCATCTGCGTGTTCCTAGGATTTATCATTAACCGAGATAATGTTACCCTCTCTCTGGTGCAGTCGGATGAAAAGTATCCTATATGTGCACTGGTTCATAAACTAACTCTGTACGAAATTTCATTTATATCCGTTGAGTGGTTTTAGCGGGATTGAGGCACAAACACACAAACATCCAAACATCGCTACTTTCACATTTATAATATTAGTTGGATAAGGTCAAGTCAAAGTTATTCAAAGAAAAGAGTTATTACGTGCCTGATAATGAGGAGGTGTCTGGAAGTTGATTTACTAAAAAGCACAGACTAAAGAGTTTCGTTTATCTGAGATAAAAAACAAAGATCCCAAATAGGTGGCCAGAGGACGTGAAATAATTTGAGGCCTGCAGTCGAAAATCATGAAAATATGTAAGCGCGAGCTTGGGACCTTAAACAATTCGGACTTTACTATAAATATAAATCTCACAGACACAGGAGGCATATTCTTACTCAATATCGCCACTCGATAAAATATGTGATTCCAATACAAAACCACTAAATATATTTCGATCACCATATATCGAATGCTCGAGAATCTCCTGCCACTGGTAGAACGCCACAACTTCTACGCCGCCATTAAGCGAGGGGCTTTGATAATTGAGCTGTCAGACAAGTCATAATTGGCTCCCGTTAGTGATTGCATTGTAACGAGAACCAAGATGAAAATATCATACTTAATTATTAGCCAGTCTTAGTAATAAGGTATTTTGGGCAGAAAACCCTAAAAATGAGTCCTCGTCATAAAACACCAAAGAAAAGAAATCCAATTTAATAATTGTTTGATCTGGGAGGCATTAATCAATTTCTTGTACAATTTCACCGTTAACTCGGGATCCATTTGCAAATTTAATCCCAATCTTTTCTGCGAGTTGAACGGAGACCACAGGGAGTTAGCTGGACGGCGCCGCACCGACTCGATTCAGCGGTGTTTCGATTCTCAAATGGATTCGACATTATTCTTGATAGCCGAGTTATCCAACTAATATTATGAATGGGAAAGAAGCGATGTTTAGGCGTTTGGATGTTTTTTTTTAATGTTTGTGTGTTTGTGCCTCAATCACGCTAAAATGGCTGAATGCAATTGAGCACATAGATAGTTTATTAGCTAGATTAACATATAGGATACTTTTATCCGACTGCTCCAGAAGGAGGGTAACATTATCTCGGTAAATGATAATTCCTAGGAACACGCAGGTAAAGTTGCGGTCATCAGCTAGTCTAAAACAGAGGATAATTGTAGATTTTATATGCTTCCAATAATTGTCTTAATACTTCTGATTAAGTATTTTCGTTAGCGTCGATATTTAGCTACAAAAAGCAGATTTAGAGCTAGAGCTATGTTTCTATAATGGTAACATGGACGTTTTATATTATAAGTTAACACTTATTATTAACACATTAATAATACCATGGACACTATTTACAGACACTGATCTAGCCCCAAACTAGGATTCCCTGTATCTTAGGTATTAAACAACGATACACATACTTATATAGATAAATGTTATACGTAGATAGATAAATAACCATTACTAGGGTACAAACATCCGTTCTCATCAAACAAATATTTGCCCCCACCGGGATTCGACCCCTTGGCTTCATAGACAGGGTCACTGCCGACTCGGCCATTCGGGCCGTCAAACATTAGGAATGCTTTGTCTTTTTTTCGAAATCGATAAAATACCGAACTGAATCGTGAGTTCACTGAATAGCGCTCTCTGAAGCCCCTTCCTTCTTCTCACCTTTACTTAATCAGATTTCGCTTATTGGAGCCTGAATTATGTATTCGTGCCGACAATCTTTTGACGATAGCCGGTATACTTCGGATTATAAAACACCTACAAGGTAGGTTTTGAAAAATCAATGATTTTGAAAATTATTTTAGGATAATCGCCTTATCTCATTAGGTAATAGGATTTTCTCACAATGCTCCCACCTCGCAGCCTCTACCAAGATCTAAACTACACATAAAATAAGCAACCTTCCAAAACCAGAGAAGACGCGCAATTTAACCAAGCAGAAATACAATTTCTAGACAATAGAGCCAGCTAGCAACAATAAAGACTTCCGACATCATCCACCAACGCTGTATTTACATCCGACTTCCTTCACCACTATAATAACCACTGCATTACATCTAAATATCCTCTGAACCTCTATTAAGGGCGTACTGAAGCCACGCGACCCTTTCAGGTATACAATACTCTATAAGACAAGTAAAGGGCCGGCTTAAGGGCTCATTCCACGAAATTAAACACGAGAGTTCGTCTAAGTCGCTCAGTTTGAGCATAGGAGTGGACGGGTTATAGGCGGCAGCGGATGGTGTCCGGGTTTAGGTGGTGCGGGATTGGAAACAGCTGGCAGAAGTGGTCAGTTTAAATCGTTAGCATGTTTTGACGTCTTCAAAACTCCACAGAGTAGATATATACTATAATAGCTCTATCAGCTAATAGCATCAAAAATAAACATAGCGTCACGCTATTTCCCGTACGGGGTAGCTAAGAAACAGATTCACATTCGTTTAGCCAGTTATTCATTGTACCTATATAATACTTAATTTTACGTTAAAAGGGGTCAGTCCATCGCCGCAGTAATAGACAAAAATAGCAAATCATATATCATAAAGGTCTACTGGCCGGAGAGCAACCTGTATCGACGCTAAAGAGAAGCGAAATCGTCCGGGAAGAAAATCCCCGACTAGGCTTGAGTTTATACTGTAATAAAACTTAATAAATTTCTAGTTTCAAGGTATATACCGATAAGAGTTATTTTACCTGAAATGAAATATTTAATTATTATTATAAATAATTCCAAAACTATCCAAAATCGCTTCAGCTCATCTCTCAAGCGTTTCGCAAGCGACGGGCGGCTACAGCCTTAAATCGCGTTAGTGTCGAGCGAGTGTTTATAATCGCAACAAGGGCCCTTTACTGAAGTACTTAGGGCGCCTCGTTGCTAGAATAACCGAGATTGAACCAGATCCAACTGGATCCATCCAGTTGTATGTGGCACGGGAGACCGTGAGCAGTATGCAAGGTTTGGGGGATTTGTGATCAAAGTAGATCAATGTACGAATATAATGAATTATTCGTTCTGTAAGGGCGTCTTACAAAATGAATAATCCTTGAAACTGAAGTAATAATTCAGTACTAGAGGATCAATATGAGTATTTGGTCGAGAGATAAACCGATTTTGGCAGAAAATGAACAGACTTGAGGAGAATACTAAGTTTCTTGGTACTGAAAAGTATTTTGTCTCGGGGCACGCCAGTATATCTTTACAGTAACCAGTTTTCACAGCCTTGCGCTTACTTCACCCATTTATGGTCTCCTCTCGAAAATTAAATATCTCTATTATAATACTCTTGAAAACAAATACGCACTGTGCAACATTAAAATGTTGTAAAATTTTATTAATTACGTGTGATGCCTGCGGTAGTTCTTATTACACGGCCGGTTGCATGGAGCCGCGCCGCCGCCGCCGCCGCCGCCGCCGCCGGCGACACAACAAATCAATTTGGCGGAAAATGCTCAGTATTTCAACAATAAATTTTCCGAGTTAAATTCTGGCAGCTTATGTCCCTGATTTTTACGAGCTCTTTTTCTGGGATTAATTGTTTAAGAAATGCAGCTAAATCCGTTCAGGGTTTTATCCTTTGTAGGTCAATTATAGGAAATAGTTTTGAAACTACACATAAACCTTCATTAGGTACACCGTATCTTACACGAGATAGCTGAAGCACATTTGCACCTAGGCGCGAGAGACAGTGACACTGTCCGTTGTGAATAAATGATTGATAAAAATAAATGTAGCTGATTAATATCCCTACCGAGGGGCACGGGCCTTTACGAGTAAGATTGAGCCATACTTCACCACTCCGGCTCAGTGCGGATTGATAAAGGGGTGTCAAGCTATTGGCCAACGCAACTGTAAGAAGTTACATGCCGCCCTATTAGGGCAGGGCACACAGTTTTACGACTACTACCACCGAGTAGCGATCACCCATTCAGTGACAGTCTCGGCCAGATGTTGTTACCTGCACGATCGTTTCCGATGTGCAAATACCGCTGCTTTCAAATAAATGATTAAGTTAAATAGATTTTCCACGTACACTTTGAAGCCAAAATTGCATCCAGGAAGTGTCTGTTTACGATCTATCTTGAGATGGAAGCACCCCCGGGAGGCGGACTTATCGCTCGAAGCGATGTCCTCATATCGGTATCCGATAACCCATAAAGCCAACTTGATGAAGATATGGCACTTTGAAGATTGTGCTCGGGTTGAGCACTAAAATATACTATATCTATATACTATAATACTATAGTATTAGCTTTCATAATAATCTGTCTGATTTGAGTTTTTTATACAAAGATAGTAATTGATCCACATACATTTCTAATGTAATGTAATTAATAATTATGTAACTCAGCAATCAACCTGTGTCATCGGAAATAAGTTTGCTGGAAATGATCTCTTAAGAGAGATAAGCTCTATGTACATGTTTTATTTTAATTCATCAATTATTTGTGTGCAATTGAGAAATTATTAATGATCATGAATGTGCTTTTTTAATGTTCTACATATAATAATTTAAGGAGTTGTATAAAAGTTCAAGTGATGAAATATATGCATGCATAGGGTGGAAACTAGGGACCTCGCGAATACTCTCATTCGCATATGCGAATCATTTACATCATTTTGGACATTCGCATTCGCATCGAACGAAGCGAATGTTTTGCGATTTTTTTTTACATATTACGCACGAATACAACGTGTCTTCAGAACGTCGCTCAGTTTGGCACTCCTGCCCATGATAGAACCTAAGTTCCAGCAATTCGTAATGATGAGCATGTCACTATTCGACCGTCGCTTGAGGGGGATACCCCAAAATTCATCGTGTGTTTCTCTTTGTTGTACTTTTTCATATTCGACAAGGATTTAACGATGTGATGGCGCATTTGGGATGATATCGGTTGCGCAATCTCTATGTTCTGTCTGGGTTAAAATCCAAGTTTTATTTTTCTTTTATTTTTAAGTGCTAAAGTTTTCTTGTAAAATGGTACCCTTCGTGTTCGAGTCTAACCCACACTGGACCGGTTTTTTAAACTTATCCGACAACATTTCTTCAATAAATTTTGTATCTATTTATTACAGGCACAAAAGCAAACAAGTATGTTTTTGTATTTACATCAAAAAAATAAACGGTCAACTGCGAGTCGAACTCGCATATGAAGGGTTCTTTACCCCCGCATAATAGAAGGGATGTAAATAGGTTGGATTTAATATAGCATAATATTAATTACAAAGTTATTGGTGCAGCTACTTTTATGCTCCATGTAGGTATGTAATCAGGTAATTTATAAGGTTGTATGTGGTATTGAGAGTTCCGTTCCATTTACATCCTACCAATCCATTTCAAAGTCCTTGAATCAATTGTCCACTCCCAGCTGTCTTCGAAACTTTCCTCCATGGATTTACTGAACCCTTTTCAGTCTGGTTTTAGGCCAGGGCACCACCACCGCACTGCTCAAGGTAACTGACGATATCCAGCTGGCAATGAATAAGAAACAGCTCACAATCCTGACTCTCCTTGACTTTATCAGCGCCTTCAACTGCGTCGACTTCGATATTCTTGTTGAAATCATAAAATCACTCAATATCTCTTCTCACTTGGCTCGCTGGTTTGACTCTTACCTGAGAGACCGCCAGCAGCGCATCAAGCTGAAGAGGTCACTACGGAATGGTGCAAGCTCTCTACGGGTGTTCCGCAGGGTGGCATCCTTTCTCCTTTTCTCTTATCAGTTTTCATCCATTCCATCTCGGATGAATTGTCTTCCTCCTATCATCTCTATGCAGATGACCTTCAAATTTATCGGCATTTTCCTCTGAGTGAATTAAATTCAACTGTAGAAGCTTTGAATTCTGAACTCGATAACATCAGGAAATGGGTTATTTTGTATGGGCTATTAGTCGTCCCGGCTAAGTCTCAGCCGATGATTCTGTGTACACGGCACTTACTTAATTTGTTGCAGAATAGGTCAGTTGCTCCCGTGCTTTATGACGGTACCCTTGTCAAGTATAGCGAGAAAGCCAAAAATATTGGCGTTGTTTTTGACAATCTATTATCCTGGTCGCCCCATGTTTGTGATGTCAGCAGACGAGTCTTTGCATCCTTTAATTCCCTTTGGCGTTTGCTGTACTTCTTGCCTAGGCAGATTAAAATCATGCTAGCTCAGACCCTTTTTCTGCCTTTCATTGACTATGCCTATGTTTGCTGGGCCAGCGCCAACGAAGATATACTGAACAAACTCGAGCGACTTCAAAATCTCGGGATTCAGTTTATCTTCGGTCTCCGCAAGTACGACCACGTGTCCCAATATCGAAGAGAATTAGGCTGACTCCCAATCCGACTTCGTCGTGATATGCACATTCTCTCCTTCCTCTTTAATATTTTGAGAAAACCTCGCTATCCCGCATTTCTTCGTGAACATTTCGAGTTTCTTTTCTCTGGGGATAGACTTCGGAGATCTCACACGTTGTCTCTTTTGTCAATTTCTCAGCACAATACTGTTGCTTACGAGCACTCGTTTAGGTTATGGGCAATACGTTTGTTGAATGCACTTCCTTGAGCTATTAGGGATTGCACATTCTTATTCACTCTTAAGAAAAAGAAAAAAAAAACAGCATCTCCTCTCTTCCGCATAATGGGTATCTTATAGTATGTAATTGTATGTATGTATTTATTGTATTCTATTAATATATTTTATCGTAATTGTGTAGGATGTATTGTGATTTATCTGATGGTATATTGACTTCATTTCTTTCTTTTAACTCTTAATTATACACTAGGACTACCTATATTATTTATAAATATTTTTTCCTATCTGCACAGTTTAGCTGTAAGAAATATCTTTTTAGAAATAAGCTCAGCCTTGCTTAATGTTCTTTAAATTTTTTCCATTGTGTTTTCTGTGCAATAAAGAATGATTATTATTATTATTCTTATTGAAATAAATTGTGCCCCTTCTATTTAAACCATATATTTCTCGATAGTTTATCTATACTATTTAAAAAATGACAAGGACAGGGACATGGACATTGGGAGTCATCGTTTCAGGGATCGAGGTTTTAACAACCGCTCTTATTCTAATTAAACTATGGCTCTGGGGCTTTCCTGGCCCAGATCTCGCTCGTTGTGCAGCGCGGTAACGACAGCGGCAGTGTAACGCGATTGTTTGTGTTGTGTATATGTATATTTTTTTATTTTTAAGGTAACCTTTAAAATACGCTTGAAGCACTGTACACGTGTTAGAAAATTAATGTCAAAAGTTGGTAAGCCAAAATAAATGTTTAATATTTATGCTTCGGAATGCACCGGTTTTCGTTGCCCGGATCGACCGCGAGTGATCGGGACATCACTAGCTAGCTGTCACTTGCATAGAAAAAATATGGCTAGCTAGAGGTTACTTTTGCACATGGTAAATTGTCTAACACAGGTATCGGGGCCTGGTCGGAATGTTAATTGTAATAATCACGGAACAATCGTCAGGAAATAAGTAGATTTCACGTCATCCTAGTGAGTGCTTCGTGCTGTGAATGGTTGAAGTGGTTCGGTCACCAATTCGTCGCGTTCGGATAGCGACCCGTGTAGTCGGCAGCATCATCACGACAGCAACAGCAGCGGGCTACGATTCGAGTAAGATTCGACTCCCAACACCCCCCGCCCTGGTGTTCATCGTCCCGTATTCCTGCCTCGAATTGAGCTTTCGAATGCCGGTCCACGGCGTCAAGGTCATTACTACTTTTGACATTCCACTGAAAAACAAACCTACCAAGATTCCACGCCCTGTCGGTTGAGGCGTGGGATATAACATTTTGGTAGCAGAGGCGCGGTTTCCTAGTAGTAAATTGATTCACGGACGGTTGTAGGGTTGTTTTTTGTAGTGGGATAGGGTACCACAGATTGGTCGGCAAACATTTTGTGAGTGAGTCTTGCGGTCGGTATACCACAATTTAGGTTCATTTTCGGTTATTGAACGTATAATTGACGATTTAGTTAATGATTAATAAAAAATTGTAGTCGGAAACTACTGTTTGTGCGCATAAAGGATTGAACGGTCATTCCGCGAAGTAACTTTATTGTATCAATTGTGGTAGAACGTCGGTTTCTATAGTACTGCAGTGTTATTTCGGTTTACAGAGCAGGGTCAGGCTATTTAAGGGGTATTAAGCTGATTTTGCTGACCTCAGTAGAAGTGTGGGTCATATCGGAGGGGCCACTTCTAGAAGGTTCACGGCTACCTACATTATATTAAAAATATATTTTTTTCTTATAATAAATTTTTGTGTTTTATTTTTTATTGTGCTTTATGGTGGCATTCTCTAATTGATTTAGAGTGTAAAGTTATAAGGTGTATATCCACAGGGCGACCATATTAAATATTTTTAGGATGTAATTGTTTTAGTGGTTGCCTTAGTTTCGACAACTTAGTTTTAATTTCTGTGCACAGCGCTGACGGGCAAGTGCTGGTCTCTGGCTATACTTAGTTCGGTAGTGAAGTATAGGACCAGAATCAAATAAATCGGTCAACATGGCACCTTCACCCTTGACGGTACTGCGGCATGGTGTCCGGGAGGAAATGAGATGGCTCGCCCATACTCATAAGATGATGTCCTGCTCAAGCGTGTGGAGGACGCAATGACACGCGTCGGGAAGGTGTGTCGGCTGGCTGCGGAGGCTGAAGCTCTCGAGCTTACTGATGAAGCTTCGGTGGCTACAGTGAAACAGCTCTGCGCGGATGCTGACCAAGTGATGGAATGCTTGGGTGACATCGAGCGTCGCGCGGAGTAAAATAAGCGGTCGCGAAGGAATGACCGTGGGGAGGGTAACGGAGACCCACCCCCGAAGGGTGTTGTTGGACGGCTGCCACACCTGGAGATTCCGGCCTTCAGTGGGGCAATTGATGAGTGGCCGGCCTTCATCAATTTATGTGATAGTTTGGTCCACGGTCGGGACGACCTGGACAACGCCTACAAGTTGGCCCAACTATTTATGGCTCTGCGGGGTGAACCGAAGGAGTTGGTTGACCTAACGGTCACGGCGGGCAATTATGAGATAGCAAGGTCCATATTGTTTGACCGCTACCAACACAAACGGCGGTTGATTGATGCGCAGCTGGGGAAGTTGTTTAGCATCCCTAGAGTAACCCGGGATGTTGACATCCGAGTACAGGTGCTCAACCCTGTGCTGGTGGCCACTAAGGCCCTTCAGAACCTTGATCTTCCGGTGACCAATGGTCATATATCATTTAAGATATGGTTTTGTCACGGTTGCCTGCAGCTGTTCAAAGTCGGTTTGAACAGCTGCATGGGGGCAGTAGCACGGAACTGCCCACGCTTGTCCAATTGACGGATTTTTTGGAGGGTGAATGTAGGTGATGTGACACACTGGACACGGAGACCAGTGTGCAGCGCCAACCCGCGCGGATGCGGGAGGGGCCGCGCCCCCCGCCCCCACGGGGCCGCGCCGTTGGGTGACGGCTGTGTGCACTGCGACAGTGCCGGTCATGAAGTGACCAGTTGCGCCAAATTTAAGGCGCTCGGGGTAGCTGCCCGCAGGAAGATAATGTTCCGTCACCGATTGTGTTTCGGTTGATTGGGGCCGCACACGCAGAGCGAGTGCTCGCGCGCGTTCCCCTGTGAGTGCTGTGGTGGCAAGCACCACATAGTGATGTGCCTAAATCGGTCAGGCCCTTCGGACGGTCACCAGGGCCGGAGTCAGGTTGGTCGGCCACAGGGCCCAACCAGGGCTGGACCCAGTCCCCCTCCGGGCAACGGGAGTCACCAACGGGGTGACTGGGGTACCCGCGGACGAAACCCCCCCCCCCCCCCCCCCCTGAGGGGAAAGGGGCAGCGCGGGGGGTAACATGCGGGATAGCCGGGGTTCGGTCGCCGCTGTCCACGGTCAGCGAGGACTTCGGGCCGCTGGCTCACCGCGTGTTACGGGCGGGTGTCAGCTGGCACCTATGAGTAGCGCGAAGGCTGGGAGCCCACCACCTTCTGCGCCACCCTGCCCGTCGCTCTGGAAGGCGAACAGTCGGATGTTGCCCCCATTCCTAGAGCTCCCCTGGTTGGATCCGCTATCCCCCATTCATCCCCATTAATCCACGGTGCGCACCGGGCACACCGTACACCGTCCGGTATGATCGGATACCGGGACAGCGAGGGGCCTATTGTACGGGTTGGGACCCCTTGATGCACATACGGTCTGATATGCCGGTTGCGTATCAGCAGCCGAGTTACTCCAAGGCCGACGGAGGTCTGAGCGGGTTCGGATCCCGCGGAGGTTCCCGCTAGGGACACGCCGCCCACTGACAGGGTGCCGCCACTCCACAGACGGTCATGCTCCCCACCGCCTCTGTGATAGCGTGGAGTTCGGACGGCAAATCATGTGTGGCACGAGCACTATTGGACTCGGGGGCCCAGGGGTGCTTAGTCTCGTGCAACCTTGTAAGACGGTTGGGCATTTCGGTAAGGGAGTATCCACATTCCATTCGGGAAATTGGGAACACGGAAGTCGGTTCCGTTAAGGGAGTATGTCGGATTACTCTCTCATCAAGGGTGGATTCATCGGTGAATCTCACGGTCAGGGCATTAGTCATGCCTAATGTGATGGGCTCACACCCTCACGTACGGTTGTCGCCCTCGGTGCGACAGTTGGTCGCTGGGTTGTCACTGGCTGACCCGAAGTTTGATATTCCGGGCCCAGTAGAAATTTTATTGGGTATTGATGCCTTGGGATACCTGTTAGTGCCAGGTGTCCACGTGTTGCAGGCGACTGGTCTGGTTTCGGTCAACACCAGACTGGGCCATGCGGTAATGGGTCCGGTCATGCCGGCTGCCCCACGCCTAGCGACTAGTAGTCCCTTATTCGGTTCTGTACTCTCGGAGGTGATACAGAAGTTTTGAGAGGTGGAGGAACCACCTACGGTCCGCCGGTTGGACCCGGTTGAAGAAGAGTGTGAACAGTTTTATCGGAACAATACTGGTCGCCTTCGGTCAGGTCGATTTCTTACACGTCTTCCATTCCGGAGTGATCGCCCACCGCTGGGCAGTTCACACTATGCAGCCGAGACGCGGCTTCTGTCGATGGAATGACGCATAAAGCGTGACGGGATTTTCCGGCAGAAGTACTTCGACTTCATGCGGGAATACGAGTCGCTCGGCCACATGTCGGTTTCGGGTATCGACTGGAAGCGTGAAGACCACTGCTTCCTGCCTCATCACGCGGTCTAGAGGACCCCGGAGGGCAAAATACGGGTAGTGTTCGATGGATCGGCATCCACATCTAACGGCATGAACCTGAACCAGTGTTTGCATTCAGGGCCGAAGTTGAACCATGACATTGCGGATGTTATCACACGGTTCCGTCGACACAATGTTGTGTTTGTAGCTGACATCCGGATGATGTTTAGGCAGACGGTCATTCACCCTGACGATAGACGGTATCAGCTGATACTGTAGCGACAGAGCCCAGATCAGCCCATCAAGGTGTACGAGCTGAACACCAACACGTACGGGCTACGGTCTAGTCCTTATTTGGCGATTCGCACTCTGCGGGAGTTAGCGGATCGAGAACGGTTAAATTTTCCTAGAGGAGCAGCGATCCTGGAGCAGGATCTCTACGTGGACGATATCTGTACCGGTGCAGATTCCGTAGAGGAGGCACTCGCTCGACGGGACGAGCTAGTTGAGCTCTTACGGGGTGGAGGTTACGAGCTCCGGTAATGGATGTCGAACTCTCCAGAGTTACTGTCTGGTCTTCCGGATGACTACCAGCAAGATCCCCACATTTTCGAAAATTTGGAAAATCCGAATATGTTGTCGGTATTAGGCGTCCAGTACCAGCCGGTGTTAGACATGTTTTCGTATCGGGTCGAGTTGGACTCCCCGAAGGTCTGGACGAAACGGAACGTCCTTTCAACGGTGGCTAGGACATTTGATCCAAACGGGTGGATCACCCCGGTAACATTTCAGCTCAAGTGTTTTATGCAGCGATTGTGGTCTGCTGAGCTGAAATGGGACGACCCGATCGGCGGGTCATTGAGCTCAGAGTGGAAATCGTTCTTTTCGACCCTCTCTGGCATCAATCGGATTTCACTGCCACGGAGGTTGGTCCCCACCAAACGATACACCGCCACCCTGCATGGGTTTTGCGATGTCTCGGAGAAGGGCTACGGAGCTGTGGTGTATCTGCATACGGTCGACTCCTCGGCGGAGGTTGATGTGCGGTTGGTCATGGCCAAGAGCAAGGTTGCCCCGTTGCGCAATCGCCTAACCATTCCCAAATTAGAGCTTTCAGGAGCGGCTCTCCTGACTCGTCTGGTCAACCACACGATGACGTTTCTTCGTGAGGCAATAGTGTTAGAAGATACGGTCTACGCTTGGACGGACAGCCAGATCGTGTTATGCTGGCTGAAGGCTTCGGTTCACAAGCTGGAGATTTTTGTGGCGAATCGGGTTTCGCAGATTTTGAATTCGGAGGTTCCCTTAATCTGGAGACATGTTCCAGGGGAAATGAACCCAGCAGACTGTGCGTCTCGTAGGTGTCACGCTCCATAGTTAGTTGGACACCCCTTGTGGTGGGGTTCAAAATGGTTGACTCGAGCCGAATCGGATTGGCCAATGAGTCCACGCGTTACCTCGGCGAATGGCGCCTTGACAGTCGGTGTCTGTACGACGCAACCAGAGCCGGAAGAGGAGTTCAGCCTGCTGGAACGGTTCAGCTCGCTCGACAAGCTGGTCAATGTGACCGCCTGGATCTTCCGATTTGCGCGGAATTGTCGCAATTCTGAGGCGCAACGAGTGCGGACACAGGTCCTGACACCACGGGAACGGAACCATGCGTTGTTCGCATTGGTACGGAACGTGCAGACGGTGCACTTTAAGTCCGAACTGGACATTCTGAGACGCGAACGCGTCCAACTGAAGGGAGCTGTGGCGCGGCTCAACCCGTTTATTGACCCTCAAGGATTGCTGAGGGTAGGAGGTCGGCTGCGGAATGCCAACCTGCCTTATGCGGCTCGGCACCCGTTGTTACTCCCTAGGAAAGGGAAGTTGGTCGAACTGTTGATACAGTATCGACACATTCGGAATGGGCATGTCGGATGCCACGCCTTGATGGCGTTTCTCCAGCGCGAGTTCTGGATTCTATCGGGAAGACGCTTAGTGCGGAGCGTTGTTTTTCGGTGCCTGCCTTGTTATCGGGCCAAGGCGGCTACGATGCAGCCCCAGATGGGCGATTTGCCCTCGGATAGGGTTAACGAAATCCAGCCCTTTGCGGGTGTCGGAACGGATTTCGCGGGACCATTCATGGTCAAGTCTTCACAGCTACGGAACGCCAGATTAGTGAAGGCATACCTGTGCGTCTTCGTGTGCTTGGCCACGAAGGCAGTCCACTTGGAGGTGGTCAGTGACCTCACAACGGAGGCATTTATCGCATGTCTGGATCGGTTCGTCTCACGAAGGGGCCTCCCGTCATTAATCCGTTCGGACAACGGCACAAATTTTGTCGGAGCCAGGCAATATCTGCAGGAGGTCACTCAATTCCTGAACGGTAACCAGGACGCCATCGGTACGGCTTGCTCCCGATGAGGGATTGAATGGGTTTTCAGTCCGCCGGGATGTCCTCATTGGGGAGGAATTTTTGAGGCTGCGGTTAAATCGGCTAAGTCGCACCTGACGAGGATCATCAGTGAGACCGCTCTACGCTTTAAAGAGCTTGCGACGCTGTTCTGTAAAATTGAAATGACACTGAACTCGCGTCCGTTGTGCCCACTCAGTTCGGATCCAAATGATTTGGAAGCGTTGACGCCGGGTCACTTCCTGATAGGTCAGCCCCTTAACGCCCTGCCAGAATACCCATTCGGTGATGTTAAGTTAAGTCGGTTAACTAGGTGGCAGATGTTGCAGCAGATGGCTCAAGATTTTTGGAAACGGTGGTCCCTTGAGTACTTGCACATCTTGCAGCAGCGCCTTAAGTGGACTGACCGGACGAGCCCCCCTCAAGTCGGTGATTTGGTGCTGATTAAGGATGCGAACCTGCCATCATTGAGATGGAGACGAGGACGGATCGTCAATTTGTACACGGGTCGGGATGGCACGCCTCGATCAGCAAAAGTCAAGGTGGGGGACTCGGTCCTCAAGAGAGCGGTCGCAACACTTTCTCGCCTTCCTATTGATTAGGGACAGGTTCGGGCCTGTCCGGGCGGGTGACTGTTTAATATTTATGCTTCGGAACGCACCGGTTTTTTGTTGCGCGGATCGACCGCGAGTGATCGGGACATCACTAGCTAGCTGTCACTTGCATAGAAAAAATATGGCTAGCTAGAGGTCACACCTTTGCTCATGGTAAATTGTCTAACACAGGTATCGGGGCCTGGTTGGAATGTTAATTGTAATAATCACGGAACTATCGTCAAGAAATAAGTAGATTTCACGTCATCGTAGTGAGTGCTTCGTGCTGTGAAAGGTTGAAGTGGTTCGGTCAGCAATTCGTCGCGTTCGGATAGCGACCCGTGTAGTCGGCAGCATCATCACGACAGCAACAGCAGCGGGCTACGATTCGAGTAAGATTCGACTCCCAACACCCCCCACCCTGGTGTTCATCGTCCCGTATTCCTGCCTCGAATTGAGCTTTCGAATGCCGGTCCACGGCGTCAAGGTCAGTACTGCTTGTGACATTCCACTGAAAAACAACCCTATCAAGATTCCACGCCCCTTTCGGTTAAGGCGTGGATTTAACAATAAACTTTATCTCAGTACATAAAACCTTATAAAAAACATAAACAATATAAAACATAATTTGTCTGCAATGAGGATCGTACAACGGTCAACCACCTGAAAGTCTGATGATAAACAGCTCGGCCATCCACCTTGCTGATAAGAGCGGCGAATATATAAAATGCGTCCTTCGTCAATGAAAGCTTAGCGATGGCTGTGGTGAAGATCGAAATTATAATTTAGTGATGATAAAATACTATGAGCGAGATCTGGGTTGTTACAAATGAACAATTTTTCGGTGTACTGTGCTTTGTATGGCGATGGACACACTTCTTTATATTATTACTCTATGATATTAGTATAATAATCAGAACAAATCATATTATAGTAGCTGGGCTCTGAGCCACTGAAAATTCAATTACTACAGTCAGATCAAAAAACCAAGTGATTCGACCTTCAGAGTCGATTTATCTCGAATGTTAGGATAACGATGATTATTTTGTCTGCTTATTTATTTTCTCTGATTTTTGAACATGATACAACTCTCTCCAAGATTGAGATGAATATTCAGTCTGAATATATATATCTAGACCGGAAAATTAACAGGCCCTGGCTTGAGACGCTGAATGATGAAAATCCTCTCTGAAATTCGACAAAGAGAAAATAACAGTGCGATCGCATAGAGCCGTTTGTGTTTGAGGAAAAACATAAAAAGTGATCTGAATATTCCGAAGCAGCGTTTTCGCCGAAGTCGGCAAAAAGTTGCCGATTTTGATTAAAACTTTAGAAAAGACACCGTGCCTGATTCATTTAACTTTTTCGCCAGTAGTCCAAATTGTTATTTTTGCCCTTTTCCTAGCTAGTTTTCTTTTGGCAAGCAACGTGTAGGTAAAGTAACGGTAACTTATAAAAAAAACTGACCGTGATGGATCGTAAGAACAAGATTAAAAAAAAAGGTTACTGTGTCGACTTTGAATCGAGATCTTAAAGTTATTTATAAGGCGATGAACTAGCAAATTATGAATGAATGTTCTTCTTCTAAACGGCAATTTGGGACGTAGATTTTTATTTCTTCCTGAAGCCCTAACAACCTCTTGGGAAAATAAAACAGCCATGACTATATTATCCATGGTGAAGTGAGGCACGGAATGATTTATCATAGTAAAATTGTAGGTTAGCTAAATTAAGTAAGTAAGTAAAAGTCGGATACAAAAAATGTTTCAATATACTTTATTTTAGGTTTAATAATGAGTTAAAATACATGACACTTATGCGCAAAGGTTTTTAACCCTCTTGAGTTTGCTCCAACTACAGCCACCATGAGTTTGCGAAAGCTAAGTAAGTGTTCAAAAGTGTTTTGTCCAGACCAACTTTATTTTTCACTTTTCCATACTAATTGGCGGGCCATTTGGCCCAAAATTTATGAGGTTGTTAGTGAGTACAACTTACAATAAGAAACCGATTCGATCAGAGCAAGAAACCGATTCGATCAGAGCTAGAAAAGTTGCTTTGATAGAATCGGTTTCTTATTGTAAGTTATATTCACAAACAACTCCTTGAAATATGAATACATCAACAATTTCACCCATCTTATTGATAAATTATTATCAAATAATTATAATTAGCGGTAATAGCCTTGTTGTGGTATAATAACAGTACTGATCGCGAATTTCCGTAACAATGAAATGTTGTGCTCATTTCGCTGTTTGAAACGTAATTCCCTGTGAGTATCTAATAGTGGCTGCTCAACCCGATGAGCTGTTTAGTGGCTTCACCGTGAGCGCATCAGAATTAAGTGGCCGTCAAAATGAGAACTGAATGAGTTTCATCGGGTTTACGGGGGGATTAAAACAGCACGGTTCATCATTTAGATACATCAGAATATATTTCGTTGGATTAAAGTAACGAGTACGGCTCTAATTACAATTGAATGATGATATTGAAGATTGCTGTAAACCAGTAAATTTAACTCAGAGACTTTCATTGTTTTAAACTGAAATTTCTCTTGACGGTTAACACTTTACAAATGCCCTTTTATAGGGCTTTTTGGAAAAAGTGCAACCATAGTTGCCTGACTTTAACTAAATCTAATACTTGTCACAGATAAATTTATCTGAGATCGCCTTACTATGGACACATATAGTCACAAAACTTTTAATACTTATTTTTAAAGTTATGTGCAGATAACAGTGACTTTATCAATAAAAAAGAGAAAAATACGCGAGATAAATTAATCTTTAAATATTGTAATTACTATTATTAGTAAGTTAGTATTGTAAGAGAAAGATGTTCTTTGTTACCATTGAGTTTTAGTGGATTTTTTACGCACCTTTAACAATTTCCATTATAATTCAAAGCCATCAGATCAATTCAATTGGTCTCCTCTTCATACATTGGATGTAATTCCAACGTGAACTCCCCACTATATCACTGTGACCTGAAATGGACAGCGAATAATTGGACACGCATTGCGATCTCTCAAAGCTCGTGATAATGATTCAAATTCCCACCTAACTAAGGGCTACTGACATCATGAATGGTGCAAATTTACGACAAAATATGTTTATTCATCAAGCTTACTCTGTAAAAATACAGGATTGATTATTTGCAATCTCGATGTCATAGTAAAACATTAATACTCATTGGTGAAATATTTTGTTGCACACCTTTTTTGTCTATGTGATACCCTAAATCAAATTAGTGTCTAACAAAACAGTTAGCGTCTTCGTCAAAGTACTCAGAAGAGCCCGCAAACAGACTCTTATGTTTTAAAATGGACAGAATTTTATAATGTGAACAAAAACGTCCGACTTAGTCTGAATGAATGGTACATTACTGCCGCGGTCTATAATGACTGCCTTGCTGGTAACACTTTTGGTGGCCGAAAGCACAGCGTAGCGCAGGTTTAGGTGTCAACACAGCGCGGCCAGCATTGCAGCCATTAATGGGCAAGCATGAATAAAGGCCGAGACGGAAGGTCTTTAGACCTTTAGAGCGCTGACAGCTAAGGCTGCAATAAGGCAGACAGCGTAGCTAAGCTAAGCTTGAGATCATCATGGCATGGCCAGCAGTGCATTCGTTGCGGACCAAGGCTTGTAGAGTGCTGAACTGAATCTAAGCAAGTAATTTAAATTTAATGATCACGAAAATTGATGTAACAAAATATGGAAAATTGCACTTTGTTTCTTTACCGCGATCTTTTTTTTTCTAGGCCGCCTGTACGTGCGGGCCAAGTTCTGAAACAAAACTCGGCAACAATGGATTTTCACAGGAATTTGCTGATGGTTCAAACTCCAATGCAATGAATTTCCATACAATAGGTGCCTATTCAAGTATAGTAGCGCAGCAAGTTCGACTTTGCTCAAGGAAGGTTGTCATAACAATGAACACATTATAAGCATTTTTCAGTAAAATATTAACTGAGCGAGAGTCCTTGAGCGGCGTTTACGCTCAGTGAGAAAATATTTTGGTCGTCCAATTCACTACATTTCGATATTTCGTTAAAACAGAATAACGATGCTAACATAACTCATCACAATCAGTATCATGCAAGCGTAGAATCGCCGTCAATCAGCCTTCATTTTGCGGTCACTGGTCCCAGCACGGACGATGAAGGGCGGTCCTGATCGCGTCGAAAATTTTGCAAACGGCGAGGCTTCAATACCTTATTCATGAGTGACAATCAGTTACACTGTTGAATGGGCAATTACCATTTGGAAGTGAACGCTTTTGCGTGTCACGGACACTTGTCTGAAAATAGAGGAGGCGTGAGCAGAGGTTACGTGTAGCAATTTTTGTTCATAGATGGGATGGGATGGAAAATATTTGTTCTCGCTTATATTTTTCCCATTTCTTTGTATCTAAGATTGACAGCATTCAAGAATCTTAGAAGAAGTACGATTCTAAACAAACATGTAGATGATAAAAAAACAAGATACAAAACACATTCACAGCATTAAAACCCTAACACCGAAATCGACCACTACTTAGATACACTAGAACAAAAATTAAGCGCAGCGGCGAGTAGACTACGTAGGTACGTGGCGTGTACTTTACGAAAAATTAAAAACGCCTAATTTTGTTTGAACGAAAAACAGTTCTATAGGATTTTAACAAATAACACACAAACAACAAATATAAGTAACCCACCATCATCAGATAGTTTATAAAAAATTTGATCAGAGATTTGGTCAAAGCCTCTGCAGCACAATGAGCAACCTGAGATAATACAGAAGGACATCATACAATATACGGAAAACATCGCGCCTATGGAAACGGAAACTGTACCAATCCAGACATTCAAATACGTTATTGCAAAAACTCACAACGATGGCAGTGTGATCATATATTGGCCTGTAGGCACAAGTTTTGTTGTGGTACGAAAGATGTCCTCGCACTTGTCTTCAAATGGACTGGTATGTTTATGTACTTGGGGTTCCTCACACTCCCAAAACCATTATAAGTCTTTGTGTTATCATGAGCGGATGGATCAGGATCTGTATGAGCGCCGACAATTTGGAGTGAGCTGACTGGTTTGACAGGTGAGGTTTCCATACAGGTTTTCAATCGAACCTATTAGTTTGTAATCAAAAATCGTGCCGAAGGTAAGCTTTTCGGGGCCCAACGAGACCTTAGTCCCTGCAAAACTTGTCCTAGAACGTCTGAGCCGAGTATTAGATCAACCGAGGCTGGTGTGTGATATCTTCGATCTGCGAGGGGAAACGGTGGTTGGCCTATTGTGTGAGTGAGATTTGGTACCTTCTCAAGCGGTAGGTATCAAGTAACATTTTTTTTAAGTGGGCTGTGGCTGTAATTGTAGGCGTGTCACGGTTTGTGGACCTACATACAATGGCAATTGATGCCTTTAAGTGTTGTGTGTGTTGATCGCCAACTCCTGTTATTTTTAGTGATGAGGGCCTTAGCGGTAACTTCAAACTCCAAGCCTTGCGCTGAGAAATAAGAGTTAACATTGATCCACAATTTAACAAAGCCCGTGCTGATTGAAATTTTCCCATTTACGTCTACAATCTTTAACAAGAATGTTGGCTATAAAATTGCTGTGTAGGCGATTTGTTCCACATGTTGTGCAGGATTTGAGTGAATTTCTAATGCGTCCAATTTCATCGAACGGAAGTGTGTTGAGTAAGTATGTAAAGGCCTTATGTGGGTAGAGTGTGAGGTTGAATGGGCGGGTTGGGCGGATGAATGTGGTAATTGTGCGGATTGTGTTTATTGGGCGGGTGAGTGTGTGATTTGGGTGGATGAATGTGTGAGTTGGGCGGATGAGTGTGGTGATTCTATGCTCTCGTTTTGTTTGGTGATTGTAGGTGAATACCTACGTTGCGCTGAGTAGGGAAGATTGAGTAGGTAGGTGAACGATAGGTAATTTGAATAGGTTTCAGTGGCTCCTCCTTTTTCTGTGAGCTGATGGGAGGCTACGTGGGATATCAAGTGGCGGTGTTCCTTTTGAAGGACGGAACCCAGAAGGCTGGCGTGAATCGTGCGCTGATGGCACGTGGGGGCACTTGATTCAGTTTGCGGCTCAGTAGGTCCATATTTTTAGCTAGCTATCTAATTGTCTTAAATCTATTAGCGAACATGAGGGGGAATATGAGCTGATAAATTGTCGCTTAATGTGGCTCCCAAAATGGCGGAAAGTGAGATGAGTGAGGAGCTTTCAGTCTCACAAAGCGTCAGGGACAGAATGAATTACGATTTGCTGAGATGACATGCGCCGACTTCGGTGTCGTGATCTTCGCAAGAGCTGATTGGTGGACTGGCGAATGCATTCACGTTTGCGCATGCGTTAAAGTCACGCCTCTAGCGTAAACAATGATAATAATTATGCATAAAGTCTCTTCCTTTAGCCCTATTTTAAGTAATAGTAATTTTTCAGAAAAATAAATACTGATAGTCATAAAGACTGTAAAACTGTATTAGAATTGTCATTCTTTGACTCTGCCAATAAAAATATTTGATTTGATTTGAATATCATCCACGTGAACAAAACTTATAATTATTTGGATATCGTTCGAATATTTCTAAATGGAGTTATGCATTTTAGTAAAACCCGTATCTTTCTATCAAAGCATACTCGTAGGTTGGCATATTTTACATGAACTCCGAACAAATGTACTTTTAACGGATTCAGTAATAAGCTGGTGGTATGATAAATCCAGAATGACAGTCCAATTTAAATATCACCTTCATTTTAAGATAGGGAACATAAATAAGGTGAAGTCAGAGCAAATTCGAAAAGCAATTTCTTTGGCAACAACACTTCGCTAATGCCGGCAATTGGTTCAATTTAAATTCTGTCAGTTGAAATTTCTGCAATAACCACAGAACGTTTTGCGCTTAACTTCCACAAAAGGTAAAAGAGGATTACCTATGTAAAATGTTGTATTTTTGACCACAAACGACCAAAAGATTGAAGCGTCTGTCAATGTGTCGGTGTGTTTGTATGTCTGTCCGTGTGGCACCCTAGCATTCCAACGAGTAAATGGATTTTAATGTGGTTTTCAATAAATTATAGTAATCTTTCTCAGAAATGTTTATTAAAATCGTTTTAGTAGTTTGAAAGTTATAAGTTTGTTAGATAATAGTGGTAAAATGGGATGATACATTATAATGTGTTCTGTATTAGGTAGTAGACGTTACTGCAATGGTTTTGAGATATGTTTTGTTAAGATCGGTTCAGTAGATCGGAAGTTATTAGCTAAGTAAGAAATAGGGGTTCAATAGGTAACGAATTTGATTGCGAATTTCTGTAATTAGTAGTAGACTTTACTACATCGGTTCTTAGAAATGTTTTATTAAAATCGGTGTATTACTTCGAAAGATATCAGCTTAACAAGAAATAGTGGTCAAATAGGTAGACGGATTTTAACACGGTTTTTTGTTTTTGTCTTCACATGGTTAGATGTGTTTTTTTAAAGAGGTTCAGTAAAGTTATGTGTCCGATTTATATTTTTTTATTTAAAAATAATTATTTATACGTGGATGATTTTGAATAAGTATTTTTTTATAAATCGACGATAACCTGATTAATTTTGTAATTTTGCAACAACTCTAATCTTCTATAAACAAGGCCGAGTGAACCTTATATTCTATACTTTTCTTAATTTATCTTTTTTCTTAATATGTCAGCATGAGATAAATATAAGCACGCTATTCTAATAGATCTACACTTCTTAAACAACCAAAAACATGTATAAAATTGTGTGAAAAAAACAAAGTGTAAAATTATGATAACGTCATCTGCGTCAAAATCGATGTTGACATCATTCTGATACTGAGGCTTTGCAGATTTCTGGTTGTTTTCGATGTGTGACTTTGGGTAATAATAATAATACCTTGGACACTATTTACTCTAGCCCCAAACTAGGATTCCCTGTATCTTGGGTACTAGACAACGATACACATACTTATATAGATAAATATTATACTTAGATAGTTAAACGACCATGACTAGGGTACAAACATTCGTTCTCATAAAACAAATATTTGCCCCACCGGGACTCGAACCCGGGACCCTTGGCTTCGTAGGAAGGCGCACTGCTGACTTGGCCATTCGGGTTGTGTCTATTTGAGTATATTGCGTGCTCAAATATATCTGATACTGACAGTAATGAAGATGAAAATACGGTCTATTGCTCTGTTTTACGGTCAACAGCAAGAGCGTGTTAGTTTTCCAGATAACATGAAACCAGATTTCGGAGAGTTTTTTTTAACACAGTTTATGGTTAATTTTTCTATTCTGTGGTCTTAAAATCGAATGCGCAGGAACTATGTATATTCCCATCAAATTTTTTACCTTGGCTTGGTAATAAACGTATGAAAATTCACACTGGCTCGCGTCTTATAAAGGGTTAACATACTTATGCATATTTAGATACGGACTGTAATAAGCGCCCGTAATACCTTAAGCTGTTACGTTGAACATTTCCCAATGTGTCGTTTTAGGAAATGGAAAGATAAAATATATGTAAGAGGAGCATTAAGGCTGCCTCGGTCGGACTGCTGTATATTTATGGCTTGTCCCCAGCTGCGGATAGCGGATTCATTCAGATTTAAAGCAGCGTAACGTCTGGCGGATACTATTAATGTGTATGTGTCCCTATATTAAAAATTCAAAAAATACCCTAAGCAAGATAATAACCAGAAGGTATCCTGAAATTGAAGACAATTTAAAGATTCGTGAAAAACACATGGGTAGCGTTTTACACCTTTTTAAAAGGGCATGTAATAGACTATTTATCTCGAAAGACATCTATTTCTCGAAGGTGTTTATTGCTATTGATACAACAACAGAAGCTCTATACCGAATGTTACTTTTGTTATTTGGAACACGTTCTTCTGAAACAAATATACTATTGTAAAGCAACCAGAACCCAATAACGACAGTAAACTAACCACCCGATACAGATAAACAAAATATCACCCGAACGCAATCGCAATCTCGCTGGGGTCGAAACACGTTTGTCGCAATAACATATTTTTCCTATATTATTATAGCAATACCTAACTCGAACGTGGCCCTTTAAAGATGGCTGCTGTAATTACGTGAGGGTATAGTAGCGCGTTCGAGATGATACCAATTTGCAGAATTCGCAGAATTTTCCACATAGCTTAGGGCACAGCAGCAAACACACAAAGAGCAGCGTAGCAGAATTGTATCTCATTCAACTCGACTGACAACAAAATTGGCGCCAAAATATGGACCCGCAGAAAACGCATTGTCAAGTATTACATTTTCTATGGTATTTTTCTTCGTTGCCTGCATCAATCTATACGATTGAAATTTGTCAAATTATACAGAAAAGAGACAAGGCAATTTATCATTTAAAACGCATAGACTCCTTTTTAAAGAAATTTACATATACTAACTGTTGTAGGTAGTCAATTTTTATTCGAAAATATAATGTATGTACGCAAGAACCTTACAACATTTTCCATTATGCGATATCTTAGCGAATGCTGTAATGTTAACCTAAGAAATAATCACAGACTACTTGCGCCCCGGTTTAGACTCGTGAAGGTAAGCAATTCTTTCAAGGGTCTGTGCATTCTCTACTATAACAAGATACCTCTGGAAATCTTGAAATTTCCATTTGATCAATTTAAGAACCATGCTAAAGCGACTTTGTCGAAAAAAGGGATATTACATTGTTCAAGATTACTTAAATGACGGGACTGTATGGGGGTTAATCTGGCTCAACACAGACCTTGCTTTAAATAATTTTGTAATTATTTATTCCTGCTTATTAAACATGATAATTCATGTTATAATATTTGTATTAGTTAAGCACCACAAATTTTTAAAAGAGATCTAAAAATCAATCTGTTGGAGTTTCTACGCCCTTCTTCTCCCACAGTGGTCCAATGTACAGAAGTGGCAAAAGTGACGATTGCTAAGTATATGTAAATATCTACACTAATAAAGACATTTGGAATTTGGAATACCTTTATGCGTGTGTGGTAAAAAGCGCAAAAATTAATAGTTAAGATTATTCAACCTTCATAACTGTGATAATAGGCTAGCCCCCTGTAAAGCAAAATGGTTTATTGAATAAGTGGCTAAACGTGGGCGCAACTGTGCCTTCGTCGCCCGATAAGGCGTGATGACACATAAAAATAGGTAAAACTTGTCCAAATTATTCGGCCAAGAAGTCCATTCCGAACGCCTATTCCGTCGGAACCTTTCTATTTCCCGTCCGATGCGCCCCAGCGGGTATAATTATGGTGCGGCATGACTTCTCGATACATTCAAGGTTGATTTAATCCGGTCTATTGATACGGAGGCGCCGGTTTGTAGGAGACCTCATTTGGAGCAGCCTGCGGCTAGAATGTTTGGATGTTATTATAACATATTTGTCGTTCCTATCGTTCACTCAAAACACGATAATGACAGGGAATTCTGAAGGCGTCACAACTAATTAACGATCTCAACTGACAGCTTGAAATCCAACAGCTATTGCTACAGCAACAAAACATGATGATTACGAGGAATTCTGAAGGCGTCACAACTAATTAACGATCTCAACTGACAGCTTGAAATCCGACAGCTATTGCTACGGTATGATTTTAACCCCTTACAATAAAAATCCAGAGGTCCCGGGTTGGAATCCTGGGTGGGGAAAAAGGGTTTATTTTTATTTTTATTTGTGCGACATCGCTGTTTCTGGTTTCCACGACACTATACCATCTTAGTGTGGCTCCAGAAGCTATGTTTGTGCTATGTATATTAATGTATGTATATATATATATATATATATATACTATCTTATTTAATTAATTAATCAAAATTTTGTAAATTTTATCTGTCTGACCGTGGCACTCTAGCACTAAAAAGGGTAAATGTATTTTAACGCAATTTTCCTCTCTTTAAATGGTAGTAGCCTTTACTGCGATGGTTCAAATATATATTTTATCGAAATCGGTTCATCGGTTCAAAAGCTATCAGCCTAAATAGGCGTGTTTTCATTTAGTAATTCGTTGGCTTCCCTATCTTACTAATTTTAAAATATCGTCTTGGTTTTGGATGATTAATTATTATTATTATAATGATTTCTTCATCAATTCAGCCTATCCACAATGTATGAATCGTGTAAAATACTGTAATTTTCACATTTCTCTGTAGAGTAATATGCAAACTTGACACCTTTTCCCACTAGCGGTGGTAGAGGCACAGAAATAGAGCAACTTTTAGCCTGGGCGTATGCTGGGTCGCAGGTGAGGCAGGTCCATGCAACGCAGAGTAGCATGTAGTTGCGCTGCAGCACAGTCACGTGCGACAAAGACGTGTCTGTCCTGCCCTGCGTCACTGCCGGTACAGGTTTACCTCGCGACGCGCGCAGATCGTCGATTGTTTATACTAGTTAGAACGTGATCGTGTATGTGTTTAGTGCTTTTGGTTTAAGCTACATTCCATTTTGTTTAAACTGGTTTATCAGTTTTTTTGTGTAAGTGACACGTGTAGATAATGCATGTGAGTGACAACGCGGCTTGAAGCACGGATTCTCCCACACGCATCGCTCACACTCTTCGCCGAGAGGCAGATCATACTCACATAAGCCAACTCAAGTGCACGTTAAAATATTTGTACAAGAGATTGGCAATCCCAAGAAAGCGTTTTAAGCAGACAAAATAGTGCTGTGCTTTTGCGCCTGCGTCTCAGCTTACGCTTACCCTTACTCGTCTTCCAATGCCTGCATGCAAATGTTGTAACGTCTAAACTGCGAACCAGATTTATAGAGACGCGAACAAAATATTAAATTGGATTGGAAGCCAGTTCTTTGTGGTACCAGCTACCAGGGAGGTACGAGTAAGATCGTCAACATGAGTTCATAAATGTGTAAATATCCATGAAACTGACTAAACGTGGGCGCTAGTGTGCCTCTGCCACCTCGCGTGGAAAGTGGCGTAACGTATCTTCTCCCTTTTCTCTTCGGTCAGGAATTGAACCGGGCCTTTGGGTTATGAGCCAGAGATTCTGCCTCCTGAACCCTATGCTATTTTGCTTGATTATAACGCTTTCTTGGGATTGCCAATCTCTCGTACAAATGAGTTAACGGTGCTCTTGTGTTGGCTTGCATGAGTTTGTACTGCCTATTGGTGTAGAATTATAATTTTCTGCATTTGGCGACAATCATGTAAATCAAGCACTTTATTAAAAAAACACTTTTTTAATTGTAGAAGCCACTGTGTGACTCAGACTTGTCAGAGATTGTCAACAGCAAAGTTCTAGGGATATTGACAATTAATTTCTCTGATTAACGAAACTCTTTGCTTATCCGAGTTTATCGGAGTCAGAGGGTTAAACTTGGTTAACTTACTTACTGATTAATTTGTAATCTCATAACGAAACTTGCTTGCTTATGCTGACAGACACCGGCCACCCTCTTCGTGGAACTAATTCGACAGTGTTATTATAGTTATACAGTGTTATTCCCCAATAGAATATCACCTCTCAATAGTGTTTGCAGTGCTCTATCACGGGAAAATCATGACATATACATCATCCTTTCCTAGCTCACCAAAAATGTTGCAGTTAGCAGAATTTCAAACTTTTTAAATCGAAAATCACTCGCGAAAGTTCCTGAACTCACATTTACTAGTACAGCAATTTTAGACTTCATCATTTACTTATTCTTTTCACATTTACTATAGGAAATTGCTCCAAATGTGACTTCAGTTCTTGTTATTACCCACTAAAAGTTCCACTGCAATGGTAGTAACTCATTAACCTCATTTTAACTTGCTGAATGTGAAACTTCTCTTTGCACCTGAAGTTTTATTAATAATGACTACATAACTGTAATACTTTTATTGTTACATCATAATGACAATATTTTATATAGAGCATTACAATTAAATTCCTCATAGTTCTGTGGTAGGTGTTAATCTTCTATCAATGTCATTAATAAATCATCATCATCATTAGTATCTGTCAAGTAGTAAGTATTATTTGTGCAGTAAAGAACTTGTTTACGAACCTTTTCCTCATTAAAAGTACTTTTATATTATACAATAAAAGCTTCGTATTTTTTTATTTTTTTTAAATAATAATTTCATAAATTTGTAATTATAACAGCATATTTTTGAGCTTGAAATTATTTAATATTATCGAGAATGTCAATATGCGCTTGAATAACCGTCATACTGTCTCTCTATGTGGGTTTTGCATTTTTATTTATATTTTTCAAAAAATAAAGTACTTTTTATGAGAAAACGGTGGATCCTACATAAAAGTTATAAAACCAAACCTGTGCAGCATCTGTGTTGCTTTACATTTAGGTTACTCTTTTTTTAGGAATCCGTACCTGAAGGGTACCAAACGGGTGCTATGCCTCCGCTGTCAGTCTGTCCGTCCATCAGCGAGCTCTAGCTGATGAACCGGGATAGCTAGAATTGAAAGTTTCACAGTGTATTTCTATTGCCGCTATGAAACAAACAACACGAGATCTTATACATTGATGAGGGTACCCATATAAGATACGTGTTTTAAAAACTCTGCCCCTGCGTAATACCACAGCATCATCTGTTCGATTCCCAATCGATATTCGATCGATGGTTTCTGAACGGCCATTTTGAATTTGACGTTGCTGCCAACCTAGCAGTTTTTTGACAACTGACAGACGAAAGCCCTCGCAATGTAAACGCGTTTTGGTTAGGGTATTGAAATTAAATCGCAGGCCATCTGGAATGTATTCGGGTTTCCCTCAGGATTGTCTATATAGCTGAGTGTGTTGTGGTTCCCCGAACCAGATAAAGTTCGCATTTACGTGGCCGATTGGTTTTTACCACGTAACATAACCTGTGTTGGAACACTGTGCTCATTGAAGCTGGCCCGCCAGTCATAGGAGGTTGGCTGAAGAACCTGTCTACCAAGAAGAGCCTAGGGTGCACCCGGGCCTTGCAGAGAGACAGGAGGTTGACGGGACCGAAGCACAGACCAGGTTAGATCGTCCGCACATGCGGTAGCGATAAGTCGGTCATTCTGAGCTCCACTCATTTTAATTCCTAACAATGGTAAAAATGGCTAATCCCGACTTAGATGCTCTAAATAAAGCAGTGAAAAGTGCTATATTACCACTTGAGCAACAAATTCGCTCTCTTATTGCATGTGTTAGTGCTCTAAAGGAAGAAATAAGTGTGCTGAAACCCGTTAGTGTACCTAAACAATCCGCCATACTTCAAACCGCAGCGCAAGCGGCCGTACTGCAGCAGCACCCAGCCAATCCCAGTACCGCTGTGACCACTGCCGCCCAATCAGTGAAGCCGGCCGTCAGCGAGCACGACAGCCGACAAACGAAACGCAATACTCCCAATGCCGTGTCTACAAAGGCACGCGCACAGCTGCAACCGAAAAAGAGGGCATCATTGCCCTTGAAATCAATAGCAACAACCAACCACGAGACACCACAAGCAGCCCCAAGTCCTCCAGTAACAGCACCCTCTAATAGTGTCATCCCCAACGCGACTTCTAAGCTCAGCAGTCCCAACCCGCTAATCATGCAACATGACGACAACGATAGTTGGAAAACCGTATCACACAAGAAGCGCAGACCTAAAGCGCGAATCACTGTAGGTACAGGTACCCCTGACAATGAAATTCAAACAGTGGAACAGCTTAAATATATACAAGCGTGGGCCTTTAAACCCGAGACAACAGAAGCAAATATACACACATTCCTAAACAAAGTGGCCAAATCCAATGACTATTTCGTAGAGAAACGAGTGATAAAGTCAACTAGGCACGCCTCATTTATTATCGGCTTTCCAGAGGGACTATACGAAACCTTTAGTGATGCATCGGTATGGCCCCCGCGAGTCAGGTTCGTTGACTGGTTTCTCCACCGCCCCCGCATTGACCAGCGGGGGGAACAGCTCACTGAGCGACGAGCAGACTCACCCCTCGCCGCCCCCACTGACCACGCCGCGGCCAATCTCGCCAAGATGCCCTAAGGTCACCGCTCCCATCTTACTCACCACCAGTCCTGTTGCACCTTCATCACAGCCAGCACCATCAGCACCCAGTAAACCCACCTCTGGCAAGACCCTACGAATCTGGTATCAGAATGTTCAATCCCTAAGAAATAAAACTCCAAATGTTGAACATCATACGCAATCTGAATATCCCTGCGACATTCTTCTCATGTCGGAGCACTGGTTAAAAGTTGACGAAGCAAAACATGTGAATATAATTAATTATGAATTGTTATCCAGTTATTGCCGGCCCACGCGCGAGCATGGTGGTGTGTGCATTTATGTAAACAAATCAATCGATGTTATTGATAGACCCGATATTCGTGATTTCTCGGTTGAAATCCACTGTGAATTTACGGCTATACAATGTGTTTACTTTAATTTACTGGTAATATGTGTATATCGTTCTAACACTGAGGAAGCTAGCTTCGAGATATTTTTAAAGCAACTAAGGTCATTGATGGATTTTATCATTCATGAGAAATGCAATATTCTCCTAGTAGGTGATTTCAACGTAAATCTGCTAATAACATCGAGCCCTAAACGTCAGTTATTGGATCTATGTGCCCAGTATAACCTGTCCTCGAGGGTGAACTTCCCTACACGAGTGCAGGGTGCCTCCTCGACCTACTTGGACCAGGTCTATACAGATTTGGATCGCAACAACGTGATAACGTCACCGGCAGATACGCATCTGTCTGATCATAAAGGTATCTATATCCAAATTATATACAACTCTAAATTGAATGAAGTAAGACATCTACAGAAGCGAATAACATCGCAAAATAATTTGACGACATTTTTAAATGATATTAATATTGACATGAACCTATTGAATTATAATAAAATTGAAAGTTTTGACACATTTATGAATACGGTCGTGCAATTATTCCACAATCATTGCCCGCTAAGGAAGGTGCCTGAGTGTCGGTTAGATGTTAGATGGAAGAATGATAACTTGCATAAACAAAATGAAATTTTATCCTTGCTAGAATTATATAAAGATACCTACCCACTCAACAATGATATTAAGACTTTGTTTCTTGATTTTAAATGTAAGCACAATATTATGCTTCGGAAGGCTAGATCTGAGTACATTAACAACTTAATAGATAGTAGTTCTAACCAGTCCAAGAGTATCTGGAATGTAATTAAGATGGAGACGTGCAAAGGCCCAGGTAGCAGCCCACTGGCTGTCTTGCAACGAAGTGTTGTTGGTCCGTCAGGTTCGGCACGAGCAACTAAGGTTAACCAATACTACCTATCTATAGTACGCGATACACCACTAAGACCTAATGTGTATGAGGCCATAAGACTACTGAGTACGAACATACCTACCATATCTACATCTATGTTCTTGGTCCCGTTTACAGTACCTGAACTAAATTGCATCATTAAAAAAATCAAAAAAAAGTCTACTAAAGACATCTACGACTTCCCATGTGACATCCTATGCAAACTACCTCTAAGTACACTAACTATATTATGCGATTTATTCAATAAATGCGCCTCCCAGGGCACTTATCCTTCATCTCTGAAGCGAATAAAAGTGGTTCCCATATGGAAAGGCAAAGGCAACAAGACGGAAATAAAAAGTTACAGACCTATTTCTCTCGTTCCAACCTTCTCGAAGATATTTGAGATGGGCTTGTGTGAGAGGCTAATTAACTTTTTGAATAAAAATTCAGTTCTTTCGGAACACCAATATGCTTATAAGGCCGGCCGGTCCACGGTGGGCTGCGCACGCGTACTGCATCGAGAGGTGCTCGAACTGCTGGAACGAAAACGCCACGTGGCAGCTGTGTTCTGCGACCTGTCACGAGCGTTTGACCTTATTGATCACTCTCTTATTGGAGCCAAGCTGGAACATTATGGAGTACGTGGCCTAACTCTCCAACTATTTATGTCCTTCCTCGCTGACAGGACGCAGATCACGGTGATAGACGGTGAAGTTTCTGACCCCGGTCTGGTCGGGGATAGATCAGTGCCGCAGGGGTCCAACGTAGGGAATACCACGTTCGTCATCCTGATGAACGACCTACCCCATATCGTCTCCGGAACAGCCAAGTCCCTGATGTACGCTGATGATGTCTGTGTTATCGTGGACGGTAAAGATGAGGCTGAATTAAAGAAACACCTCCAATCGATTACCCTATGTCTAACTGAATGGTTCACAGTAAATGGCATGCTACTAAACCTTGATAAGACCCAGGTACTGAGATTCTCGTTGCGCAACGTAGGTGGGGCTCCCCAGGTTCCACTCGTAGTGAACGGGGTCACTCTGCCTGCCACCGACACTGTTCGCTTTGTTGGATTCACTTTTGACGCAGGATTGCAGTGGACTCACCACATTGACTCTTTGTGCAAAAAATTAAACAGTGCGTATTATGCACTATCGAGACTCTCACCTACTCTGTCTAGAGAGCACTTACTAACTACATACTATGGCTACTTCCATTCGATACTTTTGTATGGTATAGACTTGTGGGGAATGGCTGCTGAACGCGACAGACCATTTCTCATTCAGAAACGTGCAGTGCGTAGAATTGCCGGAGTACCTAACGACACCCCGGCTCGGGAACTCTTCATTAAGCTAGGTATTCTCACATTACCCTCTATGTACATCTTGGAAGTACTGAAGTATGTGAGGCAGAACCCATCGGAGTACCCAAGCTTCCAGAACCCAGACCGTAGGTATTCTTCTCGACGGCCCCACGACTTGTATTGTGCGACCAGTCGTCTTGCTAAAACCAGCAAATCATTGAAGGGTATGGGCCCTACCTTATTTAATAAACTACCAGTGGAGATAAAATCCATCAACATACTAAACATCTTTGTAACAAAGGTAAAAAAGTACCTCCTAAGCAAAGCATACTACTCAGTGTCAGAATTTATTGACGAATAAGTTAACCACTGACTTAATTAACTTATGATTGTAATAAAATTGTGACCTATTTTATTTTTTATTTATTTTTTTATTCTGACATGTAATTTTATTAATTTTTACCTGTAGTGGTATTATTCTTATTATTATGCGATTTTTACATTATTATTCTTTTTGACATAACTTTTATTATTGACTTTTATTAGTGAGTGTATACTATTGTATTATTGTACTATCCTGACATGTTATTCATAATCATTATGCCTGCTAATTTAATTTATTTTCGTTTATTGTATACTGTTGACATGTAATATCTTATTATCAATAAAATATGAATATGAATATGAATATGAATATGAATATGATCGACCCCAATTACTTCAGCTCGGTGAATCGCCGACGTTCACACTTCTTGGCAACTGATCGTTACGCTACCTCGTAGCTGATGGGCCCCTACGAGGTCATTAGGTGCTGAGAAGCCTGAACATTTTGGTAGCTAGAGCGTGGCTTCCTGAGATTTGCAGCCGTCAAGGGCTCCAGGAAGGCACGATTTGGGACTATCAATCTGTAGGTATAGGCGGTTATTAGGTAACTTGGTTGTGTTCCTATATCCACATAGATTGGTAGTATTGTAAGCTATAGGTCTATTGCTGGTAGTAGATAGACAGATATTGAATTGAATTACCAGTTAGTCAATCTATTAGTGGTCTAGTAGTGCTATTGAATGAATGTTTGGTTAACATAGGTAGTTACATCTATTGATAGCAGGCTATTACATTGTTTTCAGTTTATAGCAATTTATAACTTGAACTAATATTGACTATCTGTGTGTGTTATAATGATAAAGGGAAACTAAATTGTATTTACAGAATTTATATAGATATAAAACTCGGTTCCTATTGTTTAAAGAAAACAACATTGTTTAAGTTATGGTTTAGGGTTCCCTCGTTTGGGTTGTAGACTGGAGGATCCAATAAAATTGAGTTACTGCAAATTGTGAGTAAGTATCGTTCCGATCATGTCGTTATCTGAAATCCAGAAGGGTGTTTCTAAGGAACTCAGATGGTTTTCCTCCGCACACGGTCTGATAGACCGTTTAGATAGGCATGATGTGGTATTGGAGCGGTCTATGGACGTTAAGGAACGTTACAATAGGTTGCTCGAATTGTCCGCGCAGGCGGAATCAGTTGATGGTTGCGCACCTGACAGGCTGTCACGGTTGCTAGGGGATGTCGACCAATGTATGGAGATGGCAGCTGCTATCACCCAGAAGGCTGCGGACATACGTAGACAGCGCGAGTCCAGCCGTGGTGGTGACATTGAAGCACCTCTGCCGCTTCAGGGTTCGGGGTCCAGGTTACCTGCCATAACTATGCCTACTTTTGACGGAGTGTCCGGTGAATGGATGAGCTTCATCAATCTGTTCGACAGTTTGGTGCACATGCGATCGGACATTACCAAGTCTGTCAAGATGGCTCAGCTGGTGGCAGCATTGAGGGGTGAGCCTAGGGAGCTGGTCGCTCATTTGACAGTTACGGAGGGTAACTATGAAACGGCCAGGCAATTGTTGGTCAGACGTTACCATAACAAACGGAGGTTGGCCGATGCCCAACTGAACCGTTTGTTTAGTATCCCGGTTGTGAACAAGGTCGGGGCCATACAGACGGAGGTTTTGAACCCATTGTTGTCCGTCACCAAGGCTCTAGAGAATCTTGGACTTCCGGTTGGTGAATGGTCGTACCTACTGTTGTACATTGTACTTTCCCGCCTACCCGCTGACATGCAGACTCGTTTCGAACAGTCTCACGGGAGGTCGGCCGAGGACCTGCCCGCCTTCTCCGACTTGGTCGGATTCTTGGAAGAGGAGGCTCGACGGGCAGAGAATTTGGGGTTGACGGTCACCCATCCTTCGGAGCCACAGAGAGCTGCCGGGAGCGCTGTGAGTAGGGGCCCTCCGACGAGGAAGGACCGCACCAACCGGCAGTCGTATGGGACTGTGAGTGAATTGACCCCACATGGTGAGACCTGCCCATGTTGTAGGCAGATTGGCCATGCTGTGGCCAATTGCAATAAGTTCGGGGAACTTAGGGTTCAGGGACGGCGCCGGATGGCCAAGCAGCGGAGCTGGTGTTTCCTGTGCCTCGGGCCACACATGGCTAGGGACTGCACGCGCACAAAATTGTGCGGATATTGTGATGGGGCCCACAACAATCTGTTGTGCATGAACCGGTCCGGCCAACAGCCTCCACAGGGCCGTATCCAGGGTGACACGGCATGGGGCCCTGAGAATTCGTTTGCGACTCGGAGCGCAACTCAGGGGCCAACGTCCCCACGTCCACAGGGCCGAACCCAGGGTGACACGGCATGGGGCCCTGAGAATTCGTTTGCGACTCGGAGCGCAACTCAGGGGCCAACGTCCCCACGTGCACAGGGCAGTACCAGGGTGCAGGGCCGCACTCAGGACCATTACATGGGGGGCCCTGAGTTTTCGGTTGCGACTCAGCATCCGACCCAGCGGGACATTGGGTGTGTTGAGCAGGCCGTAACGGGCGGGTGGCATGGGACACCTTCGAGCTATGCGGGTGCGGTTCGGACGCCGCCTCAGTTGCCGCCCCGCTCGTCGCCTCGACCTCGTCGGTCACATGTGATGTCCCCCCCGCTCATGGAGCGGCCACGGTTGAATTCACGCCCACCCCCCTTTACGGGGAATCGTAGGTTGGGAATGGAACCGGCGCGTGGGCCATTTGTACAATGGGACCCTCTGGCGTATAGCTGCATACCTGATCGGTTACAGGCACAGTGGGGCCCCGGGGGTCCTCGCTAGGAATTTGCGGCCCAACCATTGGTTGCCCCCCAACCGGAGACGGTGGTGTTACCGATCGCCTCTGTGCTTGTTTGGGATTTGGCGGGCAACCCAACATACGTTCGCGCCCTATTAGATTCTGGAGCTCAGGGCTGCATTGTATCGAATGATTTAGCAAAATGGTTGGGCCTCAAGGTAAATAGGTATAATAAATCAATACGGGGCGTGGGGAATGTTACGGTTACGAATGTAGTTGGTCAATCGGTGATCACGTTCTCTCCACGTTATGACATTTTGACAAAAACATCCGTGCAAGCTTTAGTAATGACGCATGTCATGGGCAGACACCCCTTGGTGAAGTTGAATCCGGCCGTTCGATTCCTGACATCAGGACTCAAGTTGGCGGATCCCGATTTTGACACTCCAGCCCCGGTCGACCTGCTACTGGGAGCAGACATTCTGGGTAGGTTTCTATTGTCGGACCAGCGAGTTCTTCAGCCGGACGGGTTGATTGCTGTGGATACTATGTTTGGTCACGTGATCATGGCTCCGGCATTGCCAATGGTTAGGCCTGCCGAGTCAGATGGCATACTTATTGGCTCAGCGTTGTCAGACGTTATCCAACGTTTCTGGGAGATAGAGGAACCTCCCACCGTTCGTCGAGTCGACGCAGACGAAGAAGAGTGCGAGTTGTTTTACCAGAGTAGTACTGGTCACCTTCGTTCTGGTCGTTTTGTAACTCGACTGCCTTTCAGGGCCGATCGACCGCCACTAGGAGAATCTAGGAAGATGGCTGAGACGAGATTGATGTCGATGGAGCGTAGGATGACAAGGGACGCCGTATTTAAACAAAAATATGTTGATTTCATGAGGGAGTATGAGTCGTTAGGACACATGTCGGTATCGGGTGTGGACTGGAGATCTGAGGATCATTGTTTCCTTCCACACCATGCCGTCCTACGAACCCCTACCAGCAAGATTCGAGTTGTTTTTGATGGGTCAGCACCTACCTCGAACGGGATGTCCCTGAATCAGTGTCTACATTCGGGACCCAAGTTGAGTCGTGATATTTCGGATATTCTCACGAGCTTTCGGAGGCACCAGATTGTATTTGTCGCAGACATTCGGATGATGTTTAGGCAAACGGTAATTCATCCGGCTGACAGAAGGTATCAGTTGATACTTTGGCGTGAGTCCACAGCCGAGCCAGTCAAGGTTTATGAGTTAAACACGAACACGTATGGGTTACGGTCTAGCCCGTATTTGGCGATGCGTACCCTGCGGGAGTTGGCGTCGCGTGACCGTGTGAGCTATCCTAGAGCCGCCGCTATCCTGGAGCAAGATTTGTACGTCGATGACGTCTGCACAGGGGCAGCCAGTGTAGAGGAAGCTCTGGACCGACGTGACGAGCTCATTCAATTGCTGGAACGAGGCGGCTATGAACTACGCAAGTGGATGTCCAACTCCCCTGAGTTGATGGCTGGTCTCCCAGATGAGTTTCAACAAGACCCGCACGTTTTTGAGAATCCTGACAACCCTAACATGTTGTCAGTACTTGGAATTCAGTACCGGCCCGTCCATGATGAGTTTACCTATCGGGTGGTTTTAGAAACACCGAAGGCCTGGACGAAGCGGTCAGTACTGTCAACGATTGCGAGAACGTTCGACCCGAATAGATGGATTTCTCCAGTCACCTTTGCTCTCAAATGTTTTATGCAAAGGCTATGGGCGGCTCAGTTGACCTGGGACACCCACCTCTCAGGTGATTTGTTGATTGATTGGACGCGAATGTTCACCTCGCTATCGGACATAAATAATGTATCGCTGCCGAGGAAATTGGTCCCTGCTGGGGATTACAGGGCAACCCTTCACGGGTTTTGTGATGCCTCTGAACGAGGGTTTGCGGCAGCGGTCTATTTGCGAACCGTCACCTCCACCGGGGAGGTCGACGTGCGTTTGGTTTTGGCAAAAAGCAAGGTAGGGCCTATTCGGACAAGGATGACAATTCCAAAACTGGAACTGTCCGGGGCTGCTCTTTTGACCAAACTTTTGAATCACACTCTAACAGTGTTGCGTGGGTCAGTGGTTTTGGAGGATACGGTGTACGCGTGGACGGACAGCCAGATTGTTTTGTGCTGGCTGAAGGCTTCGGTCCATAACTTAGAGGTTTTTGTTGCGAACCGTGTCTCCCAGATTGTGTCGTCTGAGGTCCCACTGACCTGGAGACATGTACCAGGAGAATTGAACCCGTCTGATAGTGCATCCAGGGGATGTCGGGCTCCTGAACTCGTTAGACACCATTTGTGGTGGGGACCACCCCGGCTTGCCAAGAGAGAATCGGACTGGCCCCACAGCCATGTAGTAGTATCTTCGGATCATGGCCCCAGAGCGGCCGTGCATGTTACCCAGAAGGCTGAGGACCCTGACGCCGGGTTTCTGCTGGACCGGTATAGCTCACTTGACAAGTTGATAAACGTGTCCACTTGGATTAGGAGATTCGCTCGAAATTGTCGTACTCCTCGCGATCAGCGAACGTTGAACCCTATTCTGACTCCGGCAGAGCGAAACGAGTCGCTATTGAATTTGGTCCGGTTGGTACAGTCCTCGAAGTTTGGGGCAGAATTGGAGATTATACGAAGTGGACGTTCGAAATTGAAGGGAGCCGTCGCGCGTCTCAACCCCTTTGTTGATTCAACCGGGTTACTTCGGGTAGGAGGAAGATTGCGCAATGCGAATCTGTCGTATTCGGCTCGTCACCCACTTCTGCTCCCCAAGGGGGGACAGTTAGTTGAATTGCTGGTGACTGATCGTCATATTAAAAACGCGCATGCCGGCTGTAACGCGTTGTTGGCCACGCTCCAGCGGGAGTTTTGGATCTTATCTGCCCGCCGTGTCATACGGAACATCGTGTTTCGGTGCATGCCTTGTTATCGACTTAAGGCTGCCACGATGCAACCTCTCAACTTGCCCCCTGATCGTGTGAATGAGGTCAGACCGTTTTCAGGTGTTGGTACGGATTTTGCAGGACCGTTTATGGTGAAGAGTTCACGATTGCGTACCGCTAGGCAATACAAGGCGTACCTATGTGTGTTTGTTTGTTTATCCACCAAGGCGGTACATCTCGAGCTCGTGGCTGATCTCTCGACAGAGGGTTTCATTGCTTGTTTGGATAGGTTTGTTTCTCGAAGGGGACTTCCAACTTTGATCCGCTCTGATAACGGCACTAACTACATCGGTGCGGAACGATACTTACGAGAGATAGTCAACTTTTTGAATGTAAATAAAGTGGATATTGGAACGGCCCTCTCCCGTCGGGGTATACAGTGGACCTTCAGCCCACCGATTTGCCCCCACTGGGGTGGGATTTTTGAGGCCGTAGTTAAGTCAGCTAAGACGCACTTGGGGCGTATAGTAGGTCAGACCGCGCTGACTTTTGAGGAGCTCGCGACATTGTTTTGTAAGATCGAGGCCGTTCTCAATTCGCGACCGTTGTGTCCGCTCAGCTCGGATCCAAATGACCTGGAGGCTCTGACCCCAGGCCATTTCTTGATAGGACAGCCACTTAACGCGTTGCCCGAGCACCCCTTCGAGGGAGTGAAATTGTATCGGTTGTCAAGGTATCAGATGTTGCAGCAGTTTACTCAGAATTTCTGGAAGCGTTGGTCGCTCGAGTATCTGCATATCTTACAACAGCGCCTTAAGTGGACTGACAAAACCAGCCCCCCTAGTGTTGGTGACCTCGTTCTGGTTAAGGATGCTAACCTACCGCCACTACGTTGGCGCAGGGGGCGCATTGTTAACTTGTTCCCTGGCAAGGACGGGACCCCCCGGTCTGCAGAGGTTCTAGTAGGAGGCTCGGTTCTAAAACGAGCGGTAGCAACGTTGTCTCGGCTGCCCGTAGATTAGGGGACAGGTGGGTGCCTGTCCGGGCGGGTGATTGTTCGATTCCAAATCGATATTCGATCGATGGTTTCTGAACGGCCATTTTGAATTTGACGTTGCTGCCAACCTAGCAGTTTTTGACAACTGACAGACGAAAGCCCTCGCAAAATAAACGCGTTTTGGTTAGGGTATTGAAATTAAATCGCAGGCCATCTGGAATGTATTCGGGTTTCCCTCAGGATTGTCTATATAGCTGAGTGAGTTGTGGTTCCCCGAACCAGATAAAGTTCGCATTTACGTGGCCGATTGGTTTTTACCACGTAACATAACCTGTGTTGGAACACTGTGCTCATTGAAGCTGGCCCGCCAGTCATAGGAGGTTGGCTGAAGAACCTGTCTACCAAGAAGAGCCTAGGGTGCACCCGGGCCTTGCAGAGAGACAGGAGGTTGACGGGACCGAAGCACAGACCAGGTTAGATCGACCCCAATTACTTCAGCTCGGTGAATCGCCGACGTTCACACTTCTTGGCAACTGATCGTTACGCTACCTCGTAGCTGATGGGCCCCTACGAGGTCATTAGGTGCTGAGAAGCCTGAACATCATCATTCAAATATTTTCCTAATTTCTCGGTACCCTCATAGTCGGCAGTTGGTTTGACGCGACGGTGGTAATTCGTAATATACATGGCTATCGAAACCACGTTCGGACAAATTATTTTTGTTTCAGGTTTATTATTTTTAGTCCTAAACGTTTTTTCGTACTATGGAACGAAACCCTTCGTGTGCGAGTCCAATCGACACTTGGCCGATTTATTCGCAATCTTAACGGTTACTGATATAAATAGGATTTTTTTTTCTGCTTGCAACACTCATTGTGCACGACGCACCTATTTGGAAACCTTTTGTTCTTTTTTATACCTTTTTTGTATTAATTTTGTATTTTGTTTTAGAATCTGTCAGTAGTTTTTCTGTCATGTCATAGTCTGATTCTCGTTATGTTCTGTTCGTTTCTGCTTTCCTGAGAGTAAAGTCTTCTGTACCACTGTTTAATATTTATGCGTCGGAAACGCACCGGTTTTTTGCTGCGCGAATCGATCGCGAGTAATCGAGACATCACTAGCGAAAACGGCACTAGCAGCTGTCACTCGTATCGGAAACGAGATGTAAAATTGGAGGTTAATTTTTTCCTCTTGTTCTGGTCTCATCGGTGAGATAACATGGCGGCTCGGGCCCCGTGGCATTGAATGGTATTTCGGTGTACCAATTGTAATACAGGCATCGGGCCTGGTCAGAGTGTAAATCTACCTCATAGCGTCGGGCTATTGAATGTAATTAGATTCGTGTCAGCGGTTGAGTGATTTGTGTGGTGAAGCACAGAGTCGTATTCGGACGGCGACTCCACGTCGGCAGACAGCACGCCGTCGGCAGCGCCAGGCAGCGACGGCAAGGGTTCGATCCCATCCTATCCCAACTGTGCCCCCTTTCCCGAATTCCTGTCTCGAATCGAGCCTTCGATTTCCTGTCTACGGAGACAAAGGTAATAAACAAATATCATCACTTCTTTTCCCTCACGTGGCAAGGGCACAACCCCTCAAGATTCTCACGCCGTTCGGTAGGCATGGGAAATTAAACATTTTGGTAGCAGGAGCGCGGTTTCCTAGTGGGAAATCATCGATTCACGGTTGTAGGGCTGCCTTTGTCACATTGTCAGATTGGCTCAAGTCGGCAATGAGTCTGTGGTCGGTATACCACAATTAAAGTTCATTTCGGTTAGTGAAAGTATAAGTGCCAATTTAGTTAACAGTTGTTATAAATTTGTAGTCGGAAACTACTGTTACCAGCGCATAAAGGATTGAACGGTCATTCTGCGAAGCCTAGATTGTATTACTTACGGTGGAATGTCGGGTTCTGTAGTCCTACAGTGTTATTTCGGTTTACACAGCAGGGTCGGGCTATTTAAGGGGTATTAAGCTGATTTGCTGACCTCAAAGGAAGTGTGGTTCATAAGAAGCCACTTATTATTTTGTTTTTTTATAATAACCTTTGTGTGTTATTTGTATTGTACCACATGGTGGCATTCTCTAAATGATTTAGAGTATATATTTATAAGGTGTGTGTACACAGGGCAACCATATTAAATATTGTTTAGGATTTAATTGTTTAGCGGTTGCCTTGGGTTTTACAACTTAGTTTTAATTTCTGTGCCCAGCGCTGACGGGAAAGTGCTGGTATCTGGCTGTGCTTAGTTCGGCAGTGAAGCATAGGACCAGGAACAATTAAATCGGTAACCATGGCACCTTAGCCCTTGACGGTACTGCGATATGGTGTCCGTGAGGAGATGAGATGGCTCGCCCATACTCACAAGTATGTGGAGCGACCCGACATGGACGATGTCCTGCTCAAGCGTGTGGAGGACGCAATGACACGCGTCGGGAAGGTGTGTCGGCTGGCTGCCGAGGCTGAAGCCCTCGGGCTTACGGATGAGGCCTCGGTGGCTGCAGTGAGGCAGCTCTGCGCGGATGCTGACCAAGCGATGGAGTGCTTGGGCGACATCGAGCGTCGCGCCGAAAAAATTAAGCGGTCGCGTCGGGATGACCGCGGGGAGGGTAGCGGAGACCCCCCCCCTAAGGGTGTGGATGGACGGCTTCCACACCTGGAGATTCCGGCCTTCGGTGGGGCAATTGATGAGTGGCCGGCATTCATCAATTTGTTCGATAGCCTGGTCCACGGTCGGGACGACCTGGACAGCGCCTACAAGTTGGCCCAGCTATTGATGGCACTGCGGGGTGAACCGAAGGAGTTGGTCGGTCACCTAACGGTTACGGCGGGCAATTATGAGATTGCCCGGGTCATATTGTTTGACCGCTACCAACACAAACGGCGGTTGGTTGATGCGCAGCTGGGGAAGCTGTTTAGCATACCAAGAGTAACCCGGGATGTTGACATCCGGGTACAGGTACTCAACCCTGTGCTGGTGGCCACTAAGGCCCTTCAGAACCTTGGTCTGCCGGTAGACCAATGGTCATATATTGTGTTATATATGGTTTTGTCACGGTTGCCTGCAGCTGTTCAAAGTAGGTTTGAACAGCTGCATGGGGGCAGTAGCTCGGAACTGCCCACGCTCGTCCAATTAACGGAGTTTTTGGAGGGTGAATGCAGGCGATGCGACACCATGGATTCGGAGGCCAGTGTGCAGCGCCAACCCGCGCGGATGCGGGAGGGGCCGTGCCCCTCACCCCCACGGGGGGGTGGTCGGAAAAACAATTTGGCGTTTTGAGTGCCGCGCCGTCGGGTGACGGCTGTGCTCACTGCGACAGTGCCGGTCATGAAGTGACCAGTTGCGCCAACTTTAAGGCGCTCGGTGTGGCTGCCCGCAGGAAGGTGGTCTTCCGCCACCGATTGTGTTTCGGTTGCTTGGGGCCGCACCCGCTGAGCGAGTGCTCACGGGCGTCCCCGTGTGAGGGCTGCGGTGGCAGGCACCACGTCGTGTTGTGCCTGAACCGGTCAGGCCCATCGGACGGTCACCAGGGCCGGACTCAGGTTGGTCGGTCACAGGGCCCAACCAGGGCCGGAACCAGTCCCCCTCCGGGCAACGGGAGTCACCAACGGGGTGACTGGGGTACCCGCGGACGGGACCCCCCCCGAGGGGAAGGGGGCAGCGCGGGGGGTAACAGGCGGGACAGCCGGGGTTCGGTCGCCGCTGTCCAGGGCCAGCGAGGACTTCGGGCCGCTGGCTCACCGCGTGTTACGGGCGGGTGTCAGATGGCACCTATAAGTAGCGCGAAGGCTGGGAGCCCACCACCTTCTGCGCCACCCTGCCCGTCGCTCTGGGAGGCGAACAGGGAGGCAAACAGTCGGATGTTGCCCCCATTCCTAGAGCGCCCCAGGTTGGATCCGCTCTCCCCCCTCCATCCACGGTGGCCACCGGGCACACCGTTCACAGTCCGGTATGGTCGGGTACCGGGACAGCGAGGGGCCTATTATGGGGGTTGTGACCCCCTGATATACATGCGGTCTGATATATCACCGGTGGCATATCAGCAGCCGAGTTACCAGGCCGACGGAGGTCTGAGCGGGTTCGGATCCCGCGGGGGTTCCCGCTAGGGACACGCCGCCCACTTACAAGGTGCCGCCACTCCACAGACGGTCATGCTCCCCACCGCCTCGGTGATAGCGTGGAGTTCGGACGGCAAATCTTGTGTAGCACGAGCACTATTGGACTCGGGGGCCCAGGGGTGCTTAGTCTCGTGCAACCTTGTAAGACGGTTGGGCATTTCGGTAAGGGAGTACCCACATTCCATTCGGGGAATTGGGAACACGGAAGTCGGTTCCGTTAAGGGAGTATGTCGGATTACTCTCTCGTCACGGGTGGATTCATCGGTAAATCTGACGGTCACGGCATTAGTCAGGCCTAATGTGATGGGCTCACACCCTCACGTACGGTTCTCGCCCTCGGTGCGACAATTGGTCGCTGGGTTGTCACTGGCTGACCCGGAGTTCGACATTCCGGGCCCAGTAGACATTTTATTGGGTGTCGATGCCTTAGGATACCTGTTAGTGCCAGGTGTCCACGTGATGCAGGCGAATGGTCTGGTTTCGGTCAACACCAGACTGGGCCATGCGGTAATGGGTCCGGTCATGCCGGCTGCCCCACGCCTAGCGACTCGTAGTCCCTTATTCGGTTCTGTACTCTCGGAGGTGATACAGAAGTTTTGGGAGGTGGAGGAACCACCTACGGTCCGTCGGTTGGACCCGGTTGAGGAGGAGTGTGAACGGTTTTGTCGGAACAATACTGGTCGCCTTCGGTCAGGTCGATTGTGTCACGCTCCGGAGTTAGTTGGACATCCCTTGTGGTGGGGTCCAAAATGGTTGACTCAAGCCGAATCGGATTGGCCAATGAGTCCACGCGTTACCACGGCGAACGGCGCCTTGACAGTTGGTGTCTGTACGATGCAACCAGAGCCGGAAGAGGAGTTCAGCCTGCTGGAACGGTACAGCTCGCTCGACAAGCTGGTCAATGTGACCGCCTGGATCTGCCGATTTGCGCGGAATTGTCGGAATTCTGAGGCGCAACGAGTGCGGACACAGGCCCTGACACCACGGGAACGGAACCATGCGTTGTTCGCATTGGTACGGAACGTGCAGACGGTGCACTATAAGTCCGAATTGGACATTCTGAGACGCGTACGCGTCCAAATGAAGGGAGCTGTGGCTCGGCTCAACCCGTTTATTGACCCTCAAGGATTGCTGAGGGTAGGAGGTCGGCTGCGGAATGCCAACCTGCCTTATGCGGCTCGCCACCCGTTGTTACTCCCTCGGAAAGGGAAGTTGGTCGAACTGTTGATACAGGATCGACACATTCGGAATGGGCATATCGGATGCCACGCCTTGATGGCGTTTCTCCAGCGCGAGTTCTGGATTCTATCGGGACGACGCTTAGTGCGTAGCGTCGTATTTCGGTGCCTGCCTTGTTATCGGGCCAAGGCGGCTACGATGCAGCCCCAGATGGGCGATTTGCCCTCGGATAGGGTTAACGAAATCCGGCCCTTTGCGGGTGTCGGAACGGATTTCGCGGGACCATTCATGGTCAAGTCTTCACAGCTACGGAACGCCAAATTAGTGAAGGCATACCTGTGCGTCTTCGTGTGCTTGGCCACGAAGGCAGTCCACTTGGAGGTGGTCAGTGACCTCACTACGGAGGCATTTATCGCTTGTCTAGATCGGTTCGTCTCACGAAGGGGCCTCCCGACATTAATCCGTTCGGACAACGGCACAAACTTTGTCGGAGCCAGGCGATATCTGCAGGAGGTCACTCAATTCCTGAACGGTAACCAGGACGCCATCGGTACGGCTTGCTCCCGACGAGGGATTGAATGGGTTTTCAGTCCGCCGGGATGTCCTCATTGGGGAGGAATTTTTGAGGCTGCGGTTAAATCGGCTAAGTCGCACCTGACGAGGATCATCGGTGAGACCTCTCTACGCTTTGAAGAGCTTGCGACGCTGTTCTGTAAAATTGAAATGACACTGAACTCGCGTCCGTTGTGCCCGCTCAGTTCGGATCCAAATGATTTGGAAGCGTTGACGCCGGGTCACTTCCTGATAGGTCAGCCCCTTAACGCCCTGCCAGAATACCCATTCGGTGATGTTAAGTTAAGTCGGTTAACTAGGTGGCAGATGTTGCAGCAGATGGCTCAAGATTTTTGGAAACGGTGGTCCCTTGAGTACTTGCACATCTTGCAGCAGCGCCTTAAGTGGACTGACCGGACGAGCCACCCTCAAGTCGGTGATTTGGTGCTGATTAAGGATGCGAACCTGCCATCATTGAGATGGAGACGAGGACGGATCGTCAATTTTTACACGGGTCGGGATGGCACGCCTCGATCAGCAGAAGTCAGGGTGGGGGACTCGGTCCTCAAGAGAGCGGTCGCAACACTTTCTCGCCTTCCTATTGATTAGGGACAGGTTCGGGCCTGTCCGGGCGGGTGGCTGTTTAATATTTATGCGTCGGAAACGCACCGGTTTTTTGTTGCGCGAATCAATTGCGAGTAATCGAGACATCACTAGCGAAAACGGCACTAGCAGCTGTCACTCGTATCGGAAACGAGATGTAAAATTGGAGGTTATTTTTTTCCTCTTGTTCTGGTCTCATCGGTGAGATAACATGGCGGCTCGGGCCCCGTGGCATTGAATGGTATTTCGGTGTACCAATTGTAATACAGGCATCGGGCCTGGTCAGAGTGTAAATCTACCTCATAGCGTCGGGCTATTGAATGTAATTAGATTCGTGTCAGCGGTTGAGTGATTTGTGTGGTGAAGCACAGAGTCGTATTCGGACGGCGACTCCACGTCGGCAGACAGCACGCCGTCGGCAGCGCCAGGCAGCGACGGCAAGGGTTCGATCCCATCCTATCCCAACTGTGCCCCCTTTCCCGAATTCCTGTCTCGAATCGAGCCTTCGATTTCCTGTCTACGGAGACAAAGGTAATAAACAAATTTCATCACTTCTTTTCCCTCACGTGGCAAGGGCACAACCCCTCAAGATTCTCACGCCGTTCGGTAGGCGTGGGAAATTAAACAACCATGTTATGAACCAGTGCCTATTATTTATATAGCCCAGCTTTATTCAACCAGCTACATTTGGTCCGTCGTGGATTATAATAGTATGGTACAGACTCGGTCAACAGCCAAAGCGATGAATATGGGTAATGAAAATGGTGAAGGTAAGATCGTTGCGAGTAGAAAATCGGAGCAGCCACCCGCGCCCGATGTCTCACATGCCGCTTCGGCAAGCGCACCCACGGCGCCTTCCCGCCCAGTAAGTACGGCTTTGTCCCGTTCATCCGCCACGGTGGTAGCTAAAAGTTTGGCAGCTGAGGCTCAGCACGCACGCCGCCTCGCCGACTTGGAGATGCAAGAGATGCGCCGCCTCGCCGACTTGGAGGCGCAAGAGATGCGCCGCCTCGCAGAACTGGAGGCTCAACAAGTCAGTCGCCTCGTCGCCCTAGAACGTGAGACCGCCGAGCTAGAGCACCGTGCAGAACTCGCCGCCATCGAGGCAGACGCGAGTCATCACAGCTCTAGGAGCAGCCGTACTGACATCGAAAAATGGTTCAGTAAGTCCAAGATTAGTAATCCTGAACTAAATAAACGTAATGTTTTCAGGTTACCAGACCCTAAAATGAGCGTTGTGCCCCTCACGGAGGCAGCGACAGCGCTCCAGACCCGACGTGCCACCCCGAACGCGGCCGCGGCACCCAGCGACGGCGCGGAGGTTCCGCACCTTATTAAAAGTCTCGAGGTTTTGTTTGATAAAGTTAATAAAGGCAATAGCCCCGCATTTAATATCTTACCTCGCTTTGACGGCAAGTCACATTTAGACTGGATCAGTCTGAAAAAGTGTTTCGAAAATACGCAAGCTTCATACAGTGCTGTGAACAACCTGGCAAGACTGAACGCGGCGTTGACGGGCGCGGCGCGCGAGGCGGTGGCTGCGCTGCTGGTGTCAGCGCGCGAGCCTGGCGTCGTGCTGCGCGCGCTCGACACGCGCTACGGCCGCCCCGAGCTGGTGGTGGCGCACGAGGTAGCCGCGGTGCGCGCGTTGCCGCGCGTGAACGGTAAAGGTAAAGATTTTGCCATTTTTGCCAGTAGAGTTCGCAATTGCGTGGAAGTCATTCGTTTATTAGATCATACGGAATATCTGTCATCGCCGGAATTCTTTCAGGCAATTATTTTAAAGATTTCCCCTCTATTGCGAGCCAAATGGCCAGATTATGCCGCTCGTTATGAGGCTGGTGGTCTATCAAAGCTAGAAAATCTAGCCGATTTCCTAACACACGAGATCGACCTCCAGTCTCGCTTTGGCATGATACCTGAGCCGACTACTGCGTCACACGCGGTAGATAGTAGGCGGGCCAGGGATAATGTGCATGTTATCGCTGAAAATCGCTCGAATTGCAATTCAATTTCGCATAAAAATAAATTGAATTCATCGACGACTGCACCTAAAATTAATTCGTGCATTGTATGTCAACAATCGCATGTTTTAGTTCAATGTGACAAATTTGCGTCACTGTCAGTCGATGACAGATGGAAATTGATTAAAAAGAAAAGAGTCTGTCATCGATGCCTCAAAGTAGGTTGGCATAGATTAAGTTTGTGCAAGGCAAAGAAAACTTGTGACATTGACGGTTGCGTTTTCCGTCATCATTCGTTGTTGCACAACCCGAATTATGAGCGCGCCGCCGCCGCGCACGTGGAAGTGGAGGATGACGAGGCCGCCGCGGGCACGTCCAGCGCCGCGCCGCGGGCCGCCGCGCCCGCAGCAGGCCCCGCCGCCCCCGCAGCAGGCCCCGCCGCCCCACTCGCACCCGCTTCATATAATAACGATGAGATCCTGTCTCATACATCGACTTCAATTGCAACTGAATCCTCAGTGCATCCGTCGTTCCTCCGTCCGTTATTAAAGGTCGTGGCCGTGACCGTTTCCGGTCCGTCAGGTACCGTAGACACCTATGCATTGTTGGATGATGGTGCATCAGCGTCTTTCTAAGATTTGGAGATAGCTGCTAAATTAGGAGTCTGCGGGCCCGAGAGACAAATACGTCTCAACTGCGTAGGCGGGTTAAGCAGACACGACGGTTCAGTATGTTGATTTTCATATAAAGGGACGCCACGCAAAAGAGACTTATATGATTCGTAGGGCTCGGGCAATTAACGGGTTAGGTTGTGCAGCGCGACCGACACTTGACAAATCTGACGTGTCAAAATTTAGTTACCTTTCTGACATAAAGGAAGAATTTTGCTATGACAACGTAAAACCGACAATTATCATTGGCATTGACAACTGGCATCTTACTATGTCTAGGGCCACTCGTAAGGGTTCTAGGACACAGCCGGTTGCAATTCATACCGCCTTAGGGTGGGTTTTATTCGGTTTTGGCAGTAGCAAGACGACGCCAGTTGACACTGTCAACCATGCGACTGTTAGTGAGCCCCTGGTTGTAGATATTAGTGATCGCGCGGTATTAGAACAATTAATTCGTGAGCAATATAGTATAGATTCGATTGGCATTTCTAAACGCGAAGCGCGCAGCTCTGATGACGAACGAGCTGTCCAAATTCTTGAGCGCACGGCACGACGCCTACCGAGCGGTCGTTATGAAGTCGGGCTTCTTTGGAAAACTGACAATCTATTTGTGCCTGACAGTTCTAAGCTTGCCTTGTCTAGGTTTCTTAGTCTAGAAGAAAAGATGTGCAGGGACTCTAACTATGCAGAGCGATACCGTCAAAACATACACGACATGATTCGGAAGGGTTATGCCGAATTGTGCACGGAAGTGCATACCGCCAAGTCGCCTGTTTGGGTTCTGCCACATTTCGGTGTAACCAATCCGAATAAGCCGAATAAATTAAGATTAGTCCATGATGCTGCTGCGAAAAGTAAAGGAGTTTCCCTGAATTCGCTCCTGCTAACCGGTCCTGACCTTTTGCAGCCCCTGCTTGGAATCCTTTTGCGTAGGGAAGGCAAAGTTGCCCTGATGGGAGACATACGCGAGATGTTTCCTCAAGTGAAAATTCGTGTGGAGGATCGTGACGCGCAAAGATTTCTCTGGCGTGACAACCCTACAGAGCCAATTAAGACATACCACATGTCATCAATGATTTTCGGTGCCGCATCTAGTCCTTTCACTGCCATTTACATTAAAAATAAGAATGCAGTGGAGTGGCAAGAGCGCTATCCAGCCGCGGCTCGAGCCATCATAGTCGATCACTATATGGATGACTGTATAGTGAGCCTAGACTCGATCGATGAAGCTGCTAAACTTTCCGCAGAGATTCACCATATCCATCGACATGCTGGTTTCGAAATGCGGGCGTGGGCCTCAAACGAACCCTCTGCTCTCTCACTTTTGCCAAAAGAGAGCTTGGTTGAGGTCCCTTTAGCTAGTCACGATGTAGATGTTGACCTTGGCCGCCTCGCCACGCCCGTGCGCACTCTTGGCCTTATTTGGCAACCCGTCGCCGATACAATTGGTTTTAACACGGCAATAAGCAACAATTGTGCGTTGCCAAATAAGTTTACCAAGCGCGAAGTGTTGGCTCACGTCATGCGGGTTTTCGACCCACTCAGAATTCTAGCGCCAGTAGTAGTGACAGGCCGTATTATGTTCCAGAATGCATGGCGTAAGGGTCTTGACTGGGATGAGGAGCTCTCGCAGAATGACAGTGCGGCGTGGAGACATTGGTTTGAAGATTTATTTGCCGCTTCCCTATTGCAGATCCCACGCTGCTACTGTCCTGGCGAGTTGAAAGTAGATAAGTGCGAGCTTCACGTTTTCTGTGACGCAAGCGAGTCTGCCTTTTCTGCGGTCGCATATTGGCGTTTTATTAAGGAAAACGGTGACGTAAAGCTTGCGCTTATATGTAGTAAAGTTCGCGTAGCTCCTCTAAAACCAATTTCCATAAATCGTTTGGAACTTCAAGGAGCTTTGGTTGCAGCTCGCCTCGCCTCCAGTATTTGTGAAGCTCACAGACTCAAACCTGTCAAACGCATATTCTGGTGCGATTCTATGACAGTTTTGGGTTGGCTCCGAAGCGAGGCGCGTCTGTTCAAGTCGTTCGTGTCACATAGAGTAGGCGAGATTATAGAGATAACTGACATGAAGGAATGGCGCTGGGTGCCAAGTCATTTAAACGTTGCGGACGATGCAACTCGCATCAAGCGCGTCACGTTGTCTCCTGAGTCACGCTGGATATCAGGGCCTGCATTTTTGCTCTCTTCGGAGTGGCCCACTGAGCCCTGTGCACCTGAGTATACAGGTTTAGAAGAGTGCAAACACGCAGTGCGTCCCGACTTAGTTCACCTCATTAGTGACGTTGCCAAGCATAAGCCAGTTTCAGCCGATCCTGAGCGTTTCAGCTCTTGGCTCAGACTGGTGCGTGCAACTGCTACAGCGCATAAGTATCTCACATTACTGCGAATGCGTAGTCTAACTCGAAGGGGCTTATGTGTAGATAATTTAGTTCGATTAGAGGGAGGGCTTTGTACTTTTATGTTTCAGCCTACGAGTCAATGGCAACAGTTCACTGCTCCAAGTTCCTCACATGGCTCAGCTAGAGTTTTGGCCGCCACTGACATTCGTCTAGCAGAGACGCACATCTTGCTCAAGTCCCAGTGGGGCTCATTTCTCAGCGAGATGACGCACCTCAATTGTCGTCCTGCTCAGCTCTTGCCACGCTCCAGTCGCCTGTCCAAACTGGGGGTTCTCATCGGGGAAGATAGACTGATGCGATTGTCCGGCCGCATTAAGGCAGCGTCACACAAACGTCACGAAACTAAAAGTCCGATTGTACTGGACGGAAGACACCCAGCAGTGCGTTTGCTTGTGGAGCACCATCATAGGAGGGCCGCCCACGCCAATACAGAGACGGTGGTCAATGAGCTCCGGCAAGATTACCACTTATTAAGCCTGAGAAGTACCGTCCGCGCAGTCGCCTTTCACTGTCAGTTTTGCCGCATTCGCCGAGCCGTGAATTTCCAGCCACCTACAGGAGACTTACCCGAGGCACGTTTGGGACATCACAAGCGGCCGTTTACGTTCACGGGGCTTGATTACTATGAACCAGTTCAAGTCTCTATCGGCCGAAGACGAGAGAAAAGATATGTAGCTCTCTACACTTGCCTCGTCGTCCGTGCCGTCCATCTGGAAGTGGTTGACAGTTTGTCCACGGACTCCGCGATGATGAGCCTCCGTCATTTTATAGCCCGGCGAGGCACGCCAGCAGAGCTCTGGTCAGACAACGGGACCGCTTTAGTAGGTGCCAACCGAGAGCTCCGTCGCCTCTACGCCGAAGCCACAGCGCAGTACGCTGCTTCAGAGAAGATTAACTGGCGTTTTATACCACCAGCCGCTCCTTTTATGGGCGGATCTTGGGAACGACTGGTGAAGATCGTAAAAGTGGCTCTCAAGGTGACACTCACAGAACGTGCCCCAACGGACGAGGTGCTTCGCACGCTTTTGGCAGAGGCTGAGGCACTTGTCAATTCGCGCCCACTCACCCATGTCGCCGTCGATCACAACAGCGAAGAAGCGCTCACTCCCACGCACTTTCTTCTGGCTGCATCTTCAGGCCGCCCGATACCAGCCACGTTATCTGACTCGGATTTTGCCTCAAGAAGCAGCTGGCGCAAGGCCGTTCGACTGGCAGACCATTTTTGGCAGCGATGGGTCAAAGAATACCTGCCAACACTCATCCCTAGACGCAGGCGTGGAGTAGCTCCTGAGGTGGCCATTGGCGACGTGGTGTTCATCGCAGATTCAAACTCTCCCAGAGGCACCTGGCCACGGGGACGAGTCACAGCAGTTTTTCCAGGGCCCGATGGAGTAATCCGGGTGGCTGATATTCGCACCCTGATGGGCGTCATGCGGCGGCCCCACCGTAAGCTGGTGAAGCTGCCCTTCTAATAGAAAAGGGGAGGAATGTGCACGACGCACCTATTTGGAAACCTTTTGTTCTTTTTTATACCTTTTTTTGTATTAATTTTGTATTTTGTTTTAGAATCTGTCAGTAGTTTTTCTGTCATGTCGTAGTCTGATTCTCGTTATGTTCTGTTCGTTTCTGCTTTCCTGAGAGTAAAGTCTTCTGTACCATGTTATGAACCAGTGCTTCTTATTTATATAGCCCAGCTTTATTCAACCAGCTACACTCATAAAACATTAAACCGTTAATTAATTTGGCTCATATGTGCCAGCAAAGAGAGTGAATCAAACTTATAACATTTGCAATATAAATGTAGCTCATTAATTTCCTTACCCTCCGAGAGGCACACGCCTTTACCCAGATACAAGTTGGATTGAGCCCTACCCCACCACGCTGGCTCAGTGCGGGTTGGTGGAGGGGTGTCGGGCTTATGGCCAACCCGACTGTCAGAAGTTATCAAGCTGCCTAGGTATTAGGGCCTCTGACACAGCTTTACGACTATTACCACCGAGTAGCGATAGTAGCCAGGACGCGTATATAAATGCTACTTTAGTACGTCTCCGCCGGCTAAGACGAACTGAATTAGCATTTTCTAACGATAAATACGCGTAAATGCTGCTCCAAAACGTCTCAGAAGGTGATGTAGAGGTTACGTATTGGAGCAGCATTTACGCGTGTTAATTGTTAGAAAATGCTTCTTAGTAGTCATAATGACTCTGCTGCTTTCCCACACAACAAGATACCATAGGAGATGACGCTATGAAAGTAACTTAAATATACCAGCCTATCTAACGCAACACAATTAGACGTCCGTCCTTGATAACTATCACAAAAAGGTACGTCTTACTTTCGGTCACAGACCAAACCGGGTGCGGTCTGATTTCATTATTACTAGCGCCAATAAATGACAAATTCCGACTAGGTACCATTTGGTTCTGAACAGTCCTATAATTTAAGTTTCTGACATTATTACATTCATTTTGATTATCTAAAGCCTAAACGTAAGGTAGTGGTCTATAGGCAGGACATACAATATGTCGACGAGTACATCTACTTGGGCCAGACAGCTTCCTTCGAAAACAGGCAGGACAAAGAAATCGAAAGACGTGTTTCGAAGGCTATAATTTAAGTTTCTGACATTATTACATTCATTTTGATTATCTAAAGCCTAAACGTAAGGTAGTGGTCTATAGGCAGGACATACAATATGTCGACGAGTACATCTACTTGGGCCAGACAGTTTCCTTCGAAAACAGGCAGGACAAAGAAATCGAAAGACGTGTTTCGAAGGCCTGGAAGAACTTCTGGTCCATGAAGGAGCTTATCAAGGGCAACCTACCATTGACCCTGAAGCGCAAACTCGTCGACATGTGCATCCTGCCCATCCTAACCTACGGCGCACAAACGTGGTCGCTGACCGAACATCAGAAGTCCAAACTCAAGATTTGCCAGCGAGCAATGGAGCGCAGTATTCTAGGTGTTAAACGTATAGACCGCGTTAGGAACACTATACTGCGCTGCAAAACTGGCATTGTTGACGTGGGCACGCAGACCGCCAAACTGAAATGGAACTGGGCTGGACATATCTGTCGAATGCATCCGGACAAATGGGCGAAATCAGCCACTGAATGGATGCCTACAGACGGATTCCGGCGTAGGGGCAGGCCCAGAAGGAGATGGAAGGATGACCTGGATAGGTTCCTTCCAGGATGGACAGATAAAGCTTCATATAGAGATGTGTGGGCTCGAACCGGTGAGGCCTTTGCCCAGCAGTGGGACACTATTTAGGCTAATTAAAAAAAAAACTAAAGCCAATATGTTATAGAGCAAATCTGATTTGGAGGCCAGTGGGACTGACTTTATCATTCTGAATGTAGAGTGTGGTTCAAGTGGCCATAAAAAATTGGGCAGGTTTAAGTCACCCATAACTATTATTTTATTTGTTGGATCACAATGATTCAATATTTTGTTTGAGGGTCTGTCTTCTTCTCGTACATTGGTCCAATGTAGAGACTAGACAAAAAATATGTTCGCTAAATAAATATAAGAGAAATATTGACTTTGACTTTGACTATCAAACCAATCACGAAAGTCGATCATCTTGAGATAATTGGGTAGGTAAGACATAACATGAGTGTCGAAGCCATGGAGTGATTACAGATTGTGATCCAAAGGTCATAAGGAGCACTCTCCAAGTCGAACCGTCGTAATTTCAAATGAGTTCTTGATTCATATACATTTTGGTAAAATATACGCATAAACTAAGTTATATAAATTAATTAGGCGACATGACAGTGAATGAAGAATGGAGGCATTAAGAGTTGGCTGCTTACTAAGAAAGTTTTTATTCTTTATCAAATAATGTGACGCATTTGTGTCATTTCTAATAAATATCTTGCCGCATTTTAGCCAAACAAATTAACAGTGATTTGTCTTGCTGAATTAAAGCGCGGCTGCACGAAGATCCTTCATCTCAAACTCAAAGTCAAAGTCAAAATTTCTATATTACTGTAGATATTTGCATATACTTAGTAAACAGCATTTGGTCCTCTTCTGTACATTGGACCACTGTGGAAGAAGCATGGCGTAGCAACTCCCACTGATTGGTCTTTAGTTCATTTTTAAAATTAGTTACGTTTAACTTATACAAATATTGCAATTGTCATATTGTAATTAAATAAAAAAATCATTGCCAAACTGTTGGTAAAACATTCTGACACATAAAACTTCATGTAACACCTTTTTAAAAGCTTTTATTTAACTTGCACTGTATGTATGTATGTATGTGGTGTATATCATGGTTCGCGTCAAAAATGTCGGCTTGAATTTGACCCACTTTCCGTTATTTGATTGAGCTGAAATTTTGCATACGTATGTAAATTGGTTGACAATGCAATATTTTTCTGACTTAAAGCTGATCTGATGATGAAGACGGAAGACGGCCATAGGAACTCTGTCATAAAACATCGCAAGCCCGTCGAATTTGACCTCGTACGATTCGACTTGACGAATACTTTGATCCTAAAATATTTTTTATGACATAGAGCTGATCTGATGCTGGAGCTGGAAGGTGGCCAAGGGAACTCTGTAATAAAAAAAGACAAAACCCTTCACAGTTTTCCAGTTTACCTAACCCATCAGATTAGATTCGGTATAACACCAAATTACACCTTACAGGTTCACTCGTGCGTCTGTGCGTCTGCCCGTCCATCTGTCCGACCGTCACAATTGACTCAAAACATATTGGAACTTGATACGCATATCAATATCTGTGACCCAAAGAGAGTGCAGAAATATATAAATAAATTCTACTCGACCACAACTTTAACCCCTAAATCTGGATGTTCGTATGAAATCTGAATTTTAGGGTAGTTCTTCCTGAAGTCTGAGAGATCGACCGACTTCCACAAACCCTATTTGATTAGAAAACAATGTCAAGTGCTTTTTGAGTTTAATAAAACCTGTAACCATATATCACCCCCCCCCCCCCCCCTTGGGGAATTGGGGATTTCTTAACTTTTTCGAGCTCACCGCCAATATATACAAAAGAAAATACAAATAGACCGGTAATCCAATCTTGAAATTAAAAGAGGGGCACCAGACACAATGACGGATATAAAGAAGATCCCACTTCAAGCCAACAATGATGATCAAGAAAACAGCGCAACAAACAGTGATGTCGAAAAGTCCGAGTTACTTCGGAAAAGCACAACTGAAGTTCAGAAAAAAACAGACATTATAAAAACCAATAAGAACCGATATCTGTAAGAAAGAACCAGCGATCGGATTAGTTAGGGTTATGATATTATCGGATGAGACAGGCAAAGGATTATATGGACCAATACGAGGAATGTTAGGGGACAGGTTTATTATTGAATCTTTTTCAAAACCTAATGCGACTCTTGATCAAGTTTTGAATTCTTGTGGAAGCCTCTGTGGAAGCTACACTAAGTCTGATTTTGTTGTCATTTTGGGCGGGTCCAACGATAAGAATCCTCTCAAATTTCAGTCTTTATTGTACTCAAACTTAAAGAAACTTGAACACACAAATGTGATAGTAAGTAATGTTTTGTATGGCAAATATTTAGCTGAGAAAAAGATCAATGACACAATTAACTTTATTGCGAGTAGATTTGAAAATGTTTCTGCTTCGGAATTCTGGGATTCAGGTGATGATTTTTTTAGATTTAACATAAGTAGGAGGTTAGTTGCTAGTAGACTCATACATAGAGAAATTTGTAAACGCTCTTATCATAATGAATATAGGAACTTTATGACAGATTCACATAATAGTGGAATGCGCAATGTAAACAGGTCCAACAAGGAGACACAAACAAGTAGTCTGATTGTGAAATTGAATACTTCAATGCAAACAGAAGGGATTGAGAATGAAACGTTTTTTCGTGAATAAACGTAATAATGGCACGGGTAGTATGCTAAGCTCATCAATAGGTAGTGATTCACAATCATCACAAAAAATTAAAACAGGTGAACATGTGGTGCAATTTATTGATACAATAAGAATATTTCATCAGAATATTTGTGGTATCTCTAACAAAAGTGACGACTTAATAGTTTATCTCAATTCAATTATGCATAAGCAAACATTTTTTAAATGAGGCATCGGCGGCAGTTTTTAGCTTAGATACCTATACTGTTGCTGACAGTAATGTACGAAAGGGCAAAAGGAGAGGCGGTTCACTTATTCTATGTCAAGGAGAAAGAGAGTTTGAAGTTTTGGAAATATGTAAAAAACTGTACAAGATTAACTCATTTGAGGTATGTGGGATTCGTGATATCGCTACAAATCTATATATTTTCTGTTTATACCGAATACCAGAAGTAAGCAATTTTACAGACTTCTTGAACTCACTAGAACAACTACTTGAATACTCTTTTTGCCAATAACGGTTATAAAGGATAATATTGATATCTTGGCATATCCTCTTGCAACTTTTTACAATGAGAGCATTGAAACTGGTACGTTTACTGACCAGCTAAAGATTGCTAGGATTTTACCAATATTTAAAAAGGGTTCGAAAACAGATTCTGCTAATTACAGGCCAATATCTTTATTACCAATTTTGTCAAAGATTTTTGATAAATTATTTATGATTAAATTCTACGCCTCAACCGAACGGGCGTGGAATCTTGGCAGGGTTGTTTTTCACCAGGAATGTCACAAGTAGTACTGACCTTGACGCCGTGGACCGGAATTCGAAAGCTCAATTCGAGGCAGGAATACGGGATGAGGAACACCAGGGGGGTGAGGGGAGTCGAATCTTACTCTCGTCGCAGCCCGATGCTGTCGCCGTCATGCTGCTTGCCGACACAAAGGGTCGCTGTCCGAAACGCGACGAATTGATCCCCGAATCACTTCAACCTTTCACAACACGAAGCACTCACTCCGATGACGTGAAATCTACTTATTTCCCGACGATTGTTCCGTGATGATTATTACAATTAACATTCCGACCAGGCCCCGAAACCTGTGTTAGACAATTATTACAAAAAACATACAGCCAAGGCCCGAATGCCTGACGCAGCCATTTTCCATGTGCAAAAAAGTAACCTCTAACTCGTCCTTTCGTTTCTATATAAGTGACAGCTAGTGATGTCCCGATCACTCGCGGTCGATCCGCGCAACGAAAAAAAACTGGTGCGTTCCGAAGCATAGGAATTAAACAGTCACCCGCCCGGGTGCCTGTTTACACATAAACAATAGGAAGGCGAGAAAGTGTTGCGACCGCTCTCTTGAGGACCGAGTCCCCCACCTTGACTTTTGCTGATCGAGGCGTGCCATCCCGACCCGTGTACAAATTGACGATCCGTCCTCGTCTACATCTCAATGATGGCAGTTTCGCATCATTAATCAGCACCAAATCACCGACTTGAGGGGGGCTCGTCCGGTCAGACCACTTAAGGCACTGCTGCAAGATGTGCAAGTACTCAAGGGACCACCGTTTCCAAAAATCTTGAGCCATCTGCTGCAACATCTGCCACCTAGTTAACCGACTTAACTTAACATCACCGAATGGGTACTCTGGCAGGGCGTTAAGGGGCTGACCTATCAGGAAGTGACCCGGCGTCAACGCTTCCAAATCATTTGGATCCGAACTGAGCGGGCACAACGGACGCGAGTTCAGTGTCATTTCAATTTTACAGAACAGCGTCGCAAGCTCTTCAAAGCGTAGAGAGGTCTCACCGATGATCCTCGTCAGGTGCGACTTAGCCGATTTAACCGCAGCCTCAAAAATTCCTCCCCAATGAGGACGTCCCGGCGGACTGAAAACCCATTCAATCCCTCGTCAGGAGCAAGCCGTACCGATGGCGTCCTGGTTACCGTTCAGGAATTGAGTGACCTCCTGCAGATATCGCCTGGCTCCGACAAAATTTGTGCCGTTGTCCGAACGGATTAATGACGGGAGGCCCCTTTGTGAGACGAACCGATCCAGACATGCGATAAATGCCTCTGTAGTGAGGTCACTGACCACCTGCAAGTGGACTGCCTTCGTGGCCAAGCATACGAAGACGCACAGGTATGCCTTCACTAATCTGGCGTTCCGCAGCTGTGAAGACTTGACCATGAATGGTCCCGCGAAATCCGTTCCGACACCCGCAAAGGGCCGGATTTCGTTAACCCTATCCGAGGGCAAATCGCCCATCTGGGGCTGCATCGTAGCCGCCATGGCCCGATAACAAGGCAGGCACCGAAATACGATGCTACGCACTAAGCGTCTTCCCGATAGAATCTAGAGCTCGCGCTGGAGAAACGCCATCAAGGCGTGGCATCCGACATGCCCATTCCGAATGTGTCGATCCTGTATCAACAGTTCGACCAACTTCCCTTTCCTAGGGAGTAACAACGGGTGGCGAGCCGCATAAGGCAGGTTGGCATTCCGCAGCCGACCTCCTACCCTCAGCAATCCGTGAGGGTCAATAAACGGGTTGAGCCGAGCCACAGCTCCCTTCAGTTGGACGCGTCCGCGTCTCAGAATGTCCAGTTCGGACTTAAAGTGCACCGTCTGCACGTTCCGTACCAATGCGAACAACGCATGGTTCCGTTCCCGTGGTGTCAGGACCTGTGTCCGCACCCGTTGCGCCTCAGAATTGCGACAATTCCGCGCAAATCGGAAGATCCAGCAATCACATTGACCAGCTTGTCGAGCGAGCTGTACCGTTCCAGCAGGTTGGTCCGATCCATTTCTGGTTGCGTCGTACAGACACCGACTGTCAAGGCGCCGTTCGCCGAGGTAACGCGTGGACTCAATGGCCAATCCGATTCGGCTTGAGTCAACCATTTTGGAACCCACCACAAGGGATGTCCAACTAACTCCGGAGCGTGACACAATCGACCTGACCGAAGGCGACCAGTATTGTTCCGATGAAACTGTTCACACTCTTCTTCAACCGGGTCCAACCGGCGGACCGTAGGTGGTTCCTCCACCTCCCAAAACTTCTGTATCACCTCCGAGAGTACAGAACCGAATAAGGGACTACGAGTCGCTAGGCGTGGGGCAGCCGGCATGACCGGACCCATTACCGCATGGCCCAGTCTGGTGTTGACCGAAACACGCCTCGCACGCCTCGCAGTCGCCTGCAACACGAGGACACCTGGCACCAACAGGTATCCCAAGGCATCGACACCCAATAAAATGTCTACTGGGCCCGGAATATCGAACTCCGGGTCAGCCAGTGACAACCCAGCGACCAACTGTCGCACCGAGGGCGACAACCGTACGTGAGGGTGTGAGCCCATCACATTAGGCATGACTAATGCCGTGACCGTCAGATTCACCGATGAATCCACCCGTGACGAGAGAGTAATCCGACATACTCCCTTAACGGAACCGACTTCCGTGTTCCCAATTCCCCGAATAGAATGTGGATACTACCTTACCGAAATGCCCAACCGTCTTACAAGGTTGCACGAGACTAAGCACCCCTGGGCCCCCGAGTCCAATAGTGCTCGTGCCACACATGATTTGCCGTCCGAACTCCACACTATCACAGAGGCGGTGGGGAGCATGACCGTCTGTAGAGTGGCGGCACCCTGTAAGTGGGCGGCGTGTCCCTAGCGGGAACCTCCGCGGGATCCGAACCCGCTCAGACCTCCGTCGGCCTTGGAGTAACTCGGCTGCTGATACGCAACCGGCATATCAGACCGTATGTACATCAAGGGGTCCCAACCCGGATAATAGGCCCCTCGCTGTCCCGGTACCCGACCATACTGGATGGTGTACGGTGTGCCCGGCGCGCACCGTGGACGAATGGGGGAGAGCGGATCCAACCTGGGGCGCTCTGGGAATGGGGGCGACATCCGACTGTTCGCCTCCCTGTTCGCCTCCCAGAGCGACGGGCAGGGTGGCGCAGAAGGTGGTGGACTCCCAGCCTTCGCGCCACTCATAGGTGCCATCTGACACCCGCCCGTAACACGCGGTGAGCCAGCGGCCCGAAGTCCTCGCTGACCGTGGACAGTGGCGACCGAATCCCGGCTATCCCGCATGTTACCCCCCGCACTGCCCCCTTCCCCTCGGGGAGGGTCCCGTCCGCGGGTACCCCAGTCACCCCGTTGGTGACTCCCGTTGCCCGGAGGGGGACTGGGTCCGGCCCTGGTTGGGCCCTGTGGCCGACCAACCTGAGTCCGGCCCTGGTGACCGTCCGAAGGGCCTGACCGATTCAGGCACAACACTATTTGGTGCTTGCCACCACAGCCCTCACAGGGGAACGCGCGCGAGCACTCGCTCAGCGTGTGCGGCCCCAAACAACCGAAACACAATCGGTGGCGGAAGACTATCTTCCTGCGGGCAGCTACCCCGAGCGCCTTAAAGTTGGCGCAACTGGTCACTTCATGACCGGCACTGTCGCAGTGATCACAGCCGTCACCCGACGGCGCGGCATTCAAAACGCCAAATTGTTTCGACCTCCCTCCCCCCCGTGGGGGCGGGGGGCGCAGCCCCTCCCGCATCCGCGCGGGTTGGCGCTGCACACTGGCCTCCGTGTCCAGTGTGTCACATCGCCTACATTCACCCCCCAAAAAATCCGTCAATTGGACGAGCGTGGGCAGTTCCGTGCTACTGCCCCCATGCAGCTGTTCAAACCGACTTTGAACAGCTGCAGGCAACCGTGACAAAACCATATACAAAACAATGTATGACCATTGGTCTACCGGAAGACCAAGGTTCTGAAGGGCCTTAGTGGCCACCAGCACAGGGTTGAGCCCCTGTACTCGGATGTCAACATCCCGGGTTACTTTAGGAATGCTAAACAGCTTCCCCAGCTGCGCATCAACCAACCGCCGTTTGTGTTGGTAGCGGTCAAACAATATGGACCTGGCTATCTCATAATTGCCCGCCGTGACCGTTAGGTGACCGACCAACTCCTTCGGTTCACCCCGCAGAGCCATCAATAGTTGGGCCAACTTGTAGGCGTTGTCCAGGTCGTCCCGACCGTGGACCAAACTATCAAATAAATTAATGAATGCCGGCCACTCATCAATTGCCCCACTGAAGGCCGGAATCTCCAGGTGTGGCAGCCGTCCAACAACACCCTTCGGGGGTGGGTCTCCGTTACCCTCCCTACGGTCATTCCTTCGCGACCGCTTAATTTTCTCCGCGCGACACTCGATGTCACCCAAGCATTCCATCGCTTGGTCAGCATCCGCGCAGAGATGTTTCACTGCAGCCACCGAGGCTTCATCCGTAAGCCCGAGAGCTTCAGCCTCCGCAGCCAGCCGACACACCTTCCCGACGCGTGTCATTGCGTCCTCCACACGCTTGAGCAGGACATCGTCCATGTCCGGTCGCTCCACATACTTATGAGTATGGGCGAGCCATCTCATTTCCTCCCGGACACCATGCCGCAGTACCGTCAAGGGCGAAGGTGCCATGTTGACCGATTTAATAGATTCTGGTCTTATACTTCACTACCGAACTAAGTATAGCCAGAGACCAGCACTTGCCCGTCAGCGCTGGGCACAGAAATTAAAACTAAGTTGTCAAAACTAAGGCTACCACTAAAACAATTAAATCCCAAAAAATATTTAATATGGTCGCCCTGTGGACATACACCTTATAACTATACACTCTAAATCAATTAGAGAATGCCACCATAAAGCACAATAAAAAATAACACACAAAAATTTATTATAAGAAAAAAGGCTATTTTTAATATAATGAAGGTAGCTGTGAACCTTCTAGAAGTGGCCCCTCCGATATGACCCACACTTCTACTGAGGTCAGCAAAATCAGCTTAATACCCCTTAAATAGCCTGACCCTGCTCTGTAATCCGAAATAATACTGCAATGCTATGGAACCCGACTGCAATACTATAGTCCGACCGAATGACTGTTTCTTATGCACACCGAGTAGTTTCCGACTACAAATTTATAATAATTGTTAACTAAATCATCAATTATACGTTCACTAACCGAAAATGAACCTAAATTGTGGTATACCGACCACACGACTCACTCACAAAATGGTTGCCGACCAATCTGAGGTATCCACCCTCTCCCATCTACGATGTGGTAAAAAAACAACCCTACAACCGTCCGTGAATCGATTTCCCACTAGGAAACCGCGCCTCTGCTGCCAAAATGATTAAATTCCACGCCTCAACCGAACGGGCGTGGAATCTTGGCAGGGTTGATTTTCACCAGGAATGTTACAAGTAGTACTGACCTTGACGCCGTGGACCGGAATTCGAAAGCTCAATTCGAGGCAGGAATACGGGATGAGGAACACCAGGGGGGTGAGGGGAGTTGAATCTTACTCTCGTCGCAGCCCGATGCTGTCGCCGTCGTGCTGCTTGCTGACACAAAAGGTCGCTGTCCGAAACGCGACGAATTGATCCCCGAATCACTTCAACCTTTCACAACACGAAGCACTCACTCCGATGACGTGAAATCTACTTATTTCCCGACGATTGTTCCGTGATGATTATTACAATTAACATTCCGACCAGGCCCCGAAACCTGTGTTAGACAATTATTACAAAAAACATACAGCCAAGGCCCGAATGCCTGACGCAGCCATTTTCCATGTGCAAAAAAGTAACCTCTAACTCGTCATTTCGTTTCTATATAAGTGACAGCTAGCGATGTCCCGATCACTCGCGGTCGATCCGCGCAACGAAAAAAAACCGGTGCGTTCCGAAGCATAAATATGAATGAATGAATGAAAGAATGCTCTAGTTGTACACCTTAATAAGAACAAAGTTCTTAGCACAAGGCAATTTGGTTATAGAACAGGCGTTAGTACAGCAGATGCAATAGAGGCACTACTTAATGATGTGCTTACAAACCTGGATAGAAAACACAAAGTTGCAGCATTATTTTTAGATATAAGTGCAGCATTTGATACAGTTGATCATGAACTTCTCATTAAAAAATTAGAACACTATGGCGTAAGAGGACAGCCATCAAAACTAATTCGAAGCTATTTGCAAAATAGATACCAGTTTGTTGACGTCAGATCAATCAGTAAAATGAAAGAACAAGTAGTTTCTTCCAACTTAGTTAAAATAAGAAGAGGTGTACCGCAAGGATCAATATTGGGACCCATCTTCTTTGTGGTTTTTATAAATGACTTAATAAATGCTATCATCAATAACTCAATAGACACTAACTTGGTCCTATTTGCTGATGATACTAATGCAATAACTTCGGCAACCAACAAAGTCGATCTTAATAGAAGACTAAATATTGTGCTGGCTTGTTTCAAAGATTGGTTCTTGCACAATAATCTAGAATTGAATGGCACAAAAAGCAAAATAATACTTTTTAAAACAACCACAAGAAACACTGAGACCTTGGACATGGTTTATAATAATGAGAAAGTCAATGTCGTTAAGTAAGTAAAGTTTTTAGGGGTTCATTTTGATGAAAATCTTAACTGGAAGGAGGAGGTGGAAGTGATTGTAAAATCCATTAGTTTCGCTTGTTTTGCTATGAAGACCTTAAGGGATGAGGTCTCTCAAGACCACCTCAGAGCAGTGTATTTTGCATTAGTAGAATCTAAGTTAAGATACAGTATTAAATTTTGGGGGTAACAGCTACCAACGCAATATTCTTAGTGCCTTTAGGATGCAAAAGAGAGCAATCAGAGTATTAGCTAGAGTTCCTCAGTGGATGTCATCTAAATAATACTTTTTGAAGTTTCGTGTATTAACTATCCCTAGTCTCTATATACTTATATTACTGACTACCCTGAGTAAACACCTGAGTGACCTAGAAGGTCCGGTAGAGAAACATTTAAGAAACATTTCCAGGAGGCAGGACATTAAACTTCAGATAATTCAACATCGCCTAAACATTGCCAAGCAAAATGTTCTTTATCAATCCATAAAATTGTATAATTCACTACCGAAAAATTTGAAAATAATTGATTAAACGAAGATGTTTGAAGGAAAAATTAAAAAATATTTGATGGATAAATCTTTTTATGACATTAATGACTTTTATGCTGAACCTAATTGTTAGAAAAGTTGAACTGTATATAATTTATCAACTACAAGATATGACAATATGTAACATTAATTTAAATTATTGATTTATTCTGAAAATTAAATTTAGTAATAATATTAGATATTAAGTGATTTCAGACACAATGTATATTGTTAATGGATTGATAAATAAATAAATATATAAAAATAAATTAATTAATTTGGTCAAATCCCATCTCAGTGCTACTCTACAATACCGGTTTAGACTATGCATTCCCTCCCCGTTGATCCATAGTACGATAGTTTTAGTACCTTAGACAACAGGTGGCGCTGGCTGTATTGTAACTCACTGTATGGTTTTGTTAATGCCGTACCTCAAATAGTTCTATTTTTTTTCTTTGTTTAATTCGGTTTTATAAATTTTTAAATTAAATTAAATGACATTCAAAATACTGAATTGAAATGAATTGAGATTGAGATTAAGATTTGAGATTAGTTGAATGTATATCTGCGTGTAATAAATAAAATACAACATCGTTAACTTAAATATGCTCGAGGGGTGACGCTATGTATCAAAAATAAGAAAGCTATCAGGAGATAACGTACTTGTACCTCCTATCGATGAGACAGGTTATTTAGAAATACGCTACTTTGGTGCCATTAAGGATACTTTCGTGATGTATACTCACTCTTTTAGAATTGAATATGACGAGGAAACAGATTTAGTTGGATGTTGTAGGGACTCAGTGAACGATCAAAATTTCGGGATGACATTAAAAGAAGCTCCTCAGCGTAACTAGCATTCCTGCTAAATACGCTGATCTCCTGGAAGCTTTCAGCGATCAGATTATACGTGGTATTTTTGTATCCGAATCATTTCTGAAACCATCTCTTCCTTCCTCCATGTATTCTCTGCCAGGGTTCAGGCTCTATCGCAACGATAGGACAGGCAAAGCAGATGGCGATGTTGCTATCTAGTTACGTTCTGACATTCCGTGCAAAGTCATCTGCCAGTCGCCAAGCCTGTACTCTGGTTTAGCTGAGTATCTCTTCCTTGAGATCAGCTTGCGCCACAACAAAATTCTTCTGGGTGTATATTACAGCCCCTCACTTCGTATCGATTACTTTGATTCTTTTGAATCTCTACTCAGTGACTTGACTCCTCTCTATAGTGACACTCTCATTCTCGGTGATATTAACACCTGTCTCCTGAAAAAAACGCCCGGTCTGCCAAACTTAAATCTATTGTAAATTCCTCTAACTTACATATTCTTCCCCTTGACGCTACTCACTTTCAACCGCACTGTATTTCCTCCCTTCTCGATCTCATGATTATCTCCAACATAGCCAAGGTAGCTGCTCATGGCCAGCTTAATGCCCCATTCTCCTATCACGATCTGGTGTATGTTTCATACAAAATTAGGCTCCCTAAGCGCAAAGTCAAATTCCTTGATATTATTATTATTATTATTATTATTATTATTAGTTTATTATCCAGAATTATACAATTCTACATTCTAAATCAATTGATAAAATTAAAATTACAAAACAATTAAATTACAACACACACAATACAATACAATACAATTAAATTGGTCTATGATATTCACTCCACTTAAGATGGATAGGACTAGCACTCCATTCACGCACTGCACTAATTATGTGATTGTCAGAGCTGAAGACCCTGGCGCGTTGTGCGTGGGTGCGCTGGCGCAACAGCGCGGCCCAGCCCGGCGCCCTCCCCGCGCAGAACATCTCGCTCGCGCTGCAGGCGCGGGGCAGGCGGAACATGGCGCGCCACGCGTTATTGTATTGCACACGGATACGGTTAATGTTGGCTTGTGTGTACTTGCTCCACAGCTCCACAGTATACACGCTTGTGCAGTATGACAGAAAGAGCTGTTGTTTCACATCCTTGCTACATCTTGTAAATCGCCTCGCCAACATGTTCGCCCTCATGGCGATAGCTCTGCGCTGTCTTTCTATATCATCATCATCTGACAGTGAACTCTTGATGATATGGCCAAGGTACTTAACTTTGTGGACCCTGCAGAGGCTCTGTCCATTTAGCTCCAACGGGAGTTCCGTGTTCGGTGTGTTGGATGACTCGAAGATCATGTATACCGACTTCTCTGCGTTATACAGCATGTTATGTGTGGCTGCATATGTTTCACAGATATGCAGTAACTCCCTCAATGCTGTTACACTTGGTGCCAAGAGCACCATGTCGTCTGCATACGCCACATTGTTGATCATGCAGCCGTTCATGGAGCACCCGACTCCTGCTTCCGTCAGCTCTTCGCTCAGCCCGTCCATATAGATATTAAATAGAACCGGTGACATACTCCCTCCTTGTCTCACACCGCAAGATAAATGAGTCGGATCCGATGTGACTCCGTTCCAGCGCACGACGTTGGTTTGTTGTGAGTACCATCGGCTCAGTGCGTTCACTATTGGTTCTGGCACTCCTCGATCCCTCAACTTCTGCCACAGTAGGCTATGTTGTACTCGGTCAAACGCCTTGCTCAGATCCAAGTAGCTGGCATAGACTGACGTCTTTCTCTGCTTGTAATATTGTGCTACTTGTTTGACTGTATAAATGGCGTCTGTCGTCGTAGCATTCCGTTTAAACCCAAACTGGTTATCACTGCTGCCTAGGTATGGTTCTGCGATGTGGTTGAGAACTTTCTCAAACAATCTTGCCAGGATAGTAGCGAGTGACACTGGACGGTAATTACTTGGGCTGGATAGGTCTTTCTTTTTGTTTTTACAAATCGGTACCACTACAGTTTCCACCATGGCTTTCGGTATATATGCCGTTCTCAGCATTGCTGTGTATAAGTTAGACAGAAGAATAGGTATGAATCTGCCTCCATTCTGCACATGCTCAATGCTAAGGCTGTCTATGCCCGGCGACTTGCCTCTCGACACACCCTTTATTATTTTAAATATGCACTCCGGTGATACGTCAACTTCGTCGTGTTTCTGCTGAGCGTACTGCCCGGTCTGACTGGTAGAATTCTGTGTCATATTGTCGGGTTGAAGAAAAATCCTGCTGAAGTTATTAGCGATTTCTTTGTTATTGGTCTCACCTCCAATATGCGACGGCGTTGGAATTCTGACTTTCAGTATTTTGTTGGTTTGTTGCCAAAATCTTCTAAAATCTCCCTGCTTCATACTATTGGCAATTTTATCCATTACTATCTTGTCCTCCGATCGCCGGCACTTTTTGAGTTCCCGTTGAAATACCGTACGGCATTGTCTGCGCTTATCAGCTGATGAGCCTGTGATCGGTCGTCCATCTTGGTGCCATAGAAGTAGTGCGCGTCTAGACTCGGCATATGACTCCGCAACATGCTCACTCCACCCCGGTGTTTTCTTCCGACGCTTAATAATCTGTCTGTTGGTGCTGAAAGCTGTCATTGCGGCATATTGCATTGTAGACACTAATGCGTTGTACATGGAATCTATGGATTCATTACCAGAGAACGGGACTTTGAGTAGTTCACGTGTATGTTTTTCGACTATCTCAGTATAATGCGCTATATGATTAATAGTCCTCGGATTCCATTTCCAGTGATTATGTAGCTTCTGAGTGTTCAAATTGGATACATCCTCGCATGACACCAGGCTGTCTATTTGTAACTCCACATATATAGGTCTATGGTCTGTCCATGCCACGCCGTAATCGATGCATATGTTGTTTACTATCACACCGACCGTCTCAGTCGCAATAACATGATCGAGCCACGAGGTGGTCCCATGAGCATAACTCACGTATGTGTATGAAGAATCGGGAAGTCTTTCTTTATCTATATACTGGTATTTGTACTCACTACAGAATCCTTCCAGCTCTTTACCAAATATCGAGGTAGGGTCCGCGTTGAAGTCGCCGGCGATAATACAGTGCGCCGTTTTGCGTTCCTCCACTATCGCGTTAATTTGTGCAAGTATTTCGCAGAATTCCGGCAAATTCTCGGTCTTCATAACTGGCATGTAGACGGTAATAAAAAGTATAGTATGTACCTCCGATAGAGTTATCTCCACAGCTGCTATCCGTGTAGATTCGCAATCTATGCTGACCACTTGTAAACATTTGGTATACAGTACTCCAACTCCGCCGTACGGGCGTCCTCGTAGTATGTCAGCTGATGTATCGACAGCTGATGTGCCGATGCTGCCATGTTTGTCTGATATCTCGTTCAGGAATTGTAAATCATGCGGCAATAGCCAGGTTTCTTGAAGTAAAATCACGTCGCATGAGTCACACATATCGGCAAGAAATTTCTCCACTCTGTGAGCTGATTGACAGTTTATGGTTGCTATTTTCAAGGTTGTGTTTTTCGACGCGAATTTTATTTTTTGATAGGGGGTTCACCTTTCTTGGTGTTTAGAAAGCAGCGTCCAACTACCACTCCTTCAGGCCACATATCATCATCAAGAATCTTCTCCAGGTCTTGCCAATATATTGTTATGGTATAGGCATTGTTGATGGTGTTTTTATTAGACTCGATTTTAATGATAGTTATCTGACTCTTCTGTAAGTGTTCTTTGAGGTCTTCTTCTTGAACTGATGATTGCAAGTTTCCAACATATATACATGCAGTGCGAGGTGCTGCCTGTATTTTTGAGGTAGATTTTGATTTCCCGATGATGTTTTTGTTACGTTTCCGGGTTCTCTTAGTCACCAAGGTAAAGCCGTCGTCATCTGTGTTTACATTGCTACTTTTCTTTCTATTGGTGTTATTATTGATTATGTTTTGCTTCTCGACGATGTAATTTGGATGTTTAGATTTCTTGTTGACCACTTGCGAAAATGACAAGGGCCTTGTGATATCTTTGTAGTGCAATTTCACGGTCTGTAGTTGCGTAGAAGCACAGCAGTCAATCGCAGCTTTAGTTGGTGTTGTAGGAGTCGCAGGTTTCGATGTACTCACGTGGGGCTTGTCCGTTATCGTATTTTTTAAGATGTCTTGCCCACTGGTCATACCCATACCCATTGGCCCACTGTCCACCATGCAACCACCGTTGTTGAAAACCGGTTTCATAATCGAAGGTGTCTTCATGCATTCCTTTATAGCTGAGAGCTCACAGTTGATGGCTTTTATATCGTCTTTAGATGCATACATATTCCGCATGCTATTTAGATCCCCCTTTAAAGCCACAATGTCCTTGAGGAGTCGTGTTACATCGACGTGATCAAATGTAATAGGGGGTAGTTTTTCCAAATCGCGGGCCACAAAAATTGGCATCTCCTTTGGTTCTATATCTTTGAGAATCCGAATGATGTCTTCTATGTCCCTCTCTTCCTTGCCATCTCTTCTTCGTTGTTTCATTCTTCCTTCAAATGATGTTTTGGTCAGAGCTTCATTGAGGTTAGCTTTTGATCGCTCGATGTATTGCACCGAAAAATTACTTTTGCAGATCTGGATCAAGCTGATCTCATCCATTGCTTTTATTTTGTTCTGGATAAATGATAATAACTCATCAATAACTATGTTGCACGAATCACATTTCGTTTTATTGTTAGCCATTTTGACCGCGTTACATAAGCTGCGTCTCGCGCGAGTGCTGCGAGCTAACTGATATTAGAAGCATCAAATGTGTGAACCTCGATTCCCTGAAATCAGATGCCTCATCTGTCGATTGGACCCCCGTTGTAACTGGTGAGACCGTTGATGACAAAATCCTGAAGTTCAACTCAATTGTCCTGGGGCTGTTCGACAAGCACGCAACAATGAAAAAGGTCAGGGTAAAACATTTTCCTGCTCCGTGGTTGACAGACGCTATCAAGCGTTTAATGGCAAAAAGAAACCGTGCGAAGGGGCGATATAAAAGAGACCCAACCGATAACAATCTCCTAACATTTAAGCGCCTTCGAAACCTATGCAACCGCATGTGCCGTGACGCCAAGCGACGCCACATCTATGAGCGTATAGAAATGTATACCCCAGTTCAGGTCTGTAAATTTCTTAAAACCCTTGGAGTTGGCAAGTCCCAGGAATTTTCTTCAGGTGATATCGATCTCAACGGTCTTAACCAGTTCTTTTCTTCTCCCCCCCTCGTGATAGACCCGCCACAAAGCAGGCAACCCTTCGTCATCTACGGTTGAAGGCTGCAGTCTGTACCTCACCGTTCAACTTTAGTCTCGTTGGAATCGGCGCAGTTAGAAAGGCAGTGCTAGCGGTCACATCCAAAGCTGCTGGTGGCGACAACGTCAGCCATCAGATGACCCACAGCGTCCCTGAAAGTTGCTCCCTCCAATTACCCACATCATAAACTTCTCTCTATCAGCTAGATCTTTTCCTAGTCTGTGGAAGAAAGCTCTTGTCATCCCACTGCCCAAAAAAGTCAGCGATGATATACAGCTAGCCATGAATCAGAGGTTGGTTACGGTGCTGGCCGCCCTGCTTGACTTTAGCAATGCCTTTAACTGCGTCGATTTTGACATTCTTGTCGCTATATTAACATCGCTGAATGTCTCCTCCCACGCTGCTGGCTGGTTCGACTCATACCTCAGAGGTCGTTAGCAGCGCATTAAGTCTGAAGAGACCGAAACTCAATGGTATGATCTTTCCTCAGGAGTGCCTCAAGGTGGTATTCTCTCTCCTCTTCTTTTTTCAGTCTTTATAAACTCCATCTCCGACGTCCTTTCATCTTCGTATCATCTGTACGCAGATGATCTACAAATTTATCGCCACTTTTCCCCCTGCGATGTAGTTTCATCCGTGGAGGCACTGAATGCTGACCTCGAGAATGTGAAAGACTGGGCCTTATCATACGGGCTGTTAATAAACCCGAATAAATCACAAGCCATGATTTGAGGAGCCAGGCACACTCTTTCCTTGTTACAAAACTCATTGTTCCCGTATCATATAATGGCATCACAATAGAGTACACAGATGAGGCGAAAAACCTTGGGGTTATTTTTGACAACCAGCTGTCTTGGTCTCTACATGTCAGCGAGGTCAGCAGACGGGTCTTTGCGTCTTTTCACTCCCTCAGGTGTCTGCAGTACTCCTTGCCGCGGCAGACCAAAATCACCCTTGCTCAGTCCCTTCTCCTGCCGCTAATCGACTACGCCGATTTCTGTTGGGCGAGCGCGAACTGTTTTGAACTACTTTATTACGTGAATAGAGCAGACGCATGCAATTTACACTTCATTTATATAGAGTTTTGTACCTAAAATAGTTAGTCAACCCAAAGCCGCGATACTGAAAAGTTGTCTTACTTATTGTGAAAACTAATAAATCTGTGTGGTTAATTAAATAGTTTTTTTAAAAAGACCTGCGGCACGGACCCCAAAACAAGTGGTGTCAGAAGTGGGATGCCAGAAGAAAAACCTTGCTTCGTGTAAGATCTGGCATTTAAAAGAACTCGCGGTCCCTGTCGCATCAAGAAAGGTCTGTAAATTCAGTGCCGTGTTGCCCGATGATAAGTCTCCGCCTTCGCGTGAGCCGCGTGTAGCCCGCAGCATCACTGGTCACCGGTTGGTCGACAGTAAGCCTCAGCTCTCGAGCTTGAGCCTGCACTAACTTTCCCCTGGTCGACGGTCAGTCTCCACACATCCTGCTGTGCGAGCCCGCATCAGAAGAAGACAAGCAGATCATCATCATCGGTTCATCGAGTTGACTCAAACTTCATTTATATTCTTCATTTTATTCACATTTTCCAGCTCAATTCATCAAAACCAGTTTCGCAATAATTATTGCACTACGTCGTGACTCCAATTTCAAACAGTATCCGTCGAAGAATTCCGTAGAAATACGACACTTTTGTGTCGCCGGACACTCGCCGCTAACTACCTCACCTGTACCGACGTCACTGCTACAACGTGACTACGCCAGTTTTGGTACTTCGGGTCACTTCTTTCTACATCCCCGGGTTCTCCGAGATGTTCCTGGTTCTCCTGTGAGTTGATTCATCTTTTAAATTATCTGTGAATTGTGTTTTTGGGTGTGAATTTACAGTGTTTCTACGTTATTTTTACATGAACATTTTTACGTGAACATTTTACAGGGTTTATTTTATACAACACGTTTACACGTTTACTTTTACAAGTATAGTTTACAACATTTTAGTTTTGTGTGTCGCATATTCTGTTGCTCTGGATTTTAAATTTCATTCATGGTTCAACCGAAATAGGAGGAATTTGTTGACGTGGAATCTGCCCTCGAAACTTCTGATAGCTCTGCAAGCGAGGCAGAACCCGAACCGAAAGTAAAAGCGCCTAAGAAAAAAATGGCTTCTTCAGTAACTTTTTCGGTTCTTACTAAATTCATTCGGCCCTATAATGGTGACCGAGAAACCCTCCCGGCTTTTCTCACTAACTGCGAAAATGCAATCAGTTTAGCTACGACAGAACAACAGAACGTGCTTATAAAATATATTGTATCACAGCTCGAAGGCAAGGCTCAATTAGCCTGTTGTTTGAAAAATTTTGAAAGCTGGAGTGATATCAAGTCTTTCCTGAAAACTACTTTCGGTGAAAAGAAACACTCCACGCATCTCTTAGTAGCTTTGCAAAATTGCCGCCAGAAAGCCGACGAGAGCGTGACGCAATATTCATAGCAAATAGAGTCGTGTTTAACTCGACTTCAATCCGACATCCATTATAGCTGTGTGGATAAGAGCGAGCTTGTAGGAAGGCTAGCGGCGATGGAGGATTTAGCCCTCAACACTTTTATGTTAGGGATGAACACCAAATTTGCACATATTGTTAGGTGCCGCAACCCCAAGACTCTTTCCGAAGCCATCACACACGCTATCGAAGAAGAGAAAATCTTCAATCTTTCCCGGGTATCTCAACGAGCATCCCTACAATGCTCTTTCTGTCATCAAAGCGGTCATTCCGCTTCCGATTGTTTTAAAAAGAGAAAACAATCTAATGAAGGTCATCGTGTTCATGCTATCAATTCTCCTCCCTCTCAAAGCGGACCTTCTTCTTCAAAATTTGACAGGAACAAAAGTTGTGCCTATTGTAAAAAGGTAGGGCATCTTATTACTGAGTGTTTTAGATTGAAACGCAAAAACGGTGAGTCATCATCGTCTCCTCAAGCCAGTGTCCACACTGCGCTTGAACACTCAGATGAAATCGAAATCGAAACTGATTTAAACTAAAATCGGTTCCGGTTCCGTGTCTACCGGAGCCTAATACTCCTATCATAAAAGACACGTTATCAAAAAAATCTGCGCCTTCACTCCCCGAGCTTCTACCCAAGGCCAGTTCTGCTAAGCCTCCACTCAAAAAATGGGTTACCCCTAAGGCTAGCTCAAAAAATCAAATGCTAGGTCTTTACTCAAAAATGAGTTTCTACCCAAGACTAGCTCTACTACTACGCCTCTACTCGAAAATGAGTTTCCCCTTCAGGCTAGTTCTAATACTCTCAATGAGTCCACGAATCTCTCCCCTCAAGATAACTTGAGTTTTCCGGGGTTTACCCCTAGAGATTCTACATGTAAAGAAAGCACAGTATATACTGTTTTTTATCTCAACCCTAGGGTTTCGCTTCCTCACGTGTTTTTACAGACGAGCCGTTCACAGAAACCTCTCTGTTTCTTAATAGATTCGGGTGCTTCAATTTCCATTGTGAAATTCTCAAGTTTAAATAAGCATTCCGATTTGGGACCTCAAACTATTAAAATTAAAGGTCTAAATGACGACGATTCTCATGTAGAATCTCTTGGGTCCCTTGAACTTGATTTATCCTACCGATTTTCCCAACAGAGTATAGTAGCGCTGAACTTCAATTTATACGCGATTAGTGACTCAGTGCGCTTGCCATTCGATGGCATTCTCGGTAGCGATTTTCTGGACAACTATAAAATGGATATTAAATACTCGACTAAGACTTTGCAAATGCAAAAATTCTCTATTCCATTTTCGCTTAGCAATCCTTGCTTTATTATACCTGCTCGATCCGAAGCAGTTATTGAATGTCTTGTGTCTAATGACATTTCGGAATAAGACTCTTTGCGCGAAGCGCTGATACTCGATCACACATTCTGCGAAGGTGTTTACCTTGCAAACTGCATTGTCACAGTTAAGCCGAACTATAGAGTTAATGTCTCTATTTTAAATACATTGGAAAACCCAATCGAAATCAAAGATTTCTCAGTTCGTCTTACTCCTATGGATTTACCTGTCGACTCTTTTCAGAGCCCATCTCAGAATGTCTTCTCCACTTCTCATGAAGTTACCTCAGATAGAAAACAACGCGTTCTCGATCAAATTCGTCACGAACATTTAAATTCAGAAGAGAAAAAGGTTCTTCTAGACTGTTGTACACAGTACACAGATATATTCTATCTCGAAGGCGATCCTCTCACGTGCACAAATGCAATTCAGCATTCCATCAATACGGGTGATGCCCCTCCGATACATGTTAAATCATACCGTTTCCCCGAGGTTCATAAGCAAGAAGTTGAAAACCAAATGCAGAAGATGCTTGCTCAGAATATCATCAGACCTTCTATTTCACCTTGGAGTGCCCCAGTTTGGGTGGTTCCCAAAAAGATGGACGCCTCTGGCAAACAAAAGTGGCGCGTTGTCATTGATTATCGTCGTCTAAATGACGTTACCGTTAATGAGGTTTACCCTATTCCTTTGACCCAACTGATCGAGAATGTCTGTAACATTCTCGATCAGTTGGATCATTCGAAGTATTTTTCAACCCTTGATTTGGTATCAGGTTTCCATCAGATCTGTCTTAATCCTGCTGACTCAGAAAAAACAGGATTTACTGTAACTAACTCAAATGGCACTTCAGGCCACTACGAATTCGTTAGGATGCCATTCGGACTCAAGAATGCTCCTTCTACCTTCCAAAGATTGATGAATACCGTTCTATCCGGCTTACAAGGACTACATTGTTATGTTTACTTGGACGACTGTATTGTCTATTCCCATGATCTTGATTCGCACATCCAAAAGCTGAAACTCGTTTTCGACAAATTTCGGGAATTTAACCTAAAAATGCAACCCGACAAATTCAATTCAATTCAATATTCATTTATTTCAGACCGTTTAGTCCATAGTGTTAGTAACAATATCTTAAAGTCTAGAGTTAGTAACAAACATAAAATTAAAATAAAATACACACACACGCGAGCATCTCATCTCGTAGTGTGGAGCTGCACCCAACGACTCAACATTGGGGAGTCCCACCGGTCTATAAATACGCTCAGGATTCTGTTGGTGCTGCCGCGGAGGCGAGCCAGCATGGATGCGCTTCATTTTCTCATTATAGCGTAAAAGTCATCCGTACGCGCCTCCGCAAACATGCCAGAGGCACTGCAGAACCGCGGCAGCCGCAGCAGAACCCTGAAAGCGTTATTATACTGGACCCGCAGGTCGCTATATGCCCGCTGCTTAAAGTCAACCCAAAGGCTGCAGGTGTAAAATGACTGACAGTATGCTTTAAAAAGCGTGATTTTAACTGCTTTCGTACACCTAGCGAACCTTCGGGCCAGCATATTACAGCGGACAGCCAGCGACCTGCGTTCCCTCTCAATGTCCATATTATCTTTAAGATCATCAGTGACCCAGTGGCCCAGGTATTTGAACTTCTGTACCCTACATAGAGGAGTGCCACAGAGTGAGACTTCAGGCAGATTATGGTAGGTTTTAGAGCCTGATTTAAAAACCATAAGCTCACTCTTCTTTGCATTATACCTGAGCCCATGGGCCACCGCATAGGACTCACACATTGCCAGGAGCTTCCTAAGAGCACTAACCGACGGGCTCAGCAGCACCATGTCATCGGCATAACTGATGTTGTTCATACAAACACCATCAATATGACAACCAACATTGGCGCCGCTGAGCTCACCGATCAGTCGGTTCATATATAGGTTGAAGAGCCGCGGTGAGCTCAACCCCCCCTGCCTCACCCCGCACTCCAGCCCATACTCTTCCGAGTAAGCGCTAGCCCATCGTACGCTGTTCCTCTGATGATCATACCAGTACCTAAATAATGATACAATGTCAGACGGCACCGTTGTATCCTCACGCAGCTTACCCCATATTACGTCATACGACACCAGATCGAACGCCTTTGACAGATCCAAAAAGCAGGCGAACACCGGCGTTTTCCTAATGGTATAGTACTGGACAGTTTGCTTGAGGCACAGTATGGCGCTCTCCGTCGACAGTCCCGGCCTAAAGCCGAATTGAGCGTCGTGGAGTTGTACATGTTCAGCCAACTGCTTGTCAAGCAAACTGTCCAATACCTTTGCAACAACTGTAGCCAGGGATATAGGCCTGTAATTGGACACGTCAGAGGCGTCCCCAGTCTTACTCTTTATGATCGGTACGACAACAGTATGCATCAAGGCCTGTGGCAGATAACTATGACTAACACATAAGTTAAAAAATAAGGAGAGGACTCTTGGTAAGTGGGGTCCCGCCAGCTTAAGGTGCTCGATGCTGAGACCATCATGACCCGGAGACTTACCTCTTACCATGCCTCTAATGATGGCTTCCACTTGTTTAGCGTTAAACATGGTGGGTGTCCCCCCGCCACTGGTCTCAGCCTCGGTCACGCGTTGCTCGCGTGGCAACAGTGATTTCACAGTAAAGTGCTGTCGAAACAAGTTCGCTATGGCAGTAGGCTCATTCAATCCAGCCACGCTCACGGGCAGACCCGTCTTTGCATTTAGTTTATTGGTCGACTTCCAAAACTTTCCAAACAATTTTTCTGAGTGTGTTTTTGCAAGCATATCCATCTTAATTTGTTGCTCATTATTTAAACAGAACTTTAATTTAGCTTTAAAATTTTTTCTAGACTCACACATTTGACGAAAAACACTCCCAGATGTAGTTTTACCACACAATAACCACATCTGATAGCATAGCCGGGCCTCCCCGTGTGCGTCACTGACATGTTTATTCCAGCCTGTTATATACCTATGACTCCTCACCATATCCCTACCTATGTACGTACATTTCGCACCCTCTCTGAGAATATTTATCACACTATTATACATATTATTCAACAATGTACAATGATAAGTATTGTGACACAATTTAACAGAACATTCAGTGCATTCTGGGGGGAAATCGATTACCTTTAGCATGTCGTTACAATATTCATAATATTTCGCAATTTGATTCTTATCTCTTTCTCCCCATCTCACTTTATCGCAGTACACATAGGAAGTAGTTAATTTTTGATTTATCACAGTGATATCACATTCAAAAACAATAGGATAGTGATCAGATAGGTATACCCCATACAACACTGACGCATTTATAAACAACCTTTTCGCCGCAGTCGTCACTATGCAATGGTCTAACCAACGTCGGGAGCCGCTGGCTTGGCAAACAAATGTGTGCGTATCACTAGGTAGGAGTTCACCGTCAATACACGACCATGTTTGCTCGGCGCATGTACTCAGCAACTCTCTGTGGAAACGTTCTCCCGGGTGCGCGTTAAAGTCCCCTAATATAATGACTGATTCCACGCCTTCAGAATCAATTATTGCAGTTATTTCACTAACACAATGACTAAACTCTATTAAACTGTCACTTTTATTGTTATCAAATGGCATGTAAACGGAGAATATTAAAAATGAACGGTTATTATTCAATATTTTTATAGCCACTATGCGATCACTGTTACAGGAAATAACCGACACTGTTTGGAAAGCGGTTTTCCTCCACAACAGGGCCACCCCGCCGTATGGTCGTCCACGAATGATTCCAACAGACGTATCGATGGCTGACTTGCCCGTGTATGCAAAGTCCTCATGCAAACTTCCAAGATTGGGTAACTCATGTGGCCATAACCATGTCTCTTGAAGGGCAATGACATTTGCGAATGCGACAAATGCGAGTTTCTGAGACGGGAAGTCTCCTACTTAGGTCACATGATTACCGATAAAGGTGTGTCTCCTAATCCCGAGAAAATCAAGGCCATTTCAGAATTCCCTGTTCCTCAAAATGCTAAAGATATAAAAATTTTTCTTGGTTTAACTGGCTATTACCGCCGTTTCATAGATAACTTCTCTAAAATCACAAAACCATTGACATGCCTTCTAAAAAATGATATCCCTTTTATATGGTCTCAAGAACAAGAATTTTCATTCAATTTTCTCAAAGAGAAATTGATTACGGCTCCTTTACTACAATATCCTGACTTTACACAGCCTTTCGTGGTCACTACTGACGCTTCTAATTACGCCGTTGGCGCAATTCTTTCCCAAGGCGAGATCGGCAACGACAAGCCCATCGCCTATGCGTCCCGAACTTTGAACAAGGCCGAAGGAAACTACTCTACTACAGAGAAAGAACTTTTAGCTATTCTTTTTGGAATTAACACCTTCCGCCCTTATTTATATGGGTATAGGTTCAAAATTGTTACCGACCATCGTCCCTTAGTCTGGCTGTTTAACGCTAAAGACCCTGGAGGTCGTCTTCTACGTTGGCGCTTAAAACTAGAGGAGTACGATTATGAAATCGCGTACAAACCCGGCAGAGTAAATGCGAATGCAGATGCTCTTTCCCGTAACCCTGTCAATGCCATCTCTCATTCTAACCTAAACAAATGCTCTTATGAGATTTACTTTAAAAAGCAATTCACAAAATCAGTATCAAATGATACTCAAATTCAAGAACACAATGAGCCATTACATCTTTCAAAACATAAATTAGTCGCTTGTCCGACTTCTCTAGATTTCGACTACTCTATGCCGAGCTGCGAACAATTATTATCCACAGTAGACAATTCTGCTGACTTGCTATCAGCCGAGCGCGAGCCCGAGACCGTGCTCACCGCTCATTCCAATAATAAAAAGTTTTACTTTTTATTTACCAAGGTTCATCATTACGATGAAACCTCATATAGTCATTTACAACCTAATAATGAAATTACGTGATGTTGTTATTGCTGAAGATCAAACAGAATTAGCAATTCCCGATTTTTCAGAACCTTTCACGAAATTAGACTATACAAAGGTTTACAATATCATTTCTTTTGTGTTTCACGGCACTAATATCAAGATTCATATCTACAAAAATCAAATTAATTACCCTTCACCCGTCGAAGTTCCAAAAATATTGAAAGAAAATCACGGTACCACTATTGCTGGTCACCCAGGCATTCAGAGAATGTTTAACAGAATTAGAGCCACTTATTATTGGAAAGGTATGCGCTCCGACATTGAGCGATTTGTTAAAGACTGCAGTCTATGTAAAATAAATAAACCCTTACGGAAATGTAACAAGGCTCCAATGATTATAACATCATCTAGTACCAAGCCCTTTGAGCGATTAGCTCTGGACATTGTTGGTCCTCTGCCTGAGGCTGGATTTCAAAAGTTTAAATTTATCTTGACACTTCAAGATGATTTGACCAAATTCTCTTGCGCTTACCCTATGATTGGGTCTACTACAGATGAAGTTGCGCGTAATTTGATTCACTTCTTTTCTCTTTTTGGATTTCCAAAGATGATCTTATCCGACCAAGGTACATGTTTTACCTCTGAGTTGTTTAAACAACTCACGCAAATTCTTAAGGTTAAATCCCTTTATTCAACTCCTTATCATCCCCAAACCAATGGTGCGCTAGAACGCAGCCACGCTACTCTTAAAGAGTATTTAAAATCATTCGTTAACGAAAACCACAATGATTGGCATTGTTATTTAGCTACGGCTATATTGGCCTATAACACTACTCCTCACTGCACAACGCAGTTCACTCCTTTCGAGTTACTTTACGGTTACCAACCGTCTATCCCAAGTAGTGTCTACGACTCTAATGACGGTACTACCTATCAAGAGTACATTAGGGCTCTACAATATAGGATGAAATATAGTAGACAACGAGCCCTTGAAAATATACAGAAAAGTAAAGAGTCCTCTAAAACATATTATGATGGTTCCACCAAGGACATTAAATACAAAGCTGGAGATTTAGTATATCTCAAACAGCATCACAGGCTCCGAAAAGCCTTATCTCCTATCTGGAAAGGACCCTTCAAAGTTTTAAAGGTCCACGACAAAAATAACGTAACTATTTGCGTCAATCGAAAACACGTGAAGTATCACGTTAATGAACTGAAACCTGGTTGAAAGCCTCTCTCATTTGTTTCAGGTTTCTCCACTTTCAAGGTTCTATATCAGAACCCGTAATACAAGAAATAGTCCATAGTCCTGGAATCTATTTCGACCCGACTTCCGTCGCATACTTTTATGATGATTACTGGAATGTGGTCACTCACGTCGAGGTCTCACATATCAAGCCTTATCTTGACAAAATTGAACAATCTATGAATAGTATTTCTTATCTTTGTAAACAAGCTCAGAACTTAGCTTATAACGTTGATTGTAAGGATACTTTTAGTCCTTTAGAAATATTACTTAATGCTGACTTACTGAAATTCGATTCCCTATTCCATATTATCTCTCAAGAGCCTCAGACACGTTTTAAAAGGTCCTTAGAATTCGGTGGTGAAATATTGAAGTTTTTCTTTGGAACATTAGATGCAGATGATGCTCGCAAGTATGATGCTGCTGTTTCAGCCTGTCAACAGAATGAAAACGAGATGTTTTCCTTGATGAAAGACAACATCCATGTTGTTCAATCTACGATTAATAATTTTAATGTGTCTATCCGTAAACTTAATGATAACGAAGATAGAATTAATAAACAGATAAATAAGCTTAACATAGTCGTATCTGAAAATGCTAAGATTAATAATAATTATATAAATGTAGCTAAAATTAATGGTTTAGTTAATATTCTTGAAAGCTCATTGTTAGCTATTTCAAATATCTTAGATACTATTTTGAATGCTATTTTATTTTCTAAGTCTAATATTTTACACCCCTATGTACTTACCCCTACAAGGTTGTTTACTGAACTATCTACAAATAGTAAATCAATACAGAAAAATGTTGATTTTCCTACTCCCCTAACTCAAGATAACATTCATACTATTATTGATCTTTCCAAACTGACGTCATATTATTACAACAATAAATTATTTTGTATTCTGCAAATACCTTTAATTAAACTTCAGAAATTTAATGTTCATAAAATGATAGCTTTGCCTACCCCTCATGATACAAGCTTTCAGACTTACGCTCTTATTTACCCCACTAAGCTATATATGGCTGTAACAACTGATAGGTTGAGTTACGCACTACTTGATGATGTCAATGTATGTAAAACTGTTAATTATGATTATATTATATGTCCTTCCGTATCCGTCTTATCAACTATTAGTAACCCGTCTTGTGAAACTAAGCTGTTGACTGAAGTCACTTTGTCACTTCCTGAAATATGTAATTCTAAGTTGTTATATGGTAGTATTAATTTGTGGCAAAAGCTTCATGATGGAAAATGGATCTATGTTCAATCTAAACCTAATAAGCTCACTGTTAAATGTAAAGATGAAATTAAAGATTATACCTTATCAGGTACCGGAATATTATCACTTGAAAATAATTGTGTTGCTTACTTTCAGACTTTACAGCTTTCACCCTCTCATGTTTTTACTTCAACCCTTCCTCGTCAACTCTCTATTGACTTTGATATTACAGAAGATGAATGCTGTAATCGCAAGATTATTAATAACACTATTGATAAGCTATCTCCATTACATTTGTCTCATATTAATTTAGAATCTTTAAATGTGGCCTCCCATAAATTGGATTATTTAGAAAACCAGATAAAGCAGGCACAAAGCCAATCTCATATCGTAAAATATGCATCTTATTACTCTATTGCTACTTATATTATTCTTGCTGCTATTTTTACATATGTTACTTATAAAGTTTATAGAAAATGTTTTGTTACTGATAAAAATACTTCTTGTTGCATTCAAATCTTTAATCAATGTTATAATAAGAAAATTAAAAGGGATCAAAATAAAATTAATAATTCTATTGAACTAACTGAGTTCACTGATGATGAAGAATGTGACAAGAAGTCAATCAAGAGCCTTCCAGAGGCTTTACCATTTAGTGATAAGAAAACAGCATTTCAGAGATCTTCCTCTAGAAATCTTAGTAACTTTTAAGTTTTGGGTTAGTAATACTAAGTTTTCTTATCTTGTATACTTATAGCAGTTTTCACACAGCCATCCCTACCTTGCATTATATTCTTTTTCAGTTTCTACCCTTCGTTTATCTTAATGATAACCTTCGTCTTATTGGGGGAGCTGTTATGAACTACTTTATTACGTGAATAGAGCAGACGCATGCAATTTACACTTCATTTATATAGAGTTTTGTACCTAAAATAGTTAGTCAACCCATAGCCGCGATACTGAAAAGTTGTCTTACTTATTGTGAAAACTAATAAATCTGTGTGGTTAATTAAATAGTTTTTTTAAAAAGACCTGCGGCACGGACCCCAAAACAGAACGAAGATCTTCTGAACAAACTCGAACGATTTCAGAATCTCGGGATTCGGTTTATCTTCGGGCTGCGCAAATTCGACCATGTCTCTCAATTTCGCAAAGAGTTGGGGTGGCTTCTGATTCGTCGTCGCTGAGACTCTTTTTTATCTTTTCAATATATTGAAAAATCCGCGCTACCCCAGCTACCTTCGAGACCGCTTTGAGTATCTCTTTTCAGGAGATCGGCAACGGAGATCTCACACGGTCTCACTCTTAGCCACTCCAAGGCATACCACTTCCGCATATGAGCACTCCTTCAGGTTGCAGGCGGTCCGACTGTGGAACGCACTTCCTTGTGCGATAAGAGACAGCCCCACTCTTTTCGCTTTCAAAAACAGGGTAAAAGAGCATTTCTCCTCTCTTTTTTGTGATAGTTGTAGTATGTATATTATTATTATATGTTAACTTTATGTACAGGTTTATGTATGTATTGATACGTATTTAGTAGTTTGGTATATACGAGTATGTATTTTATTTACCGTATTTTATAGATATGTAATTTACTTATATGTATTTTATTATTGTTTAGATATTGTGCACTGCCTACCCTTGATAAAATTTCCTGTCATGCCTTGGTTTGCTGGAGGAAATCTCTTTTTAGAGATAAGCTCGCCTTTGTACATATGTTTTCTCTTAATGTATCTTTTTTAAATAACTGTGTTCAATAAAGAATTATGAAAAGCTCTAACTGTAATATTTGCAAATCACAAGGCTGGCGTTCTAATTGCCGAGTCTGCCGAACAGAGGCAGGCTTGTTTTAGCACAATAAAGGGGCATAGCGCACAAGCTAGGGCTTCCGAGTCTGCCGAACAGAGGCAGGCTCGTTTAAGCACAATAAAGGAGCATAGCGCAAAAGCTAGGGCTGCCGAGTCTGTCGAACAGAGGCAGGCTCGTCTAAGCGCATTGAATAAGCACAACTGCCAAGTACGAACGGTAGAAAAATCTCTTATAGAAACTTTTGACAAAACCATAAATATATTCTGTGACCAGGTGTGCGAAGTATGTACTAAAAGGTGTTATCCTAATCAAGTAAAAATTCACAAGATAAATTTAAGTCGTGCTTTATACCTACCTGCAGAATTAACAAACAAAGGTAGTGTACTGGTATGTCACCGTTGCAATTAACACATTACCAGCAACAACATTTCAGGACCGGCCAAAGCTTACTGGAATAATTTAAATCCTGGTGAAGTTTCTGATATAATAAAGAGTCTGACACAACCTGAACAGCGATTAATATCAAGAATTATACCTTTTGTAAAAATAGTTAAATATGATGGATTATTTGGGCAATATGGTTTTAAAGGACAAGCTGTACTTTTTGCATATTTGAATTTACTGAAAAACTGCCTAATACTTTACCTAGATCTACGAACAGTATAGGTATGGTTGTCATTACAGAACATCTGGAAAACTTAAATATATCACGTGAGTATACTATTTCACGTGCGCGTGTATATGAGGCCCTGAAGTGGCTCATAAGGAACAATCCCTTATACCATGACGTAATTATAGATAACCACGCATAAATGTCGCAAGAAGATCTCATTCGGGTACAACGAACCGACATTAATAATCATGCCAAGAATGATGATCAAACGATATTAGAGCCGACCACTGTAACAGATGTGGGAGAACTAAAAGCTTATATAATGATTAATAATTCAAGGCGTATTTTTAGGGCTTCTTGGCATCAAGGGAACAAACAAGTTTTCAATGCTAACTATGCAGGTAGCCAATGTGGTGCTATAGTTCTCGCGAACATTACAAGAGCAGCAATATTGTCACCGAGATTATGGACTAACAACATAGTAAAATTAAATATGCTCGATGGTGACGCTCTATGTATACAAAACTAAGAGATCTATCAGGAGATAACCTACTTGTACCTCATATCGATGAGACAGGCTTTTTAGAAATACGCCACTTTGGTGCCATTAAGGATACTTTCGTGATGTATACTCACACTTTTAGAATTGAATATGACGAGGAAACAGATTTAGTTGGATGTTGTCGGGACTCAGGAAACTTTAAAAATTTTGGGATGACATTAAAAGAAGCTATAACTGTAATGTTTGCAAATCACAAGCCCGGTGTTCTTATTGCCGCCTCTAAAACTCTAGGCGTCATGAATTACGATAGTAAATACTATTTCTCCGACTCCCACGCGTGTGGTCTTAAAGGTGCAAGTGCCTCTGACACCCACGGTAAAGCGTGTGTTATGCAATGTGATTCCCTAGATGACCTTGTTTAGGTTTGCAAACGCGCTACAAGTTCAGGTAATGTACAGTATACTCTTAATTACATAGACTTTCATATAACAAATAATACTACACATCAAAATTCGCAACAATCACTGCTGCAACTACAAGTTACAACAGCTAAATTAGCACGAGTAACAGAAACTAATCTGAAACAATCTACACAGCAACATCAAAAATTACCACCAGCATTTTTCTCTCAATCTCTAAAGGATAGTCACGTTTCTCAAAACATTCCCGTACACACTTCAATAATGGCTCCCATCGACAAACCTTCAGAAGAACAAGTGCTAGATGTATCAAATAACAAAATTACTAGAGAAACAACAGACAACATTGTTAATGTCAGGCATGAACGAAAAGCAGAAGAATTTGCTTGGTTTTTCCTTCTGCCTTACGAAGTAAATGGGCTAAAACAACCAAGAAATAACAAAATTTTGCCTCTGGATTACTTCCAATATAGAATTCTAGGGAACGATACTAGGTTTCAACGAAATGATTATTTGTTTTACGCTCTATCAATGTTTGAGTACCGCAGAATAAAAGCCACAATATCCGCTTGCTGTAAAAAAGTCGAAGGTCAAGATGGCAAAGTAGAAGACGTACATCTATATCTTAAAACCCTTAGAGGCTCAGTAGCTTATTGGCATACTACACTGAAGGAATTGTTGGCATAAATTCGATGTCTAGGACAACCAACTTACTTTTTGACATTTAGTTGTAATGACATAAACTGGCTAGATATGCGTAAAGCTCTGCTTATTGCCGATGGACGACCACTGGACAATCCGAATGATTTGGGTACGATATCAACACAGTGGCTAATAGAACAATTCCCCGTTACTGTAAGTAGACATTTCATGCATCGCTTCAATGCATTAATGAAATTTATGTTGAACAACGACCAAATTTTAAATGGTCGAATAAGAGACTACTGGTAGAGAATCGAATTCCAAAACCGAGGAAACCCCCATGTCCATATGGTATTTTGGGTAGAAGGTCACGCATCATTTGATGCGGAGGAGGGGTTACAACAGCTTGACCAAGTATGCAGTTGTGACCTACCGCCGGAGACATCTGAATTACATGAATTAATTAAAAAAAAACAATTACACAAACACACACATACTTGCTACAAAAACAATAGTAAATCATCAACATGCAGGTTTGGTGATCCGACAATAGAATGTGCCGAGTCTCGTATTGTGTCTCATTTCTCAGACGAATTCATCCGCAGTGGAGGCAGAATTTGTATACTGAAGCGAAGAGCAGAAGCTGGATGGGTAAATAATTATAATCCAACTCAAACTGGAAAGCCAATATGGATATCATTTTTAAAGAAAGGCAAGTTTCTGCATGCGAACATGCTTTTATACTCTGTCATTTAAATTTTAGAAACAGTTCGAGAAAATTTACATTTTTAAATACAAGAAAACCTGAGCAAAGATATAGGGTCCTTAAATTTAATTCAAATGGATTGGCTACCGGATACTGTAGTAATATATTCGAACGTTATGAAAATCGGCCTACTGAGCATCTTAATTACGATTTTAATAATATGTGCCTTCTTGAATTTGCAATGCTATTTGAACCTTATTATGTAAAATCAAACCAGGACTCCGAAGATTGTGTCGATATATATGAATCAGAAAATCAAAAACAACTTAGAGATAATAGCAAATTTGTTTATCAGGAATGTTCCTGCCGTCATACGCGTGCCGTATTTTGTAACTTCAAGTGACCCAGAAAACTATTACTATAGTTTGCTTCTACAGTACGTTCCGTTGAGAAGTGAAAGTGAATTAATTATCGACTATGACACAGCTAGAGTAGCGTTCCTGGCAAGAGAGTCTCATCTCTTCGCTTGGAGATATTAAGAGAAGGAGACAGACAACTAGAAAACGCTTTTAATCAAATTCACGCATTTAACATCTTAGATCAAGAAGCACAACAGGAATACTATGAAGGAGAATTAGAGATGCCAGAACAGCATATGACCGACGACGAGTTTGACAATGCTAGAAGAGCAATGAATATTGGACAAAAGGATGCATTTTTGTTTATCACAAGAAGTATATCACAATAGTTAAATAATGATAGCGATGAGCGTTCAAAGTTGTTTATTACGGGCAACGCTGGCACAGGAAAAACATTCCTCTTCAATTTGTAAAAAATCAAGTAAATCGATGTTACGTCAAACAAGTTGTTAAAGTTTGTGCACTAACAGGGGTAGCAGCGCGTTTTGTAGGCGGATCCACGTTGCACTCGACACTAAAATTTCCGGTACAAAAAGATGGTAAAATAGTGCAAATGCCTATTCTAACTGGTAATTATTTGCGTTTGATGCGGCAACAATGGCAACATATACAATTTCTGTTTATAGATGAAATATCTATGGTCCCCTATGATATGCTTTGTATGGTGGATTCCCATCTTAAACAGCTTAAAAACAACGAATCTCTCTTCGGTGGTATAAATATTTGTGTATTCGGAAACTTAATGCAGTTGCCTCCTGTGCCAGGAAGTCAAGTCTTTGATCAACCCTCTAGATTGGTCCCAGCAACACATTTATGGCGTCTCGTTAATCGAATTGACAGAAAATATGAGACAACAGGGTAGCACTACTTTTAAAGACCTCCTAAATGCATTACGAATCGGTTATTTATTTAATCATATGGCTTGAATTAATGAATAGGCTACAGGGGAATATTCAATGTGCTAAGCCAGTTGGCCGCGTCAGGAGGAAGGTCAAACAGATCTCGGGGGGGGTCCATTGTAAGCTGTCAAAGGGAAGCGCTGAACGATCTGCTCCATAGTTTGTATTTCTACCCCGCACTCACACATGGCACTATCTCTCCAACCCCACTTGTGTCGGAAGTAGTTGCACCGACCGTGCCCAGTCGGGATTCTGTTCAGGAGGCACCATTGGTTGCGCGGTAAGCCGAAACCCGGTAACATGGACGTAGGGTCCAGGTCGTTCACGGTCGTTCCAACAGTAGCTTCGCTCCACTCTGACTTCCAGCTCTCGGAGAGGTCGTACTGGGGTGAGTTTTTTGCTGAAGCGTAAGGTGGGTGTCGAGACTTGAGTACTTAGTCGTGTGCAGGCAGACTGGGCTGGGCTCGTATCTTATCAGTTTCTCTGTTCAGTGCCTGTCTTCTACGAAGGTGTGGAGGGGCGATGTGACTCAGGACGTGCAGCCAATGAGTAGGAGTCTATTTAACGGTACCGGAGATACAGCGCATGGTGTCATTTAGCTTGGCGTCCAGTTTGTCTACATGGGCACTGTTCAGCCAGACCGCGGCACCATACTCGGCAGTGGAGTAGACCAGGGATATGCCGGATGTACGCAGGCAGTCGGCGGTTGCACCAACGATGTACCGCAGAGTTTATGGATAATGTTATTTCTGGTTGCAACCTTTTGTGTTAACTTCGAAAGGTGCTCCCTATAAGTCAGGGACCTATCGAGGGTGACTCCAAGATACTTTGGGCAGGGGCTGTACTTAAGAATCTGGCCGTTGAAAGGGATTTGTGGTTTATAGTTTGCCGCCTTATTGTTAAGATGGAAGCATGACACCTCCGTCTTGCTTGCACTGGGAATTAGGCGCCAGGATTTCAGGTAGTCTCCCATGATTTCCAGGTCGGTGGCCAAGATAGATTCTCCCATGCTGAAATCTCTGCTCTGCATGAAGAGCGCGAAATCATCCGCGTATATAAATTTAATACCCTTAGTTTGAGGGAGGTCGTGGATATAGTGGTTAAAGAGTTGAGGGGCCAGCACTGAACCTTGTGGTAGTCCGTCGTTTAGTATTCTAGTGCGGCTTTTGGCGTTTCCTAGGTGGACTTTAAATTGGCGTTCGGTCAGCATGCTTGAGATAAGGTTTGCTATCTCTCTGCTTGGAATTGCGGTCAGGATTTTGTAGACGAGGCCTTGTCTCCAGACAGTGTCGTAGGCTGCCGTCAGGTCTATGAAAACAGCGGTGGACTTAAGCTGATTTTGAAAACACTAGGGATTGGTGAACTTCAGGCAGAACATTTTGCTATTTTATTGAATCGGTTAAACAAGGAACCAACTGCCGAATTTGCGATTGAAAAGGCCCTGCGAAATTATCCCACTAACCAACAAAATCATAATCAAATGGTCCTCGAACATTGCCGTGCTAGTGGTGTACCTATTAACAAAATAATAGCACAAGATAGTCCGATAGATTGTACTCTAAAAAAGACAGTAAAGATTTAAGTAATATTATACCTTCTGATATAAACAAGACAGTAGGGCTACCTAAAGATCTGGAAATATTCGTTGGGGCCAAAGTAATGTTGCGCTAGAATGTAGATGTGTCCAAAGGTCTGGTGAATGGCGCTATTGGACATATTACAGAAATCATATGGCCCAGCTTCCGGAGAGCGCAAATGTATGATACTGACATTCTATCTGTTTGTGTTGACTTCGGCAAAGATGGTATCCACATTATTCAACCCAAGTCTGTACAATTTTGATTGAATTACCTATACCTAGAATTGTAAATTATTCATCCATATGTCCATTTGATATAAGTTAAACAACTATTTTATTTAAATCTATCTTTTGTAGTTTCTTCGTCTTTCTTTTCCCTCAACGGTCCAATGTAGAAAAGAGCCAGAAAATGACGTGTACTAAGAATATATTAATATGAGTTTCAGTTGATTATTAGCCGCATGATCCTAAGATCATGCGGATTACTATAGGAACAACGTGTAAACTGATCCGCAAAATTACCATGACCGTTTTATAACAAGTCATTTTATTTAAGAAATAACAGTTGACATCTATCAGTCTCCACTTCATAGCGGTGACCAGCTTAAAAACATCGATAAAATTGATTGAATCAATACATACTTCGAACATCCGTGAGTTGAATTTTGTCTCGATTGCATTCAAGTATTTTTGTTCGATCGATCAATTGTTTTTTTGGATAGCATTTCTACCTCGTGAAGATAGCCATTTTTTAAAGCAAAAATTGTTTGTTATATTTGGATTATATCATTGGTCACAGCGGACCGTAAAATTGTCTTTTTTAACATGATTACAATAATTAAGTGATTTTATCTTAAAAAATAACATAAGCAATGGTGCAATTCTAATTTTGGAAAAAAATGCGCAATACGTTACCATGTTGCGTTATTTAATTATGATCTTTAGCACTGGTAAAGCCCATTGTTGGCTTGTTGGAATGGAAATGGTTTCCATGGTGATGTTCTTGTTTTGAAACTAATTTGAATCGCTGTAAAGGTCGCGATTCCGTATTGTTTGTGTGTAAGTACTCCTATCAGATAGCTTTCATATTTTGGACAATCTAGCAAAGGTTTGTCTATTACTGATTTTTTTCTTTCACTATGACATCTTTTTCTAGACTAAGACCCTCCCAAAAACAAGAGGCGCTAATTCAAGAGTTATAGGAGTGACATAAGACAAATATATACTAAGGTGGTGTAAATATTCTATGAATAGGTCGTATAGCACTCTATAATCCTACTATACCCCCAAACTTTGGCATATTTTTATCACTTAATAGCGCTATAATAGCACTGACACATAGCTAGATAGTTAGATAAGTAATTTATTCATTATACGGCACAAACACACAACTCAAAAACATAGATGCAGAAGAAATATGTTGTGTATAGGCTGTGTGTCACCGCCCCCCACCTCTTCAGTCTTGCATTAAACGCGGTTACAAGCACACTGGCGTATTATTTACTAGTGGCGACGAGGATGGGATCAGCGCGCGTTTCTTTTTTAAGTACCTCCGCGTTTAATAAAAGCGCATCCGAGCTAAAATGCAAGTAAGTTTGTTCGGGCATATATTCTTCTTCTTTCTTAGCTTCGTTTTTATGAGAGCTAATCAACCTAGAAAGTACATCAGCCGTGTTCAAATCTGTTCTAACATACTCAATCTTAAAGTCGTACGCTGATAACTTGACCGCCCACCGCTGTAATCGGTTTGCTGCCGCACTTGGAATGCCAATGTTGGGTCCAAAAATGCTGACCAACGGCTTGTGATCGGTTCGTAGAGTAAAGCTACGACCATACAGATACTGATGGAACTTGTCTACAGCGAATACGATGGCCAACGCCTCCTTGTGTATTTGGCTATAGTGCAGTTCCGGTTGGGTGAGAGTTCGCGACGCGTACGCGACCACGCTCTCTCCGTCCGCGCCTGGTCCGCGCTGCGCCAGCACTGCGCCCAGCCCGCGCGCGCTCGCGTCCACGGTCAGCACGGTCTCTCGCGACATATCAAAGTGAGCGAGCGCACAAGCTTCACTTAATAATCTTTTCACCTGCTCGAAAACTGAGTTTTGTTCAGTACCCCAAAACCAATGTTTGCCCTTTTGAAGAAGCATGTAAAGGGGACCTAAGTACGAACTCAAGTTACTTATGAATTTGCCGTAAAAGTTAACCATACCCAGAAACGATTTCAATTCGGTTACGTTGGTAGGGTGCGGCATTGTAACTATAGGTTTAATCTTATCCGGATCTACTCGAACTCCGTTTTTGTCAATTATAAACCCTAAATACTTTACCTCACTTGACAAAAACTCACATTTACTTTTCTTTAGTTTTATTCCGTTCTTTTGTAGTATTTCTAATACGTCTTTTATTGTTTTCAAATGACTTTCTAAATCTTTGCTTTTAATCAAAATATCATCGTAGAATATCAGGACATCCCGATTTTTAAGAATATTTACCATCAATTTTTGAAATATTCCTGGGCTAGAAGATAAACCGTAGACCAAGCGATTGTATCGGAATAATCCTCGATGAGTATTAATAACCGTGTACCGTTTAGATTTTTCTGATAAGACGACTTGGTTGTAAGCCTGTGTCATATCTAGCTTTGTAAAATATTCATTCCCGCTGAGATCACTAAATAGATCATCCATTTTAGGAACCGGGTATCTGTCGACCATGAGTACTCGATTAAGGGTTACCTTGTAGTCGGCACATAAGCGCAAACCGCCGTCCGCCTTGTTCACAATGACCAGCGGCGTGGCCCAGTCGGACTGGTCCACCGGCTCAATGACGCCCGCGCGCAGCGTCCCATCGAGCTCCGCGTCGACGCGGTCGCGCAGTGCGTACGGCAGGGGGCGCGCGCGGCAGTATATCGGCAGCACATCACCTCGCACACACAGCTCCGCCTCACCGCCAGTAAAGCGACCCAGCGCACCGTCGAACAAGGACTTATGACTGGAAATAATATCATCCACTAATTTATTCTTATCTTTACCTTCTTTTCCTATGTGGTTATTTTGAACAATTACTGGGATGTTTAATTCTGTTAACCATTGTCGCCCCACTAAACTCGTTGTGCCGTTATCTATTACATACAGATCTAAAATTCTTTTATTACCCTTGTATTCTACCTCCGGACATAAATAGCCTAAAGGCCGTATGATTGAACCATCATAAAATTTTAATGATAAACAACATTTCTTTAATTCTAATTCGCTAAATAAATCACAGTAAACAGCCTTGCTTATACATGAAAGTGCCGATCCGGTATCAACCTCCATAACCAAAGTACGATTATGAACCTTAAGTTCAATACACACCGGTTTATATCTGCTAAGCGACATTTGGTACATTGGCTCTTCGAAGTCGTCGTCCGGTACCAGAGTGTCCTCCTCTTCGCTCTCGTAATGCGCCTGCGCATCGTTCTCCTCTTCTAGCAAATGCACCGGGGCCCGCTCCCGACCCCCTCTCGCTCCGCGCCACCCGCGCCCCGCGAACGCCCGGCCGCCGCCACCGCGACCTCTGCTAGCTCGCCACCCTCTGTTCAAGCGCCCTCCGCGTGACTCATAATAATCAGCAATACCCGCCGAATCCACCTGTCTTGCACTCCCGGCCCCGTAGGCCTCGCGTAGTTTTGGGCACATTCTTCGTAGGTGTCCCTTTACCTGGCAATAACTGCACACGTAGTCTTGGTATACACAATTATTCGTCATATGTTTACTATCGCCGCACTTCCGACAAACATTCAAATTTAATTTGTGAACACTCTCTGACACATTGGTGGTTGTGACGCCCGTTCTGTCCACTGCGCTGGCATCCTTCTCAGCCGCCTCAAGCGATAATGCCAGGGAAACCGCCTTATTGTAATCAATCGTGGTCTCGCTAAACAGCCGCTGCCTCGTTATCTCACTGCGCAAACCACACACCAACTGATCTCTGAGGTTTTCCTCTAGACTGGCATTAAAATCACAATATCGTGCCAGTTTCTTCAAATCGGCTACGTAGACCGCTATAGACTCCCCCGCTTGCTGCCGCCGCTGCCTGAAGTGATACCGTTCTGCTAAAATTGAGGGTTTTGGCTGTAAATGGGTACGCATCAGATCCACTGCTGTTTGAAAAACCAGTTCGGATGGTTTCTTCGGGCTGGCCAAAGTCGATAACAGCTCGTAAGCTTCTTCGCCCATCACAGAAATTAAAGTGGGTAGTTTCACATCAGCTGCTATTTTATTCGCCACAAAATACATTTCGAGTCTCTCAATGTAAGCCGACCAATTTCCCGTCTTCACCACAAACTCTCGAATTTTACCCACCGACATGTCTAATAACTTAATACAAAATCACTTTTTTATTTATGTATTTTAATCCTCGTTCGCACACCAATAGTAGCTGCACACACTGCACCGACGAATACGGACGAAGTGACTGAAGTTACCGATAGAGTATGCCGATTGCGGCCCAGGAAACCACCTGCTAGATATGGCTTTGAGGTAGATTAATTAGTCTCCTAATTAGGTAATTAGGAATAAAACAGCAAATTATGTTTAAAGTAAATTGTTTATGTTGATCCAAGAGATGGTGTAGTTAAGACATAGTAATAGTGTTACCTTTCGGTGTGTTTGTTACATTGTCTATTATTATAGTACCGGTGGAGGGAACTTTATACCTTTAAGTAGATAAGTTAAATATTTTATAGTACTTATGAGTAAATTTGTTAGGTTCTTAAATAGGGGTGGAGGTGTTGTGTATAGGCTGTGTGTCACCGCCCCCCACCTCTTCAGTCTTGCATTAAACGCGGTTACAAGCACACTGGCGTATTATTTACTAAAATATATCAAACAACCATATGCTATTATATATATACACAGTCAGGTCATAAGGTCTGTCACACAATAAAAACTTTTGAATTTAGAACGCTGGCTACAAAAAAGTTTATTGAATTCGAATTTCGAATTTTTCATGAAAATAAAAATGTGTACTTTTTAGAATTTTCCTCATTTTTAAATATGGAGTGGACACTTAAAGAAGACCGTGTCGCAGTTATTGCTTTGCATCGTTGCGGTTACGCGCCAATTCAGATTTTCGACTTACTGAAAAATTTGAATATAGCCAAAAGATTCGTTTATCGTACCATAAAACGATACAATAAAGACTCTAGTGTAGATGACAGGTCAAGAAGTGGTCGCCCTCGCTCTGTTAGGACTCCAGCAGTGATAAAGCTGTGAAGGCGCGAATTCAAAGAAATCCCATACGTAAGCAGAAACTGTTGGCCCTTCAGATGGGGTTAAGCAGGACCACGGTGAAAAGGGTGTTAAATGAAGACTTAGGGCTTAGGGTATATCGAAGAAAAACAGGACATCGTTTTGACGCTCGTTTAATGGACCTGAGACTGAAGAGATGCCGCGCTTTGTTGAAGCGGTACGCGGAAGAAAAGCATCGGGAAATTCTTTTTTCGGATGAAAAATTTTTCACCGTGGAAGAGAGCTACAACAAACAAAATGATAAGGTGTACGCACACAGCAGTGAAGAAGCGAGCAACCGTATTCCGCGTGTCCAACGAGGTCATTTTCCATCCTCGCTCATGGTTTGGTTGGGAGTCTCTTATTGGGGCTTAACTGAGGTACATTTTTGTGAGAAAGGCGTAAAAACGAATGCAGTTGTGTATCAAAAAACAGTCCTCAAGAACCTTGTGGAACCTGTTTCTCATACCATGTTTAATAACAGGCACTGGGTATTCCAACAAGATTCTGTGCCAGCTCATAGAGCGAAAAGCACACAAGACTGGCTGGCGGCGCGTGAAATCGACTTCATCCGGCACGAAGACTGGCCCTCCTCCAGTCCAGATTTGAGCCCGTTAGATTACAAGATATGGCAACACTTGGAGGAAAAGGCCTGCTCAAAGCCTCATCCTGATTTGGAGTCACTCAAGGCATCCTTGATTAAGGCAGCCGCCGATATTGACATGGACCTCGTTCGTGCTGCGATAGACGACTGGCCGCGCAGAATAAAGGCCTGTATTCAAAATCGCGGGGGTCATTTTGAATAAACTTTATTACCATAGGAATCTATGTTTTATTAAGTTCATTTTGCTATATAAATGTTTACATAAATAATAAACATGTCTAAATTATTTCATATTGCACATGTGACAGAACTTATGACCTGACTATGTATATATACATAGACTCAGTAATGTCATAGACGAATCTGTAACGCTGATATTCTGCCAGAGCTAAAACGGACGGGACAATTAACGGTGGCGCAAGAACACATTCATGTAAAATATGGTAAAATATTTTACATGAAATAGGAATTAAGAATCAAGTTATTTTTTTTATCTACACACGTATCATAAACCCTCTTTACTGCGTACAAAAACCGCACGTTACGATCAGCATAATGTTAAACTACTTGGTAAAAACTCATTTATTATCTGAAAAATTACACATTATGACCATATTGTCTAATTTTTCTACATATTATGACATTCAAATTTCGAACGCCGATGCCCGCCTGCTTGCCGCCCCTAGTTTGTCTGTGAAGTTGGTACTGACATTCAAATTTCGAACGCCGACGCCCGCCTGCGTGAAGTTGGTACTACAGAACAAGCTAAACAACTGCAGAGCCACAATGCCGGTCAAACATGCGGCTCCTGAACACATCAAAGAGAGCTTATGATGAGTGTGTAGATAAACTAGTGTATGTAACTGTACATAATTAGGCATTAAAACTCTCGAGTGATATTATTATGAAACTCGCCTTCGGGTCGTTTCGTAAACCCACTCTCGAGTTTTAATGCCCTCCATTATGTATCATTCACATAAAATACTATTATAAATGAGATAATGCAGCGTTGGCGGCAGGCAGTTCAGTTGGCAGCCCAGAGAGACGTGGACGTGGCCCCGACAAAGTTCTCACTCTTTCCCCAGCATGGAGGCCGGCGGAGAGAGCGTGAGCGCTGAGTGCTTGTACTGTCGCGGGTTCGCTATACTTCAGATGTTCGGCTGATAAGCCATCAAGACCTGGTGATTACCTCTGGTTCAATTTTTAATTATCTTGCACACACAATCGGCCAAGTTTTCAATGCTCGTTTTATTTTTTATTTGGTACATATGTTGCTTGACAAGTCGAGTCAGTCTGGGAGGTGCCTGGGTGAACATAACACTGAATTTCTCTGGTAGTTTATCGTTTGTTATTCCATTAATGTGGGAAGAAGATGTGTTTTTAGGCTTAATATCTTGTTAGTGCGGTTCCAAAAGCTCGAAAAATGCTTGTCCTCCATGTCCGTCGCTAGTTTATCAAGTAATATTTGATCTTAATTTTGCAGGTCTTTCATGCCTTTTTGAACTTAGTGCGAATTTTTTTGCGTCGCTCAGCTGTTTCTGTGTAATAAAAACCAGATAAAATAAATGTCATATATTATTTCAAAACGCAAAGAAAGGTTTTTGTAAAATTTTGGCAGTATGAAGTGCCCGGGTCGTATGACACATGTCGGAAATAAAAAATATATTTTTCAAAGTTTCGTGGCGGGAATTAGATATTTTCATCTTTGATTTCACAACATTATCCAACTTAAATGAAGTGAACAGTGAAAAGCGATTAAACTAAAACAATGGAATATTCAAATGACGACGTTTCCTTTTCTCGAAATCAAAGTGAGAAGTATATAAGAAAAGCAAAGATATATAATACTAATAACTCGTGCATAAACGAGCCATTTCGCCTTAACTATCCGACGGATATTAGCGTCTCAAGGTAAAATGGCGTCTTTTATGCAGTGGTTGAACAATCTACTCAATCAATTAATCAACCTTAGAAAGCCGTTAACATTTTGCGCTTAATTCCGTTCCTAAAGATGAAACCTAATATTATTGAACCAAGCATCACTCGACGTGCAGCGAACCTTATTACCAAAGCAATAAGGCGGAAGAAACTTTCTGATAGTAACTCGGTAGTGCCAAATAAGGTTGATATTATGCACTAGTTCTCGCTGTGTGCCAAACATATGGTACACTAAAGTTGTGTATGCTTTTCTAATACACAACTTTACTGTATAAGAAAAGCATATGCGAAAGTGCAAGAGAGTTAACACACATAATATCCATACACATATATATATGTCGCCATTGTCTCTGTACACTGTTGTTAACATGGCACCTGCGAGAATCGCGTTTCCCCTTCCTCCCTCGCTGGCTCTCGACCTCGACGCGTCAGTACGACAGTGACGGACGTTGTGACGTCATCAGAGCGATGTGCCAAGTATACTTTGGCAAGTAAATAGCTAGCATAGTCTCATTCAAGGTGCATCTTGCTGGTGGAAGTAACCATAGAGCGCCGTAACGTAACGGTTCTAGAGAACGGAGTATACTAATGAAGTCTTGAATACTACACAGGAAACAATGTCCGAATCCAGATCGTTCGCAACTCTGCATAGAGGAATGGTTTAAGGTAACTTTCTATAAATTGATGCTAGTAAGCCCTTCCACAACTCAGAAGTACTAGGGTTCTGTGTTCTGGTGGGTTTCTATAAACGCAACGAACGTTACGAATCCCGTTGCAAAGATATTATAACGGTGTTTATCATACAGTCAACCACATATATAACTGTGCAAATCTAAAAAAGTGCAATGCTGAATTTATTTATGATAAATATACGTATATAAATCAGCTGCTCTAAGAACCGAGACTTAAGTGCAGTGAAATATGAAATGATCGTCTTGCTGCTTCCTGACAAATCCAGACAGAAGGTGGAGCGTATGTCGGAGCTTCTGGTTCACACCAGCAAGTTCCCTCCTTCTGTTGGGCAGTCGGAACCTGCTAAGATATCTGCTCCAAAGTCGGCTGGGGTCGCTTCAGGTCCAGTGGCTGCCTCTTCGGCGCCCGGCACTGCCAAGCGTCAAATCAGGCGCGCTGGTCCGACTAAAGCCAAGAAATAAACATCTTTTCCGTACTCGCTATCACAATTTGGACGGGTAATACTCATTTTCCCAACAAGGTAGTTTATTTTATTCATTTATTTTTGTTCACCTTCAATAATGTTTATATTTATTTTTCGGTTTCTGTTTCATGCTTGTCTGAAGTCAACATTCAATCAATATCATGTTTGTCATTGTGTCATGCTTCTACTCCAACACTGCCCCAACGTTCATCCAACGTTGAGCTGTTGTTGCTGTATTGTCGGACGGAACGCAGGGCGTGTTCCTTAAAAATTAATGTATAAAAATAATGTTAGTGTTCCATATTACCTATAATGCTCTGTGTATTAGTGATTGTTCCACAATGTGTCCCGTTTCCATTTGTATTAGTGATTGTTCCACAATGTGTCCCGTTTTCGTGAAATTAGTCCATTTATGTGTATTATTCTTCCTCAATGTTTAAGATGAAATATTTTTCTGATTTTTCCCCGGTAAGCCCAGTGTATGTACGACTGGGTTCAGGCTATTTATTTTTTTTAAGTATTTGATTTTTTTTTTAGGGTAATATCGATTTATTATTGGGTTTATTTATTATATATATATATATTTGTATTCATTGTATTAGTATATTTATTTTAGACTATGGATACCTACAACTTTAGTAATAGTTTCTTCTCATCTTGTGATAACGATATTTCTGTTAGCGCGGGAAGTGTTGGGTCAACAGCGGATGATTCGCTGTCGTCTAACTTGAAACGGGTGTTTTCAAACCTTGGTGCGAACTTCAACGTTGTTCATATTAATGCACAAAGCATTCATACCAGCTATGCTGACCTTCTTGTAGTTTTTAGTGATCTGAACATACATGGCATTCTTGTTTCGGAATCTTTTCTCAAGCCGTCTCTTTCTTCTGTCATGTATGCTCTCCCAGGGTTCAGTCTCTACCGGAACGACAGGATAGGCAAGGCTGATGGCGGTGTTGCTATCTACCTTCGTTCTGACATCCCATGCAAAGTCATCAGCCAGTCGCCAAGCCTGTACTCTGGTTCTGCTGAACACCTGTTCCTGGAGATATTCTTGTGTCACAACAAAGTCCTCTTGGGTGTCTATTATAGCCCCTCTCTTCGAATCGACTATTTTAACTCTTTTGAAACCCTTCTCAGTGACTTGACTCCTCTTTATAGCGACACCCTAATTCTCGGCGACTTCAACACTTGCCTTCTCAAGAATAACGGTCGCTCAGCGAAGCTGAATTCACTTGTAAGTTCATTTAACATGCATATCCTTCCTCTAGAGGCCACTCACTTTCACCCACACTGCACCCCCTCTCTTCTAGATCTAATGATTACTTCTGACATGTCTAAGGTTGCTGCGCATGGCCAACTTAACGCCCCTTTCTCCTATCACAATCTTATTTACCTCTCTTATAAGATAAAGCCTCCCAAGCGTGCAGCTAAATTCCTTGACATTCGTAGCTTCAAGGGCATGGATATAACCTCCCTTAATTCAGACGCCTCTTCTGTCGACTGGTCGCCTGTCTACGGTAGTGAGACCATTGATGACAAAGTACGGATCTTCAACTCTATTGTCCTGAGCTTGTTTGATAAGCATGCCCCGGTCAAGAGAGTTAGAGTTAAGCATCTCCCTGCACCATGGCTTACTGACACGATTAAGGGTCTGATGGCTAAGAGAAACCGTGCCAAGTCTAGATATAAGAGGGATCCGACCGAAGAGAATCTTTTAATTTTCAAACGCCTCCGTAATCGTTGCAATCGCCTGTGTCGTGATTCTAAACGCCGTCATATCTACGAATGTATCGAGAGCTATACTCCAGCACAGGTCTGGAAGTTCCTGAAGACCCTTGGTGTTGGTAAGTCCCGGGACTTGGCAGCCGGAAATGTCGATCTCCGGGGTCTCAATAGTTTCTTTGCAACTCCCCCTGTCGCGATGGACCCCCTCGTCAAGGATGCAACCTTTCGTAACCTACGGTCCAAGGCAATAGCCCTCAACTCAGCATTTAATTTTATCCCTGCCGGAATCGGCGCAGTAAGGAGGGCAATACTAGCAATCTCGTCGAAGGCCATAGGTGAGGACAAGATCTGTTCTCAGATGATAACAACTATCATTGATGTTCTGTTACCTCTCATCACCCACATAATTAATGTGTCGCTTGACCAATGTTGCTACCCCAGCCAGTGGAAATTGGCACTTGTGATTCCCCTCCCCAAAACGTCCAATCCCGCCTCCTTTAAAGATTTCCGTCCCATTTCTATTCTGCCTATCCTCTCCAAAGTCCTGGAATCAATTGTTGACTCCCAACTCTCCTCCTACCTTTCCTCAAAAATGTTACTGAATCCCCACCAATCAGGTTTCAGGCCGGGTCACAGCACTACCACAGCACTGCTCAAAGTCACTGACGACATTCAATTAGCTATGGATCAAAAGCAGCTTACGGTCCTTACACTGCTTGATTTCAGTAGCGCCTTCAACTGCGTCGATTTCGATATACTAGTTGAAATTTTAAAGTCACTTTATGTCTCCTCGCACTCTGCTCGCTGGTTTGACTCCTACCTGAGAGATCGCCAGCAACGCATTAAGTCTGAGGAGATCTCAACGGACTGGTGTGATCTCTCCGCAGGTGTTCCGCAGGGAGGAATCCTTTCTCCTCTCCTCTTCTCGGTATTCATTAACTCCATCTCTGACGTTCTTACCTCTTCTTATCATCTGTACGCAGATGACCTTCAAATATATCGGCACTTCTCTCCGTGTGATGTGAATCTGACAGTAGAGGCGTTGAACGCTGATCTCGATAACATCAGGAAATGGGCTACCTCATATGGTCTGCTTGTCAACCCGGGCAAATCGCAGGCCATGATTTTGGGTACTCGTCACTCTCATAACCTAGTTCAGAAAATGCCCGTCGACCCTATAGTGTATGATGGTAACATAATTTCATACAGCGAGAAGGCCAAGAATCTTGGGGTTGTATTTGATAAATTGTTGTCCTGGTCGCCCCATGTTTGTGAGGTCAGCAGACGAGTCTTTGCGTCATTTCACTCCCTACGGAGATTGCAGCACTTCCTGCCGCAGCAGACTAAAATTACCCTTGCCCAGTCCCTCCTACTACCTTTAATCGACTATGCGGATGTTTGCTGGATCGGTGCGAACGAAGAACAACTGAACAAACTCGAACGACTTCAAAACCTCGGGATTCGGTTTGTCTTCGGGCTGCGCAAGTATGACCATGTCTCACATTATCGCAAGGAGTTGGGGTGGCTTCCGATCCGATTTCGTCGTGATATGCACGTTCTCTCCTATCTGTTCAACATTTTGCGAAATCCCCGCTACCCCTCATATCTTCGAGAACGTTTCGAGTTTATTTCCTCCAGGCATAGCAACCGGAGATCCCACACGATGTCTCTTCTTTCTACTCCTCGGCATAACAATGCCGCTTACAAACACTCGTTTAGGTTAACGGCGATCCGACTGTGGAACGCACTTCCCTGCGCTATTAGAGATAGTCCCTCAATTTTCACTTTTAAGACAAGATTGAAAGAGCATTTCCTTTCTCTTTCGTGATAGGTACTTTTATGTATGTATATATAAGTAGTATATGTTTGATATATATTTTATTTTTTGCTTTTGTATTTTATTTAGTGTAAATCATTTACTATATCATTTATTTTATTTTCATTCATTCATTTTTTTATTATATCATTTATTATGTTTTAGTTGTAAACAATTAGATGTGTACAGTTTTATTGCGCACTAGGACTCTCCTGTTGCACAATTTTTCCTGTCCTGCCTAGGTTTGCTGGTAGAAATCTCTCTTTAGAGATAAGCTCGCCTTTGCTCATAAAATGTTTTGTTACCTTACTATTAAGATTTCTGTGCAATAAAGAATAATAATCTGTAATAATCTGTAAATGATACACAATTGTTATTAAGGCTGTGGGTATAGTCAAATCCATCACATCTTTGAAGAGTTATTCCTCTTGAGGAGACACTTCCCAAATCCCAAAAAAATATATGTTATGAAGACATCCTTTTCCTACGATATATTAGTTGGAAAGAAAATGTTTGTCATATATGTTATGGGGAACTATACGAAAAAAAAGAAGATGTTGTTCAGCTATTACTAACCTAAAACTGGTTATTTCTTGGGATCCAAAATATAATGGAAATGGTTGGTTTTAAATTAAGAAAGATTTAGTGGTTTTTGAAAAATATATAAAAATCCCATAATTTTTGCACTGTTCTGCCACAGCGACTGCCATGACAGCCATATTGCAATGTGAGCTGTTATGAACTTTACCGTAATATGGTTGTGCCTAAAATTGCGACCACCATGAATCGAGTTGCTAATTATACCCATACACGAGCCTTAATCTGCCTGTAAACCACAAATAATTATCTCTTTTCTTATCTCCCTGGCTCTTTAATTTTTATAATGTTTATGACGTCGCTGTATCTGGTGCCTAAAACACCTAGTGTGAGGCCAGAGGATCGGCAACAACTGACAAGTCTTATTAAAAAAAAGAGTGTACTTTAGACCACACAACTGAAGTAAAACTTCTTTAGCTCTAATGCTTCAAAAATACATCTCCTGCACTGTGTCTGGCTATGAGAGGAAGAGAGAAAGAAAATGTGCGCGCACACCTCTCGTTCGCCTCGCCCGATCACGCTTTTCGTAACGCTCTCGTCACGCATTCGCCAGCTTACTCCCTAAGTCAAGCGTGCGTAAGGAAGATTTACTTAAAAAATGCTGGCTGTGAATTACAGGTACATCTGTTTAATTGATATAGATAACTCTCTCATTTAAATGAAAAAAGAGGTAAATTATATCTATACAATGAAATAACTTCCTTATTCCAAGCGTCGTCGTTGCGAGGTTTAAAACGGATTTGATTCTGTTAGCAAAAAATGTTGCGCGAAAAGAGATTACTTTCGAAAATAAACCTCTCACCTGTTACTTCTCTCGTTAATCATCCTCGCAGCATCTGGCACGTCATTAATTTTTATTAGACGTCAGAAAATCTGCAAAAAAACCTAAAACAAAGGTTTAATCACTTGGAAGTAAACGAGACATGAAAGTAAATAACGATGGCTCTTTGTTTGTTTACTCTGTTATTTTATTAGCAATGGAGAGATTGTTGCTGTGTTCATGTATTTTGTATTTCATAATTTAAAATTATTTATTGCACACATATATATGAGCAGATACATTAAAAGAAAACAAATGTACAAAGGCGAGCATATCTATAAAAAGAGATTTCTTTCAGCAAACCAAGGCATGATAGGAAAAAATATAATCAAGGGGGTAGGCAGTAATTATTGTTATTCTTTAAGCGATATGAATTAGTAAAGTATATGAAAATACGAATGATTCCAGCAATGGTGACTCTCGCTCAAGGTCTCTACGCCCGTTATGATAAAAAGACTTGATATAAATAATCAGAAGAATCTTGGAAAAAATATCAATTCGACTTTGATCACTTTTTTTTCTAATGTACTCATAAAAAGATTTATCTGACAGCACTAGGAAGGTTATAATTGTGATATGGCTGACTTGAACTTTAATAATTTCCGAATAACTTCGATTCACCGTGCTCTCATGAGAGATTAATGAAAAGGGCGTTTAAATCGAGATAAAACCAATAATCCTACTTTAAAGACACTCTGATCAAGGGCTAGATGTCAGCGTTGACATTATTGCAAACGTGTTAGGAATAAAACGGATACTTGGTGTACTTATAAGGTCTTACTCCATTGAACCGAAATTATACGTGTGGCATAGGGTCAACTGTCACAGACAGATGGCGTTATCTTTGTCTGACCCTGGACTGACCCATAGACTGACCCTGGAATGGAACTTGGAACCATCTATCACAAATACAGAGTAGGCATGAATACCTAGATTTTTTCAACGTAAAAATACGCTTACTCTTTCAATAATTCTACGTAGAGGTTATCTAAGGCCCATATATTATTAATAAGCTCTCAGCTCCGAGAAAATCTTAAACGCGTGAAAATTACTAATATTATATGGCAAAACCGTCATTGTGAGGTAGCTGAGACAACTCTCAGGGACGAGAGCGGTTTATAAATACGGGCCTTAGTCCATCCATCATCATTATCATCCATATAAATACGAGACAGGTTACCAAATATCAAATTATAACAATCCAAAGCAGGACGCAAGTCCAGGCTCGCTTATATTGTTTGCGAACCTCCGTCTATCCCATCCACCTACCTCTTGCCACTCTTTTCAGAAATCAGTTATCGTTGGCTGGGGATTTTTCTGGTCTTCATTTAATAACTAGACTGCAAATCTTCGTCTCCATCGCCATAGAGATTTTTTAAGCGCTTAGTGGGCGATTCAAAAATCGAAAAGTGGACGAGAATTGAGAGTATTTGATGGCGGTTTCACTGAAGTCGTGCACTTTCTATTTTTAACCTCTCGAAACCCGAGGGTAGTTGGGACGGAACGCGATTTTGAACCTTATGCCATGGTTATAAAATTTAAAACCTATAAAGGAAAAGTGGCGCCGGTGGTTTTCAAGAGGTTAATAGAACCACGTCAAAAAACAAGCTCAGCGCTCGCAGCAAACTCAGTCACTGAGCCCTTATTGAGTGGAAGGCAATCTGTTTCGCTCAGATATCAAAAAGCAATTTATTTCAGGAGATGCAACTCAGCTGACGCGTAAATCCTCAGCCTGGAATTACTTCTTCAGACAAACTGATCGCAACTAGAGAATCAGTGAGTTAAACGCGATTTAAGAATTAATTCAAATATCTCATTAGCTGCGCCGAATCATCACGCCAAATAGACTATTGAATGGCGGAATGTGGGCGCAAACTGTGCCTCTGTCTATAAAAATGGCGGGACACTACGCTTGTGTTCTATAATAACAATAAACAAACAAATAAACTTACCTTCACGCCTTTTCTTTTCCCATATTGATTGACATGCACATGTGTGCCCACTTTTATTTTTGAGTGCCACAGGGCTAGCCCATCGCCACATAACCTCTTAAACATTGTCTTAACGAAACTATTTTCCCAGCTGCCAAAGGCCACTCCTCTAGCTCTTCCCCTCACCGGGCGCGGTCCGTCTTTATACTCTCGGCAGGTTCGGGGTTATTCCGACGTGTCCGTTTAAACGCGACCCCAGTCAAATAGGGTTGGCCGCAGAATTGCTGCTCGCTGGGCATAGAATGACCCCCTCTTAATGTCTTGGGTAATGTCTCCGGTACTTATGTTGGGATTACCGGATGCACGTCTGACAGGACAAGAAGTTGCTGTCACTGCCTCTCGCTCGGGTAGTGGCAGCGCTATTATGAGGTAAATAAGTAATATAAGCGGCAGTTTATTTGAGTTGCCACCATCACTCAAGAAAATCCTCCGTCGTGTTGCCACTGTTGGCAGGGTAGCAGATGGGGCAATTTTGTTAAATACTCGAACGTGTCAGATTAAGAATGGTAGATACCATGCACACTGTTTAATAACTGCACCAGATCAAGGCTATCCATATAGAGCCGCGTGGTTAAAGCAATATATATAGAAAGCCTAGATCTGGTAGAGCTACTAAACAGATATCTTAATCTGACGCCCTCGAGTAAATCACAAAATCCTCTCTTGTCAGTTGATGGTCACTGGTGATTATTCCTCTGACTAAGTGATACTGATCTAAATGCTACTGCAGTCAGAAAGCAAGACTCGTGAAATGCGTTTGTGTGAGTGCTTCCATCCGTATAAGACTTCGACGAAGTATGAGAATTGGCTTTGTAAGTTTCGTCAGTGTAGTGTTCTTTGTCAAGTAGCCGATTGGCTGGCTCTATGCACGCGTGCACGCACACTATTGCAATGCTCAGGTCTCGCCTTCTTGCCTGTATTGAGTTTCCGCTTAGTAAAGCTTGTAAAGTATGAAAAAGATAACACGGTGCTTGACGGGTGTTAGTGAGGGAATATTGCTTAAAAACATCGACCAACAGGTCCATTACCGCGCATACGCGTGAGGCATCGCGATTTTAAACCTTGTGCCTTGGTAATAAAAATCAAGTGAATCCTTAATTTAATGAATGGATTACTCTCGTTTTCTCTCAATAATATCCCTAAGTGCGGATAGCAGTGAAGACGATGACAACTCTTCTAGACTCTTACCGATTGTTTGGGTAGCATCTGTTTAAAAAGTGGATTTTATTAAGTTTTAGGTTATCTGTCATATCACTTCTAAGAATTTATAAACTTTAGATGGACTTAAATGGAAACAAACATAGTCTCACGAATTTTCCCATATATTCCAAAATTCCAAATGTCTTTATTACTGTAGATATTTACACATGCTTAGCAATCGTCATTTTTTGCCACTTCTCTACATTGGACCACTGTGGGAGGAAAAGGTCGCAGAAACTCCCACAGATTGATTTTTAGATCTCTTTTAAAAATTGCTTATGCTTAACTAATAGAAAATATAATATTTAGTCATTATCATAATTAATAAGCAGGAATAAATATTTACAAAATTATTAACAGCAAGGTCTGTGTTGAACCAGATTAACCCCATACAGTCCCATCATTTAAGTAATCTTATAATAATAAAAATAAATAATAATAATCGTTTATTGATAGCTTACAACTTTTCACAGTGTCTCTAGGCCCCACACTAGGATACCCTGTGTCGTGGGGACTAGTCTCTTTCGCTTAATGTTTTTAAGTTATCTTATAATAATAAATTTAAATGAAGTTAAAAACAATAAATTGCATGCACAACAAAGCTGATAAATTAAAATAGCTAGTACCTACCCAAGTTGATTTTTTTGTAGTAAGTAGGCAACAAACAGAGTCTATATTTAACTAGCAAACTCATAAGTAATCGATACAATCAAAATTGAAGGATAAATAAAATAGTTAAAATGGTAAGGTAGTTAAGGGAATTAAATGTTATTGGGGATAGTAATCTACACAATCTACGGGAATTTTTGAAATGTGTTACCATATAGTACATTTTCAGTGCTGTCATAATCAAGTTCCAGAAGCCAGATACTTATTGTTTTTTTGCAGTGATAATTCGTGAGATGTAGTAGTATTTTAATTTTGTTAATTTTAGTGAAAAAGAAGGGCCTAACAATGAAAAAGTTCTCTGCGCGAATAACGTTCGGCAGAAAGGGACGTCCCTCGAAGGAAATCTTATTGATCTACTTTGATTTCGAATAGAAAAAAGCGCCGTTTTATGGAAGCGCAACAAGGTCATCATGATAAATAGTTGTAGGGTAGCGGAACGGCTTGTAATACGCGACCCGCAGTACCGCGCATTGCGCTCGCTCAACGCGAATCATGTGCGTGCCGGCGGCAGTACCCCAAGCAATGCAGGCAATGCAATACGAGAGAACTGACTGGCATAACGCATAATAGATCATTCGGACAGTTATTTCGTTTGCTACTATTCGAAGCTGTTTAAACCTAGACAGCTAACCGTGCGCTTTTGCTGAACGCTATCAGTTCTATAAAGCTGAGCAAAGACCTGGTGAAGACCTGGCTGAGTGGGCGGCGCGAGTGAGAAGATTTGCACAATATTGTGGATTCAAGTCGAACGAATTAGACGTTGCATTGCGAGATCGTTTCGTTCTAGGACTTGAAAATTGCAAAGAAAAGGAGAAATCATTTGCTGAGAACGATAACCTGACCCTCAACAAAGCCCTGAAGTTAGCACAGGCCGTGCGCGCTGCGCGCGCTGCCTTGAACGTCGCCGGGGGCGGCGAGGTGTTCGCGATGCGCGCGGGCGCCCCCGCCGCTGCCGCCGCCGCCGCCACCGTCGGGGCGGCTGCTAGTCAACCACGAACAAAGTGCAGTGTTTGTGGATATTCCAATCACGTTAAAGAGCAGTGCCGTTTTGTAAACTATACATGTAAAAAGTGTAATTAAAAGGGCCATTTAAATCGTATGTGTAAATCCAGTGTTAAAAAGAATTATTTCTTAGCTGAGGATGATGATGACATCTACGAAGGTATTTATGATCTGTATAATATTCGCTCAAACAATGGAAAGCCTATGCAGCAAATAGTGTTGATGGATAATGAACAGGTTTTGTGCGAGTTAGATAGCGGGAGTGCAGTATCTGTACTATCCTACCTATCTATAAGACCTAACGGAGCTTATTTGCAACATATTATGCTCTTGAAAACTCTGACATAAGGCTAAATTGTTATAATGGAACTAAAATAGTGCCGTTAGGTTTCGTGTTGCTGCCAATTACTTATGAGGGTCGTACCGAGCGGATAAGAATGTATGTTATCGAAACTTCGCTATCACAGCCGGTGTTATTAGGAAGAGATTTCATTAGTGCGTTCAACATGTATCTAGGAATAGAAAACTGTCTTAACATTACCAGTGAGGCTAAGGAAGTCATTGATTCGCTGCGATACAAATTCGCAGATGTTTTTTCAGATGGATTGGGAAAGTTCAAGCATTATAAGATAAAACTAAGAATAAAGGAAGATGCAGAGCTTAGGATTTTCAAGCCACGTACAGTGCCTATGGCTTTAAAAACAAAGGTCGAGGAAGAGTTAGATAGGTTAATAAAGTTAGGTATATTAGAGAAAATTGAACATGCGGATATAGCTACACCTATTGTTCCTGTATTACGAGCAGACGGAGGCATAAGAATATGTGGAGATTATTCGGTAACTTTAAATAAAGTACTGTTTATGGATAATTATCCACTTCCGCGCATTGAGGACCTTTTTGCCAAATTACACGGGGGCCAGGAGTTTTCAAAATTTGACTTAAGTAGGGCCTACAATCAATTTGAGCTCGACGAAAGCTCAAAAGACATTACTTGCATAAACACGCACAAAGGAATGTACCGTTATACGAGACTAGTCTTCGGACTTTGTTCTGCGCCAGGTATTTTTCAACAGCAAATGGAAAAATTGTTAGCGGACATTGAGGGCACGTGTATTTTCCTTGATGACGTCTTGATCACGGCCCCGAACAGGGAAGTGCATGTGCAACGTCTAGAACAAGTATTAAGTAGATTTAAGGAAGCTGGTTTGAAGGTAAAACCAAATAAATGCGAGTTATTCCAAGAGTCTGTCGAATATTTAGGTTTCAAAATTGATAAAAGAGGTCTACACAAATCAAATAAAAAAATACAGGCTATTTTAAACCTACAAAGTCCGAAAAATGTAACTGAGCTCAAGTCTTTTCTAGGTATGCTTAATTATTATAGAGCATTTGTGCCGAATGCTTCCAGTGTATTAAGCCCCTTAAATTCCTTACTTAAAAAGGAAGAAAAGTGGCAGTGGGGAAAGGAACATGAAGACGTATTCACAAAAATGAAAGAAGAGCTGGCTTCTGATCGGGTTTTGTCTCATTACAATCCCGATTACCCGACAATCCTGACGGTCGACGCCGGCTCTGAGGGCTTGGGCGCGGTTTTGGCACAGGTACATCCGGACGGATCAGAGCATGCCGTCGCTTATGCTTCGCGGTCATTAGCTTCGAGTGAGCGTAATTATGCTCAAATACAAAAAGAAGCCACATCGATCATATTCGGTATTAAAAAGTTTCACAACTATCTATATGGCAGAGCGGTGCCTTTTGTATTACGAACAGACCATAAACCACTTTTATCGATATTTGGTAGTAAAAAAGGAGTAACAGAAATGGCAGCTAACAGACTTCAGAGATATGCCCTATTTTTGTCGGCCTACAAATTTAAAATAGAATATACATAGTCAGGTCATAAGTTCTGTCACATGTGCAATATGAAATAATTTAGACAAGTTTATTATTTTTGTAAACATTTATATAGCAAAATGAACTTAATAAAACATAGATTCTTATGGTAATAAAGTTTATTCAAAATGACCCCCGCGATTTTGAATACAGGCCTTTATTCTGCGCGGCCAGTCGTCTATCGCAGCACGAACGAGGTCCATGTCAATATCGGCGGCTGCCTTAATCAAGGATGCCTTGAGTGACTCCAAATCAGGATGAGGCTTTGAGCAGGCCTTTTCCTCCAAGTATTGCCATATCTTGTAATCTAACGGACTCAAATTTGGACTGGAGGAGGGCCAGTCTTCGTGCCGGATGAAGTCGATTTCACTCGCCGCCAGCCAATCTTGTGTGCTTTTCGCTCTATGAGCTGGCGCAGAATCTTGTTGGAATACCCAGTGCCTGTTATTAAACATGGTATGAGAAACAGGTTCCACAAGGTTCTTGAGGACTGTATTTTGGTACACAACTGCATTCGTTTTTACGCCTTTCTCACAAAAATGTACCTCAGTTAAGCCCCAATAAGAGACTCCCAACCAAACCATGAGCGAGGATGGAAAATAACCTCGTTGGACACGCGGAATACGGTTGCTCGCTTCTTCACTGCTGTGTGCGTACACCTTATCATTTTGTTTGTTGTAGCTCTCTTCCACGGTGAAAATTTTTTCATCCGAAAAAAGAATTTCCCGATGCTTTTTTCCCGCGTACCGCTTCAACAAAGCGCGGCATCTCTTCAGTCTCAGGTCCATTAAACGAGCATCCAAACGATGTCCTGTTGTTCTTCGATATGCCCTAAGCCCTAAGTCTTCATTTAACACCCTTTTCACCGTGGTCCTGCTCAACCCCATCTGAAGGGCCAACAGTTTCTGCTTACGTATGGAATTTCTTTGAATTTGCGCCTTTACAGCTTTTATCACTGCTGGAGTCCTAACAGAGCGAGGGCGACCACTTCTTGACCTGTCATCTACACAAGAGTCTTCATTGTATCGTTTTATGGTACGATAAACGAATCTTTTGGTTATATTCAAATTTTTCAGTAAGACGAAAATCTGAATTGGCGCGTAACCGCAACGATGCAACGCAATAACTGCGACACGGTCTTCTTTAAGTGTCCACTCCATATTTAAAAATGAGGAAAATTCTAAAAAGTACACATTTTTATTTTCATGAAAAATTCGAAATTCGAATTCAATAAACTTTTTTGTGGCCAGCGTTCTAAATTCAAAAGTTTTTATTGTGTGACAGAACTTATGACCTGACTATGTATAAAAAGCGAGTGTAATGTCGCAGATTTTCTGTCTAGGGCAATAAGTAATACTCAATTGCAATCAAATAAGATGCAAACGGAGGATGAGTCATTGTATATAAATTTTATGACAGAGGCTTTAATACCAATTACAGAGGCTAATATTAAAACAGACACCTTTTCCGATAGCACGTTGTCTAACGTTGCGTCGTATATTCAAAACGGTTGGCCAAAGAAAGTTTCAGATCAAGACGATCTGAAACCATATTTTAACTGTAGGTTAGAGTTATCACTAGAGAAGGGTTGTATTTTGAGAGGACATAAAATAGTTGTTCCAAAGAAATATCGTGAGAGATTATTGACCGAACTGCACGAGCCACATTTTGGTGTCGTCAGAACGAAAACCGAGGCACGAAAGCGCATGTGGTGGCCGAAAATAGATAGGCATATTGAGGAAAAGATAGGGTCATGCAGTGTGTGTGCTACACTGCGATCAGCTCCGCCCCGCGTGCCGCTCGCGCCCTGGCCCCGCCCCGCGCGCGCCTGGCAGCGAGTGCATCTCGACATGTTCAGCTGGGCCGGCCGCCAGTTCCTAGTGGCTGTGGACGCGCACTCCAAGTGGGTGGAGTGTTACGTCATGACCGCCACGGACACGAAGGCTGTGCTATCGAAGTTGAGTGACATGTTTTCTAGATTCGGTCTGGTGCGATGTTTAGTTACAGATAATGCTACAAATTTTTGTTCGGCTTTGTTTGATAATTTTTGCGCAACTAACGGTATAAAACATGTAACTATTGCTCCGTACCATGCAGCTTCTAATGGTCAGGCTGAAAACAGTGTAAAGACAATCAAAAAGGAAATTAAAATTATTCTAGCGGACCAACCGCCGCAGAATGAGTTTGTTGATAGACTAAATAAATTTCTATTCAATTATAAAAATTTAGCTCATGGAACAACCGGTTTCTCACCAGCTCAGCTGCTGATGGGCAGAACTTTATTTTCACGACACAATTTGCTGCAAGTATGTGAACATCTAAAGGCAAATAATGATATTGAGGACTCCTCTTTGCCGCAAACGTCATCATCATCAACAGCTGATAATAATGTTAAGATTAAACAGACCTTACAGCGTAAGTATGCGGGTAAACGAATTGCTAATTTTGAAAATGGAGATGTTGTATTGATAAAATCATTCTACAATAATGGAAATAAACACACATGGGTGAAGGGATTTTTAGATTCTAAGATAGGTACTCGTATGTACAATGTATACGTACCTAATTTAAAATTAAATTTAAGAAAACACATCGATCAGTTATTGGCGTACAAGGGCGGCGATATTCAAGATGACAATAGTTCATATGATGGTGACGTAACAGTCACGCAGGATTCGACGCCAAGAGAGTCAGATAATGACAACATCATACAATCTGATGAAGAAGATGTCTCCGAAAGCTCGTTCACCAGTATGATTTCTGCAGTGACCTCACCTCCACCACCACCACCACCATCTCAACCGACGACGGCAGCGACATCACCAGAAATAGCGAGGCACAGGCCACGCGGGGAGGGAAGTGCAGAGTCGCCACTCACCGAGAGTCGCGGTACTACAGCAGCACCACCATTGCCGGCGCCGACGCCACCCCTACCGGATCCTGCTATTATTGCGAATACGGAAACCCAAGACGGGATCAGTGACCGCCCAAAGAGACCTACTAGAAATAAAAATCCTAATTATAAGGTTTAGTTTTAAGATTTTTTTAATGTTATTATAGTACTATTGGTGGAGGATTGTAGTGTATGACCATAAGCGGGTAGTCTTGTAGATCAGTCTGTAACCGACGATTAAACGGCTAGTGTGTTACTCCGTTGTTTTATTGGTTATTAATTCCAAATAAGCTACAAACTATTCAGTATTTATTGTTTTATTTACAAAAATATTACTTGGTTTATCTGTAGGTGTAATAAAAATAACGAAAATATATATTTGAAGTAATAATTTAGCACCTCAAAAAATAGTCGTCGAATCGACGAATGGTTAGTTAATAAGGGGTATTTTAGAAGGTTAGTTGTCTAGGGTTAAAGACGCAGATTAGTTTTTTAATTCTTATACTTAGCGAGGTAATATGTTTTTTCCAATTAAAAAACTTATCTAGGTATACAACGAGATATATAATGTGCTCAACTTTTTCGAGAACAGGACATACACACCTGCGACTAGGGTTGCTGCAATAGTGAAGAGTAATGTTTAGTGGAAATCTAGGTGCGGTTCGTTTCGAAATACTGAAGGTGAGGTACTTAGTTTTTTGGGTGTTAAGCGTCAACAAATTTGACTGCAGCCATTCTGAAACTACGTTTAGGCTAGTAGTAGGCGGCAACTGATTCCCACGTTAGACCATGAAAAACCAATGCAGTGTCGTCAGCAAATGAATATATTTTTTATGTAGACTAAAATAGGGTAGGACCTAATCCACCACCCTGGGGAATTCCAAATTTCGTTGAGGCATTATCACTATAATGCTGATTTATTTTTACCTTCTGATGTTGGTTAGTAAGATAAGATCGGAACCATTCTAGCGCTTCTCCAAGCACTCCTATTACGTTCAACTTTTCAGGCAGAATTGGCCGGGAAACAGTATCGAAGGCTTTGGTCAGATCCAGGAAGACGCCAGCACACCTTTGACCTTCATCTAGTTCTGAACAGACGTAGTTCGTCAGGTTCATCACAGCATCTTCAGTGGACCTACCGCTGCGAAATCCATACTGGTTCTCGGACAACAGCTTGAATTGTTCAAGATATGTTAGAAGCCTCTTATTTACAACTTTCTCGATAATCTTTGACACCCCACTAAGAAGTGAGATGGGCCTGTAATTGGCTGCTATTATTGGGTCTCCAGCCTTGTGTATTGGACAGACATTTGCTATTTTGAGACAATCTGGCATTGTACTGGTCGAGAGGCTCAAGTTGCAGATAAATGCTAGAGGGGCTGCGAGGATATTATTACCCTTCCTCAGAAAATCCCATCCCGTTACCGATGTCGTCTTCAGGCTATTTATGATTTTCCCGATTTCAATTTCATTGGTGGGGGTCATAAAAAATGAGTAAGGAGGACTTTGTTCACTATGATTAAGTTTTACTAGACCTGCGAGTTCTGCTTCAGTCTTATTCAAACTGCTCAGTATTTTGTTTGCAAGATTGTCCCCAATCGTGGAAAAGTAGTTATTGACCTGGTTAAGACAGTCGTTTGGATTGTTCGCGGAATTCAGTAAGTCTGTACTTCGGTTCTTGCTACTTTTAAGTTCACAAACACGTTTCACTACTTCCCAAGTTTGCTTGGTATTTTTACATTTTTCAAGTTCAGATTTATCATAAGTGTTTTTTAAATTTTGAAGTGAATTGTTGCAATAATTTCTATACTTCCTATATTTTTCCTGAAGGATGATGGATGCTGGGTGTTTCCTAGCCTTTATATGTAAAGTGTCTCTCTTTTTGATGCACTTTAGAAGCCCCGAGGTAATCCAAGGCTTGGAGATGACTTCACGACTACGCACGGGACGTAACTTTGTGTTTATCCGTGACTTCATTTATTATTTTAATACGGTCTGTTGCCGCATTAGTCACGTTTGTACTTGCGTACAGAGTATCCCGGTTAAACATACCCAAGTCACTAACGACTTTTTCTATGTCAACTTCAGTGAATTCAGTTTTGTTGTGTTTGTAGGTGTCAGAAGGGGATTTCTCAATTCCAATTAAAATTGTATCATGGTCTGTAACATTTGCTGGACATACAATGACACGTACGCTTTTTCTTGTTTCGACCATGACATGATCCAAACAGCTTGATTCTCGCGTAGGAAAGCGATGACCTGGTAAGTACCCATGGTGTTGGGTAAGCTCAAGATAGTCTTCTGAGCGGCTGTCTGACGAATTCTCCCCTATGTCTACATTAATATCACCAGTTATTATGCAGGAATTATTTTGCATAATAACTGGTTGAGTAATAATATTTTGAGTGACACAAGTTATCTATTGAATATTTGGATGGTGACTTCCCATGCAGCATTTAAGCTGTATAGAAGCTGTATATTAGATATTAATTTAAACTAAACGCTATATTGAAGCTTACATTTAGGTTGTATAAAGGGTAAGAATGCTTATATACAGCCCTTATAGGGGAAAAAGGCCACAAATTATACAGCCTTAGGCGTAACATGGGCTGTAAAATAGTGCAGAAGCTGTATTTGAGCTATATTAGAGCTGTTATTTGGTATAAAAGCAAACCATTAGCTGTATTTCAGCAGCTTTTCGATGTAAAAAGAAACCATAAGCTGTATTAGAGCTGTTATTCGGTGTAAAAATAAACTATTAACTGTGTTAAAGCCGTTATTTGGTATAAATATAAACCATTAGATTTATAAGAGCCTATATTGGGTGTGGAAATAAACCAACACTCAGTTTTAGTTTTATTTACACGAGCTTGCGCCAAAGGAACTCTGAGCTGTACTCATGCTTTAAGATCAATAAGGTAAGATAAATAAACTTGATGTTATAGTTTATAGTGATTATGGAAACCATTTCTAATAGTAGGTAAATATTATTATGGATTGGTTTATGGTGAAAATGGATATCATTCTGCGTCGAGATTGTCTTGCAGATTGATAATTATTGTATAACTACGTGAGATTTATGGAATAATTTTCACGCCCTAGCATAATAATCAAGAAACAGTAAAACTAAATATTAAATATCGGTAAATAGTATTTGACTTGGAGGTTATAATAATATAATTATTTGAGTTGGTAATTATGATACGAATTGAATTATTACCTAATATTGTCAGGTATATATCTGGAAAAAGTGATATATAACCAGGTCTCAAAGTACTGTGAGAGTAATAACATCCTGCCTCAGCGCCAGTCCGGGTTCAGAAAGGGGCGCAGCACTGCGTCGGCCCTGTTAGATGTGGTGGATAATATACTGTCTTCTCAGGACCAGGGCAGGGGAACCATACTCGCTCTCCTAGATTTTTCCAGGGCTTTTGATGCTTTAAACATTCCACTACTGCTGTCAAAACTGGCTTTCTATGGCTTCGATGTTCCTACCATAAAATGGTTTAGTAGCTACCTTAGCAATCGCTGTCAACGGGTAGTGCTGGATAAGACAGACGGATCTCAGATGCAGTCACAGCTAGCTACCCTTAATAGAGGAGTCCCACAAGGATCCATACTTGGACCCCTTCTGTTTATAATATATAGTGCAGACATCACTCGAAGTATAATTAACAGTAGTTATCACTTGTATGCCGATGATCTTCAATTTTATATATCAGTTGACAATGATCCCCGTATGGGAGTGGAGGCTCTGAATGAAGATCTGGGCCGTATATCGCAATGGGCGTCTTCTAACACTCTAGTCCTTAACCCAAATAAATCGAAGTGTATGATATTGGGCTCAAAAAATCAAATACAGGCAATAGGTATGCATGATCCGAAGGTCCTGGTAAATGGGGTCGCCATTACACGGGTCCGGGAAGCACGAAAACTGGGTCTTCTTATGGATAGGGACAGTGATTTCTGCCTAAAGATAGGTGATGATGTTGTTAAATCCAACGCTGATGTTGCTCGAGCTTTTGAAACATTCTTCACCAATGTACCCGTACTCACAACGGACAGTCTAAATTCATCTCCATTTGAAGCAGAGACTTTATTAAAAAATAACACTAGCGTCAGTAATGTATATTTAAAATTTCATCATGTATATCCCCAGGACATTGTCAAAACGTTTAAATTACTTAACTTAAAAAATACGGAAGACCTGTGGGGTATATCAGTCAAAGTCATTGGTTCAGTAATTCTAGTTATAGCCCCACACTTAGCTTATATATTCAATAAATGTGTTGACGATGGGGATTTTCCAGACCTCATGAAACACAGTAAACTTATACCGCTGTTCAAATCGGGAGATAAGGGCGATCCTTCAAATTTCAGACCAATATCTGTTCTTCCAACACTAAGTAAAATATTTGAAAAGATTATACTCAATCAAATGCTCTCACACTTCAACCGTACAAAACAACTCCACGCTAAACAATATGGTTTCACTAGGGGTAAATCGACTACGGATGCAGGTATTTCCCTTGTATCTCATATTTATTCTGCATGGGAGGCCGCACAGGATGCTATCGGAGTTTTTTGCGACCTGTCGAAGGCGTTTGATTGTGTTGATCATAATACGCTATTAATTAAATTAAATCATTACGGAGTTAGAAATAAAGCGCTGGATCTACTAAGATCATACCTAAGCAATAGAATTCAAAAGGCAGAAGTTAACGGCGTAAAATCTGATGGATCGGGTGTTAAAATTGGCGTTCCACAAGGTTCCATATTAGGCCCTTTCTTATTCCTGGTATATATTAATGATCTGCCTTTCATGGTGGAGAAATTAACTGACATAGTGTTGTTTGCTGATGATACTTCAATGGTCTTCAAAATTGAAAGACAAAAAGGAGATTTTGATGATGTTAATGGTGTACTGTCTTTAACCTTGAATTGGTTCACAGTTAATAATTTATTGTTAAACGCTGGTAAAACCAAGTGTATCAAATTCTCACTTCCAAATGTCAGGCAAGTTGAGACCAGTTTGGTGTTAGACAACAGCACGTTAGAATTGGTAAATGATACGAAGTTTCTTGGAATAACCATTGATAGTAAATTGCAGTGGGGACCCCACATAGATAAATTGGCTGGTAAATTAAGTTCTGCGGCTTACGCTGTTAGGAACATCAGACAAAGCACGGATGTGGCTACATCTAGGCTAGTATATTTTAGTTACTTTCATAGTGTGATGTCCTATGGTATCTTGTTGTGGGGGAAAGCAGCGGATATTCAAACTATTTTTATTTTACAGAAAAGAGCTATTCGAGCAATTTATAATTTAAAACGAACAGACTCCTTAAGAGAGCTTTTTAAAGAAATTGACATACTAACAGTAGCTAGTCAATTTATTTTCGAAAATATAATGTATGTACGCAAGAACCTTACAACATTTTCCAAACTTAGCGACAGCTGTAATGTTAACCTAAGAAATAATCACAGACTATGTGCGCCCCGTTTTAGACTCGCGAAGGTTAGCAATTCTTTCAAGGGTCAGTGCATTCTCTACTACAATAAGATACCTCTGGAGATTTTGAAATTGCCATTTGAGCAATTTAAAAAGCATGTTAAAGCGACTTTGTCGAAAAAGGGATATTACAATGTTCAAGATTACTTAAAGGACAGGACTGTATGGGGTTAATCTGGCTCAACACAGACCTTGCTGTTAATAATTTTGTAATTATTTATTCCTGCTTATTAATCATAACAATTAAATTTTTCATATTTGTATTAGTTAAGCACAACCTATTTTTAAAAGAGATCTAAAAATAAATCTGTGGGAGTTTCTACGCCCTTCTTCTCCCACAGTGGTCCAATGTAGAGAAGAGGCAAAAAATGACGTTTGCTAAGTATATGTAAATATCTACAGTAATAAAGTACTTTGACTATTGACTATTGACTATTGATGACAAACTTCGTTTTGAGGGACATGTCCTTGAGGTTGTAATGAATTGCTTCTATAGGCTTAAAGTTTTGTATAGAATCCGTTACCTTCTTAGCGTTGACCTGCGAATACAGTTAAGTTAAGCCTTAGTACTATCCAAGCTTAACTATTGTATTACAGTGTATGGAGCGTGTCTATTTGAGAAAACACAAAAACTCATACAAAGAGTACAAAATGCCTGTGCCAGGTTCTGTTTCGTAATTCCCCCCAAAACGCACATTACTCCATTTTTAAACAGGGCAAATATTTTAAGGATGAAAGCTAGACAGGATTTGTATTTTTCAACGCTGTTGTTTGAGGTTATAGTGAAGAGGACACCTTCTTATCTTTGTGACAAACTTACCTGGCGTATGTCCCAGAGAGTTGCTCCTTTTCTCTCAATGTCTCGACAGAAGGGTGCAGCTTTCCGTGGCAGTTTTAAGTACCGTGCCACCAAGTACTGGAATAACATCCCACCACCCCTTCGGCTGCTTACTAGTAAGGCTGGGTTTAGAAGTGCCTATAGAAAGTATTTGATACTACAGCAGAAAACTATATTTATATTGTTTCCAATTATATTATTACTATGATTAATTCCCTTCTGATTATTATTATTTGTAATCCTAATGACATTTTCAATTTAATCTTACTTGTAACCCTGACATAAATTTTATTACATATTGCTTTATTTTTTTTTTATTTTATTTCTTTTATTACTAAACATTTTAATGATATAATTTTAATGATATAATTTTAATACAATCTTCTAGAATACAATTTATTTTATTCAACAATTTTATTAAAATCATCATATTTTACGTTGTTAAATGTGTACTTGAGCAAACCGTTGTCTCGTCCGTACTGGCTCTGGCAGAATATCAGCGTCACAGACGAATCTGACATTGCTGAGTCAGGGCCATTTCATTGTCGCGGTACAGTCACAATACCACATAGTTATCCTTACCGTACCTTAATGTTTTGCTTGTATAATTTTATTATTTATTGATTGTTTTATTTAACTGCTGTGTTTTGTTTTAATTTGCAGATTTTTCTTCTTAAAATTTGAGTTAAAATTATGTATTTGTGTGTGTACCATGTTGCAATGAATAAATTAATTTATCTATCTATTTCTTTAATTATCTGTTTAAATATATTTTAATACTTCCGAAAATGGCGACCATTTGTTATACAGCCTTAACGATATTTGAATACCATTATAGTCTTACTAGCTGTACTTCGTATTAAGTAGAGTCTTATATACAGCTTTTGGCTTTTAATCAGCTTTTTAATAGAATATTTTTCCTCGTTAGGCTGTATATTGGTTCATCATGCATAACCTTGTAATCTTCTTTACAGATGCTTAGAAGAAATTAAAAACGTTTCACCGTTAAGGCCTACGTAGACCGACGGTATGGCAAGGGATTTAAATTTTTACCAATGGACATTCAAACGTATCTATATAGAAATACGACCTAAATTGGTATGGTTTAAGATAATGCCGAAGAATCGAAAGGGATTTCATGCCACGGCATCCCGCAGGACGCCACAGCCCCCCCGCGGCGGGAAGCCGCACAGTGGTCTAGGATTTGGCCTCCATACTCATAGGAACTTAATATCTGGAATAATTATAAAAAAACATGTAATGTCTCCGGTATAAGATAACTTCCTATAAGTCATATTAAAATATTGAGTGGATTGGTTGCTCCACAAGTGAGAAAAATAATGTTGTTTCTTTTTGTATGGGAGAAAACAGTTAAAATTAAAAAATGTACTTTTTTTCGGAACTGATTACAACTGATTCTATTGCATTTTTTTTATTTTATCATTACATTAGTACACAACCAACACTGCCCGCGTTTTTAAACCGGGTAGGTTTAAAAACGCGGGCAGTGTTGGTTGTGTACTAATCAAGCTTCAGCAAACGCTTCAAGATAAAGTTCAAAACCTATGAATAATGATGACCAAAACCTAAAGCAGGTATTGTTTTCAAGACAGCTAGACGATTATTTACAAACAAATAGGTGCGCTTTTGCTGAACGCTATCAGTTCTATAAAGCTGAGCAAAGACCTGGTGAAGACCTGGCTGAGTGGGCGGCGCAAGTGAGAAGATTTGCACAATATTGTGGATTCAAGTCGAACGAATTAGACGTTGCATTGCGAGATCGTTTCGTTCTAGGACTTGAAAATTGCAAAGAAAGCGAGAAATTATTTGCTGAGAACGATAACCTGACCCTCAACAAAGCCCTGCAGTTAGCACGGGCCGTGCGCGCTGCGCGCGCTGCCTTGAACGTCGCCGGGGGCGGCGAGGTGTTCGCGATGCGCGCGGGCGCCCCCGCCGCCGCCGCCGCCGCCGCCACCGTCGGGCCGGCTGCTAGTCAACCACGAACAAAGTGCAGTGTTTGTGGATATTCCAATCACGTTAAAGAGCAGTGCCGTTTTGTAAACTATACATGTAAAAAGTGTAATCAAAAGGGCCATTTAAATCGTATGTATAAATCCAGTGTTAAAAAAGATTATTTCTTAGCTGAGGATGATGATGACATCTACGAAGGTATTTATGATCTGTATAATATTCGCTCAAACAATGGAAAGCCTATGCAGCAAATAGTGTTGATGGATAATGAACAGGTTTTGTGCGAGTTAGATAGCGGGAGTGCAGTATCTGTACTACCTTACCTATCTATAAGACCTATCGGAGCTTATTTGCAACATATTATGCTCTTGAAAACTCTCACATAAGGCTAAATTGTTATAATGGAACTAAAATAGTGCCGTTAGGTTTCGTGTTGCTGCCAATTACTTATGAGGGTCGTACCGAGCGGATAAGAATGTATGTTATCGAAATTTCGCTATCACAGCCGGTGTTATTAGGAAGAGATTTCATTAATGCGTTCAACATGTATCTAGGTATAGAAAACTGTCTTAACATTACCAGTGAGGCTAAGGAATTCATTGATTCGCTGCGATGCAAATTCGCAGATGTTTTTTCAGATGGATTGGGAAAGTTCAAGCATTATAAGATAAAACTAAGAATAAAGGAAGATGCAGAGCTTAGGATTTTCAAGCCACGTACAGTGCCCATGGCTTTAAAAACAAAGGTCGAGGAAGAGTTAGATAGGTTAATAAAGTTAGGTATATTAGAGAAAATTGAACATGCGGATATAGCTACACCTATTGTTCCTGTATTACGAGCAGACGGAGGCATAATAATATGCGGAGATTATTCGGTAACTTTAAATAAAGTACTGTTTATGGATAATTATCCACTTCCGCGCATTGAGGACCTTTTTGTTAAATTACACGGGATCCAGGAGTTTTCAAAATTGGACTTAAGTAGGGCCTACAATCAATTTGAGCTCGACGAAAGCTCAAAAGACATTACTTGCATAAACACGCACAAAGGAATGTACCGTTATACGAGACTAGTCTTCGGAATTTGTTCTGCGCCAGGTATTTTTCAACAGCAAATGGAAAAATTGTTAGCGGACATTGAGGGCACGTGTATTTTCCTTGATGACGTCTTGATCACGGCCCCGAACAGGGAAGTGCATGTGCAACGTCTAGAACAAGTATTAAGTAGATTTCAGGAAGCTAACTTGAAGGTAAACCCAAATAAATGCGAGTTATTCCAAGAGTCTGTCGAATATTTAGGTTTCAAAATTGATAAAAGAGGTCTACACAAATCAAATAAAAAAATACAGGCTATTTTAAACCTACAAAGTCCGAAAAATGTAACTGAGCTCAAGTCTTTTCTAGGTATGCTTAATTATTATAGAGCATTTGTGCCGAATGCTTCCAGTGTATTAAACCCCTTACATTCCTTACTTAAAAAGGAAGCAAAGTGGCAGTGGGGGAAGGAACATGAAGACGTATTCACAAAAATGAAAGAAGAGCTGGCTTCTGATCGGGTTTTGTCTCATTACAATCCCGATTACACGACAATCCTGAAGGTCGACGCCGGCCCTGAGGGCTTGGGCGCGGTTTTGGCACAGGTACATCCGGACGGATCAGAGCATGCCGTCGCTTATGCTTCGCGGTCATTAGCTTCGAGTGAGCGTAATTATGCTCAAATACAAAAAGAAGCCACATCGATCATATTCGGTATTAAAAAGTTTCACAACTATCTATATGGCAGAGCGGTGCCTTTTGTATTACGAACAGACAATAAACCACTTATATCGATATTTGGTAGTAAAAAAGGAGTACCAGAAATGGCAGCTAACAGACTTCAGAGATATGCCCTATTTTTGTCGGCCTACAATTTTAAAATAGAATATATAAAAAGCGAGTGTAATGTCGCAGATTTTCTGCCTAGGGCAATACGTAATACTCAATTGCAATCAAATAAGATGCAAACGGAGGATGAGTCATTGTATATAAATTTTATGACAGAGGCTTTAATACCAATTACAGCGGCTAATATTAAAACATACACCTTTTCCGATAGCACGTTGTCTAACGTTGCGTCATATATTCAAAACGGTTGGCCAAAGAAAGTTTCAGATCAAGACGATCTGAAACCATATTTTAACTGTAGGTTAGAGTTATCACTAGAGAAGGGTTGTATTTTGAGAGGACATAAAATAGTTGTTCCAAAGAAATATCGTGAGAGATTATTGACCGAACTGCACGAGCCACATTTTGGTGTCGTCAGAACGAAAACCGAGGCACGAAAGCGCATGAGGTGGCCGAAAATAGATAGGCATATTGAGGAAAAGATAGGGTCATGCAGTGTGTGTGCTACACTGCGATCAGCTCCGCCCCGCGCGCCGCTCGCGCCCTGGCCCCGCCCCGCGCGCGCCTGGCAGCGAGTGCATCTCGACATGTTCAGCTGGGCCGGCCGCCAGTTCCTAGTGGCTGTGGACGCGCACTCCAAGTGGGTGGAGTGTTACGTCATGACCACCACGGACACGAAGGCTGTGCTTTCGAAGTTGAGTGACATGTTTTCTAGATTCGGTCTGGTGCGATGTTTAGTTACAGATAATGCTACAAATTTTTGTTCGGCTTTGTTTGATAATTTTTGCGCAACTAACGGTATAAAACATGTAACTATTGCTCCGTATCATGCAGCTTCTAATGGTCAGGCTGAAAACAGTGTAAAGACAATCAAAAAGGAAATTAAAATTATTCTAGCGGACCAACCGCCGCAGAATGAGTTTGTTGATAGACTAAATAAATTTCAATTCAATTATAAAAATTCAGCTCATGGAACAACCGGTTTCTAACCAGCTCAGCTGCTGATGGGCAGAACTTTATTTTCACGACACGATTTGCTGCAAGTATGTGAACATCTAAAGGCAAATAATGATATTGAGGACTCTTCTTTGCCGCAAACGTCATCATCATCAACAGCTGATAATAATGTTAAGATTAAACAGACCTTACAGCGTAAGTATGCGGGTAAACGAATTGCTAATTTTGAAAATGGAGATGTTGTATTGATAAAATCATTCTACAATAATGGAAATAAACACACATGGGTGAAGGGATTTGTAGATTCTAAGATAGGTACTCGTATGTACAATGTATACGTACCTAATTTAAAATAAAATTTAAGAAAACACGTCGATCAGTTATTGGCGTACAAGGGCGGCGATATTCAAGATGACGATAGTTCATATGATGGTGACGTAACAGTCACGCAGGATTCGACGCCAAGAGAGTCAGATAATGACAACATCATACAATCTGATGAAGAAGATGTCTCCGACAGCTCGTTCACCAGTATGATTTCTGCAGTTGGCTCACCTCCACCACCACCACCACCATCTCAACCGACGATGGCAGCGACATCACCAGAAATAGCGAGGCACAGGCCACGCGGGGAGGGAAGTGCAGAGTCGCCACTCACCGAGAGTCGCGGTACTACAGCAGCACCACCATCGCCTGCGCCGACGCCACCCCTACCGGATCCTGCTATTATTGCGAATACGGAAACCCAAGACGGAACCAGTGACCGCCCAAAGAGACCTACTAGAAATAAAAATCCTAATTATAAGGTTTAGTTTTAAGATTTTGTTAATGTTATTATAGTACTATTGGTGGAGGATTGTAGTGTATGACCATAAGCGGGTAGTCTTGTAGATCAGTCTGTAACCGACGATTAAACGGCTAGTGTGTTACTCCGTTGTTTTATTGGTTATTAATTCCAAATAAGCTACAAACTATTCAGTATTTATTGTTTTATTTACAAAAATATTACTTGGTTTATCTGTAGGTGTAATAAAAATAACGAAAATATATATTTGAAGTAATAATTTAGCACCTCAAAAAATAGTCGTCGAATCGACGAATGGTTAGTTAATAAGGGGTATTTTAGAAGGTTAGTTGTCTAGGGTTAAAGACGTAGATTAGTTTTTTTATTCTTATACTAAGCGAGGTAATATGTTTTTTCCAATTAGAAAACTTATCTAGGTATACAACGAGATATATAATGTGCTCAACTTTTTCGAGAACAGGACATACACACCTGCGACTAGGGTTGCTGCAATAGTGAAGAGTAATGTTTAGTGGAAATCTAGGTGCGGTTCGTTTCGAAATACTGAAGGTGAGGTACTTAGTTTTTTGGGTGTTAAGCGTCAACAAATTTGACTGCAGCCATTCTTAAACTACGTTTAGGCTTGATGAAGCGGCCTGTTTAACTGATTCCCACGTTAGACCATGAAAAACCAATGCAGTGTCGTCAGCAAATGAATATATTTTGGTTTGCGGATGCGCCATTGAGCAGAGACTATTTATGTAGACTAAAATAGGGTAGGACCTAATCTACCACCCTGGGGAATTCCATATTTCGTTGAGGCAGTATCACTATAATGCTGATTTATTTTTACCTTCTGATGTTGGTTAGTAAGATAAGATCGGAACCATTCTAGCGCTTCTCCAAGCACTCCTATTACGTTCAACTTTTCAGGCAGAATTGGCCGGGAAACAGTATCGAAGGCTTTGGTCAGATCCAGGAAGACGCCAGCGCACCTTTGACTTTCATCTAGTTCTGAACAGACGTAGTTCGTCAGGTTCATCACAGCATCTTCAGTGGACCTACCGCTGCGAAATCCATACTGGTTCTCGGACAACAGCTTGAATTGTTCAAGATATGTTAGAAGCCTCTTATTTACAACTTTCTCGATAATCTTTGACACCCCACTAAGAAGTGAGATGGGCCTGTAATTGGCTGCTATTGTTGGGTCTTCAGCCTTGTGTATTGGACAGACATTTGCTATTTTGAGACAATCTGGCATTGTACTGGTCGAGAGGCTCAAGTTGCAGATAAATGCTGGAGGGGCTGCGAGGATATTATTACCCTTCCTCAGAAAATCGTTGGTAATGTTATCCCATCCCGTTGCTGATGTCGTCTTCAGGCTATTTATGATTTTCCCGATTTCAATTTCATTGGTGGGGGTCAGAAAAAATGAGTAAGGAGGACTTTGTTCACTATGATTAAGTTTTACTAGACCTGCGAGTTCTGCTTCAGTCTTATTCAAACTGCTCAGTATTTTGTTTGCAAGATTGTCCCCAATCGTGGAGAAGTAGTTATTGACCTGGTTAAGACAGTCGTTTGGATTGTTCGCGGAATTCAGTAAGTCTGTACTTTTTTTTTTTTACTTGTAATTTTTTATTAACAATGAAAATAACCAAAATATTGCATTACAAATGCCAGTACAAAAGTCTGTACTTCGGTTCTTGCTACTTTTAAGTTCACAAACACGTTTCACTACTTCCCAAGTTTGCTTGGTATTTTTACATTTTTCAAGTTCAGATTTATCATAAGTGTTTTTTAAATTTTGAAGTGTATTGTTGCAATAATTTCTATACTTCCTATATTTTTCCTGAAGGATGATGGATGCTGGGTGTTTCCTAGCCTTTTTATGTAAAGTGTCTCTCTCTCTTTTTGATGCAATTAAGAAGCCCCGAGGTAATCCAAGGCTTGGAGATGACTTCACGACTACGCACGGGACGTAACTTTGTGTTTATCCGTGACTTCATTTATTATTTTAATAAGGTCTGTTGCCGCATTAGTCACGTTTGTACTTGCGTACAGAGTATCCCAGTTAAACGTACCCAAGTCACTAACGACTTTTTCTATGTTAACTTTAGTGAATTCAGTTTTGTTGTGTTTGTAGGTGTCAGAAGGAGATTTCTCAATTCCAATTAAAATTGTATCATGGTCTGTAACATTTGCTGGACATACAATGACACGTACGCTTCTTCTTGTTTTGACCATGACATGATCCAAGCAGCTTGATTCTCGCGTAGGAAAGCGATGACCTGGTAAGTACCCATGGTGTTGGGTAAGCTCAAGATAGTCTTCTGAGCGGCTGCCCGACGAATTCTCCCCTATGTCTACATTAATATCACCAGTTATTATGCAGGAATTATTTTGCATAATAACTGGTTGAGTAATAATATTTTGAGTGACAAAAGTTATCTATTGAATATTTGGATGGTGACTTCCCAAGCAGCATTTAAGCTGTATAGAAGCTGTATATTAGATATTAATTTAAACTAAACGCTATATTGAAGCTTACATTTAGGCTGTATAAAGGGTAAGAATGCTTATATACAGCCCTTATAAGGGCAAAAAGGCCACAAATTAAACAGCCTTAGGCGTTAAATGGGCTGTAAAATAGTGCAGAAGCTGTATTTGAGCTATATTAGAGCTGTTATTTGGTATAAAAGCAAACCATTAGCTGTATTTCAGCTGCTTTTCGGTGTAAAAAGAAACCATGGCTGTATTAGAGCTGTCATTTGGTGTAAAAATAAACTATTAACTGTGTTAAAGCCGTTATTTGGTATAAAAATAAACCATTAGATTTATAAAAGCCTATATTGGGTGTGGAAATAAACCAACACTCAGTTTTAGTTTTATTTACACGAGCTTGCGCCAAAGGAACTCTGAGCTGTACTCATGCTTTAAGATCAATAAGGTAAGATAAATAAACTTGATGTTATAGTTTATAGTGATTATGGAAACCATTTCTAATAGTAGGTAAATATTATTATGGATTGGTTTATGGTGAAAATGGATATCATTCTGCGTCGAGATTGTCTTGCAGATTGATAATTATTGTATAACTACGTGAGATTTATGGAATAATTTTCACGCCCTAGCATAATAATCAAGAAACAGTAAAACTAAATATTAAATATCGGTAAATAGTATTTGACTTGGAGGTTATAATAATATAATTATTTGAGTTGGTAATTATGATACGAATTGAATTATTACCTAATATTGTCAGGTATTTCTTTAATTATCTGTTTAAATATATTTTAATACTTCCGAAAATGGCGACAATTTGTTATACAGCCTTAACGATATTTGAATACCATTATAGTCTTACTATCTGTACTTCGTATTAAGTAGAGTCTTATATACAGCTTTTGGCTTTTAATCAGCTTTTTAATAGAATATTTTTCCTCGTTAGGCTGTTTATTGGTTCATCATGCATATCCTTGTAATCTTCTTTAGAGATGCTTAGAAGAAATTAAAAACGTTTCACCGTTAAGGCTTACGTAGACCGACGGTATGGCAAGGGATTTAAATTTTTACCAATGGACATTCAAACGTATCTATATAGAAATACGACCTAAATTGGTATGGTTTAAGATAATGCCGAAGCATCGAAAGGGATTTCAGGAAAACAGTTAAAGTACATTTGTTCGGAACTGATTACAACTGATTCTATTGCATTTTTTTATTTTATCATTACATTAGTACACAACCAACACGGCCCGCGTTTTTAAACCTACCCACTTCAAGATAAAGTTCAAATCCTATGAATAATGATGACCAAAACCTAAAGCAGGTATTGTTTTCAAGACACGGTAAATATTTTGTAGTCATATTTTAGGAGGTTGTTAGGGACATACTTTTGACCAAAATAGCGAAAAAATATATGTTTATTTTTTTTCGTTTTTTTTTTTTCAAAGTTTTTTTTTATTACTGTATTGTATAGTGCTACTCTTTGTTATCATTTTAGGTTATACACATTTTCTTTGAGCACTTAACCTTCTCGAGATATAGGCACATCATAATATATCTCCGTAAATAATGGTCCAAGGGATAACATACATAAGTTCGACTTACAATGATGACCGTAAGGCACTCTACGCGATACAAAAGTAAAAATATCCACATTGTCTACACTCCAACCAAATACATTTAATTTGAAACATCCTACATAAACACCCACTGGGAGGGAAGAAAGGGAAGATTCGGAATGTTTCGGAAAGTTTCCGGAAGAAATCCCATCTATAGTTGTGTGACGTCATGACGTGCGATGTCGTTTGAACTAGCCGAATTGCCACCTGCCGCCTAGGGTATGTTCAGTAAGTTCACACCGAGTGTAATTATCGTTGGGCGAAAGTCGCCCGATGACAGTTGTGTGTGACAGTTGTAGTTACAAAACGGCTTGGTGTGACTATCCACACGATTCCAAAGCAAATTGATCACCTGTCAGTGATGCAGCCTAAAGCTGTATTATAGTTATCATTTATTGTTTTAGTTTTATACGACTCTCCCTAATAGTAGTTATAAACTACTGTAACTACAAGAGTGTAGAATAACTCCATAGGAATTAGTTTTAGAACGGAGTTGTCTTACACCCTTGTAAAGTAATAAGTGTCTAGGGATACTATTATAACATTATGAGCCGTAATAAGTAAGTGATGACATGCAAAATACAGCACATATACAGCTTTAATGATAAAAGTAGCTTTAAGGTGTCACACAACACTTAAGTTTTATAGTAGAGTTCGAATATTCTGTTATTGCATCTTAAACCTACGAAAATTCCTTTATAATGATTTTATACAGCTTGAGCTGTATAATAGCTGACAAAACACTTTTATACGACAAAAATATTTTTCTGACACTTATACGTTTCATATAGAACTCTAAGTTCTAAATAGGTTGGTTTATGGATGTTGACGACACTTCCTTGCTGCTGGGTGTATATGGCATAGATCGTGAACTCCTTTTTTATTTCAATTTGAAATCAGCTTGCTAAGTGGAAGTTCTTCAATTTTTGTTATAAGACCAGGTTTAGCAAAGATTATGGCGCCATCATTTTGGTTATGGTAGAATTTAGTACAGTGATATTCATGTAATGATCATGGTAGTGATGTCATCTTGAACATTGTAATATCCCTTTTTCTACAAAGTCGCTTTAACATGGTTTCTAAATTGCTCAAATGGCAATTTCAAGATCTCCAGATGTATCTTGATGTAGTAGAGAATGCATTGACCCTTGAAAAAATTGTTAACCTTCGCGAGTCTAAACCGGGGCGCAAGTAGTCTGTGATTATTTCTTATGTTAACATTACAGCCATCGCTAAGTTTGGGAAATTTATTAAGGTTCTTGCGTACATACATTATATTTTCGAAAATAAATTGACTAGCTACAGTTAGTATGTCAATTTCTTTAAAAAGCTCTGTGCGTTTTAAATTATAAATTGCTCGAATAGCTCTTTTCTGTAAAATAAAAATAGTTATAAATAAATAAAAATTAAATAATAAAAGGTTGCAGAGGTGCGTGTTAAAAGTTACCACCTTTTAGTCCGTAATTCAATTCCCAACTTTGCGTAACAGGGGCTAGACCATCGCCGCAGTTATGGAGTTAGTATATTATATACTCTTTACAATGGAGATGAATGTTTTATCACGATATTGACTCTACAAGAACAAAATATCAAGTATTAGTTTTGAATGTAGAGCACTTAATTCATATGCTTTCTGGTGTGTTTGTTTTTTTCGTATTCGTCCATCAAAGGCCGTCAAAAAGTATTTCGAGCTTAGGCAATGAGGAGTTTTCTGGCAGGTAATTAAATAAATAAAAAGTTCTGAAAGCTGAGACAGATAGCGTTCATTCCACGTGACTTTCATTTATGGGTCTGTCATAATTACTTGCCAACTACAGCGAAAAAATAAGTCTTTTTCAAATTATTGCTCGTTGACTTTGTAACATGCTGTTATTTTTATTTACTTTTAAGCTGTATTTATTGTACATAGAACCTTCCAAGTGATTGATACTGCTTGTTTATCTACGTTAGTTTTTAGTACATAACTATTTTATATATTTTAAAATAAGATCTTCACGACTCATTTTTTTATCTGTTAACTCCATTCTTCTCTTGATCTAAGTACCTAGAGAACTTACTTTGTCGTACTTTTTTTTTAAATATTCAAACAATTTTGGGTGAACTATTCGTGCGATAATGCATGTAACGAGTAACGAGTGCTATCTATATTCAGGGGTTCATCTGGCTACCCCGTTACCGGATTCGTCTTACTGCCGGCCAGGACTACCCATCCTACCCTATCACTACCTGCACCATGACATGTTGAACCCGTCATCCTGAATCTTGCTTCTGAAGATTTGCCAGGGGAGTCGTACTCCAGACGCGAGAAGTTATTTTATGAGTTCGCAACCCACGCCTAGCCGCCCTCAATAAATTCTGTAAATAATGAAAAAATATTTATTTTATTTATTGGGCTATACTAAAACCTGTTAGCTCAACCGTTTTAACTTTATCTTATTCATCTACGTATGCATTATCTGTGATCGATGTCATTCCGGGTCTTCTGTGGTTTCTATCAAATTAAATCTAGATAGTGAAATCTTAGGTAATACAAATGATTAAGCGACTGAAATTATAGCTACAGTATGTGCATAATATTAACATAAGTAAATATACCTAGTACGTAACAAGGATAATAATGGTTTTCTATTATAACTATAATCGGTTGGCTTGAAGAGATCGGAGCATGTTCTGATATGCTTTCTTAAGTTCTATCTATGCTTTACTTGTTAAACTGCTTGAACTTATAGTAATCTTCGACGTTCATCACTAGGGAAAAGGTGAAAAAATCATTTTTACAGAATTTAAGGACGCGACGATGATGAAACCTTTTAACCATGATTTCCGTAGATTGTTCACGGGATTTCCTTTTGAAAATCAAAGTTCATAATACAGACAATGGCCAATTCAAAATATTCTACGGCCCTGCTAACTGGCATGAAAAAAGCAAAAACCATGTCTCGTCACCGACATCTGATTACAAATTTGCCTGTCGGAAAATTTCCCATACGTATCTAGTTAGTTTTATTTTAAAATCTGAAGTATAATAATTTGTGTCGATTTGGAATTTGCTGTAGTGGCAAACAGAAAAATATTATAGTATCTGTGTGTCCATATCGTGGCCATATCATAGAATTGAACATAAGAAGGAATTGATTTTTAAGAAATTATTTCTTTTTACTTCGAAGACCATTAGGGGACTTTTCTGCGCCTTCATTCGTCACTTTCTTGTGTGTTTATCTCAAGAAAGGAAAACAACTTTTCGTCCTGAACTCAACAACTGAAACGGCCATTATGCAATAACCCAACCTAATTACAAACAAAGGGCCTCTCATTACTCTAATTTCAGTCGTAATTAAATCTCAGCGTAGTCCGACGTGCGGTGACCCTCCGCCGAGAGGGGTAGTCGGTTCGCCGAATTGCAGCTCGCCGACCGAACTTAACGATAGTATTATCAGTTATTAAAAGTTTACACACCTCCCTAATTCAGTCCTGAGCCTTCCGTATGCACTGCCATACTGACAGTCTTGCTTAATTTAGGTTTAATTATTTGTACCAAACCTAAGGCCTAGGAACAAATGATTACTACCTAAACGTGGTCATGATAATGACCTTTTATGAAAGACATGTATTTATATGATCATTTAATTTTTTCAAAAAAGGCAGGAAAAAAATCTAAACGATCATCTTTTTTAATGGTGGATCTCCTCCGAGGCATAAAGTAAATTAAATTAATCAGGATAAAATAATATTTTTTCAATATCAATATTAATTGAGTATGCTTAAATATAATTCGGCAGTTAGCTTGAATGCCGTCCATTCATAATTTATCTATCGCGTGAGAATATTATTTGTTTCTGTATAAATTCTAACAAATAATTATTTACTAAACCAAACTTGTCTCGTTCGGAGAAGTGTATCTCGTACAACCGTCACAAGTCCGCCTTCTGGCCCCCCTGATCTCCCCACTGCGACTACTCCTGTAATGCCACCGCAAGGGTCCGTCGCACAAAACCAAATTACTACTTGGGTTTTAATCTATTGAGAAATTCACTCGCATCCCGTGAGAGAGGACGATTAGAAATTGATTGGTGCGCTGAAAGCCCAGTGTGTGAATATTTCTCAAGTGCTTCTGTAAATGGGCTTTTGGACTACGAAATTCATTTGCGTAAGGCTTTTTTCTCATTTGCTTCATGTTCTTAGGGTCTGTTATGTTAATACGTCAGTTATGTAAGATGTCAAAAACAGTGCCAAATCAGCTGGGGGCGATTTCTGGTATTTTTTAAAAGCGAAATCAGTTTTTTGCCTTTTTGTTTTATTTTATTTTATTTGGGACATGAACAACACATCGATAATAAATTACAAAGAACAAAGATACAAAATTATAGCCAGTAACAGATATCCACAAAAATACAAGAAATAAATTTATATTGAGAAACTTAAACTGATAGAACAGTGTGCAACTTAATAAATACATTAATAAAAACATGTACATAAGGTTAAGAGACAGGTATGTTTATTATGATGGTTATTTAAATCACGTACGGAGGCATTTGTCAGAAGATAAATTGTTATCTGTCGGATCCTTACCATAAATGCATTTAGCTTTATTTCTCTTGGCCATTAGACGCTTGATAGTATCTGCTGTCAGCCAAGGGGCAGGAAGGTGTTTCACACGCACTTCAACATCGTTTCTCTCGGTGGATTCTCAAAAACCAACTAGAGCATTTATGAATCTAGATATATTTTTCTTGGAGAAATCTTTGTTTTTCAATTACACTTTTGGAGTTTTAATAAATCACATTTTAACTGCAATATGTAATTATGCCTTTATATCTGAGAGTCCTATTTCAATAAAATTTGTTGCAACATTATCGAAGTTGTTGCAAAATTTTCAATGCACGTCTTTGTTTTAGTAGTTACTTTTGTAATCATACTATTGAAATGTTATATGTTTCTGGTAGTTTTGTTTATATTATTTTTAGTTATTCTATTTATATATAAGTCGCTTGCTAATGTCACTAAGTCGATGAATTGAAGCCCAGAGGCGAATATAAATCCTATGAAAGGTCCCAACCGATCTGTTCGAAAAAAAAATCGATTGAGATATGACAGAGTGAATGCCGGAATACCCTTTTAAGGAGAACAGCCGAAGACTATCACACAGAGATAGTCTTCCACAAGTAATCACCACTAGGACCCTCGACACATTCGAGGTATTAAAAGCCGGTTGGAGTATCGGCGTAACAACCTCACCATAACCACCGGCTCATTGACTCTTTCATCAATGAGCCGAAGTAAAGGCGGGAGACTGGAGCGTACTGAGCCGCGTGCGAAGGAGTGCTGCTCACCACCCGCCCCTGCATCACACTATGCCGAGACCATAACCTTGATCGATCATGGCGAAGACAAAAGGTGCCCCACAGCCTTTTAGCTCGATGGTGTACAGATTATGGTCTGTCTGTGTTGTTGACGAATAAGAAATCATAAGCGGAAAAAGTTGGTTAGTTTTGAAAAGATGAAGAGAATTGATCAGGATTGAAAGGTAACTTAATTATTCTCCGTGATCTCAATTTGAATAGTGCGTCGATATCTGTTGCAAATTACAATTATGAATTTGTCAGTGTTTGTAGTTTGTATGAGACAAATGAGGTCATTAATACTCACGGTGCTGCCTGAGAGCTTCGGTGGTGTAACCGTAAGCATCTCCATATCAGGCAGCCTGGTGCCACTTACTAATACCTCCCACCCACCTCTCAACGTGAATGTGCCGCTATTGACACCTTAGGGCGCGGACCAGTGACATTGGCAGATACAATGACTGGAACATTTCCGAAGGCAACCAAGTAGTCATATACCTATAAAAACTCATGTAAAGCGTTTCATGCACCAATGTTGTCTAAGCTCCGGATTTGGAGATGGCAGTCGGTTGCTTCTACGATATCATTTACGAGATGTTCAATGCCCAGGAAGACCAAGAATATAGCGTACTTACCAGACGTTATCCAGTGTGGTACACATTGTAATGGAAGTCATTCAGGGCTGAGAGCCAGCATCAAGGGCCGCATGGCTACAGCATACGAGAACCATATGAAGAGTATAGAAGACCATATCAGATATAACATTTGAATGTTATCAGGTCGAAGGGTGGATTGATTGAAGAGAATTGATTGAACCATTGAAGAGTATATTGAAATGGAAGCAACAACCGCATTTGAGAGTTACCTCTACGACGTTTTTCTCATTGACATGCCAGCGCTTGCACCGGATTTACTCATCAGTTCTGATGACCGTGCTCGGCTAACTACATAGAAACTATAAATTCGTATGTTTCCCGTAGGGATGTAGTGCAGGGGCTGAGACAGCTAAGGTCAAAGGGGCGCAATAGAACCGAAAAACGTCCCTCCTTACTTTCTGAAAGCCTACAGTGCTTAACTGGTCTTAACTTTGGGTCATATTTTTTACCTAGCTCATGAGCAACACAAGTACCCTACTAGTTAGAAGCTCTTTCGAGTCAGCCCTATGCCCAAAACAAGTAACACTGCCTCTATAAACCAATAGCGACTCATTGTAATCACGAGTTCATTGGCAAAAATATTCAAGTCAATCATATACGGTAAAATCAGCCCCCAGATTGCGCCGTATTTGTGCGACTCGCAATACGGATTCAGGAGTCATTGTTCAGTAACCACCAACTTACTGACGCTGGTCGAAAGGGTCTCAGAGAGCATGGATCGGGGATATCAGGTGCACATCGTCTATCTTCTGAACTTTGGTAAGGCGTTCGATAGAGTCGTTAACGGTGTCCTAATTAGGAATTGTGTGCAATTGTATTTGCCCCACGGTTGTTGGTTTTCTTCGTTGACTAACCAAATAATCCCTGACGATATGTGCATCCCGGCTGTTTTGAGTGCCAGCCGTAACACACATGATCAGGTCTTAGCTTAGACTCTATTCTTGGTCCGTTGTCATTTATAATCATGATAAATAAATACTTTGAATCTTAGCTGAAACACGCCAAATGCCTTTTGTACGCTAACGATATGAAACTGATAATTGCCGTGAAGTGAGAGGAATATTGCAGGCTTTTGCAGGAAGATTTCATACTTTCATAACTTCTTTATTGTACAGAAATTAACATATCCGGAAAACTTATTAGATAAAAATGTATAAAGGCGAGCTTATCTCTAATAATAGAAACCATGGTTTGACAGGAGAAAAAATAGATCAAACGGGGGAAGAAGTATAAATATAAATAACATGTAGGTTTTTAGATATATTAGGATTCATTATATATTATATAATATATCCTTATATATCTAAAAGCCTACCTACTGAAGATATCACGTAACATTATATAGCGTACGCCTTTTCTCTTGCGGGGTGGCTGAGGCACAATTGTACCCACCTTAAGCCAGTCATTCCATACTCCATTTTGCGTGACAGGGGCTAGCCCATTGCCGCAGCTATGGAGTAATGAGTTTCCTCGCGATATTTTCTATCACCGTTAGCACCTTACCTTATTGGTACATGGTCAGCCCCGGCATTTGAAGCTGCATATCCTGTGTGAGAAGCAAACTAATCACGTACTAAAACACGGAGCTCTGAATATATAATGTAGAAAATAGACAATTTATGTATAGATTTAGACGCGGTTCATAGATGGAGTTACAATAATAAAATCCTATTTAAAACTGAGAAGTTTTGTATTATGTCCTTCACTGGAGAGTCACAGTTACCAGTTATAACTTCGTGGAATTGGGCGTATCTCACGGGCACTAGGGGTGATTCTCAATCGTTGGAACATCCATCATAAATTATTGGCTGGTTACCGCCCACCTCAAGCTGGGCAGCCACCGGCCAATCGGGTACCAGCCCGTCGCTAATCATTGTGCTTTGCTTGGGTGTACAAGGCAGCAATATTAGTTTACTAATGATGAGCAATACACACAGCTAGCAAAAATAAGGAGAAAAACCAAAAACAACCGACCTACCATTCAACACATGGAATGTTAGGACCATAACACCTGGTCTAGACGAACCTCTAGATAACGTTACACTGGTACGAAAAACTACAACTATTGACAGGGAACTATTGCTCGTGTGCGCTGACGTAGCAGGACTTCAAGAGACAAGATTATCTAATAAAGGAAATGTTTGTGAGAAAAAATAAACCTTTATATGGAAAGACAGAGATGAAGGTGTAAGACGACAGAAAGTTGTTGGCATTGCCATAATAAATAACCTGCTAGGATTCTTTGAGATACCAAAGTGTATTTCTGAACGCCTTATAACCGTGCACTTTATATCAGCATACGCAACGACACTGAAAGCCAAACCCAGCACAAACGACACCTTTTATCAAAGTTTCGGCTAATGCATAGAGAAAATAAGTATATCTGATAAACTGGTGTTACTCAGAGACTTTAACGCAAGAATAGAAATAGAAATGACTTTATTAACACACATTATACAGAAGAGACAATTGATTATAACACGGAAATAGTGTTAATAGGACCCAGCTCAGCAATGCTGAGCTCAGACGGGTCTCAGCTCAGCGCTAGTTTTCAGCCGGACCTTCGGAACACAGGACTACCACATACACACATAATTATAATAACAGTAAACTAAAGAACAACAATAGAGAAAACAATTTAAACCTGCCAAATACGTTTGCATGAGCTTTTAAACAGTAATAAAAATTAAAATAAATTATGAATGAGAAAAAATAAAAAATACATACGCTTGATTAGGCTTAAGCTGAAAATTAAGCTGAGCTTAGCACACACACATATGAACACTATTGTTATAGTAGAATATTTAATTGTAAGGGTAGGGATTTTTTTTGCTATTAAAGACATATAGAATAATACAGGTGGCACTGGAGGCCTTACAGTTTTGTCCTCTGCCCATCCAGGAGATGTTTTTAAATGTTTTTTTAAATGTATCTATATACATAGGCAACGTTGGTGGCAGATCATTCCAAACTTTCGCTGATGCAAAACGAAAGCCCCCTCTGAATCCGCTGGTCCTGTGCCTAGGGATAGACAGTTTGTTCTCCTCCTTCGAGCGTGTCCCTCTATTGTGGATGTCTTTCGTAAAACATAGCTTTTCGGATAAGTAGCCCGGCCTTTTTGAGTGTATTACTTTATGTAAAAGGCAGGCACTATGAGATTTTCGTCGGGCTGACATCTTTAGGACTCCATTTGTGTTTAAATAAGGGGTAACGTGGTCCCTCCTCTTGATATTGTAGCAGTACCTGGCACATGCGTTTTGCACTCTTTGTATTTATTTTTCGGTCTTTTTAAAGAGGCGAGGCCCAAATACAGAATCGCAAAAATTGAATAGTGACAAAATCGGGGCCTCTGTCAGAGTTTCCCTAGTCTTAACACTAAGATTCTTAAGTAGCCCATGCAAGATCTTTAGTCTATAAAAACCGTTTTAACTTTAGAGCCTATGTGGTCCTCAAATCTAAGGTCCTCGTCCATGACCAGGCCCAGATTTCTTGTTTTTGTCACACGTACTACCTTCTCATTTTTTTATTTGGATTTGGGGATCACTCAATAAAACGCGATTGCGTTGACATTTTGTTCCGAGAATCAAATATTTGGATTTGGTTGAGTTCAAGACCAGATTGTTGCTCTCAGACCACCTATTGACATTATCTAGGTCGCGGTTAATGTCGCCTGCTGCAGCTAGGGTCGACTCAGGGAAAAAACTTTTATACAGTTGAGTGTCATCTGCATATAGGTGGAATCGACAGCTCTTGATACTCGAACCAATGTCCGCTGTAAATATAACAAATAGAATAGGGCTTATTATACATCCCTGCGGTGCACCTCTGGGTATCTTTTTAATTTCGGACACTTCCTCGAACCCACGCTGATCTTTTGACACTACATATTGTTGCCTATCAGTGAGAAACGAACGGAGCCAGTTACAGGTGTCATTTGAGGTAACATAGTATGTTAGTTTGGCGATCAGTAAATCTATATTAAGACAATCAAAAGCCCTCGAGAAATCTAGTAACACCAGAGCAGTGGCCATTTCCTCATCCGAGGCTGTGGTTATGTCATCAGTGACGCTTAACAGGGCCGTTTCTGTACCGTGGCTGCTCCTAAATCCGGATTGTCTTGTAGGTAGTATGCCGTTCAACTCTACATATCTGGTAAGCTGCCTACTGACGACCTTTTCTAGGATCTTTGACATAACTGGCAGAATACTAATAGGTCTCACGTGCTCTTTCACGTCGACGTCTTTAGGCAATGGGACCACTTTAGCCAGTTTCCAGCTACTTGGGAAAGTGTTTGTCGAGATCGAAGTGTTGATGATAAAGGTGATAATTGGTAGAGTTGCTGGTATCGTCAACCGAATCATAGCCTTCTCTTCTTCTTCTTATCACTTTATCGTGAGATCTTCTTTATATGCTTCCACATTTTGTTTGGATCCTTTGCGTGGTTGTTCACATAGAAGTTAAAGTAAGCAGTTTTCTCCCGCTCTACTGTGGCTGTGACTAGGTTCCTAGGTTTCTAATAATGGGTAGTAACTATGAACTCTGGCCAGAGGGCATTGACAAACACAGGATAGGCTCCATGAACGATAACGGACAATGCCTCCTAGAACTATTCAAGCACATATCAACCTGCTAGCAAGCGCAATTGACCACTCCCCTTAAATAAAACTCGGCCAATTAGCAGACGCAAAAAGACTTGTGGGGTCCATTGCTGAGGTTTGAGGACTTATGCAAGCGCAAGCGCGACCGTTGTGGCAAGAAATGTAGAGCCCGTATCGGCCAGTTCAGTCACAACATAAAATGTGGCTCCCAGAATGCACAGCAGCTGTTAAAACATCTGAAAAGATGATAAGGCCAATGATAAAATACTACCCTATGTCCTTTTTAATTAAGTTTTCCACGTTTTTTCGTGAATATTTTTCTCTATAATTTGACAGTTTGCGGATCGAATCAAAGATATACGTGTACTTGTGTCAAAGCGTCTAAGTGGAGCAGTTATTGAATCTTTCAACCCTGTGATCAAAAATGTCAGCGAAATGTCCATATTTGTACATGGGGCTATGACAACAAGTCAAGTCAAATCAAGTCAAGTCAAAGTACTTTATTACTGTAGATATTTACATATACTTAGCAAACGTCATTTTTTGCCTCTTCTCTACATTGGACCACTGTGGGAGAAGAAGGGCGTAGAAACTCCCACAGATTGATTTTTAGATCTCTTTTAAAAATAGGTTGTGCTTAACTAATACAAATATGAAAAATTTAATTGTTATGATTTATAAGCAGGAATAAATAATTACAAAACTATTAACAGCAAGGTCTGTGTTGAACTAAATTTGGTGTGTTTAATTGTTTGAGTCGCAGTTTGAGTTGAGTTTTTCTTAACTACCATGTTACATTTTATTATAAATATAATTTAACAGAACTGGTAATAAAAAAATTATGATATATAATTATTATATATAATTACATAGTCAGGTCATAAGTTCTGTCACATGTTCAATATGAAATAATTTAGACATGTTTATTATTTATGTAAACATTTATATAGCAAAATGAACTTAATAAAACATAGATTCTTATGGTGATAAAGTTTATTCAAAATGACCCCCGCGATTTTGAATACAGGCCTTTATTCTGCGCGGCCAGTCGTCTATCGCAGCACGAACGAGGTCCATGTCAATATCGGCGGCTGCCTTAATCAAGGATGCCTTGAGTGACTCCAAATCAGGATGAGGCTTTGAGCAGGCCTTTTCCTCCAAGTATTGCCATATCTTGTAATCTAACGGACTCAAATTTGGACTGGAGGAGGGCCAGTCTTCGTGCCGGATGAAGTCGATTTCACGCGCCGCCAGCCAGTCCTGTGTGCTTTTCGCTCTATGAGCTGGCGCAGAATCTTGTTGGAATACCCAGTGCCTGTTATTAAACAAGGTATGAGAAACAGGTTCCACAAGGTTCTTGAGGACTGTATTTTGATACACAACTGCATTCGTTTTTTCGCCTTTCTCACAAAAATGTACCTCAATTAAGCCCCAATAAGAGACTCCCAACCAAACCATGAGCGAAGATGGAAAATGACCTCGTTGGACACGGGGAATACGGTTGCTCGCTTCTTCACTGCTGTGTGTGTACACCTTATCATTTTGTTTGTTGTAGCTCTCTTCCACGTTGAAAATTTTTTCATCCGAAAAAAGAATTTCCCGATGCTTTTTTCCCGCGTACCGCTTCAACAAAGCGCGGCATCTCTTCAGTCTCAGGTGCAATAAACGACCGTCCAAACGATGTCCTGTTTTTCTTCGATATGCCCTAAGCCCTAAGTCTTCATTTAACACCCTTTTCACCGTGGTCCTGCTTAACCCCATCTGAAGGGCCAACAGTTTCTGCTTACGTATGGGATTTCTTTGAATTCGCGCCTTCACAGCTTTTATCACTGCTGGAGTCCTAACAGAGCGAGGGCGACTACTTCTTGACCTGTCATCTATACTAGAGTCTTCATTGTATCGTTTTATGGTACGATAATCGAATCTTTTGGTTATATTCAAATTTTTCAGTAAGTCGAAAATTTGAATTGGCGCTTAACCGCAGCGATGCAACGCAATAACTGCGACACGGTCTTCTTTAAGTGTCCACTCCATATTTAAAAATGAGGAAAACTCTAAAAAGTACAAATTATTATTTTCATGAAAAATTCGAAATTCGAATTCAATAAACTTTTTTGTGGCCAGCGTTCTAAATTCAAAAGTTTGTATTGTGTGACAGAACTTATGACCTGACTATGTATATCCAATCCCACCTGCTTCAAAGAATATCGCCCGATTTCCATCTTGCCGATCCTATCAAAAGTCCTCGAATCCATTGTCCATACCCAGCTCTCCCAATATCTATCCTCTAACAACCTATTAAATCCTTTTCAATCAGGCTTCAGACCGGGTCACAGCACAGTTACGGCTCTACTTAAAGTGACGGATGATATTCAGGTTGCCATGGATCAGAAGCAGCTTTCGGTGCTTACCCTGCTCGACTTCAGAAGTGCCTTTAACTGTGTTGACTTTGACATTCTCGTTGAACTTCTCAAATCTCTTAATCTCTCTTCCCATTCTGTCAGCTGGTTCGACTCATACCTTCGTGACCGTAAACAGCGTATCAAATCGGAGACGACTTGCACGGATTGGTGTGACCTCACCTCCGGTGTCCCTTAAGGTGGCATTCTCTCTCCTCTTCTATTTTCTATATTTATTAACTCCATCTCCGATGCCCTCTCATCTTCTTATCATCTTTACGCGGATGACTTACAAATCTATCGCCACTTCTCTCCCGATAATGTAAACTCCGCTGTGGAGGCGTTAAACGCTAACTTAGAGGGTATTAGAGGATGGGCCTCGTCATTTGGGCTACTGGTTAACCCAAACAAGTCCCAGGCAATAATTATAGGTACCAGACACTCACTATGTTTGTTGAAACAACAGTCTGTCCCTCCTGTATCTTATAACGGTACCGTAATCATGTATAGCGACTAGTTATTCATAATTTTATTCAGCGCGCAGCCAAATCGGCTCTGATCCCTACACATCTCGCAGGAATGCGACAAAAAAACCTGACCTGTAACCTTCCTCGAACCATCCCACGCGTCGGCTCATTGTTTTTTGCTAACTTGCCCTGAGCTACGCAAAAACCCCAAACGTTATATGAACCGATTCTCGTATTCAAAACAGCGCGGCGATGGGCTAGCCCTCTGTCACGCAAAATGAAGTATCAAATGTACTGACTCTCGTGTACCAAGCGACACAGCGAAAAACCTGGGTGTTGTCTCCGATAAACAGTTAACCTGGTCAACGCATATCAGCGAAGTCAGCAGTCGAGTTTACGCTACCTTTCACTCTCTCAGGAGACTTCAGAACTTTCTTCCTCGTCAGACCAAAATTATTCTCGCCCAGTCTCTTTTACTTCCCCTCATTGACTATGCTGATGTTTGCTGGGTAAGCGCAAATGAAGAGCAACTGAACAAACTCGAACGACTTCTAAACCTCGGGATTCGGTTCATCTTCGGATTGCGAAAATATGATCACGTTTCTCAACATCGCAGGGAGTTGAATTGGCTTCCGATTCGTCTTCGACGGGACTCTCATATCCTATGCCTGCTCTACAATTTTTTGTGGAACCCTTAGTATCCTTACTTCCTGCGTGATCGCTTCGAATTTCTTTCTTCATGCAGGCCTCGGAGAACTCACATGGCTACTATGCTTAAAGCCCCACAACGCTCCACTGCAACCTACGAGCACGGGTTTCGAATCCGCGCTATACGGCTGTGGAATGAACTTCCCTGCACCATCAGGGACAGTCCATCACTGAATATCTTTAAGAACCGACTAAAGAAGCACTATCTTTCACTTTCTATTTAGCTATATAATGTATTAGTATTAATATATTTGTAAGATATTTATTGATATGCTGTATTTATGTAACTGTGTATGTAGTCTATATTTCTTAGCAATAGGGTTTTATGTATGTGTAATATGTATTATATTAGAATATAGTCTTAATTGTACGCGCAATTCTTTCCCTTACCTATCATCTCCGTCTCCTATCCAACATGGTTTGCTGGAAGAAATCTCTTTTTAGAGATAAGCTCGCCTTTGTACATGTTTTTTCTATCATGAGTTATCTGTATGTCTGTTTTGTTTAGTACAATAAAGAAATTACGAATTACGAAGTTATTAATATTTATGAAACCTTCTTTTGCTTTTTTCAAATTCATACCATATTTAAAATTTTCCTTTTTCAAATTCATACCATACTTAGTAACGTATGAGTTTTGTTCATTATATTTGATATATTTTTTTATTTTTCCCCACATATAAGTATCTGACTTGTAAAAGTGCATTAATTTTGGGCTTGTGTTACCAAAATTACCGAATATTTTAAAGAAAATTAACCGAAAAAAAAATAACTATTACCAAAAAATTCGAAAATTTACTACCAATAAATTCGAAATAACTGCCAAAATGGATGGATGTCCACCAAATTGTTTTTGGATAAATTATCACCAAACTTCTTTTTATCTTTTGTGTACTTAAGTTTATGTTTTAAGTATATTTTGTTGTTCTTACATGTTCAACCTAACACGAAGGATAACGGGGGCTCCGCTTCACCCCCTTTACCCTTCACCTAAGCTACCGGAGTATGCCTTGACATTTTCTGCAACATTTAGCCATTTTGGGTAGGAAAAAATTTTTTGGTCGTCATTATATTTGTTGCCTTATTTTTGCCTGCTTACGATAAAAATATTTGAGTATGAGTTTATTTCAATGTTGTAAGAAAAATCTGTTTTAATTCCGTATTTTCTAGGCTTAATTGATCAACTTATTCGTGCGCACTAACGAGTTATGAAGAGGGTTCCGTTATTTTTTGCGGTAATTCTGTAATTTTATCATTATTTTTATTCTAGAAATTTGTAAGACTATTGCTGGTGGTATCCAACAACCTACTACTATCATTGCTCGCTCATGCGAGCGAACTCGCGCGAGGAAATCGCCTGAACTGTCGCGCACTATGAGGTGCGCGACAGTTCAGGTGATTTCCTACCCTTACGTTTTCTATGCGTGATTTTTCAAAGATTTCATTTTGCTATGTTCTGTTCAATTGAATTATGTGAATTACGTGTTATGAAACGCAATAACTATACTTTGTTGATCTGCCGTTTTTTAATATGGCAAGTTGGCTGCTGTCAGTCTGTAAATTGACAAAAATATCTCAGCGATTGCGGTCTAAAAGTTATAAAAAAAATATTATCAATTTTATTGAGAATTGATTTGATCTGTTCTACGTCCACCGAAAATGCATTGTTAATAGAATGTGCTTGTGGGCCATCTGGGAAATCATCGTGAGGGAAACTCACTCCATATGTGTTTGAAAAGTATTCTGCAAAACCATTGCATACACTCCTACCGTCAGCAAAAGCCCTGCCATCCAGTGACATCACAGCCGGGTATTCAGATTTGTTAATACGTATAATTTTAATGTAAGTCCAGAAAAACTTTGGTTTGGCACCGACACTGCACTCAATTAGGTTTATATATTTCTTATAGCATATGTTTATGAGTTCATCGCAATCACCTCACATCAAAAGAAACAAAAATTAGTCCATGGGATCGTTAATTTTTTTTAAAAGTAATCTATATTTGTTTTTAGCCTTAAGTTTTTTAATAAGTGCAGTAAAATACCACTGTGGATAGCCTTTTAATTTTGGTTTTGTTTTGGGTATGAGTTTTTCGATAATCTTATTAAGTTCCTCATAAAAGACCGATACCATATCATTAGCAATACTACACGTTTTAAATGATTCAGCTCAATTAATGTCATCAAGCGCGTTACAAACCGCATCATAATCTGCTTTAAACCAGCGAAGTCTATCTTTAAGAAGTGGTTGAAATTGGATTGTTTTTTTTTGTGTCTAATGGTGATATTCAATGGTGGATGATAATTATTACTTATTGGATCGTTACAGCATGATATATCTAAAGTATTTATATTATTGTAAAATATCAAATCAAGCAATTTACTATATTTGTTTCGTACACTATTCAGCTGTGAAAGATTGCATTCACACATCCAGTCCACAATACAGTTACGAAATTTGTTATTGTAGGACTTATGTGTGCCAATCAGTGGCACACATAAGTCCTGAATTGTAGACATTGAATTTCCACATTCGAGGATCTGGAGTGTTGTTCCAAGCTGGTTATCTTAGCTGTCAGATGTGTAACATTTTCAGTTAGAGCAACATTATCTTCTTTGATTTTTTTCATTTCAATTTGGGATTTATTTAATGTATTATTTATGGTGTTGTATTGATGACTAATTGTCTTAAGAGATTCCTTCAAATTATCTATCTCATTAGTAAGCTCTTTGTTAGTAACTATTAAACTATTTTGCTATCTACAGACAGCAAAATTGTTTAAATATTGATTTGGGTAACAAGAGAGCAAAAGTAGATTTTTGCTGCGAGTGATTGTTTGAGTCCCGAGTGAACAAAAGATTCTATATTTGAATCACGAGCGTAGCGATTGATTCTACGTTAGAGTGTGCGACAGACTCAAGGCAAGAGATGCAAATAATTTTGGTCTCGTGTTGCACACACAACTTTTCGTCTCAGCAATGAGAACATACCAAATAAGAGAATGAAAAATACAACATTAAAAATTAATGAAAAACATGACGACTACTGCGTTTGTGGCTCTGATTACCATGCAAGTGTTAACTACTCATAATTTAAAGAAATAGTCAATTCGTTTCGATCGATCAGCAACTCACTCGATCCGAATTGAATGGTCTGTGACATCACTATTGACACAGAACATCTCTGCAGTTGTTGTCTATGGTCTCGCTCTCTTCGGTTTTGCGCGCAAGAAAACAGGAGTGTAGGATCTCGGTTAAATTTGGATATTCGGTTGCGTCTGAACAATTTGGCCAATATAGAAGATCCAGAAGTTAATACTATGTTTTTATCAGTCAGAAGCGACATAGTGACCCAAGGCCCACTGTTATAGTCATTGGTAAGTGTTTTTCTGGCTAACCTCTGGTGGCGGCGTCCTGTCCCGAGCGGTGATACCGTGATATCATCAAACGAAAAGTTGTAAATTACCATCAGAAGGAGCTGACCGGCTTCTACAGCAGTTGGATTACCTACTACCAAGCCTCTCAGACTATCAGATGATTCATGCATCCAGGTCAGGTCCGCAATTAGTGACCTCTAAAACCTATCTTTCTGTGGAAAATTGTATCTACAGGCAACTGAATAGAAACTGTTGTTTATTTCTCGTGAACAGACTACCGTGAGACATATTTTTTCTGTTTCTGGCTTATGTTTTTGATTTCATGTAGCAGTGTGATTTTTACGCGATAGATACCTACCATCAGGTCGCAAGCTCTTTGCGCAGCAATGTACCTACCTACCTAATCAGTCACCAAGCGCTATCTGGTAGCAGAATAGCATTATAATCGATACGCGCTCGTTAGCGCCACTACGAGTGGTATTGTTGACATTTTTCGTTCCTAGATGGCGTGAGTAGTGTTGAAACCACAACTTTCTCAATGTTGACGTAACGTAAGAGTCTGACATATGTGATTTGTAAACAATCTTATTCCCACGAAACATGAATGTACTTGATGAATACTAACGTTTAAATGAAAGGGTTTGAAGATGACGTGATTCACGTTATGTTGTTACGTGTTTGTTTACCGCCGTACTTCATTTGATTATGTATCAATAACATAATTATTGGATGACACATGAAAATACTGAACTCTAGTATTCTATATTGTATAGCCGCATTTTAATACTCCGCTACTAACCACGAAATGAGGAGTAGGGTAACAAAATCGCACTCCATATACTTTTACACATAAAGCACACTCCATATACTTTTAATTTTATAACACTCATGTTTTTACTTTATTTTTAAAAACAAAATAAAAATAATCTTTGCAGAAGTAATAGATTACCTGGGATAGATTGGGGAAAGTGATAGTTAAAGAGAGACGAACATGGATCAATAAATGGATTCACACAAGCCGCTGACTGAGCTAATGCCCAAGTCAGGACTTCTTACCACTTTAGTTTGCTTCATCAGCTATTATATCACAGTAGTCCCATTGTGGGCAATCAATGGTTGACATGGGCAGAATTGCAAGTGATATTATCCAACGGGAATACCTAATAAAATTAAACTTTTTTTGGTTTTATCACATTATTTACATATCATATATCTATTTATGTAATTTTTAGGATTTAAGGGGGGGGGGGGAGAATAGCTATTCTCACACACAGCTGTTTTTTAAGCTTGATCTTATGGGAAGGATATATATTAATGATCCGATTGACAATATACCTCAAGTAACCGTTTCACGACTGGTTTAGCCTAACGGGTATCGGGTAGTGACCCTGCCTACGAAGCTGACTGTCCCGGGTTCGAATCCCGGTAAAATGAAATATTTGTGTAATGAGCATGAATATTTGTTTCTTGTCTTGGATGTTTTCTATGTTTTTAGTATTTGTCTCTATTAAATATATCGTCATCTAGTACCCAAAACACAAGCCTTATTGAGCTTATAATTCGATTTGTGTAAGATTGTTCTCTAATATTTATTTATTATTTATTTATGTATTATTGTTATGATAACCACAGAAAATAATCGAGTTTAAATTATAAAAGTAAAGAGTAATCCTTGGCAGTCCTATGCAGAGCAACATAGGACTGCCAACTACGGCAAGAGTATATTCAGCATGTCAACCCGAATATTTAACAGGCTTCCGCAGAGTTTTACTAATATAGAGAAGTTACATACTTTTAAAAATAAATTAAAAAGCTTGATGCAAATCAAGAGATTTGGATTGACTATTTTATAAAATAGAAATAGAAATCATTTATTTGCGTTGATGTAGTACAGTCTTTTGAGTATTATAATAAAACGCCACATTCAGCCCTTGATAAAGGAATATTTTACACAACAATTATTTTAAGAGTTGCTAAGGTCATTCAACCTTTGTGTAATCAACGTTTTACACATAAATTATATTATTACACCGTTGATTTGCTAAGGGCATTCAACCCTTGAGTAATTACCATTTTACACAACAATGATATTATTACACTGATTAAGAGTTGCTGAGGGCATTCAACCCTTGAGTAATGAAGATTGAGACAAAAAATGATATTAAACTGAAGGGCATTTAACCCCGGTGCAATTAAAGTTTAGACAACAATGATATTGCACTGATTGAGATTTGCTGAGGGCAATGAACCCGTGTGCAATGAAAATTTTGGACAACAACTATACCAGTGTAACTGTTTTTGAAGTATTAAGGGCATTTAACCCTTGATAAATGGATATTTTACACGCGCTACTTTGGGAATGTAACCCAGAAACAGCGTCTGTTGTGGAAAAAAAGGTATTTAACTAGAGATTTCACTGGCTAAGCGCTGCTTTGGGAATGTAACCCAGAAACAAGGTCTGTTTTGGAAAACAAGGTATTTAACCAGAGATTTCACTGACTAAGCGCTGCGTTGGGAATTTAACCCAGTAACAGCATCTGTTTTGAACAACCAGATAATTAACCAGATATTACACTAAGTGCCGCTAAGTGCTTTTGGGAATTCAACCCATAACAGCGTCTATTTCGAACAACAAGGTATTGAACCAGAAATAATGCTGACTGGGTTCTATGGCAGCAGTGAGTTTACAAGGCAAGATATTAACCATATGCATATTACACCGATCAAGAGTTGTTGAGAGAAATTGCTGAAGTTGCGAAACATTTTCAGAAGTCCATGATTTATTTGATTTTGGTTTAAAGTACGATACCGTCTCATTATTGTACTGAAAAATAGATGACCGCACAGAGTATCAATGGATTAAAGAAGAAAAATGGTAATGTTTGTAAAATAAATACCTGATCATGAAGAATGCAATGAGAATTAATTTAAATTAAATGCCAACTATCAGAAACCTTTATAAAATAGGCCCGAAGAATAAAATAAATTGCATTAACACAAACACATGCATGAAATGAGATTATAGCAACATGGAACAATGAAAGTGCAAACCACACGAATGACAGTATTAAACAAATTGAACAAGTCAAACAAATTGAAAACAATCAACACTATATGAATCAGAAATTGAACTGCATTGCGTGTATATATGAATTTAAGCTATGAGCGATTAAGACATTACGAATCAGATATTAAATTGATTCGGAAGTGATTTGGGATGGAACTCAGGAATGTAATCACTGTCAAATTGTTTGCCTCCATTGCCAGACCATTAACAAAGCTCACAAAATCGAACGAAGAATGGACATGGGGGAATGAACAGGCTAAGGCCTTTGAAACGCTGAAAGAAATGTTAACACAGCGACCTGTCTTGACGATATACAACCCGACATACGAGACGGAGTCACATACGGACGCGAGTGCCGCCGGATTAGGATGGATATTGTTGCAGAGACCAGACTGCAAATCACCATTGCGACCGGTCGCTTACTTTAGTCGACAGAGGACAACTGACGAACAACATTTCCACTCTTATGAGCTGGAAACATTAGCAGTTGTCGCGTCACTAAAAAGATTTAGATTTTACCAAGAGAGACCTGATCCCAAGAATTGCTCGATGGTGGTTGCTCGTCCAAGACTTCACTTTTTCTATAGAGTATCGTCCGGGGCTGCAACTGGCGCACGCGGATGCGTTGAGTCGCAACTCGTTGCCGGCCCAGGCTGACAGGAATCCTAAGACATTCAGAATAACTACGTATTGAAAGACGGGAAAATATATAAACGGGTCGACGGACAATTGCGCTGGGCCGCAACACGTTGACAACGTCGTCGGCCAGGTCAAGGTGGCACGCGCCAAGCTGCGTCCACTTTTCGACTCCAGCCTCCCTCTGAGGGCGAAGCTCGGGATCTACAAGACCTACGTAAGATCCCGCCTCACCTACGCGGCTCCGGCATGGTACGCCCTGTGCTCGGAGACAAACAAACGGAGACTCCGAGCCCAAGAGAACCTCTCTCTGCGTACCATCGTCGGCGCCCCCCGCTACGTGAGGAACGCGATAATCCAGAGGGACCTAAGATGGGAAACCGTGGACCAGTTTGTCCAGAGGCTGGCGAAGGGCATGTTCGCGCGTGCGGATGCTTCACATCTTCCGCACATCGCCGAACTGGCGCCGCACCACGCGCGCCCGCCCGACCGCCGCCGCCTGCCACGCGACCTGGTTGCCTAGCCGGCGATCACCCACTGCACACCAGCGCCACATCAAGACCACCGCCCGCAGGGGCCATCCGATGACCTGTCCACAGGAGTGGACAGAGGCGATTCTTCGGGAAGAGGTCCGTCGACCTGACCCCGACTCCCCACGCCCCAGAAAGGAAGCGTGAGAAGATTATGAAGAAAGCGCTGGGCAGTACCCAGAGACGCACGTTGGAAAATATGCCAACAATGTCACGACCTTACTGGCCACTTTTCTGTTGAAAAGACGCTAGAAAAAGTAAAACGGGATTACTGGTTCCCTAAGATGACCCAATTTATAAAAAAATATGTCCGAGCTTGTATTCCGTGTGCCTACTCAAAACAGCCCGGTGGAAAACGGCAGGGCTTTCTACATCCGATCCCAAAACCAACCACTCCATTTGAATGCGTACAAAAACACAAACACAAAAAGCAAAACATCTATTACGGCAATCAAAGAGGTGTTCGGCCTATTCGGAACGCCAAAATGCCTTATCTCGGATCGGGGTAGTAGTTTTACCTCTAACGAATTCAAAGAATATATGGCGGCGCTAGGGATAAAACATACACTCAACGCTCAGCCACACCACGAGCGAATGGTCAAATAGAGCGGTATAACCGTTCTATTTTACCCTCGCTTACTGCTTTATGTCACGGCAGCGATGATAAAAATTGGGACACGCACACGGATCAAGTACAATTTAGTTTAAACAACACAGTCAATCAAAGCACTGGGAAAAGCCCATCACAGTTCATGTTCGGGAACAACAGCGTGAACACCACGGAAGGTCAAAGGTCATGAAATTAGCATCCGGGAACCGATGTCTAACGTAGAAATTGAAAATATCAGAGACGAAGCTAGCGCGAATATTAAAAAACAACAAGACAGAATGAAAACACGATACGATAAAAGCAGATGTAAGGCCAAAGAGTATAAACTGGGAGATCTAGTAATGGTACAGAAACAGAGCAAACTCACGGGGGAAAGTAATAAACTCGTTACGCCATATAGCGGCCCATATCGTGTAACAGAGGTATTATCACATGATAGATATGAGGTTAGTAGCGTCGAAGGGTATTCTAAAAAGAAATATCAGAATGTATTTTCAGCAGACAAACTAAAACCATGGGTGAGATTTACTGAATCTGAATCAGATAGTGACTAATACTACCAAAGCGATTGAGATTATGATTAGATCATTTTCCGCCTATTTCAAGAGAAACATACATACACACACACACGCACATACACCCTCACACACACACACACACCCTAACATCCTATTATATTGTATTAAATATGTAAACTTAATTCCCCAACAATTTCACTCTCCTCCCCTTCCCATCAAACTAACTTCATTGAAGACGAGTCAAGGGCGCTGATACTAGAACTTAACCAGTGAGCGCGACCAACAGAAAAATATCAACAAGATAACTCAAGAATTCACTGACGGAATGCCGCTACGGGAACTCAACCCTAGAGTGGTAACGATATTTCACAATAAGATCTAACCAAGATATTTCACGAATTAATGCCGCTATGGGAACTCAACCCTAGAGTGGTAACGATATTTCACAATAAGATCTAACCAAGATATTTCACGAATTAATGCCGCTATGGGAACTCAACCCTAGAGTGGTAATGACCCTACACTAACCCAGAGATTTCACTCATTGAATGCCGCTACGGGAACTCAACCCTAGAATGGTAACGACATTTCACAATAAGATCCAACCCAGATATTTTATGAATTAATGCCGCTATGGGAACTTAACCCTAGAGTGGTAATGACACTACACTAACCCAGAGATTTCACTGATTGAATGCCGGTACGGGAACTCAACCCTAGAATGGTAACGAAATTTCACAATAAGATCCAACTCAGATATTTCATGAATTAATGCCGCTATGGGAACTTAACCCTAGAGTGGTAATGAAACTACACTAACCCAAATATTTCACTGATTGAACGCCGCTACGGGAATTCAACCCTATAGTGGTAATGACACTACTTAAGAAGATTTAACCCAGATACCTCCCGAATTCAACGCCGCTATGGGAATTTAACCCTTGAGTGGTAATGAAATTATACAACAAGATATAAATCCAATATTTCATTGATTTAGAGCCGCTACGGGAACTCAAACCTAGAGCGGTAATGATATTAAATAGATACAAACCAGCTAGTCCACTGATGAAACGCTGCGATGGGAATTCAACCCACGTACGGTAATAAGATTCTGATCATTCAGCCCAACGAGTTGCTATAGGAATTCAACCTATGAGCGGGTAAGCAAAAAAAAATACTCCAGAAGAACAGATTGACCGATGGATACTTGATCAATCCAATTGACAGAGTTGAGAGAGAACGCTAAGAAGTAAGACTATATAATTACTGATTCAATGAAGAATGCGGTCATTCTTCTAATGCGGATGGCCGAGAAGGTCTGCACCGCTTGCACAAAGCCAGTAGAGAGCCACGTAGCGGCTTCCCGCTCGAGCCAAGCTGCGAGGAATTTTCCAAGCCAAGCCGTGTTGATTACATCAAAGCTCACCGCTACCCTTACGACACTATAATGGTAATATTCGGATGCGACTATTCAAGACTTAGATTATTAAATGTATAGTAAAGTAGGTTTTGTAAGATTCTTGATAATAAGTGAAGTCCTTAATAATAATGAAAATTGTATTAATAGCAGATATTCATCCATTATTGTTATGTGCCTGGAATAGACGCAAATTCAATGATAATATTCAGACGCGACTATTTAAGACTTAGGTTATTAAATGTATAGAGGTAGTAAATAAGGTTTTGTAAGATTCTTGATTATGATTGAAGTTGTTGATAATAATTTATATTGTATTAATAGCAGATATTCATACCATTATTGTTATGTGCCTGGGACAGACACAATTTCAGGATGGCCGACTGTTAACTACTCATAATTTAAAGAAATAGTCAATTCGTTTCGATCGATCAGCAACTCACTCGATCCGAATTGAATGGTCTGTGACATCACTATTGACACAGAACATCTCTGCAGTTGTTGTCTATGATCTCGCTCTCTTCGGTTTTGCGCGCAAGAAAACAGGAGTGTAGGATCTCGGTTAAATTTGGATATTCGGTTGCGTCTGAACAATTTGGCTAATATAGAAGATCCAGAAGTTAATACTATGTTTTTATCACAAGAGGTCCCGGGCTCGATCCCCCACTGGATATAAAGAAAAAAAAAGTCTTGGATGTTTATATGTCTGTGACGTCAATGTTTCTGGTTCCCACGACTCAGAGTATTCTAGTGTGGGGCCAGAAGCAATGTATATTCCGTATGTAAATGTTTATAATAAACGTCATTTTTTGCCACTTCCATACTTTGGATCACTGTGGGAGATGAAGAGCGAAGACGCTCCCAAAGATTGATTTTAGTACTCTTTATATTTGTTTTAAATACAAATATTTCAATATCAATTATTATAATTAATAAACATCAATTACATTTTTTTTAACATCAAGTTGTGTGTAGAATTAGATCAACCTTATACAGTCCCTGGTTTCGCTTCTTTATGATTCGATATTAAATAGATTGACTTTGTATGTGTCTGTATGTAAATGTACCCAACTTTAATGTACCAATAACATTAATTGTAATTTCTCACGATAAACTTAGACTAATTTACAGTACGGAATATTTATCTAATTGTATTATTTATCGTTTAGAATGGGTAGGAAATAGAATGAAATAAGCTCGATTATTTGGAATTAAATCGCACAGATACAGCTATCGAGTTAAAAATCGATAACAGTATCTGTGACATTGGTCAAAACGCAATCGGCCAAAGAACTTCGAATTATAAATCGATGCCCGTTGGCTGTTTGCGACTTCGCTTATGTCCGCGGCATTCAAAATTAAAAAGCTACTTTGTCTCACTCTGTGAGCAAAATGCGACTTTGCACACTGTTTACTCGCAGCAAAAGCTTCTTGTTTGAGCGGCTGAGGTGATAAAGTACATAATTTTACTTTTCAATTAAAACAATATATTTTTTCTGGCCTGTAATATCTTCTTTACTACTATAAAAAATTGTATTTAGAAAGAAAGAAATAAATATTTGTTATAAGGACAGTGAAGACACTACAAAAGACAGCATTTCACTATGACGTCACATGCAATTATTTCAAAGAACTCGTGAACAAAATAACCGTTTTGACAGTTCCTAAAAAGTATATGTTGTGACTAGCAGTCAATTACCGTATTACAAAAAAGAAACAAAACACAGAAATGAAAAATGGCAATAACACATGAAATGACAGTCGTGGTGTGCCACTGTCATTTAAAATGGCGTGTGACTCAGCATAATGCTGCAGCCCAGGCCTTCAACGCTGATTTTCAGTCAGCGCCAAGTGTTGCCGCGCTAGCGTCCCAGACCGCGGCGTGGTACAATCCATAAATACATAAATATAACGAATATGTAAAAAATAGGTAACAATAATGGTAAATACAGATATGGATGTTCTCTTTATTACATACAAAAAGTTAAATAAATAAACATGGCCCGCACATTTCAATCTTATGAATTGCTAATAAATATCAATGCTAATGGTCGTTAGAGACCGGCAGGTAAGTGATGGGTAAGTGAAGTCCCACTGGCAATGAGCGACCACAGACTCAACTATTGTTGCGGCGTGAGATTGGAACGGGGTGACGAGTAGTCTCTGCTGATCTAGCAAAAGTGCCTAGAGCTTCCGCCCAAAGGCACACCTACTAGCCGCTTCACGGACTGGAGGGGGAATATGAGTCCAACACAGATCCCGCAAATCCAAAACTCCCACGGAAGGTCGCCGTTCGATGCGCCACCGGTGTGAGTATTCTATGCTTGTGCACGCCACGTTGTATAGTTGCCCATTTTATCTTGGTGTTCAAGTAGGGTGGGGCTTCCATGAGTATTACACCAAAGAGTAGTTTGGCTAGGTGTAAATGCCGACGAGCTTCCATGTTCAGAAGTTTTGCTGCATCCAAGTATGGGGTGCTATGGGATCTAGGAGGAATTTTGAAACAAAAACATATAAATGCGTTTTTCACAATTTGAATTAACCTTTTCGTTCGACCAAGTATACAGCCACCAAATACGATGTCACAGTAGTTTAATCTAGATAATATCAATGATTCATTTAGCTTCAAACGCAAATCAGTGCTAAGGTAATCACGTATATTATAAAGAACCTTAAGGCAGTAGAAACAATTACTGAGTACGTTTCTGATGTGATTTTCGAAACAAAGCTCACCGTTCATCAACAACCCAAGATTTCTTGCTTCTACGACCTAGCGCCCCTGATAGCTATATCATTGGGCGCTAGGGCTTGGACAGTATTATAATCTGGATCTGGATCTGACTTTTTGTACCAAGGATCATGTACTTAGATTTATCTTCTCAGACCATGACGCCACCCGCTGTAGATCGTTATTTACGCATTGGACAGCAATGTTTACGTCAGAAGGAACGGATCATATATACAGCTGGGTATCATCTGCGTAGAGATAGCACATACTGCTCTTCACGACAGAAACGATCTCTGCTGAGTAAATAATAAAAAATGGGTCCTAATATCTACCCTCGATCCACCTATTTAGAAAATAGGTTTTCTTTGATTCGTAGACGCTTTGGAAAAAAATATCTGATGTTCTTTGGACCAAACTCCATACAAAATCGTTCAATCTCTATATTGAAACATGATAGTCTAGTCGTCCCTGCCAGTCAGCCATAGTGAGAATAAGCCCTTTGGTTTTGATGAGAAGATGTCGTGACTTTAGTGGTCCAATGTAGAGAAGAGGCAAAAAATGACGTTTGCTAAGTATGAGACGACGACCTCTGTGGCGTAGCTGTTGTAGCTCTGCCTACCATGCGAGAGGTCCCGGGTGCGAACCCCGGCTGGGAGTAAAAAAAAAAACCCCCAGGTCTTGGATATTTATATGTGTGTGACGACGCTGTTTCTGGTTCCCACGACGTTGTTTTATGTTTATGTTTATATGTAAATTTCTACAGTAATAAAGTACTTTGACTTTGACTGTGACTTTGATGAAAATTGGATTGAAAACAAATCAACGTTTGTGAAATTGATACTCTGCAAATGTTATAAATTTATGTCAAGAGATTTTGTTTGGTATACTTTAATGTATTAAGTTTAAACACTTAATGAGTTTAGCAATGGATGGTGGGCTGTATGTTTTTGAGAACATGAGGAGCTTATCGTCTTTAAAATAAATACGCAGTATTCTGTTTACAACCAACCTAAAACCTCTACATTGATCTTTTCATGAAACCAACAACAGTAACTGAAACACTATTGCATAAAATACTGGCCGGAATAGAATTTTAACAAGGGTCTTTGATGTCGCAATGAATAAACGATTTGGGACATTTTATGATGTACCCGGCAGAGGATTACGGCTTCTGTGCGACACTGTGTTGACGCTTCAACTAAACGAAAATATTACATTTCGACCCCTCTAGATATATGCCTTCCGATTTTCTTATTGGATGATGATGGGTTTTGTGGAAAATAGTGTGGGAAAATGACTGTAAGTATTCTGTCCAGAAAATTGAGCCGTGGCGTAGGTACTAGGTAAGTAGGCAATAGGTATTATTATCATATTTGTCCTAATTTCGAGTTTTAGGACAAGGATTACAATTGTTAACATAAACATAAACATAAACATAAGTATTTAGATACAGCCACATACATTACTTCTGGCCCCACACAAGTATAATATATATAGCATTGGGAACCAGAAACAGCAATGTCACATACATATAAACATTTAACACTTGGGATTTTTTTTCACCCCAGCCGGGATTCGAACCCGGGACCTCTCGCTTGGGAAGCACAGCCTCCACCGCAACACCAGACAATATATATGAATGAATGAATGAATACTTTATTGCACAAAACAAACATACAGAGATATACAAAGAAAAATATATGTACAAGAGGCGCGCTTATCTCTATAAAAGAGATTTCTACCAGCAAACCCAGATAGGAAAGGAAAGTGGATTGTGAGAGTAATACCTATTTGCACAGCAAAATAATTCATACACAATAATAATATAAGTAGGTACATATACCTATTACTACACCTAATTTATTTATTTATTTATTAATACAGTTAAATGCACAACATTACAGACAATGTCCAATTCATTGTACATATACAAATATACAAATAACATATATACACTTCCATTTAAATCATAATAAATTATAGTATTTTACATGTCAGTTCAAAAAAAATAAAAAATGTCAATAATAATAATAATAATTCAATGATAAAAATGTCATTGCAGTCAATTGGAATTATACCTAAATTATATAACACAACCCTGTCATACATTCTCCTCGCAGAAACTTCCACATTCTCGCACAATATGCCTCCATGCTCCTCCAAACAGATCAGTCAGTGGTGCTGCAGCCAACAGAGCGTTGAGACTGTCCCGCGCCCTCACCAGCGGAGACTGCTGGCGCGCCACCGTGCGATGCGCGCCGCACGCTAATAGCCGCCGGTACCTGCGCGCGCGTAGATATTTGTCGGGCACGAAAAGGTAATAATATATACATACATACATATCATACACATACAAGTTATATACATATACATACATAACATACACTTACAAATTATATATACATACTATGGAAGAGAGAGGTAATGATCTTTCAAGCGAATCTTAAAAACGTTAAGTGACAGACTGTCCCTGCTGGCACTGGGGAGCTTGTTATAGAGCCTAATAGCACTGATCCTGAATCCTTGCCCATATGCGACTAAGTTGTGTTGAGGAGTTACAAGCAGCGACCGAGTGTTTGATCTCCGAGGCCTATCCGAAGAAAGAAAATCAAACCGATCACGCAGGAAGCTGGGGTAGCGAGGGTTGTGCAGAATAATGAAGAGTAGAATGAGAACATGGGTATCCAGGCGAAGACGAATTGGATGCCTTACGATACTTGGAGATATGGTCATACTTACGCGGCCCGAAGACAAACCGAATCCCGAGATTTTGAAGTCGCTCGAGTTTGTTCAGTTGATCTTCGTTCGCGCTGATCCAGCTGACATCTGCGTAATCAATGAGAGGAAGGAGGAGAGACTGGGCAAGAGTAATTTTAGTATGACGAGGCAGGAAGTTTTGAAAGCGCCTGAGGGAGTGAAAAGTGGCAAAGCCTCGTCTACTAACTTCGCAGACGTGAGCAGACCATGAAAGCTGATTGTCAAAGATAACTCCTAGATTGTTTGCCTTAGTACTGTACGGAATTATGGTTCCATCATAAGATACAGGAACAAGATGCTGTAACACAATATGGGAGTGTCTGGAGCCGACAATCATGGCTTGCGACTTACTGGGATTGACAATATATCTTAAGATTCCGCAATTTTATCAGAAACATATCTGCTAAGTTTAGTGATTTGTTGTTATATGAGCGAGCATGATTTAGCAACACATAAACATCATGATGCCGTGGCAAAAGCTAAATGACAGATATCAACGCACATTAGCAAGACCTATCCGAGAATACATCCCACGAGAAAGTTATCACCGATATGGCATTCCACAATCTAAATAAAATATTTGTATTTCCTCAGAGCACAACTGCGATAGTTTCAAGTAATATTTGAGGCACTCGCCTCTTGGCAGCATAATGCCATCGCTCTTCCCGAAATGTGATTTATTCGCGACAAATGTCGAAATAAAACGGCTCCAGTGTTTTATGGTCCGGTTCGTATGCCGTGCCGTGACCCGGACGCCGCCGTCCGGACCAGGCAGGCTAGGCACTCAGAAAAATGTGCGAAACTATGTTCGACATGCTACTCGCAAGTTTCCTTCCAGATGCATTTATTGGAGCCGAGAGCGAATTCCATTTTTGATGCCTATATAGGTCATGGTTTGAGGATCTAGCTCGATTTTTGATATTACTGTTCCGTAGCCAGGGTGCAAACGGAAACCTTTTAGTATTCAGGATCACTGTCTATCATATCTTCTCTTAAATCCAATGTTCCACTGACGGATGTGATTAGACGCTCACGTACACAAGGGGGCTAAAATGACGCAATCTAGGTACATGACGTTGCAACCTTGCACAGTGTGCCGCAACATGCCACGACATTTAACTATTTAAAAATGTCGAGAGGCATATTTCAGGACACTGCGAAACGTTGCATCATCATGCTGGGAGACATTTTGTACCTCCTGTATCTGAGACTTAGTGCTTACATGTCAGGTAACATTTTTTATGCAGGTTTCATCACGACGTTTCTCTTCATGGTTAGTATCGGGTTTCGAATCAGCGCCTCCCATCTTATACCTATAGACGAGCAGTGCAACCAATGGTCATTAGACAAAGAACTGATGATGATGATATCTTTAAAGTCGTATCCGGGCACGGCGTCTGCTTCATCTAAAAGTTCATGGGTTACATTTTAGGGAATGATAGTACCCATTAATATAAACAACTTTTTCTTTTCAAAATAATTTGTTCCTGAGATTTTTTTATCATAGGTATGCATAAAAAATTGCGATCCTCTGTTCTGATGAATAATTTCAATTTAAATTCAAAAGGAACAAGCCCTGACGTCACAAGGCATTGTCAAGTGAAGTCTCCTTATTGGTCAAAAACCAATACAAACATTTTTGTGTTGATAATTCGTCAAATTTAGAGTTTCTACTCATACACTGGCGCCCACACGGCCTTCGGCTATTTCAGCCGCGCTGTGTCGGCTATTCAATAAAACGATCAGCGGCCGCACTGCCGGCACTTCAATCAAGCGCGTGGTGGAGCGTGGCGGCGCACAGTTGGTTAAACTGCTTTAGGAGAGACATTAGTTTTTTTTTATTCCAAAAAAAATTAAACCTTCGAACGTTATCTTCATTCCAATTAATTGTAATGATTCAATGTTTTTCTCTAAAACTTACTGTTTGCCCGGTTTATTTTTCAGGTTTTTCTTGTATGAAACAAAAACTGCTGAAATGTGGACAGGTCTTGCTTTAATACTACTTTACTCTTATTCTTTGGCTTGTTGGCTATAATTTTACGCTATCAGCGTGTACCTTAAGTTGGCCCTTTACGAGTTATAATAACCCGAAAATAATAATAAAAAACTAAAATCGTTGACTATCAAATAATAAATAATGAAAATTATTTTAATACACTAGTAAACCGAAGAGAAACTTACAAGTTAAGAACTTCAAAAAGGATTCATAGATTAAAACTGTTAATTATTCTTAACAAAAAGTAAAATTCAAACAAAACAGTTAAGTTCGACAAAAAAACGAAATTATCCAAAAACAGTATTGTTTATTTCTTTAAAACAATTCATTTTATTAAGTATTCTATGTCTCTCCTTAGATACTGTGTTTGTTGTTAGAAAGTAATTACAAACAATGAACAATAAGATAATCGTCATATATCTATAATAGTTAATTTGCTATTCATTTCGAATTCTCTACGAATTATCTTTTCTATTTGATAATATATTCTTTAACTATATTCGTAATGTAATTAAACTTAATGACTCCGCTTTAAACGATTTAATGAATAAAATAATTAAAAAAAATATATACTTCAAGCAGACGCTTAATGTTGACTGGACTGAAGAAACAAGTGAAAAACTCCTGAAATTAAGTCAGAAGTTTTGTTCAAATGTTTGTGGTAGGTGAGAAATATCAAATAGGACGCTTAGCAATTTTTTGAAGAGAAATGGAAATTGGCTGCAAACTGCCATAATCTGGCGTGAAGACCTTATCTTCCAAACAGAAGTTGTAGAAACTTTGGCACCATCTACACCAAAAGCTTCATCATCATCGTCACAACATACGCCGAGAAAACCCTTTGAAGAGCTGTCTAATAAGCAAAATGAAGACGCGCAGAGCGCTTGGCCAAATTATAGTCTCCACAAGAGTTACAGAGAGCTACCTTAAATAATCTTAAAAGTAGAGGGGGATTGCGAAGTAAGTAAAATAATGAAACATTTGCTAAAACATCCTGAAGATATTGATAAGATGAAGATTTGCATAAATCAGGAAAAAGAGGAGAGTTTATATTTACTTGAAAAAGCGCTAGCTTTTTTAAGTAAATATATTGCCACTTGGATAAGTCAAACGATATCGCTTAACTTATCCAAGTGGCAATATATTAATCGACGAGATTCTGCAATCCAATAAGTAGTAAATAGTACGCTGACGTGATGTTGGCGCAACTATAGTGATAAGTGCCTTTACAACTGACACATCTGAGCAATACGCTATTGCAGATCACTCCTGAGCAGACACTGCACTTCATCATTGTACAAGTTTAGAATCACACTCCTCTCAGAGACAAGTAATGCTATCGCTTCTGCTATGACTTTGCACTGCTGGTGTTTTGAGCTCAAATTCTGACACTTAGTATTCTGGGAGTTCAAATTAAGCTCATAATCCCCTGAATTTGAGCCCCGTTTTCTATGAATTTGTACTGCAACCTTCACAGACTTCCGCGAAGAAGGTAATTTTAAATGTTCTCTATAACATAAAACTTCAGTAGTTAATTTTTCGAGACAGAAAACGATACCAATAACAATCAAACAGAACAAAGACTTGTTCTTAATGCTTTTGAAGAGGTTTAATAATTAGTACAGATGAAAACTCCCTTTTAAATGGACTATGACACTAACAGTGGCTTATAAATAGTCTATCCCACGGTTATGCCACATGGCCCTCTAAGTGACCTTAAATGATGTAGATAGAACATTATATAGAAAGAAAACTTTATTTTCATCACAAACAAAACTAATTTGGTACAACAATTATATATGAAGCAATATTTTTAGTTTACACTCAGTTAATGATGTACAACGGATGGAATGGAATGGGTTGGATTAACAGAAAAAATATCAGAAAAAGGTCTTATACAAGCAAACTCTGGTACACATCTGTCTATTTCATTTTGGTAGCGGTACCCTGATCGACAGCCACATTCATTTATACACTTAGGGCAATGCAATGCATTGCATTGAGCACAGGCTCTAAATTTGAAGTCACAATTTAAACGACAGTTGGTGCACCCCGCTCCGTAGGTGGCGTTAGGATCTCCTCCACAAACTCCTTCTGGAAACATAATCGTTTTAATTGGGTACAACAGTGCCAAGTTAAAATTACTATCTTCTCATTCATGGAATCCAGGAAACAACAGCAAAATAAATAAATCAATATTAGGTAATGAATAAGGCGAAAACATTCGCCACTTTGTTATGTATCACACGTTATGTTAAAAATACTCACCAATTATCTCACCAGATGGATACGAAATTGCAGCCCTTGCTTTTTCGGGATAGAACACGATACCAATAATGGCCAAAAATAACAAAGACTTGTTCATATTGCTCTTGAAGGGGTTGAACATTTATTTCATATGAAATCCTCTCCCTCAAGTATAGAATAAGCAGCAGAAAACATGACTTTTATACTGAGTTACACACGAAGGTAATACGTTCCGCGTTCCCAATAAGGCCACTGTGCATAATCGGAGACTATTTGCCCACACCGTAGCAAATTGATTGATGTATTGCTAAAATATTTTTCACCTCAGCAGCTCTAACAAGAGGCTTTTGCTGCGAGTAAACAGTGCGCAAAGTTCCATTTTAATTTTGAATGCCGCGGACATAGGCGAAATCGCAAACATCCAACGGGAATCGAGTTATGATTCGATGTTCTTTGGCTGTTTACGATTTCGCCAATGTCCTGTGATATCGATTTTTAACTCTATTGCAGTATCTGGGTTTTTTAAATTCCAAATAATTGAGTTTATATTTTTCTATCTCCAAGCCATTCTAATAGATAAATAATAAAATTAGAGAAAAAAATATATAATATTATGAAAACTTACAATAGATGTTATTTGATTTATCAATGTTGTATATTTTCATTTTCTTATTTGGTATGTTCTCATTTCTGAGATGATTTGTTTTATGCGGAACACGAGACCAAAGTTATTTGCATCTCGTACCTTTGAGTCCCTCGCACACTCAGAATCCTAACGTAGAATCACTCGCCACCTACAATCACGATTCAAATATAAAACGCTTCGCTTACTTGGGTCCCAAACAAGCACTCGCAGCAAAAATCAACTTCGCTCTCTTGTTGCACAAATAACTTAGTTTAATGTGTGTGTTCAAAGTTCAAATTTCTTTATAGCTGTAGACATGGGAAACGTAATTTTTTTGCCTCTTCTCTACATTGGACCACCGTGCGATAAGAATGACGAAGTAATCCAACAGATTGATTTTTAGATCTCTTTTAAAAATTCGTTTTGTATGACAAATACCTTTTAAAATGGTTTTAAAATAGCTCAAATGGTAATTTCGAAATCTCCAGAGTAGTAGAGAATGCACTGACCCTTGAAATAATTGCTAACCCTTACAAATCAAAACCGGTGTGCAACCAGTCTGTGATTATTTCTTAGTTTAACATTACAGCTATCGCTAACTTTGGGAAATGTTGTGAGGTTCTTGCGTACATACATTATATTTTCGAAAATAAATTAAGTAGCAGTTTGTATGACAATTTCTTTAAAAAGCATAATAAGCATAATCATAATCTTATGGAGTCTGTGCTTTTTAAATTATAAATTGGTCGCATAGCTCTTTTCCATAAAATTAAAATGGTTTAAATATACGCTGCTTTTCCCTACAACAAGATACCATATTAATTCTAACGTATTGCTGTCTGATATTGAACTAGTCTTAAGTTGCCTGATATTTGAAAGTGAGATTTTGGTACACTTGGTTTTACTATTGTTTAACAATAAAAAAGCTCTGTAGTCTAATGGGTTTCACGTTTCCTTCGCACACAGGAGATGCAGGTTCGATTCCTGACCATGTACCAATGAGATTATTAATTGATCTTAATTACATTATACGGACGTTCTAGCGGTGATGGAAAACATCGTGGAGGAAACCTTAATTACTCCATAGCGGTGGCGATGGGCTAGCCCCCTGTCACGCAAAATGGAGTATCGAATGTGTCTCAAAGTGGATACAATTGAGCCTCTGCCACCTGGTATGGTAAAAGGCGTGACGCTATATTGTTGAAATATCAACTGTGAACAAATTCAAGGTTAAAGTCACTATTAAAATCATCAAAATCTTCTTTTTGCCTTTCAATTTTGAAGACCAGTGAAGTATCATCAGCAAACAACACGATATCAGTAAATTTCTAAACCATGAAAGGCAGATCGTTAATGAATACCAGCAAAAAGATAGGGCCTAATATGCAACCATTTTGGAACACCAATTTTTACACCCGTTTTTTCCATCAAATTTGACGCTGTTGATTTCTGCCTTTTGAATTATATTGCTCAACCACTCACTTCCCATGGTATTTCTAGAAATACTTTTTCCGTCAAGAATAGGTTTTGAATTTTATTACCGTGTGTTGTTAAGTATGATCTTACTAGATCCAATAAAGAAATAAGAAATAAGAAATGTATTTGTAAAAAGGTAATATCTTTATACAAATAGAACGCCTCAGTCAGCTTTTAAAGTGTAGCAAGCAAATTTTTGAGTTTTGTGGTCATTAAAACATAAGGAACAACAAAAGCTAAGGCCGGTTTCACCTATAGAATATAATAACAGTTTTGCAGAAGCCAATGGGATTCTTTACGGTTAAAAGTATTGAATGACAACTTTTTATGTCATCCGATATTTTGTTATATACAGTTACACACATTGCTGCATGGTTTTTTAAATACAGTGATGTTCTTGGCGTGTGATTATACACGAGCCTGTACGGGTTTCTAGTGTTCCTCGAGTTATAGTAGGTATTGAGCTTTTACAAAAAAGCTCAGGATTTGATTTAATGAATTTACCGATTTCAAGTATGTAAAGACAGGTACTGGTAATATGTTTAATCTTTTAAATGTTTGTTTACAGGACTCATACGGTGCCATACCACAATTTTTTTTGGGCAATGAATACTCTATAAATTTTTGTTTCGTTACTCCAAATTATCAGACCATACCTACGACGGATTCTAGATAGCCATGATAGGCAATCAGTGCGGTTTTTTCTTAGCTGTTTTGTGCGAACAACTTAGCACAAAAACAATTTATCTTATAACAAACCTAATTATTGAGTTCTTTCCAATTCAAACGTCGATCAATTACAATACCTAAAAATATCACACTATTAGCCTCCTCTAGAATTTGTCCATTATGATTTGTGCCGGTCGACTATGTTAGTCATATTTTCACTTAATGTTAAGATAAGTTCGCGCGCGCATCTCAAGCCTTTCACTTTACTCTCTAAGATGTCGCTCTCCTTATAATTGCCTCTGGCAAAGTAGTGACCCGACTTTTGAACATCAGCAACCTTCGTTAATAGCAGCATGGACCTGCGAAGAAAACTCCGTGTGCTGCCACCTTAGAAGTGCAAGCAAGAAGCACTTCGTCCAGGATCACCCAGCCCCGACTTCGGTTTACCTATTTCAAATCACGCTGCAGAACTCCATAATCAAGACCCCACCCAAACCAAGACGACATCAAGCTAGCCATGACCGGACCAGATTTGAAATCGGACCAGAAGCCAAAAGATTTCAACTGAAGATTTATAGTCAATAGTCAATAGTCAAAGTACTTTATTACTGTAGATGTTTACATATACTTAGCACACGTTATTTTTTGCCTCTTCTCTACATTGGACCACTGTGGGAGAAGTAGGGCGTAGAAACTCCCACAGATTTATTTTTAGATCTCTTTTAAAAATAGGTTGTGCTTAACTAATACAAATATGAAAAATTTAATTGTTATGATTAATAAGCAGGAATAAATAATTACAAAATTATTAACAGCAAGGTCTGTGTTGAGCCAGATTAACCCCATACAGTCCTGTCATCTAAGTAGTCTTGAACATTGTAATATCCCTTTTTCGACAAAGTTACATACATACATTATATTTTCGAAAATAAATTGACTAGCTACTGTTAGTATGTCAATTTCTTTAAAAAGCTCTCTTATGGAGTCTGTTCGTTTTAAATTATAAATTGCTCGAATATCCGCTGCTTTCCCCCACAACAAGATACCATAGGACATCACACTATGAAAGTAACTAAAATATACTAGCCTAGATGTAGCCACATCCGTGCTTTGTCTGATGTTCCTAACAGCGTAAGCCGCAGAACTTAATTTACCAGCCAATTTATCTATGTGGGGTCCCCACTGCAATTTGCTATCAATGGTTATTCCTAGAAACTTCGTATCATTTATCAATTCTAACGTGCTGTTGTCTAACACCAAACTGGTCTCAACTTGCCTGACATTTGGAAGTGAGAATTTGATACACTTGGTTTTACCAGCGTTTAACAATAAATTATTAGCTGTGAACCAATTCAAGGTTAAAGACAATACACCATTAACATCATCAAAATCTCCTTTTTGTCTTTCAATTTTGAAGACCATTGAAGTATCATCAGCAAACAACACTATGTCAGTTAATTTCTCCACCATGAAAGGCAGATCATTAATATATACCAGGAATAAGAAAGGGCCTAATATGGAACCTTGTGGATTGCCAATTTTAACACCCGATCCATCAGATTTTACGCCGTTAACTTCTGCCTTTTGAATTCTATTGCTTAGGTATGATCTTAGTAGATCCAACGCTTTATTTTTAACTCCGTAATGATTTAATTTAATTAATAGCGTATTATGATCAACACAATCAAACGCCTACGACAGGTCGCAAAAAATTCCGATAGCATCCTGTGCGGCCTCCCATGCAGAATAAATATGAGATACAAGGGTAATACCTGCATCCGTAGTCGATTTACCCCTAGTGAAACCATATTGTTTAGCGTGGAGTTGTTTTGTACGGTTGAAGTGTGAGAGCATTTGATTGAGTATAATCTTTTCAAATATTTTACTTAGTGTTGGAAGAATAGATATTGGTCTGAAATTTGAAGGATCGCCCTTATCTCCCGATTTGAACAGCGGTATAAGTTTACTGTGTTTCATGAGGTCTGGAAAAGCCCCATCGTCAACACATTTATTGAATATATATGCTAAGTGTGGGGCTATAACTAGAATTACTGAACCAATGACTTTGACTGATATACCCCACAGGTCTTCCGTATTTTTTAAGTTAAGTAATTTAAACGTTTTGACAATGTCCTGGGGATATACATGATGAAATTTTAAATATACATTACTGACGCTAGTGTTATTTTTTAATAAAGTCTCTGCTTCAAATGGAGATGAATTTAGACGGTCCGTTGTGAGTACGGGTACATTGGTGAAGAATGTTTCAAAAGCTCGAGCAACATCAGCGTTGGATTTAACAACATCATCACCTATCTTTAGGCAGAAATCACTGTCCCTTGGTATAACTTTGCCAGTTTCGCGGTTTATTATTTGCCAAACTGTTTTCATTCTATTATTTGAATTTTGAATTTTTCTATTAATGTGTAAAGTTTTTGCAGTTCTACAAACCAACAACAACAAACCAACAAATTTCCCGCATCGAACCCAAGATACCGCAAGAACAATGACCCGATAGTCAGCCGACTGCTTATTTATCAAAATGGAGCTCGCACCAGCAGAAACGAACGCGTCGGCAAATTCATTCACAGCAAGCAGCTTTTCAAGTTCAAGTCATAGGAAGCCGTTCCAGCCCCCAGAAGAGAATTGAAAATCAATCAATCAATCAATCAAATTGTTTATTTGCTGTTAAATATGTGTACATGTGATCTTAAAATTATTGGTATTCATCAGTTTCAACATATTCACCATCTAAAGTTTGGTGTGCAAATATTTTACAATGTCAGTTATGAATTAAAAATAGAGTTTATTGTAAAATTATTTAAATAGATTGATTCGTTGTAAGTATATCATTTACTCTATAATATAATTTGTCCATTAAATAATTAAATAATTTAGTTTTAAACTGATTAAATGTAAGGTATTTAATGTCATCGGGGATTTTATTATAAATTCTTATTGCCATACAATATGCACTTTTAGAGTATAACTGTAGCCTTTTTGGTGGTACATATAATTTATCTTTGAATCTGCCTCTTGCACTAAACATTTCGCAGTTTTTCTTAAAGATACCTGGGTATTTTTTTACAAAAACGCATATCTCATATGTTTAATATGTATGCTTCGGAAACGCACCGGTTTTTGTTGCGCGAATCGATCGCGAGTAATCGGCACATCACTAGCGAAAACGGAACTAGCAGCTGTCACTCGTACCAACGAGAGGAAAAAATTGGAGGTTATCTTGATTCCTTGTCTCATCGGTGAGAACAAACATGTCTGCTCATAGCGTCGGGCTATTGATTGTTTCGGTGTAACAATTCTCTAATACAGGTGTCGGACCTGGTCGGAGTGTAAATCTACCACATCGTCGGGAAACAAGTAGATTCGCGTCAGCGGTTAAGCGATCTGTGTAGATTGGACAACGTCGTATCGGTAGCGGCGACTCCACGTGACGGCAGGCAGCACGCAGCGACAGCGTCGGCAGCGACGATACTGGTTCGATTCCATCTCCTATCCCAAAACTGTCTCCTCTCCCGCATTCCTGTCTCGAATCGAGCTACCACGATCTCCTGTCTACGGTGACAAGGTCAGTAAAAATTCATCACTTCTTTTCTCTCACGTGCGGGCAACAGCACACCCCCTTCGGATTCCACGCCGTTCCGTAGGCGTGGAAATTAAACATTTTGGTAGCAGGAGCGCGGTTTCCTAGTGGGAAATCATCGATTCACGGTTGTAGGGTGCCTTTGCCACATTGTAGTTGGGAGAAAAGAATATCTCAGATTGGCTCAAGTCGGCAATGAGTCTGTGGTCGGTATACCATGATTAAAGTTCATTTTCGGTAAGTGAAAGTATAAGTGCCAATTTAGTTAACAGTTGTTATAAATTTGTAGTCGGAAACTACTGTTGTTGCGCATAAAAGATTGAACAGTCATTCTGCGAGGTAACTAGATTGTATTACTTGCGGTAGAACGTCGGGTTCTATGGTACTGCAGAGTCATTTCGGTTTACACAACGGGGTCGGGCTATTTAAGGGGTATTAAGCTGATTTTGCTGACTTCAAGGGAAGGTGGGTCATATCGGAGGGCCACTTCTAGAAAAATAGTTTTTTTTATAATAACCTTGTGTGTTATTTGTATTGTACCATTATGGTGGCATTCTCTAATTGATTTAGAGTGTATATTATAAGGTGTATGTCCACAGGGCGACCATATGAAATATTGTTTAGGATTTAATTGTTTTAGTGGTTGCCTTGGTTTTTACAACTTAGTTTTAATTTCTGTGCCCAGCGCTGACGGGAAAGTGCTGGTCTCTGGCTGTGCTTAGTTCGGTAGTGAAGCATAGGACCAGAAACAATTGAATTGGTAACCATGGCACCTTCACCCTTGACGGTACTGCGGTATGGCGTCCGTGAGGAGATGAGATGGCTCGCACATACTCACAAGTATGTGGAGCGACCTGACATGGACGATGTCCTGCTCAAGCGTGTGGAGGACGCAATGACACGCGTCGGGAAGGTGTGTCGGCTGGCTGCGGAGGCTGAAGCCCCCGGGCTTACGGATGAGGCCTCGGTGGCTGCAGTGAAGCAGCTCTGCGCGGATGCTGACCAAGCGATGGAGTGCTTGGGCGACATCGAGCGTCGCGCCGAAAAAATTAAGCGGTCGCGTCGGGATGACCGCGGGGAGGGTAGTGGAGACCCGCCCCCTAAGGGTGTTGTTGGACGGCGGCCACACCTGGAGATTCCGGCCTTCGGTGGGGCAATTGATGAGTGGCCGGCATTCATCAATTTATTCGATAGTCTGGTCCACGGTCGGGACGACCTGGACAACGCCTACAAGTTGACCCAACTATTGATGGCACTGCGGGGTGAACCGAAGGATTTGGACGGTCACCTAACGGTTACGGCGGGCAATTATGAGATTGCCCGGGTCATATTGTTTGACCACTACCAACACAAACGGTGGTTGGTTGATGCGCAGCTGGGGAAGCTGTTCAGCATCCCTGTGCTGGTGGCCACTAAGGCCCTTCAGAACCTTGGTCTCCCGGTAGACCAATGGTCATATATCGTGTTATATATGGTTTTGTCACGGTTGCCTGCAGCTGTTCAAAGTCGGTTTGAACAGCTGCATGGGGGCAGTAGCTCGGAACTGCCCACGCTCGTCCAATTAACGGATTTCTTGGAGGGTGAATGCAGGCGATGCGATACCATGGATTCGGAGGCCAGTGTGCAGCGCCAACCCGCGCGGATGCGGGAGGAGCCGCGCCCCCCACCCCCACGGGGGGATGGGCGGTCAAAACAATTTGGCGTTTTGAGTGCCGCGCCGTCGGGTGACGGCTGTGTGCACTGCGAAAGTGCCGGTCATGAGGTGACAAGTTGCGCCAACTTTAAGGCGCTCGGTGTGGCTGCCCGCAGGAAGGTGGTCTTCCGCCACCGATTGTGTTTCGGTTGTTTGGGGCCGCACCAGCTGAGCGAGTGCTCACGCGCGTCCCCCTGTGAGTGCTGCGGTGGCAGGCACCACGTCGTGTTTTGCCTAAGGTTGGTCGGTCACAGGGCCGGACTCAGGTTGGTCGGTCACAGGGCCTAACCAGGGCTGGACCCAGTCCCCCTCCGGGCAACGGGAGTCACCAGCGGGGTGACTGGGGTACCCGCGGACGGGACCCCTACCCCGAGGGGAAGGGGGCAGCGCGGGGGGTAACAGGCGGGATAGCCGGGGTTCGGTCGCCGCTGTCCAGGGTCAGCGAGGACTTCGGGCCGCTGGCTCACCGCGTGTTACGGGCGGGTGTCAGATGGCACCTATGAGTGGCGCGAAGGCTGGGAGTCCACCACCTTCTGCGCCACCCTGCCCGTCGCTCTGGGAAGCGAACAGGGAGGCGAACAGTCGAATGTCGCCCCCATTCCTAGAGCGCCCCAGGTTGGATCCGCTCTCCCCCCCTCCATCCACGGTGGCCACCGGGCACATCGTACACAGTCCGGTATGGTCGGGTACCGGGAGATCGAGGGGCCTATTATGCGGGTTGGGACCCCCTGATGTACATGCGGTGGCATATCAGCAGCCGAGTTACCAGGCCGACAGGGGTTCCAGCCGGTTCGGATCCCGCGGAGGTACCCGCTAGGGACACACCGCCCACTTACAGGGTGCCGCCACTCCACAGACGATCATGCTCCCCACCGCCTCGGTGATAGCGTGGAGTTCGGACGGCAAATCTCGTGTGGCACGAGCTGAACACCAACACGTACGGGCTACGGTCTAGTTCTTATTTGGCGATTCGCACTCTGCGGGAGTTAGCGGATCAAGAACGGTTAAATTTCCCTAGAGGAGCAGCGATCCTGGAGCAGGATCTCTACGTGGACGGTTCAGGTTCCATCTCCTATCCCAAAACTGTCTCCTCTCCCGCATTCCTGTCTCGAATCGAGCTACCACGATCTCCTGTCTACGGTGACAAGGTCAGTAAAAATTCATCACTTCTTTTCTCTCACGTGCGGGCAACAGCACACCCTCTTCGGATTCCACGCCGTTCGGTAGGCGTGGAAATTAAACACATAAATATAGAGGCATGGTAGGGGAAGAATCTGTGTTTTTTTAAACAAAGGTTTACAACTGTCCAAATACCCTGCACCACATAGTGCTCGGACACATTTTTTCTTGGTTTTGAACGCCCTGTCAACGTCAACAGAGTTGCCCCACATAATTAATCCATACCGCAGTACCGACGATACGTATCCATGGTATGCCGATAGGGTTGCAGATCTCGTTGCCACTTCTCTCATGCGTCGTAACACATACACAAATCTGTCCAGTTTCAGACATACCTTGTCTATGTGGGCTTTCCAATTACAGTGATTATCTATTACTATCCCGAGAAATAGAGTAGAATCGACTTCTTGAATATTAGTTCCTTTAAAGTTAATGGAGAGCTTCGGTGTGGAATGATTATTGTAACAAGTCTGAAATTGTATTATTTTAGTTTTTTCTGTATTTACCTTAAAGTTGTTGTTCTCTAACCAAGTTACAATGTCGTTTAGGGCTTCGCTTACTTCAGTCTCTAATTTATTTCGATTTTTACATTTAATAAGAAGCGTCGTATCATCGGCAAATAGTACGCAGTCATTTTTTGTTACGTTAGGTAGGTCATTTATATACAAAAGGAACAATAGTGGCCCCAATATGCTACCTTGTGGTACACCGTAGTTATTTACACGATAGTTTGATTGGAAGGTTTGTTTCATTCCATCAATAATCCTGCTTACTTCGACGCATTGAGTTCGCTGACTAAGATAGGTTTTAACCCACTCTAGACAGTTACCTCGGATACCATACTTGTAAAGTTTATCTAATAGAATAGGATGTGATACGAAATCGAAAGCCTTGCTCATATCTAAGAATATTGAGGCAACCGAGTTCTTGTCATTAAGACTTTGCAAGACATTTTTCATAAGAACAAAGCATGCTAAAGTTGTAGAGGAATTTTTACGAAATCCAAACTGTTCTTTTTTTAGTATGTTAAGTTGTGTCACAAAGCTATATATTCTTTTATACATCATCCTTTCAAATATCTTAGAAATGACGGGGATTAAGGTAACCGGTCTGTAATTATTCATGTCACATTTATCCCCTTTTTTGTGCAGTGGTTTTACAATTGACTGTTTAAGTCGTGTTGGAAATTTTTCCTCTGAAAATGTTAAGTTTATGATATATGTCATAGGTCTTGCAAGGAGATGTGCACACATTTTAATTAGTTTTGTACCGATACCATCATAGCCAGTAGAGTTTGTGTTTTTTAAGTTTTTAATCACCATATATACTTCCTTTTCATCTACAGGTGTTAAGTAGATAGATTAGGCTGAATTAGCAGAAGTTCCTGCTGTATGTGATTGATTACTGTTGTCATTATTATTCGTTAAATTAATAAAAAAGTCGTTAAAAAGCTCAGATATGTCATTTGGTTTCGTAAATGTGTTCTGATCTATTTTTATTTCTGTTATGTCATTATTACTAACCGCCGAGTCCGTGTTATCTTTAATAACCTTCCATGCCGCTTTGCAAATATTTTTTGAGTTGGTTATATATTTTGTATTTTGAAGTTTTTGGGATTGCAATATACACTTTTTCAGTATTCGTGTATAGTTTTTGTAGTGTTTATAAAACATAGTTTTGTTCCGGTAATTGCATAATGCTAATTTTAAGTAGAGTTCACGTTTTTTTATGCAGCAACGTTTAATTCCTTTACTGAGCCATTGATTTTTGATTGGTTTATTGACTATTTTGACTCGAATCTCAGGAAAACATAAGTTAAAGAACAGAATTAGTAGAGCATGAAAGCTTTCGAATGCCTGATCTACTTTTTGTTCGCTTATACATTGGTCGAATGATAGTGAGGACAAAGCTTCCATAAACTTTCTGATATTATCGGCACTAAACTCCCGCTTTTTTTCGAACCAGTATGACGCTTTCAATGGGGCTTTGTTATTACATGCACTTTTAAACAATAGGCTTTGTGCGGTTTCATGGTCTGATAAAGCTAAGTAGTGGACCCTAGGTTGTGCATCCGTAACGTTCAATGCAATAAGATCTAGGCAGGAATTAATTCTCGTTGGCACATTTATATAGTTTATTAGATTATGGTTATTGAGTATAGATACGAGCTCTCTAGAATACTTGTTGATTTTAAGAATGTCAATATTCCAATCCCCACATAAGACAATTTTCTTATCATTCTTTCGTTGTAACTTATTCAATAAATCGGCTAATTCTCTGAAAAATATGTCAGTGTTCGAGTCTGGTGTTCTATAGACGCAGATAACATAAAGGTCATAGTTAACTACTTCAACGCCGCAACATTCGAAATCATATAACTTTGATGTTATATTATTAATAGGTTTATAATTAAGATTATTTTTTAAAAGAATACATGTCCCACCTCTACGTTGGTGTTTTCTGGAGAAGGATGCCACTAGTTTGTAGTTTTTAAGTTTGAGATTGGCTTCCGTTCCACGTTTAATAAAGGTTTCTGACAGACAGATAACATTAATTTCACCAATCTCTAGGACAAGTTCTGATAATGTCGCTTCAAATATGTCACGTTTTGACATTATGCTTGCAATATTTTGGTGAAACAAGGCTACTGGTCTGTGTGTGTCCCTAAAAAAGAATTATTACAGTTTTTCGTTTTCTTTTTTGCTGTTATTTGCTCAAAAAGGTATGGTAGAGTCCCTTTCTTGTGTGAACTTTTCATTATTTGATGCTTTGACCTGAGGTATATTGATTTTGTTTACTAGTTTGGGTCTAAAATAGTATGATATAGTCCCCCGGCGGCATGGAGATTTAATTTCTTGGTTTGTGGGATTTAGTGTTTTCATTTGTTTTTGTTTTTCGTTTCTTGCGGCAATAACAGATTTAAGGAATTGATTTTTATACCTTATGTAATCGATTTCATAATTAATTTTGCTGCATAGATATTCTAAATATGACTCTTTTAGATAGCGGCTCGTCAACATTGGTTGCTCTGTTGGATTTGGAGATAGTTCTATGAATTCGCAGTTATCGAAATTTTGCGATATTAACTTCATTTTGTAATTTAATAACTTTACATTTAGATAAAGACTCTCTCCATCAGTCATCAAAACATCATCAATATACCTAATTCAACGAATATTGAAATCATCCAGGAAGAACATCGCATGAAGGATAATCAAATCACTGAAGAGAGAGAGAGATGTGCCCTATGTTGCCAAATCCCAAGGTTTTTAGGCACACAAATTTCATCAATCGACAACTTAATATTCACTCAAGAGTGAAGAGTACGCACGTACATATAACGTACGAGATCATTGACTGTCTACAACCAAGGTTTCAGATTTAATGCTGACGCTGATTCAGCACAATCATCCTCGTGTAGGTACGGTCGCAATTATAAACAAACAGTGATTATAACTTCAACGACTTGCGATGTAAATTGACTCATCGATTCCTGAAAAACATGGGCGGCTCCAGCATCAGACGACTCTCCTGCGGATCTTTTCCAGTTATAGGTTAGTTTAGTTTACTAAACGCGAAGCCCCATTTTCTTAGCGTTTTTCTGTTTTCCAGTTTTTAGTTTATTTTATGTAGTGTGCGGACAGTTACAAGACTTGCCTGTAGGTAAATATTAAGTAATTCTTTTTAAACTTATGTAGAATTCACATAACCGTTCCTTTATTTTCGTGTAAAATTTATTATTATTTATTATGTAGATTAAGTTGAAGTATGCACAATCACTATCTGAGTTATGTTTAATTAAAATACTACTAGTTAATATTGCAGTTGATATAAGTTTGTTATGGTATCTTTTTCCATTGTTATAAGTACATTCATTTATTTTCTTCCCTAAAGGGGGGAATATCTGTGCCGGTCGACTATGTTAGTCATATTTTCACGTACTGTTAAGATAAGTTGACGACCGTCACAGATAAGGTATATTTATATTCATCACGCACTATGTCTTATGCACGTCATTAATAATATGTACCAACCTAGTATATAAGCTAGGATTTCCCTATAATAAATTAGTCCAGTATTTGCGCGCATCTCAAGCCTTTTACTTTACTCCCGAAGATGTCGCTCTCCTTATAATTGCCTCTGGCAAATGATTTATATTTAATGTCATATTCCTATTATACAGGGTGACTGTAAAACCTCTAGCTATATCAAAAGAGCGTACTCCTTGATAAAAGTACAAAATGCATGTTTTGTTACTTTCTTCTGCTTTCATAGTAAAATATTAAGTAATCAACCGTCAAAGTATTCCTACTAGTCCCGAATAGTGTTGTTGCCATATTTACCGCCCGCCCAGTGTTGATAACATCGCACCGCGGTTTCGCTTTGTGATCGGATCGTCTCGGTATTACCTACGTGCGCGGCAATTTGTAGTTAAAATAATTCCTGCCTAGCTACTAAAGAATACGTTGATTTACTTGTAACAAACCTTCAAACTACTAGCTACCTTACAACCTATCTACCTAACTACCTTCCTACCTAACTAACTACCTACCTACCTACCTAGTCAACATTTCAAACAAAACAAATGGATTTTCGACCCGCAAACGACCGCTCTTGAGGTGAACGCACACTTATCGGAATCGGCACGCATCGGTCGGTTCCGTTAAGGGAGTATGTCGGATTACTCTCTCGTCACGGGTGGATTCATCGGTGAATCTGACGGTCACGGCATTAGTCATGCCTAATGTGATGGGCTCACAACCTCACGTACGGTTGTCGCCCTCGGTGCGACAGTTGGTCGCTGGGTTGTCACTGGCTGACCCGGAGTTCGATATTCCGGGCCCAGTAGACATTTTATTGGGTATCGATGCCTTGGGATACCTGTTAGTGCCAGGTGTCCACGTGTTGCAGGCGACTGGTCTGGTTTCGGTCAACACCAGACTGGGCCATGCGGTAATGGGTCCGGTCATGCCGGCTGCCCCACGCCTAGCGACTCGTAGTCCCTTATTCGGTTCTGTACTCTCGGAGGTGATACAGAAGTTTTGGGAGGTGGAGGAACCACCTACGGTACGCCGGTTGGACCCGGTTGAAGAAGAGTGTGAACAGTTTTATCGGAACAATACTGGTCTCCTTCGGTCAGGTCGATTTCTCACACGTCTTCCATTTAGGAGTGATCGCCCGCCACTGGGCAGTTCACACCATGCAGCCGAGACGCGGCTTCTGTCGATGGAACGACGCATGAAGCGTGACGGGATTTTCCGGCAGAAGTACGTCGACTTCATGCGGGAATACATGTCGGTTTCGGGTATCGACTGGAAGCATGAAGACCACTGCTTCCTGCCCCATCACGCGGTCTTGAGGACCCCGAAAGGCAATATACGGGTGGTGTTCGATGGATCGGCATCAACATCTAACGGCATGAACCTGAACCAGTGTTTGCATTCAGGGCCGAAGTTGAATCATGACATCGCGGATGTTATCACACGGTTCCGTCGACACAATGTTGTGTTTGTAGCTGACATCCGGATGATGTTTAGACAGACGGTCATTCACCCTGACGATAGACGGTATCAGCTGATACTGTGGCGAGAGAGCCCAGATCAGCCCATCAGGGTGTACGAGCTGAACACCAACACGTACGGGCTACGGTCTAGTTCTCATTTGGCGATTCGCACTCTGCGGGAGTTAGCGGATCAAGAACGGTTAAATTTCCCTAGAGGAGCAGCGATCCTGGAGCAGGATTTCTACGTGGACGATATCTGTACTGGTGCAGATTCCGTAGAGGAGGCGCTCGCTCGACGGGACGAGCTAGTTGAGCTCTAACGGGGTGGAGGTTACTAGCTCCGGAAATGGATGTCGAACTCTCCAGAGTTACTGACTGGTCTTCCGGATGACTACCAGCAGGATCCCCACATTTTTGAAAATTTGGAAAATCCAAATATGTTGTCGGTATTAGGCGTCCAGTACCAGCCGGTATCAGACATGTTTTCGTATCGGGTCGAGTTGGACTCCCCGAAGGTCTGGACGAAACGGAACGTCCTTTCAACGGTGGCTAGGACATTTGATCCAAACGGGTGGATCACCCCGGTAACATTTCAGCTCGAGTGTTTTATGCAGCAATTGTGGTCTGCTGAGCTGAAATGGGACGACCCGATCGGCGGGTCATTGAGCTCAGAGTGGGACTCGTTCTTTTCGACCCTCCCTGGCATCAATCGGATTTCACTACCATGGAGGTTGGTCCCCACCACACGATACACCGCCACCCTGCATGGGTTTTGCGATGCCTCGGAGAAGGGCTACGGAGCTGCGGTGTATCTGCGTACGGTCGACTCCTCGGGGGAGGTTGATGTGCGGTTGGTCATGGCCAAAAGCAAGGTTGCGCCGTTGCGCACTCGCCTCACCATTCCCAAGTTAGAGCTGTCGGGAGCGGCTCTCCTGACTCGTCTGCTCAACCACACGATGACGGTTCTTCGTGGGTCAATAGCGTTAGAAGATACGGTCTACGCTTGGACGGACAGCCAGATCGTGTTATGCAGGCTGATGGCTTCAGTTCACAAGCTGGAGATTTTTGTGGCGAATCGGGATTCGCAGATTTTGAATTCGGAGGTTCCCTTAATCTGGAGACATGTTCCAGGGTAAATGAACCCAACAGACTGTGCGTCTCGTGGGTGTCACGCTCCGGAGTTGGTTGGACATCCCTTGTGGTGGGGTCCAAAATGGTTGACTCAAGCCGAATCGGATTGGCCAATGAGTCCACGCGTTACCATGGCGAACGGCGCCTTGACAGTCGGTATCTGTACGACGCAACCAGAGCCGGAAGAGGAGTTCAGCCCGCTGGAACGGTACAGCTCGCTCGACAAGCTGGTCAATGTGACCGCCTGGATCTGCCGATTTGCGCGGAATTGTCAGAATTCTGAGGCGCAACGAGTGCGGACACAGGTCCTGACACCACGGGAACGGAACCATGCGTTGTTCGCATTGGTACGGAACGTGCAGACGGTGCACTTTAAGAACGAATTGGACATTCTGAGACGCGGACGCGTCCAACTGAAGGGAGCTGTGGCTCGGCTCAACCCGTTCATTGACCCTCAAGGATTGCTGAGGGTAGGAGGTCGGCTGCGGAATGCCAACCTGCCTTATGCGGCTCGCCACCCGTTGTTACTCCCTAGGAAAGTGAAGTTGGTCGAACTGTTGATACAGGATCGACACATTCGGAATGGGCATGTCGGATGCCACGCCTTGATGGCGTTTCTCCAGCGCGAGTTCTGGATTCTATCGGGAAGACGCTTAGTGCGTAGCGTCGTATTTCGGTGCCTGCCTTGTTATCGGGCCAAGGCGGCTACGATGCAGCCCCAGATGGGCGATTTTCCCTCGGATAGGGTTAACGAAATCCGGCCCTTTGCGGGTATCGGAACGGATTTCGCGGGACCATTCATGGTCAAGTCTTCACAGCTACGGAACGCCAGATTAGTGAAGGCATACCTGTGCGTCTTCGTGTGCTCGGCCACGAAGGCAGTCCACTTGGAGGTGGTCAGTGACCTCACTACGGAGGTATTTATCGCTTGTCTGGATCGGTTCGTCTCACGAAGGGGCCTCCCGACATTAATCCGTTCGGACAACGGCACAAATTTTGTCGGAGCCAGGCGATATCTGCAGGAGGTCTCTCAATTCCTGAACGGTAACCAGGACGCCATCGGTACGGCTTGCTCCCGACGAGAGATTGAATGGGTTTTCAGTCCGCCGGGATGTCCTCATTGGGGAGGAATATTTGAGGCTGCAGTTAAATCGGCTAAGTCGCACCTGACGAGGATCATCGGTGAGACCTCTCTACGCTTTGAAGAGCTTGCGACGCTGTTCTGTAAAATTGAAATGACACTGAACTCGCGTCCGTTGTGCCCGCTCAGTTCGGATCCAAATGATTTGGAAGCGTGACGCCGGGTCACTTCCTGATAGGTCAGCCCCTTAACGCCCTGCCAGAATACCCATTCGGTGATGTTTAGTTAAGTCGGTTAACTAGGTGGCAGATGTTGCAGCAGATGGCTCAAGATTTTTGGAAACGGTGGTCCCTTGAGTATTTGCACATCTTGCAGCAGCGCCTTAAGTGGACTGACCGGACGAGCCCCCCTCAGGTCGGTGATTTGGTGCTGATTAAGGATGCGAACCTGCCATCATTGAGATGGAGACGAGGACGGATCGTCAATTTGTACACGGGTCGGGATGGCACGCCTCGATCAGCAGAAGTCAAAGTGGGGGACTCGGTCCTCAAGAGAGCGGTCGCAACACTTTCTCGCCCTCCTATTGATTAGGGACAGGTTCGGGCCTGTCCGGGCGGGTGACTGTTTAATATTTATGCTTCGGAAACACACCGGTTTTTTGTTGCGCGAATCGATCGCGAGTAATCGGCACATCACTAGCGAAAACGGAACTAGCAGCTGTCACTCGTACCAACGAGAGGAAAAAATTGGAGGTTATCTTGATTCCTTGTCTCATCGGTGAGAACAAACATGTCTGCTCATAGCGTCGGGCTATTGATTGTTTCGGTGTAACAATTCTCTAATACAGGTGTCGGACCTGGTCGGAGTGTAAATCTACCACATCGTCGGGAAACAAGTAGATTCGCGTCAGCGGTTAAGCGATCCGTGTAGATTGGACAACGTCGTATCGGTAGCGGCGACTCCACGTGACGGCAGGCAGCACGCAGCGACAGCGTCGGCAGCGACGATACTGGTTCGGTTCCATCTCCTATCCCAAAACTGTCTCCTCTCCCGCATTCCTGTCTCGAATCGAGCTACCACGATCTCCTGTCTACAGTGACAAGGTCAGTAAAATACGTCACTTCTTTTCTCTCACGTGCGGGCAACAGCACACCCCCTTCGGATTCCACGCCGTTCGGTAGGCGTGGAAATTAAACACATAAATATAGAGGCATGGTAGGGGAAGAATCTGTGTTTTTTTAAACAAAGGTTTACAACTGTCCAAATACCCTGCACCACATAGTGCTCGGACACATTTTTTCTGGGTTTTGAACGCCCTGTCAACGTCAACAGAGTTGCACCACATAATTAATCCATACCGCAGTACCGACGATACGTATCCATGGTATGCCGATAGGGTTGCAGATCTCGTTGCCACTTCTCTCATGCGTCGTAACACATACACAAATCTGTCCAGTTTCAGACATACCTTGTCTATGTGGGCTTTCCAATTACAGTGATTATCTATTACTATCCCGAGAAATAGAGTAGAATCGACTTCTTGAATATTAGTTCCTTTAAAGTTAATGGAGAGCTTCGGTGTGGAATGATTATTGTAACAAGTCTGAAATTGTATTATTTTAGTTTTTTCTGTACTTACCTTAAAGTTGTTGTTCTCTAACCAAGTTACAATGTCGTTTAGGGCTTCGCTTACTTCAGTCTCTAATTTATTTCGATTTTTACATTTAATAAGAAGCGTCGTATCATCGGCAAATAGTACGCAGTCATTTTTTGTTACGTTAGGTAGGTCATTTATATACAAAAGGAACAATAGTGGCCCCAATATGCTACCTTGTGGTACACCGTAGTTATTAACACGATTGTTTGATTGGAAGGTTTGTTTCATTCTATCAATAATCCTGCTTACTTCAACGCATTGAGTTCGCTGACTAAGATAGGTTTTAACCCACTCTAGACAGTTACCTCGGATACCATACTTGTAAAGTTTATCTAATAGAATAGGATGTGATACGAAATCGAAAGCCTTGCTCATATCTAAGAATATTGAGGCAACAGAGTTCTTGTCATTAAGACTTTGCAAGACATTTTTCATAAGAACAAAGCATGCTAAAGTTGTAGAGGAATTTTTACGAAATCCAAACTGTTTTTTTTTTAGTATGTTAAGTTGTGTCACAAAGCTATATATTCTTTTATACATCATCATTTCAAAGATCTTAGAAATGACAGGGATTAGGGTAACCGGTCTGTAATTATTCATGTCACATTTATCCCCTTTTTTGTGCAGTGGTTTTACAATTGACTGTTTAAGTCGTGTTGGAAATTTTCCCTCTGAAAATGTTAAGTTTATGATATAGGTCTTGCAAGGAGATGTGCACACATTTTAATTAGTTTTGTACCGATACCATCATAGCCAGTAGAGTTTGTGTTTTTTAAGTTTTTAATCACCTTATATACTTCCTTTTCATCTACAGGTGTTAAGTAGATAGATTAGGCTGAATTAGCAGAAGTTCCTGCTGTATGTGATTGATTACTGTTGTCATCATTATTCGTTAAATTAATAAAAAAGTCGTTAAAAAGCTCAGATATGTCATTTGGTTTCGTAAATGTGTTCTGATCTATTTTTATTTCTGTTATGTCATTATTACTAACCGCCGAGTCCGTGTTATCTTTAATAACCTTCCATGCCGCTTTGCAAATATTTTTTGAGTTGGATATTTTGTATTTTGAAGTTTTTGGGATTGCAATATTCACTTTTTCAGTATTCGTGTATAGTTTTTGTAGTGTTTATAAAACATAGTTTTGTTCCGGTAATTGCATAATGCTAATTTTAAGTAGAGTTCACGTTTTTTTATGCAGCAACGTTTAATTCCTTTACTGAGCCATTGATTTTTGATTGGTTTATTGACTATTTTGACTCGAATCTCAGGAAAACATAAGTTAAAGAACAGAATTAGTAGATCATGAAAGCTTTCGAATGCCTGATCTACTTTTTGTTCGCTTATACATTGGTCGAATGATAGTGAGGACAAAGCTTCCATAAACTTTCTGATATTATCGGCACTAAACTCCCGCTTTTTTTCGGACCAGTATGACGCTTTCAATGGGGCTTTGTTATTACATGCACTTTTAAACGTTAGGCTTTGTCCGGTTTCATGGTCTGATAAAGCTAAGTAGTGGACCCTAGGTTGTGCATCCGTAACGTTCAATGCAATAAGATCTAGGCAGGAAATAAATCTCGTTGGCACATTTATATAGTTTATTAGATTATGGTTATTGAGTATAGATACGAGCTCTCTAGAATACTTGTTGATTTTAACCTCTCCTTTCCCGCCGTCAGCATAAGCAGCGCGGCCCCGATCACTCTATGTACCGCTGTCAGCATAAGCAGCGGGATGACTAATATTTTTGAAACCGGTATTTTTTATCCAACGGTTGGACCAATTTTTACGGTTCGATCATGTGTGGACACCCAATTAGACAAACTTTATGGTCTGTGTGCTAGTTTATGCTTTTCCGTAGTAAAAAATAATTCAACCGCGTTTTGAAAATCACTTTCTTCCGGACGCTCCCAACGTACGTGGTGGTGAAATTTTATTGAGAGAAAAGTTTGGTTTTTTTGGTGAATTGAGGTAAGTATTTGTTTTATTCATATTTACAACTCTATTTGCGATAAACAAACCACAAATCATAGTAAAATTCATCAAGATGTCCAGAAAATCGGCAAATTTACATGATACGTCATGCAACCAGACGGATTCCCCCCAATGCTATTTGTAATTCCAATGAGAAATACAGTTAGATTTCAATAAAAAATACACATATCTTATTGGAAATCTTATAAGGAATCCATTTTTATAGGTTTCTTTATCAAAATAATGTACCAATTTGCTGATTTTCCGTCAGAAACGTGATCAGGCATCCAATTCACATGCTTCACACGCACACATAAGCATTCCGCGACGCCATTTTACTCACACACAGACAGAATCTCACTACAGGGTGCGGGTGTTTTCAGTCATATTCGGTGAAACTCCATATCATAGGTTTCGGGGTGATGTGATGATTGGGGTTTCCATATCAAAGGTTCCGCGGGTTTATGATTGGAGTTCAGTGTCGATAAGGGGGCGGAAGCCCCTTTTTATATCAATGGAAAAATCCAGCATCCAGCGACTTAGAAAAATTGTGTTAAAAATTGTGTTAAAAAATATTTTTTTTGACTGTTATTTTTTGCTTCGGAATCGTGTAGTGCTGCTTTTTGCTATCACTTTTGGTTATAAACATTTTCCTCGTGCACCTCACCGATTTCGAGATATACGTCATATTATGTTTGTAATATCGATATCTCTATAAATATTGGTCCTAGGGAAAACATGCATATGACATAAAATTATGCTCGTAAGACACCCTACACGATGCCCAAGTGAAAATATCAAAATAAAAAAAATAAAAATAAAAATAAAATAAAAAAATAACAAATTTGTGTCATATTGTGTTAACTTGTCTTTTTAGGCGGATTCGTTTGCCTGCAAGTTCAGATATGTACTTTTGACAATTTAGTGTAAAATGACAAAAAAATGCAAAATTACACAAATTTGTAAAAGTGCACAGAGTGTACGTTTTGATCCTAATGCCTTAGCTACTTTTTTCAGAATGGATCATGACTATCATGCCCAGCTTGCGCGTCGGTCGCCGCCGGTGCGCATTCTATCCGATGAGAAGCTGGTGTATGTGCGCTCCCGCTCCGGTCGGATGAAGGTAAATAATTGAAATTTCACTCGCATCGTTTTTGCTTCGTTTCCTTTTATATTTATATATATACATATCCATTAATTTGTTCCATTCAGCAGCCTAAACGGTCTGAATATAGTTTTACCAAGTATAATTAAATATTTACCTGGGAAATGTGAAGTTTTATACTAAAAGGACACAAATAATTATACTGCAAATGTCACTGACTGCCAGTCTGGTATTTTGTTTATATTTAATTTGCCTATTTTATTAATTTTATAGATGGTGAAGCAACCAGCTTCTCTGGGCCGGAGCGGGAGCGAGGGCGACTCCTCCCCGCAGCCGTCGACATCAAGGCGCTGCCGGCATGCCTACTGACTGATATCTGACTGTGTACTGATGGCTGGTTAATATGTCTCTGTAATAGGGGTTTTAAAACTACGCACACCTCGCTTTGGACCGGTTTCGGTCGGGTGTATCGCTTGCTTGAGTGGGTAACTAAAACTACTAAAATATGCCATATCATATAACTTCCACGTTGCAGCATCAAACTGGTGGAAGACTGGTGTGTTGGGAATGCCTGCCTTCAGGAAGTTGATGAGTCGCAATCGCTTTCATGGACAATTGATATAACCAAATGCCCTTGACGAGGTACCTCAAATCCCGTGCTACTGATGTCATTGGGACGATGAATCGCAAAAGGGCACACGTCCCTGCTGAGATAAAATCGCTCAATGACTCCTGTGGGCATTTATATCTTGCTAGACACATCTAAATCAGCCATCAGTGTGTGATTGTAATTCTCCTCCTTCATAGCGTTAGCGATCCGGATGTTTCTATCTTTTTGTGTGTAATTTTTATGTGTGTATGTGTCTAATGTTTATGTGTTTGTGTAAATAACAATTTCTATTTGTGGCCAACTACCTAACTATCTTATAACTTGTATAGAAATTGTTTACTTTAACAGTTGCAATGTTTCTATCTTTTTGTGTGGAATTTTTATGTGTCTAATATTTATGCGTTTGTGTAAATAACAATTTCTATTTGTGGCCAACTATCTTATAACTTGTATAGAAATTGTTTACTTTAACAGTTGCAACAAAATTCTTTTTCATTTTTCTGTAATTGTGTACTTTATTCCATTTTTTATACGGTAAAAGTTACAAATATCAGTCAAACAACTATCTAAGAACTTGTATAGAATTAGTTACCTACTTACTTACTGTTTACTACTTTTCCATAATTGTGTACTCGTGTGTGTGTAAATATAATGTATACAGTTTCATTGTGCATTAGTACTGTCCTGTTTTTTAAACAATTATGTCTCGCCCAGGTTTGCTGGAAGAAATATCTTTTTAGAGATAAGCTCGCCTGTTGTTATAAAATTTCTTTTAAGTACATTTTTATGCACAGAGCAATAAAGAATATGAATATATAACTATATAAATTTTGCTGGAAGAAATATCTTTTTAGAGATAAGCTCGCCTGTTGTTATAAAATTTCTTTTAAGTACATTTTTATGCACAGGGCAATAAAGAATGTGAATATATAACTATATAAATTTTTGTTCTTTTTTATTTTTCCAAAACCTAATTACACAATTACACATTAGGTAGGTGGTAGCTAATTACTAATTACACATTTCAAATAATTGTTTATTTTTTACAAATTTGTGTAATCTTACACTAAATTGTCAAAAGTACATATCTGATCTCGCATAACACTAGTTAACACAATATTACACTTTGTAAGAACAGTAGGTATCTGTACTTGCGCGTGAACGGAGCCGCGTGGAAACACTTCATATACACATAACAACTAAATACTAGTTAACTCAAACTTACACCATACCTACACGAACGAAACACCAGTTTAGCTATTTTACCTAGAATCAAATCACGGCGAAACATTTTCTTCGTTCCATCTTTGCACACTCTGTATAAACGCATATCGTACACCTGCCGAGACCTTGAGAAAGCCCAGAAACAACACACCGTGACACGAAATAACATGCATGATTTTGAATTATTTTTGTATGAAAAGGTACATAGTACGATACACTGTTAGAAAGCCTAGTTTGTCTTCTACTTAGAACCACTAATTCTAGAATGATAAATATCACCTATTGCCTATAAATTCAATAATAGTACAAAGTGTTGATTTCTACCTATTTTATACTTTCCTTGCGAGATATGGCGTCCTCACACTTATCATTTATGATTTAGTGGCAAATACCACTTGTTTTCCTCTTATTGAATAAATTACCTATCCTAGGAACTAAAAAATATAACGCTAGGTAGTCTAGTCTCTTCACAAATAATTTCACAAGATTTGCATAATTCGCGCGATGCGTCAGTTTACTTTCCGTATTTTATGAAAATTTGAAACGCTGAAATATTCGAAAGTTTCTATGAGAACACCCTAGTGTTTTTATTGTTTTGAAAAGGTTATTTTGTGTAGATTACGTAGGTATCAAACAACATGTACATGTTGTTGATAATTTTCTGATGTCGGCTAGATTTGTGTCGAGAGGGAGCATTTTCATAGAAGTCTGTGTTTCTCATGCCAGTACAAAAATAAACTAAGGTCACAGTGACATTTTCTACACATTGTGTAAAAGAGGGTTTCATTAGCTACTCAGATATACAACTCCCATAATTCTAAGTGTTACCATTCCAACAGAATCACTTGATATATTAGTCAAGTGCCGCGCAGCCCGCACGCTCAAAAACACTCCGGTATTTGTCGTTTTTGACGTCTCGAACTCCCGGGAAAGGAGAGGTTAAGAATGTCAATATTCCAATCCCCACATAAGACAATTTTCTTATCATTCTTTCGTTGTAACTTATTCAATAAATCGGCTAATTCTCTGAAAAATATTTCAGTGTTCGAGTCTGGTGTTCTATAGACGCAGATAACATAAAGGTCATAGTTAACTACTTCAACGCCGCAACATTCGAAATCATATAACTTTGATGTTATATTATTAATAGGTTTATAATTAAGATTATTTTTTAAAAGAATACATGTCCCACCTCTACGTTGGTGTTTTCTGGAGAAGGATGCCACTAGTTTGAGATTGGCTTCCGTTCCACGTTTAATAAAGGTTTCTGACAGACAGATAACATTAATTTCACCAATCTCTAGGACAAGTTCTGATAATGTCGCTTCAAATATGTCACGTTTTGACATTATGCTTGCAATATTTTGGTGAAACAAGGCTACTGGTCTGTGTGTGTCCCTAAAAAAGAATTATTACAGTTTTTCGTTTTTTTTTTTGCTGTTATTTGCTCAAAAAGGTATGGTAGAGTCCCTTTCTTGTGTGAACTTTTCATTATTTGATGCTTTGACCTGAGGTATATTGATTTTGTTTACTAGTTTGGGTCTAAAATAGTATGGTATAGTCCCCCGGCGGCGTGGAGATTTAATTTCTTGGTTTGTGGTGTTTAGTGTTTTCATTTGTTTTTGTTTTTCGTTTCTTGCGGCAATAACAGATTTAAGGAATTGATTTTTATACCTTATGTAATCGATTTCAATATTAATTTTGCTGCATAGATATTCTAAATATGACTCTTTTAGATAGCGGCTCGTCAACATTGGTTGCTCTGTTGGATTTGGAGATAGTTCTATGAATTCGCAGTTATCGAAATTTTGCGAAATTAACTTCATTTTGTAATTTAATAACTTTACATTTAGATAAAGACACTCTGCATCAGTCATCAAAACATCATCGATATACCTAATTCAACGAATATTGAAATCATCCAGGAAGAACATCGAATGAAGGATAATCAAATCACTGAAGAGAGAGAGAGATGTGCCCTATGTTGCCAAATCCCAAGGTTTTTAGGCGCACAAATTTCATCAATCGACAACTTAATATTCACTCAAGAGTGAAGAGTACGCACGTACATATAACGTACGAGATCATTGACTGTCTACAACCAAGGTTTCAGATTTAATGCTGACGCTGATTCAGCACAATCATCCTCGTGTAGGTACGGTCGCAATTATAAACAAACAGTGATTATAACTTCAACGACTTGCGATGTAAATTGACTCATCGATTCCTGAAAAACATGGGCGGCTCCAGCATCAGACGACTCTCCTGCGGATCTTTTCCAGTTATAGGTTAGTTTAGTTTACTAAACGCGAAGCCCCATTTTCTTAGCGTTTTTCTGTTTTCCAGTTTTTAGTTTATTTTATGTAGTGTGCGGACAGTTACAAGACTTGCCTGTAGGTAAATATTAAGTAATTCTTTTTAAACTTATGTAGAATTCACATAACCGTTCCTTTATTTTCGTGTAAAATTTATTATTATTTATTATGTAGATTAAGTTGAAGTATGCACAATCACTATCTGAGTTATGTTTAATTAAAATACTACTAGTTAATATTGCAGTTGATATAAGTTTGTTATGGTATCTTTTTCCATTGTTATAAGTACATTCATTTATTTTCTTCCCTAAAGGGGGGAATATCTGTGCCGGTCGACTATGTTAGTCATATTTTCACGTACTGTTAAGATAAGTTGACGACCGTCACAGATAAGGTATATTTATATTCATCACGCACTATGTCTTATGCACGTCATTAATAACATGTACCAACCTAGTATATAAGCTAGGATTTCCCTATAATAAATTAGTCCAGTATTTGCGCGCATCTCAAGCCTTTTACTTTACTCCTCTGCCTCTGGCCTCTGGCAAAAGATTTATATTTAATGTCATATTCCTATTATACAGGGTGACTGTAAAACCTCTAGCTATATCAAAAGAGCGTACTCCTTGATAAAAGTACAAAATGCATGTTTTGTTACTTTCGTCTGCTTTCATAGTAAAATATTAAGTAATCAACCGTCAAAGTATTCCTACTAGTCCCGAATAGTGTTGTTGCCATATTTACCGCCCGCCCAGTGTTGATAACATCGCACCGCGGTTTCGCTTTGTGATCGGATCGTCTCGGTATTACCTACGTGCGCGGCAATTTGTAGTTAAAATAATTCCTGCCTAGCTACTAAAGAATACGTTGATTTACTTGTAACAAACCTTCAAACTACTAGCTAACTTACAACCTATCTACCTAACTACCTTCCTACCTAACTAACTATACCTACCTACCTACCTAGTCAACATTTCAAACAAAACAAATGGATTTTCGACCCGCAAACGACCGCTCTTGAGGTGAACGCACACTTATCGGAATCGGCACGCATCATCCGCACGGAGCGGATAGGCCTTGTCTAAGGAATCTTCCCTGCGACTCGTGTGTTGTGTCGCACGCAACAGAAGGCAGAATGCTTCGTCCGCATAGTCCGCGCCAAATCTGATGACGTCATCAGGATTTCTCCGGATTCCGACGCGGATAGGTGAGCGAGGTTTCGTATGCGGTGCGGTATTTCGGTGCGGACTAAGCCGATAAGTGTGCGTTCACCATTATATAGGTCAGTTTAGCTAGTTTTTTGAGTGGGGGTCAGTAAGTTAGGGTGGATCAGTCAAGAAGCTGCTAACCACCGGTGGGCCGCGATTATTATTTAGTTAGGTACCTACCTACCTACCCTAGCTACTGAGTTCTGGTGTAGGTATTATAAAACTTTTACTTATTTTCATGAGATGAGCACGAGTTTAGGTATGTACTGTACGTAGTTTGTAGTTTAGGATCAACTTGATGTGCTGCGAACTGAAGAAATTATTAAAAACAATGATATTGAATACGTACCTCAAACTTAGTTGTACTTCAACAACTATTCAAAATGCAATCCGTTCGTTTCTAAACACAGTCTTGCACGTTTCACTGCATTACGACGCACTTTTCTTAAGCCTACCACATCACATTTTACATCGTCAAATGCACTTGTGATGCGGTCTTTAAGTTTGTGCCGGTTCTGAACCTCGTCCCAGTAGACACGCCGTTTTATTTCGCCCCACAAAAAGAAATCACAGGGAGTGAGGTCCGGTGATCTGGCCGGCCAAGGCATAGGCCCTCCGCGTCCTATCCACCGACCACTGTACTCATCGTCCAGGTAGTTTTAAACAGGTCGCGCGAAATGAGGTGGTGCTCCGTCTTGTTGGAAGAAAAAATCTTGTAGATATGTGAGCGGCACGTCCTCTAAGAAGTTTGCTATTACGCCTCGCAGCATATCTAGATACGTGCCTCCGGTCAGGCGGCCTTCGATGAAGTACGGCCCAATGACTTTATCTTCCACGTTGCCGGCCCACACATTCACACTGAAGCGCACTTGGTGATGATGTTCTCGTATACATTTTGGGTTACTGTATGACCACCAATGTTGATTGTGCTGGTTGTAGAGCCCTACACGAGTGAACATCACCTCGTCTGTCCATAGGATGTGCTTGTTCTGATTTTGTTCCAGCCATTCGCAAAAATTGCGACGACGTGGCGCATCATCTTCATTTAATTGCTGCACTTTTTGAAAGTGGTATGGATGCTGTCCAGTAGAGTTCAGAAACTTCCACACAGAATACTGGCTGATGCCGAAACGATGAGCTGCGTCTCGCGTACTGTTTCGAGGGTTGCGCTGAAAGTACTCCAAGATGGCGTCTTCTACCTTTACAGACAGACGCGGCGCGCCTCCACCATTAGCATGGCTTGGCACTGTGAACTGGCCATAATCCAGAAGCCGTTGGTTTGCCGCTAAGATGGTTTGACGGTGGGGGACAGTGGCGTTAGATAGTCCTTGAGCTTGGAGCCGAAGGATGCTCTGCGTCTCGTACAATCTTCTGGCTTCGTACAGTTTTTCTCCACTTTGGATGTACACACGCACCATCTCGTAATATTCCAATTAGAGTACATCTTGTATGAGCGCATCAGACGGCTTTTGATTGAGTATAAACAGTGATAGCAAATTGCAGTGGGGACCTCACTTAGAAAAATTGGCTGGTTATTTAAGTTCTGCGGCTTACGCTGTTAGGAACATCAGACAAAACACGGATGTGGCTACATCTAGGCTAGTATATTTTAGTTATTTTCATAGTGTCATGTCCTATGGTATCGTCCAGTGGCGTCCTATGTGGCGCGTCCAGGCGAGGTACGCTCGGGCATTCAGTGCGCTCAGCTGTTGTGCGCGATGCACTAGCCGACCATTATGTAAAAGGCCTCGCGCTCAGCAGTTACGACTGCGTGAATTCCTATAAGACTGTTAATAAGTTGAATAATGAAAAAATCAAACAGGAATTAAGTCAAATTGACTGGAGCTCTGCGCTCGGCTGCACCGAGCCGAACGAAGTAGTAGATTTTATTATTAAAAAATACCAGGCAGTATATAGTAAGTGTACCTATCAAACTAAAATCAATCAGTATGCAAAGTCTGATTGTAATTGGATATCTGATAAGTTAATTAACATGTGTAACAAAAAGAAAGAACTTTTAAAAATATTTTTAAATGATACAAGTAATAAACAAAATGAGTTAATATACAAAAAATATAGAAACAGAACTAACAGAATGATTTGTAATGCTAGAAATAATTTAACAAAAAGAGAAATTTGTAATAATTTTAAAAACCCTAAAAAAATGTGGGAAATTATTAATAGATTGACTGGTAGAATTATAAAGGCTATCGATGATGTACTGGTTAAGTCCTTTAGGTTAAGACCAAAGCAATTATCAGATAAGTTTGCACACGATTTCGATAACAATGTTAAAAATGTATTGAACACTTGTGATAGGCCATTGCTTGATGAGAAGGAGTACATACATACCCCTAGCTTATCATTACGTCTGGGAAAAATTAACGAAGAAGTCTTACACAGAATAATTAGAAAAATAAACGATAAAAAAAGCCCAGGGTATGATACGATAAGGGCAAAAGACGTAAAATATATTTCTGAAAAAATTACACCGGTCCTCATGCATCTAATTAATCTATGTATCTCGCAATCCACATATCCCGACCAACTTAAAATAGGACTTGTAAGACCGATACATAAAAAAGGTAGTCATACAGATACAAACAACTACAGACCTATAACAATCCTATCATGCTTAGATAAAATTATAGAAAAATATATCGGAAATTCCGTAAATAACTTCCTATCAAGTAATGGCTTAATACATGTAAAACAATTTGGATTTCAAAAACGAAAAAGCACATCTCAGCTTTTGTCATTATTTACAGACGAAATAAATAGCTATTTAGATAAAAGATACCATGTACTTACCGTTATGATAGACTTCAGTAAAGCTTTTGACACTTTAAATTATAAGACACTTTACCAGAAAATGCAGCAGAACGGTATACAGGGACCTGTGCTAGAACTCATGAAAAACTATCATACTAATAGGTATAACGCGGTAAGCATAGCTGGTGAACTCAGTGATCTGATTCCCACCTTATGTGGTACGGCACAAGGATCGATCCTGGGACCAACCGAGTACTTATTATACGTCAATGATATGTGCAAAATATTTCGGCATGGCTCAGTATATCAGTTTGCAGATGATACTTGTATAACTACCGCTCATCAGGACCTTGAGACGGCCCAAAGTATGATGCAGGAGGATTTTGATCTATTGTGTAAGTGGGCTCACGATCTAGGTTTATCGATAAATTACTCTAAAACAAAACTCATGCATATTCATTCGCCTTATAAAAAAAAAAACTTTATACCGGCGATCGTGGCCCACGAACACAACTGTATGCACCTACAGAGCGCTTCCTGTAACTGCGTTCATCTTGATCTTGTACAAGAACATACTTACCTTGGACTAAAAATAGACCATAGATTCAACTGGGGTCCACATATTGAGCTTGTATGTAATAAGCTAAGATCCATTTTGTCAAAACTGTGTGTACTTAGGCATAAAGTTCCCTATAATACGCTAAGACTTCTTTACATGTCCTTGGCTGATTCTGTAATAAGCTATGGCTTAGCCAGCTATGGAAGAACATTCAAAACATCTTTAAATCATATTTACAACCTACAATTAAGATTACTGAAAGCGATTGTTCCCGCAAAGATTAAATATAAATATAAAAATAACTATGGAAATCTATTCAATTATTGTAAAGTGATGAACGTATTTGATAAGTTGGATTTGGCAATTGTTATTCAGTATAATGAAAATATACCCCTTTTAAAAAAAAAGAAAAGACCCGTAAATCTACGTAACCTACCTTATCTTTCAAACTTCGAGATACCAACAAGTAAAAACGAATATGGCCAGAGAGTCTGGCAGTCAATTCTGCCTAGAGTATTGAATAGATTTCCAATAGAATTAGTTAGTAGAATAGAAAACAAAACTTGTCAGCAAACAAAAAATATTATTAAGCGGTACTTGTTTAAACCTACCTCAATAAATGTAAAAATATAATGTATATGTAAATTTATGAATAAGCAGCTCCTTAACTCAAAAAATCTTTAAATATTAAGATTAGAAGTTAAGTTCATGCCATGTAATGTATATAATTTTTTTTGAAATAAACAGCTTAAATTTTAAAATTTTTTTTTTTTAAATCTTGTTGTGGTGGAAAGCAGCGGATATTCAAACTATTTTTATTTTTGCAGAAAAGAGCTATTCGAGCAATTTATAATTTAAAACGCACAGACTCCTTAAGAGAGCTTTTTATAGAAATTGACATACTAACTGTAGCTAGTCAATTTATTTTCGAAAATATAATGTATGTACGAAAGAACCTTACAAAATTTCCCAAACTTAGCGATACCTAGCTGTAATGTAATCCTAAGAAATAATCACAGACTACTTGCGCCCCGGTTTAGATTCGCGATGGTAAGCAATTCTTTCAAGGGTCAATGCATTCTCTACTACAACAAGATACCTCTGGAGATCTTGAAATTGCCATTTGAGCAATTTAAAATCCATGTTAAAGCGACTTTGTCGAAAAAGGGATATTACAATGTTCAAGATTACTTAAATGATGGGTCTGTATGGGGTTATTCTGGCTCATCACAGACCTTGCTGTTAATAATTTTGTAATTATTTATTCCTGCTTATTAATTATGATAATGACTTAATATTATATTTTGTATTAGTTAAGCATAAACAATTTTTAAAAAGAGATCTAAAATCAATCTGTGGGAGTTTCTATGCCCTTCTTCTCCCACATTGGTCCAATGTAGAGAAGTGGCAAAAAATGACGATTGCTAAGTATATGTAAATATCTACAGTAATAAAGACATTTGGAATTTGAAATTTGAGTTTGGTCAGCTTGCATAACAACAATATTTATTTATTTATTTGTCAAATTTCATAATTACAACATTACAGAAAACAATTCTTATGCGTTGTACATACACCGAACAAGATAGCATTGATAACATATATAATTCGAAATTAAATTACAAATTGTTAATTTCACTTCAATCAGTATCTCAACATAATATTAAATTCAAATTACAAATAAGATAACACAATTTAAACATAGTAATTAATTCTAAATGTCAGCTATAAAATTAAACTTCAATTTAAATATTTCAAATTACAAATTAAACACAGTCACACATTCATATCGCAAAACCATCCACATTCTCGCACAATATGTCTCCATGCATCACCAAACAGATCAGTCAGAGGTGCCGCAGCCTACAGAGCGTTGAGACTGTCCCGCGCCCTCACCAGCGGAGACTACCGTGCGGTGCGTGCCGCCCGCTTATAACTGCCGGTGCCTGCGCACGTGGGTATATTTGTCGAGCACGAATAGCGCGCATACCGTACCGACAAACGCGACGCAGTGACTGTCGCCTCGCAAAAATCGACACACAGTCAGAAGCTGTTCGGTGTTACGTCTGACCTCTTGTGAGTTGTATCCGAGCATACCCAATATAAAAGCGGACGGATAAAGGTAAGGATAGTATCCAAATTTCCTCTTATACAGTTGTCGTAGGAAAGCTTTGTGTACCTTCTCGAGCAAAAGTATGTAAAAGCTTTCTTGCGGATTCCAAACAACCGAGCTAGTTTCCAGTTTGTTTCTCACTAGGGTCTTGTTTAGAAGCTGGACCACACCCAGTTTCCGGAAATCCTTACTAATATTCCTTACTAATAATATTCTTCTGGGTGTATATTATAGCCCCTCAGTCCGCATCGATTACTTTGAATCTTCTGAAAAGCTACTATGTGACTTGATCTCTTTCTATAGTGTCACTCTCATCCTCGGAAATTTTTACACCTGTCTTCTTAAAAATAACTCCCGCTCTATCAAACTTGAATCTATTGTAAATTCCTTTAACTTACATATTCTTCCCGTCGGAGCTACTCACTTTCAAAACACAGCCAAGGTGGTTTCTCATGGTCAGCTTACCGCTCCCTTCTCTTACCACGACCTGGTTTATCTTTCATACAGAGTTAGGCCCCCTAAGCGCAAAGCCAAATTTCTTGATATTCGGAGCTTCAAAGGTCCAATGTCTCATCTGTTGATTGGTAACCTGTCATGACTTGTGAGACTGTTGATGACAAAATCCTGAAGTACAACTCAATTGTCCTTGGGCTTTTCCACAAGCCCGCACCAATGACAAAAGGTCAGGGTCAACCATCTTCCTGCCCCGTGGCTGACTGACGCCATTAAGCGTTTAATGGCAAAAAGAAACCGTGCAAAAGGGCGATATAAGAGGGACCCGACCAACGACAATCTCCTAGCTTTTAAACGCCTCCGTAACCTGTGCAACCGCATGTAACGCGATGCCAAGCGACGCCTTATCCATGAGCGTATAGAGATGTACACTCCAGCTCAGGTAAGGAATTTCCTTGAAACCATTGGTGTTGGCAAGTCCCAGGAATCCTCTTCAGGTAATGTTGATCTCAAAACCAGTTTTTTTCTTCTCCTCCCGTCGTGATGGACCCTACCACTAAGGAGGCAACCCTTCATTTTCTACGGTCGATGGCTGCAGTCCGCACCTCACCGTTTAACTTTGACTTTTTTGGAATCGGTGCAGTTAGAAAGGCAGTGCTAGCTATCACATCCAAAGCTGCTTGTAGCGACAACGTCAGCCATCAGATGATCCACAGCGTCCTTGAGGAGTTGCTTCCTCCAAATACCCACATCATAAACTTTTCTTTATCGGTAAGCTCCTTTCCTAGTCTGTGGAAGAAAACACTCGTTATCCCACTGCCAAAAAAATCCAATCCCTCCTCCTTCGAAGATTATAGGCCCATATCCATCTTACCCATTCTCTATAAAATCCTTGAATCCATAGTTCACTCCCAACTCTCCTCCTACCTTTCATCAAACAAACTTCTCAATCATTTACAATCTGGGTTCAGACCAGGCCATAGTACTACCACAGCACTCTTAAAAGTCAGCGATGAAATATAGCTAGCCATGGATCAGAAGTTGGTCACGGTCCTAGCCCTGCTTGACTTCAGCAATGCCTTTAAATGCGTCGATTTTGACATTCTGGTCGCAATATTGAGCTCACTGAATGTCTCCGTCCATGATGTTAACTGGTTCCACTCATACCTGAGAGGTTGTCAGCAACGCATTAAGTCTGAAAAGACCGACACTCAATGGTGTGAACTTTCCTCAGGAGTGCCTCAAGGTGGTATTCTCTCTCCTCTTCTATTTTCAGTCTTCATCAACTCTATCTCCGACGTTATCTCTTCTTCGTATCATCTGTACGCAGATGATCTCCAAATTTATCGCCACTTTTGCTCCTGCGATGTAGTCTCAACCGTGGAGGCACTGAATGCTGACCTCGAGAATGTGAAAGACTGGGCCTTATCATACGGCCTGTTGGTAAACCTGACGAAATCACAAGCCATGCTTTTAGGAACCAGGCACACGCTTTCCTTGATACAAAAACTTATTGTTCCTGTATCATATAATCGCATTACAATAGAGTATACATATTAGGCGAAAAACCGTGGGGTTAGTTTTGACAACCTGCTGCCTTGGTCTCCACATGTCAGCGAGGTCAGCAGACGGGTCTTTGCATCTTTTCACTCCCTCAGGCGTTTGCAGTACTTCTTGCCACGGCAGACCAAGATCACCCTTGCTCAGTCCCTTCTCCTGCCGCTAATCGAATACGCCGATGTCTATTGGGCGAGCGCGAACGAAGATCTACTGAATGAACTTAAACGACTTCAGAATCTTGTGATTCGGTTTATTTTCGGGTTGCGCAAATTTGACTATGTTTCTCAATATCACAAAGAGTTGGGGTGGCTTCCAATTCTTTGTCGCCGAGACCCTCATATTTTCTCTTATCTCTTCAATATATTGAAAAATCCGCGCTACCCCAGCTACCTTCGAGACCGCTTCGAGAATCTCTTTTCAGGTGATCGGCACCGAAGATCTCACAGGGTCTCACTCTTAGCCACTCCAAGACATAGTACCTCAGCATATGAGCACTCATTCAGGCTGCAGGCTGTTCGACTGTGGAACGCACTACCTTGCACTATAAGAGACAATCCCACTCTTGTCTCTTTCAAAAACCGGCTAAAAGAGCACTTCCTCTCTCTTTCGTGAGAGTTATAGTATGTAAATCATCATAATATATAAATTATATTTGCAAGTATATGTATGTATTTAGTTGTCTGGTGAAATAATATATAATGCTATGTCCAAATTTGCTACACCCGTTGGGTACAATTACATTGAATCTGTTGTTATACTGACCACCTGTACTGAATATTTACATGTAATTTATGGCAATAAACAAATACAATACAATACAATATCTAATATCTAATCTATACTAAAATACTTTTAACATAAAATACGGAGAATAAAATACTTATATATTTTATTCTCCGAATTTTCCTTTAATATAAAATACGGAGAATAAAATACTTATATATTTTATTCTCAACTCTCAACTCATATCAGAATTGACATGCTCATCATAAATATGTTTTAAATTTACATCATCTTGTTTGAAGATAACTAATAAATTAGCATTATCTCGAATCAACTGCTTAGGTATTTTTGAGTAAGTTTGCGATAAATAAAAAACAATTTTTTTTTATGCCGACGCATGCATGGAAAAATTATTACGAATAGCACTCTGATTTTCACACACTACATCATCAAAAATAAATATTGATTTTGCCAAAGCATCGTGGGGTGGAATAGCATTCTTTTCATTTTGGAACAGGAACAATTTAATTTCTGGAATGTTTCTTATAACTTCCTCTAAAAATAGATATTTTGGCTGGAAAGCTGTTTGTTTGTTGTTGAATAGATTTAATATAGTATACCAGGATCATAGCAAATGCAGATCTTTATTCTCTGCCTGACCCTCTTACGTGAAAAGGTTCAAGCATATGTATGTATGTAAGTATATTATTATGTTATTGAATACTTATAAAGGTTGAATAGTAACAAAATTCCTAGAAAATATGTCAATTTTAAGTTTCATCTTTACTTACGTCAGCAGATCTCCTTTTATATTAACTATAACTAAACAACCCTCCCTTCCCCTCGCTCAGTCTATACTCATCACAAGCAGTTTATTTTATATCAGTGTATATTTAACCTAATCAGTGTGAACATCTAAGTGTCTTAGAGCTGAGGGATTACTTCCAGTCTCAAGGATCTAATAAACTATTCAAGCAACTTTATTATTTACAAGTGAGTACCTATTTTACATGTCTGTTTAAAAATAATATTATACTTCAAATCATTGTTGCAGTAAGTTTTAAAAAACATGTGTATGTTGTTTCAGAAATGTCGGAGAACTTTGTCTTCAACTACTACAATGTAAGCCCTCCGGCTGTGGACCCTAGTTTGATTGATGAGTTCGGTGTTGGGGGTGAAGGTCAAGATGTAAACGATAGATAAATATATAAAGCTGAAAATAGGAGGATAGCATGGTTGGAATCCAAGAAGAAGGAAAAAACCATTGCCTCTAAAAAAAGGAAACTGAATGATGTTTACTTTATTAAAAAAGAAAATGCTTCGGGATCATGTGTTATAAAAATTTAAATCGAAGCACTAGACGAACGAAATAAGAATAGAAATGTTGTGCTGCAATATGTGGTAAAAAAATTATATGAGGATGTACTCGAAGAGACTGAGAATCTAATTAGAAAAATTTCATAAAATATATGTGATAACAGTGATAATTAATATCAATAAGTAGTTTTTGTTATTTATGTTACCTATCCAACCTAATTCTAGTTTACGATGACTTCATACTATTTTATCTAATAAATATATTCCCATGTAAATGTAAATGTGAATAAATTGATATTTAAAAGTTTGGCTTTAATTTATTTAATGAGATTTGAACTAGGATAGATAAAAACTTCAGTAGATAAAAATTAACAAAGTAGAGCTTGTCTCAGCTCAAATGACATGCCTCTCCACTTTAAACTCCATCTGCTTGTATAAGAAATGAGGTGGTGCGTCATTTGAGCTTAGACAAGCTCTACATTGTAATGGAACTGGAGGGTTTTAATAAATGATGCAAACAATAAGGTTAAATAATATTATTTTATTGGAATAAGCGAGTAAATATTAACAGTACATGTTGCAAATTATAGTAGGTAACTACAAATATGTAAAACCTGATTTGGTTATTTTACAAAGTTAAACCGCAAAATTTAACAACATTTTATATCTAAAGTGATGATTCCACTTTAGATATAACATGGTTAAATTTTGTTTATTTTCTTATCAATTTACAACAGCAGATTATTTCTTAAAATATAGTAAATTTAGCAATATTTATCTCCAAATGACTTATTGACTCTATAGTCCACCCCGACTCTGCGTGTTCAAACTCTAAGCACTTCATAAGCAAAAGGTTTGATAAATTATGGTATAAAACGGAAATATCAGTACTTTGAAATACCATGGTATATTTTGTGTTAAATGTTTTAAAGATTGAGTGTTATCTTTAGGTAAATTATATGTAATAAAATGTTCTATGTTTACTTTTAACGATCGATGTTTTCTTAGAAGGGTGCTTATGAGATTAAAAACGGCAGAATAGTTATCTGACAAAGAAAAATCAGGTACGAGATAGTCTTTTTCAGGATTGACTCTATAACTGATTATTCTATTTCTAAACGCTGTTGAAGTGTGCGGACATAGCGTCATAGAGATGTATCACTGTGTGTGTGACTCCTTATTTGTAAGACTATATAAGATTATACTGCGGATAATTAGAGGCTCTGCTATCTAAACTTCAGTACAATAAACATCTATTTACTCCTAAAAACCTCTTTCAATCCATGGCGACCTTGCCAGGCCAGCCTACCTCTCGCGAGGTTATGTTGTGCCAAATGGCAAATAAATGGAAATACCTAAATATCGTGGAAAAATAAAAAGTTTGAAGAAAATTTTAAGAATAAGAACCTGAAGACTACAAGATATCACGACGCGACCACCCTTAAGACCAGATAGCAGCCAGAAGAGGAAGATGGAGAATAAAGAAGATGACAATATAGAAGACAGAAATCAATTAAAGAAGAAAGAGTAAAGTTAAAGAAGAGAGAAAAATAAATATAGGTACAGAAGATTTTTGCTGCCGGGTGCCGGGCGAATTTCAAGCCTAAGTGATGTGGAAAGCCGGGCGCCGGGCGTTACCGTACGGGTCAAGTGAGGAACAGCCGGGAGATGGTACGGGTCCCAAGGTGAGCTGACTCCGAGCGAGCTGCGGCGATCGGCGACGTCGTGGTGACTCGATATAAGATGTGGTTTTTGGACAATGGGTTTCTTTATAGGTGTAATATGTAAGTAATTTTTATTAATTGTCGATTTAAAATCACGCTTGGCAGATTTTTATATTTTTGACATAGGGTTGACGATACAAAACAATATCAATAGATATACCATTTTTTTTTTCCGAGGATGATAGCATAAAGTAAAGAATATTTGGAAGAATACATACAATGAAAAGTTAGTAGGTAGTACAGTACAGTTAGCAAGAGAAGTATGAATAAATGTTTGATAACTGTTTTTTTTTGGGAATGGAGATATTTATGAAGGCCGTAAAGTAAATTGAATTAGTTTGACACGAGTTATTTTGGATGAGGATTTTGATAGTAGTTTATTTTTGGAGGAGACGATTTTGAGAAATATGGGAAGAATGTGGTTTAATATGTGAAGTAGGAAGATAAAAGTTTTGTTGTTTTATAGCCGTTCTAATATTTTATTAAATAATTGCCTTATAATTCAAATTTACTCCAAATGTACAATCAAGTACATAAATGTTGTATGACTTGGTAACAGTCACAGTTATTCCAAGTAATTAAATATAGTGTTCGCAGGCAATCCAAATATGGACATGCAACACTGCAGAAGAATCCAAATTAGGTAGAACACTTGTTTCGATTAAAGACGTAAAATAATTGTTATTATAAGTTCATGTTACTACAGCTCGACTTGTATGGAGCGAAAGATTTTAGTTTCAGTTGACTAATATGGGAGATACGTAAAAGGTGATGAATGATTGATAGCAAGCTTAGGGTACCGCAAAGAGATAAAGTTTGGAACCATTTTTTAAATTACAGTATGAAATTAATTTTAATAGTATGAGTATGTATGAAAATCAGTTGAGTGTGTGTAATAAATATTTAGTACGCTAAATAAGAACGTCTTAGAGAGAAGATAACTTGAGTTATTTTTTTTTGTGTGTTCAGATTTTTATGTTTCAGAATAATTTACAGATAAATTAGTTTAACCTCAGATTTAAAATACATTACTAACGACGGAACCACTTACGTTAGTTTAATACAAATGAGAGAAGGTGTGGAATGTGCAGGATTGTTACTCTAGGCCACAGAGCAAGTTAGTTGGGAACACTTCGTTTGTTAGGTTTTCGAGAAAAGTTGGACCGATCATCCAATCTTTACAGAATATCTTAAAATTCGAAGGATTCGTATGGATTGAGTTGAAGTTATGTTTTTAGTGTGGTACGTGACTATTGGCGAGACCGATATGTCATTGTATTTTCAGCAAAGTCTCAAAGGTACAAGGTACAAGGCACGAATCCTTCGTTTCGATCATGACGTGAACGAGTTTCCTTTGTGAGAACGTGGGATATCGATGACCTAATAAGCTCGCGAGCAGGCTCAGGCAGGTAGACCTGGAGCCAGGTACTAGTAGTATATGTATTTAAGTATTGTTATAATAATAAAAGTACCATAAGACGACTATAAATAAATAAATAATAAAAGTACCTATAAAAGTGCACTCACTATAATGTGAAATAACATGGGATCCGGATACCCCTAAAAAGTACCTATAATGAAGTGGAAGAGAAAAAAAAGAGACTTTGATTGATAGTGTTTGTATAAGAAAAGAGAGAATATTTTGTTAGTTTGGAATGAAGCTGTATACCCAATGATTTATATTTAAGAACATTGTGATGTGAGTTTTGAGAAGGTAGACTTGTTATGGAAAATAAAAATAAAGTAGTTTGCATTAATGGAATAAGAATTGAATAAATAAATAAAGGGAGAAAATAAAGAGAGATAAAGAAGGAATGAGAAATAAATACATGTATTTTAATCAGTAAATATTGTGAATTTGAATTTTTTGTATGAAAATAAAGATAAATTTATGACGTCAACCCTACACCTAAAACAGTTAGTTATTATTTCGTGTGTCTAGAAAATGGGTACTAGTACCTATATAACCTGATATTTTTATGTAACCGTCTACTTTATAGATAAACATACTTCAGAAATTAAGAAACATTATAGCGTTTCTTTTGCATATTTTTTTTTAATGAATAACAGACAAGGTAAGTTTTGTAATAATTAAAATTGTGATAGATCATCAATTTATTTGACTTGGTTTTTAAAATTGTTTTATATTTAACTATATGAAAGTATTTATTTTTAAAAGGATATTTACAAATTGTTAGATTTACACAGTTTTTAGAAAAAAAAATATAATCAGTTTTTTTTAATGGTATTTTTACACAAATGATTAATTTTATAGTGGTTTATTTTGTATTAATATTTTATAGATTGATGTTTTGATGATATTGTTGTTGTTGTGTGTTCTAAATTGTTAAATTTCATAAAACTGGAACGAAACCATACATACAATTATGAAATATTTAGATATAGTTTAAGAAAAAAAATATAATCATGTATTTTTTTTAAATTTCCGTGGGAGGTGAAGTGTGCGGACATAGCGTCATAGAGATGTATCACTGTGTGTGTGACTCCTTATTTGTAAGACTATATAAGATTAAACTGCGGATAATTAGAGGCTCTGCTATCCAAACTTCAGTACAATAAACATCTATTTACTCCTACAAACCTCTTTCAATTCACTGTTGCTATTTTATTAATATTGCTTAACTCAGTTCGTATCAAACAGTTAGATTTGTGAATGCTACTTTTCTTGTGAGACGATAATCGTGAGACATATGCTTGGCATTCTTGACAATAAACCATTTTTATCTGTAGGTAGGGAATTATCTATTTAATCAAATACTGCTGTTGTAAAAGACTTGTAAAATATCTTAAAACATATTCATATTCATTTATTTGCATATAACATGTACAATAAACACTACAGGTGAAAATGTATGTAGGGTACATGCACCCAGACAGGGTATAACAAATTTATCTACACATACACATAACTTTTACATTGACCCGATCAGCTGTTCACAGGTTAAAGAGACTAAATTTATGTTCCTAATAATTTTTATCTTCGAAGAATTCCTGCAGCACGTAGTAGCATTTTTCGGCGAGGTAACATTTTAAAAGTTTTTTAAATTTTGTTAAATCTTCCATTTCCTGGAGATTTTTGGGTAAATTATTATATATTTTTGTAGCCATGGTAAAGGGACCACATTGTACCATTTTAAGTTTTGTCTGGGGACAGGATAAGTAGCTTTTAGGTCTTAAATTATTTGGACGGGAATATTTTGGGAACTAAGTTTTTTTTTACACAGTTGCTGATTTCTAATATATAGATAGAAGTTAGTGTAAGTATTTTATATTGTTTAAAATATGGCTTGCAGCTAGTCATATTGTCTATATTAGCAATTTTTCTGACGCATTTCTTTTGTAATTAAAACAAGTTTGGTACCTTGGTACTGTTTCCCCATACCACTATACCATATTGTAGCCACGCGTGAGCATAGGCATAATATGCTGAGAGAGCAGTGTTCACATCGGTGTATTTCTTTAATTCGAGCAGCGCGTAAGTGAATCTTGATAGTTTGGTTGATATATTTGCAATGTGGTCTTTCCAGTTTATATTGCTATCTATGTCAATGCCTAGTAAAGGGTAAGTTTTAGCACATTCGATTTTATTACTTAGATATGAGTAGTTTATTTCTAAGGGATGTTTTTGATGTGGTTTAAATTGTAATAGTTTTGTTTTGGAATAATTTATTTGTAAATTGTGTTCATTTAACAGTTAATTAATGTATCAAATGCAGTTTGAAGAAGTACGTTGAGGTCGGTGGCATTTTGGAAAGGTATAACTATTGATATATCGTCGGCAAATAGAGTGGATGAATGGTTAATTTGTTTAGGCAAGTCATTAATGTAGAGCAGAAAGAGAATACACCCCAGTACACTTCCTTGAGGGATTGACTTAGTGACATGTGCTTTTTCAGATCGCACTTTATTAATCAAACCAGTTTTACCATCATAATGTTCTATTTCTACAAGTTGATATCTGTTTTATAAGTAAGAGTCGAACCATTGGTGCACAATACCACGAACACCTATTCCATATTTTTTTTTTGATAAAATATCATAAAGGACACGATCATATGCCTTGCTCATATCGAGAAGTAAACCAATAGCATATTTTTTATTATTTATAATATTTAAAATATCTGTAATATATTTATAAACAGCTAGTGATGTCGAGTGGTTTTTTCTAAATCCATATTGGGACTTACTAAATATATTAAATTGTTCACAGAAGGAATACAGTCTGTTTGTTATGGCAGTTTCAAAGATTTTTGCGAATGTAGGTAAAGAGCAATATTGGTCTGTAGTTTGTGCAGTTACTCTTGTTACCTTTTTTGTAAATAGGTTTAATTATGGATAGTTTTAAGAGGTCTGGTACTGTATCATCTGCAAAAGACTGATTAATAAGAAATGACAGAATAGGGGCCAATGTTTCGACACATTTTTTATTAGTAATGGGGGCAGTTCGTCATGACCGAAACTTTTTTTGTTTTTTAATTCTTTTATTATTTTAATAACTTCAGGGATGGTAACTGGTTTTTAGTACATTGAATTTTCAGACGGCTCAATTACATTATACATAGGCATTATTTAGAATTTTATTATCTATTTTATTTACAAGAAGTTTTAGTAGTCTTTGATTCTTGCATGATTGTTTTATACCTTTTGTTAGCCATGAATTTTTGCTTTTAAGTTTTATTTTTAAATTTTTTAGGGGTATAGTTTCTTTTAGAATGTAAGTTAATTTTGATTGAAATGACATATAGTTTTCATTTAAGTGTTTATCTCTAGTGATTAATTTATTAAAGTCAACTTTATTAAGTTCTGAGATGAAATTGTTTATATTTTGGTCATTAAATATTCTTTTTTTTACTGACCAAGTAGTTCGAGCGTTATTATGATCGGTTGGTATTTGTATTGTTGTACCTTTATGATCTGAAAAACCATATTCATGGACGGAGATGTTTTCTTTTTTTACAATAAAGTTTTAAATATTAAATCTAAACAAGTAGACGAGGTTTCAGTTATTCTGGTAGCCTCTTTTATATGTTGTTGAAAGTTGTAGCTTTTCATTAGATCAATAAAGCTTGATCTTACCAGCATATCAATATTAAAATCACCTCCTATTATAACATTTTTCCTTAAATATTTCTTCTTTACGTGCTGCAAGAGATTAGTTAAGGAATTAAAGAAAAAATTAGGCATCCTGGTGTGATCTGGCCAATAAATAACAATAACAATTAATTCTTACTTAGGTATCTCAATGGCACAAGTTTCAAATATAAACTCTATATTCATTCTATCAATTTCTTTCAGTTCAATAAACTCAATATTGTCTTCGAGTAGAATGCAAGTTCCTCCTGCCCCATGATGAGATCGGCAAAAGGATGCTGCTAGCTTGAAGCCATCTACACGCAGCAGATCTATCGTTGATGGAGATATCCACGTTTCTGTAAGGCACATCATCTGGATATTTTCATCTTCTTCTGTTGCGGCTTCTACTAAATGTTGCTTATTTTTGAAGCTCTGTATATTCTGGAATAAAATTTTAATATTATGGTCGAAAAAAATCTGCAGGAATCGTTGTGTTTAGTGGGGATGCCACCGTGGCGTCTAATATTTGAGTAACAACATTCATGTTTGTTCTGTTGATGATATTGTCATCAAAGGGCTCTGGATTATAATGTCTTCCATTTATAATAAGTTTGTCATCAATTATATTGGCTTGATGCCCATCGCAACATGCTTTTATTAGGGTTTCTATTAATTTCTTTCGTTTTTGCAGGGATTCTTCTCCCAATACTTCCGATACAGCAAGCCCTGTGTTCTTGAAATATCTTCGGTGTTGTAGTATTTGTCGTGTGAGGTTCTTACTCATAAATTCAATTTCTAAGGGAGATTTTCTTATTTGCCGATGACGTAGCTGCAGTAGTAACTGCTCCGACACTGGCATTACTGGAGACGAAGCTTAATGCAACCGCCTACCGCATGTGCCTTTGGTTCCGCCATAATTGTCTGCTACTGAATACAACAAAGACACAATTCGTTCAGTTTGATCTATCTGGGCGTAGAAGACCTAAATTAGCAGTCGTCGTGGACGGATCTCAAATTGAGCAAGCCCACACTGCAGCGTTTCTGGGCTTTCAGGTGGATCAGGCGTTAACCTGGGACGCGCACATAAATAAGTTATGCAGCAGACTGGCGAGCGCATGTTTCGCCTTAAGTCGGCTCTCATCAACACTCCCTGCAGAGTCGCTGCGGACGTGCTACTTCGCGTCGGTGCACTCACTGCTGCAGTACGGCGTGGAGCTGTGGGGGCGCGCGGCGCAGTGGCACCGCGTGTTTGTCCTGCAGAAGCGCGCCGTGCGGTTGCTGGCGCGGGTACCGACTGACGAGTCAGCCAGACCGCACTTTAAACAACTTAAGATTCTCACACTGCCTAGCCTACTCATTCTCCAAGTGGCCACGTATGTGCGAGAGAATATTCACCTATACAAACGACTTGGAGAAAGGCATAGGTACGAAACGCGCAACTCCAACAAATTAGCTACAATCGCGCACAAACTGGAAAAAACTAGAAAAACAATCCACGCTATGGGTCCGGTAGTGTACAACAAGCTACCTGGAGCTATCACTGATGCTCCGAGTGTGTCCATCTTTAAATTTAAATTAAGAACATGGCTTATTGAGAAGTCCCTTTACAGCTATGATGAGTTTTTAGCATTAGGTATGTAACTAGTGAACTAGTCACATAATTTGACATTATAATTTACAATTACCATTGACATTATTATTTACAGTTTGATTATTTAATTATTTTTTTCTGTAACATATACTGACTTATTTAATTTACTGCGTGTAAGTTATTTTAAAATTGTTAGCAATTGCTTATTATAGTATATGACTCGAATGACGAAAAAGCTGAACCTCGATCTGTTTATTGCTGATGTGATTAACAGAGAGTTGGATTCTGGGTCGGCCAGAGAAGATTTTGACAGTTTAATGAAAACACTCGTTAAATTACTACACAATCGTTGTCCACTCAAAAAACTTCAGTGCACACTCACCACAAATCCTGGGTAAACAAACAGCATAAACAGAAAAAGGAGTTCTTGGAGTTGCTGGGCTTCATTAGGTGCCAATTTCCGAATAACACTGAGATACACTTATTATATAATCACTATAAATCATTATACAACACACTTTTGATGCACTCTAGGAAGCTGTACATCAACAACTGTATAGGAACTAGCAAGAATATGTCTAAATCCCTCTGGAATGTTCATTAAAACTGAAACATGTAAAAATAGGCCAGCGAGTGATTCACTAGACATCATGCGAGGCAAAATACAATTACCTAATAAAAAGGCATACGATGCGTTGCTCGCAAACCGGTTTAATGAGTACTATATCTCAATAGTCCGTGATACCCAACTCAGACCCAACCTAACACAGGCGATAACCCTACTCCGCGAAACAATTCCAATGTCAAAGTCATCTATGTTTGTTGCTCCGTTTAGACCCACAGAGCTAATTAAATTGATCAAATTGATAAAAAGTAAACCCACAAAAGACATACACGGATTCCCATGCAGTCTATTACACCAAATACCTATAAACCTGATAAATGTTCTTTGTAGTCAATTTAATCACTGCATTGCAGAATCAACTTATCCTAAATCATTAAAACAAATTAAAGTAACACCTGTGTATAAAGGTAAGGGGGACAAAGGGAAGACTAACAAATATAGACCATATCAATAGTACCAGCCATATTTAAGATATTGGAGATGGGGCTCTGCAATAGACTCAATGATTTCCTATGTAGTAATAATTCTCTCTGCGAACATCAGTTTGCATATCAGGCCGGCCGATCTACGATTGGTGCAGCGCGAAGTTTGGTGCAGGAGGTGATCCAGCAGTTAGATCAAAGGTCAGGTCGGCGGGTTGCAACTGTCTTTTGCGATCTTTCACGAGCATTTGACCTTGTGGATCACAACTTGATCCTAGCCAAACTAGAACACTACGGAGTACGGGGCCCGGCGCTAGGATTATTTCAATCATTTTTATCTGGACGTACACAAACAACTGTCGTCGGAACAGAAAACTCCAATCCTAGTTTAATCGAAGATAGGTCAGTTCCCCAGGGATCAAATGTAGGCAACAGCCTGTTTTTGGTATTGATGAATGACTTACCTGGCATTACTCAACTGGCTAGTTTTGTTATGTACGCGGATGACATATGTGCTACTGTAACTGGAGACACTCAGACTGAATTGACTGATAAACTGGAACAAGTTGTGCTAAAATTGGTTCACTGGTTTAGTAGCAATGGCATGTTACTAAACCTTGACAAAACGCAAGTTATGCAGTTCTCAATAGGTCCGCGCAAACCAGAACCGCTGTGTGTGAGTATCGTCGGGGTTAGCCTGCCCGCCGTCGATGCTTGTCGGTTCGTGGGGTTCACACTAGACTCAGGTCTACAGTGGCACGAACACATTGACGCACTTTGCAAAAAACTAAACAAGGCCTTCTATGCAATATGTAGGCTTACGCCCACCCTCACCAGGGACAACTTGTTAAAGGCTTATTATGGCTATTTCCACTCTCACATCAACTACGGAATAGACCTATGGGGCCTGTCGGTTGACAGGGACAGACCTTTTATACTGCAGAAGAAAATGGTTCGCCGCATTCTTAGAGTACCATGTGATACTCCAGCGAAACCACTTTTTATTGAATTAGGAATACTTACTGTCCCTTCGCTGTACATATTTGAGGTAGCAAAGTATGTTAAGTTCCACAAAGAAGCATTCCCAAATCTAGCATCAAGTGGTTACCGGTACAGCTCAAGGAGGATGAATCACATTCCCTGTCCTGGGCACCGTCTGGCAAAAACAGGTCACACTATGCATGTAATGGGACCTAAAATATTTAACAAAATACCAGGTGTAATAAAGGATATACAATCCAATCAATTATTCACGCACAAATTTAAACAATTCCTACTTAAGAAGGCGTACTACTCAGTAAGCGAATACCTTGCGGAAGCAAATGTGTCATAATCCCAAAAATAACAATAATTATAACTATTAATAAGTTAAATTAATTTATTGAATTTACAATGTTGACATGATGGAAATATACTACTTATAAATTATATATACATTGGGTATGTAGATTTAAATAATTAATTAACTACTATTATACTAGTTCTATAATTATAGTGTAATGAATGACCTGTAACTTATGTTATCAAATAAATGATAGGATATGATATGATATGATATGTTGGTGTACTCCAGCAGCTCCGACATACACTCCACTTTCCGCCTGGTCTTGTCTGGGAGTAATAGGACGATCCTGCCCTCAGTCGTCCAACAGTTTTGTACACCGAAGTGCTTCCTACCAGCCTCATGGCTGACACTGAATGTCTGGACTTAGTGAGGAACTCCGTCACAGTTATCCCGGTCCCTTTTAAGGCGGTCTTGCCCTTCCACGCCTCGGACCGCGCTGCGAAGGATGAGAACCGAACAAGCAAGGGGCGAGCTTTGGTTGCCTTATTCTTCGGGCCAAGTCAAAATAATTGTCCCGTGTGGGGAATGGGTTCAGGCTTAAATTTAACTTATAATGTTGGACATATAGTTGATGATTTTAATATAAAATGAATTTAAATTGGAGACTCGAAAATTCAATTGTGGTTGGCCCGACTACCCTCTTTGAAAAAAGTATTTAAATTATAGTTAAAATTATTTGCTTTTTGTGAAATAAATAAATAAATATTTGATCTCTCTACTCGGACTTTGCACTGCTGGTGTTTTATTGCGTTTTTGCACTTTGCAAAGCCCTGAATTTAAGCCTCATAGCTTTTCAAGGTGTAAATATTAAAAAAAAAAAAGGTTCACGGATATCTTCAATTACCCTCTAGTTGAAAATGTTGCGAGTTGACAGAGCAGAGAGTTGAAATTTGCAGCATATATAGAAAAAAACTTAGAGATTCCAGAATATAAATTTTCAGATTTCTAGCTTAAGTGGTTTCGATAAAAAGTGTAAAATCAATCTGATCTATCTGGATGATATTGTAGAGTAAATGTTTTTTATTTTTTTTTCCTGCAAACTACGCAAGTAAGGTAAGTTCTAATTGCATATAATGGGAGCTCAAAATCATGCCCAAATACGGTGCGAGTTTCACCTCTCTACTCGGACTTTGCACTGCTGGTATTTATTGCGTTTTTTTTTCGAAAAACGTTTGAGCTCAAATTCTGACACCTAGTATTCTGGGAGCTCAAATTTAGCTCATAATCCCCTGAATTTGAGCCCCGTTTTCTATGAATTTGTACTGCTAACTTCACAGACCTCCGCGAAGAAGGTAATTTTAAATGTTCTCTATAGGCGAACATAAAACTTCAGTAGTTAATTTTTCGAGACAGAAAACGATACAAATAACAAGCAAATAGAACAAAGACTTGTTCTTAATGCTTTTGAAGAGGTTTAATAATTATTACAGATGAAAACTCCCTTTTAAATGGGCTATGACATTACCAGTGGCTTATATATAGTTTATCCCACGGTTATGCCACATGGCCCTCTAAGTGACCTTAAATGATGTAGATAGAACATTATATAGAAAGAAGACTTTATTTTCATCACAAACAAAACTAATTTGGCACAACAATTACATATAAAGCAATATTTTTAGCTTACTCTCAGTTAATGATGTACAACGGATGGAATGGAATGGGTTGGATTAACAGAAAAAATATCAGAAAAAGGTCTTATACATGCAAACTCTGGTATACATCTACCTATTTCATTTTGGTAGCGGTACCCCGATCGACAACCACATTCATTATGACACTGCATATGAGGGCAGGCTCCTAATTTGAAGTCACAATTTAAACGACAGATGTTGCACTCCCATCCGTAGGTGGCGTTAGGATCTCCTCCACAAACTCCTTCTGGAAACATAATCGTTATAATTGGGTACAACTGTGCCAAGTTAAAATTACTATCTTCTCATTCATGGGATCCAGGAAACAACAGCAAAAGAAATAAATAAATCTTAGATAATGAATAAGGCGAAAACATTCGCCACTTTGTTATGTATCACACGTTATGTTAAAAATACTCACCAATTATCTCACCAGATGGATACGAAATTGCAGCCCTTGCATTTTCGGGATAGAAAACGATACCAATAATGGCCAAAAATAACAAAGACTTGTTCATGCTGCTCTTGAAGGGGTTGAACATTTATTTCAGATGAAATCCTCTCCCTCAATTATAGAATAGGCAGCAGAAAACATGACTTTTATACTGAGTTACACACGAAGGTAATACGTTCCGCGTTCCCAATAAGGCCACTGTGCATAATCGGAGACTATTTGCCCACACCGTGGCAAATTGATTGATGTATTGACTAGAGATTACAAAACAGAAATAAACATTGCTAAAATATTTTTCACCTCAGCAGCTCTAACAAGTGGCTTTTGCTACGAGTAAACAGTGTGCAAAGTACCCTTTTAATTTTGAATGCCGCGGACATAGGCGAAATCGCAAACATCCAACGGGAATCGAGTTATAATTCGATGTTCTTTGGCTGTTTACGATTTCGCCAATGTCCTGTGATATCGATTTTTAACTCTATTGCAGTATCTGGGTTTTTTAAATTCCAAATAATTGAGTTTATATTTTTCTATCTCCAAGCCATTCTTAAAGATAAAAAATAAAATTAGAGAAAAACATATATAATGTTATGAAAACATACAATAGATGTTATTTGATTTATCAATTTTGTATTTTTTTATTTTCTTATTTGGTATGTTCTCATTTCTGAGATAATTTGTTTTATGCGGAACACGAGACCAAAGTTATTTGCATCTCGTATCTTTGAGTCCCTCGATCACTCAGAATCCTAACGTAGAATCACTCGCCACCTACAATCACGATTCAAATATAGAACCCTTCGCTTACTTGGGTCCCAAACAAGCACTCGCAGCAAAAATCAACTTCACTCTCTTGTTGCACAAATAACTTAGTTTAATGTGTGTGTTCAAAGTTCAAATTTATTTATAGCTGTAGACATGGGAAACGTAATTTTTTGTCTCTTCTCTAGATTGGACTACCGTCTATAAGAATGACGAAGTAATCCAACAGATTGATTTTTAGATCTCTTTTAAAAATTCGTTTTGTATGACAAATACCTTTTAAAATGGTTTTAAAATAACTCAAATGGTAATTTCGAAATCTCCAGAGTAGTAGAGAATGCACTGACCCTTGAAATAATTGCTAACCTTTACAAATCAAAACCGGTATGCAACCAGACTGTGATTATTTCTTAATTTAACATTACAGCTATCGCTAAATTTGGAAAATGTTGTGAGGTTCTTGCGTACATACATTATATTTTCGAAAATAAATTAAGAAGCTGCGGTTGGTATGACAATTTCTTTAAAAAGCATAATAAGCATAATCATAATCTAATGGGGTCTGTGCTTTTTAAATTATAAATTGCTCGCATAGCCCTTTTCCGTAAAATAAAAATGGTTTAAATACGCTGCTTTTCCCTACAACAAGATACCATAGGAAATGTCACTATGAAAGTAACTAAAATATACTGGCCCAGATGTAGCCACATCAGTGTTTTGTCTGATGTTCCTAAGCGAAAGCCCCAGAACTTGATCTACCAGCTAATTTATCTGCGTGGGGTCCCTACTGCAATTTGCTTTCAATGGTTATTCCAAGAAAATTCGTTTCATTTATTAATTCTAACGTATTGCTGTCTGATGTTGAACTAGTCTTAAGTTGCCTGATATTTGAAAGTGAGATTTTGGTACACTTGGTTTTACTATTGTTTAACAATAAAAAAGCTCTGAAGTCTAATGGGTTTCACGTTTCCTTCGCACACAGGAGATGCAGGTTCGATTCCTGACCATGTACCAATGAGATTATTAATCGATCTTAATTACATTATACGGACGTTCTAGCGGTGATGGAAAACATCGTGGAGGAAACCTTAATTACTCCATAGCGGCGGCGATGGGCTAGCCCCCTGTCACGCAAAATGGAGTATTGAATGTGTCTCAAAGTGGATACAATTGAGCCTCTGCCACCTGGTATGAGAAAAGGCGTGACGCTATGTTGTTGAAATATCAACTGTGAACAAATTCAAGGTTAAAGACACTATTAAAATCATCAAAATCTTCTTTTTGCCTTTCAATTTTGAAGACCAGTGAAGTATCATCAGCAAACAACACGATATCAGTAAATTTCTAAACCATGAAAGGCAGATCGTTAATGAATACCAGCAAAAAGATAGGGCCTAATATGCAACCATTTTGGAACACCAATTTTTACACCCGTTTTTTCCATCAAATTTGACGCTGTTGATTTCTGCCTTTTGAATTATATTGCTCAACCACTCACTTCCCATGGTATTTCTAGAAATACTTTTTCCGTCAAGAATAGGTTTTGAATTTTATTACCGTGTGTTGTTAAGTATGATCTTACTAGATCCAATAAAGAAATAAGAAATGTATTTGTAAAAAGGTAATATCTTTATACAAATAGAACGCCTCAGTCAGCTTTTAAAGTGTAGCAAGCAAATTTTTGAGTTTTGTAGTCATTAAAACATAAGGAACAACAAAAGCTAAGGCCGGTTTCACCTATAGAATATAATAACAGTTTTGCAGAAGCCAATGGGATTCTTTACGGTTAAAAGTATTGAATGACAACTTTTTATGTCATCCGATATTTTGTTATATACAGTTACACACATTGCTGCATAGTTTTTTAAATACAGTGATGTTCTTGGCGTATGATTTTACACGAGCCTGTACGGGTTTCTAGTGTTCCTCGAGTTATAGTATTGAGCTTTTACAAAAAAGCTCAGGTTTTGATTTAATGAATTTACCGATTTCAAGTGATTTGTTAGATCATTTTCCCGAACTTATTATTTCTTCGAAGTAAATTTTCCGTTGGCATTTTTCCCCGAAAGATTTTTTTACAGTATTGTGAATCTTTATTTTAACGCTTTCTTTTTTTTCTATGAGCATATTTTCTTGTCGTCTTTTTTCAATGCAGCATATATACACTTTCGGGATTATAATAAAAACGTTTTTTCTTCAATGCTGCATATTTAGACAATGTAAATGATTTTCTGGCCCCGTAAAGAACGTTTGATCAAAGTGACCAAAAGGATTTATTCCACTCACAGCTTAGCACCTGTAACCAGAAATATAATTCCGCGATAGTGACAAATCGAAACCGACCGTTGATTTTTCCCCTGTGGCCACGTGGTCCGACTGCTTTGTCCGACCAGTCGGATGACGTGGATTTTTTTCCCGTTGTTTCGACTATCGAACTACATGGAATCGCAACTCCGCTTCGTCCGATTGGTCGGTCTACCTGGTCTTTTGTATTCCTGTTAGATCGACTAATCGGACTAGAAACTCTTACCATATTGTCAAAATAATAAGAACAATTAAGGGCATATTTATTTTTTATGATTCATATATAATTGATTAATAACATAAAAAACTTCTCTGTTTTAAAATAAAACTTTCCTTTACATTACTAAAACGAGTAGGTACTATCAACATTTAAAGAGCGAGCCTTTCCAAGCCAATCTCTTTACCTATACATAGAATTCATTTTAGTATTAGTTGGCCAGTTACTGGAGGGTGGCCAGTAACTAGCGATTTACCTTGTATATGAATAAAAATAAAATATGTCCTTAATTGTTCTTATTATTTTGACAATATGGTAAGAGTTGCGGGTAAGTTGGTAAGAGGTAATCGGACGAAGCGGAGTTGCGATTCCATGTAGTTCGATAGTCAAAACAACGGGAAAAAAAATCCACTTCGTCCGACTAGTCGGACAAAGCAGTCGGACCACGTGGCCACAGGGGAATTTTCACTTGACTGTACCTACTTTTTTTAATTGAACGTATGAAATTTACTGTTAGGTTGTAGGTTGTTAATTAAAACAATTTAAAGCATTTTTTCTTCTCAATCCTTAACTATAAAATGAAATTTATCTTAAAAATAACATTATATTCTTTGTAACACAATATAAATAGGTAACGTACCAATCTTACCACTGATTAAAAACAAACACTGAACATTCGTTTAGCATTCGTTTATTCGATTAGCAGTTAGTCTGCGTGTAGCGGCCCTAAGTTACGTTAGGTAGGTTTAATTTAGCATATAAGGTTTGAGTTATACATATCTTATATCACGTTACAATAATAAATATAAATTACGTTTAAGAAACGCGAATCGAAAAAGAAAGAAAGATAGATTATGGTACGTATGTATTTTACCGATCGGGGGAAAATGCGAACGAAAAGTGTACTTACTGACTAAAATAACGAGAAATAAATTGTGGTGCATACGGATTTTACCGATCGGGGAAAAATGCGAACGGAAAATTTACTTCGAAGAAATAATAAGTTCGGGAAAATGATCTAACAAATCTTTCAAGTATGTGAAGACAGGTACTGGTAATATATTTAATCTTTTAAATGTTTGTTTACATGACTCATACGATGCCATTCCACAATTTGTTTTGGGCAATAAATACTCTATTAATTTCTGTTTCGTTACACCAAATTATCAGACCATACCTACGACGGATTCTAGATAGCCATGATAGGCAATCAGTGCGGTTTTTTCTTAGCTGTTTTGTGCAAACAACTTCGCACAAAAACAAATCTGTTTATCTTATAACAAACTTAATTATTGAGTTCTTTCCAATTCAAACGTCGATCAATTACAATACCTAAAAATATCACACTATAAGCTTCCTCTAGAGTTTGTCCATTATGATTTATATTTAATGTCATATTCCTATTGTACAGGGTGACTGTAAAACCTCTAGCTATATCAAAAGAGCGTACTCCTTGATAAAAGTACAAAATGCATGTTTTGTTACTTTCGTCTGCTTTCATAGTAAAATATTAAGTAATCAACCGTCAAAGTATTCCTACTAGTCCCGAATAGTGTTGTTGCCATATTTACCGCCCGCCCAGTGTTGATAACATCGCACCGCGGTTTCGCTTTGTGTAGCGCCGCGCTTTCACTTTGTGTAGCGCCGCCGCTACCGCTGCGATCGTCTCGGCATTACCTACGTGCGCGGCAATTTGTAGTTAAAATAATTCGTTGATTTACTTGTAACAAACCTTCAAACTACTAGCTATCTTACAACCTATCTACCTAACTACCTACCTACCTACCTACCTAGTCAATATTTTAAACAAAACAAATGGATTTTCGACCCGCAAACGACCGCTCTTGAGGTGAACGCACATTTATCGGCATCGGCACGCATCATCCGCACGGAGCGGATAGGCCTCTTTTTAATTTTGTAATGAACATCCTTAGAAATAAACTCGACTGTACAGAGCTTCTCCAAAGGTGTTTGCGAATATTCGTGCCTGATGCATACATGAGGCTGCGAGGTAGTCGCGCTCGCGCACTGCTGGCAACTCGCGCGTTGCGCACTAACCTTTACCTGTACTCGCCCGTCGCGCAGGCGCAGGCGTTGATCAACTCCGTGCTCGCCGCCTCACCACAGTGTGATATATTCACGAGTGGGATGGCGTGCTTGGTGAGGGAATGTAAGAGAATGACAGAAAGACGAATGCAAGATCTAGATGAGTAAAATATTTTTACCGCCTTTGTAACGTATTGGTTAATTTAGCTGTAAGGTTACAATTGAAAATAAATAAATGAATTGAATTGAATTGAATTGCATCACAACAATATTTATTTATTTATTTGTCAAATTTCATAAGTACAACATTACAGAAAATAATTCTAATGCGTTGTACATACACCGAACAAGATAGCATTGATAATATATATAATTAGAAATTAAATTACAAATTGTTAATTTCACTTCAATCAGTATCTCAACATAATATTAAATTCAAATTACAATAAGTCAAATTACAAACAAGACAACACAATTTAAAAATAGTCAATTAATTCTAAATGTTAGCTATAAAATTTAACTTCAATTTAAATATTTCAAATTACAAATTAAACACAGTCACACATTCATCTCGCAAAACCATACACATTCTCGCACAATATGTCTCCATGCATCACCAAACAGTTCAGTCAGAGGTTCCGCAGCCAACAGAGCGTTGAGACTGTCCCGCGCCCTCACCAGCGGAGACTACCGTGCGGTGCGTGCCGCCCGCTAATAACTGCCGGTGCCTGCGCACGCGGTTATATTTGTCGGGAACGAATAGCGCGCATACCGTACCGACAAACGCGACGCAGTGACTGTCGCCTCGCAAAAATCTACACACAGTCAGAAGCTGTTCGGTGTTACGTCTGACCTCTAGTGAGTTGAGTGAGTGAGTACCCAATATAAAAGCGGACGGATAAAGGTAAGGATAGTATCCAAAATTCCTCTTATACAGTTGTCGTAGGAAAGCTTTGTGTACCTTCTCGAGCAAAAGTATGTAAGAGCTTTCTTGCGGATTCCAAACAACCGAGCTAGTTTCCAGTTTGGTTCTCACTAGGGCCTTGTATAGAAGCTGGACCACACCCAGTTTCCGAAAATACTTACTAATATTCCTTACTAATAATATTCTTCTAGGTGTATATTATAGCCCCTCAGTCCACATGGATTACTTTGAATCTTCTGAAAAGCTACTATGTGACTTGATCACTCTCTATAGTGTCACTCTCATCCTTGGGAATTTTAACACCTGTCTTCTTAAAAATAACGCCCGCTCTACTAAACTTGAATCTATTGTAAATTCCTTTAACTTACATATTCTTCCCGTCGGAGCTACTCACTTTCAAAACACAGCCAAGGTGGTTTCTCATGGTCAGCTTACCGCTCCCTTCTCTTACCACGACCTGGTTTATCCTTCATACAGAGTTAGGCCCCCTAAGCGCAAAGCCAAATTTCTGGATATTTGGAGCTTCAAAGGTCCGATGTCTCATCTGTTGATTGGAACCCTGTCATGACTTGTGAGACTGTTGATGACAAAATCCTGAAGTACAACTCAATTGTCCTTGGGCTTTTCCACAAGAACGCACCAATGACAAAAGGTCAGGGTCAAACATCTTCCTGCCCCGTGGCTGACTGATGCCATTAAGCGTTTAATGGCAAAAAGAAACCGTGCAAAAGGGCGATATAAGAAGGACCCGACCAACGACAATCTTCTAGCTTTTAAACGCCTCCGTAACCTGTGCAACCGCATGTAACGCGATGCCAAGCGACGCCTTATCTATAAGCGTATAGAGATGTACACTCCAGCTCAGGTATGGAAGTTCCTTAAAACCATTGGTGTTGGCAAGTCCCAGGAATCCTCTTCAGGTAATGTTGATCTCAAAACCAGTTTTTTTCTTCTCCTCCCGTCGTGATGGACCCTACCACTAAGGAGGCAACCCTTCATTTTCTACGGTCGAGGGCTGCAGTCCGCACCTCACCGTTTAACTTTGACTTTTTTGGAATCGGTGCAGTTAGAAAGGCAGTGCTAGCTATCACATCCAAAGCTGCTTATGGCGACAACGTCAGCCATCAGATGATCCACAGCGTCCTTGAGGAGTTGCTTCCTCCAAATACCCACATCATAAACTTTTCTTTATCGGTAAGCTCCTTTCCTAGTCTGTGGAAGAAAACACTCGTTATCCCACTGCCAAAAAAATCCAATCCCTCCTCCTTCAAAGATTATAGGCCATATCCATCTTACCCATTCTCTATAAAATCCTTGAATCCATAGTTCACTCCCAACTCTCCTCCTACCTTTCATCAAACAAACTTCTCAATCATTTACAATCTGGGTTCAGACCAGGCCATAGTACTACCACAGCACTCTTAAAAGTTAGCGATGAAATATAGCTAGCCATGGATCAGAAGTTGGTCACGGTCCAAGCCCTGCTTGACTTCAGCAATACCTTTAACTGCGTCGACTTTGACATTCTGGTCGCAATATTGAGCTCACTGAATGTCTCCGTCCATGATGCTAACTGGTTTCACTCATACCTGAGAGGTCGTCAGCAACGCATTTAGTCTGAAAAGACCGACACTCAATGGTGTGAACTTTCCTCAGGAGTGCCTCAAGGTGGTATTCTCTCTCCTCTTCTATTTTCAGTCTTCATCAACTCTATCTCCGACGTTATCTCTTCTTCGTATCATCTGTACGCAGATGATCTCCAAATTTATCGCCACTTTTGCTCCTGCGATGTAGCCTCAACCGTGGAGGCACTGAATGCTGAGCTCGAGAATGTGAAAGACTGGGCCTTATCATACGGCCTGTTGGTAAACCTGACCAAATCACAAGCCATGCTTTTAGGAACCAGGCACACGCTTTCCTTGATACAAAAACTTATTGTTCCTGTGTCATATAATGGCATCACAATAGAGTATACAGATTAGGCGAAAAACCGTGGGGTTAGTTTTGACAACCTGCTGCCTTGGTCTCCACATGTCAGCGAGGTCAGCAGACGGGTCTTTGCATCTTTTCACCTCCTCAGGCGTTTGCAGTACTTCTTGCCACGGCAGACCAAAATCACCCTTGCTCAGTCCCTTCTCCTGCCGCTGATCGAATACGCCGATGTCTGTTGGGCGAGCGCGAACGAAGATCTACTGAATGAACTTGAAGAACTTCAGAATCTTGTGATTTGGTTTATCTTCGGGTTGCGCAAATTTGACTATGTTTCTCAATATCGCAAAGAGTTGGGGTGGCTTCCAATTCTTTGTCGCCGAGACCCTCATATTTTCTCTTATCTCTTCAATATATTGAAAAATCCGCGCTACCCCAGCTACCTTCGAGACCGCTTTGAGTATCTCTTTTCAGGTGATCGGCACAGGAGATCTCACACGGTCTCACTTTTAGCCACTCCAAGACATAGTACCTCAGCATATGAGCACTCATTCAGGCTGCAGGCTGTTCGACTGTGGAACGCACTACCTTGCAATCCCACTCTTGTCTCTTTCAAAAACCGGCTAAAAGAGCACTTCCTCTCTCTTTCGTGAGAGTTAAAGTATGTTTATCATTATAATATATAAATTATATTTGCAGGTATTTGTATGTATTTAGTAGTCTGGTGAAATAATATATAATGCTATGTCCAAATTTGCTACACCCGTTGGGTAAAATTACATTGAATCTGTTGTTATACTGACCACCTGTACTGAATATTTACATGTAATTTATGGCAATAAACAAATACAATACAATACAATATCTTATATCTAATCTATATTAAATGTATCCATTTTCTAAAGATTTTTGAGTACTTTTTTACTTCATCCATGAACCCTTCACTATGATTCCATTGTTTTTCACTATATAATTCATATAAATTTTGTCTACTTTTAAGTATACCTACTGTGGCCCACTTACTAAAGTCAAGTTTGTCCGAGACCACAATCGATCTGGTATTAAATACTGCATTGAACGCATTGCTGAATTTGTAAAAAAAAATACAATATGACTCATTAGGGTTATTATTAGAGTATGATAGGTAGTTTGCTATCCCAATTCAATTTAAACCTTTCAAACCGATGTGCAGTCAAAGGTATATATTGTATCTTTCTTGTAGAACTTTTTTTAAGTTGAATTTCTAGTCTAATGTATTGACCTAAATGGTCTGACTTTAAATTACTTATAATTTTTTCAAGTACAATATTTTCATTTGGATAAGCAAATATATTGTCTATACAATTTGCTGAGGTTTCAGTTATTGTGTCAGAAAAGTGGCTTTAAGTTGTGAGAATTAAATAAGTTAGTTAGTCTCGTACTATGGGAGTAAGTTTCTAATAAATTTACATTGAAGTCTCCACATATCATAAGAGTTTTATTAGATTTTGATACTTTAAATAATATGTCATCCATGACATATTATTTAAAGTATCAAAATCTAATCATCATCAAAATCATCAAAAACATCAAATGAACCTGATGGTGGGTAAACGCTTATTACAATTATGCGCTCCAATTCAACACATGCTACTTCAATGTGGCTTTCAACTGATAAACATACTATGTCAATACGATTTTTGAACTTTATGTGTTTATTTAGAAATATTAGAGAGCCTCCACGAACAGCATGTGATCTGCAAAAAGAACTACCAACCTGGTGGTTACTAAAATTGAAGATGAGCTCATGGCTTTTTAGCCAATGTTCTGTAAGACATAAAATATCAATATTAAAACAGTTCATGTACAATTCCAACTCTAATAATTTACTGCTAATACCTTGAATATTTTGGTGGACCAGATTAGTAAACTTTGCATTTATTTTACAATATTGATTTTTCTGTTTTTATTATGTACTTTATTAATATTATTTGACGGGCTAGAGACTTCCTCCATTGTCGTTGTATCTAATTTAAATGACTTGGTAATAAAATAAAGCTTCCAAGGTTTTGTTTGAAACATCAGTATAATGCTCAATAGAGGCATTATGTGTAGTCAAATTTTTGGCTGTTATATTAAAATAATAGGAGAGTGAATTTGCTAGTTGTCTTTTGTAATAACTAGGAAGGTGATATTTACCTTTAGTCAAATAATATTTATTTATACTAACAAAATTGTTAGTACCTATCCATTACATGTATATTATTTTCGCATGATATAGTATGCAAGGTCATATTCAGCTTACATCTAAGGTTGTTTTCTGATTGTGGCAGGCTGTCGCTGTAAGGGAATGTAAACATAACAATTTGTTTTACTTTTAAAGAACAGAGCTTGTCTTAATATTTAATTAAGTCAGACTTGTTCACATTAGGCATATGATTAAATAACAGTCATCACTATATGTAGCGTTATCTACTTTTTGCATAATATCATGCAGATTACAGTTGGGTAAACAATTATTTATTACCGTATGCTCCATATACATATTTAATAATTGGTCCATATTTTTTCCAAGTTCATCGCTGTACATAATTGTTCTTATACCTGGATATGAAGTGCTAACATCCAGAAGGGAAGTAGCTGACGGAGCACAGTCCGGCACACAACAGCAGCTCTCAAATATTTTAGTTTCTAGGCTAACCTGGCTACTGAGAACTGCATCCAAAGCTAGATTCAGTTCCCTGGTTTCCGCTCTGGTTTTGTCATAGAGGCCAATGTAGTGCCCCAGGGAGCACTCCGCCTGGTCAAGTATGCAACTTAGCTCATGCATGTTGTCCTCATAGCTAATCTGATTATAATTAAGCTGAGCAGTACACAGCTCCAGTTTATCTAAAACCCTTCTTTTATTATGAAGCTTTGTTACAACCTTTTTTTGTTTTTTATTTGCATATTTTTGTTTTTTTTTATAAACTTATTAATTTTGACATATTTTCTCAACTTATTTTTACTCAGTTTCAATTTGTGTGTGCTTTCCGTGCTGCTGGCTGCCACATTACACAATGAGTCATCCTTAGTAAGGTCAATAGTCATAGTGGGCAAGCTACAGTCCGCAACATAGACATGGCCCAAGGAAGCATTTACTGCTACCAATTCATCAAATAAGCTCTGCGTGGTCACTGTGGCAGAGCTAATAGCCACTTCTTCCAGCTGTGTGATATGTTGGTGGGCATCACACAGTTCCTTCTCCAGGATTGAAGTTCTGTGCAGGACGGACTCAAACTCAGTGCCACAGTGCTCATCAAACCCATCTATTATTAGTTGCAGCCTATCCCGTTCCTCAGTAATAGAAATATTTATGGAATGTAGCGCGGACAGTTCCCTCTTTAATTTTTGATTGTTTTCTAAGGTTTCCAAGATAGTTTTTTCATTGTCATCTCTTTCTGCTTCTAATTGTTCCACTTGTCCCTTTGCTTGCTTTAATTCCTGCAAAAACAGTTGGAGCCTGGACTCCGCTTGGCGAGACAAAGCATTGCGAGTCAAAAAACACTCGCTATGTAGCAAGGGAAAGGCAAGACAATGTCAGTTGAACACAGTGTCAAGACAGTTTGAATCGTCCTTTTGTCTGTTGGTCCGTGATCGATTATTTTATCACAATTATAATTCTGACCACGTTTAGCACTGGGACACTATTAATTGACTTAACAAACACTAAAAACTAACACTATATTCACAAATAGACGAATTTAAACAAAATTATTTAGTTATAATACAGCACAGCTGTTTTTGACGTGTAGCCTCGGGTGCGATCCGATCCCGCATTCCTATATCGGCGGCATCGCTTATCTCTTATAGTTCCTGAGAAAAGTGCCTGTAACAGATAGTTAGACGGACGTACGTTGAGGTACGGAAACCCAAAGAGTATTTCATTTATAAAAAATAGCCTATTTAATGTTAATGAATTGTGAAACGATGATATCTAGTTAAGTTAAAGGTACGGAAACCCAAAGAAGTATTTCATTTATAAAAAGAGCCTATTTAATGTTAACCACCCTTCATCATTTTTCTATAAACGGGTTGGAACTGTAATTTTTGACAAACAAAAAAATTCGTTTCTAACCTGTTGGTTCTTTGCCGGGCCGCATGCGCCATAGTTCTTTTGATTTTTCCCTTCGAATTGTGCTAGGAAGTAATCCGTCTTCCAATCGCGAGATTTGTTGGCTGGGAGTCACCCCGCGACCGGTAGAAGCGTATTGAACAATATTACGGGTACAGCCAAAGGTTTTCCATGCCTTGTGCCAGTGAAGGGTCAAGGTGCCCACCGAGATGATTGAACGTGATTAATATGGTAAATAGTAGAGTGAGATTTGTGTGTTTCGCTGAAAAATACCCACACATAATGAAAATAAGGAATGGACCTAAATTGACCTGACGGTGACCCCAAGATAAGCTTAGAGGAGTGAGCTGCTGGAATTTTATCTCGGTTGCGTCTCTTAGAAAGTCAGGTCATAGGTCTGCGGAAGACCCCGTCAGGTAAATAACCAAGCGCGGTGTATGACCGTCGTTAGAGATCCTTTATTTATTTACTGATTACAGAGTTTACAGCACATACGATACAAATAAGACAAAAAGGTATACTTATCTTTGGCCAATTACAAACTCTAATTACATGTACATTCATCAATTCCTCACGGCAGTTGAGTAAGTTTCTAGCTGTCTTATGGGCTCGCAGCGTATCCGCTGCCCTGAGAGATTTTCTAACATTTTGGTAGCAGAGCATGGTTCTTTTCACTGTTGATTTCTCTCTGGAGGATAAAATAATTGCGGTCAGGCATATGCTGCCCATGTTAGGCTCGGGTAGGTAATGATATTGTTTCTTTATCCACACCATATGCACTGAAGCAAATCATTCACCACACAGTTGCCTTGTTTGGGATATCTGATAGTGATCTTACAACTGATAGTGCGACATTGTGGGGTTGCTATGTTATGATTTAGGTTGTGAGTGAAATGTCAGTATAGATTAAACCATAAGTGAACTTTGGAAACCTTATCCCTGTTCATAAGGTTCAACTAAAACTTCAGATAAATTTATTTATGGATCAAATATGAACGCAGAGTTCAAGTTGAGTTAATTTGACTACCACAGTATAGTGTAGTGTGCTATATATAGTAAGATGTTTAGATGAAAGACAAAATTTTGAAAGTGAACTATGGTACAGAAATTTCTATTATTGATTGGACGCCATTCTAAGTGTAAATTAGGGTTCCCTTAGATGGAACAAACAAATAAACACTTTCAGGTTCCTATATATTAAGTTTTTTGTAAATTGTGAGAATCGTTTGTAAGTATGTCTCTGTCAGAGCTTCAGTGAGAGGCTAGCAGGGAACATATAATGTTAAGGTACTAACTGTTTTATGTGTGTTTTTTACTGAAACAGATAGGTACAATAGATAAGTAATAGATTAGATACTAGATATAAGTTGCATAGTAGCAAGCGTCGCGACGACCCAGCAGCAAATGGAAAGGGGGAAAAAAATGGAATTACCCATGCCCAGGAGTCAGACCTCCCTGCTATGTCCGGGGGGTGCTGCCGTAAATATGCCGTCGGGTAAAAACTGCCCGCATTTGCATTTGGGGCATCGTAGCGCATGTATGTGTATATACATAGGTAGAAAATAAGTAAATGAATAATATTATGACAGGTTGTTAACTATAAGACGTAAATTTAAAGATGTTCATAAAATAAATGCCTGCGCGGGGGTGAGGGCAGGGACATGGGGAGGGCGGAGCGAAAACCCCCGGCCAGGGAAAATATACTTCTGCCTCTGACTTCTTCGAGTATCAGAATTAGGTAGGATCCCCCGGCACCCCCCACAGATGGTTTACATCTTCTCATGCCTTGGTGGAACGTCAATATAGGAGAAACGTTGTGTTGGAGCGTACCGCTGAGGTAAAAATGCTGCAATAACGTTTTGGAGTTGTATGCTAAGGCTGAAACCAATTCATACAGCCGATACATCAGATTTAACGCCGTTGTCTTCCGCGTTTTGAATTTTATTGCTTAAGTATTAATTCAGTAGATCCGATGATTTATTTATATCTCCATAATGTTTTTATTTAAATAATAGCGTATCATGATCACACAATCAAATGCCTTCGATAGATCACATAAAACTCCGATAGCATCCTGTACGGCCTCCCATGCAGAGTAAATATGAGATATAATACCTGCATCCGTAGTCGATTTTTCTCTAGTGAAACCGTATTGTTTGGCTTGGAGTTGTTTTGTACGGTTGAAGTGTGAGCGCCTTTGATTGAGTATAATCTTTTCAAATATTTGACTTGGTGCTGTAAGAACAGATATTAGTATGAAATTTGAAGGATCACCCTTTTCGCCTGACTTAAAAATATTTAGCAGTTTACTGTATTTCATGAGTTCTGGGAAAGCTCCATCGTCAAAACATTTATTGTAAATATAATATAAGTGTGGGCTATAACTAGAATTAGTGAACCAAACCAAAAAAAACTAAAGTTTGTTTAAGCTAAGAATGATCTTAGTACCACAGTATCAGTTTCAGTATCAATGATCTTAGTACAGATGTAGTGATTAATCCTTTCCTTTCGTATTTTCTCGGAAATGTTCGTTTTTGTCTTACTACTTCACTCATACATACTACATTTGACATTGATAAATAAAGTATGCGATTTATTTGATACCTACACGTAATTTAATAATACAGTAATTCATAGACACATCGGCACTATTCGGGTGTTATCGTTGTTCCGAGTTTTGCCGATAGGAAAGGATTATTCACTACATCTGTAACATTGGTTAAAGGAAAATATGATGTATTTTAACATAAATAACTAAAAAAAAACAGTTGTTACCACAAAAAGAATGCTGATAGAGGTGATTCTTAAATCTTAGTAAAAAATAATATTAAGGTGAATCAACGGAAAGATATTCTTGCACTTACTGTTAAAAGACAAATAGAGGTATCCTGTGTTGAGTTAGATAGATTATATTATTGTTTGTGTTAAAGGCCACCAAGAGATTAAAAAGACCATAGCAATTTCAAAGTATTTGAGAAAATAATGGAGGAAGCCCTCACTAAACTATGTAAAAACATAAAAAAGTTTATTATTTGTGGCGATCTTAATGTAGATTTGCATGTAGGAACAACAATAAAATAACGATTAATTACTTTATTCAAATCGTCTTATTTATTTCATATATTTCTAGAGCCGACTAGAACTACACTTACCAGCCAATCTTGCTTAGATACCGTTTTTTGTGACTGTACATTAACAAGTAAAAGTGTAATTAACTGTTTGCCTTCCGATCACAGTGGTCAAACTGTTTCATTCCCAATTGCTAGTAAGGATAAGGCTAGTCCATAATTTATTACGCCTATTACATCCCATATGTATATGACTAGAGACATATACGAAAATTTAAGATATACCTTTACCAGAACCAGATTTTAATGAACAGATCCCAAACAAAATCGACTCAGACTACTTCAACATTATTCAAACAGAATTCAATGGAAAAATTAAATTAAAGAGAGTCAGTAGTCACTGATTTAGATTAAATTTAGATTTACCGTTGTAGTCACAACGGTAAATCTAAATTTAATGACTGGGCAACGTTTGTAATTCGAAAAAGTAGAGTAATCTTGTATGACCTTTATGAACAATAAACCTATAATTTTGATCAAAAATTTAATGACCATGTTAAAAAGTATTCCAATACTTTCATGTTGGTTTTAAAAACTGCAAAAACTTTTTTCATTGATAGATAATACAAAAATCAAATAATAGAATGAAAACAGTTTTGCAAATAATAAACCGTGAAACTGGCAAATTTATACCAAGGGACAATGATTTCTGCCTAAAGATAGGTGATGATGTTGTTAAATCTAATACTGATGTTGCTAAAGCTTTCGAAAAATTCTTCACCAATGTAACCTTACATACATCAGATCGTCTAAATTCATCTCCATATGAAGCAGAGAGTTTCTTATAAAATAACACTAGCGTCAGTAATGTATATTTAAAATTTCATCATGTATATCCCCAGGATATTGTCAAAACGTTTAGATTAATTAACTTAAAAAATACTTAAGACCTGTGGGGTAAATCAGTCAAAGTCATAAGTTTAGTAATTCAAGTTATAGCCCCAAACTTAGCTATTCAATAAATGTGTTAAAGATGGAGCTTTCTTAGACCTCATGAAACATAGTAAACTGATACCTCTCTTCAAGTCGGGAGACAAGGGTGATCCTTCAAATTGCAGACCAATATCTGTTCTTCCAGCACTAAGTGAAATATTTGAAAAGATCATACTCAATCAAATACTCTCACACTTTAACCATACAAAACAACTCCACCCCAAACAATACGGTTTCACTAGGGGTAAATTGACTACGGATGCAGGTATTACCGTTATATCTCATATTTATTCTGCATGGGAGGCGGCACAGGATGCTATTACAGTTTTTTGCGATATTTCGAAGGCATCTGATTGTGTTGATCATAATACGCTATTAATTACATTGAATAATTACGGAGTGTGGATGTGAGAATGCAGTGCAGTATAATAAAATAAAAAGCAGTAGCAGGCTTTATTCAGGCATAATACTATAATGAGGTTAGGAAAAGCTAGAAGTTTTTCACATGGCGTTTTGGTGAGGTATTTTCCCTCGGAGGTATTACGTATGTCACTTTTCACTAAAATAAACTCCGCTCTGAAAGACTTTATTTCCTCCAGTATCTTTGTAGAAACATCATCACTCGTGCCTGAAGTAGACCCGGCACTTGAAACAGCGCCATGCGGATTTCTTCTCCCCATTTTTCTGTATGTCATTTCGTTTAATCCGGACCAACTTCCATAGTGAAATATGCCCTTACAGAGCTTGCACTCCACACCTTCAGATAGAACCTCCATACATTTACCTCCTGCATTTTACAGCACGAAATAGCTCGTCAGTGTTATATTGGACCCTAAACTTACATTCATACATACATACGGCGCGCCATCGTGCGGATTCCAAGCATGTATGTAAATACATGCTTGGGATCCGCACGATGGCGCGCCAGCAGTATCCGCTGGTGAGTCTCAACGCTCTTTTGGCTGCATCACCACTGACTGATCTGTTTGGTGACGCATGGAGGCATATTGTGCGAGAATGTGGAAGATTCTGCGAGGGGAATGTATGACAGTGTTGTGTATATAATAAAAGTATAATTAACAAATTTTTTAAATTCCAAATGACTGCATTGACATTTTTGTTATTGAATTATTATTATTTTTATTGTCATTTTTTGAACTGACATGTACGATACTATAATTTGTTACATTTCAATCTGGTCTAAATAGAAGGGTATATATGTTATTTGCATATTTGTATGTGTACAACAAATTTATTATATAAAAAAAAAAATCACAATATTAATTATTATAATTGATAAGCATGAATAAATAATTACAAAATTATCAATAGCAAGTTGAGCTAAAATTGGTGGGCATTCTAATTGAGAATGAGGAGAATGAGACCAGCAAGGAGGACGAGCCCACATCACTAACTTTGGTCTCGACCCCCCTCAACGAGAGTGTTGCAGCGTCCACCGCTGCCCCAACCAAAAAACAGCGTCGCCGTCGTCGACGAGGAGACACCTCGCAGCTCAACAGCGCGAGCACCACGCCGCTCGCTGTCCCTGCTGAGGCGTGTGTCATGCCGCAAGTTGCCCCGAGGGCCGCGCCGTTCGCCGTTGCGCACGTTGCGACGCTCGCTGCCGCGAATGCCGCGCCAACCGCCGCCACGTGCATCAAACCGCACTCCAACACGTGTGTCCCGCCACTCACCTCCACTCGTGTACCGCCAGCTGCCAAAATATGTGCTCAGAGAAAAACTCTGTTGTTCTCCGACAAAGTAGGTGCAGGATTTGGGACTCTATTACATAACCGGCTTAACCAAAAAGTAACGAACATTTGCTGTCCAAATAGTTCATTTGTAGATCTAGTGAAGATGATTAGTCGTGGTATCTATGATGAGTACAGCACTATTGTAATTATGGTAGGAAATCATTCAAAAATTAGTCGGAATGATTTGAATAAAAGTGTTGTAACATTTCTAGACTTACATAGTAGGATGAAATGCAAATTTATACTATGCAATTTTCCATATGCCTGTAATTTGACAGAACTACAGAATAAATCTGTGCATAGAATGAATATTCATTTATTTAATTTAACATGTCATCACAGCGATGCTATTTTATATTTCAACATGAATAATTTTATTCATAACTTTACTCTGACACGGGATACATTGTACCTGTCTAATAAATATAGAAAATTAGTAGCTACATTGTTAGCTTATAATATATGCGACGCAGCTATAGTGGGTTTAACTAAGTTCAACTTGACATCAGCTTATTTTAAGAGTAATATGACATGCACCCCTATTGGGAATTCACCTGTTAATTATACTTTGCATGCAACATTGGAATCTGTTCCAAGTGATTTAAATTAGTTCATAAGATAATAGAGAAAATCTCTAGCATAGAAGAGCCACTAAATATGTCAAAATGTAAGCCCCAGTTAAATATTGCCCATCAAAACATCCAGGGGCTACCTGGCAAAGAACTTGTATTAGAACTATTTCTAAAAAATTCTGACATTGATATTATTTGTGTAACTGAACACTGGTTGAAGGAAAATATGATGTCTTTTAACATAAATAATTACAAAATTGTCAGTTGTTACAATAGAAAGTCTGCTGATAGAGGTGGTTCTTTAATCTTAGTGAAAAATAATATTAAGGTGAAACAACGGAAAGATATTCTTGCACTTATTGTTGAAAGACAAATAGAGGTATACTGTGTTGAGTTAGATAGCCATATTATTGGTTGTGTCTACAGGCCACCGAGGGATGAAAAAGGCCATGGCAATTTCGAAATATTTGAGAAAATTATGGAGGAAGCCCTCATTAAACTTTGTAATAACAGAAAAAAGTTAATTATTTGTGGCGATCTTAATGTAGATCTGCTTGTAGATACAACACTGAAGCGACGATTAATAACTCTGTTCAAATCATTTAATTTATGTCATGTATTTCTAGAGCCGACTAGAATTACACTTACCAGCCAAACTTGCTTAGATAACGTTTTTTGTGACTGTGCATTCACAAGTAAAAGTGTAATTAACTGCTTACCCTCCGATCACAGTGGTCAAACAGTTTCATTCCCAATAACTATTAAGGATAAGACAGGTCCATCATTTTATAGGCCTATTACATCCCATAAACTAGAGACATATACGAAAAACTTAGATATAAATTTGCCAGTACCGGATTTTAATGAACAGAACCCAAACAAAATCTACTCAGACTTCTTCAACATTATTCAGACAGAATTCAATAAAGTTTTCAAATTGAAGAAAGTCAGTGACTACAACGGTAAATCTAAATTTTATGACTGGGCAACGTTTGGAATTCGTAAAATTAGAGTTATCTTGTGTGACCTTTATGATCAAAAAACCTATAACTTTGATCGAAAATTTCATGACTATGTTAAAAAATATTCCAAAACTTTCAAGTTGGTTTGTAGAACTGCAAAAACTTTACACATTAATAGAAAAATTCAAAATTCAAATAATAGAATGAAAACAGTTTGGCAAATAATAAACCGCGAAACTGGCAAAGTACCCAAGTGACAGTGATTTCTGCCTAAAGATAGGTGATGATGTTGTTAAATCCAACGCTGATGTCGCTCGAGCTTTTGAAACATTCTTCACCAATGTACCCGTACTCAAAACGGACCGTCTAAATTCATCTCCATTTGAAGCAGAGACTTTATTAAAAAATAACACTAGCGTCAGTAATGTATATTAAAAATTTCATCATGTATATCCCCAGGACATTGTCAAAATGTTTAAATTACTTAACTTAAAAAATACGGAAGACCTGTGGGGTATATCAGTCAAAGTCATTGGTTCAGTAATTCTAGTTATAGCCCCACACATAGCTTATATATTCAATAAATGTGTTGACGATGGGGCTTTTCCAGACCTCATGAAACACAGTAAACTTATACCGCTGTTCAAATCGGGAGATAAGGGTGATGCTTCAAATTTCAGACCAATGTCTGTTCTTCCAACACTAAGTAAAATATTTGAAAAGATTATACTCAATCTAATGCTCTCACACTTCAACCGTACAAAACAACTCCACGCTAAACAATATGGTTTCACTAGGGGTAAATCGACTACGGATGCAGGTATTACCCTTGTATCTCATATTTATTCTGCATGTGAGGCCGCACAGGATGCTATCGGAGTTTTTTGCGACCTGTCGAAGGCGTTTGATTGTGTTGATCATAATACGCTATTAATTAAATTAAATCATTACGGAGTTAGAAATAAAGCGTTGTATCTGCTAAGATCATACCTAAGCAATAGAATTCAAAAGGCAGAAGTTAACGGCGTAAAATATGATGGATCGGGTATTAAAATTGGCATTCCACAAGGTTCCATATTAGGCCCTTTCTTATTTCTGGTATATATTAATGATCTGCCTTTCATGGTGGAGAAATTAACTGACATAGTGTTGTTTGCTGATGATACTTCGATGGTCTTCAAAATTGAAAGACAAAAAGGAGATTTTGATGATGTTAATGGTGTATTGTCTTTAACCTTGAATTGGTTCACAGTTAATAATATATTGTTAAACGCTGGTAAAGCCAAGTGTATCAAATTCTCACTTCCAAATGTCAGGCAAGTTGAGACCAGTTTGGTGTTAGACAACAGCACGTTAGAATTGGTAAATGATACGAAGTTTCTTGGAATAACCATTGATAGCAAATTGCAGTGGGGACCCCACATAGATAAATTGGCTGGTATTATGGCTGCGACTTACGCTGTTAGGAACAAAAGACAAAGCACGGATGTGGCTACATCTAGGCTAGTATATTTTAGTTACTTTCATAGTGTGATGTCCTATGGTATCTTGTTGTGGGGGAAAGCAGCGGATATCCAAACTATTTTTATTTTACAGAAAAGAGCTATTCGAGCAATTTATGATTTAAAACGAACAGACTTCTTAAGAGAGCTTTTTAAAGAAATTGGCAAACTAACAGTAGCTAGTCAATTTATTTTCGAAAATGTAATGTATTTACGCAAGAACCTTACAACATTTTCCAAACTTAGCGACAGCTGTAATGTTAACCTAAGAAATAATCACAGACTATGTGCGCCCCGTTTTAGACTCGCGAAGGTTAGCAATTCTTTCAAGGGTCAGTGCATTCTCTACTACAATAAGATACCTCTGGAGTTTTGAAATTGCCATTTGAGCAATTTAAAAAGCATGTTAAAGCGACTTTGTCGAAAAAGGGATATTTCTATTTTCAAGATTACTTAAATGACAGGATTGTATGGGGTTAATCTGGCTCAACACAGACCTTGCTGTTAATAATTTTGTAATTATTTATTCCTGCTTATTAATCATAACAATTAAATTTTTCATATTTGTATTATTTGAGCACAACCTATTTTTAAAATGAGATCTAAAAATAAATCTGTGGGAGTTTCTACCCCCTTCTTCTCCCACAGTGGTCCAATGTAGAGAAGAGGCAAAAAATGACGTTTGCTAAGTATAAGTAAATATTTACAGTAATAAAGTACTTTGACTATTGACTATTGACTATTAAAATAACCCTATACACTCCCGTAATTTAAGTATTCTTGAACACTGTAATATTCCTTTTTTGACAAAGTCGCTTTAACATGCTTTTTAAATTGTTTACCTTCGCGAGTCTTAACCGAGGAGCAACTAGTCTGTGAATATTTAACATTACAGCTATCGCTAAGTTTGGAAAATGTTGTAAGGTTCTTGAGTACAAACATTAACTGTTAGTATGTCCATTTCTTTAAAAAACACTCATAAGGAGACTGTTCTTTTGGAGTTATAAATTGCTCGAATTGCTCTTTTCTGTAAAATAAAAATAGTTTGAATATTTGACATGACACTATGAAAGTAACTAAAATATACTAGCATAGATGTAGCCACATCCGTGTTCTGTCTGATGTTCCTAACAGCGTAAGCCACAAAACTTAATTTACTAGCTAATTTATCTATGTGGGGTCCCCACTGCAATTTGATATCTTTGGTTATTCCAAGAAACTTTGTATCATTTACTAATTCTACCGTTTTGCTGTCTAACACTAAACTGGTCTCAAGTTGCCTGACATTTGGAAGTGAGAATTTGATACACTTGATTTTATCAGCGTTTCACAATAAATTATTAACTGTGAACCAATTCAAGGTTGAAGACAATACACCGTTATCATCATCAAACCCTTTTTTTTTTGTCTTTCAATTTTGAAGACCAGTGAAGTATCGTCAGCAAATAATACTATGTCAGTCAATTTCTCCACCATGAGAGGCAGATCGCTAATATTACCAGGAATAAGAAAGGGCCTAATATGGAACTTTGTGGAACACCAATTTTTACACCCGATCTATCAGATTCAAAGTCGATGACTCCTGCCTTTTGAATTGATCGCACTGGAGGATAAACAGATGGAAGTGACGAAGAGAGGGACATAATCCCACTTTTCGTGCACATGTCGCTTCGTCTGAAGCAAGGTGGCCCAATATTCGCATGCCATGACCGGGAAACTATATCGTGGCTGGGAAAGACGGCAGAGAAACTCCCCCCCTTACGGGAAGGAGGCTGCAGGTTCGCAGCGGTCAATGCGTCGGAAATGCCCCAACTTGTCAAGGGAGCGGTCTGGCTTCCCGATGTTGCAGAGAGCGGCATCGAGAAGCTCAGGCATCTCTTGACGAGGACAAACAGCGGACTTGACCCAATGGCATCTCCTAAAGGATGAAGTTCAGGTCACGAAAGCAAGTGCCCGAGGAGTCATCATGTTTTTCGGGATTCCGGACAGGAGCATACCGGCTTTGGAAAAGTAGCATATGAAGCTGTTCTATAGATGCAGCATGATGAGAATGTTCATCAGGCGGAGAGCAGGCGGGGGTGGGCCAGTGCCTGAACCTGCCAGCCAGCCGTGTGAGGAGGTGGCCTTGGCGTCGAGCCTACAAATCAGCGACGTATTCGTGCCCACTCGCAGGGCTTCGATGGGCAATGTAGGGGAATAGCTACGCATGCAAAGTCTGGTGATTGACTCGCCACTGGGCCTGCCTGTCCCTGCTTGACTCCGATACCGAGGAGACCGAAACACTTATAACAATATATATATTTAAATAGATCCGCAAGGACGAGGAGAACGGGATTGTGACCAAATTCAAAATCTAAAATCATGTTTGAAGCTTGGAACATTGGAATCAATCAGAGTTTTCCTTAGACTTGGAAAACCAAAAAAGGTCTTTCGGACGCGTGGTGTTTCATCATCGTTAGAGGTCCTCACGGCAGTTGAGTATATTTCTAGCTATCTTATGGGCCCGCAGCGTGCCCGATGCCCTGAGGGATTCTCTAACATTTTGCTCAAAACCCACGGTGTGGACGGACGGACGAACGGACACGGATAGAGGTTGGATTGTTGTTTTTAATCTATTTATCGGTGTATTTGAGTTAATTTGTGGGCTTTATTTACATATAATAATAAAAAAAAACACGCCTATCACGGCGCAATGTTGCCAGCTCTCCAGGATGCTGCAAAGTTTTGTATATTTACTGATTGTAAATAATGTTTTTTATTAAAGTTAGGTAGGCCTTTACTATTGACAATATCTGTACTTAGTTTGCTAGTACTCTACCTCATTTCGTTACACTATGGCTATAAATGTAAATAAGAAACTTTAATCAAGCCAATTTTTACGGATCATAAGACGACCATTCAATTTTGCGTTCTGCGATATATAAATCATATAAATTCATAACGAACACAAACAAGCATAGCGTAAGAAAATTAGTTTCACGAATAATATTATGATTCCTAACAGAAATTTGTGATAACCCTTTTTCGTGAGTAAACCTTTGTATCTCTACATATGTATATCTGCTCCAAAGGGCTTGCCCTCAGTCTCGCAAAATACTGAATAACCGGCTAAATGTGGGCGCGAGTGAGCCTCTGCTATCCCGAATAGAAAAAGGCGTGATGCATGTTTCAGTTATATGTATTACGTCTATAATGACGTCAAATGTCTAATTCACGACGAACAACTACTACCGAGGGTGATGTGGTCGAGGCTGTGCTTCCGAAACAAGAGGACTCGGGCTCGAATCCCGGCTGGGGACGAAGGAAAAATCCATGTCTTGGATGTTTACATGTTTGAGAAGTCGCTATTTCTGAGAGGATGCTTAGTGTGGGGCCAGAAATAATTGATGTCCCTGTATGTAAATTCATAATTCTTTATTGCACAAAAATATTTTAAAAAGATACATTAAAAGAAAATGCATGTACAAAGGCGAGCTTATCTCTAATAAGAGATTTCTTCCAGCACACCAAGGCATTTTAGGAATTGGTATCATAAAAGGGTAGGAAGTAAATTTTATGTTGATGTTACGTTATAATTTAGAGTAATCAAATGTGTAGTTAGTTAAAGGTAGGTATTTCTCTAAAATGCTAGAGAAATATGTTATAAAATTTTAAAATGATTAATTGTATGTAATGTGATAGTGTAGTGTATGTGTTAGTGTGCATGTGTGTGTGTATATGTGCATGAGTGTAGGTGTGTGGTGTAAGCATAGATAATTTAGTGTACAATGTATTTTTACATAGATTAATCGATATGAGTTATATAAACATTTACATATATTTATATGTAAATGTTTATGAATTCGCGTATTAAGCGATTGAGTAATTAGGTAGATAATATTATTTTAGCCCGACCTTTAATACATTTTCTGTCTCATCATAAGTGAGTTTGAGAAGCAATTTAGCAAAGTACTCTTACAGGAATGGTATGTCATCGGGTAAATTTGTAGCTGTTTGTTAATGCGGTTATATAAGAAATCTTCCATAAAAGTATGCTGGTACTGAAAGAAGCATGTTCTTCATTTAATTGTGATGTGAATCATGTCTTTCCTGCGTTTATCTGCAAACAGCATAGAGTTAAACTGCGTGGTGGAGTGGCGTCGGAGAACTGATAGTTTTATGTAGAGTTGACGGACTGTGAGTACCCAATATGGTTTCACTAGGGGTAAGTCGACTACGGAGGCAGATATTATCCTTATATCTCATATTTATTCTACATGGGAGGCCGCACAGGATGCTATCGGAGTTTTTTGCGACCTGTCGAAGGCGTTTGATTGTGTTGATCATAATACGCTATTAATTAAATTAAATCATTACGGAGTTAGAAATAAGGCGTTGTATCTACTAAGATCATACCTAAGCAATAGAATTCAAAAGGCAGAAGTTAACGGCGTAAAATCTGATGGATCGGGAGTTAAACTTGGCGTTCCACAAGGTTCCATATTAGGCCCTTTCTTATTCCTGGTATATATTAATGATCTGCCTTTCATGGTGGATAAATTAACTTACATAGTGTTGTTTGTTGATGATACTTCAATGGTCTTTAAAATTGAAAGACAAAAAGGAGATTTTGATGATGTTAATGGTGTATTGTCTTTAACCTTGAATTGGTTCACAGTTAATAATTTATTGTTAAACGCTGGTAAAACCAAGTGTATCAAATTCTTACTTCCAAATGTCAGGCAAGTTGAGACCAGTTTAGTGTTAGACAACAGCACGTTAGAATAAGTAAATGATACGAAGTTTCTTGGAATAACCATTGATAGCAAATTGCAGTGGGGACCCCGCATAGATAAATTGGCTGGTAAATTAAGTTCTGCGGCTTACGCTGTTAGGAACATCAAACAAAACACGGATGTAGCTACATCTAGGCTAGTATATTTTAGTTACTTTCATAGTGTGATGTCCTATGGTATCTTGTTGTGGGGGAAAGCAGCGGATATTCAAACTATTTTTTTTTTACAGAAAAGAACTATTTGAGCAATTCATATTATATAACGAACAGACTTCTTTAGAGAGCTTTTTAAAGAAATTGACATACTAACAGTAGCTAGTCAATTTATATTCGAAAATATAATGTATGTACGCAAGAACCTTACAACATTTTCCAAACTTAGCGATAGCTATCATGTTAACCTAAGAAATAATCACAGACTATGTGTGCCCCGTTTTAGACTCGCGAAGGTTAGCAATTCTTTCAAGGGTCAGTGCATTCTCTACTACAATAAGATACTTCTGGAGATTTTGAAATTGCCATTTGAGAAATTCAAAAAGCATGTTAAAGCGTCTTTGTTGAAAAAGGGATATTACAATGTTCAAGATTACTTAAATAACAGGACTATATGGGGTTAATCTGGCTCAACACAGACCTTGCTGTTAATAATTTTGTAATTATTTATTCCTGCTTATTAATCATAACAATTAAATTTTTCATATTTGTATTAGTTAAGCACTACCTATTTTTAAAAGAGATCTAAAAATAAATCTGTGGGAGTTTCTACGCCCTGCTTCTCCCACAGTGGTCCAATGTAGAGAAGAGGCAAAAAATTACGTTTGCTAAGTATATGTAAATATCTACAGTAATAAAGTACTTTGACTTGACTTGACTTGACAATACTGGTATAGTTCTAGGGTGTGCACGCTCCAGTTTCAACTTGTAAGTCTTGCAAGATCCCCCAGGACGTAATACAATAGCCTAGGATGGATATCGTAGTATATCTGCGTTAGGATTTTGGAGTCGGCCACTAAACGCAATCGCTTAAAAACCCATAGAAGTTTTTTGACCTTTTGTCCCATAGAAGTTTGTTCCTCACGTGTTGCGCCTTCTCAACTCTACCGGGGATTGCCGCTGGTGGCAGGCCAGCAGAGCCGATTCGCAGTCACACGATTATCACACAAACACAGGTTTCGAAGGACACCTGAATGTAAGAGCCCTTGATGGCGGTACATTAAAGCTTGATGATTATTATTGGTAGAACAGCAAATAATAGTTATAACTTGATAAATCACTACTTGTAATGATTACAATTCTAACTTGCAAAATAATGAAAACAGCAATATACATTAAAGCTTACTAAAAATATCTGACGATGCACGATGGATTCGTACAATCAGAAAAGGTTCAATTTCACGAAAAGAATTTGTTTTCAGTAATACGTGGTATTTTTTTAGTTATGCATTTAGAACTAATACGAATACTATTCGGGGGCTTCGCTGCGCTCGCCTCCTTTCTTCACCTAAGCTACCGCAGCGTTTTCTAAAATATTTCTTCGTTCAATGAAAGTTCCAATTCAACTATGGTTGGGTATTTCATGATATAGTCAATTCTACGATATGGGTCGCACATATTGATAACGTGATTACGTGTGTGTGTAGCTGCCACTCACTGCAAAGCGCCGCGTCACTGCTATACAAATCCGAGCATATTTAGATCCGCGAGAGAAGACTAGTTGAAGTATCTAAAAGAGCATCCAAAAATAAAAGTCTTATTATGTAAACAAACCACTTACGGAAGAAAAATACGTATTCCCTGTGTCACACACATCACACACAATAGCTAGTAGATAATTTATATACCATCTGGGTAATCACATGCAATACCATTATGTTTGTAATAATATGTCCATTTCATCAAGAAATTAATATTTTTTGCAGAAAACCGAATTCGCTGGTACCTCAAACTTACAAGGGACATTTACCAATACTCTGTCTTTTCTTTGGTGTTAATTGCTGGACGTTCTTCAGACGCTATAAAACAATGTTTTGTTTGCTAATATAGCGTCTGCTTTGTTTGCGGTTGGATATTATTTTGTTTAACTACCAAAGACAATATATTCAATATGTATTTATCTGTGGTAACTTTTGCTTTAAATCTCATTGAAAATACTTTAAGTGTTTCTTTGTTATCAAATTGCAAATATTTTATTAAAGGAGTTGTTTCAAGATAGTATAAAGCCCCGGCTAAGGCAATGTACACCTAATACAAATCGACTTTAAAAATTGCTTAACAACTTCTTGGTATAAATTTCCCTGTACTTTCATTAGTTTCTATGTAAAAAATAAATAATTATACATTAATTGCAACACTAAAGAAATGGCAATGCATGAAAAGGCTGCGCAGATGTCACAAGACAGAGTTAAAATTGTCAAAATACAGTATATTATTCAGAAATCTGACTCGAAACGGGCTTGACAAATAAAAAATCTTTCAGTGTTTCATCTTTATTTCTTTCATTAGCAACTCTATACGGAATAACTCACTTTTGTAATATTGTCGACTTCCATAATCAGATTATTTAAAACATTAACATACAAAAATCTCTAAAAATCTCATTCGGGAAAAAACAGTTACTAGTAATATGGTTTTAGCAGAAAATTAAAGAACTCCTCTAAGAACAAATAAAACCTGATGCGTTCATCAGGTTTTTATTTGTTCCCATAGTTCCCATTTGTTTTTATAGGTCCCAGAACTCTAAATCTAAATTCTAGTTTGGTAGCACGCGCTTCATTCGTTTCGAGAATGTCTTACATTACGGATGCTTTTTTATTGTGCGTTTGTTTCTACGACTCAACAACTTGGCTTTTATTTGTGGACTTCCGATTTATTTGTGATTTGGACCGTGTTTATATCCTTATATACGACGACTATTTGCAAAGTTTTCAGGACCCCGAATTTGCTTTTGACTGGATTTCTATTCGAACTTAATTTCTACGGGGTAAGTCAAGACACACTATCCAAAAAGATAATGCGGTAGTTAAAGATTTCACATTGTCAAATTAGCAAAAATAAAAGAAATTTGCTTTCTCTTTTCTCTAGATTTGTAGTATTTTTTTGAAAGTACAATGCTTCTTACAGCATTTAAAAGTAATGCGAAGACGACTAATCTATACCAAGATTACTCACATTTGAAGTTTCAATGATCAATAAACATAAAATAATGTTAGAAAATACTTGCATTAACATAAAGAAATATTTCGATTTCACACTTTCATACAAAATCTACTTTTTTGTATTTTCAGAGGTTGGCTATGAGCTACCCTGGACCCTTTCCTGGATCTTCTCAAGTGAAGGATCCGGACTCAGCGCCGAGATCACCTCAAGTTAAGACCCAATTTTGGGTCATTTCAATTGAGGAATCCTGACCCAAGTAATGAGCCATGACAACCGAGAAAACGAAAAAGGATATCGGGCCCACCTTCATTTTTGTAGTCTCTTATGAAAAAAAAGGCCAGAGTCTTCTCATCTGACTGAGAATGAAAAGACCATTGTGACCAAAGTTTACAATTATGTAAATAAAACAATGGTCCATCCATATAAGACTGAAGTAATAAAACAACAGCCTAAATAATTGGAAAGAGTAATTAATGAAAAGAAAAATCCCATACCATGTTCAGCGCAACCGGTCGCTGGAGACCAGAGGACCATTTATCTATCATAAATAATTTTGATGATTTCACGGTATACGCGATAAGGTGGAAAGTACACCAATTCTTCCATGATCGAGAATTGCCAAGTGTGGATAAAGTTTTAAGGGCGATCAATAACGACGAAGATCTTCCTTCATTTAAAAGATCCACAATGCACAAAATTCAAAAAAAGTTGAATTTCAAATACATAAAGAAATAGCGTGTTGCTGGATAGGCCCGATTTATATGAAGAAGAAACTATAATGTCCGTTTGACGAAAACTGATGCAACATATTGGAAAACTGCATTGATCACGCGATCAAAGAAGAAAATAAAATGATGAGACTATAGGCTGATAGACAAAACAACGGACACCTTAAGCTAAGAGCTAAGAGCTAGATTAACCCCATATAGTCCCGTCATTTAAGTAATCTTGAACATTGTTATATCTCTTTTTCGACAAAGTCACTTTAGCAGGCTTTTTAAATTGCTCAAATGGCAATTTCAAAATTTCCAGAGGTATCTTATTGTAGTAGAGAATGCACTGACCCTTGAAAGAATTGCTAACCTTCGCGAGTCTCAACCGGGGCCCACATAGTCTGTGATTATTTCTTAGGTTAACATTGTGTTGTGAGTAAGGGTACATTGGTGAAGAATGTTTCAAAAGCTAGAGCTACCTCAGTGTTGGATTTAACAACATTATCACCTATCTTTAAGCAGAAATCATTGTCCCTTGGTATAACTTTGCCAGTTTCACGGTTTATGATTTGCCAAACCGTTTTCATTCTATTATTTGAGTTTTGTATTTTTCTATTAATGTGTAAAGTTTTTGCAGTTCTACAAACCAACTTGAAAGTTTTTGAATATTTTTAACATAGTCATGAAATTTTATATCAAAGGTTTTTTGATCATAAAGGTCATACACGATGGCTCTACTTTTACGAATTCCAAATGTTGCCCAGTCATTAAATTTAGATTTACCGTTGTTGGCGCAGACTTTTTTAAATTTAAAAACTCAACCACTTCAAGGGGGAGGTTCTCATATATATATTTTTTGTATGTGTTTTTTTTTTTGTAACTTATAACGCGGTTATTCCGTCAATTATGAATCGATTTTTATGATTGTTGTTTTGATTGGTAGGACAAAGGTCATGGTCCCATATACATTTTATCAAATTGGATTTAACGCTCTTTGAAAATATATCTACATATACACGGATGACGTTTTGGTTTGTGGTTCCGTGTAGCAAAAGTTTTGATGAGGACTTTTCATAAACATAGACATGAACATTCACATACATTCAGATACATTGCTTCTGGCCCCACACTAGGATACCCTGTGCCGTGGGAACTAGAAATAGCGACGTCACACACATATAAACACCCAAGAACTGGGTTTTTTTCCTTATTCCCAGCCGGGGATCGAACCCGGAACCTCTCGCATGGCAGGTAGAGCCTCAACCGCTGCGCCACAGAGGTCATCATGTAGACTCCATTCGCATCCCGACTGGGAAGCGTGTTGTTGTGTTGTTGTGCCCCACGGCTTTTCTCCTCCTCCTCTGACTAACACGTTTGTGATTTCACCAAAAATTTTGTTATACTTATGTTTTCAATTCAGCGGTTTATATCAGTTGCGATCATTTACACGGTTTTAGTTTATACATATTTTCTTAACCATGTAAAAAATATATTTAGGGAGCATTAATTGTATTGTGTAATAAAACAATTTATCAAAAATATTTTTGAATAGGACAGTTTTTCAGTGGAATGGTTTAGCTAAGTGAAACTGTAAGGCTCTGATCACAAAGTATGAAGAATAGGTATTTCTATAATGTAACTCCCTACATTTGATTAAAATCAAAAACATTTCATACCTTTACGCATAGCCAGAGGAACCAACTTATTATATTAAAAAATTGGGCTTTTTCTATGTTCGGTATTTGGTGAAAACGAATTTAAATTAAATTGAGAATTTCATTCATATTCGAATTGAGCCTTATTTATGATTCATTATGTTTGTTATGGTAATCATTGCAAAAATTATAGGTATAATAAAAGACCTCTTGTTATAAAATTGGCCATTGGCCAGCTACTACAACAAAAAAGATCAGATAATATAAATAACATCAAAATAATACTCAAAAAGTAAACTTCCCAACGGGTTATCAATAGCATTGACTTGCAATTCCACATCCACGTTCTGTTTTGATAGTAAAGTACTGAGCAGTAACCAATAAAAATATATACTTTGTAGCCCGTATTGGTATGAGACAAAAAAGGTATCATCTTGCTCAAAAATAAAGTAGAGAAATCTAATTAACTGACCTAAATTCAGCCGTTTGTCAGTGGATAACCTTTTTGCACCTCATTATATGCAAAGACATTTGGTGACGATTACCGATAGACTTTCATTTATTTAAAAATAGCGGCTGCACTACTACATCTTATTATTGCCAGCAACAAAATGAAAATTCTGTGTCGCATGTCAGTTTCAATTATAATCTTGAAAATTCGTTAGACAGTGGAAAATATCACTAGGGTCAAGTTTAAGACATAAAACATTATTAAAAATGTGTCGATCTTTGATAACATGAAAATAATTCGATTAAATTAACCAAGCATACAGTTCTTAGACTATCTTGGGACAGTTCATACAAAGACTTATAGACAAAGTTTAAATCAATACTTATAGTTCAATGCTACAAAATGAAGAGATGATAAAGTAAAACCAATAGTTGGTCATTAAAAAAAAATACCGGTAAATATCAAAAATAAATTTTGTTGAATTATAGCTTGGCATGTACTTAAGTCAAAGTACTTTATTACTGTAGATATTTACATATACTTAGCAAACGTAATTTTTTGCCTCTTCTCTACATTGGACCACTGTGGGAGAGAAGGGCATTGAAACTCACACAGATAGATTTTTAGATCTCTTTAAAAATTGGCTGTGCTTTACTTATACTTTACTTATACAAATATAAAAACTTTAATTATTATGATTAATAAGCAGGAATAAATAATTACAAAATTATTAACAGCAAGGTCTGTGTTGAGCTAGATTAACCCCATACAGTCCCGTCATTTAAATAACCTTGCACATTGTAAATCTCTTTTTCGACAAAGTTGCTTTAACATGCTTTTTAAATTTCGAAAATGGCAATTTCAAAATCTCCAGAGGTATCTTATTGTAGTAGAGAATGCACTGACCCTTGAAAGAATTGCTAACCTTCGCGAGTCTAAACCGGCGCTCAAAGACTGTGATTATTTCTTAGGTTTACATTACAGCTATCGCTAAGTTTGGAAAATGTTGTAAGGTTCTTGCGTACATACATCATATTTTCGAAAATATTTTTTCTAGCTACAGCTAGTATTTCAATTTCTTTGAAAAGTTTTAAATTATAAATTGCTCAAATAGCTCTATTCTGTAAAATAAAAATAGTTTAAATATCCGCTGCTTTCCCCCACAACAAGATACCATAGGACATGACACTATGAAAGTAATTAAAAAATAATAGCCTAGATGTAGCTACATCCGTGCTTTGTTTGATGTTCCTAACAGCGTAAGCCGCATAACTTAATTTACCAGATAATTTATCTATGTGGGGCCTCCACTGCAATTTGCTATCAATGGTTATTGCAAGAAACTTCGTATCATTTACTAATTCTAACGTGCTGTTGTCTAACACTAAACTGGTCTAAACTTGCCTGACATTTGGAAGTGGGAATTTGATACACTTGGTTTTACCAGCGTTTAACAATAGATTATTCATGGGAACCATTTCAAAGTTAAAGACATATACTAATACACCATTAACATCATCAAAATTTCCTTTTTGTCTTTCAATTTTGAAGACCATTGAAGTATCATCGGCAAACAATACTATGTCAGTCAATTTTTCCACCATGAATCTGTGCATATCTAAACTTAAAAGCATAAAAATTTCCAGGGGTCTTTGCACTAGGCTATGCCTGTGTCGCGAGGAACCAGTTCACATTGTAAGAGGCAAATAATTACTTAAACATAAGGTGTAGCGTTTGTACTTTGTACTTATAATTAGTTTAATAGGCAAATTAGGTAAGTATATAATTTATATTTATATATTAATCTAATATATTAAACTAGCATCGTCTCTGTTATATCATAGACTAGGGATAATAGGAACTTTGTTCCCTTTAGTTTTGCTTCCATGACTGAGTTTGTCTTAATATCACAGAGCTTAGTGAGGTTATTGTAAATGTGAGAGCTAATGTAAGGGCCAAATCTGCTTGCAAATACTGTGTTTATGGTGGGTACAGGTATTCTGTAAACGCGTCTGTCTAGTAAACGGGGGTGGTCAATAGAGTTGATTGTTGCTTTATGGGCCATTATGGTGATTTTTTGTATAAAAAGTTGGCGGACTGTAAGAACTTCAGCTTCTTTGTATACATCTTTGGTTGGGTGTCTAAAAGGTTTTTTCATCATCACTTTTAAAACGGATCTTTGGGCTCTTTTTGCGCTAATCAGTGTTATTTTTGGTGCACTGCCCCATATGGTGATACAGTATGTCAGTAGGGACTGACATAGTGCTGTGTAGACGTAGTTGAGGATGGCTCTACTGGCTGAGCTACGGAGATTTTTCATTATGGCTATGATCTTTCTCACCCTTTTAGACAGTCCAAAACCATGCGCTTTGAAATTAAGCGTTTCGTCAACTTTAACTACTTAATATTTAATTATGTTCGTTCTGTCGATTTTGTTGCAGGTGCATGTTGTTAGGGCATATTTACAAGTGTGGACCTTTAGTGTTAGTGTCGGGGGGGGGGGCTCAAATGCGGAGGTTTTGTGGAAACAAAGATATTTAGTTTTTTCACTGTTTAGCATTAGTAGGTTGCTATGAAGCCTTTCTGAAACTGAAGCTAGACCTTTTTCTGCTGCATTAAAAGTTTATTCCCAAGTTTTTTTGTTATACAGAATTGCAGTATCATCTGCGTAACATATAATTTCGGCACAATTTGAGGTAAGTTTATGGATGTTGTTTACATAGATTATAAAAAGGGACGGACCCGAAATACTTCCCTGTGGGACACCAAAACGGACGGAGACTGTGTTGCTTTTGTATGTGTTAACTTTAACGAGTTGTTTTCTTTCAGAGAGGTAACTTGTAAACCATGATAAGGGAGTCCCACGTATGCCCATCAACTCCTTCTTTCTGAGCAGTATCGGTATTGACACGGTATTGAACGACTTAGTAAGTTCCAAGAAGATATTTTTAAGGCCTTTATCTAGATATTCAGCGACTAGGTTCACCAGGAGTTTGACAGCGTCTTCTGTGGATTTTTGCCATCTGAAACCAAATTGTCCATCGTAAAGAAGATTGAACGATTCTAAAAAGCCGACTAAACGTTTATTGACAACTTTTTCCAAGATCTTTGACAGACTACTGAGCAGTGAGATCGGTCTGTAATTGCCCGGGTTGTCTTTGAGACCTGCTTTATGAATAGGAGTGACAGAAGCTATCTTCCAGCATTCAGGAAAGTATCCAGTGCTAAGGCTTAAATTAAAGGTATGGACTAGTGGGTGAATTATGTTATATCTAATTTACTTCATTAGTTGGTTATTAATTCCATCTAGACCGGGAGCACTATCCGATTTTAGCTGTTGAATTATACTGTCTAGTTCCTGGGCGTCAGTTGGCTGCATGAAGAATGAGTTTGGAGCTACATTGGTCAGTATAGTTTTCTGCGCAAGAGTATCTTGGGTATTATTGGTCTGCTGCATGATTTGATCAGCAAGTTTTTGTCCTACAGAAGAAAAGTATTTATTGCATTCATTTAGAGACTCCAAAGGATCTTTTCGGTTTGAAACAAGATCTAGGGCGTGGTTTTTATTGGAATTTAAATAACATATTTTCTTTATCGACTTCCAGAGTCCTTTTGGGTTCTTTTTTTTGCTGCGATTTCCTGACTTTCATAGTCTTGTTTGAATTTTTTCAAAAGACTGTCGCAAAAGGTTCTGTAACGAGTAAAAGTAAGTTTCAGAATCTCTTCAATAGGGAAACACCTCACTTTTAAGTGGAGCTTGTCTCGATGGCGGATACATCTAAGGATGCCAGGTGTAATCCATGGCTGGATGGTGTACCTTGTCCAGCTAAAATGTTTGCGCTCAGTGTGTTTCTCTACCTTTGTTGTTAGGATATCTGTGAGGAGCTCCGCTGCGGAATCGACATCAGTATTATCTAAGAGTGGCGTCCAGTGTATAGATTTTAAATCTTCTGAGACTCCCTCATAGTTAATAACTGTTTTTGTCCTGCTTAGGTTTGATTTAGTTCTTTTAGTTTCTATTCCTAAGATGACAATTTTATGGTCGGTGATATGATTTTCGCAAGCTCCTGCTATGGTAGGTAAATTTGTCTTTACGAAAATATGGTCTAGGCATGCGTCTAATCGAGTTGGGATACTTATATCTGTCATTAATCCGTGCTTGGATAGGAGACTGAGGTATTCTGAAGGGTCTATTTTGTTTTTGTTAAAATATAGGATATTTATATCTCCCGCTAAAATAATGGATTGTCTTTGTTTTAATTGATTAAGGATGTTATTTAGGTTTTGTATAAACAGGTGCTGCTAAAGGCAGGCGATCGATATATTCCGATAATTAAAGCTTGGTTTGGGATGTCTATAGCAAGGGAGCAGGCTTCATCGAAGTATTGCTCAAAAACATTAGCATTCCAGGAAGTTTTGAGGTAGGCTACTACACCTCCATTTTGGTTTATGTTGTGTCGTGTCTGGTGGCAGGTGTATCCAGGAATTTCATCTAGCGAGGTTGTGTCATCAAGCCAACATTCAGTCAAGATTATAATATCATATGAAACGCCCATCCGGTGAACACAGACTTGGAAGGCAGCGAAGTTTTTGTAATAACTTCTCACATTAAAAGTTATAAGCTTTAGATTGTTAGTAGGTGTAAGGAAGTTTTTACATTCGTCTGCTGAGTTTAGTTCTTGACATGGTATGTCTAAAGTTGAATCAATTAGTCCTTGAAGATCTTGATTAGGCATTTTTATTGTGTTTATCATTTACACTTGTTGATAGAGAATTAGTTAAATGCAAGCGTGAAGCAGATGTGATTTTTGAATACTGCTGATAATCTTTGTATGGGGAATTAATGAGGTTGACATGATTTTGTGTAGAGGTAGAGATTGAACCTAAGTTGTTATAGGTTATTTCAAAGGTAAAGTCACTTAAACATACTATTGAATAATTATTACAATCTTTGTATAGGGAATGGCTTGACTTGGCTGGGCGGCGCTGCCGCGCCCCCAGGTTAATGGAGTTGACATTATTTTGTGCAGAGGTAGAGACGTAACGGTTGTTATAGTATTTTTACAGACAAAGTAAATTAAAACTATAGTTATGAAAAGGGGTTGTGTGATAAAATTACATGAGTTAGGAACGTTGTGATGGCTGGGATAGTCCGGATTGGTCGAGTTCTTTTGTAAGGTCAGAATCCCCTCCCAGTTTGTTCAGAAAAGATTCGGATTCGACATGTAAGATGGAGCTAGTGTCCGTTTGACGCATCAGGATTCTTCCGTTTGTTGTAAAGGCGTGCTTGAAACCCAGTTTGTGTCCAAGTGAGCGAGCTTTGCTGAAATGTACTCTATTTTCTTTGGTGAGGTGCTCGTTTATAAAAACGCGGCGTGCTGGTCCAACGATGTCGTAGGATTCAGTCGTCAGGCCGCGGCGTACTCGTGCAGCTTTGATCATGTCGTCGTGAGGCGCTCGGCGCGTGAAGGTCACCACCACGGGTCGCGGGCGCACCTCGCCGCCTTGCCCGCCTCCGTAAATGCCCACGCGGCGTAGGTCATCCACGTCGCGCTGGTCCAGCTCAATTCCCAGCTTGGTGGATATTTAGCTGACTATCTGCATCAGGTTTTCTCCCTTGTGTTTTTTCACTCCTGTTATTTCGATGTCTTTGCGTAGACCGCGTTGTTCTTTAGCTGAAAGTTCTTGGCGAAGCTCGGCAACTTCAGCTCGCAGGGTTTTGACTTCCTCCTTGTAGCAGTTTAGGTATTTGAGTTGGGATTTCATTTCAGTCATATCTTTTCGGAACTGAGCAATGTCCATTGAGGTATAATTGAGAGATTTGGTGAAGGCGGTCATGTCGTTCTTCATAGCGTAAAAAACCCCTTACATCTGCGTAAGTGCCGCTGTGAAGGATGCGATAACCTCGGCTGGTGCTACCATTGACTGAAGGCTACTGACTGCGCTGAGGAAATTCGGTGTCGCTTTTTCTGTTTCATTTTCAGTCGGTTGACTCGTTATGTCTGAGGTCATCTGTTTCATTCCATCCTGTGTTTGACGGTCATCATCATCATTGCCATTTTTGCTCTCCGCTTTGCAACTAGGAAACAAGAAATTCTTGCTGTTTGTTTGGAAGTGTCTGTGATCTTTCCGAGACAGCGCAAGACATGAGATGTGGTACCTCACTAAGCATTTCGAGCATTCAGCATCGGAGCCATCTTCGCCCAGGATATTATTGTTGCATTTTCCACAGATCATTTTAATCAATGTTATGAGCGCTATCTATATTTTGAATTTTGAAACAAAGTACTAGAAACGTATTTGAAATTAAGATATTACTCGTAAATCGTAATTTAATGTAAAAATATTTGAGATTGTTTGTTTACGCTTGTGCGCCACCCACACTTTTTCGTACACTACGTCAGCTCCGCCACCACCAACCACTGCGAAATTTTGCTATGCTTCGAATTGTTCTCTTTAAAGTTAACAGCGAGAGGGTAATTGTGAGTTGTGACTTTGAGTAATGTTGGTGATAACAGAAATTTGCTGGCACACCCTCAAGTACTAATCATGCAGCAAAGAAATCTCACAATTTCACTGATTTCACGTCGAAATGCACTTATTGGTGAAAAATTATATATTATTCCGCAAATCAGTCCCTGTACGGATAGTTTGAACTTCTAAAATTAGTGACTCGAGCGGTATAAACTTGTGTTTTGAATTTATTAACACGGAAGCAACCAAATCACGTCTGCCGTAGTTCCTCGTTGATATTAGTTACACATGTTAATTATGCAAGATATTATATTTAGTTGTATTTTGTGATTTATTTGTTCCTACGTGCTCAACCGGGACAGACCTTAACATAATAACTTTGTTTCCTCCATTTAAAGTAATGTACAGCTATTTACATAATTGTGAGTGCAAAAATAAATAAATAAATAAATAAATAAACACTAATTCCTAATTATTAAACTTACCCGGCCAGAGCCCTCCGCGCGTGTCTCGCCCTCGCACAGAGACTAGCTCTGTTAGAGAGCGAGACACACGCAGCAGACGCCGGCCAAGCTACACTCCGGGAGCCATAAGCGCTCTTATGTATTAACACTTAAGACTTATGCTGGCCGGCCGGGTAGGCCGACTCTTTTTCCTTTCTCTGTTGATAGTACCTTTTTAGAATAGTTTTACATTTTTGGTTATTTATACACAGTCAGGTCGTAAGTTCTGTCACACAATAAAAACTTTTGAATTTAGAACGCTGGCCACAAAAAAGTTTATTGAATTCGAATTTCGAATTTTTCATGAAAATAAAAATGTGTACATTTAGAATTTTCCTCATTTTTAAATATGGAGTGGACACTTAAAGAAGACCGTGTCGCAGTTATTGCGTTGCATCGTTGCGGTTACGCGCCAATTCAGATTTTCGACTTACTGAAAATTTTGACTATAACCAAAAGATTCGTTTATCGTACCATAAAACGATACAATGAAGACTCTAGTGTAGATGACAGGTCAAGAAGTGGACGCCCTCGCTCTGTTAGGACTCCAGCAGTCCATTATTAGATCTAGGTATACCTAGATCTAATAATGATTATTGTTGTTATAACAAAGGTAGGCATGTATGCTAGCGAGCGCAGGTGTTTGGGGCAGTGAAACTGTATTGTTTGGCGTGGAGTTGTATGGTACGGTTGAAGTGTGAGATCATTTGATTGAGTATAATCTTTTGAAATATTTTACTTAGTGTTGGAAGAATAGATATTGGTCTGAAATTTGAAGGATCACCCTTATCCCCCGACTTCAACAGAGGTATCAGTTTACTGTGTTTCATGAGGTCTGGGAAAGCCCCATCGTCAACACATTTATTGAATATATAAGCTAAGTGTGGGACTCTAACTAAAATTACTGAACCAATAACTTTGACTGATATACCCCACAGGTCTTCAGTATTTTTTAAGTAAAGTAATCTAAAAGTTTTGACAATGTCCTGGGGATACTCATGATGATATTTTAAATATACCTTACCGACGCTAGTGTATTTTTTCAATAAAGTCTCTGCTTCATACGGAGATGAATTTAGACGATCTGTTGTGAGTAAGGGTACATTGGAGAAGAATTTTTCAAAAGCTCGAGCTACATCAGCGCTGGATTTAATAACATCATCACCTATCTTTAAACAGAAATTATTGTCCATTGGTATAACTTTGCCAGTTTCACTGTTTATTATTTGCCCAACTGTTTTCATTCTTTTATTTGAATTTTGTATTTTTCTACTAATGTGTAAAGTTGTTGCATTTCTACAAAGCAATTTGAAAATTTTGGAATATTTTTAACATGGTCATGAAATTTCGATCAAAGCTATAGATTTTTTGTTCATAAAGGTCATACATGTTAACTCTATTTTTACGAATTCCAAACGTTGCCCTATCATTAAATTTAGATTTAACGTTGTAGTCTGACTTTCTTTAATTTATAAACTTTATGGGATTCTGTTTGAATAATGTTGAAGAAGTCTGAGTAGAATTTGTTTGGGTTCTGTTCATTAAAATCCGGTACTGTCAAATTTATATCTAAGATTTTCGTATATGTCACTAGTCTATGGGATCTAATAGGCCTATAAAAAGATGAAACAGTCTTATCCTTAATAGCTATTGGGAATGAAACAGTTTGACCACTGTGATCGGAAGTAAGCAGTTAATTACACTTTTACTTGTGAATGCACAGTCACAAAAAACGTTATCTAAGCAAGTTTGGCTGGTAAGTGTAAATCTAGTCGGCTCTAGAAATACATAACACATATTAAAGTATTTGAATAAAGTTATTAATCGTTGTTTTATTGTTGTTTCGCCACATTTTTTTTTTCTGTTATTACATAGTTTAATGAGGGCTTCCTCCATAATATCTCAAATATTTCGAAATTACCTTTTCATCCCTCTGTAGCCTGTAGACACAAACAATAATATGGCTATCTAACTCTACACAGGATATCTAAATTTGTCTTTCAACAGTAAGTGCAAGAATATCTTTCCGTTGTTTCAACTTAATATTATTATATTTCACTATAATTAAAGAACTACGTCTATCAGCAGTCTTTTTATTGTAACAATTGACAATTTTGTAATTATTTATGTTAAAAAACATCATATTTTTCTTTAACCAGTGTTCAGTAACACAAATAATATCGATGTCGGATTTTTTTTGAAATAATTCTAATACAAGTTCTTTGCCAGGTAGCCCCTGGATGTTTTGATGGGTAATATTTAAGTGGGGCTTATCCTATGACATATTTAGTGGCTCTTCTATGCTAGAGATTTTCTCTATTGTCTTATGAACTAATTTAAATTACTTGGAACAGATTCCAATGTTGCATGCAAAGTCTGATTAACAGGTGAATCCCCAATAGGGGTGCATGTCATATTACTCTAAACATAAGCTGATGTCAAGTTGAACTTGGTCAAACCAACTATAGCTGCGTCGCATGTATTATAAACTAACAATCTAGCTACTAATTTTCTATATTTATTAGACAGGTACAATTTATCCTGTGTCAGAGTAAAGTTATGAATAAAATTATTTATGTCGAAATATAAAATAGCATCGCCGTGATGACACGTTAAATTAAATAAAAAAATATTCATTCTTTGCACAGATTTGTTTTGCTGTTCGGTCATTTTGCATTTTTTTCCATTGACAAACATTTCAAAAATGTTAGTCAATGGAAAAAAATGTTACACAGTGGAACGATAAAGCTGCTTGTACGTGCATGCTATAATGAAGGTTACCTGCTGCAGTTTCACCCTGGGATTTCGAGAGGTCAATAGTACTGACTTTGCATAGATATCTACATATCACTGCTGAGCAGAAACTTATAAACAAAAAATAAAATACAAGCCAAAGATTACTTTATTTTCAAAAAGATTATCACGCTTACTGTAAAGAAAAGAAGGTACTTCTCAATTTTACGAATATTTTAAATAACAAACTTTTTCTCTCGGACTCATCTTTGATAACCTGCTGTCTTGGTCAGCGCATGTCTGTGAGGTAAAAGGCGTGTCCTTGCTACATTTTACTCCTTCAGACGATTTCAGCATTTCTTACCTCATCAGACCAAAATCACACTTGCCCAGTCTCTGTTACTTCCCCTCATGCACTACGCAGATGTCTGCTAGATCAGCGCAAACGAAGAGCAACTGGATAAACTCGAGCGACTTCAAAATCTCGGGATTCGGTTTAATTTCGGCTTGCGCAAATTTGACCATGTTTCTCAGTATAGCAGGGATCTGAAGTGGCTTCCAATCCGTCTTCGCCGGGATTCCCACATCCTCTTCACTCTCTTTAAGATTTTACATAATACTCATTCTTTTTCTTTTCCTTCTTCAGATAGGCCTCGGAGACCTCACACTCGGTCGCTGCTCACAACTCCGCAACATAAACTGTCGCATATGAACATGGGTTCCGACTCCGGGCTATCAAGCTCTGGAACAAACTCCCCAGCACCGTCAGGGACAGTCCATCTCTTAACATCTTCAAAAGTCGTTTGAAGGAACATTACCTTTCTCTTCTGTAGTAGATTTTATTTAATTTATATATTGTGTAGGTATCTATTGATATTTATATGAAGTATTTATAGGTATTAAATTGTTATGTAGGTTCTCATTTATTTATTTGTGTAAATATTTACTTAGATTTTAGAATTTATAATAAATATATAGTCACTCTGATGACTAGTTTTTGGTTATGTTGTGCATAATAGGTCTATCCCTTCTAATGAAACTATTATTTCCTGTCAGCCCTGGGTTTGCTGGAAGAAATGTCTATAAAGAGAAAAGCACACCTTTGGCTTTGAATACCAACTATGTTTGTAACTATCCAATAATGTGTATGTGCAATAAAGTATAAAGATCAGCAGTCCGGTTATCTTATTCGAGCCATTCTTCACACTTTATGCGGGAAGATTCCGAGTATTCCGACACAAAGCTGTCTTCCTAAAATTATTCCAGATCCAATCCCTCTTCCGTCCGCATACATTGCCTTACCAAAACCCGCCTTCTCTGCTGCTGCTGGCGTTGAAATCTTCACCTTTAACCTTAGAAAAGGGGCCTGTTGGTCCGCGAAGAAGGTAATTTTAAATATTCTCTATAGGCGAACATAAAACTTCAGTAGTCAGTTTTTCGAAATAGAAAACGATACCAATAACAACCAAATAGAACAAAGACTTGTTCATGATGCTTTTGAAGAGGTTTAATATTTTATTGCAGATGAAAACTCCTTTTTAAATGGGCTATGACACTAACAGTGGCGTATATATAGTACAGTGCTACATGGATGTTTTGGCTGGTAGATGACAATGACAGGGGGGCGCGACTGTGTAATTGGGGTTGCCAGTTAAATGAAATATTACCCGCTTTGGGGAATTTAACCTCGTGTATTTATGGAATCTCGATGGATAGATCTCGCAAAGCACTCCGTATTTACTTACGCACAGTAATTCTTATTCGCTAACCTGGAGAATATGACCCTTTTCAACAGTGGCGGCGGGCGCAGGTAACCGGTAGTGAAATGTATGAGCTCGCCGGGTAAACTACGCCGCAGTACAAGATGAAGGCTCGTGCGTGCCTATACACCTCGCCACCGGATTTCCGGGCGGCGCAGAATTCTTAAACCGGCACGTGTGACAAGGGCCACAGTGTCATACTACTGAAAAAGACATTTGCAAGAAAACATTGTAATTTGATTTAGTAAACTATTTAATTAAGGCACCTACCTATTGAAGTAAAGTCAAAAGCTTTATGAAAAAAATCTTAAAAACTCTTGGAAAAGAAGCATGGTAAAGATCCTAGGTACCAGGATCTCACAATATAGTGCTCAAAATAATGCATTTTGTAATGTAGGCTAAAAGTTCTTGGAGAGCATGGTAAAGAAATTACAAGGTTCTTACAGTAAAGTAGTGCTTAAAATAATACATTTTTAATGTAGGTTAGGATAGGAGTTCTCCGAAAAGAAGCATGGCAAAGAAACTAGGTACAAGAATCTTTTGACACGTTATCCCTTACACATTTTTTGAATCCAACTCCCTTTTTTAAATTATTTTGCTATAATTTAATCGATATGGACAACATTCAGGGGTAGTATTCCATCAATATCTTCACCATCTTCACTGGCACTATCAGCTTCCTCATCGCTACTATCTTCGCTGTCCGAGCACACTTCTATGATGAAAGGTTCCTCCAAATATCCTTCTTTTTTTCTGTACTCCTCTTCCAAACGCTTGACATGGGAACAAAAATTTTGCCATTCGTTGACAGTTGTGGCATTAAAAGCCTTTTCTGCTATTTCCGGAATTTATTTTGGCACTTTCCTTATGTTCATCTTTGACACTTTTATTTTCATGGAAGCCCAGATCATTTCAATGGGATTAAGATCACAATGATATGGTGGTAAACATAATATCTTGTGACCCAATCCTTTTAAAATTGCATCAACAGCGTAAACTGGCGCAGGCTTATGTCTTTTTACAATTTCCATTAACTAGGGTTTGGTGTATTCTTCCTAACATTCAATATGTTATCGTGCCAACCACTCACACTTTTCCTGCAGTTGGTGGTTGGTGCCTTATTAACGTTTGTGTTGTGGTATGAAGCGTTATCCATGACGATGAGACTGGGCTTCCTTAAATTGGGCGCAAGTTTTTCAGTTACCCACTTTTTGAAATTTGCATGGTTCATATCATCATGATAGTCTCCGCTCTTTGTTTGAGACTTAAAGACTAGGCAAGCGTTCTCCACAAAACCTTGCTCACCGCCAGCATGGACGATAATGAACCTTTAGCCTTTGGATATGGGCTGTAATACTCCATCTGTTTAACAGTCGTCATCGTCGTTCTGCCAGCATTTTCCCACTATGAGACCAGAATGAATGTAAGTTTCATCTAAGAAGACCACTGGTAATTTTTCTGCCTCTTCGTTATGCTTGATGGCCTGCAGATAACAAGCACGCTACGCACTTAATGATTTCCTTCAGTTAGCATTTTCTGATTTGATTTCGTTTTCCTAAATCGGAAACCAATCTTTTTTATGTATTGCCTCAGAATTTTGCGACTGCCTTCAAATCCAATGTCTTTCCGGAGTTCACCGAGTACTTTTCTTACTCTTTCTTTTCTTACTGACGGTATTTCTTTTTTGTTGGTGTAAAAGCCATGTATCTTTCGTCGTAAAACACCAATATCAAAATTATCCAGCAAAACTGTGTCCTTTCTTGTTTTTCTCATCTTCCCTGGTGTAACAATTTTACATGAAGATGCGACTGCCAATTTTCCTTCGCCCGTTATTCTTGTCACACTCCGTAAAGATATACCTAAAAGATTTCCCATATGTTGGGATAAGTAGAATTGCACTTGATGGTATCACTAACCGGTCATAGCGGCGACCCTCTCATTTACTTTTTCAAACGGAATTATCGGGTTATTGTTATTTTTTTCTTTTATTCAATCCTATCATTTTTGGCATGGTATACGCAGTAATTGATTTTATTAGCTCGAAATAACCACGCAGCACAACCTAGCACAACAAACACAGCGAACTGTCAACAAAGTGACCACAGAGTAGCTTTTGCGTTAGTTCTGATTTTCGCCATACGCCAAAACATCCATGTAGCACTGTATATCCCACGGTTATGCCACATGGCCCTCTAAGTACCTTTAAATGATGTAAATAGAACATTATACTGAAAGAAGACTTTATTTTCATTACATCACAAAAAAACGAATTTGGCACAACAATGATAAATAAAGCAATCTTTTTAGCTTACTCCCAGTTAATGATGTTGAGGAATAACAGAAAAAATATCAGAAAAAGGTCTTATACATGCAAATTCTGCAATACATCTACCTATTTCATTTTGGTAGCGGTACCCAGATCGACAGCCACATTCATTTTGACACTGCATAAGAGGGCAGGCTTCTAATTTGAAGTCACAATTTAAATGACAAGCGGTGCACCCCGCTCCGTAGGAGGCGTTAGGATCTCCTCCACAAACTCCTTCTGGAAACATAATCGTTAAAATTGGGTAAAACTGTGCCAAGTTAAAATTACTATCTTCTCATTCATGGGATCCAGGAAACAACAGCATAAGAAATAAATAAATCTTAGGTAATGAATAAGGTGTAAACATTCGCTACTTTGTTATGTTAAAAATACTTACCAACTATCTCAGCAGATGGATACGAAATTGCTGCCCTTGCATTTTTGGGATAGAAAACGATACCATGTTCATGTTGCTCTTGAAGGTGTTGAACATTTATTTCAGATAAAATCTTCTCGCTCGATTATGGAATAAGCAGCAGAAAACATGAATTTTATACTGAGTTACACACTAAGGTAATACGTTCCGCGTTCCCAATCAGGCCACTGTGCATAATCGGAGACTATTTGCACACACCGTGGCAAATTGATTGATGTATTGACTATGTATTGATGTTTTATGATGAATGAGTGAGTGTGGAGTGCTAGCTATGTTGAAATGATGGAACAACCGCTAACGATAAAGACGTTTATTGCACTAAATATAGTGAATGTAACAACTTAACAAGAAAAGAGGAAAACGCTTATGTGCGCTTAATTAATATAAAATGACCTTTGTACAGTTGACTGTACATGCTGCCGAAAACAAGAAGAATACAAATTAAAACTTATAAAATTACAAAACACGATTCTTGAGTAAGGAATAAAATAATACAAGATAAATGTGTAAAATATGTCAACGTAAATATCAATATTCTTAGGTTATTCAAACTTCACGGAATCTGCTTCTCGTGGTGAAGTACCCCTCTCTGTTGTCCTCTTCCTATAGAGTGTCCGTGGCTGCGTCTGTGGCTGCGGTATTTTCGGGACATCAAGCGTCTGCTGCGATCGTCTCTTCCGTATGTAGATGACTCCCACGACCAGGCCAAGCAGTAGCAGCACGCCAAGCACGCTATATGATATGATGTACTGATGGACCTCGTGTACGGTGAGCGTCTGCGTGTTCTGATGCTTCAGTTGCGCTATCTGTGCTCCCAGTGTCTTCCATTGAATGACTGTTCCATTGATAGACGTATCTTCTAATTCTGGTGGCGTAGCGCTGAGCACCGTGTTGGTGTCAATGATGTTGTTCAGGATGGACAAGCGTGGTGGCTCAAAATGATCGGAAATGTATAGCCCTTGAGTGTGCAACCTTGACCTAGGCTAACGATTCCGTTGCCGGACAGGGTTCGAATTACCGTGTCAGCTGGGTATAAAATGCACACTGTGCATTCTTCGCAATAAGCGTACAGCCAGTCATTCGGTCTGCTGTGCTGTAACTTGATCCATTTGCGCCGCACGTTGATTGTTCCGATGTACAGAGTGATTCCCTTTTCAACTCTAAGTTCACCAACTTCAGATCATAAATGGATCCATAGGTCGCTGGTTCATCCGGCTCGAAGGACCAAAAACTGTAAGGTTCTACAGCTGTTTGATGAATGAGTGAGTGTTGAGTGCTAGCTAAGTTTAAATGATGGAACAACCGCTAACGATGAAGACGTTTATTGCACTAAATATAATTAATGTAACAACTTAACAAGAAAAGAGTAAAACGCTTATATGCGCTAAATTAATATAAAATGACCTTTTTACAGTTGACTGTACAGTTACAAAACAGAAATAAACATTGCTAAAATATTTTTCCACCTCAGCAGCTCAGCATCTCTAACAAGAGGCTTTTGCTGCGAGAAAACAGTAAGCAAAGTAGCTTTTTAATTTTGAATGCCGAGGATATAGGCGAAATCGCAAAAAGCCAACGGGCATCGAGTTATGATGCAATGATTTTTGGCTGTTTACGATTTCTCCAGTATCCTGTGACATCGATTTCAACTCTATTCCTCTAAAATTGCTATCTTTGCTATTAAAATTCCAAATAATCGAGCTTATATTATCCCGTAGCCATTCTAATTGATAAATAATACAGTTAGAGAAATATTTATACAATATTATGAAAACTTACAATAGATGTTATTTGATTTTCAATTTTGTATTTTTTCATTCTCTTATTTGGCATGTTCTCATTGTTGAGATGATTTTTTTATGCGGAACACGAGACCAAAGTTATTTGCATCTCACGCCTTTGACTACCTCGCTCACTCAGAATTCTAACATAGAGGTCATCCCGGAGGAATGGCGCTAGATGAGGGCAATACAGTACACCGCACTCAGGATCAAACACAAAGTCAAAGTCAAAATTTCTTTATTACTGTAGATATTTAAATACACATAGGAAAAGTCATTTTTTGTCTCTTTTCTACATTGAACTACTGTGCGAGAAGAAGGGCAAGTAATCCCACAGATTTATTTTTAGATCTCTTTGAAAAATTATTTTGTTTCACAAAAAGATTTTTTAAAATATGAATTATTATATTTTATAAGCAGGAATAAACAATAACAAAATTATTAACAGCAAATTCTGTTTTGAGTCAGATTAACCCCATATAGTCCCGTCATTTATTTGTGTGATAAGCATGAATATGTTTCTTAATATTGGATGTTTTCTATGTATTTGCATTAGTATTTATTTCTTTTAAATATATCATCATCTAGTACCCTTAACACAATCCTTATTGAGCTTACTTACTATTAAGTTAGTTAGCGATAGCTATAATGTTAACCTAAGAAATTATCACAGACTACTTGCGCCCCAGTTTAGACTCGCGAAGGTAAGCAATTCTTTCAAGGGTCACTGCATTCTCTACTACAACAAGATACCTCTGGAGATCTTGAAATTGCCCTTTGAGCAATTTAAAAACCATGTCGCGACCATCAGCGATTTTGTCGAGGAAGGGATTACAATGTTCAAGATTACTTCAATGATGAGACTGTATGAGGTTATAATGGCTCAACACAACCCTTGGTGTTAAAAATATAAAATAAAAATAAAACTGTTTATTAATTATAATAATTCATGTTGTATTATTTGTATAAGTGAAGCACAAGCAATATTTCAAAGATATTTAAAAATCAATCTGTGGGAGTTTCTACGCCCTTCTTCTCCCACAGTGGTCCAATATAGACCAGCGGCAACAAATGACGATTGCTAAGTATATGTTAATATCTGCAGTAATAAAGAGATTTGATTGATTGATTGATTAATTTATTAATTGCTCGAATAGCTCTTTTCCATAAAATAAAAACGGTATGAATATCCGCTGTTTTTCCCCACAACAAGATACCATAGGAAATGTCACTATGATAGTAACTAAAATATACTGGCCTAGATGTTGCTACATCCGTGTTTTGTCTGATATTCCTAACAGAACGTTAGCCCCAGAACATGATCTAACAGCTAATTTATCTGTTTGGGGACCCCACTAAAATTTGCTATCAATAGTTTTTCCAAGAAACTTCGTCTCATTTATTAATTCTAACGTGTTGCTGTCTGACATTAAACTTGTCTTAACTTGCCTGATATTTGGAAGTGAGAATTTGGTACACTTGGTTTTACTATGGTTTAACAATAAATCATCAATAAAAAGAGCTCTGTAGTCTCATGGGTTTCACGCTTGCTTCTCATACAGAAGATGCAGGTTCGATTCCTTACCATGTGTCAATGAAATTATTAATTTAATCTTAAGTACATTACAAGGACGTTCCAACGGTGATGGCAAACATCGTAAGGAAACCTTCATTACTCCATAGCAGCGACGCGGACTAGCCCCCTGACACGCAAAATGGAATAATGAATATCTGTCTCAAAGTGGGTAACATTATGCCTTTACCACCCCATATGGGAAAATGCGTGACGCTATATTGTTAGATTATCAACTGTGAACCAGATCAAGGTTAAAGACAAATACACCATTAACATCATCAAAATCTTCTTTTTGCCTTTAAATTTTGAAGACCAGTGAAGTATCATCAGCAAACAACACGATATCAGTAAATTTCTAAACCACGAAAGGCAGATCTTTAATTAATACCAGCAATAAGACAGGGCCTAATATGGAACCTTTTTAAATGCCAATTTTTACACCCGATCCATCACTTTTGATGCTTTTGATTTCTACCTTTTGAATTCTATTGCTTAAACACTCACCTCGAATAGGTGTTAAATTTTATTACCGTGTGTTGTTTAGTATGATCTTACTAGTTTCATTGCTTTATTTTTAAATCCCTAATGATTTAATTTCATTACATGCGTATCATGATCAACATAATCAAATGTCTTCGACAGATTGTGAAAAACTCCGATAGCATCCTGTGCGACCTCTCATGCTGAATAAAGATATAAGATAAGATATAAGATATTTATTCATAATTGTCATTACATGTCCAGTAATTAAAATAAGTTAGTTGTAGAATGTCATAGTACATGAATTAACAATGCAGATTGTAATAATGTCAATAATTAATTAATTAATATAAAAATGTCAAAGATTTAAAAATAAAATGTCATACGTTTAGCGTAAATAGTTCATTATAATTGTAAAACGTTTGCTCGACTAGCCAAGCCTTCAGCCTGGATTTAAATATAGGTGTGTTTGGAGCGGAGATGACCGTTTCCGGTATTCGATTATAGACGGTTGGGCCTGCGACGTGCATGAGTTTGGCGGCTTTCTCTGATGAGCGGGGTACAGTGACAAGTATCTCCGCCGCCGCGTTGCGTGTACCGTGTCTGTGGACGTCCGCGTGCGTTCGGTACGAACGGAGATTCTCGCGCGTGTACACTGCAGTCTGGAAGATCACTATGGATTAAGATTCCAAGTTTTTTAAAGTGGGGTTTGGCGTGAGTGTCGCGTGGGACCCGTGCTACTATCCTGACAGCGTGTCTTCAAATTGCAAAAAAGCAATTTGAAGACACGCTCCCAGTCGGCTGAACGACCCCAAAGCTCGGCGTCTTACTGGATGAGTAAATGCACTGTTTCAAAGTAGCACGAGTGCACGACATCGTCGTTTAGGGTCCTGGCTAGGCGGCTGAGCGCGAAGCATGCGGCACCAAGACGTCTGCACAACTTGTAGATGTGGTGGTCCCAGGACAGTCCTCTGTCCAGCTCAAAGCCGAGAAAGGTAGTGAACTGAACCTGATCGATCAATACACCAGCTACTGAGGTCGATAGTGTTCTAGGCTGGAGACCATAAAAGTAGAAGTGGACAAACTGTGGCTTTTTAAGATTCAAGGTCAGGCCGTTCTCATTGAACCACTTGGACAAGTTTGCCGCAGTTTCATTCAAACGCTGCTCCAGTACATCAATGCTGGGAGCGCTCACCACAGCCGCGACGTCGTCAGCATACATAAATACCTCCGATGTATTGACTGCTTGTGGGAGGTCGTTGAGGAGCAGCGAGAAGAGAATGTTCGACAGAGAGGACCCCTGGGCCACCCCCATTGTTGTAGGTATTGGATCTGATTTGATGCTACCTCCATCGCCCAACACGATCTGGGATCTTCCTTCCATGAAGTCAATCAACAGAGAGTAGGGGGCGCCGGCTAGGCCGTAGTGATGCAGCTTCACAGCGAGTAGGACATGATCAGCAACATCGAACGCCTTGGACAAGTCACAGAATAGCAAAGCTCGCAGGCACCGACTATGCGTCGAGTCATCTCACGCGCCAGCGCGGTCGTTGAGCGGCCCCGACGGTACGCGTATTGCCGTTCTGAGAGTGCGCTCGTCGATGATAAGTAATCGACTAGTCTTGAGCTAAGGCCGTTTTCGAAAACTTTCGCTACAGCCGGTATGACTGCGACGGGTCTGTAGCCATCAATAAGTTCGCGTTTTCCTTTTACTTTAAATATAGGAGATATTTTGCTAAGTTTCAGCACTTTAGGGTATGCGCCCTCTTTTATACACCGATTGAACACTTCGGAGAGTGGTTGGGCAAGAGGGACGGCACCGAGATGCAGGAGGTCCATCGATTTGTTGTAGACGTCTTTAGTTATTTTGTGAGGTATTACTACTGCAATTATTCGGTGGACCAGGGCCAATGAGAACGGTCTGAGTCTCAGCGAACGGTCGGAGGGCGGGCGGGCGACAGCGAGGGCAGCAGATGCGGCGCGTACGTTGGCGGGGGTCGCCCCACAGGCGGTGGCGGCTCCGCAGAACCTTAAGTTCATCGCGTTAACAGCGTTCATCTTGGACGGATATTGAGCGCCAGCTGAGTGCCTGATATCGTCCGTAAAGTCGATTCGGAGTTTGGATGATTTCTCACATTCGTTATTAATTATTGACCACATGGCTTTGCTGGTGTTATCGTTTGTATTGATTAAATTAGTCTAGTGATTTGTTTTTTGGGTAATTAGCATATTATTGTATTTATTATTTAATTTATCAATGATTGGGGCGTAAATTGTATTATCGTGTCCGTTTGTCAGTTCGAAGATGTCGAATAGTAGATTTTTTACATTTTTTATTTCATGGGTTATCCAGCTGGGTTTCATATGATTAGTAGTTCGTTTTAAAGTTCTGTTTTTGTCGTCGCTGGTTGCCGGCTTAGCTGATTGGGCGGTGGCGGTTGTTGCCGTGGCGGCATTGGTTGACGGCTGCTGCGCTGCGGTTGCTTTTGCTGCTATTTGAAGGGTGGCGGTTTGTTTTGATGCACTGACAGATTTAAGCAGAGTTATTTCTTCATTTAAAGCACTTTCAATTACACTTAGCGAGTGAATGTTTTGCTCTAGAGGTAGTATCACTCTTTTTATTGCTTTAGTGATGATATCTTGCTCACGATTATTCCTTTTTACTATTAATAGTGAATTAAAATGAGTAGAGCTCTGAATAAGTAACCTTCTGTTAAAGGCGGCGCGACCTCGACTATACTTAGAGACACTAAATATGAGATATAAAGATAATACCTTCATCCATAGTCGATTTGACCCTAGAGAAATCGTATTATTATGCGTGGAGTTCTTTTGTACTATTGAAGTGTGAGAGCAATTAATAAGTATAATGTGTTATATTTTTATTTAAAATTTCACATTGTTTATACACTATGTAGTATTTAAATCTGAGGCATTTATTGTTGTGGGAAGTAGCAGCAACTTATCCTAAAACACAGGGTTTCGCCCTATTTTAGGGAGTAGCGATACATAATAATCCTTTATTGCACAGAAAACACAGTGGAAATTATAACAGAAACAGTATGCAAAGGTGAGCTTATTTCTAAAAAGAAATTTCTTACAGCTAACCTGTGAAGAAAAGAGAAAAATAAAATATAGAGAGGTAGTCCTAGTGTACAATTAAGAGTTAAAAGAAATAAATAAAATAAATATACTTTCAAATAAATCACAATAAACCCTACGTAATTACTACAAAATAAATAAATAGAATACAATAAATAAATAGATATACATAAATACTATGAGATACCCACTATTCGGAAGAGAGGAGATGCTGTTTCAATTTTTTCTTGAAAGTGACCAAGGATTTGCAATCCCTTATAGCGCAAGGAAGTGCATTCCACAAACGTATTGCCCTTAACCTAAACGAGTGCTCGTAAGCAACAGTGTTGTGCTGAGGAATTGACAAAAGTGACACCGTGTGAGATCTCCGAAGTCTATCCCCTGAGAAAAGATACTCAAAACGTTCACGAAGATATGCAGGGTAGCACGGATTTCTCAAAATATTGAAGAGGAAGGAGAGAATGTGCATATCACGACGAAGTCGGATCGGGAGCCAGCCTAATTCCCTACGATATTGGGACACGTGGTCGTACTTACGAAGTCCGAAAATAAACCGAATCCCGAGATTTTGGAGTCGCTCGAGTTTGTTCAGTAGATCTTCGTTCGCACTGGCCCAGCAAACATCGACGTAGTCTATTAAAGGCAGAAGAAGGGTCTGAGCTAGCATGATTTTAGTCTGCCTAGGCAGGAAGAACTGCAAACGCCGAAGAGAATGAAAGGATGCAAAGACTCGTCTGCTGACCTCACAAACATGGGGCGACCAGGATAATTGATTGTCAAAAACAACGCCAAGATTTTTGGCTTTCTCGCTATACTTGACAATGGTACCGTCAAATAGAACGGGATCAACGGACTTATTCTGCAACAAATCAAGTAAGTGCCGTGTACCTAGTATCATCACCTGAGACTTGTCCGGGTTGACTAATAGCCCATACGAAAGAGACCATTTCCTGATGTTGTCGAGGTCAGCATTCAAAGCCTCAACAGTCGAAGTCAGATCGCACAGGGGAAAATGCCGATAAATTTGAAGGTCATCTGCATAAAGATGATACGAGGAAGACAATACATCCGAGATGGAATGGATGAAAACTGAGAAGAGAAGAGGGGAAAGGATGCCACCCTGCGGAACACATGTAGAGAGCTTGCACCATTCTGTAGTGACCTCTTCAGACTTGATGCGCTGCTGGCGGTCTCTCAAGTAAGAGTCAAACCAGCGAGCCGAGTGTGAAGAGACGTTAAGCGATTTTAAGATTTCAACAAGTATATCGAAGTCGACGCAGTTGAAGGCGCTGCTAAAGTCTAGGAGAGTCAGGACTGTCAGCTGCTTCTTATCCATTACCAGTTGGATATCGTCAGTTACCTTGAGTAGTGCTGTGGTGGTGCTATGCTCCGGTCTAAAACCAGACTGAAAAGGGTTCAGTAAATTCATGGAGGAAAGGTACGAGGACAGCTGGGTGTGGACAATTGATTCAAGGATTTTGGAAAGGATTGGTAGGATGGAAATGGGACGGAACTCTTTGAAGGAGGACGGGTTAGACGTTTTAGGAAGGGGTAACACTAATGCTCTTTTCCACTGGCTTGGGAAGCAGTGCTCGCTCAGTGACGCATTGATTATATGCGTTATGGGTTGGAACAAATGATCAAGTACACTGAAAAGCATCTGAAAGCAGATCTTGTCATCACCTATAGCCTTTGACGATATTTCTAGAAAAGCCTTCTTTACTGCGCTAACTCCGACAGACCTGAGGTTGAAAGGTAAGCTACTGGATGTCTTTCTGGTGCGCAAGTAACGAATGGTAGCATCCTTGACAGGGGGGTCCATCACGACAGGGGAGACAGCAAAGAATTTGTTGAGACCGTTGAGGTCGAAACTACCGGTTACTGCGTCCTGGGACTTACCAACACCGAGGGTCTTCAGGAACTTCCAAACCTGTGCAGGAGTGTAACTCTCAAAACTCTCGTAGATATGGCGGCGTTTGGCATCTCGACAAAGACGGGTGCAACGATTGCGGAGACGTTTGTATATAAGGAGATTATCGTCCGTCGGATCCTTCTTATATCTACATTTGGCACGGTTTCTCTGGGCCATCAGACCCTTGATGGTGTCAGTAAGCCAGGGCGCAGGGAGATGTTTGACCCTAACCTTTTTGACAGGAGCATGTTTGTCGAACAAACTCAGGACAATCGATTGGAAATGCTGGACTTTTTCATCAACGGGCTCACTACAGACGACAGGGGACCAGTCTATAGAGGCGGCATCAGACTCAAGGGAGCTGAGATCCATACCCTTGAAACTGCGAATATCCAGAAATTTCCCTGCGCGCTTGGGAGGCCTTAACTTGAACGAGAGATAAATCAGATCATGAAAGGAGAAGGGGGCGTTAAGTTGGCCATGCGTTGCAACCTTGGATATGTTAGAAACAATCATAAGATCCAAGAGAGAGGGGGTGCAGTGGGGCTGGTAGTGAGTTGCACTCAGGGGAAGAATATTTAAATTTAGGGAGCTTACGATAGACTGGAGTTTGGCAGAGCGAACATCATTTTTAAGTAAATAGGTATTGAAATCACCTAGGATAAGTGTGTCACTGTATAGGGGAGATAGATCATTAAGGATGCTTTCAAAAGAGTCAAAGTAGTCGATGAGGAGAGAGGGGCTATAGAAGACACCCAAAAGGACCTTGGTGTGATGGAGGCATAGCTCAAGAAAGAGGTGTTCAGCGGATCCAGAGTACAGACTAGGTGAGTGGCTGATGACTTTGCAAGAAATCTCGGAACGAAGATAAATAGCAACACCGCCACCAGCCTTGCCCGTCCTATCATTCCGATAGAGCCTGTACCCCGGCAGAGCATACAAGGTAGAAGGAAGAGAGGGTTTGAGAAATGATTCGGAGATCAGAATACCATGAATGCTCTGATCGCTGAAGGAGTCGAGAAGGTCGACATGACTGGAATTAATGCTCTGAGCATTTATGTGAACGACGTTGAAGTTCCTACTGAGGTTGGAAAACACACGTTTAAGGGCAATAGGCAAAACGTCGTCCGTGGACGACAATCCACTTCCTACGCTATCGGAAGCTTCACTTTCGGAGTAGGAGAAGTAACTATCACTAAATAAGAAGGTATCCATATGAGTAATTATAATAACCTACTAATAACACAAAAAAATAAAAAAGTCAAATCCAAAAAAACAGAAAGGCCCGAACCCAGCCAAACCCTGGGTTTACAAAAGTATAGTACATATGGAAGGAAATACATTATACAAGATAACAAATAATAGATGAGACGTGGGTGGGCAGCACAAACAAAAAAGAAATGAAGAAACAGCAAAGTGAATCCAAATACGAACAAACAAGATACATCCCTTGTTTACCCTGCTAAACAAGCTTGTAATGTACATTTATTTCTGTAAATAAACGATTATTATTATTATTATTATATTATTAATGTTTAAAAATATTCTCCTTAGTGCTGGAAGAACTGAACTGAAATTTGAAAGATCACCCTTATCTCCCGAACTCAACAAAAGTATTGAGATACGGTGGATATACGGCTTTACTGGTCAATATATTTATTGAATATTTGCGCAAAGTGTAGCTATAACTAGAATTACTGAAATAATGACTTTGACTGTTTTCCCCACAGGTCTCCACTATTTTTTATGTTAAGTATGTAATCAAAATTTTTGAACAATATCCTAAGAATACACGTGAATAAATTTCAAATCTGGGGGTACAGCGCAAGCGCAAGGACGCAAAGGCAAACCTACCATTTCTAGAAGCGCTTCGTCGAGTTTTTGAACCCCCACAACTTGGGTTTGGACTGTGGCAGTTAAACGAAATTCTCGGGGTATGTTGTCAGTAGTAGGCTTAATATATATAAAAAGTTTATTTCTTACTTTTATACTTTAGATTTTATTGCCATCTAAAATTTCCAGATTGCGTCACTGACTCACTGATGATCATCAAAATTCTTTCGGTACTTAGTCGAGTCCTAGAAAGCTGAAATTTGCTATTTCTACACAAAAAACAACAAAAAAAATCGAAATTTTGAAATTTTTACCCCCAACCCTTTAAACATGAGACTTCCGCAAATTTTGTTGCTAGAGGTCTGAAAATTTATATAGGGACTAGTTGTTATAATTTATGAAATACTTATTTCAGGATTTAAGTAAATCACCTCCCACCCTTTAAATTAGGTGATGGAAGTTGGTTTACGTTTTCCCATGCAAACAGAATTTCATGCCAGAGATCTGAAAATTATACAAGTACACAGACTTCTTTTTATAGTATATTACAAATAAAAAATACGTATTTAAGCATTTAAAAAAAACATCCGTCGACCCTTTGAAGTAGGGGATAGGGCTTTCGTTAGGTTTCAGAAAATTAGAACAATAGGTACTATACTACACTTATGTCCTTCGTTAATAAGGACACAAACAAAAAAAAATGGAATGTTTACCCCCTACTCCTTAAACGGGGGGTATGGAAGTTTCTATGAGACTTCCATAAATTTTGATGCTAGAGGTCTGAAAAATTATAAAAGGACTCCTTGTTATTAATAATAAAACAACTATTTTAGGTTTTTTGGAAATCACCCCCATGCTTTAAATTAGGGGATGGAATTAAGCAAAACGCCCAATGTGTACCCGAACATCGGGCTAAGAATATTGTCAAATCGCGAGTGCGGATCATTAGAGACCAGTGATACGTTGCTAGGTATCCTATTGTATACCACTGATCCCTAGACGACAATTAGGTGGCTAGATGTCAACTTGAACCGCAATCGAAGAGTCAAATCTAAAACAGAAATGACAATGCTGAATCTCGATTCCACAAACATATATTACGAATCGGAAAAAGGCAAAGATAGAGAATGGGCTATGAAAAAAGGCAAGTCTGATGTGGAAAAAATATAAACCAAAAAAATAACGATAAAATTAACAAAATAAAAAACATTATTTTGTGCAACTTACAAATAGAATAAATTATTGTCAAGACAAGACCATATGTCACGCACTGTCAAAAAGTTATCAGGTCTCATGTAGAGCCAAGTTTCTAACTCTACACCCCCTTACTCTACAATCCCAAACTTTACAAACTCTACACCTTAGTCAAAATATGTGGCTTGGCTGTTTCCCTACCATCCAAATTCCAAATGTCTTTATAACTGTAGATATTTACATATACTCAGCAATCGTCATTTTTTGCCACTTCTCTACATGGACCCACTGTGGAAAAAGGAGGGCGTAGAAACTCCCACAGATTGATTTTTAGATCTCTTTTAAAAATTGCTTGTGCTTAACTAATATAAATGTTTTAATATTCGAATTAATAAGTAGGCATAAATAATTACAAAACTATTAACTGCAAGGCCTGTGTTCAGCCAGATTAAGCCCAAACAGTCCCATCATTTAAGTAATCTTGAACATTGTAATATCCCTTTTTCGACAAAGTCGCTTTATGTTAAAAAATATTCCAAAACTTTCAAGTTGGTTTGTAGAAATGCAAAAACTTTACACATCAATAGAAAAATACAAAATTCAAATAATAGAATGAAAACAGTTTGGCAAATAATAAACCGTGAAACTGGAAAAGTTATACCAAAGGACAATGATTTCGACTTAAAGACAGATGATATTGTTAAATCCCACGCTGATGTTGCTCGAGCTTTTGAAACTTTCTTTACCAATGTACCCTTACTCACATCAGATCGTCTAAATTCATCTCCATATGAAGCAGAGACTTCATTTAAAAATAACACAAGCGTCAGTAAGGTATGTTTAAAATTTCATCATGTCTATCCCCAGGTAATTGTCAAAACGTTTAGACTAATTTACTTAAAAAATACTAAAGACCTGTGGGGTATATCAGTCAAAGTCATTGGTTAAGTGATTCTAGTTATAGCCCCACACCTAGCTTATATATTTAATAAATGTGTTTATGATGGAGCTTTCCCAGACCTAATAAAACACAGTAAATTGATACCTCTGTTCAATTTGGGAGATAAGGGTGATCCTTCAAAGTTCAGACCAATATCTGTTCTTCCAACACTAAGTAAAATATTTGAAAAGATGATACTCAGTCAAATGCTCTCACACTTCAACCGTACAAAACAACTCCACGCCAAACAATACGGTTTCACTAGGGGTAAATCGACTACGGATGCAGGTATTACTTTTATATCTCATATTTATTCTGCATGGGAGGCCGCACAGGATTCTATCTGAGTTTTTTGCGATCTGTCGAATCCATTTGATTGTGTTGATTATAATACGCTATTATTGAAATTAAATCATTACGGAGTTAGAAATAAAGCGTTGAATCTACCTAGATCATACCTAAGCAATAGAATTCAAAAGGCAGAAGTTAACGTCTTTAAATCTGATAGATCAGGTGTAAAAATTGGCATTCCACAGGGTTCCAAATTAGGCCCTTTCTTATTCCTGGTATATATTTACAATCTTCTTGAATTGGTTTACAGTTAATAATCTTTTGTTAAACGCTGGTAAAACCAAGTGTATCAAATTCTCACTTCCAAATGTCAGGCTAGTTGAGACCAGTTTAATGTTTGACAACAGCACGTTAGAATTTGTAAATGATACGAAGTTTCTTGAAATAACCATTGATAGCAAATTGCAGTGGGGACCCCACATAGATAAATTAGCTGGTAAATTAAGTTCTGCGGCTTATGCTGTTAGGAACATCAGATAAAGCACGGATGTGGCTACATCTAGGCTATTTTAGTTACTTTCATAGTGTCATTTCCTATTGTATCTTGTTGTGGGGGAAAGCAGCGGATATTCAAACTATTTTTTTACTATTTTACAGAAAATAGCTATTCGAGCAATTTATAAATTAAAACGGGCAGACTCCTTAAGAGAGCTTTTTAAAGAAATTGACATACTAACTGTAGCTAGTCAATTTAATTTCTAAAATATAATGTATTTACGCAAGAACCTAAAAAGATTTTTCCAAACTTAGCGATAGCTGTAATGTTAACCTAAGAAATAATCACAAACTATGTGCGCCCCGGTTAAGACGCGCGAAGGTTAATAATTCTTTCAAGGGTCCGTGCATTCTCTACTACAGTAAGATACCTCTAAAGATTTTGAAATTGCCATTTGAACAATTAAAAACCCTGTTAAAGCGACATTGTCTTAAAAGGGATATCACAATGTTCAAGATTACTTAAATGACGGGACTGTATGTGGATAATGTTGGTCAACACAGACCTTGCTGTTAATAATTTTGTAATTATTTATTCCTGCTTATTAATCATAATAAATTTTTTTTTTCATATTTGTATTAGTTAAGCATAACCAAATTTTAAAAGAGATCTAAAAATCAATCTGTGGGAGTTTCTACACCCTGCTTCTCCCACAGTGGTGCAATGTAGAGAAGAGGCAAAAAATGACGTTTGCTAAGTATATATAAATATGTACAGTAATAAAGTACTTTGACTTTGACTTTATTGGACTGAGTAGTATATTTTCAACCGAAAATAAAAGACTGGTATCACTGAAAACCACATCTATTCCAAGTATAATAATTTTATGTAACTAATCCAAGAAAATAACTTATAAAAACAACGACGTAGTACACATATTATTTTCTTGAAACTTAAATGGTATCAATTCGTTTTTACGTATTGACAACACTGTGTTGGGAGGCCGGACCATACTGGACGAATGCGGCGAACGGAAGCGACTGGCTCAAACAAAATTTTTGTGTACGCACCAATAACGAAGGTTATCATACTCCATGTACAGAACCAGGTGAATATAAGAGTTTGTGTATGGTTTTGATAAATAATGCAGTCGTGTTATTTATTTAAATAATAATTCCACTCATTTGCTTTTACTACTAATTTTCCTTAAAAAATATCATAAAATGAATCATATAATCCATAGATCACGCGGTTATCCGCGTGATCTATGGATTATGTGATTCAATCATGGATGAAACGAAACGCGATTGAAAATGTTGATTGATCTATTTTGTGACGAATGCGGGTATTTACGATTTTCATACAAATTTTGACCCCTGAAGGTTACAATATAAACGATTAAAATTCCTGAATTTGGGAATTCCTGAAACGAGCAAAAAAATACTGAACTGCGCGACAACATTACTGATTTGCGCGACTAAATTACTGAATGGTTGAGCCACCGCTTATTGGCTAAATAAAGCCGCCCATGCTGCAATACTGCCTGGGCGAAGTCGGGAGCCAGTGTAGGTGAATCCCCCTTTATCCTTCATGTTAGGTTGAACATTTAAGAACAACCAAATCCAACGCTCGTTTTGTATTTTAAGTTTCAAGTAGGTTGCAGTTTTTAGATTTTTATTTGCGCAATTTAGTAATTATGCCACACGAAGTATTTCTAGTCGCGCTCATTTTTTGTCGCTATTCTACTGATTACTATCTAGTCAGGCAAACCAGTATGCCAAAATAAAACTCGATTGTAAGTCTTACGTTTAATTACTACCCTTTTATAATCATAATTTCGACAAAATATTGTATTTTGATGACATTTGTAAGTACCCAAAAACCATCAGCAGAAACGCTATACAACATCTCAGTTATAATAATAATAATAATACCTTGGACACTATTTACACACATTGATCTAGCCCCAAACTAGGATTCCCTGTATCTTGGGTACTAGACAACGGTACACACACTTATATAGATAAATATTATACTTAGATAGATAAATAACCATGACTAGGGTACAAACATCCGTTCTCATCAAAAAAATATTTGCCCCCACCGGGATTCGAACCCGGGACCCTTTGGCTTCGTAGGCAGGGACACTGCCGACTCGGCCATTCGGGTCGTCTGATAATGATGATAGAATTCAGAATCAGCAGTGCATTCTGTTGGTGGTACCACTCAAAACAATCCTTTCAGCGTACACTTGCTTGGGCGCAAGCGTGTCGGGCGACCTGCCAGCCAGTGATTGCGTTGGCAGAGCGGCCAGGTTTTTACACAATATGTGTACGGATTATAATCATTGCACTGTACGAATTGAAATAAATACCTCCCGATGTGAGCCGGGCGCGCCAAGAAACTGTGTTATGTAGCTTCGGAATAATTATCGTTGGAGGAGCCATTAATACTTATAGCTTGATATGAGTTATTTATTTATTAGTAGGCACATCAAAAGAATACATATTTTTACACACATAACGATCTAAACAATGACAAACACTGATACATAATCCTTTTATAGACATGCACATCATTTACAGTTTAATCACGCAACAACATTAACATAACAACTATAGGTATAGTTTTATTATTCATAACTTCTGTAATTAATAAATTTATAATAATAAGTATAAGCTTACTAAGGATTCAATTTATTTAACTGTACGTTAATTAGTTAAATAATAAGAATTTTTGATTTGATTTGAGCTTTATTATTCATAACTTATCAAATTAATAAATTTCCTATGATAAGCATAAGCTAACTAAGGATTAAATTATTTTAACTGTACGTTAATTAGTTAAATATTAAGAATTTTTTATTTGAATTTATTAAAGTGTCGTGGATAATATCTATATCGTTTTGAATAGCGCACAGCATATTATATGAATGAAACATTCGTGATAGTGGCGAGTGTTGGCTCAAGATGGTCCTGCATCGCGGTAAGGCAAACGTTTCAGTGATTGGAATTCGTGATATGTTATATGGGACGGAAAACTGTACCGCTGCAAGAAGATCACAGCAATCCATCGGACCATAAGAAGATCAGGTCATGGGCTTTCCGGCGACTGTTCAGCGAGTGCATCTCAAAGAAGGCAAGGCGCTGATCGTAGGGGCATCTGTGGGAGATCCCCCGTGCATTGTAAGCGAGGGCCCTGGTGAATGTAGTTAAGTTAAACCACCGCATAACTACAATAACCAGCCAAGTGCGATTTGGACTCTTGCGCGAAGGGTTTTGCAATACCGAACAAATAAACAGGTATGTCCTTAATTGTACCACATAAAATCAAAATTTCTTTATTTTCTTTAGGTAATCAATATTATTCTTAGAATACGCCATTTATGAGTTCCATACATGACCCAAACACGATGGTATCGCAAAGGCAAATTTATTTTGAATTTGGGAGCAAAATTAAAATAAAATAAAAATATATATAAGTATGATATGTATTTTGTGATATGTCAAATAATTTTGAAATACTTAGTTAAATACGATTTCTTCTCCGAAGCTGCTAAACCTAAAATTACGAAAAAATTATCAAAGTAAAAGTCCAAGTCAGTCTTTATTACTATAGAGATTTAAATATGTATAATCAATAAACGAAATTTTTAGGGTTCCGTACACGAAGGGTGCCGTACGGGAACCTATTACTAAGCCTCCGCTGTCCGTCTGTGCGTCCATATGTCCGTTCGTCTGTCCGTCCGTCTGTCCGTCGGTCTGTCACTTTCACACACATTCAATTCTTAAAACCCGTTTTAAGAATTGAATTTTTCTTAGCCATTTAGTTTGATTTGTTTATCAGTGAAAACTGGCCTATACCGATCTTATCGTAAAAGATCTTTCATTGTAGGTATTGAGTTTTGTGCTTAGTTATTTGTCATTATACGATTAATAATTGCTCATTCGAATTATAACAAATACCATTAAGTTTTTATCATATTTTAATTTATATCCAATAGTTCAATACTTTCATACTAAATACCAAAACTCTTTACCGGATAAATTTCCTGCATGCTCCCCCACAAGTGGGCCAGACTTGCAACCCAAGGTGCCTGATGATGGACATCGGCGTAGATGCAGGCCGAGACGTCACAGGCGCCTAGGCGGGACGACTTGGACAGGTTCTGTCCGGACTGGGCTGCGGTGACACAGGACAGGGAAGATTGGTTTGATATGGGAGCCCTTTGCCCAGCAGTGGAATACAACCGAGGCTTTATTTTAAAAAAGTAAAAACTTTTTACTCAAGTGTTCCGAAATTATTTTTGAAATCCAGGATTAGTGCTATCAGGCTCTGGAACAAGCTCCCCAGTACCATCAGGGATAGTCCGTCACTCAACGTTTTTAAGATTCGCTTGAAAATCATTACCTCTCCCTTCCATAGATTTATGTGTGTACGTTATGTATGTATACAAGGTGACATTTAATTAGCTGACCATATTTTGGGAAATGATACTACCCATCATTATGACCAACTTTCCTCAAGAAACATATGGTCGCAAACGAAAAAAATATTTGGGTCTCCCATAGTAACTTGTAATCAGCTGATCGGGTCAATGTACTCAGGGACGATTTTTTTTTTTCATTTTCGACCATATGTTTCTTGGGGAAAGTTGTTCATATTGATGGGTACTATAGCTTCCTAAAATATGGTCAGCTAATTAAATGTCACCCAGTATAATATTATATAAATTAGGTGTAGTAGTAGTCATATGTTTTGCAAATAGGTTTGACTCTCACAAGCCATTTTCCTTTCCTATCTGGGTTTGCTGGTAGAAATCTCTTTTATAGAGATAAGTGCGCCTCTTGTACATATATTTTTCTTTGTATATCTCTGTATGTTTGTTTTTGTGCAATAAAGTCTTCAGTCATTCATTCAAATCCTCGCAACAAGCGTTTCATTTGAAATATGACACAATACAGTTTGAAAAACTTTTTCTTTTCAATTTTCTGATTTGTCACACTAAAATGCCCCCTGAATACAACAGATTTTTGGTAACGTAACACGATCTTGTTTGGGCTACTTAAATACATAAGTATGCCAAATTTCAACATAATCGGTCCAGAAATCTGTCTTTTTGTATAATTTTACACATGGACGGACATACACACGAGTGATCCTATAATCGTTCCGTTTTTCCTTTGTAAGGTACGAAATCCTAAAAATATTAACTACATCTAATCTAAGCCATGACTATCTCAAAACAATTATCAAACTCAGTACATTTTCGTTGTATACAAACATCATGTACAGAAGTCTACTAATTGACTTTTGTCTATGATTCATGAGATAAGGTATCATGGCTCGGTCTAATCTTGGAATGGCACTAGAACCTATATGTTTTGTAAGTTACTTTACCCTCCGCAACAAAATTAAATGACAACTGTTTATGTAGGAGAAGTAGCGGATCCAGGGCGGGCTAGGGGCTTAAGCCCTCCCCAAAATTGACTTAGTTCTTCGGTGACGAACCATAATAAACTTGATTATATTATAATTACATTGTTTAACAAGCATTATACTACCTACGGGTACCGAAAGTTCAATTGTCTTAAGATATTCTTAACTTTATAAATAAAATATTATAATTGACATATTCGCAGTGGGGGGGGGGGGGCATTCGAAAATCCAGGATCCGCCACGGGAACGCATTTGAAAGGCGCTTCCAGTCCTAAAAATCTGAATCTGGAGTCGTTTTGGTAAGTTTGTTGCCGTTGAAGACCTAAATATGGATCCGAATAATCAAGCGATTCATTACATGGAACAAAGCGATGTTACTTAGCTCCGTTGGTGGAATATTGGACGAGGAAGATAAAGAGTCAGCAATTCTTTACGCGTATGAGCTTGCCTACTTACCCTACCCTACCTACCCTACCTACCCTACCTACCCTTCCTACCCTACATGGTAGAGAATAGCGGATTCTGATAAATTAACAAGTGCCTTTACCCTTAAAGTAAATTCTCAGTTATTTATTTTCTTACTTGCTTTCTTTATTTTTTATGATGCGTGATTTTGCTTCACTAGCCGAAAAGCATTTATCGTAGAATCCATTTGCACTTTGACTTGCAAGTAATAGATTCGGAGTCCGTGAAAAATGACTCCAATTAAAATATTATGCCAAGAAAGAAATTGATTACCGTCTAACGAAATCCTTACAACTGTCCAATGGACTTTTCCGTTAGAAGAAGGACGGAAACTAAAGCAGGCAGCGGGGGAGAAAGTAAAATAAAGAAAAGAAAGATATCAATTCCCAGGAAGCCGTGAAACGAAAATGAGATTCAAATATAATTCACCGTTCAGATATTTAATTATTAAATTGTTTGTAAAGAGAAGATAAGCTCAGGTCTGAGGAAAGTTGAACAAAAGTTTGACTTTGCGCGGGGGTTTCCAGCTCGATGGCTTTTACCTGACTATATCCAGTTAGGTACCTACTAGCCAAAATTAAAAATTCTCGCCACAATATTAAATGGACGTAAAGCTCACTTTTCATTATGGGATATAAATTACATTATATCCCATAGTGAAAAGTGAGCTTGAGTATGGGGTCCTTGTGTGACCTTGCAGCTCCGACCACACGTTATTAAGGCTACAGACGTGAGTCTTTTATATAAAATATCTGTCATGGAAGGCAATGAGGCTTAGAATGTGTAGGTCTTCGCAAGCACTGGAAAACTTGACAGGATTTGGAAAAGTACTTAATTTGTTTCACAGATCATAACATGCTCAGGCAAATCGTGCTATTGTCGTCCCGCTCCAAAAGATCTACCTTTAATTACAAAGAATAAACCTGACAAATTACAACCAATCATGGCACAAAATAATGAATTCGCACCCCAATAGTGACTTCACTTTTTGTTCGTTTGATTTTTGATATTACGCCTAAGTACAACGTAGTTTTATCGATACGTCATAATACTTGCGTTTGTATTAATTGAGAGCAAAATAAAAAATATAGATCATGCTATTAAAAAATAATTATTACATAATTATAAAACACTTCGTCCCTCCCACAACTATTATTGAATTCGAAAATTTGTAAGACACTAATTGTTTGTTGTAACAATCAAATTACTAGAATAAATAATAATAAACACGTACACACTAGCTCCTTATCCGTTTATGACCCGAATGTAGCTTGTGAGGTCTCATTGAGGAGAACGGGAAGAGATTTTTTTAATATTTTTCTGTGTGGAGAACATCGGCAAGTTTTCTTGGGGTTAATCGGGAACAATCCCTGATGATGATGAGGCGATATGACTCATTTTTGTATTCTGCTTTAGTATGAAAGTTCCGTTTGATTGCGGCTTTTCTGTTGGCGAATGTTTAAATAGTACATTTAAGATCTTTGCACTGTTTTACCGTCAGCAAATGACGCTGAGGTGTTTCAAAAGAGGCTCCTTTGCTCCATCTCTGCTTTCTGATCAACATTAGTCATCTATTTTTATAATTTCATTGTGCCTCTGTCACCACTTGTAAGTTAAGGCGTGATTCTATATATGTATGTATAGTTTCGTTTCGTTAGTTAATTTAGTTTTCATTTAGTTTAGGTTTTCACCTGCAATAATTTTTTTAGGGTTCCGTACCCGAAGGGTTCCAAACGGGACCCTATTACTAAGACTTCGCTGTCCGTCCGTCTGTCCGTCCATCTGTCACCAGGCTGTATCTCAAGAACCTAGCTAGCTAGAGAGTTGAAATTTTCACAGATTATGTATTTCTGTTCCCGCTATAACAACAAATACTAAAAAACAGGATAAAATAAATATTTAAGGGGGCTCCCATAGAACAATACCACATACAAACTTATGGATGCACCTGGTTACGTACATGGAGTGTGAAAGTAACCGCACCAATAACTTTGTAAACAATATTTTGCTGTGTAAAATCCAAACTAGTCACTCCACACCATCGCTTCCATTGAACGGTGGTACGGAACCCTTCGTGCGCGATTTAGACTCGCACTTGACCGGTTTTTTTACAATGTTCTAGACAATTTAGCTATCATACGTAATATATATGTGACCGTAAGATTGCCAAAACCGTTAGTTGATAAACTAACGTTTTTTTCCTCATTAGTTGTTCAACTATCGACAGATAGTAAACTGTAGCGTACTGCTTACTTTTAAACTAACGGTTAAATCCATTAAATAGTAAACTGGTTTAAACTTGAATTGCAAACGAAATACCTGTTATAAAATAATAATGTATATACTTTATAAAATAATAATCTTGCAATGCCCTTGCAGGGCGCATGTTTTGGGACTAAACCTTATTTTGTCATGTTTGTACCACATGTAAGCGATGAATAAATGATTTGGTTACCAGGGCAAACATTGCGGTAATTTAGGCAAAGACTAGAGTCTTCGTGTTAGGTTGACATGTAAGAACAAAATAAACCTAAATTCTAAGCCCTGTCGGTCTGGTTTACTATCTATCGATAGTTTATCAACTAACGCGTTAGTTTCTCAGCTAACGGTATCGACTATCTAACGGTAACATATATATAAACTAAACTAGACTAGGTGACAAATTTCAATCAAATCGCTGTCGGGCGGGAGGGTGCCCAAGACGCTGGCACAGTTACCTCGCTGTATTAGCATTGCGTTGAGCAAGGCATCGGCCAGCTTTGCGGTCCCCTGACGCTTTGACGAGCCGCTTAGACATGTCTTTGAGGACTCGTCGAGCGTCAGTCTCAAAGCCTAGCGGCAATAACAAGTACGCGTCGCTGTGTGTGGCGTATTTGCGCCGTTTGAGACCCTCCGCCATTGCCGCCGCAGTACCGGCTGTGGCCGAGCTCACTGGCAGGTGACACGGTGCCGGAGTATCTACGCAGGTCGCGTCCCACACCAGCGAACTACTGCTCTATCAGGGAATGAGCGACATTCTTCTGGCGTGTTGTCATCATCGCGCGACAGCCCATGGGGCTCAAGTATTTTCTTGAATTACCTAGAAAATTGTATTTATAGGATACAGAATTAATAATATAATAATACAACAGAATTATTAGCTTTACACTAAAGTGCAAATACATTCAAAATTTGTTTTCACCTCCTCCTTACATAGTCTTTTGAACGTCTTCACATTTACAGTGCAACGAAAACGGTATTATATTATGGGGTGAATGTGATAACAATTTACTACAAATATGAATGGCCTTCACTATAATACTAGGTTAAAACTACATATAAAGACTTTAGGTACTAGATGCCTATCGGAATTCAAAAATCGCACATCGTGTTCTGAAAAATTCTTTCAACTCTATTTAGCCCCGCGCACATCCGATGCGCTAAACTAATTGCGGTTAGCTCGCCGAGAGCTGGTTTATGGCCGGCACTTACTCAGCTTACTGGTAGTTTCATCAGTAGTTAGTCCTTTAATGTTTCATGGTGGAGCAGTAATGTGACACGATCATAATTTGACGCCACATAAACTTGTTGTAAACCGGTTTAATGTGCTTTTTATCGGTTTACCCTAGAAACAGTGATATAATATCAGTATATTTTATTGTTACTAGGTTAATTGGACTAGAATTTTGTTATAACGTATTGGATTTATCCTTACCGTGTATCACAGGCACAACTGAACATTATACAATCATATTATTAATAAATTTATTCATACTACATTGACTTAATCCAGAAAAAAAATACATTATCTTTCAGATTTCTAACCGTGTCTTTTAACTATCCTTTCCAGCGTTTCCGACAAGAATCGTGGAAATATAAAGATGCTTTGTTTCGTTAGTCAACTCCTCGTTTCAACGTAGAACCAGCGCCGTAAGAACATTTGATCATAGGTAAAAGCGTTGTGAAATATTTAAATGCGGGTAAAAAGGCCTGAATAAGTTAAACCCCACCACGCCTCCAGAGAAATCAAGGGAGGACGCGAACACCTCTCTCTCCCTAACACACAGACTCAGGTGATGTGCATGATCTGTGTGGTCTTGTTTTATGAAAATACTTACAGTTAGTAATGCACAAATGCACCTTTAACAAATTAGGTAGGCACCTACGATAAATGAGGATTTAGTTTTAAAAAACATTTTGATCACAATAATTCCTAAAACATCGTGAAGAGGTTTTCCATATTACAGTTGAGGCGATGGATTCCCTTGTTCTATTTCGTCACTATTTTTCATAAGCAGCTTTCAAACAGAAAAAATCCTGTTTGATAACCAGGCAATTCGGCAGGGTATCCTTCTCCATATCGCAGGAACATCAATATGTTCATGTCATAACGGTTTGCTAACAGAGCTGGTAATTTTGACAGCTGTCACTATTAGTCGTCAATATTTTTAACAGCTGTCAAAATCATTGACTACTGTTAAAATAGTGACAGCTGTCAGAAATCCAACAGATACGATCGGATCCGATTCGGATCGTAATCCGATGTAGAGGCCTTAAATGTGGCCACTTATGTGCCTTCCCACCCCGTGCAAAGAAACACTTAAATGTCATACTTAATTCACGACCGGTTTAGCTTAGCGGGGTGACTCTGGTACGAAGCCGTCGGTCCTGGGTTCGAACCCCGGTAAGGGCAAAAATACTTGTGTGATGAGCATGAACACTTTGTTTCTTAGTCTTTGATGTTTTTTCTGTATTTTTAAAAATAATAATAATAATATATCTTTTATTTCAGAACACAAAAGGTTCCACATTTTGTTGTTTGTTTCAGATGTCTTTTCGGACAATAGACCTAGACACTATGCCCTATGATCAGCTGGTGGAGTTGATCGAGGGTATAGGTGATGATCAGGCCGAAAATTCTGATATAGGGGGGGACTCCGATCCTGACGATGATCTACCACTGAATATTATGGCAAGAGGGTTGTCAGTTGGGAATGAAATTCTTTGCGTCACGCCTCCTCATCACTCACCAGCTCCGAGCATCAGTGGTTCACCAGCAGTGTCACGAGGACGAGGCGAGACGAGACGAATAATACCCACTGAATTAGTTTATCGTAAGACTGATTATGCTGTAATATATACCTAAAACTAAGACTGTAAGAAAAGGGAAATCTCGCAATGATGATGGTGTTCGTTAATTATTGAATTAGTAAATCGTAAGACTGAATATGCTGTAATAGATACCTAAAACTAAGACTGTAAGAAAAGGGAAATCTCGCAATGATGATGGTGTTCGTAAATTATTGAATTAGTAAATCGTAAGACTGATTTTGCTTGAGACTAAAGTCCTAAAGTTGTTGATTTTGTAGTAAGAAATACCTAGATATGCTATGAAACATTCTAACAAATAGTTATAGTTTGTCATGAGAGCTTTTTATTAGTTTTTTATGAAAAAAATATTATTTAGAAGTGATTTTTTGTTACATTTATGACACGAATATGTCCATTTTGTTATCATAGTACAATTCGTACTTTTAATTATTAACATAATTATTGGTTTTGTGATTAGAATAAATAATACTGGTCAAATAATGATTTAGTTTTATTAACAAACTTTATCCATAAATGGTCATGGTTCCATATGAAACCACCAATCTTTTTCCCTGAATGGTCATGGTTTCAAATGAAACCACCCCCTCCAGCCAAACCCGAAAGAGTCAACTGGTCAAAATCACACTAATTCTAGTTCTTATGGACCCCTGAACCTATCCCGATACCAAAAATTCAAATCCTCCAAAAAAAAATGTTTGCCCTATAAAGGGTTAAATAATACAAGCTTTTGTAAAATATTTTTTTTATTCAAATACAACTTAAAACATATCTAATTTTTAACTAATTTTTTTTTCTTAATGTAAAATGCCATATATTATTTAATTCGTATTACGAAAGAGTGATCGCAAAAAAACGTGGAAAACGTTATATTTTTCCTGAAACATTTAAAATGACATTAATAATTGTTAATTATTACAGATTTTTCTGTTCAGTAACTTAAAAAAACACGCAGGGCAGTTTAATCCCTTAATGATTTTAAATTTTCAATCTTCTGCAAGTACTCAATTATTGTAATCTCCCTCTCGTTAATTTTTTTTAATTTTGCTCTGCATTTTTTATCAAATGTGGCATCACTTTTATTGTTGTCCTTCTTTATTTTAAACAGAAACCTCATTATTGAGCGTTTATGTGGCATGCGTGTATTTAGACGCCTGTGCCAAGCTTCCACTGCGTTGTTAGTTCGGTGACGCTGGCCTGCACAGGATATTTCTGAAGGCGGCAGTCTCATCCATTGTCTCTCAAAATAACTAATGAAACTATCCATTTCAGGACAATTGGGTGCAACACCCTTCACAGTTAGCCATGCTTCTTGTATTTGCTCTGCAGGTATGTACGGCAAATTTGATGTAAACTTCGCAATCTTAACTCCGCCACGTGTGCTAGTAAGTCGAAGTTGCTTTGCGTGCTTCCAAATAGCGCGATTAAAGTGATAGTAGCAACCGGAGAATGATGCAGTAGGAAAAACTTCTTTAAACGCGTTTATTACGCTCAATTCATTATCGCACTTAAACTTTGTGAGCTTTGCACCAATGACGTCACGTATTATTGTGAAAAGTGCACGGTAAGTTTCTTCGCGTTTGTTGGGAAGTAAACAATATAACACTGGCACTACATTCGTGCTTTCATCGGTGCTGTTTAGATCTAGATGGACCGTAAAAAGTTGACTGAACGGCTTCGGTACACGCTTAAATGTGCCATCCCCGAAAAACAGATGACCGTCACGAGCACCTTTTTATCATCTTTATACGGCAGCATTTGCTACTAAATATGAATATTTTATCGTTTTCACCAATTCAGCAATAAAAAAGTTCTCAGATATAATTAGTTGTATTTTCACATCTTTGGGGTGCAAGAACTGCAATTTTTTGACTTTAAATAAGCTCGCCTCGCTCTAAATAAAGTAAATTTAATCGACTCATATGGTCGTGCACAAATCATTAAATCAGGAAATTGTGCCTGGCATGCGATGCTGCCAGGCACAATTTCCTGCTATCTATGCTATCTTCGTAGTTTTTCTTAACAGATTTCATATTTTCGCATACTTTTTTTTCGCGTACTGCAATACCAAATCGTTTATATATTCAGCCTTATTTTTTCTACAGGAGTGTGAAGATTGCCGGACAATCGCAGTTTTTTGCCTATCGAATGTTAGCGATGCACTGCATTCCTTACGCTTCAGCATCGCCACAGAGAAGCTCCGCTGATATTGTTGCTGCACTTATTATAACAGTAGCCCTTAACAACCAAAGCCTGACTGCCTTTATGACTTTCAACAAATATAAAGTCTTCCATGTTAATTTCTTCGATAAACACATTATTTACTTTAATAATATTATTGAAAGAAAACTCAATTGACAGTTAAGATTGTTGAACAAAAAGTATATTATCTTTGATTTTAAGTGTCCAGCAACTCGACTTTTAAGTTTATTTATCAAAGAGTTCCTTCACAAACTACATTTGAGTTTTTCTTGTCATTCAACCATCTAGTCGTTATGCCATTTTTAATGTTTGACGATATGCCTACCTAGTCGTTTTGCTATTACAACATTTTGATATTAGGGCGTTATACAAACAAGACGTAATAGAACTAAGTCTAATCTTAAACCCGGGCATTCTACTATTAAGACGTTTGTACAATTAGACATTTAGCTACCAAGACCTTATGCAACTAAGAAGTTTTGCTTATAGAGTCGTTATGCAATATAGTCCTTACGAACCTAACCCAAATTTGGTACTTAATCTATGTTATTTACTTATTACACTTAATTCTAATTCATATAAATAGGCCTGTCTGTGGCACGGCTCACTTTTCCACACACTTTCAGAGTGCCAGTTACTACACTCACCCAGTGTTGGAGTATAGGCCTGTCGAGCCGACCCGCAATGACCTCTAGGATGCTGTTGGCGCTGTTACGCGTTCTGCTGAGTATTTATATATATATTTATCTCTATTAAATATATCGTCGTCTAATACCCATAAAACAAGCCTTTTTGAGCTTAGTATGGGCCTGTTCGATTTGTCTAATTTTTTTTATTATTATTATCATACTGTTGACGTCACTACCCGAGAGAGAGACAGTGCCAGCATGCCTTTGAGCTATCGTTGTTTCACCCGGGCCAGAGACTGTCTATGGCTCTTTGAGAGCGCATGAGAGTAATTTAGTTTTCAGCTCTATAAATCGCTTTGTTGAAACAACAAAAAATGGCCGAGCTACGAGACACAGTTTGGAATACATCAGCGTGCCCGGATTATATTGCAGACCTAAATGCAATTCTATGTAAATCAGGAAAAAGTATCGGATTAATCCTTCTGGGCCATGTTTGTTGTGTATATAGTGTGTGTGTGTGTGTGTGTGTGTGTGTGTGTGTGTGTGTGTGTGTGTGTGTGTGTGTGTGTGTGATAATAGCTGTAATAATAATAATAACCTCAGACACTATTTACACACACTGATCTAGCCCCAAACTAGGATTTCCTGTATCTTGGGTACTAGACAACGATACACATACTTATATAGATAAGTATTATACTTAGATAGATAAACCATGACTAGGGTAAACATCCGTTCTCGTTAAACAAATATTTGCCCCCACCGGGACTCGAACCCGGGACCTTTGGCTTCATAGGCAGGGCCACTGCCGAATGGGCCATTCAGGTCATCAAGGTGTACCGGTAATAAGTGGTTTTGTTAAATGGTCTTCTTAGGGAATATCTTTATTACTGTATTAGCTGAGCCGGTGAACTTCTTCTAAGTGATATGGTACATACCGGAAGGGTCGTGTTGGCAAGAAAATTAGTAATAAAAATATTGGTCGTTAAATAAGTCGTTAGTAATCATGTCGGTAAGTGAAAGAGATCCTCTACTAACGCCACCTATTCTTTGCGTAGTAACTATATGCATCGGATAGGAAGGTTTCTTGATAAAATTTCCTGTCATGACTTGGTTTACTGGAAGAAATATCTTTTTAGAGATAAGCTCGTCTTTGTACATATGTTTTCTCTTAATGTATCTTTTTTAAATAACTGTGTTCAATAAAGAATTATGAATTATGAAGCTGAGAGTTCTCCACTTCCCATACAAAAAAAACGTGTATTTTTCGCTTTTTCTCTTCGTTTTCCCTTATTTTTGTTTTTACCTTTACCTTCCCCGGACCTCAGTCGTCAGTCAGTCTTAGCCTGAGCTAATGGATGTGAATAGGAATTATTCAAACTGGGCAGGTAATTTTAGAGATTTCGTAAGACTAACGTAAAGCGATTAATGTTATAGGTATAAAAGATAATTATCACTCCCATAAAAGAAAAGAAAACTGTTACATGAAGGGTTCCGTACCATCGTTCAAGACAACATAAGGACAAAATAAAAAGCGGTCAAGTGCGAGTCGGCCACCGCGCACGAAGGGTTCCGTGCCACCATACAATGCGGAGTGAATAGTTTAGATTTTACATAGCAAAATGATGTTTACAAAGTTATTGGTGCGGCTACTTTCATACTCCTTGTAGGTAACCAGATGCAGTTATAAGTTTGGGTTTACAGATAAATAAAAAACCTTGCCAATTCCCGGTAGGTTTTCCTGTTATTTTTGGCTTAAGTTCTATATTCTGTATTTTTTTCATAATTTTAGAATGAAAAGAAAAAAGAAAAATAAAAGTAACAAACAGTGAAAAAAAAATTCTCCTTACGCCCATCCCATGTGACGGTAGGGAAACAGCCAATTCACATATTTCGACTAAGATGTAAAGTTAGCTTGCAGAGTTAGGGCGTCTAGAGTTAGAAGCTTGGCCCTACAAGAGATCTGATAACTTTTTGACAGTGCGAGCCTTTATAGTCTCGTCTTGGCAACATTTTACATGAAATTGTTTTTGGTGGGATTTCACTTCTTTTTGTAAGTTGCCTAAGACAATTTTTTTTTTTGTCTTTCTTTTTTTGGGGTGTATTTCTTGCACATCATAGGTTCCTTTTTTCATAGCCCACTAGTTGACATCTAGCCAATTAACATCAAGGGATCAGTGGCATACAATACATACATAATTAACGAAGTACATAAGTGTAGTAATATTATTCGTATTATTATGTACTAATTCTGAAACCTGACTAGAGCCGTATCCCCTACTTTGACGGGTTGAGGGATGTTTTTTTTAAAGCCTGAAAAACGTATTTTTTATTTGTAATATACTTCAACAAGAAGTCTGTGTACTTGTATAATTTTCATATCTCTAGCATAAAATTATGTTTGTGTGAGAAAATGTATACAAACTTATATCCCCTAATTTGAAGGGTGGGGAGTGATTTACTTTAAGTCCTGACACATTTATTTTAATATTTATAATGAGGAGTACCTATATTAGGTCCTTACATATGAAATTGGCGTTTTGTATGGAAAAATTGAAGTTAACTAAATTTTCAGTACAAGCATTTTTGTATTTTTTTTAGGAATGACAGATCCTAATTTTATAATCTTTGTATGTATGAATGAGACAACATTAAGCTAACAGAAAATTTTATATAATTTTTGAAAAGTGTCAGCTGTAAAAATATACTACGAATATTATTATGACAATGGATGACATTTAGGAGGCACTGATTTTGAATATAACATTTTAGTTATCAAACTGAAAATTAAAAGAAAATTTAATAAGTAGATGTAAAATATTGAAATTAATTTTAAAACAATAAAAAAACTGGAAATAGCTACTGAATTACTCGAATTATGAACTCCTGAATCTGGAAGAAAAATTCACCAATTTCATAGGTAAGCACCCAATATAAATTTTCAGACCTCAAGCATCAAAATATGCGGAAGTCTCATACAAAATTCCATCCCCTAGTTTACGGGGTTGGAGGGCAACGACTCCAAGTTTTAGTTTTTTTTTTGTTATTTATGTACCAATACTAGCTTACAAACCAAATTTCAGCTTTCTAGGTCTTGAGGAAGTACCCTAATAATTCTGATGATCATCAGTGAGTCAGTGAACACATCGGGATATTTTAGATATCAATCAAATCTTAAGTGTAAGAAATATGCTATTGAAACGTTTAATGTATATTCAGCCCGCTATTAATATCGTGTCCTGAGAAATTTGTTCAACTGAATACAAACCAAAGTTGTGAGGGTGTTTTGTATGGAGAAGTGAAAAATAAAGTTGCTCAATTCAAATGGTTTTAAAGTAAAAGTTGTTCAGAATGATGTCCCTAACAACATCTTAAAATATGAATATACCTTTATATTACACTCTGTATTATTCCCGAAGAGAGTTTTCCAATTACACATGTAAGACATCTAGTTATTATTGTTCGGCGAGTACACTTCACCCGAATCTACTATAAACAGAAATATGTGAGAATGTGAGCTCCGTGGTCAAGTGGGTTTCACGCTTGCTTCTCATGCAGGGGATGTAAGTTCGAACCCTGGTGCTGACCGTGCACCAATGAGTAAGTAGCCTCTGGAATGTCCCTGTACAGCGAATCTCATGGACCCTAACGCGTCCAAGGTTCTGGCGAAAATAAACTTTCAATCGACTTGCGTTAGGAATTTGATAAGTTGATAAGGTTATTTTATTAGTTTCCTAACATGTTATATACCATAATAAATATTATGAAATTACCTATCTTGTGATGTATAGTACTCACATGTTATAATAAAGTTGATAAGGCTTTTCATCGATTTTTTTTTACTAAATAATACGATAAGAAATTTATTAAGCAAAAGATTCATGAAAAAACCGCTGGAACCGGACCCCTGCCACAATAATGGGCTGGCTACGAGCAAAAATTCAAACCGCCATCATCAGGGCTAGCAGCATGTGCATCCGCGGCACCCGCCATAGGTGAAATCGCACAGGCCTATATGAGGATGGAGCGGCAGTCCCACACGTCTTGAACTAGAATGAATATCTTATTTATATTCTCTGTACGCTTTTCATCGATTGTTTGCAGAATCCATTATTTGACACTGACACCTCTAATTATATTTCGTTCTTACGGGCCAAACACAAAACTTACACTATTTTCCATTTTTCACATCACCACTATTAATTTCTCGAGCGATAAGATGTATTATTTTATTAGAAAACACAGTAATTACTTCACAATAAATAAATATTGACAAACATAAAATGTAAGTCTGCGGCCGGTCGCCTGCCCAAAATGGCGACATGGCTTGGTATTTTATTTATTTTGATAAATAGGCTGTCTCATGTCAGTTCCAAACATATCACACGGTTGCCAACTAAACTACTCATAATCTTAGAATACTTCCGGGAACGTTCTGAAACTTGGTGAATATTCATAAAACGTCGAAGTTTGCAATACTTTCTATGCGCTTATGCAGCGCACAGGACGCTAGCCGCCCAAAAAAGTTATGCGCTTATGTAGCGCATAGGACGTTTGACGGGGTAGTTTATCCTGAGTATGAGTAATGACGTTCTATCGGTGATGGATGACCTCTTAGGTGCTGCGTTAGTCGCTCTGCCTACTATGCGAGAGCTCACGGGTTCGATACCCGGCTGTGGATAAAGAAAAAAAAGACAGGTCAAGACCTGTCTTTTTTTTCTTTATCCACCGCCGGTATTATCCATCCGGTCCAAGGTATTATCCAAGGATAATACCTTGGACACTATTTATACACATTGATCTAGCCCCTAACTAGGATTCCCTGTATCTTGGGTACTAGACAACGATACACATACTTATACATAAATATTATACTTAGATAAATAAACAACCAAGACTAGGGTACCAACATCCGTTCTCATCAAACAAATATTTGCCCCCACCGGGACTCGAACCCGGGACCCTTGGCTTCGTAGGCAAGGTCACTGCCGACTCGGCCATTCGGGTCGTCGTCGTCGTGATGTTTGACCTCGCTGTTTCTTATTCCCACGACACAGGGTATCCTAGTGTGAGGCCAGAAGAAATGTATGTGCCTGTATTTAAATGTTTACGTTTCTGGAAAACATCGTGAGGAAAACTTCTATCTCCATAGCTGCAGCGGTGGGCGTCACGCAAAATGGAGTAATGAATACCTGACGAAAAAGTGGGCACAATGGTGCTCTGCCACCTCGTAGGAGAAAAGTGACACTATGTATGATTGTATAAGTATGTACTCGTATTAAACTATAATAAACATAAACATTTACATACAGGCACATACATTGCTTCTGGTCCCACACTCGGATACAATGTGTCGTGGGAAACAGAAACACCGTCGTCACACACATAAAAACATCCAAGACCCGGTTTTTTTTTCTTTACCCCCAGCAGATTTAATATAATGTAGTAAATGAAATTATAACGAGGTCTCTCTTCTTTGAAAAATAATTTCGCAGCAACTTTTAAATAGTTTTCAAATAAAATCTTGCATTTTAAAATGAATACTTCAGTGGAATAAACGGAAAAGCGATAGTAGAGCCAAACTCGAAGTCATTAATTCTGCGAAGAAGAAATTAAAATCCGATACGACACAAATTTTCCTTCTTTGAGCGTGTATTGGAAAATATTTACTTAGTGTCCAAATGAAAAAGAACCCTGTTGTGCATATACTTAAAGCCTAAACTTAAGCGATATGCTGGAGAGCGAGAGTCTTACTTGAGAATCGTCGAGCAACGAAAAGTTCTCAATTTAATTTGCTGAACACTTGGCAAGATTTTTTTTCTTATTTATCGCCCTTTGATTAGATAGAAATAAAATGTTTCTGTTCTTTTGTCTTAAGACGTAGATTCTGTTTTGTATGAATATTGAATAACGTTTTGGTTTCATTTTGCTTTTTAATAATCCTTTTTTGTTCCAATACATAATTGAACTACTAAGTTTGTGCCTTTGTGTAAAAAGTTGTTAAAGGCTGGTATTTAATCGCACATCAAAAATATTGATTTGCGCAGCAAAAAAGGATCAGCAAAAACACTTTTTTTGTTTTAAATATTTTATGAGTACTTAAGTTTATGTTTTATGTATTTGTTGTTGTTCTGACATGTTAAGACACGATGGATAAAGGGGGCTTCGCTTCGCTCACCCTCTTTACCCTTCACCTGAGCTGCCGCAGCAAATATAAGGGATATTTGCTGCCCAAATCAGTATTTTTGATGTGCAGTTTAATATTTCCCGTTGTTAAATGTTCTTCTCTCTCTACATACAAACTCATACGAGTATATACTACTAGTAAATAGATAAACTGTGTAAGAAAAGTTGAACAAAATATCGATCTCCTGTCAAAAAAAAACGGTCGATTGCAAGTTATAGAGCTACTATCGCACAGTGGTATTAATGGTTATCATTAATTTTCCTGTGTGTTAAGATGCCAAAATATATTCACCATGTCTATTACCAGGTGCATTTATAAGTTTCTATGTGGTTTTGAGAAGAATAGTGCCCTCATTATTTTTCCTTTAATGGTATGTGAAGTGACCTTTAGTACTTTAGTTTCAGAGATAGGGGGGAAGGAAATTGTTTGCCTATTTTCTTAAAACTTCTTTCTTATAAGTATTTCAAACGATAAAATTAAAAAACCTAGCAACAAGCTCTTTTAAATGTATAAGGGTTTACGTAAAACTGTTTGGGTCACATAGATACAGTGTACCAAATTTCAAATTACTTTTACACACGTAGGTTGTGCAGACACATCAGTGATCCTGTGACGGTTCCGTTTCCTTTTTAATGTACTGAACCCTAAATACGGGCTGTGACTAGTATCATTATCATGTATCGACAATAACAGCTCCATGACAATTACATTACGATTACGGTCAACTTTAGATATCCAATATTTTGCGTTCGGAGAATATTTTTTTAGGCAATTATGGTAAGAATGAAGTAAATTGGTAAGCACAGTAATTACAGTGAAACGTGATTACGTTAATCAACAAAGGGAATGGGATTTCAAAATCGTCAGATATTGGATATCTAAAGTTGAACGTAGTCGTCATGTAATTATCATGGAGCTGTCATTGTGTACCGGAATCGGGCCCCAGGTTGTAACTGACGGGTGTAGTAATATTTTAGAGGGTCGTTGTCGTAAAAGTTGCTCAGAATGAAGTCCCCATTCTGATCAACTTTTACTTTGAAACCGATTTGATCCAAGCAACTTAATTTTTATTTCCCCATATAGTTTGGGCCGCGCGCTTAGCTGTTAACTGAACAATAAAGTTGCTCTGATCAAAACGGTGCCCTAGTGAATGTTGTTCATAAGGATGCCCATAACAACCCCCTAAAATATGACTACACCTTTTTGTTGCATTTTGTAACTTTTATTTGTGTTGCTTTATAAAGGAGTTGGGGCGCCGTCTGCGTGAAGGTGGTGATGACTACCGCTCCGGGGCATTCCTTATGCAGAGGATCTCATGCAGTGCAGCGGAGCAATGCCGCTAGTGTCATGAGGACCTTTGGAAGGGAGGTGTGCCGGCCCGTACGCCCGCCACAGATTACAGATATGCGGAAATATCTCATCACGTAGTATGTCTTATGCACGTCATTAATAACATGTACCAACCTAGTATATAAGTTAGGATTGTATTCCAATCAATAGACAATACTTTAATCGAGCATGTAGTGACAAGCCCTTTATTACGTCTCCCGTCGGGTCGGTTGCCACTCTGTCGGCAAAGGTGGTGTCCCGGGGTGGGATTATTTAGTTAGGTTATAGTCCTTATTGTATACTTATCTTATTTATGTTAAAGTTTAGTTTTAAGTTATTGACGAAGCTTCCTGCAGATTAATCGAATTGTAATTATGTTTTGTACATGTCAGTTCAATAAATGTAAATTTTGTAGTACTAAACTATGGAGTAGGTGATATTAATTAAAAAGGGCTGTTTAATCGCGCATTAAAAATACTGATTTGCACAGCAAAGAAGGATCAACAAAAACACTTTTTTTTATAAATATTTAATGACTAAGAGTACTTAAGACTATGTTTTTAAGTATTTTTTGTTGTTATTACATGTTAAACCTAACACGAAGGATAAAAGGGGCTTCGCATCCTTCACCCCCTTTACCCTTCATCTAAACTACCGCAGTGATGTGCAGTTTAATATTTCCCATTAAAAAGGTTTTTGTTCTATTTACTAGATATATAAATATAACAAAATATTGTAGTGTTAATACGCCCGATGAGGTCTTTTATACTATCTAGATTTTTTTTTTATTATATGAATGTTTTACCAGTTACGTGTAGTAATAAAATAATTATATTTTTTAACAAATATTATTGCGATAACCAGGCGGGTGATCAAAACAGAGCAACTAGCTAGGACGACGGTGAGGTCCTCCCTGCTATCCACAAACTGCAAACCTTCCCCGCTGACGTCACTTTGTCGCGAGCGCGTCATGCTCGTCTATCTTGTGGTGTCTTGGTGGGTCAAAATAACCCTGAAAGATACTTGAAGAGAAATTGAAAAATACTTGGAAATTAAGAAGCTAAAAAGGTAAAAACAAGTCCATTTCCATGTTTTTGACACAGTATCCTGAATTAAAGTAACCCACAGGGTCTGAATTGCTCTGTGTCGATTTAGCTTCTGAAGCAAACGATAATTTGTTCAAAAAAACGTGATAAGAGACGTATATTGGAAATGGCTATTGCAAGCTTGACTGTGACGAATGTTGGACTACTTGACGAAATCACAAGGTCAGATTGTTTTCTTATGCCCAGTAGGCGCCAGGTCAACCCTTGCTTGCACTTATAGTAAAAGTCATAAGTCCATAAGATTTTTAAGTTAGATTTTGAGAATGATCGATAGAGGGATGACAGATATTCGCCAGGTTTATAGTGGTTAGCTGAACACATTTGTGTTATGTTTCAAGAGAAAACGTGGAGGAAAATAATACGACAATCTGGGTGTTGCCACTTCTAGCTGGTCAACCCCTGATAAAGAAACAAAAGAAAAATTGCTGGAGACCGTCAAGCAAGAGTGCAAAAAGGGGTGTATTGCACATCTTACTTGGACTTTCAGGAAACTATAACAAAAATGAGAAGTACATAACTTACGGTGCTACTATGCAACCTTTATTAACGACCCGAATGGCCCAGTCAGCAGTGACGCTGTCTACGAAGCCAAGGGTTCCGGGTTCGAGTCCCGGTGGGGCAAATATTTGTTTGATGAGAACGAATTTTTGTACCCTAGTCATGGTTGTTTATCTATCTAAGTATAATATTTATCTATATAAGTATGTGTATCGTTGTCTAGTACCCAAGATACAGGGATTCCTAGTTTGGGGCTAGATCAATGTGCGTAAATGGTGTCCAAGATATGATTATGATTATTATATTATTCATTGTTGGCGAAATTGTTTATATTAGAGATTGCCTCAGGATAGAAAGTCTTGCTGCGGGCCCAATAGATAACTAGTACTGACTGTCTGTCGCGAGGATCCCTAACGGACGGCGATACGCTGTGCTGCAGACATATGACCTGGCTTCCGATGAACGACGAGTCTCAGGCACGCCTGAGATAGTCCATCTTCTTGCTCCAAGACAATCTTGAGGTCACTGTCAGGTCAATCAATGTCCGTTCCTTATTCTAATTATGCGTGGGTATTTCCCAGCAAAACACACAAATCTCACGCTACTATCAACCCTAGTAATCACGACTAATCAGCCCGGGGGCTACCGAACCCATAACAATCACAGGGCGTGTAAAAAACTCTTTAGCTTTACAGGAAATATTGTTTAATACACTTTGACCGGTCGCGGGGCTGACTCTCAGCCTTGTTGGCTTCTCTCGCTTTTGGAAGACGGATTTCGTCCCAAATTCCCGGCATGATTCAAAGGAACCTCAAAAACCCTCGCGCATATGGCGCGGAAAATCCAACAGGTTAGATAATTTTTCTCGATCTGTCAACGTGGCATGTTCAAATATCGTTCATAAACAAAAAACCACCGTTCGTTTTTTGTTTATAGTAATCGTGACAAAACCCCAATTAGGCACCAAAGGCTCACAAAGCAAGGCTGCTCAAAGCAGCCACAGTTCTGCAACAGGATTAATTATTGTGTAGCAGAGAAGACTGGAAAAACACAAAACTAATAAATAATTTAAACCATACATTTACTAACTAACCTACTACAATCTAATCTGTTTTGCATGCAGAAGTGAAAATTAAATTTATTCAGATCAAATTCGTTTCATAGAGAAAGTTGTTCAGGATGATGCTCACAACAACCGCCTTAAATATTACTACTTTTTTTGTTAAATCCTGTAAACAAGACAGTACTCTGTGTACAACATAATTGTGTTTGCCAGAACGAGATATTTTTAACCGGGCGTCTTCGTTTCAGGTTTGGGGAAAAATGCTTTCTTATGTCCGGATGTGTGCCCGGATTTTTCCTCTACAGGCCGCATTTCTCAACTGATTCTCCTGATTTTTTGTAAGGAGTTTCGATAATTAAATATATATTTTTCCATTCAGTTTTTAAAAATGTTTCAAAATTGCGGAGCTTTGAGGTTGAAAATGTGAAAAAATCCGCTGCAGCCCAAATGGTTTCATAGATTTTAACAAATGAGGTATTGTTAGATCTGTGGAGACCGTGAGTTTGACATTAGCTTTATAATTTTAGTAAAAAGTCAATAAGTTGGATTTCGGTTCGAAAAAGGTAGTTCACAAAGTTATTGGTGCAGCACTTTCATACTCCATGCAAAATGCTGTCGGATTATTAAAAACTTCAAGTGGTCGCGGGTGTGATGCGAATAGATGATAAAAAATTAAAAAAACGCCAATTTCCTACGAAGCTCCCGTGGTCCACAGACAGAACAACAGAACAACGAAACTGCTTTAGTTTCAAAGTCACAACAAAAAACCTACCAAAAACTAGCTTATTTTTCCGCAATCGATTTTCGTAATACCCAGAAACTTTTCATATTACTGAACTCGTTCTATAATTGAAAACAGACTAGACTAGCTTACAACTTGCCCATATAAAAGTTAGTTTAGTGAATACAAGACAACAGCCACTCAAAGTCATTCTGTCACTGTATCTCGCTCGGTAACTGACACTGCGTAATGCTGACGTAGCGTAATATTTAAGCAACACTTAATTTCAGCCTCATCAACTATGCTGATTTATGCTGGGTCAGTGCTAGCGAACTACTGAACAAACTCGAACGACTTCAAAATCTCGGGATTCGGATTATCTTCGGGCTGCGCAAATACGACCATGTATCAATAGTCAATAGTCAAAGTACTTTATTACTGTAGATATTTACATACACTTAGCAAACGTCTTTTTTTTGCCTCTTCTCTACATTGGACCACTGTGGGAGAAGCAGGGCGTAGAAACTCCCACAGATTTATTTTTAGATCTCTTTTAAAAATAGGTTGTGCTTAACTAATACAAATATGAAAAAAATAATTGTTATGATTAATAAGCAGGAATAAATAATTACAAAATTATTAACAGCAAGGTCTGTGTTGAGCCAGATTAACCCCATACAGTCCTGGCATTTAAGTAATCTTGAACATTGTAATATCCCTTTTTCGACAACGTCGCTTTAACATGCTTTTTAAATTGCTCAAATGGTTATTTCAAAATCTCCCGAGGTATCTTATTGTAGTAGAGAATGCACTGACCCTTGAAGGAATTGCTAACCTTCGCGAGTCTAAAACGGGGCGCACATAGTCCGTGATTATTTCTTAGGTTAACATTACAGCTGTCGCTAAGTTTGGGAAATGTTGTAAGGTTCTTGCGTACATACATTATATTTTCGAAAATAAATTGACTAGCTACTGTTAGTATGTCAATTTCTTTAAAAAGCTCTCTTAAGGAGTCTGTTCGTTTTAAATTATAAATTGCTCGAATAGCTTTTTTCTGTAAAATAAAAATAGTTTGAATATCCGCTGCTTTCCCCCACAACAAGATACCATAGGACATCACACTATGAAAGTAACTAAAATATACTAGCCTAGATGTAGCCACATCCGTGCTTTGTCTGATGTTCCTAACAGCGTAAGCCGCAGAACTTAATTTACCAGCCAATTTATCTATGTGGGGTCCCCACTGCAATTTGCTATCAATGGTTATTCCAAGAAACTTCGTATCATTTACCAATTCTAACGTGCTGTTGTCTAACACCAAACTGGTCTCAACTTGCCTGACATTTGGAAGTGAGAATTTGATACACTTGGTTTTACCAGCGTTTAACAATAAATTATTAACTGTGAACCAATTCAAGGTTAAAGACTACCATTAACATCATCAAAATCTCCTTTTTGTCTTTCAATTTTGAAGACCATTGAAGTATCATCAGCAAACAACACTATGTCAGTTAATTTCTCCACCATGAAAGGCAGATCATTAATATATACCAGGAATAAGAAAGGGCCTAATATGGAACCTTGTGGAACGCCAATTTTAACACCCGATCCATCAGATTTTACGCCGCCGAACTTCTGCCTTTTGAATTCTATTGCTTAGGTATGATCTTAGTAGATCCAACGCTTTATTTCTAACTCCGTAATGATTTAATTTAATTAATAGCGTATTATGATCAACACAATCAAACGCCTTCGACAGGTCGCAAAAAACTCCGATAGCATCCTGTGCGGCCTCCCATGCAGAATAAATATGAGAAACAAGGGTAATACCTGCATCCGTAGTCGATTTACTCCTAGTGAAACCATATTGTTTAGCGTGGAGTTGTTTTGTACGGTTGAAGTGTGAGAGCATTTGATTGAGTATAATCTTTTCAAATATTTTTCTTAGTGTTGGAAGAACAGATATTGGTCTGAAATTTGAAGGATCGCCCTTATCTCCCGATTTGAACAGCGGTATAAGTTTACTGTGTTTCATGAGGTCTGGAAAAGCGCCATCGTCAACACATTTATTGAATATATAAGCTGAGTGTGGGGCTATAACTAGAATTACTGAACCAATGACTTTGACTGATATACCCCACAGGTTTTCCGTATTTTTTAAGTTCAGTAATTTAAACGTTTTGACAACGTCCTGGGGATATACATGATGAAATTTTAAATATACATTACTGACGCTAGTGTTATTGTTAATAAAGTCTCTGCTTCAAATGGAGATGAATTTAGACGGTCCGTTGTGAGTACGGGTACATTGGTGAAGAATGTTTCAAAAGCTCGAGCAACATCAGCGTTGGATTTAACAACATCATCACCTAACCTATCACAACATCGCAAGGAGTTAAAGTGGCTGCCGATCCGTCTTCGCCGGGATTCTCACATTCTCAATTTCCTCTACAGAATTTTACGGAATCCACGCTATCCAGCTTTCCTACGAGACAATTTACAATTTCTTTCTTCCAGCAGGCCTCGGAGAACTCACGCATTATCTATGCTCACAACTCCACAGCATAACACCGCGTCCTATGAGCACTGGTTTAGACTCCGGGCGATTCGGTTGTGGAATGTCTCAATCTAAAAGTCGCATGAAGAAGCATTACCTCTCTCTTTAGAATTACAGGTAGTATGTAAGTATTTATTAGAACATTTATATATAATAGTAGTAGTTAGTATTATATTATAAGTATTTAGTATATAATTATAGTAATTACAGTGGACCCCTGGTAATCCGGCAAACATTATGCAGGGCAGTGTCGGACTATCGAATTTGTCGGATTATAGAGCACTGCCTAAGACCCCTATAGTCCGGATTTTTTTACGAAAGAGTACCTTGTAATCCGACAAATTGCATATCTAATGACGAGAGTCAATATATTATACGTACATATGTATGTACATACTTTGAAGTACAAATCAGACTTAATTTATGTAAGTCGAATTTAGTAAATTAAATAACAATTGAGAGCTTACGTTTTATTATAAAAATAAGCATAAATGCACATACATACATATCTACCAAAATAATCAAGAATTATTAATCAAAATCATGTAGTGAATACTATATCAAATTATGAAGCTTTGAAATATTCATCAATTTTTTTTTGTTTAAGGTTGTTATAACGCGAGATCAGAGCTTTGTCCCTCAGTCTTCTCAAAAGTAAAAGTTCGTTGTAGGATGTACCATTCTCTACAGCCCATTGTAAACCTAGCTCAAACGCGTTAACTGCGTCTTGATCTGTGACTTGTGGAGCAGCCGTACCGCTATCACTAGTAGTCAAATTCAAACTAAGTAAAACAATGCATACGCGTCGAGCACAATAGCGGTGGCGCGTACGAGTTGTGACCTGTTCAAACTTGCGTGATCTATACTAAATACATATTAGCAAAGATTGTCAAACATAATTCTGTCATGTCGGATTACAGGGGGCGCCGGATTAGACAGGGGCCGGATTACCGGGGGTCCACTGTATATATTTTATTTCATTTATTAATATTTATGTTATAACTCGTTTATTTCGTCATATTGTTGTACACACAGGTCTGCCCCTGCTCAGCAATCAACCTTTCCCACTTTAACCTGGTTTGCTGGAAGAGATCTCTTATTAGATATAAGATATATAGAGATAAGCTCGCCTTTGTACACTATTTTTATGTAACTCTTTTTTTATATCATTTGTTTGCAATAAAGAAATTATGAATTATGAATTATGAATTGAGCATTTCTTTACGCTTTCGACCATAAGCTGTGCATTATGTTGGGTTATCCATACAGTTTCTATTATGAGCCACAATATTATCCCAAAATCTTAGTCGTCTATTCTATTATTATTTGCTTGTGGGTGAAGTGAAGCCGATTTCCCCTAAAATAAAGCCAATAATACCTCGGTTAGAATGTGAGTAAGTTATAAGCGATTGCGATCATTCTTGAAATAGAAGATACAGTTCGCTTCAAGTTTCTTTGACTCTGAGCATGCTGGTCACCTTTCTCTCTCAACGCACCTTACTCTATGCAAGAAAGAGAGGTCACAGTCTCACAGCGCGCTCAGAGCCAAATAAATTTGCTGCGGCCTCTACCTTTCGGAGTGGTAGTACTCGCAGCACCTACATTTGTGGCTTTGCCTACCATGCGAGAGGTCCCGGGTTCGATCCCGGCTGGGGTTAAAAAAAAACCCCAGATCTGGATGCTTATGTCGCAGTTAGTTGGTTTAATCAGACTCTTAACTAACTCTCTAGACCGCTAATTAAATGCCGATGTTTAACCAAGTCACTAAAATTCCGTCAGACAAGTGAGTGAACGAAATGTTTAACGAGTTGTCTAAACGTTCCTAGGCAACAAGAAATATACAGTAGTTTTTTTTATGTGTACTTAAGTTTATTTAAGTTTGTTTTAAGTATTTTTGTTGTTCTAACATGTTCAACCTAACACGAAGGATAAAAGGGGCTTCGCTTCGCTCACCCCTTTTACCCTTCACCTGAACTACCGCAATGTTTTGCCCTGATATAGCTGTGCAAATCAGCTGTTGTCATGGCGCCTTGAAGCGATTGACCAAATATCTTGTTAGAGAAAATCAACCTTTGTACTTCTCTTATCCATTTATTATATTAGTTTGTGCGACAAAAGTCAAAGAAGAAGAAGGTGAAAATCGCTTTCTTCTGAGGTATTGAACCAGACCAAATCCGATCGCAGATATCGGTCCTCAGTAGCCCGAGGCAACGAGTGGTTAACTAGTGCAAACACAATTACTGCGAGTGTGCCCTGGCCTGGCTGCGTGCGTGCGATCCCAACTCACACAAACCGCGCTCTATCTCCATTAACCCACGGGGAACTGCTGCTATAGTTCATATACAATCATATTGACATTTGACGACCTCTGTGGCGCAGCGGTTGAAGCTGTGCCTACCATGCGAGAGGTCCCGGGCTCAATACCCAATACTCAATCATTTATTGCACTCCATAGGTTTACAAAGATGGTAAAAACAAATTTAATAAAGTACCAAATATGGACCTTGGCATGGGCGTGGCATTGTAGTCTCCTCTAGAAGGACACTTGAAGTTCGATTCCCGGCTGGGGGCAAAGGAAAATAAAAAACCAGGTCTTCGATGTTTATAAGTGTGTGACGTCGATGTTTCTGGTTCCAACGACGCAGGGTATCCTAGTGTGGGGCCAGAAACAATGTATGTGCCTGTATGTAAATTTTTATGTTTATATGTTTGTTTATAAGTGTATAGACCATTTAGATACATACAAACATACATTTTCAAAAGTCCATTTCACGTGGTAGGGGGCTAGCCCATTTTTTCACATTTCTTTATTGCACACAAAACTTACAAAAAAACAGTAGTTACATGAAAATAGTTTATAAAGACGAGCTTATCTCTAATAAGAGATCTCTTCCAGCAAACCAAGATGATATGGCAAAGGTTGATTGCTGAGCAAGGGAAGACCTATGCGTACAACAATATAAGGAAATAAACAAGTACTTACAATAAATAAAATAAATAATATAATAACTATGATAATATACTTAATAAGGGAAAATATTTATTAAGGATCTGGGGCGCCGTCTAAGGGATAGAGGTTTTGACAACCGCTCTGGGGCATTTCTGATGCAAAGGATCTCCCTGGCGGTGCAGCGGGGAGATGCTGCAAGCGTCATGGGAACCTTCGCCTCGGCAATGTCCCGGGGTGGTTTATTCGGGTAGTTGTTTCTTTTAGTGTTTCTATTTTATTTTTAATTCATATACTTAATACTTATAATAAACCATATATACTAATAAATACTTACATGCATAATACATATAACTCAAAAGGGAGAGGTAATGCTTCTTCACACGACTTTTAAATATATTCAGAGTTGGACTGTCCCTGATGGTGCAGGGGAGTGCATTCCACAACCGAATGGCCCGAAGTCTAAACCCGTGCTCATAGGCCGCGGTATTATGCTGTGGAAGGTGAGCATGGAAATAGCACAAGTTCTCCGAGGCCTGCTGGAAGAAAAAAATTGATAACCGTCTCGTAGGAAGGTTGGATAGCGTGGATTCCGTAAAATGTTGTAAAGGAAATAGAGGATGTGAGAATCCCGGCGAAGACGGATCGGCAGCCACTTCAACTCCCTGCGATGTTGTGAAACATGGTCGTATTTGCGCAGCCCGAAGATAAACCGAATCCCGAGATTTTGAAGACGTTCGAGTTTGTACAGTAGTTCTTCTAATGATTGCACTGACCCAGCAAAAATCAGCATAATCGATGAGGGGTAGAAGAAGAGACTGGTCGAGACTGATTTTGGTCTGTTGAGGCAAAAATAACTGAAGTTTCCTAAGTGAGTGAAAAGTAGAAAATACTCGGCGACTGACCTCATTGACATGTGATGACCAGGACAGCTGGTTGTCGAAGATAAGACCCAGGTTTTTAGCTTTATCGCTATATTAGTTTGTAGTAGCATTAAAAGTGACAGGTGGAATGGGCTGTTGCTGCAATAAGTTAATAGAATGTCAGGTACCTATAATGATGGCCTGGGACTTACTCGGGTTAACCAGGAGTCCGAAGGATGTAGCCCAACTTCTTATACTCTCAAGACCAGCATTGAGTGCCTGCACAGCAGAGTTTACATCGTTAGGAGAGAAGTGGCGATTAACCTGGAGATCATCAGCGTAAAGGTAATATGAGGAAGACAGGACGTCTGAGATGGAGTTAATAAAAATTGAGAATAGAAGAGGAGAGAGAATACCAACTTGAGGAACGCCTGCAAAGAGGTCACACCATTCAGTGGATGTCTCATCCGACCTGATACGCTGTTGCCGATCCCTCAAATAAGCCAGCTGGCAGAGAAGGAGGAGATGGTCAGGGATCTGAAAAGCCAATGAGAATGTCGAAATCTACGCAGTTGAAAGCACTACTAAAGTCAAGTAAAGCCAGCACGGAAAGCTGTTTTCGGTCCATGGCTAGCTGGATGTCATCTGTGACTTTCAGCAGAGCCGTGACAGTGCTATGACACGGTCTGAAACCTGACTGGTACATTTTCATCAGATTGATTGATTGAAGATAATTAGAGAGATAGATGTTTTAGGTAACGGGATGACTAATGCTTTTTTATATATGGAGAGGAAGACTCCATTCGATATGGAAAAATTTATTACATGTGTAATAGTTGGCAATAATTCGTCCAGAATTGTGAGAATAATTTTAAGGCAGATTTTATCGTCACCTACCGCTTTCGAGCTGACTACTAGTACCACCTTCTTGGCCGCATAGATTTCGACATTGCTCAAGTTGAATGGTGTGGTGTCGGGTAAGGGCATAGAGCGCAGGCTCTGAAGAGTGGCTTGGTTAAGCGTGGGATCCATCACAATAGGCGGAGGAGAAAGGAACTGGTTGAGACCGTTGAGATCTACATTACCAGGGTGTAGGTCCTGAGATATACCTATACCTAGCGATTTTAGGAATTTCCACACTTGAGATGGTGTGTAACTTTCAATACTCTCGTGAATGTGCCGACGTTTAGTATCACGACAGAGACGGTTGCAGCAGTTGCGAAGACATTTGTAAGAAAGGAACTTGTCATCTGTCGGATTCTTACGGTACTTACACTTAGCTCTGTTCTTCTTGGCCATTAGACACTTAATATTGTCTGTTAGCCAAGGAGCGGGTAGGTGTTTTACTCTCACTTTTTTTTATAGGTGCATGTTTGTCGTAGAGCCTTAGGACGATGCTATTGAAATTGTCGATTTCGACATGGTCTCGCTGGATATACAGGGGACCAGTCGATCGACAAGGCATCCGACCTAAGAGACTCTAAGTCAATATCCGTTAAAATATAAAGTTACGAATATTAAGAAATTTTGCTCTGCTCTTGAGAGGCATCAAGAGGCAGAATATGCAGATTGAAGGAATCGACTATGGACTTGAGTTTTTCAGAACGGGAATTGTTTTTTGGAGACAGGTGTTGAAATCACTGAGAATGAGGGTATCGTTATAAAGAGTTGAGAGTTCATTGAGGAGGGATTCTAATGAGTCGAAGTAGTCGATGCGAAGAGAGGGGCTATAAAGAACACCAAGGAGGACCTTACTGTGGTGAAGAGTTATTTCGAGAAAGAGAAATTCAGCAGACTCGGAGTACTGGCTAGGGGTCGCGCTGATCACCTTGCACGGAATTTCCGCACTCAGATAAATAGCGACGCCCCCATCGGCTTTCCCGATGTCGTTCCTGTAAAGCCTGTAACCTGGAAGGGAGTACGAAGTAGATGACAGCGATGGCTTTAGGAATGACTCGGAGACAAGAATGCCGTCCACGCATTGGTCACTAAAAGCCTCAAGCAGGTCCGGATAGCTGGAGTGAATGCTTTGTGCATTGATATGCACGATGTTCAAGTTTTTTTCCACACCACCGAAGACAGTCCTAATGTTGGCAGAAAGGGGTTCCTCCAAAGAGAGACGTTACTTTCTGCACTCAGAATATCGTCAACATCGTCGTTTGATCTTCGTAACGAATAGATGGCAGGGTAAAGTGAGGGTAAAGTGGAGGCCTTATCCCAGCAGTCGGTAAATGTGGGCTGTCGACCTCTGTGGCGCTGCAGTGGTGGCTCGGTCTACCATGCGAGAAGTCCCGGGTTCGGTCCCCGACTGGGGATAAAGAATAAAAAACCCCTGCTTTGGGATGTTCTCTGTTTCTGTTTACCACGACACAGGGAATCCTAATGTGGGGTCAGAAGCAATAAATGTGCCTGTATATAAAAGTTATGTTATGTTATGAATGATTGATTGTTAGAGAGATCTGTAACATCTCGTTAAAAAGCCGTCATTCACCATAATTTCCAGACATTCGGGGTGTAACATAAATATTAGTTTCTCAAAGGGTTATTTTTCACTGCTCACAATTTACTTTAAGTTTGTAGTTTTTATTTATTTTTTATTTTGTTCATTTTATTTGGGACATCAATAGCGTAGATAAACAAATTACAAAGAACAAAGATACAAAATTAAAGCCAGTAACAGATATACACAAAAATACAGGAGATAAATTTCGACTGAGAAACTTTTTTTTTTTTTTTAACTTTGTTTATTCAATAAATAAATAAATTACATTTGTTAATACAGTAACCATGCGCTGAAACCACTAGATTTAAGTGCGACATGGTGAGATCGCTTAACTACTCGACGGTAAGTACTTTGGATACAATAGAAACAATGTCTACATAATATCTACATACATATCTACATATCTACTATCTATGACTATATCTATCTATGTATACATTGCTACAATTGCACTTTATTTTAAACATAACGGGAAAAGTAATATGATTTTAAGATAAATTTTCTCTTGAATATATTATTTAGTAAATTGTCTATAGTTATTTTAGGTATCTTATTTAAAATACTGGGAAGCATGTATTCCCAGGTCCGTTGGCCATATGTATTGTTATAGCGGGGAATAACATAGGTAGGCAAATAGGACAAAGTTCGTAGGTTTTTTAGTTAGTTAATAGAACAGTGTGATAACTTAATAAATAAGAACTCTTACATGTATATAAAGTTAAGAGAGGTATGTTTATTATGATGTTTATTTAAAGTTATATATAGAATAAAGAAATAAATGGTGTAAGATTTATGACGTGTGTGTGTGTGAGTGTATGAATGAGTGTGAGAGGGTGTGTGCGTGCATGTGTGTGGTTCACTTATTCCTCCTTGATATTGTGTAATTTTTTAATAATGTCTTGACGGAATTTCGCCAAGAGAATGCAAACGGATCAAAATTGTTAAAAAGTTTATTAAATTGATTGGTAAGGCGAACCATAGTTGAATTTTGAGCATAACTGGTATGCGTGAAGGGGATAGCAAAAAACCTTTTGGAAGTTTGACGAGTACGGCGCGTTGGACACAGAAAGATAGTTCAGAGAGAAGAGGTGAGGAAACAAGGCGGCCCGACAGAATTTAATGGAGTAACATCATATCAAGCAAAATTCTGCGATTATTAAGACTTCAACAGACAACATCACCTCAACGGTGATGCTGATGACAAGACTCCTCGTAAGAGCGCCCAGGAGTGTGAGACCTGAAATTCAGGTGCTTTATAAATTTTGATTGAATACGCTCAATGCGTTGAATGTACGTAATGTAGTTTGGAGACCATATAAGTTGAAGATGGCGTTGATGTTGATATTGAAAGGTAAATATAAAATAAAAATAAAGGTTATACGGAATATTTGTCCCGTCCTATGCGGTTAAATGAGTATTTTTTTAAGAGCGGACCGCAAAAGTCCACTTTGCGGAAAAAGAGGCTGTCCAATAGGTGCCTGGCGATTCTGTGACGAGCTAGTTGCCAAACGTGAAATAAACAAAAGAAAAGTTCAAAGTAATAATTCAACAATTCTTTATTAATGTAGATGTTTACATATACTCAGCAAATGTATTTTTTTGCCTCTTCTCTACATTGGACCACTGTGGGAGAGGCATGGCGATAGATTTTTTGTCTTTTTTTTAAATTGGTTGGTTTTAACTAACACAAATATCCCAACAGAATTATCATATATAATAAGCAGAATAAATAATTATAAAATTATTAACAGCGATTTCTATGTTGATTTCGATTAACCCCATACAGTCCCGTCATTTAGGTAATCTTGAATATCGTAATATCCCTTTTTAGGCAAAGTCGCTTTTACATGAGTGATTCTTAGAAAAAATACTTTGTCCTGTGCTAATGCGAGACTTGTGTACTTGTAAACAGAATATTCTTATCATAGAAGACGACTATAGGCATAAGATTAATTAAGAGTTATATCTCTACTATTACACATAACTATTTACATTACAACACATGTTATGCAGGATAACAAGCAAAAAAGCCTTCGAAGAATCATTCACTGGGTTTATAAATTGCTCAAATGGCAATTTCTAAATCTCCAGAAGTATCTTGTTGTGGTAAAGAATGCACTGACCCTTGAAAGAATTGCTAACTTTCGCGAGTACTAACTAGTCTTGTGGTTTCGCATCTCACCAAAGTCAAAGTCAAAGTCAAAGTACTTTATTACTGTAGATATTTACATATACTTAGCAAACGTCATTTTTTTTGCCTCTTCTCTACATAGGACCACTGTGGGAGAAGAAGGGGGTGGAAACTCCCACAGATTGATTTTTAGATCTCTTTTAAAAATAAGTTGTGCTTAACTAATACACCCCAAATTTATAACCTACGATTCACTTAGGTCCGGCGCGCCCACGCCTCTCTACTCTCATCTATCAAAGCAAACAATCCCACGATATGTTTCTCTGTCCATGATATCAGTTTGGATGACTGTGCGCAAGGCAGCTGGGAGAGAGGTATGAGTCTACGCAAAAAGGATGAAGAAATTAATGGAAAAAGGGAGGTCACGCAAGAAGGCCGAAATACCTCTATTAGTTATTGAAATATAATAGCTAGTTTTTAACAGCTGATGGAAAAGAAAATAAAGTAGTTCCAATGTGTAATTAGGTGTCGCTGACGAGACATGGTTTTATGTTTTTCAGGCCAGTTACTAGTTAAAAAAATGTGTTGATTTGGCACAAATATTTAATGTTAATAAATATACAAAAATGTATAAATAAATGTAATTTTGGTGGTGGGTCTAAAGCTATCAGTTATTTTTTTTCATTTCGCTGTCACTTCCTATTCAAACAGCTCTATTGCTACAGCCAACAGATTAATCTATCAAAGATTAACCCTTTGTATTAAACTAATTATTACTATTACTACTATTTTCTAAGATTGCCCCTGTATTGCCGGGACCTAAATCAGAAATTTCATATCTACCTATTCATGACGACCTTTGTGGTGTTTCGGTCAAAGCTGTGCTTCCCAAGCGAGAGGACCCGGGTTCCCGGGTTCCCAGCCGGGGAGGAACAAAAATACCCTAGTCTTGGATGCTTACATGTTTGTGACGTCGCTGTATAGGGTATCCTAGTGATAGGCCAGAAATATTTTGGTATATGTTGTTATTATATTCAGGATATCATATTTATATCAGTGATAAAAATCATAATAGCTTTGCCTCTGCCTCTGTTCAGAAATCACTTGTTTCGATTAAAAGTAACCCGTGTTAGAGATAAATTCGACTTCATTCATTAAAAAGAGTGTACTAGAAAGTTATTAAGAATATGCAATAAGTTGTCAGGCGATAACTTAGTTAATTGTCATTGACTGTTCCCGACTACAGACTTATTACTGGAGCTCTCAATACTGGGCAAAATATTAAACAAGCGACTAATGATTTGTTAAAACCTATGGTCTGATATTTAATTCGACGGACATGTTTAAAATAAAGTGATATCTTATTCAGCAATATTTTTATAGGGATATATTTTTTCTAAAGTGCTGCAGTTTATCGTTAAAATATAATTATTTACTCCTAAAATCACAAAAACTAGGAGAAAGCACTGCTCTGTGGGGCTCGCGAGATTTATTGCATAGAAAAGATTGTGAGTTCGTGGTCGTCACACTCACCACAATGTTCTTGCACTCAACAAAGAGTAACAAAATAAAATGTAAGCACATGAGATACACTTAAATAGTCCGATATGATTTTGAACCGAATTAATAAAATAATATAATGTCAACGTTTCATTGTTTTGATTTTATGAAAATAATAAATTATGAATTCAATTATTTGATGGGCCAATAATATATAGAGTAAATGGCATATATAGAGTAAATAATATATAGAGTATATAGAGTAAATGGCAAACGAAATTATTTTAATAATTTAATAATTCAATATAGATTTAATTTAATTTAATAATTCAATTAAGATTTCATTTAATAATTCAATTAAGATTTCATTTAATAATTCAATTTAGATTTAATTTTATAAATTAATAATTCAACTTAGATTTAATTTAATAATTCGATTTAGATTTAATTTAATAATTGACTTTGATTAAGTGAATATGTTATAACTTTTGCATAACAACTGGGTTATTTAAGATCACATATTATTTATTTAAATTTACATATTTTATAGCGAATGAAAAGTTTTCTTTATTTGAAAAATTACGAATGTTTAAATAAAGGTAGCTTTTGAAGTAACTTTTATAGTTGGGACCAACATGGGTCAATAGTGTTGCCTTTTACAGCCCTCTATGAGTCATCACACCAGGATGCAAAAGCACTTAGTAACAATGTATGCAATACGTATATTCATTTATCATTTTGTACATTGTTTTATCGCGTCTTCTGACTTGATCTGGCGGTAAAACATCGAAATTAGAACTGCTTGATTAAATCATAATCAGTAGAAGGTTTCTTGGTGTACTAGTAGAATTTAATCTAGTGCTTAAAACATCGGGAAGGAAACATGCATCTTCGATTTTTTTCACGTTTAATCCTAAAATGGAATAAATATTTTTTATCGAATAAACGGTATAAATATTTCACGTCCCTACAAACCATCTTTGACAAAATTCGTAAAATACAAAAAGGCTATGAATTAGATACACGCATAGAGAAAATATACGCATACTTTATATTTCTGGGCCGGTAAACACTGGGTCAAGTTATTACCTCACTTATTCTATCTAAAACAACATCATAAGTACACTATTTTGCTTAAACATAAAAATCACCACCGTAAAAAAACCCGACTTCTAAGCACGATTTCTTCATATCCCCCTGCGACATTGCGTCTCAGCAACATTTTTGCATTTTTTGTTGCCAAGCAAGACCGTCGAATGAAACAACAGACCATAGTTCAACCCGGCCCTCCTTCCCGACGTCCCGTCCTTACGCTCCAACCATGCCGCCCATCTGTATGCGTCGCCGCGACCGCGGACAATCCGTCACGGGACGGCGGCGTCACGTGAGCGGCATGCCGATGCCGCGATCACAACAACCCGCCGAGTAGCACAGAGATGCTGGACTCTCAACTCAGGGTTTGAGTGACGCTTCCCGTGTTACTACGAGAAATAAACACACGTCAGACCCTATGTTTTTGGCTTTTAACAAGTGTTCAATAGGAGTTAACTGTTTTGTGGTAATACTCTATTCGTATGAGTCTATTCTATAATTACAATGACGAACTCTTTGGCGGTTCGGTTCGAAGCTCTGCCTCCCAAGCTAGAGGTACCGGGTTCGAATCCTGGCTAGAAGGTGGGCGGGTGTTTTTTTTTTTTTATTTTTTTTATGACTTTCACTACGTTTTTGTAAATAATATTGCATGGAAGTTCTGACGAAAGACTGCAGTCTTTTCTTTCACTATGCACAAGGAATAGTGAAAAGGAATAAGGAATTCTGAAATCTAGGTCTTCCAATCGCTTTTAAAAAATGACCAATCAGAACATTGCATTAAGGTGATAAAAAATAGGGGTTTTTTTCGAATCTATTAACTCTACTATAAAGTCATCTATAGATTGGATTTTTGAGTCAACGTTTTTGGAGTAATTGATTTAGATTCGCACTGAAGGGAAACGCGATCGGATAAAATTTTATCGATATAATTTAATTACGAAGAGACCACTAAATTGTTTTATTTTGTCCTGGAGTTCAGAAATCCTGACTAATTTAATTGCATAATTGCATTCAAAATGTGGATTATATATTCGTAAACTCTCCTTCAAAATCTTTCTGACAAAATGGCGTAGTTTATTTTTTAGTTTTTAGTTTGAGCCGTGCGCATTGTTTGCGCTCTCTTTTATTTCGTATGTGGAAGTAATTAACGTTGTCACTTTCATTTACATTAGTATTCCTTTAATATATTTTTCGTATCACATTAACAAGCTAAGTAGCAATAAAAAACAGCTTGTGTGAAATAATAGTATAGTACACGAATACCGATACAAAGTCACGAGTTTTTTTTGCACTAGTCCGTTTTTAGGGTTCCGTACCTGTAGGGTGCCAAACGGGACCCAGTAAGCCTCCGCTGTCCGTCCGTCCGTCCGTCTGTCACCAGGCTGTACCTCATGAACCGTGATGGTTAGACGGATGAAATTTTCACAGATGATGTATTTCTGTTGATGCTATAACAACAAATGCAAAAAAAAATGAAAAAAATATTTAAGAGGGCTCCAATATAACAATTCTTCTAATACCACATAAAAACTTATGAATGCACCTGGTTACGTACATGGAGTGTGAAAGTAGCCGCAACAATAATTTTGTAAACAACATTTTGCTATGTAAAATCCTAACTATCCACTCCACACCATCCCTACCATTGTACGGTGGTACGGAACTCTTCGTGCTCGAGTTATACTCGCACTCGACCGGATTTTGATACGCATCCAGGAAACACCATCAGAATTAAGAAAAAAAATACTAAGCCTTTCAAAAGTTCTAAAACATGTATGGCGATAAAGTCAAATATCCAGCACGTGTCTACCACCAGCGATTCTTACAATAATCTATATTTATCGACAAAAACAAATGTTACACCGCTTTCTATGCATATAAATAAAGCGGGCGGCGGCGTTCCGAAAAGAGAACTCCGGACCGGAAACAAAGTAGTCTATCAGCGGAAATAAATAAAGTTACGCCGCCGGCATCTGGCGCGCGGCGTGATGGCTGATGTCTTCCTGAAGACAGGCCTCGATTGCTGCCTGCTTTGTTTCTAGAACTTTAGAGACTCTTTGTGAAAGGTGCTACAAAACTGCAGATATCCTGACACTCAATATAATACCGACTAACAGCATAGCGTGGCGACTTCTGTGGCTCTGCCTTCCAGGTCCGAGAGGTCCCGAGTTCGAGCCCCGGCTGGGGATACAGAAGAAAAAATCCCCAGGTCTTGGATGTTTATATGTGTGTGTGACGTCGCTCTGTTTTTGGTTCCCACGACACAGGGCATCCTAGTGTGGGGCCAGGAGCAATGAATGTGCCTGTATGTAAATGTTTATGATATGTAGTGATGTGCAGTAGTGATGAAATTCCAACTAAATTAATGTACTTAGTAGTGCGCACTGATAACTACGAATGTTCTGTGCTCAGACAAACCTCAGTGGTTTACGAGTACCGTTTTACGAAACTATATATGTATATTTAAGATACAACCAATAAATATATAAATAAAAAAAAGTTATTGGCGGATTCCGCCATTGCATTTTGTAAAATATCTAGGATTTTTCGTTTTTGTTTTTGGATGACTTGATTATTTAAGGTACCTGTGATACAAATCAAACACATTGATTGAGTTTATTCAAAAATGGGACTCACGATTTTTTTCAAACTTTTCGTCATAGTATCTCTTAATATCATTTATAACATGGCATACTCGGTTATTACCGCAAAACTCTAAAAATGGTAGCTCCCATACAATATGCACACATTGCCATACATCCCGGACATTAGGCGGCGGCGGGCGGAATAAGCTCATAGTGGAGTGGTTGTTAGGGACATCATTCTGAACAACTTTTAGTATGGGGCCGACTTGATGAGAGCAACTTTATTTTCAACTCCACCATATAACTCAGGTGAGCGCTAGGCCCGAAATGTACTGAGATAAGAAACATAAAGCTGCTCTGATCACGTCGGTTCTATATTAAAATTTGTTCAGAATGATATCCTTAAGAACCACCTTTCGGCTTTATTCCCTTTCTGTTAGACCCTGTATACTTTATCTTAGAACTTCTTAAACGTCTCCTAAACGCCCGCACAGGAATATCCGCAAACTATTATTTAAATAACAACACCGAAAGCATCATGCGAGAAAGTTAGTTTAGGGCGGCCTGCACAACTGATTTTTTGTTATTATATATATTGTATTGTCAGGCCAAAGTCTTCCGACCATACAACCTATTCTTATTTATTTATTTCTTGGTTTCTTAGATTTGCAATTATTTTCTGTTTATCCGACTACGGTGAAGCTCAAAATAATATCTTCTGCCGTACACAACCAATTTTATGAGCACTACTATCTACTTTGATCATATGTACTGTGCTGCACGAGTATTTTTGACTTTGCGTTATAGAAGGCTGGCGCGTCGCAATGTTATGATAAACAAATTAAAAGGCGTCCACTATGTGAACAGTCATGTTCTTTTGTGGAGCGGAGATCATCTTTTTTCTTGTAATGCTGTTTTATAAAATTCCTAGGACCTAGACTGTGCTGTCTGCCATGTTACAGTTACACTGCAACCGAATGTTGCAGTGTGAGCTGTTATGAACTTTATTTGATTACGGCTGTGTCCAAAATTTCCACCACCACGAATCTAATCGTAAATTTCACCGATACATGAGTCTTCATTAGTGCTGATGATGACGTAAATTTCGTCACTATTACGAAACTCTTTGTTTTTCACTGGACAGTATAGGTATTATCAATGTACTGCCAAAAATACAACCTTTATGTAGATGGTCAGGGAAAACTTGTTTGCCAAGTTCCGGTGCCAAACGAATATTGTTCGGCCGCTCAATCAGCACAGCAAGTTTTAGCTGTCTTATTGCCTTGATCTTACGAGCCAGTTCGAGCCAGGAGCTAGAATTCCGGCGGATAGTACAATTCTGCGAAGTAGAACGCTCCAACAGCTACCGATGATGAATATTTCACTTGAATTTTTAAATGCAAATTCTACGGAACCGCGCCTCGGAGGTGATCTTTTTTTCTTTTCCGTTTCCCGAAGCGCCGGAACTGTTCCCTATTTATTATTATTTGTTTTCAATTGCGAAGTAATCTGTGGACTGCGCAGCTGCGGGTAAGATGAGTGTCTGTGGTTGCGGCTGCGGTAGGGTAAGGGGCTAGGCGGATAGCGGATACCAACAACAACAACTTAAGCCGGGTGCTCATTAGCGGATCGTAACTGTACCCTGCTCCTGCTCGTAGTTCGCGAACCTGCCGCGAGCGTGCTCGTAGCAAGCCGCAGCTTCTCAACGCCGCCGCCGGTACTCACTAGAACTCGTAACTGTATCTGCTCGGATACATTTACCGCTCGCTAACCAGTACCCGGCTATAGAGTCACGGCTTGTATCATATGGGGAAGCACAATCAAGCCTTTGTTTAGACACTTATTCAATGACTTAGCCTATTGCCGCTGCTATTGAGATATAAAGGTGTCTTCATAATATTTTACATCACTGTTAGAACGTCGGCATAATGTGATCATCAACATCTTGTCAGAGAACCCACTGTTTGAAATATAGGGCGTCTCATGTAGAAGTCGCAGTTGGATGGTTAAATGAGACACTTAACTAACACCCTAGACCGTTTATTAAAGACTAACGTTTAACCAAGTCACTAGCATTTTGATTTAAATAAAGCATCGTCTAAAACGTTTAACAATCTGTCTTACCGAAAGCGTTGTGTTGTTTAAAACAAGATGGCGTTACGACAACAGCTGATTCGTTTCAGAGTCTATCTTTTCACAGTTTATATCAGGGCAAAACATTGCGGTAGCTGAGGTGAAGGGTAAAGCTTTATCCTTCATGTAAGATTGAACATGAAGAACAACAAAAAATACTTAAAACATAAATTTAAGTACACATTTTTTTTATATGTACTTAAGTGTATTTATATTGTATATGTCTTGTTTCCTAGGAACATTTAGACAACTCGTTAAACGTTTCGTTCACTCACTTGTCTGACGGAACGTTAGCGACTTGGTTAAACGTCGGTCTATAATTAACGGTCTAGGTTGTTAGGTAAGTGTCTGATTTAACCAACTAACTGCGACATACATACCATTCAACTCGGCTCTGTGTAACCCTCATCGATATTTCCCGACTCTTCTCGCTATTTCGTCGACCATCTCATATTGTCTACTGATGTTTAGCCTCCTCCTCGTCCTCCGTAGAACCTACTTACACTAAATTGCTTATCTCATCGGTACATGGTCCGCGTGACAGGCCTATAACCACCACACTAATAGGTGGCCCTGATCAGTGAAAAGACCTGAAAACGCCAGTCCGCTTCCGTCCTTCACCAAGCAGGCCACCCGCCCAGCACCAGGCGTCAAGTGGTATCGGAGCGCAACGCTTGTGATTAAAATGTACGCGCGACGTTTTGTCTCGTCTCTCCTCTCCGCGCTTTGAAGATTGCTCCGGCTGCAATCTGACTTCTAGCAGAATTTTTCGACGGCATACCCCGTTTCGAATATGTATGTGCATCGAGTAACTTAGGGGACGCAGTTGTGTATTTGGGGTTGTATTGATATCCCTAATTCGGGATATATTTAGATCAAGATTGCCCATCAAGCAGGTGCAGCCGGAAAGTCTATTTAGGTAGTTATTATGCCGGAAGTCGGAAGTACTTTCTCAGACAGGGGCGGTTGAATGGTGGATAAATGATTCTGAATTTCGGTTTAGTTTCAAATATCCTTAATATTTACCATACATTGAATTGTATAAAAGTAAAAGATATGTTAGATCATTTTGGGTTCAAAAGTTATTAGTTTTTGTTATCGTAGACTAATAAATTGTTCACTAACTTTTTGATTATCTTGATGTCATTTTGGTAGAAGCTTTCTCGGTTAAGATAACAATTATTACTATACTTACTTTGCGTCAACGCAGCCCGGCGACGCCGCGAAGCCTAACCGAACAATGTGACTGATTCGCCATTTTGCGCACCTGCCCAAATCAATTTTCTGGTGCGCGAACACGCTTTTTTATTTTTTCCTTTTTCACTGGCAACACTAATGGTTATGGAAAATAGAAAACGTGGCCTAGAATCGATATAGGTTTTCAATGCATTTCCTAAATATATTGTGTAGTCTTTTATTTGGTCAACGTGTAAGATAGATAAATCACTTTATTCCCAGTTACAACGAAAGTTAGGAAAATGTTTATAGGTACAGGAAAAATATACATAAAATGTACCAAAACAATAGTAGGTATTAAAATGAGAACAATTCAAATGACCACCAAAAATTTTTTTCCTACCCAAAATGGTTAAATGATCACCAAAAGTTGCAGAAAATATCAGGGCAAAAGACTGCGGCAGCTTAGAAGAAGGGTAAATGGGGTGAGCAAAGCTAAGCCCTTTACCCTCAGGTTGACCATATAAGAACAACAAAAAATACTTAAAACATAAACTTAAGTACACAAAACATAAAAAGAAGTTTGGTGATCATTTATCCAAACACAATTTGGTGATCGTTTACTAATTCTGGCCGACGTTTCAAATTTATTGGTAGTAAAATAGGTGCGTTTTGGCGATCGTTTAAACATAAGCCTTTTAAAATTGACTGAATGAGAGTTATGATATTTAACAATATCGTAACAAATCTTCGCTTTGTTTCCACAAATTCTCTAACACAAAATATCTACTCGTACAAATATCTAACAATAAGTATAAGATGAAGGTACCGAGTCTCGAAACAAGAGCCGGGAAGTTCCCGACACAGTCCTCACTTGACAGTTTTACAAGTCCATGCACAACAGCAATTGTACAATTTCTCAACCACTGCATTACATTTTCCATTTAAAACTTGCACGCGACGAACTAACAAGTTTTTAGTGTGAGCCGTAAAGAAATTGGGGTGCAGAGCATTATACTGAAGCGTACCGACCGATTTATAGATATGAAAGCGTTATTAGCAATTGGGCTAGCTGCCAAATTGCGTCTGCTTTATTACCCGAGAGCTAAATGCGCCTTTTTGTTCCATCTAATCCCGATATTTTGCTTTAGAACTCTTACGAGCGGTGTATGAATATCGCACTCAAGTCTTTATTGTCTTGGTGTCCGCTGGAATGGCTATTGTAATGGTTGACTCGATCTGGGAGTACGCGTCCTAGATCTGAGTTTCAGTATCAGAACTCACGTGAATGGTTATATCAAATTATTTTATACTGTTGGTAATTTTTGTACTTAACATTTAAGGAAATTTTGTACAAGAGCAAGTACTCTACGCTGTAATACATATGTACCTATCAGTGCTTTCGATTTTAAACTCAGAGTTGTAAATTTTACCATGAACTAATAAAATAAATGTAGCTCATTAATGTCCCCACCGAGGGGCACAGGCCTTGACCCGGATACGAGCAAGATTAAGCCATACTCGACCAGGCTGGCTCAATGCGGGTTGGTGAAGGGGTTTTACGACCACTACCACGTAGCGATAGTAGCCGGGGCCTACAGCTTAAAGTGTCATCCGAAACGCTGAACGTCCGATAATGTACTTAAGATAAATTAATTATCTCTTTGGTACATGTTCAGGAATCGAACCTGCATCTCCTGTGTGAAAAGCAAGCGTGAAACTTATTAGACCACGGAGCACAGGGCATGAACTAATAGATTTACTTGCATTCAGTGTGGAACTATACTTGAATAATATATGCTAGTATAGTCAAATCTGATGATCTTTTGTATTTTTTAAGAAAGGGACCTCAAGTCATCCTTTATTCTTTGTAAGAGTTAGATAGAATAATAATCATTCAAATCATTTGTTCAAATCTCGCTAGTTAAAAGCTCGTCGCGCCTTTTTCGTGGATTAGTTAATTCGAACTATTTTTTCGTTTGAGCTGGGAGAAATCACCGGGTCGGGGAAAATCATAGGTTATTTATATTATATTACATATTTTTTCGTAGAATAAATCCTCGAGATTTATTCCGCGTTTCTAGCTAGTGGCCCTAAGTATATTTTGCTGCTAAATATGTAAGTGCTAAGTATATATATCGTACAAATCAAATAATCTAGAGTTCCCAACAAGACCAGACTGACCTCGTACCTGTCTAATAAACGTTGTAATAAAATGTATTACAGCGTAAAGCCCCCACGTCTTGGATATAAGTCTTACATTGTTCTGAGACTATATTCCCAAGGGTCTTAATGTACGATTTAGTTCGCTCATGAGCAAAAACGCTCATTCGCTTAATGACGTCTGCGACATTGCTACCTTACGAACTCTGAATATCAAGCGAACTATCTGCCTTTCAGTAAGAGCTATTTTACGACCAACTGATAAACAAGCCATTCACCTACTTATAGCTCCTTCATCGTGAGGAAACCTTCATACTGGCTGTGGCAATAGGCTAGCTCCTAGATACTCAAATTTATTTTTGAATGATTGGCTGAACCTGGGCGCAATACGATATTTCGCTGCAAGTCAATATAGATACAAAATAGAACTGTCAAAACGGGAATTTTGTTCACGAGTTCTTTAAAATACCAGCATGTATAATTAAATGCTGTCTTTTTAACACAAAATTGAGTTTATAAAATATAACTGCTGGAAATATACAATTCTGATATTGTCAAACGTTTTTGTTGATATAGGTTCAACTTGAGACACGTTTCTAGATTTATTGGACTACCTTGTCAAGTACCGTATTATGTAGGTGTTTTCTGACAGCTCAGTTATCAAAGCAGCTCGCCAGATTGCGTTGATCTTTTGTGGATCTACCACAGAAAACAATGTGCAATCATGTGCAATAATAGTGTGGTCTGTGGCATTAGTTCTGTACTCAACTAAATCTCAATAAAATGATTTGATTCTAGGAACGAAATGTCAGCGTAACCGTGTCTTATCAAATAATCCTAAAACCAAAATAAACGAGGAACGGGTTACACATGTAGCCAAAGCAAGAAATGTGGGTTTAATTATGGACGAAGACCTACGTTTCGAGTACCATATAAACTCAAAAGTCAGTAAAGCCTTCTACAGACTGAAGATTTTCTATGGTCTACGTAAAAACCTTAGTATCAAGGTCCGGGAAACTCTAACAGAGTCTCTGGTTCTATCTTTGTTTAATTTTTGCGATGCTGTCTATGGGCCGCGAAAATATAAAAAGACTAAAACGGCAATACAGAGATTGCGAAATGCTTGTGCAAGGTTTTGTTTCACTATTAAGAGGAGAGCCCATGTCACCACTAATCTGAACAAGAATGGCGTTTTGAAGATGTCAGCTCGTCGGAGAGCACATGATGCTTGTCTACTACACAAAGTAATCCACTCCAAAAGACCCGACTATCTGTTCAAAAAGCTAAAATTCTCCAAAAACCTCCACAGTAGAGGAACACGCTCGAAGGCGGAGAATAAGCTGTCGATCTCCAGGCACAAATCCAGCGGGTTCAGGGGGAGCTTTCGTTTTGCTGCAGCTAAAATTTGGAATGATATACCACCGCCCTTAAGACTTTCTATGAATAAAGATACATTCAAATTATCCATTAAGAAATATCTTTCAGGTGAGCAAATAACTGCAGTTTATCTTTAACCTAACCTGACCAAGTGTTTATTATCTTTGACCTAACCGTTATGGCCTGCATAGTCGCCTGATGAAATTGGATTTTCTCTGCTGCTGCCTGCTTCATAGCTAAATAGTGCTTTATTTATTATTGTTATTATATATATATATTTAATTGTTTTTTGGGTATTTTCTTTTTGTAAAGAAAACATTTGTTGTTTTTTCACTTTTAGTACAAATATTTGTTACTATTTTTACAAGTACCTACCTAATATCGACCCACGAGTAAATTGTACCTCCTGGTGTTCTGGAGGGCTGGCTGAAAACCAGCGCTGAAGCTGAGACTTGTCTCAGTTCAGCATTGCTGAGCCGGTTCTTATTGACACTATCTCTACCTATCTGATTTATTTGTAATGACTGTTGTTTAATTGTGTTAATAAAGAAATATCAATCAATCAATCAATCAATCATTTGACATTTCATATTTGTATTTTGGTCTGAATTCTGTAAGGTCCACATTTTCATCACTGCGGACCGCAGTGTCGAACCTTAAAGTTAGTGTTGCCACAATCAACTTTAAAAAATCCCTTACACTTCACAGAGGTTAAAAAAATAACATAGTATCCGTCATCTCAACTTTTCGAAGGGTTTCCCACTATTACTACAATTATATTCCAATCCTATTGACTAAATAGATCTTACACATAATAATGTGGTAAAACCATAAAAAGCTTTCCCATAAGCCGAGTTAATACTAAATCACGTGTCACAGCAACACCACCGCAAATTCTCTCACGCCCTCTGGCGACCTATTTCGAGGCTTTGTTTTTTTTAATCAACTGGCAGAAAACTCCTCATTTGGGAAAAGTGTGAGGCGCCATTACCCGACTACAGTCAATCCAAAAGGAGGATTTTCCTTTTGACCGGTATGTATGTAGTCGTATATACATAGGAAGTATGTATGTATGTTAGTTTATTTGTGTCACCAAAACATCTAAATTTCTAATCAGAATTTGACAAATGAGATATCGTTATAAGCGTCTTTATTGTCCTCTGGTGATGGATATGAAACGTTACACATTATTTAATGTGGCGCCCTCTAGCGGACATAAAGAAATGCTTTATTTTTAGGGTTCCGTACCCGTTGGGTACCGGAACCCGGAACCTATTACTAAGACTTCGCTGTCCGTCCGTCTGTCACCAGGCTGTATCTCAAGAACCTAGCTAGCTAGAGAGTTGAATTTTTCACACATTATGTATTTCTGTTGCCGCTATAACAACAAATACTAAAAAACAGGATAAAAGAAATATTTAAGGGGGCTCCCATACAACAATTCTTTCAATACCACATACAAACTTATGGATGCACCTGGTTACGTACATGGAGTGTGAAAGTAACCGCACCAATAACTTTGTAAACAATATTTTGCTGTGTAAAATCCAAACTATTCACTCCACGCCATCGCTTCCATTGAACGGTGGTACGGAACCCTTCGTGCGCGATTTAGACTCGCACTTGACCGGTTTTATTTTTTGAACAGGGTCGTTTTGGATATCAAATAAAATAATACCTTGGACACCATTTACTTACATTGATCTAGCCCCAAACTAGGATTCCCTGTATCTTGGGTACTAGACAACGATACACATACTTATATAGACAAATATTATACTTAGATAGATAAACAACCATGACTAGGGTACAAACATTCGTTCTCATCAACCAAATATTTGCCCCCACCGGGACTCGAACCCGGGACCCTTGGTTTCGTAGGCAGCGTCACTGCCGACTCGGCCATTCGCGTCGTCAAAGAACGTAGTTAACATATTAGCAATGGTTATATAAATATATAGCTTTCTCGCTGCTTTCTTTGCATTAACTCGATTATTCTGTCTATATGTAGGTCAAACACTAACGTTAACTGAGTAATGTTACTTGTCAGGCAATCGATGTACCGATAGGAGCGACTTGATCGTCCACTACCTACATGTCGGCTTTGTAACGTCGCACTAAATTCAATATGGCGCCTTTTAGCAAGCAAAAAATCATGGATTAAAAAAAATAACAGTACGGGTTACGTATCAAAATAATGGACTTCACCATAAACATATACATTGACATATAGGCACATGCATTGCTTCTAGCCCCACACTAGGATACCCTATATCGTGGGAAATTGGAACAGCGATATCACACACATATATATAAACCTCCAAGACCTGGGGATTTTGTTTTCTGTATCCCCAGCCGGGGATCGAACCCGGGACCTCAAGCATGGTAGGCAGTTCGTCGAATTAGCTCATTTAGCCCTTTATTAGCACAATCCAAAAATATTTGTATTTGTATGATTAGCTCTTGATCGCTTGTTTGCATGCATTTAGTATAATCTTTAGAAGTGTATTAAACCCCCCCCCGTGGGAAAATCGATTTCATACTCTTTAGAACGCGATATATTTTAACCATCGGGTTTTATTTTTTTTCACACCTTTCATTCGGAGAAGTAAGTTTTGCTCCACGACGAGAGGGAGCAAAATGCTACTTTTCTGTTCAAGCTACTTTTTTAATTTATTCATTGGCATGTAGCATTTACGCAATATGCCAATTGAACACAGATTAAATTATAGAATGTAATTATGAAATTACAATATAATCGACTACGATGGCGTAGTCGATAAAAAACGAACATGTTTCAAGTTTTAACTTTGACAACGTTATATGAAAATTTATGAACTTTTCGTGATGTTTAAAAAAAATGTCACAATAAATTATTTGTTTTACTGAAATCAAAACTATCGATAACTGTTATTGTGATATAATGAATATTGATATCCGATATCTTGTATTATTGGATTCGATTATTTTTACACATTAGTAAAAGTACACAGGAATATTTTATCTGTGGTGACCTTTGCCTAATCCTTCACAATCCGCCATCATAAAAAAAAAGTTTTGTTTACGTTTTTCTATTACTGTAAAAGTGGTGAAAGTATAATTCAAAGTACAGTTATTGAATTTTTTTAGAGCATTAATTAAAATTTTCCTCATAGTCGGTGTGAAATATGTATGTGTCACACAGGAGCAAAATTATTTTCGTCATGGGCGTTAACGCTTGCATCCTTCGTTACGCTCAGGATTCTAACCTAGAATCCCTCGCTACGCTCAGGATTCTATCGTAGAATCCTTCCCTTCACTCTGGGTTCAATGTACCGCCCTCGCCGTAAATACATCATTTTGCTCCCTTGTGACACAAATAACTATTAACGTTTTGTCTTGTTTTGTTCTCCTTCTTGTCAGGGTCTATGGTCTTTTCTTCGATCGGGTGGACTGCCCTACAATTTCAGGCCTGTCCTCTCTGAGGACTGCCTCCCTCCCTGGTGCACTTGCAGAAGGAACCAACTATAAATCTAAAAATTGTTGTCTTAATTTGCAAAACGGACATCAGTTTTATTTTAGGATTTATGGCGTAGGAAAACGCGTGGCCTGGGTTATATGGTGTGTCTGTGGCAGGCACATTGTATGATTCCGCATTTTATAAACGGCGTCGTCCATTGACAAACGCGCGCTGCTATGTAATAAGGCGAAGGCAAATTGACAAATTGAAATAAAATAGCAAATTAGCAGGGCAAAACACTGCGGTAGCTTAGGTGAAGGGTAATGGGGGTGAGCGAAGCGAATCCTCTTTATCCTTCGAGTTAGGTTGAACTTGTAAGCACAACAAAAAATACTAATACATAAAGGAGTGTCAACTTGCCTTCGGCATATTACAGAGCAACGCGCGTTTGTAAAAGGCCGACGCTGTTTGTAAAATGCTGAGTCTTACAAATTGCCTGCGACATGTCTATAACAACGTCTCCACAATCCACATCCCTTGCTCACCTTCGAATATTTGCCGCTCCGCAATCCCGGCGCCACTTAGCCCTGACAGCAATCGCCGCAAGTTGGCCCGAGTGTTGGGTTCAGCAAAAAGTCGGCTCGTTAGTGCAATGAGGTCAATATCTCAGTGACAGCCGCAGCTTGGACCGTGGAGGAACGCCTACCGAGCGCTGCCGTGAAATGTTGGCGGCCATTTGTGAAGGCGTTGAGGTCAGGCTGGGCTGTGTGATGAGCAGTTGTCGAAAAAGACAAAAAAATAACTATAATCGGACTACTAAAACACAATTATTAGATCAAATGCTTTATATATTTAGAATGGGCTAAGTAAGCTTTTTAATTTGACATCCAACACGGCCCTGCTAAAAAAATATGTTCTTTAGAATATTGAATTTGGCATGACTTCACAAAGCCCATAAGAAGTGGACGATCAAGACCCTCAATTATCAATTTCTTATAATTAGCAACAGCTTATTTATATTATTGTTTGGCCTATATCTGTACAAGATACAGGCTTAATACTAAGGTATACAAGACCATACATTCTTAAACTAAAACCGACTACTAAAAAATCGCGCTCAGAAAAATATGAAATCTAACCACCGGACGGTCAATACATTTCTAGAGACTAAATGCAAGAAAAGCAGCAAACTTGAGGCAGTAATATGTATATATTTTTGGAATGTGATTTGATATCCACGGCTCTGGTCAAATATTTTTATTTTAAATCCAGTACTTTATGCCCCATAGACAGCGCCATATTAAATGTAGTGTTCCGTCACAAAGTCTTTCACCAGCGGACAATTACTAAGCGCCTAATGATACCTGATTTGTCAAGTTCTGATAAGTAGTTTACATGTTCTGGTGGAAAAAAAAAAACAAACATGCTTTTGGCTTCGATGTCGTTGGGTAATTACTCGTATCAAGTGAATGTCAGTACGGCAGCAAGCAAGAGCTATTTATATGAGCCACCGTAAGATAGTCAAAACCGTTAGTTGATCAACTATCGAGAGATAGTAAACCAAACCGACAGGGTTTGGAATTTACGTTTATTTTTTTCTTAAATGTCAACCTAACACGAAGACCATTCGTGGGCTCCGCTGCGCTCGTCCCCTCTAGTCTTCACCTAAGCTACCGCAGTGTTTGCCCTGGTATTTCGTTTACAATTTAAGTTTAAACCAGTTTAATATTTAACTGTTTTAACCGTTAGTTAATTACTAACGCGTCATATAGTAAGCAGTACGCTACAGTTTTCTATCTGTCGATAGTTGACCAACTAACGAGAAAAAAGACGTTAGTTTATGAACTAACGGTTTCGACAATCTTACGGTGACATATATATCACAGGGTGGGTGAAGCATGTTGCGACAAAAAAAATGGGGAGTGAAAGGTGTTGCAGTGGATAAATTTCTGCTGAAAATTCGGTCCTCAGTTGCACAATGGTTGAGAAACGATTTTTCGAAGGTTCCGGAGAAAAAAACTCTAAACATTTCATTTAATTTATAATATTATTTATACATACCTAGGATAGACAGACGAGTGACCCTACAATGGATATTTTTTTATTTATTTTAAGTTACGGAATCATAACAGCATTAATATCAAATTAAAAATTTACAAACGTTCCAAACCACTTTTCCATCTAAACCCAAGCGTCTAAAGTAAGCTCTAATATTGACTATTTAACTCCCTTATGACGCGTAAAATAACGTTATGAAGTTAAAAAGGTGTTGCTTAAATAGAAAAAGTCTCCAAATAATTCAAGTCAAATCGTGGCATGGAAGGGCAGCAAATATTCCCTTTGAGCAGCGCTGTAAACCCAGTGGACATAATACCCTAATAATGAGAGAACTTTTCTCATTTCTTCTTGGACACCGATGAAAAGTTTGCAAAATTTTATTGTAACTTTTTTTCGTTTGACATTTGAGTGAGACTCGGTTCCGTACAGCTAATTGGGTGCTTGCTTAGGCTTAGAGCTTCAGGATTTCATTTAAGATATTTTTTGAAATTTAGAAATTATTTGTTTTCAAATAAACTGTATTTTAGCACTTACGAGAACTCATCTAAAGTGTTATGTATAAGATTAGTAGGTGAGTGAGTTTTTGCAGTGAGTAATGCTCTCCATTCTAGTGGCAAGACTCTAAGATGGCAGAGCATTGCTCTTCTCACAGACCGAACAAGTAGAAGAATTGTCTGTGTTGACTCCAAATGTGTTAAACTTACTAAATTTAGCCTAACTATCATTGATTTTGGTCTATTTATATGTAGAAGACACTAAAGGAATATTTATTATGGGCGATTATAACTTACCTACCTATTTTTTTACATTCTTAAAAAGTTTCGTTTAGTTTAGGACCAAGCGTTTTATGATTTTAGATTGACACAAATATTCAATTCATGTGAACACAGAACCTTACTCCATTGCTTATTTTCACTTTATCTCAGAGTAAATCAATAATATAACAGAGCAAAAGGACGTGATGATAATAATAAATCAGGCTTATATCGCCCACAAAGTTTAAAGTCGTATTGTATTGCGTAACTAATACCTTCTGCGTTTAGGACAAGCAGGCTTTAATCGAGTCGGGTATATAGATTATATACTCGGGGGCGTATACTCTTAACAAGTAGGTAAGTACAAACAATCACACGATCCCTTCATTACATAGGGTCTGAGGGACCCCGATGTGCGTTCACGCGTAAAAAGGACAGCTTAGTTAACAATATGTATGAACCCAGTTTTAAGTGATTCTAGACCTCCCTTTGATGCCATACATAGATGAGCATGCCACCATCAGACTGAGCCGATCATTATTTCATAGGCTGTGGTAAATAGGTAAATGTAGGGACTACAAAACTTGCCAGCTCGTAAAACTATGACACTTAGACTGTGATATGCTAGCCTCCGGTAATATAATACTGAGCTGAGGCGTACAGCAAACACATAAATTACTTAACGCATGTATCCGCAATAAATAAAATAAGCTTTTATTCATCATCATTTCAGCCTATTAGCGCTACTGCTGAACATAGGCCTCTCCAATCGCACTCCAGCGTGACCGGTCCGTAGCCACCTGCATCCAACGAGATCCAGCGATCCTCACCAGGTCGTCGGTCCATCTCGTAGGTGGCCGTCCCACACTGCGCTTGCCAGTACGTGGTCTCCATTCAAGGACCTTTTTGCCCCATCGGCCATCCGATCTTCGCGCTATGTGGCCTGCCCATTGCCACTTCAGCTTGCTTATCCTACGGGCTATGTCAGCAACTTTGGTTCTTCTACGGATCTCCTCATTTCTGACTCGATCTCGTAGAGAAATATTTTTTGAGAAGCTTTTATTGAGTGTACCTAAATAATTTAAATTCAGAAACTTATTTTAATCTAGGACCAGAGTAATAATAATAATACCTTGGACACTATTTAGACACATCGATCTAGCCCCAAACTAAGATTCCCTGTATCTTGGGTATACTCATACTTAAATATTTTTTTTTTACTAAGATATTTAAACAACCATGACTAGGGTACAAACATCCGTTTTCATCAAACAAATATTTGCCCCCACCGGGACTCAAATCCGGAGTACTTGTCATGATGGATTTAATGAGTCCAAACTATGTGGGGCGGCATCGTTTTATTAGAGAGTGCCCATGGCCATCTTCAGGCTCCATAATCAGATCAGTCAAACAAATATTGCATTGTCATTGGATTTACAGATGCATGCCAATTGTCAGCGCAAACTAGTGCAGAGGTAAACCGGAAGTGGGTAAAATTTTAGCCCGAGGCATTTGAAGTTTAATAAAAGCCTTTAATAAATTGTTATGTATGGCTCTCTCTGATGTTCTTTAATTCGCATTGCGAGCCCAATCCTGTTGTGTTGTAAACAGACGTATGCATTCATGTATCTTATATCAAAGCGCTTACCAGTATAGAAGCCAATTGGTTTGTATGAGCGTGTGTGCCTGTGTGTATGTATGTGTGTGCGCCACTAGCCCATAATTATGCTGACTTGCACAAAATTTGGCAGGCCGGGGCGAGTTTGGTCCGAAATCGCTTTACTGCCAGGGCGCTGCTCACTCATGGATCTATTCTCAATGTCTTATTGTGAAAACCGTTGGTTTATTAACCAACGCGTGAGTTTGTGAACTACCGACAAACTGTGGGACAGACCTGGGTTCGGTTCGTGCGTCGTAATTTTTTATAAACCAGCATGTTGGGTGCGTTTCGTGCGTTTTCAATTATGCAAAGAAAAGCCATCACTGTTGAGTGCGGTTCGGGCTCCCTTTTATTTTATTAATTTAAATGGGCCCGTTTCGTGCGTTCTTTTACTTATTATTCTACTTCTTCTTTTGTTCTGACATGTCAACCTGACACGTAGGATGAAGGCTTTCACCTACCCGGAACCACCACTTCGCCCTGGTATTTCGATTGCAATTAAAGTTTAAACCAGTTCACAATTTAACGGTTTGGTCGTAAACTAACGCGTTATATTTTTAGCAGTATAGTACAGTTTACAATATATCGACAGTAAATTCATGAGAAAAAAACGTTAGTTTATATTTCACACGCTGACTGACATATACAACAGGGTGGCCAAATAACAGGTGTACACTTTAGTTTTGTAATTTTATTCTATGAAATATAAAAATTATTAAGAAGTTCTTATTAAATATGTATAGTATTTAGGACCGGCAATTAAATATGGAAACGAATGTTAAATGTCCACCTCTACCAGCATGGCAGATGTGAACCCTTTTCATCGCGTTATTTATTAAATTTTCACACATTTTGACGCGTTAGTTGATAAACTAACGGTTAGAACAGTTAAATAAAAAACTGGCCTAAACTTGAATTGCAAAGGAAATAACAGGGCAAACACTGCGATAGCTTAGGTTAAGACTAGAGGAGGTGAGCGCAACGAAGCTTCCGAATAGTCTTCGTGTTAGGTTGACATGTAAGAACAAAAGAAACTTAAAATCTAAACCCTGTCGGTCTGGTTTACTATCTGTCGATAGTTGATCAACTAACGCGTTAGTTTATCAACTAACGGTTTTGACTATCTTACGGTGACATATTTAAACTAAGTCATCAATTACTTACGCTTACGTATAAAATAGAGGGACTGTATGAAATTACTATGATAACGATGAATTTTTCAGGGTCCCCGAGCGAAAGAGCCATCCGGGCGCTGTTCTTCGCCGCTCGAGCACAGAGGGCGCTAGCCATCTATGTAAAACAAAAATAACGCCACAGAGATCGTCCATGTATGTATGTGATGTCGCCATTTCTGGTTCCCAGAAGCCATGTATGTGCCTGTATGTAAATGTTTATATGTTTGTTTACATGTAGTTCCGACGTCAATCGTTAATTGAAAAATTAACCAATCAGAACTCAATTATATTAGACGAGCTGTTTTATCTTTCGATGTGATTTATCTATTTCAAATTTGAATGGCATTGCGACCGGCATCAGAAATATATAATAAGGCTACTGGACACCATGAAGGCATGGCTTCCAGTATCCGTCAGAATAAGAGTGGTCGGGTGTGTGCATCATGCATGAGGCATTCTTGGTAATCATGGCTTACGCTGTTAGGAACATCAGACAAAACACGGATGTGGCTACATCTAGGCTAGTATATTTTAGTTACTTTCATAGTGTCATATCCTATGGTATCTTGTTGTGGGGAAAAGCAGCGGATATTCAAACTATTTTTATTTTACAGAAAAGAGCTATTCGAACAATTTATAATTTAAAACGCACAGACTCCTTAAGACAGCTTTTTAAAGAAATTGACATACTAACTGTAGCTAGTCAATTTATTTTCGAAAATATAATGTACGTACGCAAGAACCTTACAAAATTTCCCAAACTTAGCGATAGCTGTAATGTTAACCTAAGAAATAATCACAGACTACTTGCGCGCCGGTTTAGACTCGCGAAGGTTAGCAATTCTTTCAAGGGTCAATGCATTCTCTACTACAACAAGATACCTCTGGAGATCTTGAAATTGCCATTTGAGCAATTTAAAATCCATGTTAAATCGACTTTGTCGAAAAAGGGATATTACAATGTTCAAGATTACTTAAATGATGGGTCTGTATGGGGTTAATCTGGCTCAACACAGACCTTGCTGTTAATAATTTTGTAATTATTTATTCCTGCTTATTAATTATGATAATGACTAAATATTATAATTTGTATTAGTTAAGCATAAGCAATTTTTAAAAAGAGATCTAAAAATCAATCTGTGTGAGTTTCTACGCCCTTCTTCTCCCACAGTGGTCCAATGTAGAGAAGTGGCAAAAAATGACGATTGCTAAGTATATGTAAATATCTACAGTAATAAAGACATTTGGTATTTGGTATTTGGTATTTGGTAAAACAATTGTTTTTCACTACTATATTTAAATATAGAAACTGACTGATATGCCAGTAAAACGGATTAAAATAAATATGTAGTTTAACATCAAAGTAAGAACCCCTATTCACAACGAAATCCTATACGGAAAACTAAACTGGACTATAAAGTACAGAAGGATAGCAAATCACTCTTCCAAGTGACGCGGACAAAGCTCACTGACCCCGGAACCTGCGGCTTCTAATCCAAGAAAAATATCTTAAACCCCTGATTAAATGCCGCATGGTGCACTAGATACGTAGCGCGTAAAGATGTAGTCATAATGATGTAATGGCCACTGTATTTAAACATAAACATTAACATTTATATACAAGCAGGCACATGCTTCTGGCCCCGCACTATGATACCCTGTGGCGTGGGAAGCAGAAACAGCGACATCACACACATATTTATTTTATTTTTTATTTATTTATTTATTTATTTACACAAAATTTTACATAGTTACTCATTATGGGAACACCACTTAAACCACTGGGGTTTGTGTGTGGTGTGATCTACTCATTAATTATCGTATTTAAGTTAGCAATAGCATTATTTTTAATATTCAATTACATCATTAATAAATCAATTACATAATATTCAATGGTATTCATGACATTCAAAAACATAATTTTAAAATTCAATCTAATCAGTAGGTACATTTCTCAAGAACTATTCCGTCTTTCTAGTTTTTCTGTAAAGTGTGATTTGAGTTTAGCTTTGATATTAGTTTGACTGATCGAGTCTCTAATGTCGGGAGGTAAGGTGTTTATTAATCGCGTCATCATGTATGAGCTCGTCCGCCGGCCATAGCTATTGTTTGCGCGCTCGGTAACCAGTTTACCTTGCGCCATTCGCCTGGTCACTACAGGCTGATTGATTTTTTGACTGTCTTTGTAGTCAAAGAACTGCTCTTTGAGGAGGCAATAGTTGACTTTGTCAGTGACTGGTAGTACTCCGCAGTGCCTAAAAAGTCGGAGATCATCGTCGTCATGGTTGTTTTTGATCTGAGTTGGGGCAATTATTTTAAGTAATCTAGTCTGTAGTTTTAGGATTAAGCTAAGGTATGTGCTATAAGTACGTCCGTAGCTGGAGAGGCCGTAAGTTATTACTGAATCTCCTAGGGCATTGTAAACATCTGTTTTTTTTTTTCTTTATCCCCAGTCAGGTATCGAACCCGGGACCTCTCGCATGGCAGGCAGAGCCACTACCGCCGCAGTGGTCGTCTTTGACTTTATATTCTACCGTTAAACGTAAATCATTGGTTCCTTCGAGTTTTAATTTTACTTCCTGTAAATGTAATAGAACATATTTTTGGAGTTCCGCATCCATTTCGGACCCTATTACTAAGCCTCCGCTGTCCGTCGGTTTCTCTGTCAGTCTCATGAACCGTAATAGGTAGAGCGCTAAAATGTTCACAGCATGTGTATTTCTGATGCCGCTAGAGCAAACAATAATAAACTGCTCGATATTTTAGTTTAGTTAGCCCAATACCTTAGTTGGTTTACAAAAACCGAGGAGAACATGTCGGAACTAAGTGGAACTTTAATCATCCTGGGTGACCTAAATCTGAACAGTGCGTCAGTGTCTGTTACGAATTATTATTGTTTTTTTCTCAGTGTTTGTAGTCTGTATGAGACGAATGAGGTGAGGAATGCTCACGGTGGCGTGCTTGATGTGGTGCTGCTGCCGGAGACCGTCCGTGGCGTAACTGTGCGCACCTCCGTGTCAGGCAGCATGGTGCCACGCACTGACGCCTACCACCCGCCTCTCGACGTCATTGTGCCGCTGTTGAAAGCGCAAGACGCGGATGGACGATCCGGCCGTCTGGATCCCAGCAACATTCGCGGCCACAATGACTGGAACTTTGCCAAAGGCAACCACACAGTCCTGTATGAGCTCATGTGTAGCGTATCGTGGGACGATGTTGTCGTAGCTCGCGATGTGGAGACGGCAGTTGGCCGCTTTTACGATGCCATTTACGGGGTTTTGAATAAATCGATCCCCAAGAAGAACAGGCCTAACCAACCTTCCAGGCGGTATCCAGTGTGGTTTACTGGTGATATTATTAGGGATCTTGCCACTAAGGCAAAGCTCCATCGTAAATGGAAATCGTTGGAGAGGCCAGCTGACTACTCAGCATTCAGTGAGCTGAGAGCCAACATAAAGTCCCGCGTAGCTACAGCATACACGAACCATATGCTAAATATTGAAGGTAATATTAGATCTAACCCGCGTGCGTTTTGGAAACATGTGAGTGGCCTCAGATCAAAGGGTGGTTTTGAATCTCGGGTCACGCATCAGGGGCAAGAGTGTGTCGGAGAGGAAGCAGCCGCCGCTTTTGCAGACTACTTCTCTGACGTTTTCCTCACCGACGTTCCGGCGCTTGCACCGGACCTGGTAAACAGTTCCGATGCCTCGCGCACGGCTAACTACGTCCAAATTTCACATGTTTCCCATAGGGATGTAGAGCAGGGACTGAGGCAGCTTAGGCCAAGGAGCGCAATTGGACCGGACAACGTCCCTCCTTACTTTTTAAAGGCCTACAGTAATCAGCTAGTTATACCGTTGGGTCACATCTTCAACTTAGCTCTCGAGCAAGGGAAGTACCCTACCAGCTGGAAGCTCTCTCGAGTCAGTCCTATGCCCAAGTCTAGTGACACTGCCTCTGTAAATCAATATCGACCGATTGCGATCCTGAATTCATTGGCAAAATTGTTCGAGTCAATCATATACGGTAAAATCTGGCCCCAGATTGCGCCGTTTTTATGTGACTCGCAACACGGATTCAGGAGTCGTCGCTCAGTAACCACCAACTTACTGACGTTAGTCGAGTTGGTCTCAGAGAGCATGGATCGGGGATGTCAGGTGGACGTCGCCTATCTGGACTTCCGCAAGGCGTTCGATAGAGTCGATAACGACGTCCTAATGAAGAAATTGTGTGCCATTGGATTTGCCCCACGGCTGTTGGTTCTCTTCGCTGACTACCTGAAGAACCGCCAACAATACGTGCGACATGGCTGTTATGAGTCCCAGCCGTACCACACACGGTCAGGTGTTAGCCAAGGCTCGATCCTTGGTCCGTTGTTATTTATCATCATGATAAATGACCTGGAATCTGAACTGAAACACGCCAATTGCCTTTTGTACGCGGACGATCTGAAACTGGTACTTCCCGTGAAGTCAGTGAATGATTGTAGGCTACTACAGGAAGATTTAGACGCGGTTCATAGTTGGAGTGTGAACAACAAGCTTCTATTCAATACTGAAAAGTGCTGTATAATGTCCTTCACGCGCTCTCCACGGCCTATTAGCGCGACGTATACACTCGGCACTGAGTCTCTGACTCGAGTGTATTCGATGAAGGACCTCGGTGTTACGTTCGACCCTAAACGTACATTCCATGAGCATGTGAGCACTTTAGCCAAGGAATGCTTCAGAAGATTAGGGTTTGTGATACGGAATAGTAAGGGATTCCATAACTTGGGTGTGGTCCAGCTTCTATACACGGCCCTAGTGAGAACCAAACTTGAATCTAGCTCGGTTGTTTGGAATCCGCACGAAAGCTCATACGTCCTTATGCTCGAGAAGGTACACAAAGCTTTTCTTAGATACCTATATAAGAGGAAATTTGGATACTACCCTTACCTTTATCCATCCGATTTTATTTTAGGTATGCTTGGATTTAACTCACTAGAGGTGAGACGTAACACCGAACAGCTTCTGACTGTGTGTCGATTATTGCGAGGCGACAGTGACTGCGCAGCGCTTGTCAGTGCCGTATGCGCGCTTTACGTGCCTGACAACTACCTACGCGCTCGAAGGCACCAGCTGCTAGCGGGCGGCTCGCACCGCACGGTGGCGCGCCTGCAGTCTCCGCTGGTCCGGGCACGGAATAGCCTCAATGCACTGTTGGCCGCAGCACCATTGAATGATCTGTTTGGTGATGCATGGAGGGATATTGTGCGAGAATGTGGAAGGTTCTGTGAGAAGATTGCATGATAGTGTAGTCTTGTAATTATTTTCTCGAATGTTTATGGATATAATGATAATATGGTAACTGCATTTATACGATTGAATTTAACTTATTATATTTGACATAATTATGGTAAATTAATTTGTAATAATTGAATTGTATTGTATTTTCTAATTTTGTATATTTGTGTCGACTTGGCTTTGCTGTAATGGCACAAATAGATTATGTAAATAAATAAATAAATAAATAAATAATTTTTTTTAATTAAAAGAGGTCCCAATATAATAATAGTTTATTTATATTTAAACATTTACAGTAGTTTCATAGGGCTAGAACTTCCTTTGAAATATATAAATATCTGTACCAGGAAGCTCCGCTGTTCCACACAAGATTAGTACTTATAATAATGTATCAAACCTAATTCTCACTGATTAACATTCAAAATAATCGGTTTAATCAAAAACATACCAACTTAAACTAATTTGATGACATAAGTGCCAAAACAAAAGTAAAGGAAAACAACGGTAACACAAAAAAAATTAGAGCCGTTGTGTCTGTCTATGTAAGTATGTGTGTGAGAGATTGTTATTTTGATTCTAATAAAAAACACTATTTAATAAGAGATTTTTTTCAATAGCCCCTGAGGATAACCAAATCATCAATATTCAATATCATCAACAATTTCACCCTATCGTCGTCCTCGGTGGCGATTGGTTTAACGTTGCATCCGCTATCTTTAGACTGGTATCGAAACCAAGCTCGGACATTTTTTTTTGTTTTGTATCATTTTTTTACTTCTAAGTTTATTTTACAGTACGGTACGGGACCCTTCGTGTGCAAGTCCAACCCGTACTTTACCGATTTTATTTAATTAAAGTAAGGATAAGAGTGTACGTCAAAATTGTTCAAGTTATATAGGACAATTATTGAATTGAATTGAATGCACATTTATTCATCTGTCACAATACACAAAACACAGCAAAAATATAATAAGAAAGAAAGAAAACAAGCAGGACATTAAATATATACATGAAGACAAAATTAGCAGTAACAAAATTGGAATGGGCAGAACGAACGAATGCCATGTAGTGTGCACGGCAACAGCGAAACGGCTCCGACTCAGCATGTGTTAAAGGACCTACATTAGATCCTGCACCGCTGATCTTCTGTCGCTACCTTATGATTGAGTGAGTAAATAAGTAAGGGTGGGTGTTAATAAAACTACTTATTTAATGTAAATAAAAAATAAAGAATGTAAACAATGACTACCTAACTCAAAGTGTAATTAGGTTAAGCTACTCAATATAAAATAATAACATGAATACAGTACATACCAAGAAAATATATATATATATATAACATTAAAATATACATTACGATAGATAAACTACAAATAATAATTAAGATTATCGTATCTTTAGAGTTAGGACTTAGCCGAGGATTCAAATCATTTTTTCTTTATTTCCTGTATATATTCAATAATATTCTTAAAATACGTCATTGTTTGCCTCTCGTCTACATTGGGTGACTGCGGACGAAGAGAGGCGAAGAAACTCCCACAGATAAATTATTGGAACTCTGTTAAAAATAGATTGTGTTTAAATATTACAAAATTTACGTTATAAATTGTTATTAGCAAATATGCAGGAATAACTATAATGTAATGAGAGAGAGTTTTTTGTTGAGTTACGAGTCCATTAACTATATGCGCTATCATAACCAATTTTGCATAAGGTAATTTTAACATGGTTTTGAAATTGCTCCAATAGCAATTTGAAAATCTCCAGGGAAATAATAATATATTAGAAAATTTTGAAAGGCTGGATTAAAGGAACCTTTATAGGAAAATATGGCTGGAGCGTCGCATTCTATTTACACGAATTATAACAAAGGGTTCTTAAGTCTTACAAAAGATTGAACACTGTCGTGTTTCTACTTTCTTTCGGAACCTGTGCTAAGTAACGCTATTAAGTAAGTAATTATGAATAAAGAGTCATAGTTAGTTACAGTAGTACTAATTTATCTTTCTTTCTATCCTTTCGAGTGATGATCGCTGGCCGGATATAAATAACGATTTGCAGTCTACACATATTTTAGTATGATAATTGTACTCTGCATAACGCAATGTACTTATTTCAGTTTTGACGGGCTTAACAACGACCGTAAAAGATCTTATCATAAATAAAACCGGCCAAATGCGAGTCAGACTCTCGCACCAAAGGTTCCGTACAAATATTTATTTTTGTTAGAGAACTACAAACAATAGTGGTCATTATGGGCCCAGGGTGTAAAAATGTTTAACCCAGCTTAAATTGAAGAACTGATTACTCTCAACATTTTATTTTAAGGCAGCAAGACTCTAATAAATCGAAGAAAAAATTTACAGCCATTTAGAAAATTGAGTATTTTGATGATATTTAAAAAGTTGTACAGTCAAGTCATGGGACGGCAAGGCCACAGTACAGCCGTGTATATCACAATAACCTGAGTTTTCTCAGATGGGGTGTCAGAGGTAACTTCGCTTATTAGTACAATATCTTCTTACCTTCATGAATCATTTGACAACTGTTACTAATTTTGACAGCTTTCACTGAATTTGACCGGCGTTCGTATTTTTGACCGGTCTTTCACGGTCCCGTTGTTTTTTACGGTTTACCGATATTGTTCTTTAGTTTTGCTAAAGGTCCTGGTGTCTTGCCCATTTCAATGATTCTAGGTCAACGGTATGTACTAAGATTTGATTCCCAAATAAGTTAAGCAAATTTGCAGCATACAAGGCCAATCTCCAGTCTGCGTTGAAATAGACATTTATTCTTTTCACAACTACGAGGAATCATAAACTTGAGTAATTAATATAAATGTCAACTTGATGCCTCGACGCGTTTGTGAGAAAGAGAAGCCGACTCGGACTGACAGCCGTTCAACGAAGTGATCCTACAAAGGTTCCTATATTCCTTTGAAGATACTGAACCCTAAAAATTAACCGCATTCGATGTAATAGTTACGTTTCTTAACTATTATATCAAATCTATTAGTAGTTGTTTATTATGTATAGATATTATTATCACCTGTAAAATAACATCATTACATAGTATTTACATCTGAACATACACTGCTTCTGGCCCTTCTGACCCCCAGTGGTACGGTGGGTAATTATCGTAGCGAAAAATAATTACCCACCGTACCACTGGGGGTATGGGCGGTGGTACGGAGGGTCAGAAGGGGCTTCTGGCTACACACTAAGATATCCTGTGTCGTGGGACCAGAAACTGCGACGTCACAAACATGTAAACATCAAAGACCTGGATGTTTGTCTCCCTCCCCGGCCGGGATTCGAACCCGGGACCTCTCGCTTGGAAAGCACAGCCTCGGCCGTTTTTTAGTATATTGGTTCGTTTACAAAAAAAAAATACCAGAAAACATTCATTTTGATGACAACAAAACAAATTGAGGAGGTGTATGGCCAAACGTGAGCAAATGAACTACCGAAGGCATGTTAATGTGATATAAGTATAATTCTTTATTGCACAGAAAACACAATGGAAAATAATATAAAGAACAATATGCAAAGGTGAGCTTATTTCTAAAAATAAATTTCTTACAGCTAACCTGTAAGGAAAGGAAAAAATATTTATAGAGAGGTAGTCCTAGTGTACAAAGTGTGTACTAGTGTTAAAAGAAAGAAATAAAGTCAGTGTGTTTAGGACAGAGAATAGGTGCTTACTTTAAGTTTTATTCGAATGTGTTGGTTTGGTTTTGGTTTGCAGTTACAGTACGCATTCCACTCATAAAAGTCAACGTCAAATAAGGTGCAATGTGAATAAATCCTTATTTTAAGAGGTTTACTGCGGAAGTGGCTGCACAATGAGCGATTAAAACTAGAATGTATGTCTTTCACTGGTGCAGTGTCTGGACGTTAATTGCTCACCGATTTAAGACTCTTGACCTGTTCGGTCTTCACTGTGGCTCTTGCTTAGAATTCCATGGTTCGACTGTCGGCTTGACGGATCAAAGTTAAGGACAAAAAAATAATGGTCAAGTGCGGGTCGGGGTCGCATATGAAGGGTTCCGTACCATCGTATATGAAACTTAAGGTAAAATCTTTATGGTACTTTTCCACCATGTGGCATAGCCATGGACGTGGGACGGGATATTCGGTATAAGGACAAAGTTTCATGACTCGTTGTAGGTCCACCGGCTTAGGCTGTGCATTTTCTGTCAGTAGTATAGCTCTAGCTAAACTAAAACGCTATTATGCTTATAATAGCGTTTTAGTTTTCTATAATATTTATCTTAGATTCATCTCAATGGATAGGAATATCGCTATCGCTATCGCCCAGATTTAGACTCGCGAAGGTTAGCAATTCTTTCAAGGGTCAGTGTATTCTCTACTATAATAAGATACCTCTGGAGATTTTGAAACTTCCATTTGAGCAATTTAAAAAGCATGTTAAAGCGACTTTGTCAAAAAAGGGATATTACAATGTTCAAGATTACTTAAATGATAGGACTGTATGGGGTTAATCTAGCTCAACACAGGCCTTGCTGTTAATAATTTTGTAATTATTTATTCCTGCTTATTAATCATAATAATTAAATTTTTCATATTTGTTATAGTTAAGAACAACCTATTTTTAAAATAGATCTAAAAATCAATCTGTGGGAGTTTCTACGCCCTTCTCTCCCACAGTGGTCCAATGTAGAGAAGAGGCAAAATTGACGTTTACTAAGTATATGTAAATATCTGTACTTTGACTTTGACTTTGCTTAGAAAGTATTTTGAATTTTTGTATAGTTTATTTATTTATTTATTGATTTATTTATTTTTAGTTTGAGACTGTGAAGGCCGGCATAGAATTAGATATTTGAATTTAGTTTTTCTCTATTTTTTCATCGATGCTGCCAGTTTTCACAACAGGGCTGACACTACGAAATTTAAATTTTATTTTCTATCTGAGGTGCAAAACAACAAACAACATGGCCACAGAATCGTATTACAAGCGTGTTGTAAACACTTATCTTGTATGGGGATAATAGAAATGGAGATACACCCTCTGCGGAAATTTCAGCTCTCTGCCTATTTCGGTTGATCCTCTAAAGCCCGTCACCGGACGGACAGTGCAGCGGGGGCTTATTAATAGGGTCCCGTTTGTCAACCTTCGGTAATGGAACCCTAAAGATGTACAAACTGGGTTCGAATCCAATCACTGATGATTGCGGATCCGCCTTCAAATACATTGCGCCTCCGACCATACTAAAGGCTGCCACGAAATTTCCGATCACTTCCCTTGTATGGGGGATTACAACACGTCTCTTGCATGATCTCCTTTATTTTATTAAACCTCATGTAGTTCATTGCTTTTGGATTGCAGGAACAGAAATACACATTCTGTGAACATTTCAACTCTCTACCCATAACAGTTCATGATATACAGCCGCTGGCGGACAGACGGACAGACGAACAGACAAACAGGTGGACGGACAGTGGAGGCTTAATAGGGTCCTGTTTGACATCCTAAAAATAAACATCGTTCTCTTACGTCATTCGGCAATCGAAAACTGGATGAGAATAATACCTTAATCATAATAATAATACCTTGGACACTATTAACACACATTGATCGAGCCCCAAACTATGATTCCCTGTATATTGGGTACTAGACAACGATACACATACTTATATAGATAAATATTATACTAAGATAGATAAACAACCATGACTACGTACAAACATCCGTTCTTATCAAACAAATATTTGCCCCCACCGGGACTCGCACCCCGGACCCTTAGCTTCGTAGGCAGGGTCACTGCCGACTCGGCCAATCGGGTCGTCAATGAAGGTCGGTGTTGAAAGCGTTTTTTTTTCGGCCATCAACCAAACCATGAAATATTGATAGACACTTGGCTATGTAAGAAATAAAACGTCATATGTACCCCGAAAATCAGTGCGTTATTTTTAAAACTTGACGTCCCAAACCGTCTGTTCCTCTGTCCCTCCATGGGTCAAGAATCATTTTTTCAGGAACTCGCGGAGCTATCAAGCTGTAATTAATATCAATTTAACAGGTCTGTGTTCTCTTCAAGTTGAAAAAAAACTCAAGGCGTATAAAACTTACATAATTAGTATAGCCATAAGTTCTTTTCCAAGTTTTCGAATTCAGATAATTTAAATATAGAGTGACAGTTATTGCTCATTAATTGTTTACACCGTACCTAAATTGTGTTTGGTCTTCTGGAAATTCCTTACTTCATCGCCTCAATCCCAGCTGGAGAGATGGGATGGAGTGAGAAAGATAATCGTGTCACAATCATCGCGCTTCACAAATGTACCAAAATACCAGTCGACAGTCAATTTTCAATTTCTAAAAGTCTCTCGATATCATGAAATGATAGCACATCTCTCAAGAAGCTTCTTAGAAGGCCATAGTGGAACGAGGCCACCACCCGGCCTCAGTGATGGTTTAGTAGGGTCTCATACGAGAGTGTCACTTAGCTTCATTTGTGCAAGCATGGCTAAAAATCAATGACAGAAAGAGGCCATTTCGTGATTTTACAGTCTATTGTAAAGCCGCTGATCTAAACTTTATGTTCCAACCATCATTTGATATTCCAAAAAAACCCAGCACTTGCACACAAAGCGCGAACCTCGCAACGCTGGTTTAAGGACATTTTTTCCGATTTTGTTGCCGCCGAAGATTGGCCCTCAGGCACCTCTAATATTAACCCATCGGACTACCGACTATTGGAAGTTGTAGAGGAATAGAATAGAATAGAAATAGTTTATTTAACAAAAGGTTTACAGATACGTTTAAGTTAAAACATTGACACCTACTTGCTAATAAATTAATCGTATACAAAGTAAAAGTTACCAGTGGCCCTCACACTAGGTCAGACCTGTATCGTGAGGACCTGGATCTTTGACATAATGTGGTTCTATTGTTATGTACGATTGGCTAGCCAGGGGTTTTCTAGGTGTGATAATAAAATATTAATCTTTAATAGTGTGACAGGCATGAAGTGTGGGAAAATTATATAACAAAAAAAAAACAAACATAGTTAGCTGAAGTGGTTGCAATTTAAGTTATAATTTAATTATAGTAGATATATATATACAATCTAGGGAAAAGGATGATGGGAGGAGGAAAGGATGTGGGGACAAGGATTACACGTTGATTTTCAGGAGATCCTCTGTTTGTCGAAAAGTTAGGGTTTCAGCCACTTAAGAATAAGGAGCTTAGAATTTCCTACCGTACACTGTTTACTGGCACAGTGCTCAAGAACCCTGTTGTATATAAATGCTGATATGAATTTGGGGAAGCGGCGGGCGAATGAGGTTATGACTTCAGTTATCGGGATACGGAAGACCCTTTTCTTCAGCAGTTCTTCGTAATTGTTGCTGTGGATAGTGTTGCTATGCATATGAGTGGCAGTTCTGTAGATGAATGTTTGGCGTGCGGTGAGCAGGTCTGTTCTGCAAATAGAGCTGCAGTCGGGATACTGTATGGCTTTTTTAGCATTACTTTCATCACCGACCGTTGAGCTCTCTCTAGTTTGAGCATAGCAGTTATTTCAGATCCGCCCCATACTTTGATGCAGTAGCTCAGTACTGAGTCGCACAGGGCTATGTAGACTAGTCTAAACACATTTTTGCGAGCCGAGTGTTGTAGCGCGCGCATTACAAATATTAGTTTTCTCACTCTTGACGCTGTATCGGAGATTTGGGCCTTAAAGGACAGTTTCTGGTCAATTGTGACTCCCAGATATTTGATGGTGACGACGCGATCTATCTCCGCACACTCACATCGGTTCTGGTTACAGAAGGAGTGGATTCGCATATGAATGTTGGGTAGAGGAGAAAGCTAGCTCAACAGCAGCAGCGGGTTCTATGCCTTTGTAAATAGTGCGTGCTACGACAGAGGTGTGGCCCGACCGATTGATGAACTGTTACAAAGATAAGAGGGGCCTTTTGAATATTGTGTATGTTTATCTGATAAAATAGGAAATAATTAATATTATTGAATATATTTTGTTTATTTTTTCGTTCCAAATCTGATTTAGGCTCAATTTTCCTTGAAACAGAATTAAGGCTAAACTTGGTTCATTGCTCATTGTTACAACAAATTATTACAAAATTACGAAACTACAAAAACAAATTCTTTTATTTTGCCTAGACATGTTTACATAATAGGTGGTAACATAACATTTATCGGCCAGTGTACATCTAGCCACGTAGTGACAAACAACATAATTAGGTACTTTAAAAAACTAAAAAACACGCTTGTATTTCTTACGTTAAAACAAAACAAATGAGGCCTAACTCGATGGGTTTACTAGTAGCCGTTAAAGAGTTCCACTATCCTTCAGGTCCCATCATCAGATCAGCACAACTTATTCATACACAACTCACCGAGACGATTCTAAAGAGCTCAAATTAGGTAGGATTGCGTTATTTCTTTACAGAGTTCCTGTGACCACCATCCGGCTCCATAATCAGATCAGCTCGATGGTATCATAATATGGCATCGTGACCGGATTTCCATAATTATTTTAAATTTAAGGTAACCGGGAAGTATGAAATTTAACTTGCGGGATTTGTTTACATCGTAGGAAATTACTTCTTTACTTACAGGTGAACCTATTAAAAGTGTCTTTATTTATAGCACCAAATTAGTGCAATAAATGCAAATCATTTAAATTATTTACATCAGGTTGGTATATGATTATTTAATAAAAGGTCAACACTATTGATCTTGTCCTCTGCGAAGCATTGCTTGTAGCAATGGAGATAATTTTCGCTCTATTTGTATTATTTTAATATGTATGATACTGCGGCCACGTTCACCGCAGCACATTTAGATTGTCACACGCACGAGCTCGGAACCAAATGAGCCGTCCTGTCATTCATTAGCAGTTCTCATGTTTTTTTGTTCACTTTTAAAGAATAATAAAACCGGTCAAGTGCGAGTAGGACGTCGAACCCGCACACGAAGGGTTCCATACCATTGTACAGGGAAAAACGTAAAACGACAGTCTTTTGTACGAGTATACATTTTTAGTTTTGGGAACACATTTAAGGCCTTACATCGAAACATTGAAATAAGTTTTGTTTTATGTAAGTATTGAACTATGTACTCAGGTTAATGAAACTCTTTGCTCATTGAAACCGGAAGTGGATAGAAATTGAATAACTTATTTACAGAAATAAAATGAAATATGATAAAACATTTAATATTATTTTGTTTAATTCAAATGAGCAATTCTATTAATCGTATGATGACGAATAATTAAGCACAAAACTCAATACCTGCAATTAAAGATCTTTTCCGACAAAATAAGGAGAGTCCAGTTTCCAAACATAATTTAGAAGAAAATGGCCAGTATAATAATTTCTTGTATGGGTACTTCTTTTAATTCTTAAAAACTGGTATGTTTCATTATTTGTTATTAAACCGGCAATAGAAATAAAATAAGAAAAGAAAATAAAAAAAGAAATCACAGGGGGTGTCCCCTGTGATTTCTTTTTTTACCTATTACTAGTAATAGGATCCCGTTTGGCACCCTTTGAGTACGAAACCCTAAAAAGTCTTGATTGTCTATAGTTACTATACTTTAGTTTAATGCTACGGCGGATAGAGTGGGTAAAAGTATATCAGTAGGTAGATACAGATTTATAACAACCATCATAAAAATGTGCCATGGAAAACGTGAAGCTCAAGCTGAACTTAAAGCTAATAAACTCTGATAAGGTTTCAGTGAAAAACACTACTGAAATAGACACCGGAAATTCTCCTAAGGAGCACATTCATAGAAGCTAAACAATGAATTATGAAATAAAAGCAACAAAAGGGCAAAGATTTCCTTCCGAGAGAAAAATCCCTGAGCGCCATAATTCTGAATAAGGCGAGAATTGCGGCACGTGTAAAGTGTATCTAAAAGCATGCAAGTAGGTACCGGGCAGCGCAGCGGCGTACTATACGGGCGCTAGAGCTCCGCAGTCCTAACCTCTTAGAACTTCTTAATAAAAGTATGACTCTGATGATGAGTATGACTCGTCAATTAGTCTGGGGAATGATACCTCCCTCATATATAAGAAGCGCAATGCGTGTGAGCGAGAGATCGGAACACTCTTCAGAATTGTCCTTATTGAAGTATTTTTTTAGGAACTTAGAGAATTAACAAGATAATGGTAACTACAACACTACATGATAACTACCAAGGAGTACTGTGATTATACCTAGTCGGTCCTTAAGTTCTGTCACAAGATTTTTGATAGATAAAACTCAGCAATAAACTTTTTCTCATTCGTATTATACATGATTAAAAAGCTAATAAGCTTTTATATACGAATTGTATACGAATCAAATTGCAATACAATAAATTTTGTACGATTATCGCAATATGACAAAAAACCTCATAACTTGAGACAATCGCGAACCCAAAACACGCCGCAACTGACAAAAATACCACTTACCTCAAATTTAATAAAAAAACAGTGTTCCAGATAACCAACAAGGTTTTTTTTATTTATTCTGAAACCTCGATTTTAGACCATGCTTAGCAACTAGCATTTGATTTTCTGTTAACTTTCAGTTCCAACTGCTCCCAAAGAGAACTTTACGTACTTTTTACGTTTTCAGAAAAACGTATAAAAATGATCTTGTGGGCAACAAGTACACTACGTAAAATGTGAATATGAAAATTATTTTTACCCAGACTTAGTTATCTTATGCTTCAAAATGAAGGTAACGGGTTCAGGGAGGGTTCTGACTAAAATCTCACGTAAGTTGAAAGGTTTTAAGAGTCATGGAAAAAAGATAAAGTGAATCACGTCCGTATTTTTGATTGGGTAAAAAAGTGCAAAATCTCTGAAGAAACTAGCATTTGTGTAATATGGCTTTAAGCATTTAAATCCAATAATCGTTCTATTTTATCAGTATTTAATGAGCTATCAAACCATATATAGTATTAAATAAAAAAAAACTTGGTATTATTTACTATGCGGCAAAATATTTGTGACAGAACTTATGGAATGACTAGGTGTATACCAAAGCCAGCCCTGATCGTGTCTACTATGATTTAAGTTGACATTTGTCACTTGATTAACTCAACTTACGCGATAACACTCGGCACTTAAGCAAGCACACAGTTAAAAATCTGTAGAATTTTTGGCATTTTCTCTCAGCTAAGAGATTTCCACATAACATAGCTAACTAACTATCTCTTCTTACATCTACGCTCATTGTTATGCATGTCAGGCTGACAGTTGTTCTCAACAAAAGAAGTTAACCATTCCCACCCAGGCACAAAAAGGCCGTTCGAAAACTACTTCACTCCGCGCCATTATGTTCTTTTCCCAATAATCATTCGTTCATTCAGAACGAGAGTAAAGTGAGTGAGTCTATTGAGTCGAGACAACGGTCTTTATTGTTCCACAAATGAAAAGGCAAATGGGATTCAACTATCGCTTTATTCTGCGTTCGGAGTTCGGAATTTAGTTTAGTTGAACGACACGATTCTTTAAGATGGTGGCGGAAAGCGGAAATAATGAAAATGGAAATGTTTTTCTGTCGTCTGTAGACCGTGTGCGAAACGTATCGTGTTTTGCGTAGAACGTCACGCCCTCGCCGCGCCCAAACATCGTCCAATTTACGAAATACGATACGAATTTTGGGCGGAATAACGGAAGTAGGTATCTTAGGGCTAGACTGAAATGTCATAGATCTGAGAAAAGTACAAAATACTTGTAATAAATAATAAATGCAACCCATTATTGTGCCCAACGGGGGGCATAGGCCTTTACCCGAATACGAGTGAAATTGAGCCATACTCTACCACACTGGCTCAGTGCGGGTTGATGAAGGGGTTTTATGACTACTACTACCCAAAACTCAAAACTCAAAACTCAAAAAGTTTATTCTATAAATAGGCCACAAGGGCACTTTCACATGTCATTTCATTTAATTTTTTACAGAACATTTGGTATTATTATTTGTATCATATTATCAGAAAAAAAAAGTACTTAATTATTGTTTCTGAGAGATGTAAAGAGTCTCAAATGTCATAATAAAATAATTAAAATATAAATAACAGAGATGTATAGTCTCTTTAGTGAATAATACAATGATGATAGGAGATGTAAATGGTCCCCACAGTCAAGAGTTGTATAATTAAATTAATCTTTGGAGGTGTAAAAGGCCTCCAAGTGTCCAGTAAAAGAAACTCTGGCAGTGAGGATGCTCACAATTAATTAGAACGATTCAGTCCCAAGCATTTTTATCGTCTATGTACTCTTTAATACTGTAGTAAGCTTTAGAAATAAGCCTTTGCTTGATGTATTTCTTGAACTTATTAATTGATAGATCTGTCAAAGTGCTTGGGAGTTTATTGTAAAATCTTACACAATTACCCTTGAACGAGTTTTTTTATTTTATGGAGCCGAGTAGTGGGCACTGCAAGTTTGTCCTTGTTTCTAGTATTAAAGTTATGTATATCACAGTTTCCTCGAAAGTTAACAATGTTCTTATGGACATACATAATATTCTGGTAAATATATTGACTATGGACTGTCAATATATTTACTTCTTTAAACTTATTTCTAAGAGAATCTCTATTATTCATTTTATAAATCGCACGAACAGCCCGCTTCTGCAGCACAAAAATAGTATTTATGTCAGCAGCACTGCCCCAGAGCAGAATACCGTAGGACATAATACTATGAAAATAACTAAAATAAACTAATCTGGCTGTTTTTAAATCTGTCAAGTGACGGATTTTCCTGCATGCAAAAGCTGCAGAGCTCAGTCTGTTCGATAGCTTATCAATATGTGGACCCCATTGGAGTTTGGAATCCAACTTTATACCTAGAAACACTGTGCTGGTTACCAATTCCAATTCCTCATTTTTAATTGTTATACATGTCATAATCATAACAATTAAATTTTTCATATTTGTATTAGTTAAGCACAACCTATTTTTGAAAGAGATCTAAAAATAAATCTGTGGGAGTTTCTACGCCCTTCTTCTCCCACAGTGGTCCAATGTAGAGAAGAGGCAAAAAATGACGTTTGCTAAGTATATGTAAATATCTACAGTAATAAAGTACTTTGACTATTGACTCTGATTATTTTTAACGTTAGTAGTAAGAAACTTAACACATTTAGTCTTTTTCTCATTTAATAGCAAATTATTAACATTAAACCAATTTACCACTCTTGATATGGTATTGTTCACGTGATCATCATTAGCGTGTTGGTTTCGCTTTGTTTTAAAAATAAGTGAGGTGTCATCAGCAAACAGTACCATATCATGACAGTCCCTTCCTAGATAGGGTAAGTCGTTTATATAGATGAGGAATAGGAAGGGTCCCAATATGGAGCCCTGTGGCACGCCCAAAGAAACCAATGATCCTGGTGATCGTTCTCCGTTTACGTCTACCCTTTGTATTCTTCCGTTCAGATAAGATTTTAACAAATTCAATGACGTGTCTCTAACTCCATAATGATGTAATTTCCTGATCAATGTTTCATGACAAACGCAATCAAAAGCCTTAGATAAGTCACAAAAAATGCCTAGGGCATCTTGTGACTCTTCCCAGGCATCAAAAATACTTTCAATGAACTGAATTCCGGCATCTGTTGTTGAACGACCGCGAGTGAATCCAAACTGTTTGTTATGTATTAGCTTATTTGATTCAAAATGATGTAATAGCTGTGATAAGATTAATTTCTCAAAAATTTTACTAAAAGTTGGTAGTATTGATATAGGTCTGAAATTGGTGGGGTCTTGAGTACTACCTGCTTTGAAGAGGGGAATTATCTTACTTTGTTTCATTAAATCAGGAAATTCACCGCAGTCTATACAATTGTTGAAAATGACCGCTAGGTCAGGTGCAATTAATTCGATCAGGGATTTAACGACGTGAACAGAGAGTCCCCAAAGATCATTCGTTTTCTTAACATTTATCAATTTAAATGCCTTTACGACATCTGAACTTGTGACGTGCTTAAAATTCAAGTATGAAGCACACTCTGAGACATTATCTTTTAATATTGCAACAGCAGACAAAGGTGACGAATTTAAATACTTAGTCGTGGAAGCCGGTGCATTGGTAAAAAACGATTCAAATTCAGTTGCAACTTCTAAGCTAGAACTCGTAAGCTGCCCATTGATTTTTAGTTCGTAATCGTGACTCGCTTTTTTACTACGACCGGCTTCCTCATTAATTATTTTCCAAGTCGTTTTTATAACATCGGAACTATTCTTAATTTTACTACTCAGAAAATTACGTTTAGCTGTATGACAGTCTAATTTAAATTGTTTGGAGAACTGTTTGACTTGTTCTTTAAATTCGTCACTCATGTTGAACCGTCGTTCCTCATACAATGCATACAATGCTTGCCTGCGTTTATGCAACTCTGCAGTAGCCCACGTACTAAAGTCGTTTGAACCACTAACCACAACCGATTTTGAAGTGAATATCGCGCTGTACTGTTTCATAAAGGTTTCAAAGAATAAGTTATACATTATATTAGGAGACTGTTCAGCAGCCAAAAACGGTAGTTCCTGGGCTAAAGAGTATCTCATTCTTTCTAACCGGTCAGCAGTTATTGGCACAAACGAAATTTTCTTTTTAATGACAGGTTCTCTAATAGAATCAAATTGAAATAATTGACCTAAATGATCTGAATCCAATTCACTGATAACACTTTTACTGATTGGATTAACATCAGTAAAAATGTTGTCAATGCATGTAGCACTAGTAGCAGTCACTCTTGTTGGCTCCATAAATAAATGGCTAAGCCTAAATGATGAGAAAATATTTATCAATCTAACGCTGAGAGTAGTTCTTTCTAACAGATTAACATTAAAGTCACCACATATAATTAATCGTTTCGTACTGTGTGATGAAATAGTTAGGACGGATTCCATTATTTTCTCGAACATTTCAAAGTCGCTCAAGGGTGGCCTATAGACACATATAACGATGAACTGTTCTAATTCCACAGCTGCAAGTTCTATAGTTCGTTCAACAGATATGGAAACAATGTCATTACGTTCCTTGAATTTCATATGATTGTTTAGTATGATTAATGCCCCACCATGTATTGAATTAAGTCTGGTGAACGAACTACCGACCTGGTGATCTTTAAAGCTAAACATAATTTCATTAATAGTTAACCAGTGCTCTGTTATGCACAAAATGTCAATTTTATTACAATTTAAAAATAACTCTATTTGTAGATCTTTGCCTCTAATACATTGAATATTCTGATGAACCAGGCATATATACTTAGCATGTGAGCTTCCCTTATTCTTAGGGTTTTCTAATATACTAGAACATATGTTGCCAGAGCCTGGGTCCTCTGTTGTCTTATGAACTAATTTAAATGCATCCTGTTATTCTGGTCTGATACCAGATTCATATTAGGCTGCTCAGTAAAAGCAGAGTTAGAAGCCAAATTTTTGGCTGTAATGTCATATAAATATAATAGTGACATAGTTATTTGTCGTTTACAATAATTTGAAAGGTAAAATGTACCTTTAGTCATAGTAAAATAATTACTAACATAATTGTTAGTGTCAATAATATCAAACTTATTATTATATGTACATAAATTGTACATAGTTATATTCATATTATGTCTATATACATTTTCATTTTGTGTCAATTGGTTGCAGTAGGGAAATGTGAACAATATAATTTTTTTCACACTAAGACCATTCAATGTTTCATAAAATTTTAATAAATTATTTTTGTTCACATCTCCCCTATTGCCCATGAAAATTATCAGTGTGGCACTGGCTGTGATAGTGCTGTCATTCAAAATTTGATTTATAATATTATCTACAGTGCTAAAAGGTGAGCAATTACTAATAACACTATGTCCCTTAGAGTATGAGTGGAGTGCTGAGCCCATGCCACTTCCAATCTCATCACAGTACATTATAATATCAGGTGTTGTGGTCATATCAGACTTGGCAGAACTATTATCAGTAACACCTTGTGTTGGTAAACTGTCACACATGCCCGGAGAGTTGCCCGCTGTCAAACAACCACCTTTCTGCTCACAGCGACAAGTATGGTTGTTGGTCAGCGACTCAAACCGCTCACAATTATGGTTCATTTCTTGAATTAAATCATCCATAGCCAATGAGTATTCATTTATAACTTTCTTAGAGTTCAAATATGCACTGTTTAGTGATCTCAATGAATCCTCTAAGCTTTGGATTTTCAAATGTAAGTTTTGTGTGTCAGTTTCATACATCAACTTAGTACTTTCTAATTCTAATACACACATATTCAAATCATGTAATAAGTTTACATTTTTCTTGCTTACTTTTAAGTTTTTAGTACACAATTTATTATGTTTTATTAATTTCTGAGTTTTCCGTATATACCTATTTATTTTAATGTATTTTTTCAGTTTGTTATTGCTGCAACTTAATAACCTTGATGTGGGCAATGTGTCATTAGTTAAATCAATGACATCATCAAGGCTTCCAGTTGCAACAGTAACCAGCTGCGGGCTGATCCCTACGACTTCACTGTAGAGGCTCTGGGTCTGCAACGCTGCGGTGTTTTCCTTCTCCTCCTGGAGTGCATGTATTTGTTCATGGGCATCGAACAATGCTTTCTCCAGGGAATCAATCGATTTCAGGGCTTGCTCGTACTCTGCACTACATACAGTGAAGCTATCTACGGTGACCTGCAGCTTGTCCCGCTCAACAATTACATCACTACATTCTTGTTCTAATACACATAATTGTTTCTTTAGCTTATCTCTACTTTCAATTACTGATAATAGCTCTTTCTCATTTTCCTCCCTTTCACAGAGTAATTCGGTGACCATTTCCTTTGATTTTTTTAATTCTAGTAAGGTAACTTTGAGCTTGTCATTTTCCTGCTGTCGGGAGGCGACAGCAGCAGCTCTGCGGGTCATCATGGTTACAGTTGAGATAAGAATCAAGGAATTGCACACCAAAACAATGCGAAATTACTTACGTGGAATAGTAACGTTTTTCAGCGTTTGCACATCACTAATTGCTATGAAATATATTTTAAACGTTGTTAAATATAATAATTTAACAATAAGGTAACAAAAAGCGATGAAAGTGTTCGGAAATAACAAATACTTTTAAATTTATAACCTGCAACGGTCACAAATTTAACATGTTTCGAGACACTAGTAAACGTCACTAAAACACACTGCAAACAATAGAAATACTTAACATTACACTATAATCCTAAAATAACACTAAATTGGGCTCAGAATTACACTAAATCATATTAAAATATAAATTTTTCTAGGGACGTAGTGAAATCAGCTGTTTGCCGTTTGACAGCCAGTGGTGCTACCCAGTGAAGTAGCCAGGACCTACAACTTAAGGCGGCGCATTAGGCAAAAAATCCTTCTTTAAGCCTCAAGGTACGCTAAATTAAAATATTTATGCAGTTTTTTCCAGACTAGCTTGTCAATCACGAGTCAGTATTGATATAAACGTAATTACGTATAAACGTAATTTGATTATTTTTGCTCGATAGAAAAGTCTCCCAAAATTATCACCAAATTTGTTTATCACAACAAAAGTTTTGAAATTTCCGACCACATTTGAATTTATGTACTTGTTATTTATTTAATCGTTGTAAAAATATTAGATAAGTTGCACTGATAGTAGTCATCATAGGAACATCGACTTTTAGCTCTTTTAAGGGTTCCATGCCGTAAAACGGAAAAACGGAACCATTATAGTCTCGTTTGTCTGTCCTAGGTGTATAAAAGTAATATTAATCGACTGAATTCTGAACCGATTAAGATATTTGGTACATTAAAGTATTATTATTATCCATGAACGTGTTATGTCATCAAATACATTTTGAATTAAAGGGTAATTGTGGGGAAATACGCAGAAAAACTATAATTTAAGTTTTACAAACTGTCTTGTGTGCCATGTCTAATGAAAGGACTTATTGCGAGGATCTCAAATTTCATTTTAATCAACAACCGTAAATGTGTCTTGGACGACTAGTCACCTAAACCTAGCAGTAGGTATATGGAAGGTGGAACAGAAAAACGGGTGTAGTCGATATGTAATAATACTATCTTTATTTCAGAGTCTTAGTTAGCTATATATATAATCGGGGTTGCCTACTCAGCTAATGCATTGACCTTGCTAACATGTAGGCTGTTTTTGTAGGTCTGTCTGGCCTGGTTTACTTTGGACAGCCGCCTACATTGCTTCCCCCTTTGAAATAAATAAGGAACTTATTTACACAGAGAACAAAAAGTAATAACAATATTAATAACATGTACACAATAAAATATCACATTAAAATATATATATTAGGCGAAGTACACTTTAGACGATGTTGTGTGTGGTACATCGTGCTGCTACTGCCGGAATCGCCGCCACTGCAGTTGTCATGGGTGAAGGTAGCAGCCTGGCGATATGGTTGTCTATGTGCCGCGCCGCTGTCTTGACGAATTTCCTCTTGCAGTGCCGTAATACGAAATACGCCAGTACAACTGCTATCTCGTTGATTAGGATGCCTGTCGTGCTTTCGGTAATTCCGGCGCTGGCGTTGGAGCTGCCTGATCCCGCGGCGTTCTGCGAGACGACAATCTCTTCTTTTACGTCCTTTGTACCCCAATTCCCCATGTCGTCGAAGATAGCAATTTTTGATGATTAGGATGGTAGATGTTGTTGCTTTCTCGTCGCTTCCTTGCTGTTTGTGATGCTGTGTGGTATGTTGCGGCTTTTATTCACGCAAATCTCACTACCTTGCGAATTATTCTGCCCGAGCGTGACTTGTTGCATTCTGCTGATTCGTTGTCGCTCGTGGCCTTGGTCCGCCCTGGTTTCTCTGACGGTTCTGCCACGTGTTTGTTTTGACTGCTCTCTTTTGCCGCTTCGTCCACACGGCAGTTTTTTAACACGTATGCGGGTTTCAATCTGTCGATCGAAACTGTGTTGAGCTTGTCCCTGATCTTGATCTTGAAGATTTTGTCATGTCTTTCGATGACTTCAAATGGTCCTTCATACGGTGGGGTCAATGGGTTCCTAACGGCGTCCGTGCGTACGAATACGTAGCCGCTAGTTTTCAGGTCTGGGTGGATGAAAGATGATGGCTTGGAGTGGTGGGCGGTCTTAAAAGGTGTCACCTTGTCCAAGGCAGCTATTAGTTGGCTCGTGAACTCTTCTAGACATGTGTCTTGCCTTTTTGGCTCGACGAACACTCCTGGCCTACGGATGTTGGCTCCATAGAGCATTTGTGCGGGGCTAATAATGTCGTTTTCACGAATTGTGACTCTCAAGCCGAGCAGGACGAACGGCAATTCTTGAGACCAGTTTGTTGAGTTCCTGCGTGCGATTATGGCTGCCTTCATAGTTCTGTGCCATCTCTCTACCATCCCGTTGCATTCAGGGTGGTAACTCGTGGTCCTGGTTTTCTTTACCCCCAAAATCTTGATGAGGGAGTTAAAAAGGTCAAATTCTAACTGTCGTCCTTTATCCGTTGGTACGCTGACTGGGGCTACAAATCGAGCGATCCTGGTGTTCACGAAAGCAGTGGCCACTGTCCTCGCTGTCATGTCTGGCACTGGGGCAGCTTCTGGCCATCGCGTGCCTCGGTCAATCATCGTGACTATGTACTTGTTGTTGTTGGACTCGGGTAGCGGGCCGACGATGTCGATATGCACGTGCTTCAAACGTGACGTGGAGGGAAATGTGCTGATAGGTGTCTTACTGTGACGTGACACCTTGCTTCTCTGACACTCAATGCACGTTTTAGCCCAATTCCCGATGTTGGTGTTTATTTTTGGCCAAAAGTAGTGTTTGGAGACGAGGTTTCTTGTGGCCCTTACTCCTGGGTGCTCAGGTTGTGCATGTTGTTGAAAATGAGCTTGCGCAACTTGTCTGGAATATATGGACGAAGCTCGTTTGCGGAGTTTTCGCACCATATCTCTTTTCCGTGGCTAAATTAAATTTTCTTCATTTTAACGTTGCCCTCGTTCGTCAGCTGTTTAAGTTGTGGGTCGCCTTTTCGCAAGTCGGCGATCTCGTCCCAGTCAGTGGGTGAAGGACAGTATATATGTGCGATTCTTGATAGCGTGTCAGCAACTGAGTTCTCGCTACCGGCGAGGTGTCGAATGTCCGTAGTAAATTGTGCGATGTATGTAGGTGACGTAATCGCCTTGGGTCGTTCGCTTTCTTGCCCGAAACGTTGTTCGTTGTCAAAGCATGACACAACAGCTTGTGATCGGTGAATATAATGACTTCCCTTCCTTCGATGTAGGGTTGAAAATATTTTATGGCCATGTATATTGCCAGTAGCTCCCGATCGTATGTGCTGTACTTCGTCTGGGCGTCGTTGAGGCTCTTGGAAAAAAATGAAAGGGATTTCCATTTGTTATTCTCGCATTATTGTAGTACTGCGCCGACGCATGATTGTGACGCCTCAGTCATTATTGTCATAGTGTCGTGTCGGCCGACGGTGACGTCAGTGTAGCGGTGTCGCTTAGACATAAATCCGTTGAATGCCTCAGGCGTCCATTCTATTAACGAATTGTCTTTCATTTTGGCGCCGGTTAGATATTTGTTGAGTCTCGCTTGGTGTTCTGCCGCTTTAGGCAAATTTTGTCGGTAGAAGTTAATCATGCCGAGGAAACGTCTTAATTCCTGTATGGTTTTGGGTCGGGGGTAGTCTTTGATGACCTTGACCTTCTCTGGAAATGGTTTGATTCCATCTTTCGTGATAAGGTATCCCAAAAATTCGATTTCAGCCCGTCCGAACTCACATTTATCTTGATTTAGTGCGAAGCCGCTGTCGTTTAACCTCTTGAACAGTTCGTCCAGATGCTGCTTGTGCTCCTCTTCTGATTTTGATGCTATCAGGATATCGTCGATGTAGGCGAAAACAAAATCTAGTCCTGATAGCACGGAACTGAGGAATCTGACGAATTTCTGCCCAGCATTGCGTAACCCGAAAGGCATTCTTGGAAATTCGAATAAACCAAACGGCGTAATAACGGCTGTCTTATCAATGTCTTGAACGGGAATTTGGTTGTAAGCCCTCCGGAGGTTGATTCGGGAATAGGTGGTTGTTCCAGGTAGTATGTATGTGAAATCTGTCATCCTGGGAATTGGGTATCTGTCTGAAACCGTGCTTGTATTCAAGCTCCTGTAGTCTCCGCATAATCTTATATCTCCGTTTTTCTTCTCAACGACGTGAAGTGCGCTAGACCGGATGGACGGACGGCATAAACCCTTCTCTAACATCTTGCCGATCTCCTGCTTGACTCTGTGATACTTGTCAGCAGGTAATGGCCGGCATTTGGTGTGGACTACGTGACCTTTGGTGATGATCTGGTGCTTGACGTCGTGTTTTGGCTCGGCGAGTGCGTTGATTGGCTTGGTTATATTTGGGATTTTTTTTAATATTTCCGAATATTTGCCTTCAAGCTTGACGGTACGAAGAATCGGTGTGTTTGACTGGATTATGTTTCCTGAAGTCAGAAGTCCTGTTCTTCCATCAATTAGTTTTTTGTTTCGCACGTCGACCAAAATATTGTGATGATCTAAAAAGTCAGCGCCGAGTATTGGTTGACGATGAAAGTCCACTGGTACGGTCGCCTCATTCTAAGGTCGAGCGTAAGCGTTTTCTCGCCGTATGTTTTTATTTCCGTCCTATTGGTAGCGTATAACTTGTATGTTGACCTAGTTGGTCGGCCTTTTTTCGGTAGCACAGAAATGTTTGCGCCTGTGTCAACCAGAAAACGGTAACCACTTTTTCGGTCGGTAACGCAAAGTCTGTTGGCCGGGACAATAGCGTTGACGACGGCCTCGGTCAACACTGGCTCTAGTTTTACGAAGATGACGATGTGTTCGATTCCAAATCGATATTCGATCGATGGTTTCTGAACGGTCATTTTAATTTGACGTTAGCTGTCAATCTGGCAGTTTTGACAACGGACAGACGACGAAATAAGCCCGCAATGTAAACGCGTATTGATTAGCTTGTTGAAATTAAATCAAAGGGCATCTGGAATGTATTCGGGATTCCCTCAGGATTATTAATATAGCTGAGTGTGCCGTAGTCTCTCGAACCAGATAAAGTTCGGATTTTCGTGCCCGATTTGTATTTACCAGTAGAAACATAACCTGTGTTGGACACTGTGCTCACCAGGCTGGCCCGCCAGTCATACCTGGTTGGCTGAAGAACCTGTCTACCAAGAAGAACCTAGGGCGCGCCCGGGCCTTGCAGAGAGACAGGAGGTTGACGGGACCGAAGCACAGACCAGGTTAGATCTACCCCACATAACTTCAGCTCGGTGAATCGCCGACGTTCATCACTTCTTGGCACCTGATCGTCATGCTACCTCGTAGCTATGGGCCCCTACGAGGTCATTAGGTGCTGAGAAGCCTGAAGATTTTGGTAGCTAGAGCGTGGCTTCCTGAGACTTGCAGCCGTCAAGGGCTCCAGGAAAGCACGATTTGGGACTATCAATCTGTAGGTAAAGGCGGTTAGGTAACTTGGTTGTTCCTATATCCACATAGAATGGTAGTATTTGTAAGCTATAAGTCTATTGCTGGTAGTAGACAGACAGATATTGAATTTAAATTTGCATTGAATTACTAGTTAGTCAATCTATTAGTGGTCTAGTAATGCTATTGAATGAATGTTTTGGTTAACATAGGTAGTTACATCTATTGATAGCAGGCTATTACATTGTTTTCAGTTTATAGCAATTTATAACTTGAACTAATATTGACTATTATCTGTGTGTGTTGTAATAATAAAGGGAAACTGGCTTGTTATTTACAGGATTAGAATGTTGGAAGTGTAGCATAGTTTATATAGATATAAAACTCGGTTCCTATTGTTTAAGGAAAACAACATTATTTAAGTTATGGTTTGGGGTTCCCTCGTTTGGGTTATAAACTGAAGGGTCCAATAAAATTGAGTTACTGCAAATTTTGAGTAAATATCGTTCCGATCATGTCGTTATCTGAAATCCAGAAGGGTGTTTCTAAGGAACTCAGATGGTTTTCCTCCGCACACGGTCTGATAGACCGTTTATATAGGCATGATGTGGTATTGGAGCGGTCTGTGGAAGTTAAGGAACGTTACAATAGGGTGCTCAAATTGTCCGCGCAGGCGGAATCAGTTGATGGTTGTGCACCTGACAGGCTGTCACGGTTGATAGGGGATGTCGACCAATGTATGGAGATGGCAGAAGAAGGACGAACGAAGAACGCAGAAGGCTGCGGACATACGTAGACAGCGCGAGTCCAGCCATGGTGGTGACATTGAAGCACCTCTGCCGCATCAGGGATCGGGGACCAGGTTACCTGCCATAACTATGCCTACCTTTGACGGCGTGTCCGGTGAATGGATGAGCTTCATCAATCTGTTCGACAGTTTGGTGCACTTGCGATCGGACATTACCAAGTCTGTCAAGATGGCTTAGCTGGTGGCAGCATTGAGGGGTGAGCCTAGGGAGCTGGTCGCTCATTTGACAGTTACGGAGGGCAACTATGAGACGGCCAGGCAATTGTTGGTCAGACGTTACCACAAAAAACGGAGGTTGGCCGATGCCCAACTGAACCGTTTGTTTAGCATCCCGGTTGTGAACAAGGTCGGGGCCATACAGACGGAGGTTTTGAACCCATTGTAGTCCGTCACCAAGGCTCTAGAGAATCTTGGACTTCCGGTTGGTGAATGGTCGTACTTACTGTTTTACATTGTACTTTCCCGCCTACCCGCTGACGTGCAGACTCGTTTCGAACAGTCTCACGGGAGGTCGGCCGAGGACCTGCCCGCCTTCTCCGACTTGGTCGGATTTTTGGAAGAGGAGTCTCGACGGGCAGAGAATTTGGGGTTGACGGTTACCCATCCTTCGGAGCCACAGAGAGCTGCCGGGAGCGCTGTGAGCAGGGGCCCTCCGACGAGGAAGGACCGCACCAACCGGCAGTCATATGGGACTGTGAGTGCATTGACCCCCCATAGTGAGACCTGCCCATGTTGTAGGCAGATTGGTCATGCTGTGGCCAATTGCAATAAGTTCGGGGAACTTAGGGTTCAGGGACGGCGCCAGATGGCCAAGCAGCGGGGCTGGTGTTTCCTGTGCCTCGGGCCACACATGGCTAGGGACTGCAAGCGCACATAAATGTGCGGATATTGTGGTGGGGCCCACAACAATCTGTTGTGCATGAACCGGTCCGGCCAACAGCCACCACAGGGCCGTACCCAGGGTGACACGGCAAGGGGCCCTGAGAATTCGTTTGCGACTCGGAGCGCAACTCAGAGGCCAACGTCCCCACGTGCACAGGGCAGTACTAGGGTGCAGGGCCGCACTGAGGGTCATCACATGGGGGGCCCTGAGTTTTCGGTTGCGACCCAGCATCCGACTCAGCGGGCAATGGGGCCACAAGCACGCGGCCACCCAGGGGTGCAGGGCCGCACTCAGTGTCATCACATGGGGGGCCCTGAGTTTTCGGTTGCGACTCAGCATCCGACTTATCGGGACATTGGGTGTGTTGAGCGGGCCGTAACGGGCGGGTGGCATGGGACCCCTTCGAGCTATGCGGGTGCGGTTCGGACGCCGCCTCAGTTGTCGCCCCGCTCGTCGCCTCGTCCTCGTCGGTCGCATGTGATGTCCCCCCCGCTCATGGAGCGGCCACGGTTGAATTCACGCCCACCCCCCTTTACGGGGTGTCGTAGGGTGGCAATGGAACCGGCGCGTGGGCCATTTGTACAATGGGACCCTCTGGCGTATAGCTGCATACCTGATCGGTTACAGGCAGATTGGGGCCCCGGGGGCCCTCGCTAGGAATTTGCGGCCCAACAATTTGTTGCCCCCCAACCGGAGACGGTGGTGTTACCGATCGCCTCTGTGCTTGTTTGGGATTTGGCGGGCAACCCAACATACGTTCGCGCCCTATTAGATTCTGGAGCTCAGGGCTGCATTGTATCGAATGATTTAGCAAAATGGTTGGGCCTCAAGGTAAATAGGTATAATAAATCAATACGGGGCGTGGGGAATGTTACGGTTACGAATGTAGTTGGTCAATCGGTGATCACGTTCTCTCCACGTTATGACATTTTGACAAAAACATCCGTGCAAGCTTTAGTAATGACGCATGTCATGGGCAGACACCCCTTGGTGAAGTTGAATCCGGCCGTTCGATTCCTGACATCAGGACTAAAGTTGGCGGATCCCGATTTTGACACTCCAGCCCCGGTCGACCTGCTACTGGGAGCAGACGTTCTGGGTAGGTTTCTGTTGTCGGATCGGCAAGTTCTTCAGCCGGACGGGTTGATTGCTGTGGATACTAAGTTTGGTCACGTGATCATGGGTCCGGCATTGCCAATGGTTAGGCCTGCCGAGTCAGATGGCATACTTATTGGCTCAGCGTTGTCAGACGCTATCCAACGTTTCTGGGATATAGAGGAACCTCCCACCGTTCGTCGAGTCGACGCAGACGAAGAAGAGTGCGAGTTGTTTTACCAGAATAGTACTGGTCGCCTTCGTTCTGGTCGTTTTGTAACTCGACTGCCTTTCAGGGCCGATCGACCGCCACTAGGAGAATCTTGGAAGATGGCAGAGACGAGATTGATGTCGATGGAGCGTAGGATGTCAAGGGACGCCGTATTCAAACAAAAATACGTCGATTTCATGAGGGAGTATGAGTCGTTAGGACACATGTCGGTATCGGGTGTGGACTGGAGATCTGAGGATCATTGTTTCCTTCCACACCATGCCGTCCTGCGAACCCCTACCGGCAAGATTCGAGTTGTTTTTGATGGGTCAGCACCTACCTCGAACGGGATGTCCCTGAATCAGTGTCTACATTCGGGACCCAAGTTGAGTCGTGATATTTCGGATATTCTCACGAGCTTTCGGAGACACCAGATTGTATTTGTCGCAGACATTCGGATGATGTTTAGGCAAACGGTAATTCATCCGGCTGACAGAAGGTATCAGTTGATAATTTGGCGTGAGTCCACGGCCGAGCCAGTCAAGGTCTATGAGTTAAACACGAACACGTATGGGTTACGGTCTAGCCCGTATTTGGCGATGCGTACCCTGCGGGAGTTGGCGTCGCGTGACCGTGTGAGCTATCCTAGAGCCGCCGCTATCCTGGAGCAAGATTTGTACGTCGATGACGTCTGCACAGGGGCAGCCAGTGAAGAGGAAGCTCTGGACCGACGTGACGAGCTCATTCAATTGCTGGAACGAGGCGGCTATGAACTACGCAAGTGGATGTCCAACTGCCCTGAGTTGATGGCTGGTCTCCCAGATGAGTTTCAACAAGACCCGCACGTTTTTGAGAATCTTGACAACCCTAACATGTTGTCAGTGCTTGGAATTCAGTACCGGCCCGTCCATGATGAGTTTACCTATCGGGTGGTTTTAGAAACACCGAAGGCCTGGACGAAGCGGTCAGTACTGTCAAAGATTGCGAAAATGTTCGACCCGAATGGATGGATTTCTCCAGTCACCTTTGCTCTCAAATTATTTTATGCAAAGGCTATGGGCGGCTCAGTTGACCTGGGACACCCACCTCTCAGGTGATTTGTTGACTGATTGGACGCGAATGTTCACCTCGCTATCGGACAAAAATAATGTATCACTGCCGAGGAAATTGGTCCCTGCTGGGGATTACAGGGCAACCCTTCACGGGTTTTATGATGCCTCTGAACGAGGGTTTGCGGCAGCGGTTTATTTGCAAACCGTCACCTCCACCGGGGAGGTCGACGTGCGTTTGGTTTTGGCAAAAAGCAAGGTAGCGCCTATTCGGACAAGGATGACGATTCCAAAACTGGAACTGTCCGGGGCTGCTCTTTTGACCAAACTTTTGAATCACACTCTAACAGTGTTGCGTGGGTCAGTGGTTTTGGAGGATACGGTGTACGCTTGGACGGACAGCCAGATTGTTTTGTGCTAGCTGAAGGCTTCGGTCCATAACTTATAGGTTTTTGTTGCGAACCGTGTCTCCCAGATTGTTTTGTCTGAGGTCCCACTGACCTGGAGACATGTACCAGGAGAATTGAACCCGTCTGATTGTGCATCCAGGGGATGTCAGGCTCCTGAACTCGTTAGACACCATTTGTGGTGGGGACCACCCTGGCTTGCTAAGAGAGAATCGGACTGGCCCCACAGCCATGTAGTAGTATCTTCGGATCATGGCCCCAGAGCGGCCGTGCATGTTACCCAGAAGGCTGAGGACCCCGACGCCGGGTTTCTGCCGGACCGGTATAGCTCACTTGACAAGTTGATAAACGTGTCCACTTGGATTAGGAGATTCGCTCGAAATTGTCGTACTCCTCGCGATCAGCGAACGTTGAACCCTATTCTGACTCCGGCAGAGCGAAACGAGTCGCTGTTGAATTTGGTCCGGTTGGTACAGTCCTCGAAGTTTGGGGCAGAATTGGAGATTATACGAAGTGGACGTTCGAAATTGAAGGGAGCCGTCGCGCGTCTCAACCCCTTTGTTGATTCGACCGGGTTACTTCGGGTAGGAGGAAGATTGCGCAATGCGAATCTGTCGTATTCGGCTCGTCACCCACTTCTGCTCCCCAAGGGGGGACAGTTAGTTGAATTGCTGGTGACTGATCGTCATATTAAAAACGCGCATGCCGGCTGTAACACGTTGTTGGCCACGCTCCAGCGGGAGTTTTGGATCTTATCTGCCCGCCGTGCCATACGGAACATCGTGTTTCGGTGCATGCCTTGTTATCGACTTAAGGCTGCCACGATGCAACCTCTCATGGGGGACTTGCCCCCTGATCGTGTGAATGAGGTCAGACCGTTTTCAGGTGTTGGTACGGATTTTGCAGGACCGTTTATGGTGAAGAGTTCACGATTGCGTACCGCTAAGCAATACAAGGCGTACCTATGTGTGTTTGTTTGTTTATCCACCAAGGCGGTACATCTCGAGCTCGTTGCTGATCTCTCGACAGAGGCTTTCATTGCTTGTTTGGATAGGTTTGTTTCTCGAAGGGGACTTCCAACTTTGATCCGCTCTGATAACGGCACTAACTACATAGGTGCGGAACGATACTTACGAGAGATAGTCAACTTTTTGAATGTAAATAAAGTGGATATTGGAACGGCCCTCTCCCGTCGGGGTATACGGTGGACCTTCAGCCCACCGATTTGCCCCCACTGGGGTGGGATTTTTGAGGCCGTAGTTAAGTCAGCTAAGACGCACTTAGGGCGTATAGTAGGTCAGACCGCGCTGACTTTTGAGGAGCTCGCGACATTGTTTTGTAAGATCGAGGCCGTTCTCAATTCGCGACCGTTGTGTCCGCTCAGCTCGGATCCAAATGACCTGGAGGCTCTGACCCCAGGCCATTTCTTGATAGGACAGCCACTTAACGCGTTGCCCGAGCACCCCTTCGAGGGAGTGAAATTGTATCGGTTGTCAAGGTATCAGATGTTGCAGCAGTTTACTCAGAATTTCTGGAAGCGTTGGTCGCTCGAGTATCTGCATATTTTACAACAGCGCCTTAAGTGGACTGATAAAACTAGCCCCCCTAGTGTTGGTGACCTCGTTCTGGTTAAGGATGCTAACCTACCGCCACTACGTTGGCGCAGGGGGCGCATTGTTAACTTGTTCCCTGGCAAGGACGGGACCCCCCGGTCTGCAGAGGTTCTAGTAGGAGGCTCGGTTCTAAAACGAGCGGTAGCAACGTTGTTTTGGCTGCCCGTAGATTAGGGGACAGGTGGATGCCTGTCCGGGCGGGTGATTGTTCGATTCCAAATCGATATTCGATCGTTGGTTTCTGAACGGTCATTTTAATTTGACGTTAGCTGTCAATCTGGCAGTTTTGACAACGGACAGACGACGAAATAAGCCCGCAATGTAAACGCGTATTGATTAGCTTGTTGAAATTAAATCAAAGGGCATCTGGAATGTATTCGGGATTCCCTCTGGATTATTAATATAGCTGAGTGTGCTGTAGTCTCTCGAACCAGATAAAGTTCGGATTTTCGTGCCCGATTTGTATTTACCAGTAGAAACATAACCTGTGTTAGACACTGTGCTCACCACGCTGGCCCGCCAGTCATACCTGGTTGGCTGAAGAACCTGTCTACCAAGAAGAGCCTAGGGCGCGCCCGGGCCTTGCAGAGAGACAGGAAGTTGACGGGACCGAAGCACAGACCAGGTTAGATCTACCCCACATAACTTCAGCTCGGTGAATCGCCGACGTTCATCACTTCTTGGCACCTGATCGTCACGCTACCTCGTAGCTATGGGCCCCTACGAGGTCATTAGGTGCTGAGAAGCCTGAACACGATGATTTGTTCCAGTTGCATGGCTGCTCGCATTTGTATGCTCGTTGTTTGTAGTTGCGATGATACCAGCATAACTCGTCCGACCCTGGACGCGACCTTGATCTGGGTTGGTATCTTGAACGGCTCCTATATCTGCCAGGGGACCTGCTTATTCTACCGTGCTCGTTGGCTTGGACTCTGAGTGCTGCGACCTCCAAAGTTAGGTTGCTGACTTGAACTAACAGTTCCGTCATCGGTTGTGGTTGCCCGCTGGTTATTTCGCATAACTCTGACCTGTTGTTGATCTCCATAATCTTGTCGGCGATACCAGCGAGATTGTCCAAACTCTGGTCCTGGCTGACTGTGAGGACAGCTCGTACGTGAGTTGGAAGTCTTGACGTCCACATTGATTGATTGATTAAAGTTTTGTCAGGGACGCTGGGTAAGTGGGATGGTTTTTGATCACCGAGCTCGATCTTGCTGACCAGTTTCTGGAATTGCCGCTCTTCTGATTCCTCATAAACTGCCAAAAGTCGTTTTTTAAGGGCGCCGTACTTATCGGTTTCTGGAGGTGCGACGAGAATGTCCGAAATTTGTCGGATTGCCTCGTTGTTGAGTTTTGAGACAACTAGGCTGACTTGCTCCTGTCTCCTTGTTTCTGAGGCACCATGACTATTTCAAACTGCGCGAACCAGATTCTGGGCATCTCTGTCTAAAACTCGGGAATCTTCGATGCGACGGTGATGGAAGCCAGCTCGCCATTTGCTGAAGTTGTTGACCCGCATGCTGTGGCGTTGCATCCTGTGTTGCTGCAGTTGTTGTCCAAAGTCATCTTAGCTTCGGTATTTTAACTCCGTTTTAAGCTATTTAAGAGATGTGTTTTTCAATCGGGGTAACCAATGTCGTGGACGACTAGTCACCTAAACCTAGCAGTAGGTTTATAAGGAAGGTGGAACAGAAAAACGGGTGTTGTCGATATGTAATAATACTATATTTATTTCAGAGTCATAGACTATATATATAATCGGGGTTGCCTACTTAGCTAATGCATTGACCTTGCTAACATGTAGGATGTTTATGTAGGTCGGTCTGGCCTGGTTTACTTTGGACAGGCGCCTACAAATGCTTAGTTAAGAAAATATTTAAGAAAATAGTCAGAAAAGACTATTATCCCCGTTATCTCCGAAACTACCGACCCATTTTGAAAAAGATAATTTTTACTTCAATATTACAGTAAAAAAATAAGACATATATGGTTTAAATAGGTGGGCATAATTTGTATTAAAACAAAATACAAACTTATAAATGATTATGATTACTTACACAGAATATGAAAGTAACCTCACCAATAACTTTGTAAACAACATTTTGCTATCAGAATACACAAGAAAATTAAAGATACTGAATCCTCATGATTGAAACTTGAATACTATAGTGCGGCATACATTCATGACGTTTGCTTAGTATATGTAAATATCTTCAGTTATAAAGAAACTTGACTCTTGACTATTGGCCTTGGTTGAAGTTTCTCAACTATTGCAACTGTAAGTTTGCGCTTCCACATAGTGATTTAAGTTAATGTTTAGTTGCCACAAATGTTTTAAAAATCTTATTTTATAAATACTCTCAAAAAATAAAAGTACAAAACTAAAACCTGACTACTACAACATCGCCCTCTAAAGAGTATGAAACCGATTCCCACCGGGCGTTCAATGCACTTCTCACGAAAAGACTAAATGCAAGTAAAGCAGCGAGCAACAACTAATAATAATAAACATTATACATGTTATTATACATATATCAAGATATATCTTATTTTAAATCCATGACTTATTGGGCTCTAAAGGACGCCATATTGAACTAAGTGTGATGTCACGTAGGCTTTAACCAGTGAACTATAAAGACGCTTCCAACGCATTTGTCAAATTCTGATGAATTGTTTAGATGTTCTGGTAACACAAATGAACATACAAATATACTCAGCACTGGTCAAACACATTACCCTCCTTTTGGCTTTGGTGTAGTTGGGTAATAAACATTATGGACTGTAATTAGTTATTGTACTGAAGCGCCTGAGTAAAGTTATAAGGCAAACAAACCGAATCGGTGTTTTGTCTTATGGAATCTCGCTGGCGGTAAAGTGCAATTATGTTACAGGCTTTGTCCTTTGAGATTAGAGATATACTTGTAGTAGCACGTAGTGTCTGCCATTCATCCACTATAGTTAAAATACATAGGGTAAACCGAAAAAAACTTTTTATCGAGTGTGCCTTGTTGCTAGCCCCACGCATCCAATCACCCAATGGATCATTCGCGTTCTAGTGCTCCGCCGTTCACCACATATTTCGTGTGCTAAATTTGTGTTTTGGAATAGTTCATCAATCATACTAAAAACATGCCTAAACGCAGTCACAGTGATGAAGATAGTGATTATCTTCATAAAAAAGTGCGAAAATTAGAAAAGAAGTTGGAAAAACGTAAGAAACGTTCGCGCCGTTCCCGTACTAGGCAATCGTCGTCGGATAGTGAAGGTCAAGGTCACGCCTCACGGGCGCCGCCGCCGCCGCCGCCGCCGACCCGCCCGGACGTAGACGACCTGGAGCCCCCTGTTGAGTACATCGACATGGACGACGAGCCTGAGACGTCAAATCGTTACAGTAAATACTTCAACAAGATTAAAAATCATAATGTCTTGATGTGTGCATCTTGTGGGGATGCTACCTTCATAAATTATGAAAATGTTCGCGTGATGTGTACATCTTGTGGGGATGTTACCTTCACAAAAAATAGTATTGTGGATAGTTTATAAGGACTATCTCGTGCTTAATAGAACATACTTCAGTCAAACATTTTTATTCATACAATAATTAATCAACTTTTAGTGTAGTGTACATCTTGTAGGGATGTTACCTTCACTTCAAAAGTACTGTGGGTAGCCTATGGGGACTTTCTCGAATGTTATTACATAAATATAGCCATGTAAATACTTCAACATGATTAAAAATCATAATGTCCTGATGTGTGCATCTTGTGGGGATGCTACCTTCATAAATTATGAAAATGTTCGCGTGATGTGTACATCTTGTGGGGATGTTACCTTCACAAAAAATAGTATTGTGGATAGTTTATAAGGACTATCTCGGGCTTAATAGAACATACTTCAGTCAAACATTTTTCTTCATACAATAATTAATCAACTAGTGTAGTGTACATCTTGTAGGGATGTTACCTTCACTTCAAAAGTACTGTGGGTAGCCTATGGGGACTTTCTCGAATGTTACTACATAAATATAGCCAAAAGTTTGTTTTTAGGCGTTCCCAACGATACTTCTATGGCTGACACGCCGCAACAGGGTCCTCATGCGTCAACTAGCCACAGCGCCAACACTGATATCGGCGCCAGCGCTTACGCCAATATTGGCTCCAATAATAACGATAACAATGAACACGCGGAGGCCCCGGATGAAGATATTATCATTTTGGATGATGAAATTTTGGAGATGCTGGGAAAAACTCCGTCGAAAGACAAAACATATGCGCCAAAAATTCAGAAAGACTTAGCGTTGAGATGGGAATTTGTCGCTACTTCTGGATTGACTAAAGAAGAACGAAAAGAGCCTCTCGAAAAGCACCTTGTGCCTAAAAATTGTCATAAGATTGAAGCGCCACTGTTGAATGCTGAAATAAAGGCAGCCCTAACCGATACTCTTACCAAGAAAGATAAGGCCATCGAGAATAAACAGGGACATATCAGTGCTGCCATATCATGTATAGGAGAGGCTCTAACAAAGATATTCTCTCAGAATAACAAGGATACGTCAGTGGTCAAACTCCTAATTGAGGCTGGATGAATAATGTGTGATATACAACACACTGAATCTATGAACCGGCGCAGTTTCATATGCGGGAGAATAAGGAAAGAGATAAAAGATCACCTCTACGAGACGGACATTGATAAATATCTTTTTGGGGAAAAACTCGCTGAAACACTCAGACCGGCAAAAGCTATTAGTAAGTCTGGCGCTGAAATCAAGATTCAAGCTTCTGCAAAGAACACAACTACTGCCGCAAGGCCGAAAAGTGCACGTCCTTTCGGTCCTTTAAACTTGAAGCCCCCACTTCCGTACAACGCGGGGACGACAGTGGGCCGGTGGCAGACATCCGCGCCCCCGCTGCACACTGCGCCGCCGCCGCCGGCTCGCCGGCGCGCGCCGCCCCCGCCGCCGCCGAGGTCCGCGCCGCAGCCGCCGCCACCGCAGCAGCGCTCACAGTATCGCGCTCCGCAGCGACGCCAGTAGATTCGGTATGTGGAAGACTTTCATATTACCATGACCAGTGGCGTCTAATAACAAGTGATCCTGTTATACTATCTTGGGTACAGGGCTACAAAATACCGTTCATAGAACAGGTTGCCCAAATACATATCCCAAGACAATCAATTTATTCAAAATCGGAGCTTGTCGATTACGAAAAATCTATTAATGACCTCTTACTAAAAGGAGCCATATCTCAATGCCAATCAATAGAAGGTCAATACTTGTCAAGCTATTTCCTGATTGAGAAAGAAAATGGCAACAAGAGATTTATTCTAAACTTAAAGTCGTTAAATAAATTCATTAGGGTTTATCATTAATGAAGATAAGAGTTGTACAACTCCACAAACTACCTGTAAATACCTTGGTTTGATTATTGATTCTAATAATTTCCACATAAGTCTACCGGACAAGAAACGGAAGTTAATCAAATCAGAATTAATACATTTTAAACAACTCAAGCGTTGTACCATTCGCAGTTTTGCGCGACTTTTAGGCCTCCTTACATCTGCTTGCCCTGCCATCCAATACGGCTGGCTTTATACCAAGCAATTTGAGCGGGTTAAATATTTGGCCTTGCTGAAATCTGATGACTACAGCGGTCACATGACTTTGCCGTCACATTTACAATGTGACTTTAAATGGTGGTTAAATAAGATTGACCGAGCTGTCAACCCTATCAGGGACGACAATTACTGTGTGGAATTTTTTTTCTGATGCGAGCAAAACAGGGTGGGGGGTGGCTTGTGGCGAGGAGACCGCCAGTGATCGATGGTCTGATGAGGAAAATAAGGAGCACATTAACTCCCTTGAGTTAAAAGCTGCTTACTTTGGTCTTCAGGTCTTCGCTAGGAACCTTCATGATTGTCAAATTCTATTAAGAATAGATAACACAACTGCTATTTCATATGTTAATCGTATGGGTGGTGTAAGATTTACCCACCTTAACATAATCTCCAGAAATTTGTGGCAATTCTGTGAAGAGCGTAGGATATTTGTGTTTGCTTCTTATATCAGCTCACAGGACAATGAAATAGCAGATGCGGAATCTAGGAGACAACACCCTGATATCGAGTGGGAACTGAGTGCTGAGGCCTTTTCAATGATAACAAGTAAGTTAGGTACTCCTGAAATTTACTTGTTTGCATCAAGAACAAATAATAAATGCTATCGTTACGTATCTTGGCAAAGAGATCCGGGGGCTTGTACAATTAATGCGTTCACAATAGACTGGAAAGATTGTAACTTTTACGCATTTCCGCCTTTTGCAACTATGTTGAAGGTACTTAAAAAGATAATTACAGATGGTGCCGAGGGTATTGTTGTTGCACCTGTGTGGCCTACTCAGCCTTGGTTTCCACTCTACCAGAGCCTCCTTTGCTCAGATCCGTTGATTTTAGATCCGACTGATATGGTCTTATTTTCTTCAATCAACAGCGCGATCCAACCCACGCTCACTCTTATGGCAGGCAGATTATCCGGAAGGCGTTCTTGAGAAGACGCGTGCCACCTGCATCCCTAGATATAATATGCGCTTCATTAGCGGATAATTCCGTAAAGCAATATGAAGTTGGCTTTAGACGCTGGAAAAAAAAATGTGGTCATAATCAAGTTGATTTTTATGAGGCTTCGATCCCAAATGTAATCTATTTCTTAACAGAAGTTTTTATTTCAGGTGCTCAATATGGAACTCTCAATTCTATTCGTTCTGGTTTGTCACTAATTTTGGGCTCTAAAGTAGGGAGTGATGACAGAGTGCAGAGATTATTCAAAGGGTTCTATAAGATGCGGCCCCCTACCCCTAAATATGGTGATACATGGGACCCATCCATCGTTCTCGATTATCTCTTTCTTAAACAACCTAACGATTCGTTAGATCTTGTATGCCTGACCAAAAAGACAGTTACTCTTATAGCATTAGTTACAGCGCATAGAATGCAGACAATTTCAAAGATTAAGCTAACATATATTCAGACCAACTCAGATAATATAAATATCAATATACCTGACCTCATTAAAACTTCACGACCAGGTACATCCCAACCCAATTTGTATCTCTACTTTAGAGATCGAACAGAAATCTGTCCAGCTTTGACTTTAAATCAATACATTGACAGAACAAGGGAACTGAGGGGAAATATTGATACATTATTTATAAGTTTAAAGAGACCTTACAAGGCAGTGACATCTCAAACATTAAGTAGATGGGTAAAAGAGACACTTTGTGAAAGCGGGATTGACACATCGATTTTTTCTGCGCACTCTACCAGGCATGCTGCCACATCGAGTGCGTATAAAAATGGTGTAAATATAGACACTATCAGACGTACCGCTGGATGGAGCGGGAGATCTACTGTATTTGCTCGGTTCTACCAGAGAAATGTTGTAAATAATGATAATCACCAGTTTGCATTATCCTTGCTGAATTAGGTGCATATTATGAAGTACATAAAACTTTTGAATGAATATTTAAATTAATCATAGGTTAAAGATATTCACCTTCATTGTCTTGAGTACTGATAGAAGAATGTAATGGGACATGTAAATGTTTCATTAGATAAATTCGTAACAGTTGTTTGTGGTTTTTCAATAGTCTAGTAATATTCCACTTAGACTTTCAAAATCTACAAGTATATCTCTAATCTCAAAGGACAAAGCCTGTAACATAATTGATGATTAATCGAACTTACCTGTAAGTGAAGTTCTATCATAATTATGTGAAGGCTTTGTCCGAAGAGATTAGCTCCCGCCCGCCCAATGTAACCCATGTAGTGGAATATTACACCTGGTACTCTTGGAGCTTTGAACTAAATGATCCATTGGGTGATTGGGTGCGTGGGGCTAGCAACAAGGCACACTCGATAAAAAGTTTTTTTCGGTTTACCCTATGTATTTTAACTATAGTGGATGAATGGCAGACACTACGTGCTACTACAAGTATATCTCTAATCTCTTCGGACAAAGCCTTCACATAATTATGATAGAACTTCACTTACAGGTAAGTTCGATTAATCATCAATCATTTGAGTTCAAAGACATAGTCAAGTCAAAGTACTTTATTTATGAAATGAAATGACATGTGAAAGTGCCCTTGTGGCCTATTTACAGAATAAACGTTTTGAGTTTTGAGTTTTGAGTTTTATTACTGTAGATATTTACATATACTTAGCAAACGTCATTTTTTGCCTCTTCTCTACATTGGACCACTGTGGGAGAAGAAGGGCGTAGAAACTCCCACAGATTTATTTTTAGATCTCTTTTAAAAATAGGTTGTGCTTAACTAATACAAATATGAAAAATTTAAATGTTATGATTAATAAGCAGGAATAAATAATTACAAAATTATTAACAGCAAGGTCTGTGTTGAGCTAGATTAACCCCATACAGTCCTGCCATTTAAGTAATCTTGAACATTGTAATATCCCTTTTTCGACAAAGTCACTTTAACATGCTTTTTAAATTGCTCAAATGGCAATTTCAAAATCTCCAGAGGTATCTTATTATAGTAGAGAATGCACTGACCCTTGAAAGAATTGCTAACCTTCGCGAGTCTAAAACGGGGCGCACATAGTCTGTGATTATTTCTTAGGTTAACATTACAGCTGTCGCTAAGTTTGGAAAATGTTGTAAGGTTCTTGCGTACATACATTATATTTTCGAAAATAAATTGACTAGCTACTGTTAGTATGTCAATTTCTTTAAAAAGCTCTCTTAAGGAGTCTCTTCGTTTTAAATTATAGATTGCTCGAATAGCTTTTTTCTGTAAAATAAAAATAGTTTGAATATCCGCTGCTTTCCCTCACAACAAGATAGCATAGTGTATGAAAGTAACTAAAATATACTAGCCTAGATGTAGCCACATCCGTACTTTGTCTGATGTTCCTAACAGCGTAAGCCGCAGAACTTAATTTACCAGCCAATTTATCTATGTGGGGTCCCCACTTTAATTTGCTATCAATGGTTATTCCAAGAAACTTCGTATCATTTACCAATTCTAACGTGCTGTTGTCTAACACCAAACTGGTCTCAACTTGCCTGACATTTGGAAGTGAGAATTGGATACACTTGGTTTTACCAGCGTTTAGCAATAAATTATTAACTGTGAACCAATTCAAGGTTAAAGATCCACCATTAACATCGTCAAAATCTCCTTTTTGTCTTTCAATTTTGAGTTGTTGAGAGTTGACAAGTTCTCATATACACCAAATTTCGCGCGCGCGCTTTCTTATAGCGTAATCGATGTAACAATTTATGTAGTTTTGTTAGTCCTCTATACATCGGAGAAGAGCATTTGATAACATTTGAATTAAACATAAGAATACCTCTCTAAAAGTAATCTAAAGGTGATAATCTAAGTTTGGCTGTCGGGGTGCCCAGCCTTAAGATAAATTATTTATCTCATCGGAACATGGTCAGCACCAGATTCGCCCGGTCTCCTCCGTAAGATGCGTGAAACCGTGATCTAGATCACTTTGCTCTTATAAGTATGTATACTTGTAGTTCATTTTATTTCTATATATATATATCTAAGTTTTGCAAATTACAGCCTGTATACTACGAGCTTGCCTAAACCCATGCTGAGCATCTGATAGCTGTGGCTCCTCCTGTGCCAGAACTAGCTTTTGGTACTTTAACCGGCGAAGAAAGCACTGCCACAAGTCTGTAACCGTCAACACTGGAACTTGCCCTCCCCTTAGATACTGGTATCACCCTAGTCACCTTCCATCTCTCCAGGAAGTGCATGAGATAAGCGTTTATTATATAAATATATATGTCAGGGGCTCTACCAACGCATGTCGGTCGACAGTCTTTCAACTCATAAAATGCATAAGTCCCGCTTCAGCGTTTCGGCTTCAATCACTGAAGCGCGCTCCGCTCATTTGATTTGCTTTCAAGAAATTTGGGTACGATTTGGAACTTTTCTGTACATTTTTTTTCTTTTTAATGTAGCTTACAATCTACAGTACGAATAAAATGAATAAATATTTTTTGACGATTCAGGTTTTGGATATTTTTAAAAGACGAGATATGGGGTTAAAAACGTAAAAAACCCGCTTCAGCCCAAACGGCTTGACAATTTTTAACAAATGAGGTGTCATTGAAAATGACAAGTGCTATAATAATAATAATAATACCTTGGACACTATTTACACCCATTGATCTAGAGCCAAGCTAGGATTCCCTGTATCTTGGGTACTAGACAATGATACACATACTTATATAGATAAATATTATACTTAGATAAATACACAACCATGACTATGGTACAAACATCCGTTATCATCAAACAAATATTTGCCCCCACCGGGACTCGAACCCGGGACCCTTGGATTCGTAGGCAGGTTCACTGCCAAAACGGCCATTCGGGTCGTCAAATACAATTATTATTATTTAAAAAAAATCTATAGGTTTTATTTCATATCGCAAAATGTATTTTATAAAATTATTGCTGCGGCTACTGTCATTCATATTACTTCCTTACTTATAAATGCACGTGATAACATACATGATGTTACCATGTGTATTAATAAGTTTGTATGTGGCATTGAAATGCAGTCCGGTAATTTGTTTTTCACTTCACTGCTCAGAAATGTAGCGAAAGATGGTCTGTAAAGGGGCCGGGCCGCAAATCATTGAATAGTTAAACAGGACAACAATAAAGTAATGTATTGTGTGGAATTTTTGACTATCAGTTAATTACGAAAGTTAACTAAAGTTTGATCTACATGGATTCATCTAAGGACTCGGCCAAAAGTGCAATAGATGGATTTGCCAGAGGCAATTATAAGGAGAACGACATCTTCGGGAGTAAAGTAAAAGGCTTGAGATGCGCGCAAATACGAGACTATACTAGACTAATTTATTATAGGGAATCCTAGCTTATATACTAGGTTGGTACATGTTAATAATGACGTGCATAAGACATAGTGCGTGATGAATATAAATATACCTTATCTGTGACGGTCGTCAACTTATCTTAACATTACGTGAAAATATGACTAACATAGTCGACCGACACAGTGGACATCAAACTTTTAAATATTTATTTCAAAACAGATTCTAACGATCACTTTTTGAACTCCATTTAAATATATATAATGTAAGACAAACTATTACATCTTTGGAACGTGTCATGGCAGCGGAGATCAAGCCGCGCAAGAAACTCGTACACTGCAACACGGCCTATTTTTCTTTTCAATATATTTCTTATTTTTTTTTAGGTCTTGTGTTACAATGGTGTGCGTGATTCTTCTGCTGCGCTGGAATATCAGAACTCCATACCTCTTTCTCTTTAATGTAATCATTTATGTTACATTTTTTTAACAATGCCTGAAATTTATTCTCTGACTGAATTTAATATCTCTTCAGGTATTTTGTTATAGTATTGTATACTTAGACCCACAAATAAAGTTCTAACTTTAGCTAGTCTATAGTGAGATTGGTCAATGTAATTTCCGCTTCTTATATTATTTCAGTTGTGCGTTCACAGGCACAACTGAAATAATTTTTAGTGAAACTGTCAAAATGCTAATTTCTTTGAAGAGTTCCCTCTGAGTCACAACTGCGGAGGTTATAAATTGCTCTAATAGCCCTATTTTGGAGAACAAAAATTGAGTCAATATCAGCAGCTCGGCCCCACATCAAAATTCCATAGGACATAATGCTGTGGAAATTAATAAAGTAAACAAATTTCGCCGTAGCTACATCCATCAGCTGACTGATTTGTCTTATAGCATATGCAGCTGAACTTAGTTTTCCCGATAAAGATGTAATGTGAGGGCTCCATTGTAGTTTCGAGTCTATTATGATCCCCAAGAAAACTACACAATCAGTAAACTCTTACTTTTAATTTTTTAATGAAACATCATTTTTAAAGCAATTAATAGTAGGCAAGGTGAATTTTATACATAGTTTTTTCCCATTAAGTTCGTAAACCAATTATGAACTGAAAATTTCCTGTATCGTTCGAGAGGTCGACAGCTCACAGAGCTACTCGTATTATTATTTATAGATTTTTTGAAAAGATACTAACCACATTTCTGACGCATGTAACTTTAGCTCAATAGTAAAGAACCACAAAACTAAAGACCTGGTCGTCACAGCCTAGACGATATTGTCCCACTTTGGGAACGCGAAGCTCAAGCTCAACATCAGCCCGCCCCGAAGCTCAAAACTCCGCAATCAGTTAAAAGCTCCTCCTGGGAGGACTTAAAGCTGCCCCCAAAGAGACAGAAATAAACTGCATTCATGGCGAATACCCGCAAAGTGTACTGCAATATAAGAGCGAATGAGACGGGAGGGGCATGCAGTTCAAGGTGTAATACACCTTATTATGAGGTGATTTCCGCCCCTATCTCGCGAGAATATTAACTCTTAAATTTAGGTTGACGGTATGTTTGTGTATATAGGTGTATATGTAAATAAGTAAGTATTTACAGACTCGTCCTATCTAACGTTATTTGAAAACGGCTGCGAACGCAATTCCGGTTAAAACTACTTACTTACTTTATACTTTATTGCACAAAAAAGACACATTGCACACGGGTTCTTTGAATTTGAAGTTCAATAGTAAGATTTTGTCTCCTATTTGTATGAATACATTCGATTTAAAATCAGATCCATTGCTACACACTATACTTATGATGTTCACTCACTGATATTGTAGGTTAAAGCTGCGAAGATACTTGTCATGTCAGACTTTCGATATTGCAGATCGCACAATAAACACAGCTGTAGAATAATTGAATCGTAGGTCTATTAAATTGGCTGGATTCTACAGGTACAAGTAGTACCTCTTGATCTACCTAAGAAGTGGTCACCAATGATGAATTACCAATTATCTTCATCTACTTGACATCTGTAACGTTGCGTGTCGACGCACTGCGTGCCAACCGGGAAGGCTGGGGAGGAAACAAAAACGTCTTGGATGTTTATATGTGTGTGACGTCCCTGTTTCTGTATTCCTCTGTCTGGGTCTGAGGATTTCAGACACATAAGTAGGGAATAGGTACAGAGACAAACCTTTGAAGGAGCGTGCGAAATTCTTACCTATTATAGTAGGGATGGCAAAAGAGAAAAAACTAAAAAAACTCTTATGATCAGGGTGTAACAGAAAGGGGGCCCATAGGTTAGGTAATGAGCTAGCAACTTGTCACTTACTGTTCCTATAAACACTTACCCCCAAAATTCCTGAACGTGGCTGTAGGATTGCTTATATTATCCTGCAGCTCCGGCTATCCCATTACGGGAATATAGCCGTGAATATATTCATATGCAAATGACCATTCGAAAACCATGCAGCAAAATATTTGTAGATTTACCCAATTTGTTATTTAATAAAATACTAATAACAATAATGACGATCCGAATGGCCGAGTCGGCAGTGACCCTGCCTACGAAGCCAAGGGTTCGAATTCCGGTAGGGGCAAATTGTAGTGTATGCACACCTGAACCCTACTTACATCTATAAATAGCCTCTTTATTATGATTCATGACTCAATATACAACTGTCTTTCGAACATGTGACTGCCTCATTCCACACCTAATAGGCCGATCCTTACATGGCGACCGTGCCAGGCCAGCCTACCTCTCGCGAGGTAGTGCTGTGCCGAATGGCGATTAAATAAATTCAAATAATATTTAAATAATACTTGAAGAACTTGGAAAAGAGAAATATAACGAAGATAAATATATAGAGAAAAAGAACGGGATGACCTATGAAGAGACCACGACATTAGCGGATTGCAGCCAGAAGAAGACGGATAAAAAGAAGAAAGAAGATAATTATAGAAGAAAGAATATATTTACACAAGAAGAGAAAATAAAATATTACAGAAGATTTGTGCTGCCGGGTGCCGGGCGATTTCCTAAGCCTGATGATGTGGAAGCAGGGCGCTGGGCGTAACCGTACGGGTCAAGCGCAGCTGGGAGATGTACGGATCCCAGGATGTGCTGACTCCGAGCGAGCTGCATGCGACACGGGCAATGACGTCGTGGCGTCAATGTGTTTTTTGGACAATGGGTTTTATTATACGTATGACATGTAAGTAAATTAAATTATTTGTCGATTAGTATATTTAAGTTTTGGCTAGATTTTGTATTGTCAAAGGGTTGACGATACGATCAATATTAATATAATTATTTTTCCAAATGAAGATAGCATGAAGTAACTAAAATAGTATTATGATGAATGGCATAGAACGAAAAGTTAGTAGTACAGTATAGTCAGCAAGAGAAGTGTGAATGAACGATTGATATTATTTTTTAGGAATGGAGATATTTTTGAAAGCCGAAAAGTAAATAAGTTAGACACGAGTTATTTGGGATGAGATGATTTGACAGTATTTTTTTATTTTTGAGGAGATTTTGAAAAATCTGGGAATAATGTGATAAAAAGTGTGAAGTATGAAGTTGAAAGTTTTGTTATTTTTTTGTTTTATAACCGCTAGTATTTTTTTTTATATTGCATCATAATTCTGATTTACTCCAAATGTACAATCAAGTACATAAATGATTCAGTTGTTCATTTGACTTGGTAACAGTCAAAGTTATTCAAAAGTTAAGTATAGAAATTCAATCCAGTGTTCGCAGGCGAACCAAATATGGACATGCTACACTGCAGAAGAAACCAAATTAGGTAGAACACTTGTTTCGATTACAGACGTAAAATAATTGTTATTATAAGTTCATGTTACTACAGTTCGACTTGTATAGAGCGAAAGATTTTAGTTTCAGTTGACAAATATGGGAGATACGTAAAAGGTGATGAATGATTGATAGCGAGCTTAGGGTACAGCAAAAAGATAAAGTATGGAACCATTTTTTAAATTACAGTAAGAAATGAATTTTAATAGTATGAGTATGTATGAAAATCAGTTGAGTGTGTGTAATAAATATTTAGTACGCTAAATAAGTACGTCTTAGAGAGAAGATAACTAGAGTTAATTTTTTTTTGTGTGTTCAGATTTTTATGTTTCATTAGTTTTCTGAATAATTTACAGATAAAGTAGTTTAACCTCAGATTTAAAATACATTACTAACGACGGAACTACTTACGTTAGTTTAATACAAAAGATTGTTTCGAGATTGCATTTACGTTTATTTTATTTTACAGATACAGTGCAATCGAGTCTATTAATAGAATTATAGTCTGACCAGCGGATATGGTCACTTCTTCTTGTTTTATATTGAGAGTTGAAAAGTATGGAAATTGAATGAAATTAAAAGTTAATCGTTGTTATCAAGGTTTATTTCATATTTGATATTTTTGAGTTTTATGATAGTATTACATAGGAAAGTTGATTTTGTTTGGATTTGGGAATGTTGGTTTTTGTTTAGGAATAAAAAGTATGAATTTGAGAGAAGGTGTGGAATGTGCAGGATTGTTACTCTAGGCCACAGAGCAAGTTAGTTGGGAACACTTCGTTTGTTAAGTTTTCGAGAAAAGTTGGAATGATCATCCAATCTTTACAGAATATCTTAAAATTCGAAGGATTCGTATTGATTGAGTATAAGTTATGTTTTTAGTATGGTACGTAACTATTGGCGAGTCCGATATGTTATTGTATTTTCATCAAAGTCTCAAAGGTACAAGGTACAAGGCACGAATCCTTCCTCTTCGATCATGATGTGAACGAGTTTCCTTCGTGAGAAAGTTGGATATCGATGACCTAATAAGCTCGCGAGCAGGCTCAGGCAGGTAGACCTGGAGCCAGGTACTAGTAGTATATGTATTTAAGTATTCTTATAATAATAAAAGTACCATAAGACGTCTATAAATAAATAAATAATAAAAGTACCTATAAAAGTGCACTCACTATAATGTGAAATAACATGGGATCCGGATACCCCTAAAAAGTACCTATATGAAGTGGAAGAGAAAAAAAAAAGAGACTTTGATTGATAGCGTTTGTATAAGAAAAGAGAGAATATTTTGTTAGTTTGGAATGAAGATGTATACCCAATGATTTATATTTAAGAACATTGTGATGTGAGTTTTGAGAAGGTAGACTTGTTATGGAAAATAAAAATAAAGTAGTTTGCATTAATGGAATAAGAATTGAATAAATGAATAAAGGGAGAAAAGAAAGAGAGATACAGAAGGAATGAGAAATATAATCATGTATTTTTTTTAAATTTCCGTGGGAGGTGAAGTGTGCGGACATAGCGACAGAGATGTATCACTGTGTGTGTGACTCCTTATTTGTAAGACTATATAAGATTATACGGCGGATAATTAGAGGCTCTGCTATCCAAACTTCAGTACAATAAACATCTATTCACTCCTACAAACCTCTTTCAATTCAAACGTGGAATTTTGAAATTGCAATTGATTAATTGTTATAATTTTGTGTAAAAGTTCAATGTGTTAAAAATAAATCGTTCTAATGTTTGATGAAGGATTGAGAAATGTGTAATTTTGTGTTTGCGTTTCATTAATTTTATGGTTTTGTGTTATTTTGTTTAAATGTATAAAATTCGTTCATGTCGTCAACCCTACACCTAAAACAGATAGATATTTTGGTTTCGTGTATTTACTTGTGTATGTACTTATTCGTTTATTTCGTGTATTCAAAATTAGTTTTAGAAAATATGTAACCTAATGTTCTTATGTAATCATTATAAATGTACTTTAATGAAGTTGTTAAAAATAGGTGTTAAAAAGGGGTGAGAAATAGTAATAAATGGTTATAGTTTATTTTGATAGTATTTCCAAAATTGTATCAGGCAAACAAAAATAAAAAAGGTTTTCATTTGTTATATTTTTTACAGATTTTAAATTTTCAATTGATATTTTTACACAGGTGATTTATTTTATTGTTATTTTTACAGAAATTAGTTACTTATTAGATTGTTGTTTTGATGTTATTAGATCTAAATTGTTAAATGTCATAAAAATTATATGCATATTTTTTACTTTCAAAAAAGGGGGAAGGTGTAGTGTATGCACACCTGAACCCTACTTACATCTATAAATAGCCTCTTTATTATGATTCATGACTCAATATACAACTGTCTTTCGAACATGTGACTGCCTCATTCCACACCTAATAGGCCGATCCATACATTTGTTTGACGAGAACGGATGTTTGTACCTTAGTCTTGGTTGTTTATCACAGATATCGAGAGATAGGTTGAAGGGCGTGGTACGCGCGAACAAATCTAGCCCCGATGATCTTGAAATCAAAAATTCACAGCAGTCGCCGGGCGACCGCAGTGACGAATTCATTTCCGCTGTTTTTCGAACATGCCGACCTGTGCAATACTTACGTGCAAAAATAGAAGCAGGAGTGTGAACTCCAAGAACGGCGGGGTAACATATCACTTGTAAGTCTCATTCCAACTATTATTTCTTCTTAAAATACAAGAAATAAACATTATGACGAAAATAAATCATTCACGAAAAATACGTCACGAATTGATCATTAAAGTGACAATATTATGTTGTTCTAGCTAGGTTTATTATCCATTGCTTGTTTTGTATCTTAATTTCACTACTAATTTTACTTTACAACATCTGACGCTCCATATCTTCGTAACCCCTTGTTGCCTGAAACGTAGTACTTGATGATGGTATGGGTGTGCAACCGTTTCTATCTTTTAGCCTGAAAACAATAGTTTCATCATCATCTTGCACAAAGACGACATTTGCATCCCCACAGGGGAGAAAGAACTGAGGCTAGAACTTGGAGCCGGTTTTTTTAAGTTTTTAACTTGGTGATTATTTCTTATGTCGTAGTAATAAACGCTTCCCTTTCGTTTGGATTAGTATTCTCGCTCTTACATATCAGCTTTAGAAGAAAAGCGCTTTAGGGATGGACATTCGACAATAGCCATCGCCTTAAGTTTAATCTAGAGTAAAGCGTGCAAAGTGCACTTGGGCAAATGTGAAGCAGCGTCCATCCATCAAACCCCCTTAATAGAGTTACAGTTTCCATCCGCAATGTTTTAAATCAAATAAAAATACTAGATTGATTGATCGGAGTTCTCAGCTTGCTTGTTATGCTGGGTGTATACAGGCGGCGAGCAGCGACGCGCTCGCTTCGGTGCGTAGCTGTGTTAGGTTGAAGGCTTATTATAAGTATTAAGTAATATTATAGTTATTATGTACTCGTTTATTTCGTTATATCCTTGTACACATAGTTCTACCCCTGCTCAGCAAACAACCTTTCCCATATTAACCTGGTTTACGGGAAGAGATCTCTTATTAGAGATAAGCTCGCTTTTGGGCACTATTTTATGTAACTCCTGTTTTTTATGATTTGTGTGTGTTTTTTAGGGTTCCGTACCCGAAGGGTTCCAAACGGGACCCTATTACTAAGACTCCGCTGTCCGTCCGTCCGTCTGTCACCAGGCTGTATCTCACGAACCGTGATAGTTAGACAATTGAAATTTTCACAGATGATGTATTTATGTTGCCGCTACAACAACAAATACTAAAAAACAGGATAAAAGAAATATTTAAGGGAGCTCCCATACAACAATTCTTTCAATACCACATACAAACTTATGTAAGCACCTGGTTAAGTACATGGAGTGTGAAAGTAACCGCACCAATAACTTTGTAAACAATATTTTGCTGTGTAAAATCCAAACTATTCACTCCACACCATCGCTTCCATTGAACGGTGGTACGGAACCCTTCGTGCGCGATTTAGACTCGCACTTGACCGGTTTTTTATAATTATTACGAAGCTTTTCATTGAGATGACGCATTAAACGGGGCATCATCTTCCAACATTATGTTGGTGTCGTTTTACACCGGAGTTTTACATTGCGCTCGAAAAATAAGCCAAGTGGATCCCAAAGGAAACATCGTGCGCCAAAATCTTGTGCTTACAGCATCGTCAAATGTGTGATCGTGGCATGATATGCCGGATAATGTGAAGAATACGAGTTACTCGCCGGGAAATGGAAAAAGTTTCTACTTCTTGTTATCCCGATAAAAGGTGAAGAAAGAAAGTTTTCGGGGCACGAAATATTTTATATATATTTTTAGGTACCACTACTGCGAGGTACGCAGTAGTGGTATTACACGATAACTTAACAAAAGTTCGTGTAGTTATGTGACAAATATAGGAACATTTTATTGATATACTAAAGCTCGTCAATAGTTGTGACTCACAACATTGTATCTACCCTGTACTCATTGTGTAATATTATACATTTGTGGGCCCAGAAAATTCCGCCTTAGTCTTTTGCAGTAACAAGTAATTTATTTACAGACTCCTTCAAATAACAGGCTGTAACAATAACAAAAAACAAAGCAAAAACTTACGCTTTTCAAGGACTAGAAATTAGAAAATTTGTCGCCCGGGTCTTATACGATGCAGAGGTTATCAACACGCTGGTGCGGTGAGTCCACGCTGCACAGCAAGGGAGATCCTCTGCATGAGATAGGACCCAGAGCGGCGGCCATGGCCACGGTCCCTCAGGCGGCGCGAAGGTCTTGCCCTGAACCACATAAATAAAGAAACGGAACAGAGAGAATGGTCACATAATCACGCCGTCGTAGTAACCTACTACAAGCATACGGCGTAAGTGTGCGTGTCATCAGCCGCTGCGTCGCGAACGCGCCGCCACCGGATAAAACCGGTTAACGATCTTCCGGGATGATGACAAGTGGAGGGCCTGCACTGCACAAATCACGTGTTATTTGTTTCATCACCTAGGTATCTTATCGATTTGTTTTAAGTGCAATAAATAGCAAATAGTTATTAAAGTGTTAAATGGTGTACGTTTTGGAAAAGTACAATGGTGTACTGTTTGTATGAACAATACGAGAAAAATAATGATATTTCATACTTCAATTATCCCAAGGAGAATACTAATATACTCCTTGGTATTCATTTACATACCAAGGTATGTAAATGAATACCTTGGTATGTAAATGAATACCAAATCATAGGTACATATCGCACAAACCGTGTTATTTAGGTAGGTAATAATAATAATAATAATAATACCTTGGACACTATTCTAACTTGATCTAGCCCCAAACTAGGATTCCCTGTATCTTGGGTACTAGATAGACAACGATACACGTACTTCTGTAGAAAAATATTATACTTAAATAATTAAATAGATAAACAACATAGATATCGAGAGATAGGCCCTTGGCGCTAAGCTTGTACCGGAACCAGTGTCGCCGAAAACTAAGAACACACACATCAACACCACTCATACATCAAACCTTCCGCTTTTATTGGTCAGTGCAATGTCATGCACCTATCGTCCGAACACACCCACACTACTGCAGGTACACTAGCTAGCCGAGCTAGTGTTGGGACATTACAATATGTGGACAGCGAGTTTCAACGAGCGATTATAATTTATAGACAGTGGTATCTATGCCGGGTTATATAAATAAAATAATGCATTGTTTGTTAAAATGACATATTTATTATACAAGAAATACCTATTACAATGTATACATACGGGGTGACAAGCCGAAAAGGTTTGTTTGGGACATGATTTTGAACAACTTTCTCAATTAATCTGATTTGATCAGAACAACGTTATGTTTTACTTCCCCATACAAATGAGCTGACCGCTCTGCCCAAAATGTCCTGAAAAGTAGAAAACTGATCAAATCATTTTAATAGAGAATTATGTTCAGAATGATGTCTTTAACAACCGCCTTTTGGCATATATACCCTTTCTGTAAACCCTGGACAGTACAATACTACCTATTGACCAGAAAAATGTAAATATTTATTAAGAACTTGCCGGTTTGACAATTTAGTCGTAGCATTTTTTCCTAAGTAATGCAGTCTTATATTAGTATATCTTTCTATTACAGCTTTGCATAGTAATATTAGATGATTATCTATTGGGTTTTGTTCGAATTGGTGAAAATCTATTTCTTTCTATGGATTCAAAAACTTCATTCTCACTATCACTATCCCCTTCACTATACGTGGTCTCTGCGTGCGTGTAACAGTTCGCCTTCGTACCTCGATGCATATTTACTTTCGTATTTAGATAAGTGTGAAATATTAATTGCCTATTAGCTTTGGCAATACTATATTAAGCTGGGCGGTCACAGTTCCCAAACTACAGGGTACAGTCCTCGAAAGAGCAGTGATTGACCAAAAATATTGCAAAAGGACAAATATATGTTTCGTTAAGCCGAGTCAATATATTTTATTGCACGGTAAATAATGGGTGAAAATACATAAACACTTATGCAAAAAGGCGAGCTTATCTCTAAAAGAGATTTGCTTCAGCACACCTAGGCTAGGATAGGACAGGCTATTGCTAGTAAAGGCAGTCTGGTGCACAATAAATTAAGTAACCTACTAACATATTAAATATAATAAAAGTAATATAAAACATTTAAATACTTACATATATCAACGTGTAATATATATTAACAAAATACTTAAATACATAAACTTAATACTAAGGAAGAGAAATAAGATGCAGTTTCAACCTTTTCTCTAATCCGACGTTATCTCTTCTTCGTATCATCTGTACACAGATGATCTCCAAATTTATCGCCACTTTTGCCCCTGCGATGTAGCCTCAACCGTGGAGGCACTGAATGCTGACCTCGAGAATGTGAAAGACTGGGCCTTGTCATACGGGCTGTTGGTAAACCCGACCAAATCACAAGCCATGCTTTTAGGAACCAGGCTCACGCTTTCCTTGATACAAAAACTTATTGTTCTTGTGTCATATAATGGCATCACAATAGAGTATACAGATCAGGCGAAAAACCTTGTGGTTATTTTTGACAACCTGCTGTCTTGGTCTCCACATGTCAGAGAGGTCAGCAGACGGGTCTTTGCGTCTTTTCACTCCCTCAGGCGTTTGCAGTACGTCTTGCCACGGCAGACCAAAATCACCCTTGCTCAGTCCCTTCTTGTGCCGCTAATCGACTACGCCGATGTCTAATGGGCGAGCGCGAACGAAGATCTACTGAACAAACTCGAACGACTTCAGAATCTTGGGATTCGGTTTATCTTCGGGTTGCGCAAATTTTAAAATGTTTCTCAATATCGCAAAGAGTTGGGGTGGCTTCCAATTCGTCGTCGCCGACACACTCATATTCTCTCTTATCTTTTCAATATATTGAAAAATCCGCGCTACCCCAGCTAACTTCGAGACCGCTTTGAGTATCTCTTTTCAGGAGATCGGCACCGAAGATCTCACACAGTCTCACTCTTAGCCACACCTCGGCATATGAGCACTCATTCAGGTTGCAGAATTATTTATTTTATGTTTTTATTATCAAGGTAAATTCGCACAACATTACAGATAAATAAATCCAAGTCGTTAATGCAACAACAATTAATGCATTATATTATATACAATATCTTTTGATTTGTGACGTTTGCTTAAGTAATTTTTAAAAAGGTTAGAATTTGTTTTGACAAAAATAGCTAGCTCATAAATGTATAGTGAGGGTCACGTCATTATATTTAACCTCTTAAAATGAGGCTTACAGCTATACCTGCGACAAAGGCCAGACATGGACCCTATACACTTTTTTGTGCTATGAGAACTTTTTCTTTGTTGACCCCGTTCCCCCAAAAAAATATACCAAATCGTAAATTAGAGTCTATATATCCATTATATGCTAATAAAACTGTATCCTCACACTGTTTTAGAAATCTTATACAATGCATATGAAAATTTACTAAGCTTTTTACATGTATTCTCATTTTCTTTCTTATCTTTCTAATATATTGAAAAATCCGCGCTACCCAAGCTACCTTCGAGACCGCTTTGAGTTTCTCTTTTCATTAGATTGGCAACGGAGATCTGACATGGTCTCCCTATTAGCCACTCCAAGGCATACTACTTGCGCTAATAAGCACTCCTTCAGGTTGCAGGCGGTCCGACTGTGGAACGCACTTCCTTGTACGATAAGAGACAGTCCCACACTTTTCGCTTTCAAAAACCGGGTCAAAGAGCACTTCATCTCTCTTTTGTGATAGTTGTAGTATGTATATTATTATTATATGTAAACTATATCTACAGGTGTATGTATGTATTGGTACTTATTTAGTGGTTTGGTATATACGAGTATGTATTTTATTTACCGTATTTTATAAATATTTAATTTACTTCTATTTATTTCCTTGACAATTTTTCCTGTCTAGCCTTGGTCTGCTGGAAGAAATCTCTTTGTTGAGATAAGCTCGCCTTTGTGCATATGTTCTCTTTGTTGAGATAAGCTCGCCTTTGTGCATATGTTTTCTCTTAATCTTCTTCTTCTTCTTCAGCATGTTCTTGCCCACTGCTGGACATATGCCTCCCATGTCGCGCCGGCTGAACCCCTAATGTCATCGGACCAACGTGCCGCAGGTCTTCCAACACTTCTCTTTCCTGTATGGGGCCTCCAGGAAAGAACTTTAGAGCCCCATCTTCCGTCGTTTCTGCGACAGATGTATCCTGCCCATTGCCATTTAAGTCGCGCTACACGTTTCCCCACATCAGTGACTTTGGTGCGTTGGCGAATGAGTACGTATCATGTCGCGACGGGATACTCCGAGCATCGACCTTTCCATTGCTCTTTGTGTGACTTTCAGTTTGTGCATCATCCCGACAGTGAGAGTCCATGTTTCGCAAGCGTAAGTCATCACCGGGAGAATACACTGATTGTAGACTCTAGTCTTGAGTGTTTGAGGGATCTTAGAGTGGAAGACATCTTTGAGCTTTCCGAAGGCTGCCCACGCAAGTTGTATTCTTCGGTCGATCTCTCGGGCCAATGGGTCTCGTCCAAGTTTGACGATCTGCCCTAGATAGTTATACTCCTCCACTTGCTCTATCGCTCGGGCATCAACTGTGATCGGAGATTGAGACATATCGGTCGTGCCCATAACCTTGGTCTTATCCGAATTCATTTTAAGGCCTACCCGGATTGATGCGTGGCACAGATCATTAAGCATCTTTTCCAGTTCTCCTGGTGTTTCGGCGAGTATAACGATGTCATCTGCAAAGCGGAGGTGGTTGAGGTGTTCTCCATCCACATTTATGCCCAAACCATCCCAGTCAAAGGTTTTGAAGATATTTTCCAGTGCGTTGGTGAAGAGCTTTGGAGATATGACATCTCCTTGGCGTACGCCTCTTTTGACTCGAACAGTCTTCGTTGAGCCTTGGACTTGCACAGTCATTGTGGCAGAGCAGTAAAAACTCATCAATATCTGGAGGTATCTTTGGTCGATCTGACATCGCTGTAGAGACTCCAAAACAGCCCAGTGTTCCACGATGTCTACCGCTTTTTCATAGTCCCTTCATCGACTATGAAAAAGCGGTAGACATAAGGTAAAGTGGTTTGTTGTATTCCTGGTTCTTCTGTATCACTTGCTTTATCGTAAATATGTAGTCGATGGTGCCAAATCCTCCCCTGAACCCCGCTTGTTCCCTTGATTGGTACTCATCAAGTCGTAAGGTAATTTTTGTCTTCAAGATTCGAGAGATTATTTTGTACACTTGACTGAGCAGTGAAATAGGACGGTAGTTTTTCAGGTTGGTTCTCTTAATGTATCTTTTTAAATAACTGTGTTCAATATAGAATTATAAATAATGTAAGATAGGAACAATAGCGGCCCCAAAATGCTACCTTGTGGAACATCGTGCTTCAACTCTCTTGGATTGGATACGTAACTATATTCAGTTTTAGACTTAATGCATATTTTGTTAATTTGAGTAATCTTGCTAATTTGAGTTGTCTATTTTCCATGTACGATTTTACCAGATCTAACGCATTGCCTCGTATTCCGTATCTATACAATTTATTTAAAAGAATATCATGGTTCGCACAATCGGAGGCTTTACTCATAAACATTAAGATTGTCACCACTGGATTGCGTTGATCTACATTTGCTAATATAGGGGCAAGAAAATCATAAATGGCCATGTTTATTATTTTGTTTTGCCTAAACCCTTTTTGCTGTGGTGCGAATAGATTATTTCTTTCAAAGTATGTATAAATATTCCGATAAACTATCTTCTCAAATATTTTTACAATAACAGGTAATAGTGCAACAGATCTATAATTATTCATATCTAGTTTGTCTTATTTTTCAAATGAAGGTTTTACCGCTCCGATTTTAAATTCTTCTGGAAATTTACCATGCTCATACATTTGTTAATTATATGACACAGAATAGGCAATATTACTACTTACTTTAAAACCTTAGTGTTAATTTCGTCGTAACCTGCGTAACTTAAGTCATAGACTCCGTGCCGAGTGCATTCATTGCGATAATGGGCCGAGGAGAGCGCGTGAAGAACATGATACAACACTTCTCAATATTGAATACGAGTTTATTTTTCACACTCTATCGATGAACGGCATCTAGATCTTTCTGTAGTAGCCTACAATCATCCCCTGACTTCACGAGAAGGACCAGTTTCAGATCGTTAGCATACAAAAGGCATTTAGCGAGTTTTAACTCAAGTTCTAGGTAATTTATCATGATGATAAATAACATCGGACCAAGAATAGAGCCTTGACTAACGCCCGACCGTATGTGGTACGGCTGGGACTCAAAACTGCTGTATCGCACATATTGTTGGCCGAAGCGACGAAGAAGCGAAGACAGCGAAGAAGACCAACAGCCGTGGGGCAAATCCAATGGCACACAATTTCGTTGTTATCGACTCTATCGAACGCCTTACGGTCGTCCAGATAGGCGATATCCACCTTACATCCCCGATCCATGCTCTCCGAGACCATCTCGACCAACGTCAGTAAGTTGGTGGTTATTTAGCGATGACACCTGAATCCGTGTTGCAAGTCGCACAAATAGGGTGCAATCTCTGAACTGATTTGGCCGTATATGATTGACTGTAACAATTTTGCCGATGCACTCAGGATCGCAATCGGTCAATATTAATTTACAGAGATAGTGTCACTTGCCTTGGAAATAGGACTAACTCGAGGGGGCTTCCAGCTGGTAGGGTACTCGCTCTAGAACTAGTTTAAAAATGTGACCCAAAGGTAAAACCTGCTAATCACTATAGGCCTTCAAAAAGTAAGGAGGGACATTGTCCGGTCCAATTGCGCTCAATGGCTTTAGCTGCCTAAGCCTTTGTTCTACATTCCTAAAACATGTGAAATTTGGACGTAGTTAGTAGCGCGCGAGTCAACGGAGCTGATAACCAGATCCAGATTAAGTGCCGGCACGTCACTGAGGAAAAAGTCGGAGAAGTAATCTACAAATGTGGCTGCTGCTTCTTTTCCAACACATGCTTGCCCCTAATGCGTGACCCGAGGTTCAAAACCACCCTTCGATCTGAGGTCACTCACATGTTTCTAAAACGCGCGTGGGTTATATCTTATGTTGTCTTCGATATTTTACATGAAAGGAAATGATGTTTATTTGCTTGAAATGTGGTACAATATATGGTGGTAAATGTAAAAAATGTAAAAATGCTCAGCACATTTCACCTGTATCACCTGTACCAGGCATGCATTTTTTTTTACCTAAATCTAAATCATGTCATTTGAAGTCTATTTACATTATATTAATATATCATTCCTTAGATATCAATAATTTTAAGATTAAGGTATTCATCTACATTATGGAAACATTCCTTCAAGAGCCATATTTGTAGTATGGACTTAAATAGTGTCAATGGCAACATTTTAATTGACTGTGGGACCTTATTGTATATTTTTATTAACATTCTGTAACAACTTTTATTGCAAAATTCAGTTCTGCATAGTGGGGTTACAATTTTATCTGGATATCTTGTGTTAAATGTGTATGTATCCTTGTTTTTTTGAAAATATTTTGTTGACTGTGAGCAAAACATGCCATTTCAAATATGTAGAGACTTGGCAACGACAAGATTTTAAGTTTGATGAATCTAGGCTTACATGACTCTAAGGGATGTGCATGGCAGATTGCTCTAATGCATCTTTTTTGTAAAATAAAAACTTTTTCAAACTCTCTTGCGTTACCCCATAGAATTAGGCCGTATCTTAATACAGAGGCCACATAACCGTGGTATGCCATCAAGGCTAAATGCACGTCAGAGGTTCTCTGTAGCCTGTGTAGAGAGTATACATATTTGTTCAGTTTGTTGCATACTTTTTCAATATGTGGTAGCCATGAACAGTGCTCATCTACGACGATACCTAGGAAAGTAGTGGATGATGTTGGTTTAATTGGAATATTATTGTATTTTACATCGATATTTTTAATGTCATTTTATTATTTCTAAATTGAATATATTTTGTTTTATTCTCATTCACCAGTAGATTATTTGCTTCCAACCATTCTGAGACCTCTTTTATGCCAGTATTAACATCTGATTCAAACCTGTTGTCGTCGATGCATTTAATTGTCATTGAGATATCGTCAGCGAATAATACACATTTATTTTTCGTAATCCCTGGGAGATCATTAATACACAGTCAGGTCATAAGTTCTGTCACACAATAAAAACTTTTGAATTTAGAACGCTGGCCACAAAAAAGTTTAATGAATTCGAATTTCGAATTTTTCATGAAAATAAAAATGTGTACTTTTTAGAATTTTCCTCATTTTTAAATATGGAGTGGACACTTAAAGAAGACCGTGTCGCAGATATTGCGTTGCATCGTTGCGGTTACGCGCCAATTCAGATTTTCGACTTACTGAAAAATTTGAATATAACCAAAAGATTCGTTTATCGTACCATAAAACGATACAATGAAGACTCTAGTTTAGATGACAGGTCAAGAAGTGTTCGCCCTCGCTCTGTTAGGACTCCAGCAGTGATAAAAGCTGTGAAGGCGCGAATTCAAAGAAATCCCATACGTAAGCAGAAACTGTTGGCCCTTCAGATGGGGTTAAGCAGGACCACGGTGAAAAGGGTGTTAAATTAAGACTTAGGGCTTAGGGCATATCGAAGAAAAACAGGACATCGTTTGGACGCTCGTTTAATGGACCTGAGACTGAAGAGATGCCGCGCTTTGTTGAAGCGGTACGCGGGAAAAAAGCATCGGGAAATTCTTTTTTCGGATGAAAAAATTTTCACCGTGGAAGAGAGCTACAACAAACAAAATTATAAGGTGTACGCACACAGCAGTGAAGAAGCGAGCAACCGTATTCCGCGTGTCCAACGAGGTCATTTGCCATCCTCTCTCATGGTTTGGTTGGGAGTCTCTTATTGGGGCTTAACTGAGGTACATTTTTGTGAGAAAGGCGTAAAAACGAATGCAGTTGTGTATCAAAATACAGTCCTCAAGAACCTTGTGGAACCTGTTTCTCATACCATGTTCAATAACAGGCACTGGGTATTCCAACAAGATTCTGCGCCAGCTCATAGAGCGAAAAGCACACAAGACTGGCTGGCGGCGCGTGAAATCGACTTCATCCGGCACGAAGACTGGCCCTCCTCCAGTCCAGATTTGAGTCCGTTAGATTACAAGATATGGCAACACTTGGACGAAAAGGCCTGCTCAAAGCCTCATCCTGATTTGGAGTCACTCAAGGCATCCTTGATTAAGGCAGCCGCCGATATTGACATGGACCTCGTTCGTGCTGCGATAGACGACTGGCCGCGCAGAATAAAGGCCTGTATTCAAAATCGCGGGAGTCATTTTGAATAAACTTTATTACCATAAGAATCTATGTTTTATTAAGTTGATTTTGCTATATAAATGTTTACATAAATAATTAACATTTCTAAATTATTTCATATTGCACATGTGACAGAACTTATGACCTGACTATGTATATAATATGAAAAGTAATGGTGATAGGACACTGCCTTGAGGAACTCCATAGGTATTTATCTCAGAAGGAGATCTATGTATTTTTAATTCATTGTCATGTGAGAGTGAACATATTTCCACCATTTGTTTGCGGTCAGAAAGATAGCTGCTTAGCCATTCCCATGCTGGGCCTCTGATACCAAATCTTTCACATTTATCTAACAACAAAGTATGTGGGACATAGTCGAATGCCTTAGTCATATCAAAAATATAACAGCTGCAGGTTTTCCCTTGGCTACATACTCTATAATTTCTGTTGTTAATTGAAAACCTGCCAGACTCGTCGATTTATTTTTTTGGAAGCCGTTTTGCTCGATTTTTATTATGTTATGTTTTTCCAGAAACTTATTTATTCTATTTTGCATGGCTTTTTCATAAATTTTTGAATAAATACTAATTAGGGCATTAGTTTCTTTCGGGTCACAGGGATGTAGGAATGTGGATTTTGGATTTCTGACTTTTTTACTTGTATTATTATTAAGATGTTTACTTTTTGATTCTTTATCTATAATTGTTTTATTGAATGCGGTAGCTATTTCTTCCGGGTTTGTGATAATTTGGTCATTTAATATTATTTTTTGTATGTTGGTTGTGTAGTGTTGTTGTTGTCTTTGATTATATTCCAAATAGCTTTACATTTATTTTTTAATTGTGATATGTAGCGTTGGTTTGTTTTAGATTGAGCTACGTTTATACATTTTTTTAATGATTTTAAATAGTTTAAATATGTGTTTTTGTCGTGTATGTTTCTTGTACTGTAGTATTTATACCTTAATTGTCTATTTTTTTTGAACGATAGTTTTATACCTGGTGTTAGCCATTTCAAGCCGTTGATGCTTGCCTTAATTTTAACTCTTATCGTTGGGAAACATAGTGAGTAAAATAAATCAAAATATTCGCTAAATTTATCAAACGCTTGGTCCGCATCTGATATTTCAAGTATTACTGACCAAGATAATGATTTTAAACACATCTGGAACTTGTCAAGGTTTTCTTTGCTGTAATCTTTCTTTTTTACAAAATAGAAGTTGTTTAATTTATGTAGCTTTTCTGTAAAGAATGTCGAAATTTGACAGGTATTGTGGTCTGACAGCCCGCTTTGTAGAGTTTTAGATAATTATATGTCTTTTACGTTACTCGCAATATGATCAATACATGTAGTTTTCATATGCTGCAGCTACGCGGCACTTAATGCTAGATCTTAGCGGAATAGACAGCTGGATTTTCTGACGCTTTCCATTTACGGTTAAGCTTAGCTTTAGTGGCAAAGTTCCTTATAATATCAACAGTGAACTATACACAATACAAAAAAAACTTAGTATAATTGAATATAAAGCAGAATACAACAAAGTGTTACATAAAATGTATATGTTAACCATTACGTACCCGAGCGTTGTTAAGAAGCAAATAACTCGATTATACCGCTAATGATGTAAGGTTCTTGTGTACAAATAATGTTGTAAGATTCTTGCGTACATATAATGTATGTACGCAAGAACCTCACAACATTTCCCAAACTTAGCGATAGCTGTAATGTTTACCTAAGAAATAATCCCAGACTAGTTGCGCTCCGGCTTAGACTCGCGAAGGTTGGTAATTATTTTAAGGGTCAGTGCATTCTCTACTACAACAAGATACCTCTGGAGATTTTGAAATTGTCATTTGAGCAATTTAAAAAGCATGTTAAAGCGACTTTGCCGAAAAAGGGATAGTTATTACAATGTTCGAGATAAGTTAAATGATGGGACTGTTTGGGGTTAATCTCACTCAACAAAGACCTTGCTGTTCATAATTTTGTAATGATTTATTCTTGCTTATTAATCATGATAATTAATAATGTAATATTTGTATTAGTTAACCAATTTTTAAAAGACGGCTAAATATAAACCTGTGGGAGTTTCTACGCCCTTCTTTGAGATCCAATGTAGTGAAGAGGCAAAACATTACATTTGCTAAGTATATGTAAATTTCTATAGTAATAAAGAAATTTGACTTTGGGTTTGACTTTGATTTCGAGCGCAGCCTGCCGCGACACTGCGATCACATTCCACTAACTCCAGCTACTCAAAACAACAAAAGTTTGAGTAATTAATTAAAAAAACACACGTAACAGGCATGCTACATGCTTATTATCAGATATATTGGATGAGAGTATTGTCCATATACACGAAAACAAGGCTTATAAATCTGTCTTCTGACAGTCTGAAGATATAAACGATCTAAACGAATAAACGGTACTTATTGTCAGAATCAAACTCTTGACAATAACCGTAAACTTCACTCAAAAGCCACAGAAAAGCTATAACTCGCAATTTCGTGTACCTGCGACAGTTTAATTCCAGTTTTTTATAGATCTGGAAATCAAACAACTAAGCCGATTTGAAAAAATATTTTTATTTGAAAGAACTTGTAGTGTGATGCAATTTTTTTGAAAATTAGGAATTGGTTAAGTAGTTTCTTAATAACAAAAACTGGAAGCATTATCCATATAAACGAAAACGCGTATTGGTTCTTCCCCCTGGAGCCGACTTTAACGCGCTTCGGTTTACAGAGTAAGGTTGGCCCGAGGAACGAAATGACCTTTTCAATCTGGGACGTACTTGCTCCAACTTGAATACAAAAATTGTCTTCTGCTTTATTAAGGTTAACGAAGTCAAATTACTTTATTCCTGTAGAGATGTACATAAACTCCATCGTAATCTCGTTTTTTCACAAGTCAATATTTAAACGAGCAGTATTTTCATACAGGGCATTTCAATAACTATCCAGTAAGTAAACTTTGCATTCTCTAATGTTTTCAATTAAATAGTCAAAACAGGTCCCACTACTCAGACGTGGGTTCGTTGAATGTAAGGCTCAGGATATAATTTAATAGTAATTGTTCAAAATAAACTGTATTCTTCTCCCGTTGAAGAAAATCTATGTAATAGGGTTACAGTTTTTCGTCCATGGCAGAGTCGTGACAATGGCTTAAACATTACATTGTAGAAAGTTATCGTAAGACGCTACGTCATAATTACATTTCCTTTAAATACAAAACACATTTAAATTATGCTCTGATAGTGTTATACCACAACACTCTATTAGGAGCGTTTGAGTCTCAAAATAAATGCATTGGAGCGATGTTTTCGTTAGATATAACAGACAGATGAAAGCATATTTCTGACGCCATGAATTATTAAAAATGCCTTCTTTATATATATGTCACCGGAAAATAATACGATCCGCAAGTTTATAAATTTCCTAGGAAATTTATAAACTTCCTTCTAGATTATATTAGGTTATGTTAGGTTAGGTTAGGTTAGGTTAGTATATTTATAAACTTGCGGAAAAAAAAATAGGAAATTTATAAACTTGCGGATCGTATTATTTTCCGGTGACATATATATGAACTACAAAATCTTTACTCAACTCAGATTGTTTTAAGTTAAGGGGACAAAATGCCTTTACTTCTAACTAGTTTGGTTGACGCCCATTAGTGTTTTTTTAATCTTTTTATCTTTTGTATCAAATTGTGTAACAGAGACAACGCTCTTTTTACTTGTTTCGGCAATAAGAGCATAATAATGTTTATTAAAACAACCCTTTATTCGACCACCTGATCAGTCTCCGCAACAATAAAAATACGCCCTTCTCTGAATGCTCTGTAGATGAATATTTAGCATAGTATTGACACGTTCACTATTGACATCTCTTAAATTCAGTTATTTTACCATAAAATTATATATTTGTTATCCAGTCCAATAATTATTTTTGTTATCATTGTAATCGTTCAATGGCGCATTGCCTAATTGCCTATCTAACTGAATAGTTGATAACTTGCTTAATTTCCTAACTTGTAACTATGTAAGGATAAAACGTGTATTATTGTGTAACATTTAAGTTAAGGTGATATGGAAAAAAGGGGATTTTTTCGAATCCTTTACTCCACCATGAAGTCATCTACAGATTTTATTTTTGGGTTCACCTTTATTCAATATTTGATTAAGATTCTCACTAAAGAAAAACGGAATTAGATGAATTTTGCTCGATAGAATTTAATAACAAAAATACCTCTAAATTGTTTTATTTTTTCCTGTAAATTCTGAAATCCTGATATAATAATATAATACTAATTTTATTGTGGAACTGCGTTCAAAATGTGGATATTATGTATTCGTAAACTCTTCTCGAAAATATTTTTAACAAAATGGCGTAGATTATTTTTAAACAATTTTTCTATGGTTTAGTGCTACGTTATGTAATCTTTCCACGATTCCGTCCTTCTCACACTGCGGGTCTTTCCACCTGGAGTAACGGGGACCTTTACACGGACGAAGTATCCATTTAAACGACTACTTCTACTACCACAATAAATGATGTGATTTCTGAATTACATTTAGTATTAATACAATCGCTGATGTAACAAGACTAAATGCATAGTTTCTCTGTAAGGAATATAAATCCTTGGACAAATTATTTCCTAACAGACCATCCAAACCGTTGGCCTTTCAGGAAACAAATCGTTTGTCAGTTTCAGTTAGTGAGATTTTGTTGGTCATTCAGGAACACGTGGAAATAATCAGTGGTATTGAAAAATCAATAATTACAAAACCGGTCAAGTGCGAGTCTAAATCGCGCACGAAGGGTTCCGTACCACCGTTCATTGGAAGCGATGGTGTGGAGTGAATAGTTTGGATTTTACACAGCAAAATATTGTTTACAAAGTTATTGGTGCGGTTACTTTCACACTCCATGTACGTAACCAGGTGCATCCATAAGTTTGTATGTGGTATTGAAAGAATTGTTGTATGGGAGCCCCCTTAAATATTTCTTTTATCCTGTTTTTTAGTATTTTTTGTTATAGCGGCAACATAAATACATCATCTGTGAAAATTTCAACTGTCTAACTATCACGGTTCGTGAGATACAGCCTGGTGACAGACGGACGGACGGACAGCGGAGTCTTAGTAATAGGATCCCGTTTGGAACCCTTCGGGTACGGAACCCTAAAAACCACAATTTTCGCACTTTTCTGCCACAGCGACTAGCGTAACCGCCACGTTGTATTGTGAGCTGTTATGAACTTTATTTTAATACAGATATGTCCCACATTTCAACCACCACCAATCGAGTTGATAATTTCACCAATATACGAGCCTTAAAACATTTTGCTCGACACTGGAGGATCGCCGGGAAACTAAACTTCAGACCCGCCGGTTTTTCTTCACTACCTTGTTATTCAATTATTAAAACACTCGTGAGTTGTAAATCCTTGTTACTTCTCAATAGAAAACGTAATTACTTCGATGGTTCTTATAAATTAAATGAGATGCAGTGTTTTTACTTTTAGATGCGATAACAACGTCCAGTGAGTAAGTAATTAATGGGGAAAGGAAAAGTCGAACCCTATCTTAGAATTAATCCGAACCATTTTATTTTAAGCACCAACCTTTTAAAAGCATTGTCTTATTTTAAGCCTGGTTTTAGTTTTTCTTCACTCAGTATCCGTTTTTCGCTCCCAGAATTCATTACTTATAACATCTTTTACGGTTATGTACATGGAGTATGAAATTATCCGCACCAATAACTTTGTAATCTATATTTGGCGAACTATTAAAACGAATGAAAAATTTCAAAAAACAGAATCGACAAACAAAATCCATGTAATTATTGAACATACTCATAAAGTTTCACGAGAATAGGTATACTATCTAGATAAATGCGACCTGTATTTTTATACAGGAACACCCGGAGACCCGAACATACGGAAGCATGTATAATAAAAACTCTGATATTACAGATAAATCGGTTGCATTGGAAATCACAAAACACCATTAACGTGCCCAACTTGTGGGTGCCACTGCCACATCAAATGATCCTAAAAAAAATGTATGTCTTATCTCACAGATCTCTTGCAATCAAGAATAATACCTGCAGCAAATGAATGACTAAATTTAAAGCAGAAATTAGCGATTCGATTCTGAAGTTGGTAACTTTTGATGCTAACGAACCAAAAGTTGTGAAGCGCCTGATTGAGATATCGCAAATCGGATTCCGAGTAGAATTCAATATAATTTTGAATGCAAATATTAAAAGTTTTCAAGTACTTACTTACGCAACACTTGCGCACAGGTTGCGTAATCCTTGTGGTTCCAATGTCGGTGAAATAGTATTCGCATTTGAAACTTTGCAATGAAAAACAGAGTGTAAATATCTGAGGTAAAGGTTTTACTATTCGTTTTACTTTTCTTTTTTGCAATGGTTCTAGTTAAACAAAATTAATGCTTAGAATGAAACCTTCCTCTTCCGACTCGTATTGTCTCGGAATGCTCCAATTTGTCGTAATGAATCGCTGCAGTCCGCTTCATGTGGCGGCACGGGACCACTCCCGTCTCTCAGTTATGCACGAGAATCTTCACGCACCCCATCTGTGTCCAGAAATCTGAGAGTGTTGTGTCGTGACGACCTGTGGGGATACCCGGAGGAAAATGTTCACTTTATGAGAAGTAACTGCATATTACGTTTGTTCGAACGGCACGGCATATATCGATTGCCGTTGTCAGATATTCAGGCCATAATTTATCCAACAAGTTATGACGATCCGCTTTCTGACTATCCACGTAACGTAATCAGTTGCCTGTATAACAATGGAATAACGTCACCCGGGTAAAGGTATTGCAATACGAGTATGATGTCACCTGAGTTGAGTTGCGGGAACCGGATCGACATGAGTACTTAAACGAGGGTCCAGACGTATTCTTTTGTCCGTAACATACCTCCATATCGTATCAGTACATTATCGGTACGGTACGGTGGTACGGCGCGTTTCGATCGCAGCCGACCCGGGCGTCCAAACTAGCGTTCTTGGATCGCGACGCTGATACGATACGGAGGTACGTTACGGACAAAAGAACATGTCTGGACCCACCTTTACTAGATACACTTTAAATTAGTGAATGGTATCGTGCCGTGGCGTGACGCGTATCTGAGAAAGGCCAAGTCTGCACGGCATGTCATTTTGGATACCTGATCCTTCAATTCCGATTTGCCATATACATGTCACGTCACGATACTTAGGTGGGATCGACGCCTATGATTCAGGCTATTCGCCGCACAGAGACACGGAAAATGCCGCAAACGAGCTACCGGACATAAAGAGCCGTTAGCGGGCTTACCGGGACAATAGTATTAATATCAGCCTTAATTAATTCATAGTAAACGGTGCGCGCGCGACGCCGCAAAAGATTTACAAATTAATTTTCGAAAATTAATCCTTTCTCTAATCGTCAATAAGCCCCTTTGTGTTGCTAATGGAAGCAATTATTTCCTGAATAGTGCCTCGTCCTGGGGCTTTGTCACTTTGTTATATAATTTTATAAGTTGTGTTTCTTCTTGAAACTATTGTGCTGGAAAAGTGGCGCTCTATGAAAGGATTTCACTGTTAAGTGCAAGACAAAGGCTTACAATAATCCCGCGAAGTTTGTTTTTCAGCTTCTTCTTAGTTGGGGTAATCATGCATTTACAAATATTGCCTGCGATCATGTGATTCAATATCTAGCAACTAAATTGCAATCAATCAACCTACAAAGCCACCCACAGAAATGTATCATCTAAAGTTTAATTAAATAGTTAGTTACAAGTGACTTGCTTTTATAAGGTGAAGCGTAGTATATTATGTTTGTATAATAATGCATTAGCAGGTCACTTGTATAGGTCCAAAATAGAGATATGATAATTGTAAGTATTTGTCTCGTAGTAGTCGCGAAGAGCTTCTGTTGAAAATATATGCAGAATGTCGGAAGATTTTTTCCATTTCGTTGAGCCAGACGCATCGAATGAGACCATTTATTCTTGAGAAAGAAATTAAACCGTTGCCGAACCGAGCAGTTTTATCTGTGTGTCGATAGCGAACACAAATTATGTGCTTCCTTTGTGATAAACTGGGGTTTCGGTGAAGCGACTGTGCTAATGTCTTGGGAAATTCGTAAAACTGTGATTGAAAACGGGGAAAGAGGAAGATTACTTAAGGTATGGCAAGTTTATGGGATTTTATAACCAAACTGGATAATTTTTAGACTTGATTATGAATATAACCAGTGTCTCTGTGAGCTGCAGACCTCGCGAGTGTACCTTCTTTTATTAACACTTACAAACTTATGATTGTACCTGGTTGCGTACGTGGAGTATTAAAGTAGTCGCACCAATAACTTTGAAAACTACATTTTGCTGTATTTAAGCCATCACTAAAATTATATATCCTGTTACTCTCTTAATCTCTACAAATCCAACGACACCTCATTTGTTAAAATCCGTCAAGCTGTTTGGAATGACACATCTCCGCCATTTTGCAAAATTTCCAAAAACTGAATCGACAAAAAATATATTTAAATATCGATGCAGCTCACAAAATTTCACGAGAATCAGTTGAGAAATGCGGCCTGTAGAGGATAACATCCGGACATACGAAAGCATTTTTACTCAATCCTGAACGCAGATGCTTCGCTCGCGAACTTCTATACGAGTACTTCTATTTCCTACTATATCCTTGTAATTGTAACTGTAACTGTTTATTCACGCCAATATTATACCTATACTTCAACTACGAAATCCGCGTCCACGAAACTCCAACCAAACCCCACACTACTCCAGCCCTCTCCACACAAATCTCCAACCTCCCCCCTTATCTTAAGAACTAATACCGTGCATCCCGGCATCTAGTTCCCTGAATGAATAGATAAATGAATTTCCTCTCATTGGCGATCAATCGAAGGCAGTGTTATCGCGCTGTGTTGCTCAGTGCGCCTTATCTGGGAGAGCCCCCCCCCCCCCCCCCTTGCCGGGAATTTATAAGAGAGATGAGACGAAACATTTGTTACCGGGGGACGATCATTGTTTTTGTCTGCATATGCGGTTTTGCGAACTACGCACCCACGTAAATCCAGACTTTTCGTATATTTCGTGTAGGTCTATTGCACATCAAAATTTACATAACACGCTCATATAAAATGCCAACAAATATAATAATCACCAAAATATTTTTTTCCTACCCAAAATGGATAAATGAACACCAAAAGTGGCAAAAATTATCAGAGCAAAATACTGCGGTAACTTAGGTAAAGGGTAAAGAGGGTGGGCGAAGCGAAGCCCCCTTTATCCTTCGTATTAGATTGAACATGTAAGAACAACAAAAAATACTTAAAACATTAACTTAAGTACACAAACACCAGCAAATACGAGAAAAAAAAAGTTTGTTGTATGGGAGCCCCCTTAAATATTTATTTTATTCTGTGTTTAGTATTTGTTGTTATAGCGGCAATAGAAATACATCATCAGTGAAAATTGTACCTGTCTAACTATCTCGGTTGAGATACAGCCTGGTGACAGACGGACGGACGGACTTAGTAAAAGGGTCCCGTTTGGCACCCTTCGGGTACGGAACCCTAAAAACCAGATACATGTGTGTGAACTACAAGCAGGTACCAACAGTCCACAAGCAGAGCTATCCTAGAGGTGAGGGACATATCTCAGCCGGGTTTAGCATCGCCCGGGACGGAACAAAGAGCGGCGGCGGTTAGCGGGACATTTGATTAAACCCCTTGGAAGGAATGGCCGGCTCTGAGCAGCTAATCCAGGAGGTATCTTACCTGCTCGGACTGCACCCGGTTTAGTTAACCACGGATTACAGTTTGGGCACATATCTTAGTAGAGTCAGCTAAACCTACCTAGGAACCTAGGTTTCATAAATTGACTGAACTTTGAAAGGTCTCTCTTATTGTAGGTATTTTTCTCGGGATCTCAACTTTTTTACACAAAACATTGTGTATTGGCTATAAATTAATAAAAACCGGTCAAGTGCGAGTCTAAATCGCGCACGAAGGGTTCCGTACCACCGTTCAATGGAAGCGATGGTGTGGAGTGAATAGTTTGGATTTTACACAGCAAAATATTGTTTATAAAGTTATTGGTGCGGTTACTTTCACACTCCATGTACGTAACCAGGTGCATCCATAAGTTTGTATGTGGTATTGAAAGAATTGTTGTATGGGAGCCCCCTTAAATATTTATTTTATCCTGTTTTTTAGTATTTGTTGTTGTAGCGGCAACATAAATACATAATCTGTGAAAATTTCAACTGTCTAGCTAGCTAGGTTCTTGAGATACAGCCTGGTGACAGACGGACGGACGGACGGACGGACGGACAGCGGAGGCTTAGTAATAGGGTCCCGTTTGGAACCCTTCGGGTGCGGAACCCTAAAAACAAGGTCATAATTTAATTAAGTCAATATAACAGTTTCAGTTTTGGCGTGAAAGCGAAACAAACATACATCCTTATGTGTTTACAACATTACAAGTTGTAGGAGTAATATCAAATGGGAAATATTAAACTGCACATAAAAAATACTCATTTGCACAGCAAACATCAGGGCAAAATGCTGCGGTAGCTTAGGTTAAGTGTAAATTATTCGTGTTCGGTTGAACAAGTAAGAACATGAAAAAATACTTAAAACATAAACAGTACACATAATAGTAGTTTATGTGACTGCTACATAATGGAGGGCATTAATACTCGAGAGTGGGTTTATGAAACAAGCCGAAGGCGAGTTTCATAATAATATCACTCGAGAGTTTTAATGCCTAATTATGTACAGTTACATACACTAGTTATCTACACACATATCATAAGCTCTCTTTGATGTGTTCAGGAACCGCATGTTTGACCGGCATTGTGGTTCTGCAGTTGTTGAGCTTGTTCTGTAGTACCAACTTCATGCAGGCGGGCGTCGGCCTTCGAAATTTGAATGTCAGTACCAACTTCACAGACAAACTAGGGGCGGCACGCAGTCGGGCGTCGGCGTTCGAAATTTGAATGTCATAATATGTAGAAAAACTACACATTATGGTCATAATGTGTAATTTTTCAGATAAGAAATGAGTTTTTACCAAGTAGTTTAACATTATGCTGATCGTAACGTGCGGTTTTTGTACGCAGTAAAGAGGGTTTATGATACGTGTGTAGATAAAATATTTAAAGCATAAAAAGTGTTTTTTGCTGTGCAAATCAGTATTTTTGATGTGCGATCAAATACTAGTCATATAAAATCTGCATCCTGAAGGATTGAATGGTGATGGGTAGATGCTGTTACCGGTTTCGGCCGGATTTCCAAAAGATTTGGTTTGCAGTTTTATTTAGCACGCGAATCTTTTGCAAATAAAATTTATGTTTCGATTTACCTGCAACTTTGGCTAATAAAACCCGTTCTAAACCCGCTTCCGTCTTTCACACACAATAAAATAAATCTAGCACCTAAATCTAGGCTTTACTGCGATCTAGAACGTGGTCTGAAACAATACAAGTAATTCATTTAAATGCAGGCCACTTTCGGCTCTCTGTCTTCTACAGTTAGGGCTACAATGGTATGATACTTTAACTAGTCTAGTTGTTGGACCATAATAGCTTTCAATTGCATTGCATGATTACATTGGTATAATGCTGTCGCGTGAGAGAGTTACTTGAAAATAATTAATGAACCGTGTGACGTGATTAATGATTGTATCACTACAAATTACTGCTCAGCCCGTTAGTTTCAGGATTAGACTAGACTTGACAAACTCAGAATATTTCTATTAAAATGAGCTAATGTTGCTTTGTATTAATATTAAGTGTTTTGTCTGGGTTTTTTGGTTTCTAGGTTTTCTGGGTTTTTGACTATCAAAAGTAAGATGAAACTTTAACGGCTTCCCTATTTAGTGAAATGGGATGCTCTTACAAAAGATGTCTAAAAAGACATTTGTTCCAAACCACCATATCTTTTTGGACATCTCCTCCACCATGGACTCTCAACAACACTTTTCCCACACAGCGACCTCACGCCCACGTTAAGCTAGTAATAGAGTACCAGTGTTTTCAACCCAGAGAGGTCACGACGGCGGAGTATTCGAGGGGTCGTGGGCAAAAAAAAATACGGTGAGAACAAAAGGTTAATTTTTTACAAAAAAAATAATCGGTGGTTGAATTTGAGATGTTAATAATGAAATATGTTTCTAGTCGAAGCCTATTTCTTTTAAGTTTCGTTCCCAAAGAGCCCCTGCACAGCAATTATTTTTGGTTGCTCGGAACCTAATTTGGTGGCCATGTGAAATTTCGCCTCTCATAGCATGCCTTGTGTGGTTCTTTATTCAACTTGCTAGATGTAGTGCGTTGGCTATTTTTGTACCGAGCGCAAGCCTCTATAAATAGCAGGGTCCACACTGAGCCTCGCATTACGCGAGGCAGCCTCCGATGTTTGCCTCGCGATGCAGCCTCGGTCTGTAATCTTTTTGTACGAGGCTGCCGAGCCGAGCCACGGCGAAGCTGAGCTACAACCGAGCGCTCAGTTTTACATGACGTCCTGTTTTTTATCCATCACAAAAACGTTACACGACCAACTGAGGCAAAACAGGTTGCACGACCGTCCAGAGTGCGCGCGGCAAACGTTCTGAGGCGTCTTTGAGCATCGACAAAAAACCGAAAACGCATGGCTCGGGCCGAGGAACACTCAGGCGAGGCAGCGAACGCGTTTGCCTCGGGCGAGGCACATCCAGACTGACCAAGGCTTTGCCTCGCGCGCTTGCCTCGCATGGCGCGAGGCTCAGTGTTGTCCCTGCTTATCGCGGAGTGGACCGTTGTCGTCCGATCGTCTGACGAGCAGGTTACCGGCGGTGCCCTGACGAGCCAAAACTAGTTATTTCTAGAGACATTACATGTGGCCACGTGGAAAACTATGAGTTATAAAATGAACTAGTGTAAATTTAATTAACAAATTGAAAGAAAAAAAGAGAGGGTTGATATAGTTAACATTTAATATCATTACAAAAATGTTTCGATATCTTTGTTTTTCTCGAAGAACATATTTTGCTGGTGTTACGTCATTTAAAGTCTTCTTATTAAAACTATTTAGAATTATAAATAAAAAATTAAATACCTCTCGATTTAGAAAATTGTTTACGTAGTTTTATGATTTAATTCTTCGAGTGTAATTGCAAAACAGCTGTAAAGGGCCTTCAAACAAAACAATAATAGGATTGACGGGTTGTTGGTCATGGTATGTTCATCATGGAAACATGTGATGATGAATTGTGTGCGGAGCGGCGCTTGTCTCGAACTTCGAGTGACGATCTAGCTCGTGGCGTACCGTCGGGCGTACCGGACGGGGCGCGTGGAATATTGTTTGGTAAAGTCCATCAAAAGTAAAATTAAACCAATAGGATAACCATATTAAAGAGAAGTAAGATTTAATTGTGTTTGACATTCCTTCTCCCTAGTACATTAAGTGGGGAGATAGGACAACCGTATTCTGGAGTAGTAAAGTATAATTCTCCTTCAAAGACGCTTTCCGCTGTCGTAGAAGGGGAGGGAGGTGATTATTTAATTGCTTAAGATTGATCCACTAGTGAAGAGAGTATGGTAAATAAATATAGATTTATCCGGTATTTACATACGTATTTATAGGATAATTTAAACTAATATTTAAATCAACGTTACAGTAAAATAAGCAGTAAGACTTATCATTCAATTGATGTGACAGTAAAATAGGCAATAAGACTGATTGTTTAATTGATGTAACAGCAAAACAAGCAGTAAGAACTGATTAATAAATTTATGTTACAGTCAAATAAACTTTTAAATTAAAATTATTACTATTAATTATTGGAACACCAAAGCAGCAAAAGCGGTCCATTTAATTAGGAAATTTATTAAAAGAAAACCAGTTTTAAACTGATCATTTGATACCACATAATGGCACTGTTGAGGATATTGATATCTTTGATTTATCCAGCATCCCCAAAGCCATATCGAGATAACGAATTACAGCAAAATTTGTTGCTTAACGCGCAAAATTTGTTGAGTAGTCTTATAGTGAGGCAGAAAGATACAGGCAAAGAAGTCACAAATATAATACAATTCATCAATGCATTTTCTGTAACAATAAATGCCGGTTGCATGATGATTTGAAGAAAGAGTCTGGCTTCGATGAATTTTACTTGCTGACGCGAAGGCTGAATAGTGACAGTCTACATTATTTTTGGCGTTATACGTCAACCTGGTGGGAATTGTAGGGAACCAACTCGTATTCAGTTTGAGCGAGCATTCCGAAAATCTTTTTTGTGTCAGATGTTAAAATTGTCTAACGGAAGTAATTGTGCTGATGATTTTGATAATGTTCTTTCACAATATCGTAATTTTATCCAGCACAAATCCATATTCGCACGCAATGAAGAGGTAATCCATCCATCCACACAAACGCTTGAAACTAATTTTGATATTCCTGATCATAATAGTTTCCTATTATGCTTGTGGTTATACATATATTGCGGCGTTGCGTAGATGAACACAAATGTTTATCAACGATCAACTTAGCGTCAAATTATTCTGACGAACCAACAACAAGCAATTTTTACTTACGCAAACATGCATACAATACTATGCATGATTCCTTTGGTGGACTACATGTGCTGTAATGGAACATCGCTTAACGAATGCAATCAGTGTACATTGAGAATCGGAATTAGCTGTGTCAGTTCCTTTAACGCTTGGATTATTGAGTGATTCGAAGTAAGTTGACAAAAGGGGCCATAGAACGTGGTTGGTTCGGAGAAGCAAGGTCGGGTCAGGTTTTTTTTATCGCATTCCTGCGAAATGTGTAGGGATCAAAGCCGAGTTGGTTGCGCGCTGAATAAATTATGAATAACTAAATAATGAAAGGTTTCTTATGAAACTATACGGAGAAAGCTAATGTGTTGACTGCAAATATACAATTGCGTTTGATTGGTACGATGTGGTGAGTTTGGCATCACGGGTTTGACTATCACTCCGGTGATCTTTGTCTAAGACGCTAGCGGTCGGGCAGGTTTAATTAATCGCAACCGCTTTTATGGCCAGCGATCAACAAGTTTTGTGTATCGGCAATACCAAATGACTTGAGTGATAACCGACGGTTGATCATAGAAAATATGCATACACAAAATTGTAGACAGCAGGCCTGCATGGCATGTTTGATTTTGAAATTAGACCCTGTGTAGTTAGGGATAAGAAGCTTTCGCTTGGGCAGTTTGTGTCACGCAAAGGACGCCATTTTTTTCAGACATATGGGGTCTATAAATACGAGCGCGTGGGTGGGGGAGTCATTCAGTCTCTGCGTCAAACTACTGTGACACACGTCTTTCGGGAATTCTATACAGTTCGGTCTGCCGTTTTACGCGTCTGGAACTGGAAGAGTTGTGATTGCGTGTTACAGTGGATTTTCGTGAGTATCTGAAGCGCCGAGATATACCTCGGTTCCTATCCTTTAAATCAACCTACCCCAAATTCCAAAACTATCCTTGGGTCGTTAGATAAGAACTTGTAGGTAATTTGATCTGAGTCTGAGTCTGGGCTTGGAGCGACCCTAATTTCCTTTTTCCTTCACCATAGGGTTCCTGGATTGGCTCTTAGGATATTCGCGGGCTAATCCTCTCCTCATTCCTTTCGTGTAGCGAGTTTTGAAATTCCCACACACACAGTCATTAACCATACAAACACATTCAAATCAAACTCAACCATTTTCGAGTGGTATAACGTGGTATAACACTAGGATTTTAGACTAGGCTAGACAGGAGTTTAGTTGCGGCTAAACCTAGGTTATCAAGGCATAGGAAGACTGTTTGATCGATGAGGTTCCGCGGATGAAAATAACAAATTCAGAACAAAGTATAAACGTTGTCAACTCAGATCCTGTTGATATTTTTGACATTTGAATGTTGTCGGGGACGAGCGAAGAGATCAAATTACAGTCTAAAGTTCATTGTTTAGGAACGGGTAGATTGTTTTGCTTTGCCTTGGATCGGTTTGGATTCAAGTTGCATCTTTAAATTAAATGTAAATTTCGCTGGAGATTCTAACGTGTAGGTTGTGTCAAGCATTTATTTGCTGGGCCCAGTCGAGGAAGAGCTGTGGTTAGCTAGATGCATAAATCGGTATTTTCCGAAGTATGTACCTCGCTGTGGAGTGGGTTAGATCTCCAAAAGCGCTAATGAAAACGTTTCGATAACATCCAGCTCAAATTGCGCAGAGTTGAAGGTTTCAAAACGTTACGGACCTTTTGAGGAAACCGCTAGTTCAAACCCATTTCGGAAAATCAAATCGCAATTGTGTAAACCCGGTCTATTTGGATCGTTATTGCCGTGAACTAATTATATAATTGGAACCACCACAAGCCGCTACTAGCGAGCACATGAAATATCAATGAGTACTCACGTCGAAACACTACGACGGATATCTATACGATATCCCAAACAAATATTATAAATTGTGGTCGACCCACGAAAGGGAGTTCCAAGCGCCCATATATACAAAAAAATAAATGGTACCATCACACAAAATATAACAAAGATCGATCTGGCGCAAAACACCGCTAACTGGTGCGAAACTCCGGCTTGCGGGCATACATGCTTTCTCTGTCTAACTTGAAACTCTAACTTCCTAAACCAATCTTCCGTTCGTCTATTTTACGCCTACTGAACTTCTCAACAAACGAGAAATTCAGACTTATCATTCTTAACTTACAATTTTTACAGCTGAATCGGGACATCGCTTTTGAGGTAGATAGAATAGACGATCATAGCTTCTGACAACGGTAGCTCGACCTTAGCTACTTATGCCGTTACAGAGTTTCTGGTGCCGAGACCGAAGGATATGCTAGAGTACAATATCTAGATAGTCTGATACCTAGATTTTCTACGAGAATCAAGGTCTAACGCGTTACTTTTAAAAATAACACAACGTAGAAACGATTTTAAACAGTTCAGATTGTAAGTAAGATAAATAAGCAACAACAAAAAAAGGGTGTTTTCACAATTCATCGAACAAGCCGAAGGTTTAGTATTGAAAAATAATGGGCCAGCCTAAAAAAAAACGTAAGTCGGGTTGTACAAGACGACTCACTTTCGCAGACAAGTGTTTCTAATAATGGAATGGTGTCAGGACAGGTGATTCAATTGTTATCTGAAATAGTGAATAGATTAGACAGTTTGGAAAGGGGTTCGAGTGCGAGTAATGCTAGTAGGACTTCGGACAGACAGACGGACATACAGGAACTAGAGACGTTTGAACAATTGGTAGAAAAACGTCAAACATGCATAGTGAAAATGACACAGAAGTTGCCAACATTCGATGGGCGGAGTTCGGAAAATCCGATGATTTTCTTAAGAGATTTAAAGGCTTATATTAAAGTCTCGGGAGATAGTTCGAGGGCTTTGATATGGGCAACGGATAGCTAGCTTGGTAGGAATTGCAAAAGTTCGAATGAGCATATACAGAGACTCATGGCGAACTTATTCGGATTTTGAAAAAGATTTCAGAGAGGTATTCTGGGGAGATAATGAACAGGAATTAATTAAAACAAAGATTCCTAACCGCGAAGTTCGATTCCAAGAAAGGTCAAAGTATGGAAGAATTCTTTGCCTCTCAATTGAATAGCATATATGAGCTTACGATACCGTTTACTGATACGGAGAAGATCAACACGATTTTCAGACAGTTGCCGCGCGATATTCAGGTAGCATTTTTTGCTAGAAAGGACCCAATGACGATACGAGACGCGGTCGAGTTTCTTCGGCAATTAGAACGTAATATCGATGGGGGTTTAAGTGCGTTGCATAGTTCGGAGACAATAAATACGAACAATGTAAGTTGGAAAAGCTACATGCGAGGGCAATGTCGTGCTTTGCTAGTAAATACGATGCGATATAACGCGGTGAGTCGTAGGAATAATTATAACGCGGGAACAAAGGCACGAAACGAATTTGGGACGCGTGCTCGCGGTTATTTTCGCGGTAGAGGTAGGCAGCCTCAGGCTAGTTTCAAGGCAATAGAGTTTCAAAGGGGCAATAATAGTTCAGGTAATACAGAGGCAGGGCAAAGTTCAAGTGACAGGAATAATGCGATGAATCAGAATTCAAAAAACTAGTGGACTCGCGCGGGTCGTTCGCGTTCAGATATTTATTACGCTTAGGATGGTCAGCCGATCGAATTGAAAGAAGGCATAGACTGTATGATTTGTGTAATTTGGATTCGAACGTGGGTGTGAATGAATTTATTCAATTACTAGCGCATAAAGCGCATGGATATGCCGTGTGTTTAGATGGAAAATCGAGATTAGATTGTAGAGACCGCAATGACAGGCGTTTTCATACGATATTCAGAGACGACGATTCGACTGAGTGTGGGCGCGAACTATGTAGCACATTGACATTACCTGAGATAGATGTAAGTATTGGAAATATTGTTGTAAGGAGTTTGATTGATTCGGGGAGCGAAGTCAGTGTAATAAGTCGGGGAGTGTATGCGAATGTATGAAATACCATTAGGTACGGGGCCCGATCAGGAAGCTTGTTGTTGTACAATGGAATTGTAGGGCCAAGATACCAGTAGAAATATGATAGAGGAATATGTGAATAATTCATCAATACCTGTTGAACACAAAACAAAGTTATTGCCGGTGTTAAATAAACATGCAGAGTTGTTTAGCGATAGGGTGGGTCAGACAAATAAATATATACATGAGATAAAAATGAGAGATGAAACGCCTTTCGTGAAACGAAGCTATCCCATACCGTTCGCATATCGTGATAAAGTAACGAAACGATTGGAAGAAATGGAACAGATAGGTATTATTAGCAGGCAATCTACGGATTTCAGCAGTCCATTGACTTGTGCACTAAAGAAGTCAGGGGAGGTTTGGATATTACTCGATGCGCGACAATTAAACACGGGAATGGTTGGGGAAGTTGAAACTACACCTTTAATGAGTGAGATATTGCAGTCGGGTCACCGGATAAATTATATAAGTGTCATAGATATTAAAGATGCGTATTTTTCTATACCATTATCAGACGAATCTAAACGATACACGGGTTTTGTATATCTAGGCAGAAGTTATGTTTACAACGTTTTACCTCAGGGGTTGAAAACCAGTGTGGGTTCATTTTCGAGGGCGATGGACATAATCTTAGGGCCAGAGGTTAGGTCATATTATTTAAATTTTGTTGACGATTTGGCGATTTTAACTGAGGGTGACATCGATAAGCATTTGTCTCAAGTGGACACGATTCTGAGTAAATTGAAAGACGCGGGCTTCAAATGCGAACTAAAAAAATGCGAGTTCGCACAAAAAAGGGTCAAGTTATTGGGGCATATTTTGTCTACACAAGGTTTGCAGATGGACCCGGACAAAATAGAAACACTCAAATTATATCCGTCACCCAGAACTGTCAGGCAATTGAGGGCGTTTTTGGGGTTCATAAATTACTTTCGGAGATTTATAAAAGATTTTGGAACGCTAACCCAACCATTATACAATTTATTACGGTCTGGAGTCAAGTTCGTTTGGAGTGTGCACGTGCAGAGTGCTTTTGACGAGATAAAAAAACAATTCTCAGAAAGTATAATATTGAGTCAGCCATTGGCGGGAAAGACGTATTATGTTCAATGCGACGCCAGCGCTATAGGAATTGGGGGTTACGTATATCAATTAGATGATTTGGATATTTGTTCGCAGGTATTTAAAGGAGCTCAAACGAGATGGTCTGTAAGCGAACAGGAAATGTATGCGGTCATATACGCTTTAAAGCGATTTGAGATATATTTGCGAGGAGAAAGGGTTGTTATTAGGACAGATCATAAAAGTTTGACGTTCATTAAGTCGTGAACTTTATTGGGGGCACGCGTAACTAGGTGGATTATGTTTTTGGAGCAATTCGATTACAACATAGAGTATGTGCGTGGGGTTGATAATCAAATTGCCGACACGCTAAGCAGGCAAATAGCGGGTCATGGAGTTATGAATGACAGTATAAATGTTCAGCCGGGAATATTCTGGTTTCAGGCATCGAATACCGCAAGTGTTATTTCGAGTTTACGGGACATTGCGAGATTACAAAGCGAAGATGAGCGGTTAAATCGATTAGCGGTTGTATCAGACGTAGGGTGGTAGATACGGAAACGAGAGGGTTTGATAATTACAAGCTAGTAGGTGATACGTTATATTTTTATGTGCCGAAGCGGAACGTACGGTTGCTAGTAATTCCGGATTCATTACAGGAGGAACTAATATTACACATACATGAAGAAATAGGTCACTACGGTAGATATAAAATATTAGCACTGATGAAGCACATATATTACTTTATTCATATGAGTAAGGTGATTAGCACGGTGATAAGAAGTTGTGACATATGTCAAAAGGTCAAAGCAAGTACTAACAATACCGTTGGTCCTTGTACACCGGTTTTGGCGGAAAAGTTGGGTGAGAAAGTTTTCTCGGACCTTTATGGGCCATTGCCCGTAGGTAAATTCGGATATCAATATATATATATGTGATTCAAGACGTGTACAGTAAGGTAATAAAATTGTATCCAATGCGGAAAGCGACAGGTAAGAGCGTGCTCGCTTGTACAAAGAGATTTCACAGGGAAATACCTTTCGAAATTATAATTTCAGACAATGGACCGCAGTTCATATCGAAAGTTTGTCGGTGTATTGTCCAAATTCTAATAGCGTAGAAAGAGTGAATCGCGAGCTAGGTCGACTAATTAGAACCTATTGCGTCGGAAGTAATCGAAGTTGGGTCGACGTGTTACCGGACATTGAAAATTGCTACAATAATATCGAACACACGAGCACCGGATTTGCTCCTAATAAGTTGGCGTTTGGTGGGCGGGAACCGTTAAATATTGACAAGGAATTAGGCGATGAATGGTTATTAGGTCATAGTGTGCGAGATACGGAACAGGTGCGGAATGTAGCGATAGAGAACTCTAAAATTTCTAGTGAACGACGTAAGCGACAGGCAGACAAACGGCGTAAGTTAGAAGTCTATCGTATAGGTGATTATGTGAAAATTAAGACTTTTGTGCGTTCAAATGAAGAACATAAAATCATGCGGAAATTGTCATTGTTGTATAAAGGGCCTTATGTTATTTCGGCAGTGGTATATCCGAACTGTTATACTTTAGCAGATCCGGTATCAAATGAGATATTGGGTAACTACAGTACTATAAATATAGCCAGGTATTATGTGAGGACGAATAAGGGCGTAGACAAATAAGATAGTGTATAAAAAGTTGTATAAGTAAGCTTAAGTCTGTAAATTTGAGTAACTACCTTGTAGATTTAAGGATCTTGCATGGTTTAGAAAGAAAAAAAAAAGAAAAAAAAATGTATATATATATATATATATAGTAATACGAATTAGGATAAGGTGCGGGTGTGCGAGGTTGTATAGTTAGATAGATAAATAAGATAAGACAGGGGAGAGCTCAATCGAGTTGTGTAAATATTATATGCATAATTGACGGATTCATCGGTCTGTGTACATGATTTGAGATGTTCGTGCATATAGAGTAGATATGGACAAAGCATGGGTTAGCATTGTGGTAATGAGATCCTTGCACCATGTTTAACTGAGATAAACAGTGTCTCAAGGTCTGGGAGGGGCTGTAATGGAACATCTCTTAACGAATGCAATCAGTGTACAGTGAGAATCGGAATTCGCTGTGTCAGTTCCTTTAACGCTTGGGTTATTGAGTGATTCGAAGTAAGTTGACAAAAGGGGCCATAGAACGTGGTTGGTTCGGAGAAGCAAGGTCAGGTCAGGTTTTTTTTTATCGCATTCCTGCGAAATGTGTAGGGATCAGAGCCGAGTTGGTTGCGCGCTGAATAAATTATGAATAGCTAAATAATGAAAGGTTTCTTCTGAAACTATACGGAGAAAGCTAATGTGTTGACTGCATATATACAATTGCTTTTGATTGGTACGATGTGGTGAGTTTGACATCACGGGTTTGGCTATCACTCCAGTGATCTTTGTCTAAGACGCTAGCGGTCGGGCAGGTTTAATTAATCGCAACCGCTTTTATGGCCAGCGATCAACAAATTTTGTGTATCGGCAATACCAAATGACTTGAGTGACAGTGATGAGAGTGGCAACACTGCCCTTTTCTTGTAAACAATGATTTTTTTCTTCGTCCGATCATAATTAATACTAAAATACAGTTTAAAGTGCTTTACCTTGGACAAAACAAGCAGATACTGAACATCTAACCTCAAAGTTGTGTCTGAACCTGTGAACACAGAGAAGCACGAGTTTTCCAGGGAACAAAAGGCTTTTCCAGGTATACTTGCTGTTTTCCGTTACTTCAAACTGCACTCACACATTTATACACGGGATAAAACAAAGAAAATAGAACAAAAAAAATAGACAACGTCGACCCCCACACAATTACACGAATCAGCTGTCTTAAACTGTCACCTCCTCAACTGACAGCTAACAGTGTGGCCAGTCACAAAAACTGTGAGAACCACAGATTATCAAAGCGCTTTGCTAAAAACTCTAAGATTCCACAACAGAGGGCACCACCAGTCTGACAAGAAATATATACACCTTATTGTGGTACTTCATAATTTGTACCATTATCAACCCTCATAACAATGGATAGAACTCCAGATTATGTAACACATAGAAATATTTATAGATCTAACTCATTAAAGGATCTATCCCTCTCCTCCCCTGTACTTAATAATAGCCTGTTGAGCTTACCAAACACCTCTGTGGACGACATACAAACATTCGTTATAAGTTTTGAAGAAGTCGAAGCTCTCAAAAGCAATCTTATGACAGCGGAACACGAAATAGAAAACCTAAACCTGGAAAATCAAGCTCTTAAGAATGAATTAGAAAAATGCAACAAATTGCTAACCACGTACAAGACTTTCAACTTCAAGAACATCACCCCTATGACCCCAATATCTTCCAGAAAAAGAAAAAAGATTAAAAACACCAGAGGAAATACCCCATTAAACAAAACTATTGACAACAACAGAAGACACTTACGATTAAACAACGATCTTAATAAGAATCTGAAGTCCCATGCTGCACTCGTATTCACTAGAAAAGAAAGAGGTGACCCAGAAGAAAATATAACTCTACAAGAACAGTGCACCAGTGAACCTTCGGTAGAGTTCAATGTAGAGCCGAGCAAAGAGGTGAATATAGGTAACGCTACTATTGAAGAACAATCTGAGTATGTCAAAGTAAAAGTGAATGTAGAGTTACGCGAAGAAACTTTACTAGGTACCAAAATTGCACAAACACAAACTAGCCCTGTCATCGGACCTAAAAAGAACGCATTTCGTCGGGTAAAACCAAATAGAGTATTTATAATTGAAGGTAAACAATGTGTCGGAGCTGCCTCTAAACTATCTGAAATGAGACGACAAAAAAGACAATCGGAAGAAAGCTACGAGGTTGTATCCTTCCTGAAACCAGATGCTTCAAGCGAAGAGATCCTTAATACGTGCATTCTCTTTGACATAACTTGCGAAGATAGGATCGTACTATCAGTGGGGGAAAATGATAGAAATCCTACAAGAATCAATATCGAACTGTCTGCAGCCTTGAAGACTCTACCAAAGTGTCCGATTTTTGTACTAAGTGTAGGACTTAACTGCTACCTTAATGAGTTTAAATTAAACCAGATGTTACAATTATTATGTCAACAATTTGACAATTGTACATTTGTAAAAGTTAATAACAGTTATAAAGGAGCTCATCGTGTACGTATTCTGTGTCAAGAGCTCAATATAGTATTGATCCAATATGACTACGACCACAAATACTTAAGCTATAAGGTAAAGAAAATTGAACAAGCACACAATATTACACATGCAGACTTACACACACATAGAGTCCTCAAGGACACAATCCCGAAGCCCGGAACAATACCCTTCTATTTTAGTAGAGTCACTAAAACACGACAAACCCCTGAAGACTTAAATCCCAGTAACACCAAAGAACCGGTCAGTATGAAAGGGACCATCCCATTTTACTTCAAAAGGGTCGCATATAATAATACTAATTAAACTTTTTCGAGACTCTACAAAAAAAATGTGATACTAACCCCCTTACAATGAATAAATCCAATGATATGAAAAATATAGAAAACAAATTTATCTATACCTCACTTAATATTCTACATCAAAATATAGACGGACTAGTTAGTAAACAACATATATTGACAATTAATTTAGATGACTTAAAAAATAAAAATGAAAATATTGACATTTTATGCATTACGGAACATAATATGATTGAAAGTGATAATCAATGTTTAAACATACCTAACTACATACTTGCATCTTCATTTTCAAGAAAAAATAGAGCCGGAGGTTCCTGTATCCTAGTCAATAACCATCTTAAATACAAAGTAGTGGACGAAGTTAACCAGAAAAGTATCCCGAATGTAGTCGAATGCAGTGCGATTAAATTATTGGTCCACGACATAATAATAATATGTATTTATAGAGTCCCCATATACACAACCGCAAGCTACAATACATTCTTTAACACTGTGGAAGCAGTTCATGACTTTGCAAAATTAAAATCAAAAAATGTAATTTTGTGTGGCGATTTTAATATAGACAGGCTAAAGAGAAGTAGAGCATCATTACAATTTGACAACCTACTAGCATCATATAACTTAAAACTGTCTATCAATGAACCAACTCGAATTAGAAGTCAAACATGTATAGGGCACAATATAAAAGGATGCACATATGAAGTGGTTGAGTTAGCCATGTCGGACCATACGGCACAAATATTTCGTTTTCCAGTGAAGAAGACCTGTATTTTCCTCTTCTGGTTTACAATAAGAAGAGATATGTGCCAAGAAAACATTCATAGATTTCAGGAATGCTTATCAAGCTTAACATTTCACGATATTCTCTCATGCCGCAACGCAAATGAAGCTTTCAACGCATTTCATGACCTGTTTAAAATGTTCTACGACCTTTGTTTTCCAGTAACCAGAATTAAAAATACAACGAGAAAACAACCAAAGTGGATATCACGAGGGATCAAACTTTGTTCAAAACGGAAATGCATGCTACTGAGGAAATATAGAAACAATCCATGCCTGGAAAATAAACAAACACTTAAATTATACTCAAAAAAATTTAACCAAATAATAAACTTAACACAAAAATCCCAAAATAATTACCAAATATTGACATCACTAAATAAATGCAAAATGACATGGCAAATAATAAATAATTCTATAAGAAATAATTATCCAAAAGAAGAAATAAATAAAATTATTCATAGTAATAGAGAAATAACAGACCCCCAGGAAATAGCTGAATCTTTTAATGAATTTTATATTAACCAAGTATCCAACAATGGCAACACTTACAACGCAAATAAAAATCAAATGAGAATATGCAATACAATGTTTATGTCTCCAACAACTATTCGTGATATATTATTAATTATTAAGAGTTTGAAGAATACAAACAGCGTAGGCAACGATGATATCACAACGAAGGTTATAAAAAAGTTGCTGTTGAAATAGCCCCAGTCATCACCCACATTACTAACCTCTGTATTGAAAATGGTACTTTCCCAGGGAGACTTAAAACCTCAATAATCAAACCAGTATTTAAAAAGGAAAATAAGCAAAACATGACATTCTACAGACCAATTGCTCTTATTCCTATATTTTCAAAGATATTTGAGAAAGTGATCTATAATCAACTTTATAACTACCTTGAAAATAATAATATTCTCGCTCCAGAACAAAAAGGTTTTAGAAAGAACTTAACAATAGATATGGCCATATATGACTTTCTTCTTAAAGTGTCTATAAGCATGGACGACAGAGTACCAGTATCGGCATTGTACATGGACTTAACGAAGGCCTTTGATTTTGTCGATCACTCTACACTTCTAAACAAACTAGAATCATACGGAGTTAGAGGGAATATTTTTGAACTTATACAATCTTACTTAAGTGGTAGGAAACAAATGACTCAAATAAACAAAATTTGCCCTAACACTAAAGAGGATATAAAATACTATTCGAAGGCATAAGAAGGTTGGGGCTGAGCTGTAGGCTACCATCGGGGTCACAGGTGGCGGATAGTGAACGGCCATCAGATATGATGGTGAGCTATGAATATATTGAATAAGCAGTCCCCGACCACACAGCGCTAAGGTTACGAGAATGCGGTGGAATGTCTGGTGGGAAGGTCTGACCTATAAAAAGCTGCATAAGTTCGAGAAGTACCTTTGCGACATGGCGATCAGTTCCGCCAGTAAATAAGCACATCCATCCCTGCAATGGGCAGCTGCGCCTGCAGTAGACCCGAGAGTGGAAGTCGAGGGGACCGGAACAGTCGAGGGTCACTATTGTTGCATAGGGAAAACACCGCATTATCCCTTCCCAGGATAATTAATATTGCAGTACAACATATAACCACGGCTCTCAATACCAGGCAGGCCTCAAATGGTCAGAGGATGTGAAAAATCCCCGGGTTGGTAATAAAGATTGCAACAAGGAATGCTTAAAGCATGTACAAGGAAGAGAAATTCAAGAATGTAGAACAAGAAATGAAAAGGCTTGATATTAATGCGCTGGTGAGTGAGTGAATCTAGATGGAAAGGAACAGAAACACAAGCTTCTGAAGAAAACGTGACATACTATAGTTGAAACAATGGCAAACACCATTGGAACGGAGTAGAATCATAATTAAGAAAGAACTAAAATATTAAGTTGCCAAATTTTGACCCATATCCAACCGTGTAATGTTACTACAATTAAAAGCGAAATCTGTCAACGTCAACATAGTGAAAATATACGTACCTACGCCGGAGAAGAGCGACGCCATTGCGGGAGACTTCTACAAAGACCTGAAGACCATTCTCAGCAATTTGAAAAGTCAAGAAATGTAAAATCGTCATGATAGACTTTAATGCAAAGATCGGTGAAGGTCACATATAGGACGACGTCGGACAATATGGCTTTGGATTGAGAAAGACCGAGAAACCGTATAATTGAATTAGTTTATTATAGTTATTGAATTTGCTAAGAAGAATCTCTCGTGGTTACTAACACCTTTTTTTAACTACCACCTCGTCGACAATATACATGTAAGTCTCCGGCTGATTCACCGACAAACATAGTGAGTTTGCCAGAGGCAATTATAAGGAGAGCGACATCTTCGGGAGTAAAGTAAAAGGCTTGAGATGCGCGCAAATACTAGACTAATTTATTGTAGGAAATCCTAGCTTATATACAACTTACTACAAAAGTAACTTCGTCGTAAAAAGTAAAGTCGTCAACTTATCTTAACATTACGTGGAAATATGACTAACATAGTCGACCGGCACAGGTACTCCCCCCTTTAGGGAAAAAATAAATGAATGTACTTATAACAATGAACAAAAATCTAAGTTAGAATCAAACAATAACCTTAAATGAATCGAAATAACCTTAAAAATGTGTATACCATAATAAACTTATCAACTGCAATAATAACTAGTAGGATTTTAATAAACATAAATTAGATGGTAATTGTGCATACTTCAACTTAATCTAAAGGTAAACCTTAAAGGAATTAGAAAAATAAAGGAACTACGGTTATGTGAATTCTACATAAGTTTAAAGAATTACTTAATATTTACCTACATGCAAGTCTTGTATCTGGCCGGACCTACATTAAATAAACGAAAAACTGGAAAACAGAAAATCACTAGGAATATGGGGCTTCGCGGTTAGTAAACTAACCTAACCTTTAACCTGGAAAAGATCCGCAGGAGAGTCGTCTGGTGCTGCAGCCGGCCATGTTTTTCAGGAATCGATGAGTCAATTTACATCGCACATCGTTGAAGTTGTAATCACTGTTTGTTTATAATGGCGACCGTACCTACACAAGGATGATTGTGCTGAATCAGCATCAGCATTAAATCTGTAACCTTGGCTGTAGGCAGTCAATGATCTCGTACGTCATATGTACGTGCGTGCTCTTCACTCTTGAGTGAATATTAAGTTGTCGATTGATGAAATTTGTGTGCCTAAAAACCTTGGAATTTGGCAACATCTTTTACACCAATCGTTTATATATAAATATATATCTCTCTCTCTCTTCAGTGATTTGATTATTCGTCGTGCGATGTTCTTCCTGGATGATTTTAATATTCGTTGAATTAGGTATATAGATGATGTTTCAATACTCTTCTGGGGGCTATAACGGCTTCCTATGACTTGAACTTGAAAAGCTGCTTGCTGTGAATGAATTTGCCGACGCGTTCGTTTCTGCTTTTATTTTTTTATTTTTTTTATTTTTATTTATTTATTTTGATAAATCAGCAGTCGGCTGACTATCGGGTCATTGTTCTTGCGGTATCTTGAGTTCGATGCGGGAAATCTTCAGTTAAAATCTTTTGGCTTCTGGTCCGTTTTCAAATCTGGTCCGGGTCATGGCTTGCTTGATGTCGTCTTGGTTTGTGCGGGGTCTTGATTATTGATTAAAGTGGCAGCACACGGAGTTTTCTTCGCGGCTGGGTCCATGTTGCTATTACCGAAGGTTGCTGAGGTTCAGAAGTCGGTCACCACTTTGCCAGAGGCAATTATAAGGAGAGCGACATCTTCGGGAATAAAGTAAAAGGCTTGAGATGCACGCAAATACTTGACTAATTTATTGTAGGAAATCCTAGCTTATATACAACTTACTACAAAAGTACGTGATGAATACAAATACACCTTATCTGTGACGGTCGTCAACTTATCTTAACATTACGTGGAAATATGACTAACATAGTCGACCGGCACAGTGAGGAATCACATAGATTTTATTTTTGTTCGGAAAAGATACCGCAATAGTTTTAAATCAGTATAGGCTTACCCTGGAGCTAACATCGGCTCAGATCACAACCCTCTCATTGGATTATTTGACATTAAACTGAAAAGATTGACACCACCTAAAGCAACCCCTAAGATGGATGTTACTAAACTGAAAAATCGAGACACCTGGAGAAAGCTTTACTGTGCGCTTAATAACAGTTTCCATGAGCTAAATTAACAGATAAAATAACAATTACCCATTACATCTACGGAATAGGTATGGAAGAATATTAAAGAAGTCATTAAAGATACAGCAAAGGAAACGCTCATGCCAGGCAAAGCTGTCAAATCGAAAGAATGGATAACAGGGGAAATCCTGGATCTCATGACACAGCGTAGACTTGTGATACACACAGATAGTACGAAGTACCGTGAGATTCACAAAGAGATTGAAAATGTATCAAAATCTAAGAAGGTTGGATAAATGGCAAAAGCGAAGAGGTAGAGTTACTGCAAGCTAAACACGATGCTTTCAATAAATCAAATCAAATCTAATCAAATAAAATGTCTTTATTACTATTGGTATTTACATATAGGTTCTTTGCCAGGTAGCCCCTGGATGTTTTGATGGGTAATATTTAAGTGGGGCTTACCCTTTAAAATATTTAGTGTCTCTTGTATGCTAGAGATTTCCTCTATTGTCTTAAAATCGATCGAACCCGGGACCTTTCGCATTGTAGGCAGAGCCACAACCGCTGTGCCACAGAGGTCGTCAAATTCTATAGTAAAACTGTTACAGCCCGAAAAAATATGGTCTACAATAAAAGACATCTGCTATACAAAAGCCCCTTAAGAGTTCCGCTACAAGTTTACTAGTAACAAAAAGGATGAACTGGCATCTATAAATAAATGTAATTAATATTTTTCAACCATAGGCCAAAAACTAGCCGACACGACTCTCAGTACCCTGGGCAAAACGGAGGACTCCTTGGCTTCAAAAAGGACTATTGCAGCTGAATCCGTACCGTCTTTATTCCTAAAACCTACAGACACATTAGGAATAAAACCGGTCAAGTGCGTGTCTAGCTCGCGCACGAAGGATTCTGTACCACTGTAAAATGGTAGGGATGGTGTGGAGTGAATAGTTTGGATTTTATATATCAAAATGGTGCGTCTACTTTCACACTCGATGGTTTGTAACCAGGTGCATTCATAAGTTTGTATTAAGTATCGAATGAACTGTTGTATGGGAGCCCCCTTAAATATTTATTATATTTTGTTTTTTAGTATTTGTTGTTATAGCGGCAACAGAAATACACGATCTGTGAAAATTTCATCTGTCTAATTATCAAGGTTCATGACATACAGTCTGGTGACAGACGGACGAAAGGACGGACGGACAGCGGAGGCTTAGTAATAGGGTCCTGTTTGGCATCCTTCGGATACGGAACCCTAAAAATTGAAAAGAACTATGCAGATAACGATTGTGATTGAACCAAAGAAAACAAAATTGAAGCCTCATTTAGTAGAAAAGTGTTAAGGGGTCCGTGGTTTAGCCCCCGGTGGTCGACGTACCCGTGGTCGAGGTACTCCGGTCAGTTTTATTTGATTCGAAGCAATTTTGAATCAAATGTATTGGCAAGGATAAAAATGTTTTGCAAAACGAATAAATATATATTGACAGTAGAAAATATGTACCTACCTACCTATGTTATTCCCCGCTATAAAAATACATACGGCCAACGGACATGGGAATTCATGCTTCCCATTTTTTTAAATAAGATACCTAAAATAACTATAGACAGTTTACTAAATAATATATCCAAGAGAAAAATTATCTTAAAATCATATTACTTTTCCCGTTATGTTTAAAATAAAGTGCAAATGTAGCAATGTATACATAGATAGCTATAGTCATAGATAGTAGATATGTAGATATTATGTAGACATTGTTTCTATTGTATCCAAAGTACTTACCGTCGAGTAGTTAAACGATCTCACCATGTCGCACTTAAATCTAGTGGTTTCAGCGCATGGTTACTGTGTTAACTAATATAATTTATTTATTTATTGAATAAACAAAGCTAAAAAAAAAAAGTAATATATTATATCTCAGTGATATTTATAAATTAGAAATGCTTTTATTTTGTATGTATCTTTGAGGATAATGTTCAAAGCAAGTTTTTTATAATATTTGGAATCACAATTGGGTTGGTCGGAGATGCCCCAAACATAAGCTTTTGGGGCATCTCTGACCAACCCAATTGGTAGATCGTGAATTTTTGTGTGTATTTTTTTTTAAATAAAAGTCTTTATTATTTCTAATTGTTTATTTATTTCTCTCGATAAGAAATCTTGTTAGCACATAAATTGTATCTTAATCACAGTTTTAATCACTTATCCCGAGAGAATAATTTTACCTAATTATAATAGACAGTCCCGAAAGTAATAAGATAGTAATAACTAGTGGCCCTGTGGGCAGTAGACCTCGCTAACACGGGGGACTGTGGACCAATTTATAGGTAAGTATTTTAGATTCAATCAAAATCAAGTAGTAAAGTACCGCACCAATAACTTTGTAAACTACATTTTGCTATTTAAAATACAATCTATTGACTTTTCACGAAAATGGTTATAGTCTATTTCACTCACTGTCATGGTCTGTATAAACCTAGGTAGGAGTCTAAACTTGGTATATTTTTAAAATATTTCTTGGAATTTTTAGAAAACAGGCTGCCGAAAGGTAATTGTATAGTATATTTTTAGAACCAGCACATGAAGCATTTTAATTTGATACCCCACACGATAGGTTCCAGATAAAAATAATTTAATAATAAAAAATTAAATACTATGTAGGAGTACATTCAAGGTAGGCCTACGATTAGAGTGAGCGCATCCTCCTTAGTGTATTTTCTTTCTTATCTGTTGCATATTTCAACAGTAATTTGACTCTTGTGTGAAAGAGAATGAACATTGTTCCACTTTACTAATAAATATTTTATTCTATTCTATATTATTCTATCCTTTTGTCGTTTACGTTTACGTTTCGCTAAAGCAAAAGCACAAAAAATAATAATTAGAATCGGGGCGTCGACCACAGGTGCGTCGACCACAGGTGCGTCGACCACAGGTGCGTCGACCACAGGTGCGTCGACCACAGGTGCGTCGACCACAGGTGCGTCGACCACAGGTGCGTCGACCACAGGTGCGTCGACCACTAGGGCGTAAGCCACGCACCCGTGTTAAGAGGGTCATATAGAAGTTCGTTATGAAGAAACAGGCCAGACCTACAGAATAAATATGTTATTTATTGAAGAAGGTTCAATCGGAGTGGAGAGTTTACAACAGGGATACTAATAAAGAAAATCTTAATGTGCTAGAAACTGACGACGACCGAACCTGACATAAGTTATTAAAGATAGATTCCTTTGCAAACGAAGCCCTTGTGGTGGTTGACAAAAGAACCAAGTTTATTCATAGAAATATTTTTGATATTATTTACAACATTGTACGGTTCTGGTAAAATATTCATTGGCAATATCACTATAAAAGTGTCTAGTAAGTAAGTATGAAATCCCATTACTTTACCATTACCATACACAACTATTTTTTTAAAGATAACCTAAGGAGGTTATTGGCAGTTAAGGGCCTTTAATAAAAAGGAGGTACCATAGAGGTTGACGTGTCCGAATTGCACTTATATTGCACGTTGAAAACTCAGTTCATTCGTATTTTTTTACTATTTTGATACTTATTAGGAATTCGATACTAACAGAAGAAAAAGAAGAATAAAATAAAATATTCACAATAAACATAAATGGTTTTATTTTTGTGAAAAGCACTATACACGCTTCGACCATAAGTGCCATCCTGTCCTCGTATTATAGCCGGAGCTCGCCTTCGGCTCGGCCGGCTATGTCATACTCGTTCAGGATGGCTTACTTACTTGTCTCTGCAGTAATGTACTAAAACAAGGGTATTGTGCATTGACTATTTATCTTTAATTAATTATAGAATGGTTTTCGTATCGAGCGCATACGTCAGTAATGTCTGAGTGGCACAGTTGCTGCCGTGATGCGCTGATGAGCGAAAAATAGTTATTTCTAGTGACATAGCACAAGCCTAGCGAATTTTCCGGGGCGATGTGAAATTTCGCCCCATTTAGGAGGCCTTATAGTTGGCTTGTGACTCGACTTGTTAGCCAAGTGAAAATCCGGTGCATAGCACAACTTATTGGTTGCTTGATACTAGTCTATGGAAAAGGGGCAAAATGCTCTTTTATTAAAAGTCCATTTAGTCATTTTCCCGCCGGAGGGTAACAAACATCCTCAAACTCTCACGTTTATAAATTACTATGAGAAAGAATTAGTATATGTTAAGGGCCGCAACTGAGATCTTGTAAATTTACAATTATTTCTGTTCTAGAACTCTTGTTAATTCGACCTTTTGAGTAGATAAAGGAAATTTTAGGAGGTTGCTAGAATTTTTTTACTTGAAAGTCACAAATTTCTTGAAACTTCATGTTCAAAAATCTGTACAAAATTTTCATCATACCTTTGCACTGTAGAAAAGGTTTCCTAATTTATAGATGTACGGCCATTTTGATCAATAAATTGAGACGAAAGATCTGCCTATGTATATATATATATATTACGGCTAAAGCTAGGTCTGAAACTAAACTTAAGTTTAGCCGGCTATAATGTTAAGATTAATTTCGAGCCTCGGCTTATGTCCGAAATAATGTTCATTGAGATAAATGATTTCAACATTAGTCGGCTAAACTGCAATTTAGCCTCGACGCTGTTGAGGCTAAAGATGGGTGAGAAAATATGGTTGACATTAGCCGACTAAACTTAAGTTTATTTTTCAGTATACCTAGGCTAATGTTGAAAAATTACCGTCTTAATCTGGAATAAGTGATGATAAGGATTCGGTAGCCGTAAACACTGCTGTAGCTTAGGTGAAGGATAAAGGGGGTGAGCGAAGCAAAGCCCTTTTATCCTTCGTGTTAGGTTGAACATGTAAGAACAACAACAAAAAACTTATACTCGTCTTATTATAGTTTTTGTTGTTCTTACATGTTCAACCTAACACGAAGGATAAAGGGGCTTCACTTCGCTTACCCCCTTTACCCTTCACCTAAGCTTCCGCAGTGTTTTGCCTTGATAGCTTTCTCATCTGAATAAAATTATTCCGCCCCGATCCCCGCAGTCGCACAAATACTTCGTTTTTAACATTAGCTAACTAATGTCCAACATTAACCGAAACGCATCGGCTAGTGTGCAGTCTAGCTGCTGAAAGATGACATCCGTTATCACAAACGAACATGACTTCGGACATTAGCCGAGGCTCGAAATTAATCTTAAGACTAGCCGGCTAAACTGAAGTTTAGTTTCACACCTAGCTTTAGCCGTAACATATATACATAGGCAGATCTTTCGTTTATATCTAAACGCTTTTATGCGTGTGCAGGTACCTAAAGAGAAATTATAAAAAGTGACACAGAACTTAAGGCCAAACAAACGCGAGGTACAGTTCGCGCCAAGTTACTTTGGCTGTGAGTGATTTGTCACCTTTCTCTCTCTCTCTCTGTCTCTCTCTCTCTCTCTCTCCCTATGCGAGAAAAAGAGTTCACAGCTCGCCCAGATTCAAAGAAACATGGCGCGGCCAATAATAAATAAGTATGACCACGTATCTCAGCATCGCAGGGAGCTGAAGTGGCTACCGATTCGGCTTCGACGGGACTCTCATATCCTGTGTTTCTTTTATAATATTTTGTTGTACCCTCGTTACCCTAACTTCCTACGTGATCGCTTCGAATTTCTTTCTTCAAGCAGGCCTCGGAGAACTCATATGGCGTCTACGCTCAAAGCTCCAGATCGCTCCACTGCAGCCTACGAGCACGGGTTCAGAATCCGAGCCGTACGACTGTGGAATGAGCTTCCTTGCACTATCAGGGACAGTCGATCTCTAAATATATTCAAAAACCGGCTAAAGAAGCACTATCTCTCCCTTTCCAGTGTGTATATTATATATATATATATATATAATATACACATATATTTGGTATTAGTTTATTATACGGTTTATTCATATTTTTACGTTGTATTTAAGTAATTGTGTATGCAGTCTATTTTTAGCAATTAGGGTTATCAGTATAATATTGTTTGTAGTATATATTAGTCGTAGTATTTATAGAGTTTTATTGTACGCGCAGGTCTTCCCCCGCTCAACCATCACCTCTCCTACCATCTTGGTTTGCTGGAAGAAATCTCTTTTGAGAGAAAAGCTCGCCTTTGTACATGTTTTTTCTATTATAAGTTATCTGTATGACTGTTTTGTATAGTACAATAAATAAATTACAAATACTCTGTTAATTCAAGAGTAAAATACATTAATATTGATCCTTTACTAACAATAAAGGGATGGCCACTAGACCCGACCCTAACAGTACCGAGTAAAAGTAAATCACGACTAAATCAAACAGTGAACTACATAACCCGACTATTTTATATTACATTAAAGCTAATTGGCTCCGATAATGATATTATGAAATTATTTGATCCTTACCTAACACATTCATATTTCCAATTAACTTGTGTATACTCTGAGATAGAAAGGATAACCTTTATATTATAATGAGTTAATATGACCCTCAGGATAAACGAGATGTTTTCTATCAAAACGACACGCCAGATGCTTTTACACACAAAGGTGTTAGTGAGTTAAAGCAATGCAGCTTCCTGGCAGATACTCCGAGATACATTTAGCTTTGTCTTTGTAAAAATCTTAACATCAACGGCCAATGGACGGATGACGTCATCGCGGGTGCTGATGCGGGTAATGTGGGCTGATTGATGATAATTACTACCAACCCTTATATGGTTTCACAGGGTTTGAACTTTATTACCAAGCAATAAGGTTGAAAATCTCGATCCATTTCGGGCGAGGTTATGCGATAAGGGGACATCTTATCTTAACCAGTGACGTATAGATTATTCCGGGAAAATGACCAATGTTTGGTTCATCAACACACTGGCATGATTAAAAGGCAGACATAATTATTTTCCAGCCAGCCCTTACTGCGCAGACTCCAGATTCCTAGTATCCCTAGTTCCTACCTAGAATTTCTACTCGCTTCATAAAAACCTCGTTTAAGCCGCACATTGCAGCGGGAATTAATTTAGCAGCGCCGTACGAGTGCTAACTTTCTATTTAACGTGAAACACCTGACCAGAATGAAGTTAAGTAAAGTTTAAAAAATTAAATACAATATTTATGAGGCGACATCGCTTAGAGTTTATCTGCGATCTGCCCGGGGGTTAGGGTACATGGCCTTTTTAGGGTTCTGTACCTTAAAAAGGAAAAATCGGAACTATTATTGGATCACTCGTGCGTCTGTTCTCGGTGTGTAGAAGTAATATTAATCGACCGAATTCTGAACCGATTGAGTTGAAATTAGGTACACTTATCTATTTATGTGACTCAAACACAAACGTGCTACGTAAATAAATATATCAGTTAAATAAAATAAAGTATTTTCAATCGGCTTGTGTTCAAACGATTACCTAAAAATTGGAAAATTTACTGACAATAAATTCGAAATGACTGCCATAATTAGTAAATGATAACCAAATTGTGTTTGGGTAAATGACCACCAAACTTCTTTTTATGTTTTGTTTACAAGCTTATGTTTTAAGTATTTTTTGTAGTTTTTACATGTTCATCCTAACAGGAAGGACAAAGGGAGCTTCACTCCACTCACCCCCTTTACCCTTTACCTAAGCTGCAGCAGTATTTTGCCTTGATTTTTTCTAAAACTTTTGGTGATCATTTACCCATTTTAGATATGAAAAAATATTTTGGTGATCATTATATTTGTTGTTTTATCAATCTGTACCGTTTGAAATGTCCAATGAAAGGCTTGCGAGGATCTCAAATATATTTATTTCATAAACTGAAATACTTCGCTAAGAAAATATTTAGGAAAAAGTCCAAAAAAAAAACCATAACCTTTAGTGCCGTTATAGGTTTTAAATTTTATTAAAATGGCATGAGGTTCAAAATCGAGATGCCTCATAACCAGCGAGATCTTCTAAACTAATGACCCAAAAAAAAATGTAGTCTACACACATTTTTTTTTTATTGCAAAACACAACAGATATTTTACATTTCATTTCTAAGTATATAGACACGGTTTTATATCTAGTAAATTATCCTAAAGGGTGTTTTGACAGCATGCTCTGCAGTTGCAGACATATGGTATATAATTATTTAATTTTAAACTAAGTTTACGAGAGTTCAGTTAAATTTGGTTGAACAAAGAATATTTCAATAGGTACCACATACAAACTTGTAAATGCACCTGGTTACATATATGGAGTATGAAAGTAGCCGCACCAATAACTTTGTAAACAAAATTTTGATATATTTACACACAGGAAAATTAAAGATACCCAATCCCCACGCAAGAAACTTGAATACAATTGTGCGGTGGTACGGAAACCTTCATGCGAGAGTCTGACTCGTACTTGGCCGTTTATTTATTAAAACCTTTATTAAACTACAGGGCCCTCAGTGAAGGGTGGCCTAGCACAATATGCACGAACGGCGAATATCGACCGTCTAAATGGCAACTCGGCTCTGCCGCAGGTGACTTAAGTTGAAAGCCCTTAAGTAGTCTAGCATTCGACTCTCGCCGTGTGGCAGCTGGTCGCATGCGTCTGGTAACAAAACTCGACCGTGCAAAGGGCCACATCAATGTTTTGCCTGATGTTCCTCACAGCGTAAGGCTTAGAACTTAATCTACTAGCAAATTTATCCAGGTGGGGTCCCTACGGCAATTTGCTATCAATGGTTATACCAAAAAACTTCGTATCATTTACTAATTCCAACGTATTGCTCTCTTACACTAAACTGGTCTCAACTTGCCTGACATTTGGAAGTGAGAGTATTTTTTACAGAAATAGTATCGCCCATTGTTACATCAACAGTAGTTACGGCGCCGCGCACCTATAGTGGGTGTCTACGTACAAGTAAAGTCAGTCGGCTTCAAGGCTATTACTCTCACGGTTTTACAAATAACGCAACCTCATTTATTAAAATCCGTCAAGCTGTTTGTACTGCATCAGTTTTTTTAAATTTTTCTAACTCCATATCTCCGCCTTTTTGAAAATTTTCCAAAAACTAAATCGCCAAAAAAAGGTATTTGATTATCGTAAATTGCTCACAAAAATAGGTGTTAAACTCAACACAGATCTCGCTCAATGACGACCTCTGTGGCGCAGCGGTTGTGGCTCTGCCTGCCATGCGAGAGGACCCGGGTTCGATCCCCGGCTGGGGGTATAGAAAAGAAAAACTCAGGTCTTGGATGTTTATGTGACGTCGCTGTTTCTGGTTCCCACAACACAGAACCTAGGGTGGGCCAGAAGCAATGTATGTTGTACGGTCTAGCAACGCGTACATATTCCGTGCGCGTCATTCACCTGCTTTTTATATCTTAGGTTGCATTTCATAGTTTATGTTATACCTTATTGTACATAGATTATTTAGTTACCAATTAACAGCAAAATAAACTACTCGTGTCTACTTGGTGCTCATCTTTAACTACCAAAATAATCCTCAACTACTTCGGGTGTACGAGCCAACTATCCTCAGTGTGGCCCATACATCTTTTTGGTCTATCGAACCTACAACGACATCGGCGCAATGTTTTAAGTTCTTGGTTTCGAAAGGTATTCATTTGGTGTATCTTATTATCGTTGTTTCGGTAGCGTATCGGTTCGCTAGCCTCCCACCAGCGGGTCTCACTAGTCGAATTGAGAAGACGCATATACCGTAACAGGGATTGTGAGTGCAACATAAAGGGATATCTTTCGATTCGGGAACAGTAAACCCTGACTATCGGAGAAGAACTACTAACTACTGAACATCTGCGGCAGGACTTACAACCCTATACGCATAACTACGTGTTCAAGATAACTACTGGAGCTATATACGAAGCTACAGGATAACTACTGAACATCTGCGGCAGGACTTACAACCCTATACGCATAACTACGTGTTCATAAATTTCTACGAGAAGAACAACTACTACTGCTCGTCAACTACAACATAACTACGGGTGTCGGGATACGTCGTTAAACCACGGTCCGCGGCTACGACTAACTACGGCGTGAGAAGTCTTCTAGGCCAGGAGAACTTTCGCACCAGTTAATTCCGACAGGAAGATTTTTCTTTCTTCGACAACTGCCTTCGGGACATAAACAACGCGCGTGCTTCAATAAAGAAGAACCATGAAACCGCACTTTGATGAAGTTATTACTCGTCAAGAGAAAACTTATGAAGACATCAAGAAAATCTGCGTGAACTTCAAGAAAGATGGGGAATCAAGGAAAACTCTTGAATACTTGAGTAAACGCATAACGGCTCTAGAGACTCACTGGAAAGATTTTCTAGATAATGATGCCATCCTGCAAATAATGGAGGATAAGGACATCACTTACTTCGTCGACAACGTCTTCGAAATAACTAAAAGGAGTTACGAAGAAACAATACAGGCTATGAAACTTCGCAAAACTACACCAGCACCAGTGGTGCAATCTCCAAAAATAACTTTAACTGGAGAATCATCCTTGGGGACCTTCGGGCTTCCCAAATCATCACCTTCGCCGCCCCAAGGGACTGATGATAAGTCGACGTCTGAAAATGACGAACTTCTCCGTCAACAACAATGCAATTTCAACGCATTACATCGAGCTGTATCCAAGATCAAATTGGAAGCGGTGACCGAAAAATGGGATTTAGAAGACCACCTCAGCATCCTGAGAAACAAGTGGGAATCGATCGATAAAATCCACTGAAAACTGGACAACTTACTACATGGTTCCAATAAAAACTACGATAATGAATTTTCCAGATGGGAAGAAACTTAAGATAGCTTCAGACGAAAGATTCAGCAGAAGATCTGGGAGAGTACGCATTACCAAAAATCGACACCAAAAATCGAACTTCCAGAGTTTAACGGCAATTATAATCAATGGATTTCCTTCAAAGATCTTTTCCACGAAACTATTCATTCCAATCCACTGATATATAAAACACAAAAGATGCAGCATTTGAAGACTAAACTAAAGGGAGAAGCTGAGAGAATCGTACAACATCTGAGCGTCAGTGCAGAAAACTACGAGTCTTGCTGGGAGTTGTTAAATAATCGTTACAACAATACGAGACTGCTCTTTACGTCATACGTTAACACTATCCTGAACCAACCATTCATTCACCAGCCTAATGCTTACAACCTGAAAAAGCTTCACAACACGCTGGAATGTCTGAGTGCTCTGAATAACATCGGGATAGAAACTGCGACGTGGGACCCTCTCATTGTCCACTTGGTTCAACAAAAATTGGATGCTGCGACTTACAGCGAGTACGTGAAAAATTTGGTCTCTCCAAGAGAACTGCCTGACCTGGAAGATTTTATCAAATTCCTGGAGACAAAGTTCATGGCATTTGAAACACTCGATAATCGCCATAATAACCATCCAAAAACTTCGTCTTCGCAACAAAATACTCAGAAAAATCATAACGATCGGGGGTCATCAAACTATAAGAAGTATGAAAAGGAGTCGAAAACCTATCACGCGGCATACGAGAATTGTCCAATCTGCAAAACTAATCACGTTCTGATGTTATGCCCCAAATTTCGTGAAATGAACTGCGACGGCCGGAAATATACAGTAGCGAAATTGCGGCTCTACAAAAATTGCTTGTTCAGTCACGGAGACAAGCAATGTACGTCAACGAAAACTTGCTTGACTTGTAAGGGTTTCCATCACACGATGTTATGTGACAAGCAAAATGGGTCATCCAGAGGAAGCCAAAGTTCATACAACCAGAAACTACCAACTTCGCAACAAGTATCAACGCATGTCACCAACGCAAATGGAGAAGTACTTCTAGCAACAGCTCAACTACGAGTTAAAACTGGCGACGGAACTTACGTAACTTTGAGAGCACTCGTAGATCAAGGATCTGAAGTTACTCTCATGACTGAGAATGCAGCTCAGCGATTGCGGCTTCCACGGCAGAAACTAAGCGCTGTGATATCGGGAGTCGGAACTACTATGGGGAATTGCAAGGGAAAACTACTCCTGGATTGCAAATCCATCCATAATAACAACTACGAGTTTCAACTAGAAGCACTTATTATGAAAAAAATAATAAGTAACTTGCCCAACTCAACCTTCAACAGACCCACTTTGGATCATCTCGACGGTGTACTGAAGTCTGATAACCACTCACCAGTCGCTCAACAAACTAAGCTGGGCTGGATCTTGTGTGGGAACGTAAAAACTTTCCATTGTCTAGTTACGATAAACGAACTAGAAGATTTTACGAGATTTTAGAAATCGGAAGAAATCTGCAACAACGGCATAACGAACGAGGAAGATCACTGCGAAAAATACTACCGGGAAACTACTAAGAGGCTCGGCGACGGCAGATACGTCGTAAAGATGCCACTAAAACCTGAAATCAACGAAAAACTGGGAACATCGAGACACCAAGCTATTTCTCAATTTTTGCAATTGGAAAAGAAAATGCTGAGAAACGAAAATTTTGCGACGCAGTACAGACAATTCATCGACGAGTACACGAAACTAGGTCACATGAAACTGGTGACGCCTTGCTCAGAGAAAAAACTTGAAGCTTTCTTACCTCATCACGGTGTCATCCGAGAAGAATCGACAACTACCAAACTGAGAGTCGTCTTCAACGCGTCTATGAAAACTAATACCAAGTATAGCTTCAACGATTTCATGGAAAAAGGTCCGAATCTACAAAAGGATATTCAAGAACTAATCATCAACTGGCGTAGCTATCGATATGTTCTAACCGCTGACATAGAGAATATGTATAGGATGATACTAATCCAGCGAAGAGATCACTGTACCGAGACTTTTTCCATGACTAGAATGGCTAAGTATTTCGACTTTCTGTTATTTTTTATTTTTTTTAACGTGACTTGTTACTGCATGTCATGTTACAACGTATAGGGCTATGTATAATGCGAACTAATTCTGTTATTTAAGACTGCTTTAACTGTTTTACTTGTTTATTGTGTCTTTTTGTCGGCGAAAACTTATAATTGGCTTATTTGTTTTTATATAAGATTCCTATTGTTAATTTAAAGATAGCTGTTGGTTTTCCAATGTTAAAAAAATAAAATAAAAATAAAATACTTATCCATGAAGATCAACAATCACTGCAGAAAATCATTTGGAGGTCATCGTGTGGTCAAGCGGGCGAAGGTCGACTGCAAGAGATGCAATTGTGCACAGTTACATACGGAACGAAAGCCGCACCGTTCCTAGCGATGCGAACTCTCAAACAGCTCTCACTTGACGAAGGGCACGAGTTTCCTGAAGCAGCGAAGGTCATTCAAAACCATTTTTACATGGATGACCTCATTTGCGGACGCAACACTACCGAGGAAATAAAACTACTGCAACAGCAGCTAACTACTCTCCTACGAAGGGGCGGATTTAACTTAAGGAAATGGTCAAGCAACGAGGAAACTATTCTGGAAAACTTAGCTGATGATCAAAAATCCCGCAAAGGTGTATTCACATTTAAACAAGAAGAGTCAGTGAAAACTCTGGGACTTAACTACAATCCGTCCAGAGATGTATTTTTATTTAACTGGATTCTACCGCAACTAGGTACGAGGAAAGTTACCAAGAGAAGTCTACTCTCAGATGTCAGCAAGCTCTACGATCCGCTCGGCTGGCTCTCTTCAACAGTTATTAAGGCCAAACTACTGTTTCAGAAGGTGTGGGTCAGTAAAATAAACTGGGATGAAAGCTTACCCACAGAAATAGAAACAGAATGGAAAAAACTACGAGATGATTTTCGCCCGGCTATCACTACCAAGGTGGCTAACTTGCATCGATGATGCAATACATGTCCCCGGATTTTGTGACGCAAGCGAAAAAGCATACGCCTGCGTTCTATACAGTCGTACTATGAACGAAAACGGAGAGTACGTAGTAACACTGATAGCGGCCAAGACTAGAGTAGCGCCTCTCAATAAGAAAACTTCACTACCAAGGCTGGAGTTGTGTGGAGCTCTGCTACTTTCCAAATTAGTGGAGAAGCTACAAACAGCCCTTCCTGAGAAAATTCTTCATATTAACTGTTGGACGGATTCGACAGTCGCACTCGCGTGGACACAAGGCGACATAACGATATAAGAAAGATACGTTGCCAACCGAGTTGCGGCAATAACTAACATTGTACCTGCGACGAAATGGGGACATGTCAGATCGGAAGAAAATTCTGCAGATTGCGCTACTAGAGGCCTCTCACCGTCCCAACTACTCAACTTCAACTTGTGGTGGGAAGGACCTCAGTGGCTCAAGAAATACAACGACGAAAAAAATAAAAATAGATCGGAAATATTTACGACGGATGACGAACTGATAGCAACACGAAACTGTTATGCAACGCAGACTGCTAACGAAGCAACTTTTATAAATACACTACTGGACAAGTGTAGTACAATGACACGAGTCATACGAGTCATTAGCTGGGTGTTACGTTTCACAACAAGTCTACGTAACAAGGACGCGACAGCTAATAACAAATACCTGACATCGAAAGAACTAAGTGAAGCTAGAAACTTAATGGTCAGATACGGACAACGTCAATACTTCAACGAGGAGGTTAAAGACCTGGAAAAAAGTGGAAGTGTCAGGTCAAAGAGTGTTCTGTTGAACCTAAAACCCTACATTGATGAAAAAGGGTTACTACGAGTGGGAGGGCGATTACAAAACTCAGCGTTACCAGATGAAGCGAAGCATCCTGCGATGATCTCCCACGCAGGAAAACTAACGCAGCTGATAATCGGCCACGCCCGCAAACAAACTCTACACGGAGGAGCTCGTCTAACACTTGCCCAAACGAGACAGAAGTATTGGATAATTAGCGGCAATCGAGCGGTGAAAAAGTATTTAACTAAATGTGTGAGATGTCACAGATATAAACCCCATAGAAACGAACAGATAATGGGTGACCTACCTCAATCACGAGTCACGCCATCCAGGCCCTTTACTAACACCGGGGTTGATCTAACCGGTTTCGTGAATGTGAAAATAAACAAGGGGAGAGGAGTGAAAACATGCAAAGGATATATTTGTATTTTCATTTGCATCGCAACAAAAGCGGTCCATATTGAGCTTGTATCTGACCTCAGCACAGAAACGTTCCTGGCAGCCCTCAAGAGGATGTGCGCAAAAAGAGGGACCCCCAAACATGTTTTCTTGGATAAGTCTCGTTATTCCTAACGATTCCTAAGACCTTCGGGGAGGATCCAGAATACTACAGAAAGAATTTCAACAATTCAAAACTACAAATTGAGTGGCATTTGAACGCGCCAATCTGGCCGACTGCAGGAGGACTGTGGGAAGCAGCTGTGAAATCGATTAAGTACCATCTTAAACGTGTTTTGGGAGAACAATAACTGACGTACGAGCAGTTTTCAACCATGTTGGCGCAGATAGAAGGGTGTATGAATTCCAGACCACTGTGCCCCCTCACGGAAAGCATAGACGACTTGGAGTACTTAACGCCAGGCCACTTCATAACTGGAGGCCTAACGATGCTGTTGCCACAAGCAGAAATTAACGAAAATCGAGCACAGGACCTCAGGAACAAATGGAAACAAACTAAACTCATGCAACAACACTTCTGGAAACGATGGTCCAGTGAATATTTACATCAACTTTAAGTGCGCAGCAAATGGCAGTGATCGAGAAAAAACTTAGAAGAAGGAGAACTCGTCCTGGTCAAGGAGAATAACTTGCCTCCGGGAAAATGGGCATTAGGCAAAGTGCTTCAACTACACCCTGGAGACGACGGCTACGTACGGGTAGCAACGATAAAAACGAAGGGAGGGACACTCAAACGTCCAATAACGAAACTGGTTCCACTCCCTGCAAACAAGAATATTGAAGATGTCAAAACTAATATCCAGAACCAACCAAGACTAAAACGAGTAAGAAGAAAACCAACCTGCTATTTGGTCACCCTAGCGCTGACCATATTTATGAGCCTCCTAACGGGAATACAAGCCGAACAAGTACCACGTTTCAACGTGACGCCGATAACCAACCAACATCCGATTTACTACGATGAAATTGGACAACTACATTTTATACACGATGAGTGAACACTACTGGTCTACTACAACTTAACGTCGTATTGGAAAGGAACGGAAAACTTATGCAACTTCTTGAGGATAATGGAGGAGGATTGCAGTAGGCTCGACACAACTCTGTGCGAGCTGACGATAAATCAACTACAACACGAAGTTTATCAACTGAACGAGTACAATGCACTCTACTTCATCAGCATTTGTCAAGGAAAAAACGTGGTTATTTTAACGGAATCGGAACATTGCCCGATCTCTATTTGGGACACTAGACGAAGAATTTGCTATCAAGTACCAGAAAGATATAGAGATAATTCAAAGTAACGTAAAATACGTCCTTGACTTAATGAAAAACCAAACTACGATAATTGAAGCGGAAAACAGTATTATAAAGAAGAGTGATAAGTTTATGAATAATCAGTTTCATATGCTCAACACGTTTGTCCACGAGACGTTGGACGTTGTAAACAGCTCTGTAGTTTTTATTTCAATTAAATTAGTCAAAATTGCTTTTCTGCACGAGTAAACTTAATTTAAGTAGTAATTAGTGATTAAATAATGTGTAGATAAGAAACAACTGTGCAAACATACAAGCTTTGGAAAAAACAAGACCGATTGTACCGGCCGATTGAACTGTCAAAATCAGTTCAAATAGCAACGACGTAAACGGGGGAAGTATCGTTTTATTTCTGTATTTATATCAATAATCTCACCTTTCACACCCGTAACAAACTAAACAAACCTTCATATAAGTGAAACACTTGCCGTACACTCACTCAGGTACCGTTTTGTCTCTCTTTACTTGGCAAAAGCGGAAGCAAAGTTGAAGACGCAACATTCTGCCACATTCAACAAAAACACACACTTAACACCTTCATTGTGCAATAAACTCCCTAGTGTTCGCTAGTATTCCACCCGGTCATACACTGACACCTATTCGCGGTTTTTTTTCAGGCGAAAAAGGGTGCAATGCTGACACGAAGCAAGATGAGCACACGCGATGTAGAGTTGAAGCTGAAAGCGACCTTGCTGGAGCTCAAGAAGAGCCAAGAGCTTTGTGAAATACTTCTACGAGAGCGAGATGAGTGTGAAGAGGAGATAGATAAGCAAATTAAGAAAAATTCGGCGCTAAAAGAAGAGCTCAGTGAGTTGGACATCCAATGCCAGGATCTCAGTGCCCAGAGAGATGAACTACAACACCAAGTCGACTCATTTTACAAGTGTCATGATGTCCACCACGTAGCATTGCAACACATAAAATCACTTGAACAACAGCTTGCAGAGGCACACCACGAGCTTCAAGTTTTCAGCGAGCGGGAGGAACAGCGAGACAGTGCTACAACCAGGGCCTTATATAATGAGGTCATGAGCCAAACTGGCATACCAACTATTGACCTAACAGCTTGTGATCTCACGTGTGATAGTCCTAATAGATCGCAATCAGTAACCACTATGAGCTGTAGTAAAAATAAATTAAAGAAATATGTTAAATTGAATAATTATATAAAAAAAAACACAAAAACTAGCTAATAGAAATAAAATATTTTGTAAAAATGTAAATTGTAGCAAGGAACGTGTCGAATTAATTAACGAAATCGATGATTGTAGATTATGTTTGGAAAAAACTACAGAAAAGTACGAATGTGACACACGGCGACTCCAGTCAGATATGCATATTTTAAACTCATCATTACAAAGTATTACACGTAAATATGAGTCAGCACAATACGAAATTAAGGAACATGTGTCGGCTATGAATAGTTTGTTGGAGACGTGTAAGTATAATTATGACACTTTCATATCTTTGACCGACAATCACATCTGTGATTGTAAACAAGCTCCAGCGGACTGTTCCGTGCCGACCGTGTGTCCCGCCGAGCAGCCGGCCGAACAGCTGATACTGACCCAGGCGCCGCCGTCAGTCGACTTGAGTACTAATAGTGTTATCAATAACGCCTCCTTCTCTCGGAAAAAGGATAGGTATATAATGTACAGCGATGAACTTGAAAAAAATATGGGTTTACAACTTAGTCAGCGCGTGGGCCAGGCAATATTAAATAACTGTATGCCTGGCGCCACATATTCACAAATATTAAACAAAGTGTTGTCATCGCAGTTTTTAGAACCAACCACCCTAATTATTTTAATTGGTAGAAGGGAAAATGTATCTAAAAAACTAATTACTAAATACTTTTCCAAATTAAATTCTTTACAAAATGTAGATAGAATAATCTTGTTTGCGTTTCCCTTCAGCCAATCTTTGTCACAACATGAAAATCATATAAGACATGATTATAATACATTTATACACACATTGACATGTCGTCATACTGAAAAATTTCATTTCATAGACACCAATATTTGTATTGGAAAATATTTTTATTTGACTAAGGATAGGTATTACCTATCTAGGTTTTATACAAAACAGATAGCACAGTCACTATCTTATTTTATTTTGAACTCAGTCAAGTTTTTGACTAATGAAACGCCTGCTTCTATTGAGCAGTGTAATAATAATGACATGTACTCCTTGGAATCTGTTCCAAGCTCTTTAAATTAACCCATAGGACAACAGAGAGTAACTCTGGCAGTAATATTAATATTTGTATAAATATACCTTCATCTTGCCCATTAAATCAAGTTACTAGTAATGAAAAATGTAAAAGTAAGAATATTTTAAACGTGGTTCATCAAAATATACAGGGCATGTTAAGTAAAGAACTGGAAATTGAGTTATTCATGAACTGTAATAATATTGATATTTTATGTATAACAGAGCACTTTTTAAAGAGTTATCAGTTCATGTTCAACTTTAATAACCACCACGTTGCTAGTTCGTTCAACAGAAAAACAGCTGATCGCGGTGGCTCCTTAATACATGTAAATAATAGTTTTAAATATAAGGAACGAGTTGACATAGTGAGCCTGTCTGTTGAGCGTACCATGGAAATAGCCTGTATTGAACTCGAACAACTTATTGTAATGAGCGTATACAGACCACCAGATTCATCCTTTGATTTATTCGAAAAGAAAATGGATGAAGTGATGATTAAAATCAGCGATAAAAACAATTTTTTTATAATTTGTGGTGATTTTAATGTTAATCTGTTAGAGGATAATAATATTTGTACTAGATTAAAATCTTTATTTTTATGTCACAACATGAACTATCTGTTTTTGGAGCCTACTAGAATTACTGCAACATCTGCTACCTGCATTGACAATGACAATATTTACTAACATTACGCCCATTTTCAAATCGGTCATCAATAAATTAACCTCTGATCACTCTGGTCAGATAGGTATATTCAATATTAAAATAAAAAAGGACCAAAAAGAGGATATTACATGTGTGCCCGTTAGTGACACTCGGCTTGAACACTACAGGAATAATATTTTAGATAAACTATGGGAAATACCATACAGTGACGATCCAAATTTGTTGTACAACTTAGTATTTAACCTTGTCAAAAATGAATATGATACGGTATTTAAATCAAAAACTATAAAAGTTAATAACAAAGCTTTGTTTAGTGATTGGGCGACAGTTGGAATTCATAGGAGCAGACGAAGATTATATGAACTCTATGAAGAGAAATCATATAACAAAAATACGGCCTTTCTAGATTATGTTCGTAGTTATTCAAAAATGTTTAAACGCGTTTGTGCCGTAGCTAAATCTAATTTCATTAAAAACAAAATTGAATCTAGTAGCAATGTAATGAAAACGACTTGGCAAATTATAAACAGAGAGACTGGAAAGGCCAAAGCTAGACATAATAACTTCAAGCTTAAGATAGATAATCAATTGCTAAGTACAGACCTAGAAGTAGCAAAAGCTTTCGAAAATTTCTTTACGGACATTCCAGTTTCAACAACCAAGTCTTTAAATTCATCTCCCGCTGCTGCTGAATCTATACTTAAACAAAACTTTGAGGAATGTAAAAAAGATTTTAAATTTAGGCACGTAAATAATGAAGACATTGTAAAAGCGTTTAAATCCCTGGAAATGAATAAGACAGCTGACGCCCATGGTCTATCAGTAAAAATTATTAGTTCCATTGTAGATTGTATTGCACCTCACCTTTGTTGTATATTTAATCAATGTATAGATAATGGTGTGTTTCCTGACTTGATGAAACTAAGTAAAGTTATACCTTTATTCAAAGCTGGTGGTACAACAGACCCCACCAATTTTAGACCCATATCGATACTACCAACGCTTAGCAAAATATTTGAAAAACTCATACTTAATCAATTGCAAAGTCATTTTTATCTCAATAATTTAATTCATATTGCTCAGTTTGGTTTCACAAAGGGTCGTTCAACAGCCGATGCTGGTGTTGAACTAATCGACAATATTTTTGATACCTGGGAAGACGCAATGGATGCAATAGGTGTCTTCTGCGATCTATCCAAGGCTTTTGATTGCGTCCATCATGACACTCTTGTCAGGAAGTTACGCCATTATGGTGTAAAAGATCAGGCACTTGGCCTTCTGGAGTCATATCTAACAGATAGGGTTCAGATGGTCGATGTTAATGGGAAAAGATCACCTGGGTCTTCAATAAGTATGGGCGTACCGCAAGGTTCAATTCTTGGTCCTTTCTTGTTTTTAGTATATATTAATGATTTACCTTACCTTGTTAAAGCAAAACATGGGTTAGTATTGTTTGCCGATGATACTTCTTTGATATTTAAAGTTAAAAGACAGCAATCAAATTATGACGAGGTAAACAATGCTATCTCTAGTATAGTGAACTGGTTTAATGTTAACAATCTATTACTTAACGAAAAGAAAACTAAATGTATTGAATTCGTGTTACCCAATGTGAACCCGGTAACTACAGACATATTTATAAAAGGACAGAGATTGGACCTTGTGCAGTCGACTGTCTTTTTGGGCATTACTTTAGACGCCAAACTACAATGGGATCCTCATATAAATAAATTGTCGAACAGACTGAGTTCGGCAGCGTTCGCAGTTAAAAAAATTAGAGCTCTTACCGACGTAGACACCGCTAGACTAGTCTACTTTAGTTACTTTCATAGTCTAATGACCTATGGTATTTTATTGTGGGGTGACGCTGCGAATGCTAATAGTATATTTATTTTGCAGAAACGGGCTGTTCGTGCAATTTATAGATTAGGGCCTAGAGTGTCACTGAGGGAAAAGTTTAAAGAAATCAATATTCTGACATTTGTGTCTCAATATATCTATGAAAATCTTGTGTATGTAAAAAGAAATATAACTAATTTTCAGAAGTACAGTGATATACACAATTTTAATACTAGAAATAAAGACAAGTTGGTTGCTTATGTAAGCCGACTACATAAAATTAGTAATTCTTTTAAAGGCAATTGTATACGCTATTACAATAAGGTCCCTACTGATATTAAAAACTTACCTTTAGACAAGTTTAAAATAATAATAAAACAGAAATTGTATAAAAAGGTTACTATAGGATATCTGATTACTTAGAGGACAGATGTCCATGGGAATAGATTGTTTGAGTAACAGGCTGTTTCGATATATAATTAGCATTCATTTTGTAATTTGACAATATTTTATTTAAAAAAGGAAACGCAAAAGATGCGACGACTGTGGAGTTTCTTCGGTGAGCTCTTCTCCACAGATTCCGCCATTGTGTTAGTGAACTCACCCAAAAAAATGTAATGACGGATCTAAGTGATGTAACAACATCCTATGGAAATAAATGATTTTTGATTTTGATTTTTGATTTTGAGACTAATTCAACATTATCGAAGATTGGGTCCAGGGTCGCAGAGATGTATACGTTTTACAATCTCAACGTAGCCTCGATCACCGCAAGCTTGATTATATCGAACTTAAGAAGAACTCAAGATATGCTAGTAAACTCGCTGGCCGAATTCACAAGGGGCACCTCGACATGCGTCTGTTCACTCCAAAACAACTTATCGAGCAACTCTATGTGATATCTGGAGGAATGCCCAGTCGACTATCACTACCGGTCAAGAATATTCAGGAAGATATCCCAGAACTATACAAATTACTTTACGTAAAGGCTCATATTACGGAAAACTACTTGCTTTTCGAGCTACACATTCCGCTTACGAGTGAAGATAACTACATGATATATCGAGTGTTACCACTGCCAATCAAACGAGAATCGGAGACCAGAATGGTAGAAATATCATCAGGATACTTCGCCATCAACTTTAGAAAAAACACGTATGTCCAAATCGGAGAAGAAGATATACGGCAATGTATCGTATTGTTTGGTCTAACAAAGGTCTAGCAATAAGATTTTCTCCAGCTTTTTCGTCACCCCATTTATTTTTACGTCTTATCCGTCCCTCCCTTACTCTATCGTTCTGTCCTGGCTTCCTTTTCTTTTTCCGTCATAACATCTAGCCTCGCCGGCCAACGAGCCAAGGAGGCTGCCGGCCTTACGCCACGACATCCTCACCTCCAGTATTGGGAGCCAATACTCCCGGTGGTTGGACGTCCAGCCGGCAGAGCTTGGCTGCTGCTCGTCGGTACAGTCCCAGTCTGGTATTCACGTCAGCTACACGGACTAGTCCGTCGGGTCCTCTGTATGTTTTTGTCACGACACCCCGTAGCCAGAGGTTACGGGGCGCCTGGTCATCTGCTATAATAACTAAGTCACCGTCCGTTATTGGTCGAGTCGTTGGTCCGTACCATTTGTCCCGTCTTGTCAAAGTCGGTAGGTACTCCTTGAGCCACCGTTTCCAGACTAAGTCAGCAAGTCGTTGTCCTTCCCTCCAGTTTCGTCTCAGCAGGTCACCGTCACCGAAGCTTCCGAAGGGCTGGTCGAAATCGTTAGTTTTGGCCAGTAAGAAGTCATTTGGTGTCAAGGGCAAGTCGTCTACATGGTCGAGTGGGACGTAAGTTAGGGGTCGGGTGTTGACTATAGCTTCTGCCTCGGCAACCACCGTCTGTAGGGTCTGGTCGCTTGGAACAACTTCTTTCAGTGTCGCCTTCATAGCCGTTTTTATGGACCGAACCAGGCGCTCCCAGCATCCGCCCATGTGGGGGGCCTGCGGCGCAATAAAATGCCACTCGATCTGCCTGATACTTCCGTAGCGTAGTAGTTCCTCTTGATCTATCGCACGAACCGATTGCTTCAGCTCATTGTCTGCTCCCTTAAAGGTAGTTGCATTGTCGCACCATATCTGTTCCGGGCAGCCTCGTCTTGCAATAAACCGTCTTAGTGCCATTATCGCACTGCTAGTTGTCAGGTCGTGAACGAGCTCTACGTGTACAGCTCTGACCGTGAGGCAAGTGAACAAGGCACCATACCTTTTCTCGTGTCTCCGGCCAACCTTGACCGTCATGGGTCCAAAATAATCAAGTCCAGTAAAGCGAAACGCTCGTCCCCCGGTCTTGAGCCTTACGTCGGGCAGTTGTCCCATTAGAGGTGGAACTGGTTTCGCCTTGTCAATCTTGCATTTTTGACACGTATTCCAGGTTGCCTTCACTGCATTCCGACCGTTGCATATCCAAAATCGTTGTCTGACGTTGTTCAAAGTCATCTCTCGGCCAGCATGTCCCGCATCCTTGTGGTACTGTTGGAGTAGTAGCTTTGTAAAGGTGTCTTTTGGATGCAAGATCGCAGGATGTTTTGTGCCTTCGGCTACATTAGATGCTGTTATTCTTCCTGAAACTCGAAGAACATCATCGGCATCTAAGAAGGGTGTCAACTGTCGCAGAGAGCTCGTCTTGTCCACAAACTCCGTCGATAGTATCGAAGCAATTTCTCGTGAGTAATTCCGCCTTTGACTTTCTTTAACCCACGCAGTTTCAGCAGACCTCAGGTCACTAGCCGTGAGTTCGCCGGTTCGTCTGTTTCCCGAGCCTCTGGAGTTGTGGATGAAGCGAAAGATCCAGGCGGTGCTTCTGATTAGTCTCCAGTACGATGAGAACCGGCTGTCATCTGGCAGGGCTCCATTTGCTTCAGAAGTCAGTAAATTTACCGCCTTCACCTCAACGTCATCCAGATCTAGAGCTATGGACCTTTCGTCTTCCTGTGGCCATGACTCTTCGCGTTGTCGAAGAAAGTCGGGTCCTCGAAGCCATCTATCATTGGTGGCAATGACAACGTCCCGTGTGGCATCATCAGCGGGGTTCATGTCTGTCGGCACCCACCTCCAGTCACAGACGTCTGTCAGCTCAAAGACTTCGCTGACACGATGCGCTACAAAAGGCTTGAAACGTCCGGTCTCGGACCTAAGCCAGCTAAGGACAGTTTTCGAGTCCGTCCAAAATTTTATTTTATTAATTGGTAGTCCTATGTATCTCTTCAAAACCTGGGAGAGTCGTGCTCCCATCACGGCTGCCTGTAACTCTAGCCGAGGTATGCTCAGGACCTTTAGAGGCGCAACCCTCGCTCGCGCCATTATCATTGCTACATGCCATACTCCGTCGGCCGTTTTCCTTCTGAGATAAGCAACGCTCACAAAGGCCCTTGAGCTGGCATCGCAGAAGACGTGCAACTCAGCAGATGCATGCTTGTCACAGTTATTAGCGGACAACCAGCGCGGTATTCGTACCTCTGTCGTCTTGTTCAGCGGTGTGCGATGATAGGTCGAGCGCGTCTCGGATCTGGGTAGTTAGCAGCGATGCCAGGCGGTCAACGTCTTCCGGCTGGTTGACGGGGCAACTGGTGGAGGGTTGGTCTAAGGCGGCGGTGAAGGCGCCCCACTGGTAGCGGCGACGTGATGCTGGCGGAGATACCCGGGTGGGCAGATCCGCCAGGACGAGAAGAACAGGCCTGTGGTCCGAAGGGAGGTCAGGGAGAACCTCCTGGCTCGGCGGTGTCCGGAGACCTCTGACGACCACGACGTCGATGATGTCCCATCAGCTCTTGCAGCCAGGCTTGCCATCTGTGAAAGTGGCACGTTTCAATCTCATCATCCCATCCTATTTTGGACTTCCAAATGTCTTGAAGTAAGATGCGGGCCTGAACTGTAACATAGAGCAGAAACCCCAGTGGGTCAAACACGGACATGACTAGCTTCAAAACATCTCTCTTGGTCGGTCTTTTGACGCCAGCGCTGATGTCGCAGTCAACTTTGTGGAACTTCAATAGGAAGGTGAAGCTATCGTCTTCGGGGTCCCAGTTTAGGCCTAAAACGCGTTCCATGGTCTCGTTCTTATCATCTGAGAGCATCTTTGCACCACCCGGTGCAAGCTTATCTTCGGGCAAATGTCCTAGAAGCCGTTTGGAGTTTGACATAAAGTTTCGCATGTTAAAACCTCCCTTAGCATGAATACTTATCACATCATTTACAACCTGTAGAGCCTCGTCGTACTCGTCAATTGAATAGATGAAGTCGTCGACGTAATGGTGTTCTACGATCGCGTCAACAGCCTTGGGGTGCGTGGTCTTGAATCTGATCGCGTTCAAATTCTTCACGTACTGTGCAGATGACGGCGAACACACAGCACCAAAGGTCATCACAGTCATGGCGTACTCACCACCGTCCCACAGAAGCCGCTGTGCTTGTTGGTCCTCTTCTCTGATGAGTACGCGATGAAACATCTCTTGAATGTCACCCATCACAGCTATCTTGCCGCAACGGAAACCTAAAAGGATGCCTGCTAGTGATGTGAGAAAGTCAGGTCCGCTAAGTAGGAAATCATTGAGCGACTTGCCGCTTGACTTTGCTGCGCAGTCAAGTACTAGGCGTAGCTTGTTTGGCTTATTTGGGTTGAACACGGCGAAGTGTGGCAGATACCACGTTTTGTCAGTCTTTATTACCTGCTCCGTTTCCGTCAGCTTCTTCAGATAGCATTTTTCCAGGTTTTCCTCCACCTTCTCTCTGTAGCGCGCTGCAAACTCAGGCATGCTGTCCATCTTCTTGGTGACACCCACCAGCCGCTTCTGGGCGACAGCGCGGCTGTCTGGCAGCACTGCTGCGTCGTCCCTCCACAGAAGGCCAGTCTCCCACCTGTCACCTACTAGTTTCGTCGTCTTTTCCATGATGGCGAGAGCCTTCAGATCCTCTCGCGACCGAGGAGTATCAGAGAATGGTTTCGTCCCGAAACCGTCAGTCGAGAACGATCGCCTCACCATGTCATTCAGGGCGTCGCATGGGCACAGGTGGTAAATAGTCGCGTCCGTCGGTGTCAATGGCGACAGTTTACCGTGCACGATGTTCCCCAAGCTTGTCTCCGACACAATCGGTCCGGTCGATCCTACATGAGCACGTCTGGTCACGATTAGGTCAATGTTGTCGGATCCTATAAGTATTTGCGGTCGCTCGTTGTAGGTCAGTCTGTCGATGTGTTGTAGGAGGTCAGTCAGGTGTGGGAAGTCGTTCAGTAGTCCATTAATATTTACATTATGTACAGGCAAGTATAAATTATTTACAGATCTCATATTATACAAAACGAAGCGCTCTTCTTTAGCTCGGCCACGAACGGTGATGTTGACCCTCTTGGAGTTCGGCTCGCTCGTCCTCATTCCGGTGGCCCCTCGTAATTGCAGCGTCGCGGTTGGTCCTGTGATACCGGCCCGCTTCAGTAGAGAGTCGTCAATCAGTGACACCGACGCTCCCTCGTCTAGTAGCGCTAGAGCCTCCACGTCCCCGCTCGGTCCAGAGATGACCACTGGTGCCACCTTTAGGAGAATAGTGGATGTCGCGTCGCCGCAATGGTTCACCGTCGCCGCAGTCTGCGCCCGCTCGTTAGTCTCGTTGCGTGGCGCGGCGTGTAGCAGCGGGTGATGTAGTCTGGTGCATTGCCCTTCGGAACACTTGGTCTTCCTCCTGCAGCTCTTAAGCTGGTGACTCAGCGACAGGCAGCAGAAGCACAGCTTTCTCTCGGTCACCAATTTCCAGCGATCGTCTATGGAAAGGCGTTTAAATTCAGAGCAGTTGTTCAGGGCGTGTTCGTGTTGACACAGTGCGCAGATGGTTCGCGTTGGGGCTGTCGTCATTGAGGTGGAGGGTGTGGTGGCATGTACGAACTTCTTCTCCTGCTTTGTGTGTTGATGGTGTTGTCGGTCAGCAGTAGGCAGCGGTGCAATAGTCGTCGCGGCATTGGCTACCATCATCAACCACTCTGACACGTCGTTGAGATTAATTTTTCTCTCACCTCTACTCGCAATAGAGAAACTCCACTGGTACTTCAGCGTCATCGGTAACTTGCCGATTATTTCTCGAATCAAGGTCGGGTTCGTCAGATGACCGACCTCATTTGTCATTTTCATGGTCGCGACAATGTTTTGCACTATGGTCGCGTACTCTATGAGTAGATTGACGTCGTCTTGACGTATGTCACGAATGTTATGAATTTTCAATAACATTACCTCAATCAACAGTTCCGGTCGTCCGAATCGCAGCCGTAATGTTTTTATGATGATTTCTAGGTTTGTTGCAGTGACGAGCAGGGCCGATACAGCTTCGCGGGCGTGCCCTTTAAGGCATTTTGCTAGCCGGGCGATGTTTTCGTCGTCGCTGTATCCGCATAGTCGGGTCGTCGTCACGAACTGTGCGTAGAATAAGGGCCACTCTTCGGGGTCTCCGCAGAACTGTGGTAGCTCCTTGATCGACGTCTGTCTTGCTAGGAACTTCGCCATATCACCGGTTTTCGTCATTTCGGGGTGGTCTCGGTGGTCTTTGGGTCGGGCTGCGTCGCAAGCCGCTGCTGTCACTGTGGGCATTTGGAGAATAGTCTTCATCGTCGGTCGCATGTCGGTGACCGACGACGCTCGAGAGGACGCACGGCTGCGCCTTCCCTCGTCTTCCAAAGCGGCCGTTTGCAGGGCTAGTCTCGTGGTAAGCAGCCGTCTCTTCACGTCCGAGGCTCGTCGTTGCTGCTCGGCTTTTGCCTTCGCTTCCTCCAGCTCAATGGCAGCCATTGCTTCCGCAGTCTCCAGCTCAAGGTCGAGAAGCTGCCTGCGTCTGGTGGTCGAGGCTACCGATACGGCGGATGTCATCGACCTGAGGGAAATCGCGTCGTCATCACGGCCACCCGCGGGCACCTCGTCAGCGGGCGTCTCATCAGCGGGCGACGTCGTCGTCGGCTCGTCTGGCCTGCTGGCCTCCATATTTTTTGCCTGGGAGCGGGTCAGCGGCATACCTTTTGTCGTTACACTGGATCCACAGTGCTGGTCAGTTGTCTTCGAAGGACCACTTTGTTTGGTCTAACAAAGGTCTAGCAATAAGATTTTCTCCAGCTTTTTCGTCACCCCATTTATTTTTACGTCTTATCCGTCCCTCCCTTACTCTATCGTTCTGTCCTGGCTTCCTTTTCTTTTTCCGTCATAACATCTAGCCTCGCCGGCCAACGAGCCAAGGAGGCTGCCGGCCTTACGCCACGACATCTATCAAACGGTGATGTTTACCTATGCAACGCGTATCACCCTGTTTACAACTTACACGACGGAAATGCGCCTTGCGAAGCAAAAATCTTGAGTCAACAAACGACTTTGCCGTGCGACACTCAGAAAGCGCGATGCAAAGACAACTGGATTAAGTTACATAAGCCGAACGCATGGCTTTACGTCTGTTGCAGTTCGTGCCTACTACGTATCATTTGCGGCGACAAAATGTCTAGCACAGCGGTAACAGGCATCGGGCAGCTTGTCCTCAGTCAAGGATGCATACTGCAGAAGAAATAAGCAACTATTTATTCCTTCAATGTATTCGGGAATAACATACAGATGGAAAGTGACACTTCAGTTCCCATGATGAACTCGCCTATCAACGAAATGGTGAATGTCAGCATTAAAAACATCAACTTGAACATACAGAAAAATACTTCTGAAGAAATTGCCAGAATATATCGAAAACTCATTATTCAGAAGAAACAGGAACATCTTCCGGCACATCTTTCGGTTCATGACGTTTATCACTATTCAATAACGTCATTACTGACTGTAATTGCATCGATCACTGCACTGTACCTACTAATAAAAAGGTACTGCAAAAGACCAAGGGACGTCAACGCCACGCAGCAGCCAAGTCCTGAAAATCTGGGAATGGAACTTCAGGAGATCACCACACAATATTCGGAGTCAGCCCAGCCACACTGGACGGAGAGAAAAGGATTCAACTTGAACGGTCTGCTCTGAACGAAGATAGTGATAGTGTCAGTGTCAAATATTTAAGATGAAATATTTAAGTTTTACTTTTACTTTATATTTTGATATTTAACTTAACTTTTAACTTGTATAATTGTTTGCTTTTCTTGTCCTTGGCAGCATGTACGGTCTAGCAACGCGTACATATTCCGTGCGCGTCATTCACCTGCTTTTTATATCTTAGGTTGCATTTCATAGTTTATGTTATACCTTATTGTACATAGATTATTTAGTTACCAATTAACAGCAAAATAAACTACTCGTGTCTACTTGGTGCTCATCTTTAACTACCAAAATAATCCTCAACTACTTCGGGTGTACGAGCCAACTGTCCTCAGTGTAGCCCATACATATATAAATGTTTACTTTATGTTTGTTAATGATTTTTTAATTATTTATTCTTGTATATTATTTATAATATGTAATATTTGTCGATTTACATAAGAAAAGTTATGTAAAACTCGATTTAAGTTCAGTACTTACGTCCAACTTCTAGCAGATAATTTCGGAATATTTATCAGAAAGTTTAAAAAGTCGAAAAATATTATTTTCATCAATTCAAATATTTTTGTAGGGCGAGAATTCCTTAATTTTTCACACATCCGTATCAGTATTGTAGTTGATAATCCAATTCGATCTCACATCAGATCCAGATCTCAAGTCCAAATACAGCAGATCATGTCAGAATGTTTATCAAAAAGTTTGAAAAGTCTTAATATATTATTTGTATCGTTTCAAGTCATTTTAAAGGGCATTTAAAGTCGTCGAAAAATGTGGTAAACGATTTTTTTGAAACATTGCGATGTGAAAAGGGTGAAGAAAAATTCAAGTTGGACACAAGAGGGGATGTGAATGTCTTATCTCTAGAAAGGTGTTTATTGTTAGGATATGATCCGAAGTTAGTTAAAAAACAGGGCATCAAACTTCATTTGTTTAGTGCTGATAAAATTCCTATTAAGGGGACGTGTTATTTATTTTTTTATTACAAGAATAAAATGTTCAACCTAAACTTTGTCATTGGTGCTATTCACTGACAAAGTGTATTGGGCCGACAGACGTGCAAGGAGCTAGGATAAATTAAATGAGTACACTCTGTCAATGTCACAGATTATGACGAATCATTTCGGGGATTAGGGTGTCTTCCGGGAAAACATCATCATATAATCAACCTGACAATTAAACCTGTTATCTGTGCTGCTCGTAAAATACCTCTTAGTTTGCAAGATCAATTATACACAGAGTAAAATAAGATGATCGAACTAGGTGTGATTAAGAAGGTGAATCATCCAACACCATTGTGTTGTGTGAACGCACTAGTTGTAGCAACAAAGAAAAATGGAAAGCTCCGTGTTTGTCTCGATCGGCGAACCCTTAGCTTAGCTATACAATGCGCACATTTCCAGTTACCTACAATAACAGAAATAGCAGCACAGTTACATGGCGCGCAGTACTTTTCCGTCCTAGATGCTAACTCAGCAATGCAATGAAAGCAATGGACGCGGGTTGCGAAGGACCGTTCTGAATGGCGTGTTTATAAGGAGGCCTGCACCTAACAGTGGGTCCCCTAAGAGGCTGATGATGATGATGATGATGACGATGCAACAATGTCGTAGACAATAGACAGTTAGGAGAGGAGCTATCAGTTCGATATCGTACGACATCGTAGCGAAATTATAAAAGCGTTGCCATCCGTTCCCATACAACTTGCTTTCCTTTTCGTAGCACCGTATTAAGTCGTTACTGTGTAAAATTATAAAAGCAGCTATACAGGCTGCTACAGAACGGGTTTTGGATGATACAAATAGATGATGAAAGTGCAGACCTTTGTACATTTTCGACTCCTCTTGGTCGTTATCAGTTCATAAGACTACTTTACGGTATTAATAGCACATTGGAAGTCTTTCACGGAGAAATAACGCAGTTGTTGGAGGGTTTACAACATAGACACATTCATAGATGATGTGATTTGTTGGGGATGGACTAAAGACGAACACGACACGAAATTAGCTGCATTTTTACAGCGTGCGGGTGAAATAAACTATGTAATTTTGATAAGGCGAAATGTTTGATCTGCGCGGTGGAAGTCACATACTTAGGTCATGTGTTTGACAAAGACGGAATAAAGCCCGACCCAAATAAGATAGCTGCTGTAAAAAATATGCAGGCACCAACTGATAGGAAATCATTAGAAAGATTCCTTGGTGTTGTAAATAATATCTCAAAGTTTATACCTAATTACTCAGCAAGTTAACTTCTCCTAACAGAATTACTGAAAAAAGATATTGTATGGTGTTGGGAACATGAGCAAAAAGTGACGTTTGATAGTGAGCGTGAGCGGGTGTGTTGCGCGCCAGTGGTGTCACTGTACGACGTGGTGCGGCCAGGCCGGCCAGTCGTGATGTCGGTGGGAGCGGGCAGCGAACCACTGGGCGCCGCCGCCGCCGTGCTCATAGTATGCACAGTCTCATAGTAGTCAATCTAGTTACGCACAGATAGAAAAAGATATTTTAGTTGAGAAATTACACTAGTACATTTATGGCAAACAGATAGTATTATTTGGGAGCCACAAGCCCCTAGAGAGCATTTTCAAAAAAGCATTACAGTCGATTCCATTACGTTTGCAACGAATTTTATTAAAAATACAATTTAAATGTGCAATTACAAAAATACTATTAAATGGGGAAAATTATGTTTATACTAGATACACTGTCACGTGCGCCCGCCCACCCCGCTTTAAGAATGTGAAACAAATAATAGTTGTAGGCTTGAGATTGACGCGCTCATCCATGACGTGACAATTTCAAGTAAAACATCATCACCTATTAAAAAAGGACAGATAGGGACTTAAATAAATTACTTAACTTTATATTAAATGGCTGGCATAAACTGCTGGTATAAAGTTGAAGATAGTCTAAAAATGTATTGGTCTTTGAAATACGAACTATTTATAATAATACCTTGGACACTATTTACACACATTGATCTAACCATAAACTAGGATTCCCTGTATCTTGGGTACTAGACAATGATACACATACTTATAAAACATCCATAACTAAGGTACAAAAATCCGTTCTCATCAAACAAATATTTGACGGTAATAGACGTACATACGAATATTTTTTCATGCTACTGCATTCCAAAGACATTTTTGAGTGATAATGTGACTTAGCTTTCTAGCCGTAATTTCAAACTATTTTCATTGGAATGGGGATTCAAACACGTAACGTCTTCGCCTAACTATCCCCAATCCAATGGAAAAAGTGAACGGGCAGTTCAAACAATCAAAATGATGCTTGTAAACTCCGTCAATAGCAATAACTTCTACTTGGTCTGCTCAATTATCGTAATACGCCCCGCGACGATTTGAGCTGTCCTGCACAACTATTGATGGGACGCAGGTTAAACTTTAAATTACCTGTACATCCAGATGTATTACAAAATCAGTCCGCAGATTGCGCCGTATCTGAGCGACTCGCAACACGGATTCAGGAGTCGCCGCTCAGTTAACACCATCTTACTGACGTTAGTCGAGTTTGTGTCGGAGTGCATGGACAAGGGATGTCAGGTGGACGTAGCCTATATGGACTTCCGTAAGGCGTTCGACAGAATCGATAACGACGTCCTAATGAAGAAGTTATATGCCATTGGATTTGCCCCACGGCTGTTGGTTTTCTTCGCTGACTACCTGAAAAACTGCCAGCAATATGTGCGACACTGCTGTTTTGAGTCCCAGCCGTACCATACACGGTCGGGCGTTAGCCAGAGGTCTATCCTAGGTCCGTTGTTATTTATCATTATGATAAATGACCTGGAATTAGAGCTCAAATACGCCAATTGCCTTCTGTATGCGGAAGATCTGAAACTGATACTTCCCGTGAGATCAGAGGATGATTGCAGTTTGTAGCAGGAAGATCTTGAAGCGATTCATAGGTGGAGTGTGAACAACAAACTCCTATTTAATACTGCCAAGTGTTATGTAATGTCCTTTACGCGCTCTTTTCAGCCTATAAGCGCGACGTATACACTCGGTACGTAGTCTATGACTCGAGTGTATTCGATTAAGGACCTCGGTGTTACGTTCGACCCTAAACTTACATTCCATGAGCACATGAGCACTTTAGCCAAGGAATGCTTACAACGATTGGGGTTCGTGATACGGAATAGTAAGGATTTCCGGAACCTGGGTGTGGTCCAGATTCTATACATGGCCCTAGTGTTTGGAATCCGCACGAAAGCTCTTACATACTTTTGCTCGAGGAGGTACACAAAGCTTTCCTACGATACCTGTTTAAGAGGAAATTTGGATACTATCCTTACCTTTATCCGTCCGCTTTTATATTGGGTATGCTCGGATACAACTCACTAGAGGTCAGACGTAACACCGAACAGCTTCTGACTGTGTGTCGATTGTTGCGAGGCGACAGTGACTGCGTCGCGCTTGTCGGTACGGTATGCGCGCTATTCGTGCCCGACAAATATACCCGCGCACAGGCACCTGCAGCTATTAGCGGGCGGCACGCTCCGCACGGTAGCGCGCCAGCAGTCTCCGCTGGTGAGGGCGCGGGACAGTCTCAACGCTCTATTGGCTGCGGCACCTCCGACTGATCTGTTTGGTGATGCATGGAGACATATTGTGCGAGAATGTGGAAGGTTTTGCGAGATGAATGTGTGACTGTGTTTAATTTGTAATTTGAAATATTTAAATTGAAGTTTAATTTTAAAGCTGACATTTAGAATTAATTGACTATGTTTAAATTGTGTTGTCTCATTTGTAATTTGACTTATTGTAATTTGAATTTAATATTATGTTGACATACTGATTGAAGTGAAATGAACAATTTGTAATTTAATTTCTAATTATATATGTCTCAGGTATACAAGTCTCAGGTGATGATACTGGGTACACGGCACTTACTTAATTTGTTGCAGAATAAGTCCGTTGATCCCGTTCTATTTGACGATACCATTGTCAAGTATAGCGAGAAAGCCAAAAATCTTGGCGTTGTTTTTGACAATCTATTGACCTGGTCGCCCCATGTTTGTGAGGTCAGCAGACGAGTCTTTGCATCCTTTCATTCTCTTCGGCGTTTGCAGTTCTTCCTACCTAGGCAGACTAAAATCATGCTAGCTCAGATCCTTTTTCTGCCTTTAATAGACTACGCCGATGTTTGCTGGGCCAGTGCGAACGAAGATCTACTGAACAAACTCGAGCGACTCCAAAATCTCGGGATTCGGTTTATCTTCGGTCTTCGTAAGTACGATCACGTGTCCCAATATCGTAGGGAATTAGGCTGGCTCCCGATCCAACTTCGTCGTGATATGCACATTCTCTCCTTCCTCTTCAATATTTTGAGAAATACGCGCTACCCTGCATATCTTCGAGAACGTTTTGAGTATCTTTTCTCAGGGGATAGACTTCGGAGATCTCACACGATGTCACTTTTGTTAATTCCTCAGCACAACACTGTTGCTTACGAGAACTCGTTTAGGTTAAGGGCAATACGTTTGTGGAATGCACTTCCTTGCGCTATGGGATTGCAAATCCTTGGTCACTTTCAAGAACAAATTTAAGCAGCATCTCCTCTCTTCCGAATAGTGGGTATCTCATAGTATTTATGTATATCTATGTATTAATTGTATTCTATTTATTTATTTTATAGTAATTACGTAGGGTTTATTGTGATTTATTTGATAGTACATTGATTTTATTTATTTCTTTTAACTCTTAATTGTACACTAGGACTACCTCTCTATATTTTATTTTTCTCTTTTCTTCACAGGTTAGCTGTAAGAAATTTCTTTTTAGAAATAAGCTCACCTTTCCATACTGTTTCTGTTATAATTTCCACTTTGTTTTCTGTGCAATGAAGGATTATTATTATTATTATTATTATTATTATTATTATTATGTTATCAATGCTATCTTGTTCGGTGTATGTACAACGCATTAGAATTATTTTCCGCAATATTGTACTTATGAAATTTGACAAATAAATAAATAAATTACTTCCAATTAAACAAAAGTAAAACAGTCATCGGAAATTGTTATGTAATCAGCAGAAAAGCAAAGTGTGTTATGATCAACATGCTAAAGATTTACCTGAGTTGAGTATTGGCGACGACGTCATTTTGATCGATCATAAAACTGGATCATGGGCAAAAGTGGTTGAGAGGTCAAAAACTCCACGGTTCATGGTGTAGGAAACAAGGGCGGCAGTTAGATATCGCCGAAACAGACGGCATTTGATTAAATGTGAGCCCGATGAATCCTATGGTTCCGAAGAAGAACCGTTATCAGTTGATGATCAAAATGACGGCGTTGATGATGAGTTCAGTGATACAACTAATTATGACGTCACTAAGTCAGCTGAAGATAATGTACAAGTGTCGGGGCTGAGTGGCAATCGATAAACCAATTTTTAAAAGAGATCTAAAAAACAATCTGTGGGAGTTTCTACGCCCCCCTTCTCCCACGGTGGTCCAATGTAGAGAAGAGTAAATTACTGTAAATATAAGTAAATATCTACAGTAATAAAGAACTTTGACTTTGACTTTGACTGTGATACTCTAACCTGCTAACACGAAAGAGGGCAAAACAATTAAAATTAAAATTAAAAAGATCTTAGTTATATGAAGGTTGGTGGTTAGGGTATTCTTAGATTTAAGGGAAAGATGTAGTAGTGGGTAGTCGTTGCTTAATAAAGAGTAAACAGCCGTTGTCTGCATCTCTTCGTTTCACAACATGATACCTATTATGATAATAGTGAAAACCAGTGAAATCCGAGTCCGACTCCCACATGAAGGGTTCAAGAAAATTGTACAAGAAAAAATGCACATAAACATGTCTATTCTATGCTGGGGTCTTGATCAAATAAAAAAAATTTAACTGCCCGTAGTTCATTATTTATTATTGTAGCGGCTACAGCACACCTATTGCTATTCATGAGATACAGCCCGCTGACGAGCAGACGGACAGATGGAGGGACGGCCGGAGACAGTGATAGGGCGTTTCGCACAGTGCTTCGGGTACGGGCCCTTAAAAATGAAGTTTCACAGACTAAAATGATGAAACCCTTATTTATTAATAAACTTATTCAGTATCAATTCTCATTGAGCATCCAGATCCTATGACGTCAAATAAAAATAGACGAAAATACTCAAGATAAATAAAATACACAGCAAAGCCAGCACTAATACTGGCAATGTATAAACTGTCCGCTAAAGTGAGTCCGCCCGTCCGCCGCTTATCCCGTAATTAATCAGTAACTCGCGGTTATATCTGCAGTACACACATACACACACACACACACACACACACACACACACACACACGAATACAAGCACATACACCTGCCTGCAGTAATTATATTAATCGACTAACATTATTTTGTATGTATGCATGGCGCAAATTGGCTGTGGATCACAGGGATTTATTTGGCGAAACATGTCCAGTGAATGTATTGATTATGTGCAGCGTCCGGCAGCAACAGATAACACGATTAGCACGTGTCGGTGACACATGAAGTGTGACTTTATAATCACGTGCACCTTGACCAACTTAGTGTATCGGTGCAAGTGTGAAGGTTTAGGGTTGAAGATGTTTTCAAAAAACAGACCATTGCCTTATCCAGCACTGAGGAGGTTGAATATTCATGTTTCTAGCTACTGCTATACAAGAAGCCCTGTGTTTGAAACAGCTGGTAAGAAAAAAAATAGGCGAGCCGTTAACAAAGACATAGTTTAGCATGCTTTTTTGAACTTTTTACGATAAAAGCACTGAATATTGAAAAATTATTATATTACCCATTTATGGCCCATTACCTGATCAATTAACGCAAGGGCTTGAAACAATTTATAACGTTATTTTTTCTTTTTATCCACCCCCAACCCCTTGAAATGTATCGGATGAGCGTCGGATGAGTGGAATTATTGTAAAAACAAATATGTACCCCGACTGCATTTTCTTTCAATACCACATATAAACTTATGGATTCGTACGCTTTATTTATCTACACATCCTCACTGGGTTAGCTGGAAGAGATTTATTTTAGAAATAAGCCTGCTTTTGTACAAATATTGAATGCAATAAAGGTTTAATAATTATTATAATACATGGAGTATGAAAGAGCCGCACCAATAACTTTGAACCCTATATCTCCGTCATTTTGAAAAAATCCATAAACTGAATCGACAAAAATCCATATAATTATCAAACCTGTTCCAAAAATTTCACGAGATTCAGTTGAGAAATGCGACCAAAGTCAAAGTCAAAGTCGAAGTACTTTATTACTGTAGATATTTACATATACTTAGCAAACGTCATGTTTTGCCTCTTCTCTACATTGGACCACTGTGGGAGAGGAAGGGCGTAGAAACACCCACAGATTGATTTTTAGATCTCTTTTAAAAATAGCTTGTGCTTAACTAATACAGGAGATCAGCTGGAAACCCGGACGGATGGACATACGAAAGCATTTTTGACCAAGCCGAAGGGAGTCTCTTCGCTCGATCGGTCAATGTAGCTACTTGGCGCTGCAGAAACTGTTTATTTTGAGTAGGTATCGAGACGGGGTGCCTGATTACTGGGTTATGTAGTTTTTATTACGAAAATTAAAAGATGTTACTTCTTCAAAAGACAAAAAGCGATTATTCTTACGTTTTATCAAATACAAAGCTCGAGGGAGGGGTGGTGAGGAACAATGTAATTTTAACCAATCAATGCGAACTATCACGTCATGAGGCTTGATTCTGATTGGTGCACTAGAAAACTGTTTTTGATGACGGAGTGGAATCTGCTTGCGCGATCTCGAACATGCTCCCGGCCTTGGAAGAAGTAGCTTTCAATCCTGAAGACCCGTGGACTCCTCTTCTCGATGCGCGTCGTCGATAAGAAAACAGATCTTAGCGTGAGCCCGTCTAGTCACGCCTGAAGTCGTACCTGATACCATCTTTTCCCGGGTACGTTCTATCTCTGATAGCGCTTTAGTCGATGTGCGGGTGTCTCTCTAACGTCATCACATGCAGGTGCAGTCAACGCTCGACTAACCAAAAAGTGAGTGGGAGTCAGAGGACTGAGGTCGTTGGGTTCTGGAGATAGAGAAAAATGAGGTCGGGAGTTGAGGACAGCTTCGATTTGTGATAAAACTGTGCTATACTCCTCATACGTGAGGTGTGTGTTTCCTACTACACGTCGTAAATGATATTTGCATGACTTTACTCCTGACTCACACAGACCATTGAAATGTGGCGAATAGGGAGGAATAAATTTAAATTTAATTTGTTGACTAGCGGAATACTAAGTTATGTCGGAAGGAAATTTGCGTAAAGATTTAAAAAAAACATTCATCAGCCCTACGAAGTTGCGGCCATTATCAGAATATATTTCTATTGGCTTAGCACGTCTACAAATAAATCTATTTAAAGCTAGTAGATAAGCCTCATACGTTAGATCACTAACCAGCTCTTAGTGAACCGCGTGCGTAACAAAGCACACAAAAATTCAGTTTTAGCTCCCCTAATGAGGACTCGCCCAGCGTAATCCACTCCGCATCGTTTGAATGGATAGCTAGGTGTTATTTTTTTTTTGCCAAATTGCCCATATAAGGCGTAATTATTTTACCTCTCATGCGCGTACGTTTGACACAACTATTTACTATATACCTAGCGTGGTTCCTACCAACTAATGGCCCCCACATCTCGCGTAAATGACATAACAATGCCTGGTTACCAGCATGGAGGAGCTGTAGGTGTTCGTGACAAAATAGTAACTTGGAAAAATAATGTTTACTAGACACTAAGATTGGATGCATTTTATTGTAACTGAACTCGTCGGAGTTACCTAAACGGCCGCCCACACGGATAATTTTGTCTTTATCTAAAAATAATTTTAATCTACCTATATTACCTTTACTACATTTATTCGCATTATCTAAAATATATATTCCGTGGGATAACTTTACATTTGAGACCAGCGAGCCAACGTTTTTTACTTATTAAGTTTAACACTAAGATATGAATCGTAACATAAATGCTACTGCGAGAACCTTTCAAAAGGAAACAATGTCAAGTCAGCGGAATCACAAGACACAAAAACAGATACGGCTGGTGATTTACCTCGGGTAGGTCTTCCCACGTGTCGATGACCCCATGATTTTCAAGCGAAAAGGTATAACTTCGTGAAAATTCCAGACCCTCCCACCAAAAGGTGGAAGTAGAAAGGTCATCAAGACTAGAACCACGTGACGCAAGATCAGCGGAATTTTCCTTGCCACTCATATGGCGCCATATATTTATTTATTTATTGAACAAAAAACCACAGCCATACATAAAATTAAACAAGAATGTAGATTAAATAACTAGGCCAGTTAAGGATTTCACTATGTAAATAGTCAAATAAGAACAGGTGAGAGTACACTCAAAGAGATAGGTAGGCAGGTAACTTAAAAACAGTAAACATCTATGTGCATATTATGTTGTACTTAGGTGGGGTACAGTGTACAGTAATATGTGCAGTGTATGCGTGTGTGTGAAAGGTTGCTTATGGTTGTGTGTGAGTGTGTGTTTATCAGTTAGTATTGTTGTGTTTGTGTGTGTGTGTTATGTGTTTAGATAAATGGCAATTACAGCTAAAAACTCGATGTATTCTAATTCGATCAATAATCTACTAAGTTGTATTGTTGCGATGGTAAGAGTAGTTTTATATGACGTTAGTCTAATCAGTTTTATCGTCTTCTAATAACTTCAGCGCTACTTTCCGCTTAAACATAGGTTTACTGGCGCAGAATGGGTCAATGTCTGAGAAAAGTTTGTTATAAGTATTAGGCAATCTGAGACAAGTACAGTTAGATGCAAAATTGGTACGGATGTAAGGGACGTAAAAAAGTTTAGTACGAGTGTGCCTGGTACGTTTTGCCGGAGCAGATAACCTGATAATATCATTGACCAAACGGGAGCAGTCGAGAGTACCGGAGCACACATCATGCAGAAGTGACATATCGGCTATAACACGCCAGTCTTTTAGAGTCAGTAGTTTGTATTTGTTACATGATTCGGAGTAGGTTTGGGTTTCGGGTGCGATAGTTGAGAAATTTGAGGAATTTCTTTTGCATATTTTCGATTTCATTTACATGGCTTGTATATTGTGGGTTCCAAATAGGACTGCAGTATTCAAGTACACTGCGAACGTACTGTAAGGCAGCCTGGGTCGTTTGTCTTTTAAAAAAAAAACCACAAAGTCACTAACACTAATATTTATTGATCTCAGAGAGAATTACACAACTTTATAACTTCCCAATTTTGAGGTAGCAGAATGCTTTACCGCTTTCCGCGAGTGACTGAATCTAACTGACTAAAATACAAAAGAGTAAGAAACGACGAAGTCTAAAAATGATGATCAACAGTAATTAACACGGAAAAATACAGCCATGTGGAGATTATGCTCTATTAAGCTTTATCTACATATTAATAAGGGTTGTAACAGCTCCCCCATTTTGACGGAGCTTCATCCCTTTAAAAATGAAGCGAAGTTCTAAACTAAAGTTTGTTGAAAATATAAAACTCAAATTTAGGAAGTCTTACAAAACTTACAGTTAACACAAAATTACAAAACGTATTATCAGAATTCACTTAAAAGTTAAGATTACGTCTAGAAGGATGAGGAACCTCGATTCCATGAAGGTTATCATAAGACTTATAACTAGTATGTGGGGCTGGCAGAGATTTTACAGATTTTTTTTCTTCATCTGAAGTAGAAACATCTGACATTTCAATAGAGTTAGACATTTTAGCTTGATGTTTGACCAGCTTCTTATTGTTGCATTGATTGAATATTTGTATACAACATCTAGAGTTACGATTGCCAATTCGATATCTGTAACATTTATAGAGTTTATACAAAACAAACAGAGATATTATAATAGTTAAAACATAAGTGAAACCTGAATAGTATCTACTGTATTTAACAAAGTGGGATTCTGATTGTAACTTACTTAATTCATCTTTTAAATTATCTAGTTTATGTGTAGCATATTTTAAGGACTCTAAACTTATTTTGCTCAAATTAATTGGCGATAAATGAGGTAGAGTCTGGTTAAAAACTTCTTTCTTACAACAGTCGTCTAATGTGATATTGTAACGGCATTAAAGGCTAAGGTCGAGCCACCGCTATCAGTAGCTATGATCGTCTATTCTACCTACCCCAAAAAGAGATGTCCCGATTCAGCTGTAAAATTTGTAAGTTAAGAATGATAATTCCGAATTTCTCGTTCGTTGAGAAGTTCGTTAGGCGTACAATAGTCGAACGGAAGATTGATTCAGGAAGTTACAGTTTCAAGTTAGACAGAGAAAGCATATATGTCCGCAAGCCGGTATTTCGCATCAGTTAGCGGTGTATTGCGCCAGATCGATCGTTGTTGTATTTTGTGTGATAGTACCATTTTTTTTTGTATATATGGGCGCTTGGAACTTCTTTTAGTGGTCGACCACAATTTATAATATTTGTTTGTGATATCGTATAGATATCCGTCGTAGTTTTACGACGTGAGTACTCAATGATATTTCATGTGCTCGCTAGTAGCGGCTAGTGGTGGTTCCAATTATATATTTAGTTCACGGCAATAACGATCCGAATAGACCGGTTTACACAATTGCGATTTGATTTTCCGAAATGGGTTTGAACTAGCGGTTACCTCAAAAGGTCCGTAACGTTTTGAAACCTTCAAATCTGCGCAATTTGAGCTAGATGTTATCGAAACGTAGTCATTAGCGTTTTAAGAGATCTAACCCTCACCATAGCGAAGTACATAGTTCGGTAAATACCGATCTATGAATTCCACTGACCTCAGCACGACCTCGGCCAAGCAAAATCATAAATATTTGACTCAGCATACACATTAGACCTCCAGCGAAATTTACATTTAATTTAAAGATGCAACTTGAATCCAAACTGACCCAAGGCAAAGAAAAACAACCTACCCGGTCCTAAACAATGAACTTTAGACTGTAATTTGATCTCTTCGCGCGTCCCCGACAACACTCAAATGTCAAAATATCAACAGGATAGGTTATCTGTGTTGACACCGGTTTAACTTTGTTCTGAATTTATTATTTCCATCCGCGAAACCTCATCGATCAAACAGTCTCCCTATGCCCTGCCAAACTAGGTTTAGCCGCAACTAAACTCCTGTCTAGCCTAGTCTAAAATCCTAGTGTTATACCACGTCCATTATCGACACCACTCGAAAATGGTTGAGTTTGATTTGAATGTGCTTGTATGTTGAATGACTGTGTGTGTGGGAATTTCAAAACTCGCTACTCGAAAGGAATGAGTAGAGGATTAGCCCGCGAATATCCTAAGAGCCAATCCAGGAACCCTATGGTGAAGGAAAAAGGAATTTAGGGTCGCTCCAAGCCCAGACTCAGACTCAGATCAGTTACCTACAAGTTCTTATCTAACGACCCAAGGATAGTTTTGGAATATTGGGGTGGGTTGATATAAAGGATAGAAAACGAGGTATATCTCGGCGCTTCAGACACTCACGAAAATCCTCTGAAACACGCAACCACAATTCGTATAGTTCAGGCGCGTAAGACGGCAGACCAAAACTGTTTAGAATCGTGAAAGACGACTGTCACAGTAGCTAGACGCTGTGACTGAATGCTCTCCCCTTCCCCGCTATCGTATTTATAGACCCCACATGTCTGGGAAAAAAATGGCGTCCTTTGCGAACACGCTCTGCCCAAGCGAAGCTTCTTATCACTAACTACACAGGGTCTAATTTCAACCATGCCATGCAGATCCGCCGTTCTACAAATTGTGTGTACGCATATTCACTATGATCAACCATAGGTTATCACTCAAGTCATTCGGTATTGCAGATACACAAAATCTGTTGATCGCTGACCATAAAAGCTTTTTGCGATTAATTTAAGCCTTCCCGACCGCTAGCGCGCTAGACAAAGACCACTAGAATGATATTCAGACTCGTGGTATCAAACTCGCCATCTCATACCAAACAAACGCAATTGTATATTTGCAGTCAACATAATAGCTTTCTCCGTATCGTTCCATAATAACCTTCCATTATTTAGTTATTCATAATTTATTCAGCTCGCAGCCAAATCGGCTCTGATCCCTACACATCTCGCAGGAATGCGACAAAAAAAACCTGACCTGAACTCTGTTCCTGGAACCAACCCACGCGCTCCGCTCATTATTGTTTGCTAACTTACCCTGAGCTACTCAAAACATCAAACGTTATATGAACCGATTCTCGTATTCAAAACAGCGCGGCGATGGGCTAGCCCTCTGTCACGCAAAATGAAGTATCAAATGTACTGACTCTCGTGTACCATTACAATATCAAAAGCAATATCCAATGGAGACTTCATTACGAAAGAGTACAAACTAGTTGGAATCAGCTGAATAGTTTTTGAAAAACCGATACAATTTTCGGTTAGTTTTACAATACCGGTACCAACTATGGAATAATCAACAATATTATCATCACATTTCATAGTAAGTTTAGTAGGGTTTGACTGTACATATATCCATTTGTTATTTTGAAGCTTTTGCCATATGTTTATTTGTCCAAATAACAGTTTAGCATTACATTGAGGAGGCAAGGACATTGTCACCTCCGTGAGGAGTTTTAATTCACAATTCGGATTACTATAACTTGAAAATATTGAGACAAGTTTACAAATGGGGTAGTTATAATTAATTTTCTTACACTTATCTATACTGTCCAACATAGCATAGTGCAATCTGTCATCACTTAGAGCAATGTAATTATCGGAAGGCTGAATGAGCGCGAAAGTTCTGACATGTAAGTCATCATGCGGGGTAGGCAGAGGTATATTTTTGTAAACTGTGAACCTATCGGAAGTTATTAGTGGAATCTGCAAAACAAAAACTATCCTTTTGTTATAATAGTAACAGTTAAGTTCCGACACGTCAATTAGTGAATGAATTTTGTTTATATTTAGTTCAACAGGAAAGTCTAGTCTTTTGTTTATGTGGTTGCTGTGCTTTGATAGCTCAGCAAACAGTTTTGAGAGACTTATCACACTAGGGTGTAGTATATTAACCTTAGAAAATAGGATAGCATTTAACGTGGTATCAATCAAATTAGAAAGGGAAAGTAGAGAACTTTCGATTATATTAAGTAAGCTATTTATCCTAGACATAGAATATAACACATTATCTGTTTTCGTGATTTGAGATAAGATTTCATTCATATTATTAATTTGGGCATTCAGTTTAATTTCATTCTGATTGAGTTTATAAATCGTAGAGTTAAAATTATTAATTGTCGATTTAACAATATGAATGTTGTCTTTCATCAAATAAAACAGTTCGTTCTCGCTTTTTTTGCAAGATTCGATAGCGGCATCATATTTCCGGACGTCGTCCGCGTCTAATGTGCCGAAGAAAAACTTTAGAATCTCTCCGCCGAATTCTAAAGATCGTTTGACCTTCGTTGGGGTTTGAGTAGAGATAATATGAGATAGTGATTGCAATTTGATAAAATTAGACTCAACTAAGACTTCAATTGGGCTGGAGACATCCTTACATTGGATGAGGTCGGATGATTGTATTTTATTACAAAGATCTTGAGTCTTTTGTAATAAGTGTTCTACATTTTGAAGATAGGGCTCTAGGGTTATAAGATCAATGTGCGTGATTACCTTCCAGTAATCGTTATGAAAGTGAACCGTTGTAATAGGTTCAAAATAAATTCCGGGACTATGTACTATCGGAGTAACTTTAGACTCAGCGTAGCATCCATAGAGCAGGGCTCTGGAAATAAATAGAGTGGAATAGGTTAAGATTTAGCAGGCTTAATTTCGTTTGTGTGGTGTTTTATATGTTTACGGCCGACTTGAAGAGTTACATTGTGCTTGTTATGCACTTTTATAATTTTAAAAGGGCCTTTCCATATTGGTGAAAGCGCTTTTCTAAGCCTATGGTGTTGCTTTAAATAAACCATATCACCTGTTTTATATGTGACGTCACGAGAGTTTGCGTCATAATATTGCTTTGACCTTTCTTTACTGGCTCTAATCTTTTCCTTAGCCTTTTCGCGGCTAAAACGCATTCTGTATTGCAATGCGCGAATGGACTCGTTATAGGTAGTATTACTGGAGGTCTCATATAAGGAATTTGGAATAATAGGCTTGTAACCATAAAGAAGTTCGTATGGGGTAAACTCAGTGGTACAATGAGGGGTAGTATTGTATGCCAATATGGCAGTAAACAGATAACAGTGCCAGTCGTTTTGGTTTTCGTTGACGAAGGATTTCAGGTATTCCTTCAGTGTGGCATGTGAACGTTCTAGTGCTCAGTTGGTCTGTGGGCGGTAAGGAGTAGTAAATAGAGACTTGATTTTCAGGATTTCGGTAAGCTGTTTGAACAATTCTGAGGTAAAACAAGTACCTAAATCAGTGATTATTGTTTTGGGAAATCTAAAAAGAGACATAAAATGTACGAGATTTCTAGCTATCTCGTCACTTGTCGCAGTGACCATGGGGTATGCGCTTGAAAATTTAGTTAAATCATCCTGTAATGTTAAGATGAATCTAAAATTTTGGAAATCCGCGTCGGGTAGGGGACCAACTATATCGAGAGCCAATCATTCAAATGGTCTCGTAGAGGTTGACGTAATCTCCATTGGGGCTTTATTTGATTTTCGTAAAGGTTTATTGACCTGACAAAGTTTACACTTCTTAACATAATCCTCAATATCAGAACGCATGCCTTTCCAGTAATAGGCAGCTTTTATTCTATTGTACATCCGCCTTGACCCTGGGTGACCAGCGATAGTAGAGTCGTGGTTTTCCTTCAATATTTTTGGGATCTCGACAGGAGTCGGGTAGATCAGTTGATTTTTGTAGATATGAATTTTGATGTTAGTGTTATTAAAGACTTGGGAAATCATATTATAGATTTTCGTATATGAATTTTTGTAAAATGGGTCTGTAAAGTCGGATGTTGCGAGATCAGTGCTTTCAGGGTGATCTTTCAGAATAAGATCTCTAAGTTTTATCAACAAGTTGTAAATGTTCTTGTACTTCGTCCCTTCATAGTGATGAACCTTAGTGTATGGAAAGTAATATATTTTATTGTTACTATTTAAGCTCTGAACAGTAAAAGGTTCTCGCTCAGAATTAAACAAGTCAGCGGAATTGTCGAAATGCGACAATATCTATTCGCAGTGAGGCAAAGAGTAGTCGAGATCTAATGAGACGGGACATGTTATTGATTTTAATTTAGTCAGCTGTAGAGCCTCCGTGTGCTCCTCAATAACAGTGTTGGAATCTGGAAGTTTATTTGTAAACTGTTCCTTGAAATACTTTTCGTAAGTTGAATTTAACAGGGAATCAGCATGAATTGCGTTGAGGGGACAGCGTGATAACGCGTCAGCATTAGAGTTGAGACGACCTTGTTTGTACACTATTTCGTAGTCGTACTCTTCAGGCTTAAGGCGCCCACGAATGAGTCTACTACCGGGATCCTTTACGTTGAACAGCCATACCAAGGGACGATGGTCTGTGACAATTTTGAATTTCCGACCAAATATATAGGGACGGAAAGTTTTGACTGCGAATATGATCGCGAGAAGTTCCTTCTCGGTAGTTGAATAATTGCCTTCTGGCTTATTTAATGTACGCGAGGCGTAGGCAATAGCCTGGTCTTTACCTATGTCGCCTTGGGAGAGAACTGCACCGACAGCATAGTTACTAGCATCCGAAGTTATCACAAACGGAGCTGAAAAATCAGGTTATTGAAGCAGTGGGGCTGTGGTGAGTTTCTCCTTGAGAATTTGGAAAGCATTTTGTTGTTCTGGAGTCCAATCAAATGGGACATCCTTTTTAAGCAGTGAAGTCAGTGGTTTTGTTAACTTAGAAAAATTCTCAATAAATCGTCTGTAATATCCGACTAGGCCTAGGAAGGACTTGATTTGTTTTACGCTAGTCAAAGTGGGATAATTGGTCACGGATTTAACTTTTTCAGGATTCGGAGACACGCCTTTGTCCGTTATGATGTGTCCTAAATATGCGACTTCGCGGTGTAAGAATTCACACTTGTCTGGCTGCAGTTTCAAGTTGAATTCACGCAGTCGGTCGAAGACTATATAATCTATGTAACAACAATTTCGACTGCAGAGATCTCACTTGTAAATTGTGCTATTTGGTGCCTCGATCATTTCATATGCGTGCTGTGCGTGACCGAAAACTATTCGCGACCACGCAGTGTAAAACAAATGCAGGACTACGCGTACCTCTGCGAAAACTGGTAGATACTTTCAACACACACTTCGAGACTGTAGACATATTTAGTACACCAATACACAAATTCAAACAGCAGGTTTCGGAGATAACATCTGAATATCAGGACCTTAAGTTTTGTCAGGATCGGGATCAGCTGTAGTTTCAGTTTTCGAATTACTGAATTGTAAAAAAAAAAATAATTACAATATATTTTTGCAGCGCGTTGGACTAAATTTTTTAATTTTTATCTATGTTTTAGATTCCTGTTTTTTTCTTTTTCTTTTGTAAACACATATTTTTTACAAACTTGAGATACATATATATATATCTATATAAAATGTAAAAACACTTACATTTTCCTAAATCATGATTATTTTGTTAACAGCAGCCCCAACTAAAATGTACCTGTGGATGATGCTGTGGGCTTCACAATAAAACATTTTTGTTTTTGTAATAGTTAGTTACATCTATGTATTGTGTAGTTGTTTTTCATCCCAAATAAATAAAATAAAATAAAATAAAATAAAGACTAGCTTTAGCTTGGTCATGTGGGAGTCAAGGTCATGAGAGTATATGATACAGTCGTCTAAATAAACATAGCAGTGGAGACCTTGAAGCCCTGAAAGCGCCGTATTCATAAGGCGTTGGAAAGTAGCGGGGGCATTTTTCAACCCGAAAGGCATTCTGACAAACTCGTAGTGGCCAGAGCTACTAGAGTTGGTAGACACGGTAAATCCAGTTTTTGGGGCGTCGACTGAGCCCATTTTAATTTGGTGAAATCCACTCGCGAGATCCAAAGTACTGAAGTACTTGGAATGTCCTAATTGGTCAAGAATGTCGGTGATTAGAGGCAGTGGATAGCTTTCTGAAACAGTGACGTCGTTTAAGCGACGGTAATCGATGACGATTCTCCACTTTTTTTTGCCTGAAGCGTCCATTTTCTTTGGGACAACCCACACAGGGGCACTCCATGGTGAAACATAGGGACGGATTATATTTTGGTCGAGCATTTTCTGGACTTGAGTGTCGACTTCCTCTTTATGACACTCAGGGAAGCGATATGATTTGACGTGAATAGGCGGTGCATTACCGGAATTAATATAATGCTCGATAGCATGAGTGAAAGACAAAGGGTCACCTTCGAGATTGAAAATGTCAGGGTACTGGGAACAGCATTCGAATAGTGACCTTTTCTCTTCATCATTGAGATGAGAACAGCGGATTTGACTTAGCACTCTATTTAATCGATCCGATTCAGAAGTATTTATCAAATTTATTTTGTGACAAGACTCAGTAAGGAACTTTTGTTCGAATGGTGTTAATTTTACATAATAGTCTTTGACTTCTATACTTGAGTCAGTGGTGTTTAAAACAGAGACATTAACTTTTGCATTAGATTTAGTTGAGACGATGCAATCAGCAACATAAACACCATTGCATAAGACATGATCTAGAATAAGGGCTTCATTATTTTGATAAAGCTCGGGCGAGTAATTTGATACTGCGCATTCGATAACGGCCTCAGAGCGGGCCGGGATAATGTAGGTTGGCTGATTATAAACAATAGGTAGGGATTGGCCTTTAATTAGCAAAGTTTTTAAGTGGTAGTCAATTTTTACTTTAAAATGACTAAAGAAATCACTGCCGATGATTCCGTCGTAGTATTCCAAACTGACGTCATCACTTGTAACATGAAATTTGTAATTCAATGATTCTTGGGGTATGTTAATTACCATCTGAAAGGTTCCTAATGTTTTAATTAAGGATTCAGTGTTACTTATGCCTTTGAGTCTTACAATTTCGTGTGAAAGGTGTGGAGTTTCTCTGAGACTTGAGTTTTTGACGATACTGATGCTCGCGCCTGTACCTACGAGGAAATACAGTGGTTCCGTAGAATGGCTAGTTTGTAAATAAATGTGTGGTAGAGACACCTTTTTGGTATAGGTCTCAAAGATTGGAATAGAGTCGGTAGTATGATTTAATTCAGTGCAGTTAGTAGAAGGGTTCAGTGACCTTTGTTTATTTTGCCGGGATATAGAAGTGGTAGAATACGACTTGTTACGAGATGTATTTTTTGACTTAGTAAAATTAGTAGTACTCGAATTTTCTCGAGGTGAGTTTTGATTTAAAATAACATGACTCGACGTGTTTTCGCATTGTGGCACGTGAGGTGTGGATTTAGGAAAACTCTTGTCTTTAGACAGAGGTGGACTCAGTGATTTTTCTTTAGAACTCAGAGAATTTAGGGGACCCAGTGTAGGCTGAGATGAACTCGGATTTTTCCGAGATGTGTGACTCGACGTGCTCTCGCATTGTGGCACATGAGGTGTGGACTTAGCAAAACTCTTGCCTTTAGGCAGAGATGAACTCAGTGAACTCAGTGAACTCAGTGGATGCTGAGATGAACTCGAATTTTTACAAGGTGTGTGACTCGGGAACGTTGCCCGAGGTGAATTTAAGTTTTGGGACTTAGTAGGGATTGAGTCAAAATCAGAGGGCTTATTTGTACCGTTTTTAAAACACGATTTTGGCAGGCACTGATCCGAAATCATTCGCTGTTTAAATCAAGGTCTTGGTCCTCACGCGTTACATGCACGTTTGCTTGAGTTGAGTTAGAGTTTGGTATTTGACCTTGGCTATTATTTTGCCGATTTTTGTATTTGAGTTTACGGCACTCCTGAAGGGTATGACCAAGGTTCTTACAGTATTTACACTGCTTGACATTTGCATTAGTTGAACCTTGAGATGTACCTTGGGTTTGGGCAGAATTTACGTTATATGACCTTTGTGTGTTATGTGAGTGAAGCTTTTTATTTTTATAACACTCAGAGGATGTGTGCCCTAATTTATTGCATGCAGAGCACTGTTTTTGAGAGCGATGTGAGGATGTTGACTGTTGTTTTAAGTTGTACAGTTTTTCCTCTTCAATAGCGTGCTGTACTGCTTCATTTAAACTTGAGGGGTTTCTGCATCGCACAATATTAGAAATTGAGCCACTTAGGCCTAACATGAAGGTATTGGGCGCGAGATCTTCCATGGCTGCTATACGGCCAAGAAGTTCTTTGGAATCTTTGCAATTGTAGTGAATGTCGGTATGTATTCTAGTTAGTATACACTCAATACGCAATGAATATTTGGTGACATCTTCTGAAAAGAGTTGTCTGCAATTTTGCAAGTCAACCAAAAGATGTGTTGCGTGTTTTTTTCCCCAAAAGTTGATTTGAGAAAGGCTTTTATATCCTCCCATTTTGTGAAGCTTTTTAAGCTACAGGCTACTTGTGCCTTACCCTCTAGTTGAGAGAGTATATATTTGCAGAGCACGTTTTGTTGCTCGGGGGTAGCTAGGGATATGGCATTGTCACAGTTTGTTAAGAAAGCAGGGAGTGACTCCTTGTCACCATTATAGCTTTTGATGAATTTAGTGAGAACACCAAGAGTGACAGACATTTTGGTTTTAGAGGGTTTTTCAGGTGTTGAGTTAGAAGATTCAGCGGTTTCGGCTGCTGAAGATTCGCTATCTTCTGATATTAGACTGACGTCTTCGGTTTCAGATTTAAGTTTCGACATTAATCGAACTGTGATATGTTAGACAAGTGTAGTATACAATTAAAAATCACACACAAGTAAAAATTATAAAATGTAAAATAGCATAAAAATATAGTAAAACCTTGTAGAAATATCACTGAAACACTTAATTTTATCTTTGAATTTTAACTCACAAGAACACGGTGATGAAGATCTCGAGTTTCATTCTCACGGTAGTGTCACGCGCAGGTAGTATGTGTGCAGGCAGGTGGCGCGCAGGAAAGTAGGCGCTAATGCAAGGCGCCCGAGGGTATCCAATGAATTGCAGGCTTTGCAACGCTCCTGTTACTATCGCCAGCAGATAACGTGAAGGCGGCAGTTGACGGTGTGGAATTTTCCACAAAACAGAGTTTGTATGAAGACTGCCGTGGGAAAATGTTTCCTTGGATGATGGTGGTTGAGTTAGATCTGTGTCATCATCTACAGATGAGTAATGGTGCAGGCTCGAGCTGATGCTGAGGCTGACCGTCGACCAGGTTGGTGAAGCAGTTCGTGTGTGAAGATCGCGGGCTCACGCTACGGAGCGGAGACTAACCGTCGGATCACTAGGTGCTAGGATGCGGCTGATGCAGGCTCGACCTGGGGTCGAGTCTTACTGTCGATCAATTTGACGAAACGTGACCACGGATTCGGATGACAGAGTCTCAGTAAATAAGACCTTCTTGTCATCCCACTTCTGACACCAGTTGTTAGGCGGCCTGGGTCGTTTGTCTTTTAAAAAAAAACCACAAAGTCACTAACACTAATATTTATTGATCTCAGAGAGAATTACACAACTTTATAACTTCCCAATTTTGAGGTAGCAGAATGCTTTACCGCTTTCCGCGAGTGACTGAATCTAACTGACTAAAATACAAAAGAGTAAGAAACGACGAAGTCTAAAAATGATGATCAACAGTAATTAACACGGAAAAATACAGCTATGTGGAGATTATGCTCTATTAAGCTTTATCTACATATTAATAAGGGTTGTAACAGTACGCAAAATAAATAATCTTTATACAAGTACTATCTGTGAAGTCTTTACAGACTATGTGTGCCGAAAATGTCAATTTAGGTCCTTTATGCAAGTGTCTTTATTTATGGGTACATTATTAAGTTTGTAGACAGTTGATATAGGATTAGTTTTCCTTGTGAAGCTTATATGTACGCATTTGGATGTGTTAACACCTATTCTATTTTTGTCATAGTAGTCTACTAATCGGTTTAAATCCTCTTGAAGATTTTGCGAATCAAGAACGATTTTAATATTAGTGTAGATCTTTTTGTCATCAGCATAAAGTAGAAATTTGGCATTTTTGAAGCATTCGTTGATGTCGAAAAGGTAAGTTGCATAAAGTAAGGGCCCTAGTAAGGATCCTTGTGGGACTCCAGAGGGTATATTAATGTAGTTAGATCGGTGTCCAGCTATGACCACAGCCTGTCGACGATTAGATACGTATGATTTTACCCATCGTAGGAGATCCCCACGTATGCCTAGTGTCTGCAGCTTTTGAAGCAGGATAATGTGGTCCACTCTGTCAAAGGCTTTTTCAAAGTCAGTGTAGATCACGTCCACCTGTCCATGAGAGCTCATACCTTGAAGTACGTCACTAAAAAAAACGGCCAAGCTAGATGTGGTTGAACGACCCCTAATAAAGCCATGTTGCTCCTCTGGGATGCCGTGCATTAGAATGGGGTAGATTTAGTTAAGAATCAATTTTTCATAACATCATTCGTTTTGAATTTCCGAAGTCCGGTTCTGAACGAAGGTGTGATGCGTAAAGTTCGTCCAAAACACGATAGAATCGTACTAACAATTAAGTGAACTACGGACCTTATCTAAGAGTCTGGCACCTAGTAACGCGCCGCACAGTTCAATTCGCGGTATGCTCATGGCCTTCAACGGGGTAACTTTCGTTTTAGATACAAGCAACCTGACTGATACCGTTTGATCGTAATTAATTGTGCGAATATAAATATATGATCTATAGACAGTCTGCGATCCATCACAAAAAACATGAGAATGAATAAACACAGGTTTGCTACCTGAAGCATGGCGCGGGATATGAATAGTATCTAGTCTTTATAGCGAAACAACAAACCGGTTTCAACCGGCGACACTGGAAGGTACTGTATCGTCTCAATATATTTTAAGCAACCATAATTGTTGCAATAGTACTTTTGCGACTAGTATCATATCAAAGGGCTCAATAAGCCGAGAGGATCAAATATTTGCGAAATATTTGACAGAATAGACCTTTTCGTGACAGGTTTATTGTCATTTGTAAATTGCGTTTGGAAATAAAACTCATCGCTAACAATGTTTCAGCCTAAGCCCAGCGTTTTCGAACTAATATTTTCGTTAGATTCTATTTCTTTTGATTTGTTGGGCAAATCATCATCATCGTCATGTGAGTAATTGTACATCCACTTTTGAAGTGGTATGCAATCTGCTTATAACGCTTCCGTAACATCCACACACAACTTTAAAAGGCTGGCTTTGTCATCACCGCCGGTCAAAAGGTCATCAACATAAAAGTCGTCTTTTATAACTCTTCGGACGGCTGCATTCGATGACTCGATACCTAACTGCTTTTAACACCTAACTGCGAGAAATAGGGCGGAAGCAGTGCCATAGCTAACTGTGTTTAGCTGATAAGTGCGTACGGGTTTCGATGGATCATCGCGCCATAAAATCATTTGAAGATTGCGTAAGTCTTTATCTACCAGACATTTGCGATACATTTTTGTGACGTCTGCACACACAACAAATGTATGCTATCTAAAGCGAAGCAGAATAGAAATAAGGTCACCTTGGATGGGTGATACTTGCTGTATGTCATTAAATGACTTTCCCGATGTAGTGGTTGCGCTGGCATCGAAAACCACACGCAACCTAGTAGTTGTGCTGTGTTCCCGGTACGAACCGTGATGCGGCAAAAAATAGCACGAGCTCCCGTAAGAGCTTACCGGACTCATATGACCCAACTCTTCGTATTCTTCATAAAGTTTGCGTACATTTTTTTATACTCAGGCGAGCGTTCTAAGCGTTTTTCTAACGAGATGAAACTCCGCTCAGCCTGAGTATGTGATTTGCCTTGGACTGGTGACTCTTTTAGAGGAATCTGAACTGAAAACCTTCCCTCGCTATTGCACGTAGTAGTGCAAGTGAAAAGATCCTCACAGGCGCGTTCTTCCTCAGATAGTGCATTTATTTATTTATTTATTTGTTGATGTTTTACAGCATAAGTAATTAATTTGATAAAAATAACACTGATATAAATTGGTAATGCCAATTATGAAACATATCCTTTATAAATTATGATGAGGATTTTTAGATCATTAAACATATGTATAAAAGGTAATTTTACATTATATATAATAAGGTATGTGTTTGAGCGTGCGTGCGTTTGTATATGTGTGTGTGTGTGTGTGTGTGTGTGTGTGTGAGAGAAAGAGAGAGGGTATATAATATGTATGTGGATATGAGGTGTTTCTATGTCATATGAGAGAGTTCAATTTCCTTGAATAAATGTTATTGATTGTTATTTATTATTGATGATCAGTTATCTAATTTGATTGACCTTATCTTCGCACAAACCTTTGATATAAATTGAGTTCGGTTCAGGTAAAAGACATCGGCCCCCGCAAAGTGTTTCTCGTAAATATCAATGCTCCTATTTAGCGGGAATTGGAGGTTGGTGCGCGCGCGCTCGTACCCAAGCAGCGCCGGTGTGTGGCGACGCGACCGCGCCGGGGCGATGCGCAGCAGCACTGACCTCACCAGCCACTCATTGTCCAGTCTGTTGTTGATGACGTCATGAAGAAGTTTCTGATCTGCCAGCATCCTCCTGCTCTCCAGGGAAGCCATAGAATGTCAAGTAAGGCCCTCATAATAGTCCACCGAAGACCCGTCATATCTAATCTGCAGTTGCCTCATGAACGCTTTTTGAACCGACTCAATTCTGATTTTATGCGACTGGTAGGATGGTGACCATACCGGCGACGCATATTCCAGCACACTGCGAACGTAGGCGAAATAAAGTAATTTAAAAGCAAGTGGTGAACGCAGGGGCCTCGTCACACGATTTACGAATCCAAGCATTTTAAAAGCTTTCGCTATAATATGTTCGTAATGAGGTATGAATAAAAGTTTAAAGTCCATTATAACCCCAAGATCCCTAACCTTGGAGACACGTTCAATGGGGTGGTCATTTAGAATATATTGGTATGTTAGATTAGATGTTTTTCTAGTAAACGTGATTAGTTGACAATTTTTGGGACTTAGATCTAAGCTTTTGAGACTACAGTATTCGCAAAGACAGTCCAGATCTTCCTGCAATCTGTGGCAATCTGAGGAACTTGATACGGGCATAAATATCTTGGTGTCGTCGGCTTACATAAGGCAACTGGCGGATCTAAAACACGATGCTATATCATACAGACAGACATTGAATAGAAGTGGCCCCAGATGGGATCCTTGAGGAACGCCTGAGGGGATTGGAGCAAATCGCGAGCAATGGCAGCCAATTCGGACAGTTTGACTACGGTTACGGAGGTAAGACTCAAACCATCTGAGCAGATCTCCATGTACACCGACTTGTTCCAGCTTAAAAATGATGATGTCATGCCTCAGCCGATTGAAACACTTAGAGTAATCGGTGTATATAGTATCGACCTGGTAGCCCTTATCCATAAAACCGGACACTGATCCTACGAATTCTGCCAAATTGGATGTAGTAGATCTTTTACGCATAAAGCCATGCTGGGCTGGAGGAATACTACGCGCTAAAATGGGATACACCTGATCATGGACTATAAGTTCCAGCAGTTTACTAAAAACTGGCAGTATTGAAATCGGGCGATATTGTTCTGCTTTGGTTTTTGGACCACCTTTGTGTATGGGTACAATATAAGCCATATTCCAACGTGTGGGGAAACACCTCTCGTATACTGACCTCCGGAACAGCATGCACAAAGGGACGGCGAGTTGATCGGCACAATTTCTAATGAAAATCGGTAGGATCCGGTCGTGCCCTGCGCCCTTATTAGTGTCAATGTTTTTGAGGTACTTAAGGACAAGATTGCTCGTTAATTCAATGGCACCTACACAGCTCAGATCATTTGTGCCGCCAGAAGGTGGTGAAGAGTGGTGGTTGGAGTCCACATACACAGACAAAAAATATTCTAGAAAGATCTCACAAGCCTCTGAGCACTGTTAGCCGTTTTGGCGCCATACGAGATTGCGCCGGGAAACCATGATCATGGCGCATGTCCTTAGCGAAGCGCCAAAACAGTTTGGGGTTGCGGACTAAAGCCTCATTGGTTTTTAGTACAAATTTATTCCAACATTGTCGCTGAAGCTTCTTGTGCCGCTTCCTCAGCAACGAAAAAGAATCGTAGTCGAGAGGGTTACCAAATCTTTTCCATTTATTGTGAAATTTGTCTTTTTCTGCAACTATATTAATAAGCGATTTGGAATACCAGACCGGATAGCCCTCGGGATTTCCATAAGTATATGGAACATGTTTATCTATAAGCGAATTCAAAATTTTGTAAAAAGTATACATGGCTTCAGTAAGTGTACATTTGTTTAAAATAGTAGACCAATCTTTAGTGGCAAGTTCGTTGCGGATCGCTGTGAAATCAGCCTTTTTAAATCTATACATTTTAATGGCGTGAGAGCGTTACAATGGTATGCCAACGTTTGGGAGCTCGATGTCGAGGGCGGGATGATGAGGCATATCTTCGCGAGTGAAAAGGTCACTCGCACGCACTACAGAAGCATCAGTATTACTAAAAATTAAGTCCAAGAGCCTGTTATTTCCATTCAGCACATTACTATATTGGGTCAGGTCGGACAGACAAATATCGTCAATAAACCGCTGCTGACTTTCTCTAATTGTACCATACGGAGTGAGACCATAACCAGCTTTACGCGGTCTCCATGATATGTCTGGTAAGTTAAAATCACCCAGTAGTAAGTAGTCATTATCCGGACAGCAGTGGCGAATTTATGCGGAAAGGTTGACCAAAAGTGCGTCATGTTTAGCGCCAGAACCTGGTAAATAGATACAAATTATTTGTAGATCTTTATTAGCACGAACCGACGACTTGGCCACCACAACATGAACAATTTCCAGTTGAGAATACTCATGCGCATGTGTGGGTGACGGTAGTACACGGGCGGCGGATAACTCACGCCGCGTGAGTAGCATTACCCCGCTGCCCGTGTAACTCGCCGGACGCGCCCCGACACCACCTCCCCGCTGACGCAACACCTCGCTCGTCGGGCGGTCAGCACGGTGGACGTCATAACGAGGCTCGTTCACCTCAGAGTCTAAGACTCCATCTATCAGATTAGTTTCGCAGATGCCGACCACATGATAATCGTTTCTGAGTAAACCCTGAATGAAAGCCGACGTCTTACCCCTGATACCGCGAGAATTCTGAAAATATATCCTTAGGCCTTTTCAACATGAGATACAATCAGAGCTATATTCTGCTTGCCTATTAGGCAACAATGTAAGCGCAAGATATGTGATATAATGAGATAGTACGAAAATTGGTCCAATTTGATGAACGTAAGCATAGGAACTCGGGTGTGTTGGTAAAGTGCATGTGAGTATGTTGTGAATAGCATATAATATGTAGGTAGGTGTGTTGTTAAATGTGATTTAGGTTCATAGGTACCGGTTGATGGGATGATAGATTTGTAGATACAGACTGATTGAGGACTCATGTAATAGTAAGCGTCGATCCGATGCCGCTGGGTTTGTGCGCTGAGTTGATGCTTTGCTTGAGGGTTTTATGTGTGACAGTTGGGAGAGGTTTTCGATGCGTATGGCCGGGTAGTTGACGTCTTGACGTAAAAATATCTTCGCATTGCGAGTCTATGAGTAACGAAACCCCGCTTCTTTGCCTTTCACTTTAGCCTGTTTCAGCAAGTTCTTGTTCTCGGCGGTCAGGTGTTCATTCACGTTTATCTTCTGACTCTCTCCAATAAACCCGATGTCCAGGGTGGTGATGCCGTGCTGCTTACGGACTGCACTGATAATCTCATCCTTTTTGAGAGACGAATGTAGTTTGGCAATTATTGGCCTAGGGTGGCCGTTGTTATTGCGCGTGGCTATTCGAATAGCTGAGCCTATATCTTCCGTCCTCAGCTCCAAGCCAACGGCCTTTGCGATCGACACGACGATGCTTGAAGTAACCTCGGACTTGCGCTCTGATACACCGAAAATCTCCAAATTGTTGAGACGGCCCTTTGTTCCAATCGATTTATTGTCGAATTTAGGTCGGTCGTCGAGCAGGTAATTTCGGTGACGTCGCTCTTTACCTTTTCCACTTCGTTCAGCAAGCCCTCGAGTTTACAAATTCGGACCTCAAGTTTATCAACACGGTCGGATGTGAATTCAGCTGATTCGACCAAGCCTTGGACTTTATTGGCCAGTATATCCACGTTGTCCGTTAGATTCGAGATAAGCTTCATAGACTTATCTACTTTACTTTTTATTATTGTGCGATGACTCTTGAGTTGGTCCAATAGATCATCTTTGAATTCGTCCCATTATTCAGCCTGTTTCTGTGTAGAGTCGGTTAACGCCTTTTCGACGAGTAAGTGCATCTGGTCCAGTAATAAATCATTTGAAGGTGAGGCAGTGGAGGTGGTGTTTATGATAGTGGGAAAGGCAATAGCAGCCCTCGCCACGGCCACAGGTTGAGCGCGGCTGCCAATGTCAGCTGATGTGCCTTTGTCTTGACATTGGGCTAGTCCGGCCCGGTGCTCATTGCCACCGCCGCCGCCGCCAGCAAGCCACTCGCAATCGCGTTGGGTCCCGTCTCACTGCAACACTTTCCGACCCAGCTATTCTTCTTTGCAGCCCTCATCTTCCTAAATACGTTCTCGTTGATAGCTGCACAGTTGAAGTGAAACAGCAACTTTCACGACGAACAACTGATGCCTTCATTGTCGTAGATAGGCGATTGACACTTTGAGCACTGCATTTCAGCTACCGATAATACTGGTCAATTTAATTTATAAGAATTTAATTCCGAGTGTGCCTCGTACCTGGTGATGTGATGTGATGAGTGGAAGTGATCCTGTGTCCGAGGTGCCTTGGTGTAGTGACCGTTAGTGACTTGCACGAGGTGTATCAGGAAAGCCCGAAGATGTAACTCAGGTATTTTGGTGTCACTGTTTTATCCTTGGTTAATGGATATAATATTTAATAATGCAGTGTTATTTGACTGTCTTAATTTAATTATTTGATTAATTCAATGCAAGAGAACATAATGACACGTGTTGCTTTTGCAAATTTATTTATTTATTTATTTGTTGCATTAGCATGTTTAGCCTTAGGAAGTTCCTCAACTTCCCAAAACATACGTAGTTGCGTATCTAACGTATTACTAAAGTTACACTACATGCGCGTTGAGCTCCATGTCTGGTTTAGAATAGGGCCAGAAATAATCCACCCTAGCTTGGTATTTTGTAAGTATGGACCACTAGGAAGTCGTAATTTACCGTCGCCTAAGAGGTCCAAAAACCTATCTGCACCTATCAGTAAATCAATATTTTTTGACTCAATAAATTGCGGATCTGCCAACTTTATAATATTTGGTATACAGATCTGCGCATAACAAAAGGCTGGCATAAATGACCTTATTTCTGATAATACAAAACATTTAATGCGCATAGTACCTATAAGTATTATCGACACGAGATTTTATTTCAATATTACACGTTTCGGAACATTGTAACACCGAATTACCTACGCCTTGGATTTTGTGAGTGAACTGTATCAATTTTGCGTTATTTAATTTAGAAAATGACTTTGAAATGAAGCAACGCTGACTTCCACTGTCGAGCAGCACGCGCGCCTGGTGATAGGTACCTGGGGGGTCGGTTACCTCGACAACAGCTGTTAATAGTAAAACTGTATTAGGCGTATCTATAGATTTAGTGCATCGAGTTTGCATATGTGCCTTGTTCACCTGAATGGGAAGCGCGTCCAAGTTAGACAACGAGGTGCGGTCAGAGTGCGCTGCGCCTTCACACGCGACGGACCTCATAGCGGAACTATTCGAATGCAATGACACGAAGTTACTAGTGATATTGCTATGAATTGTTGAGTTTTTTTTTTGATCTCATTTTCTACACGACCCAAATTTACAGTCAACATGTGTATGTCCTTCCCCTAGAAGTGTTTGAGGAGTATATCCATCTTGGACATTGTTTGTCTTTTGGTCGACAGAGCCAGGTAAAGGAGATCGCTAGACGAGTCCAGCTAGGATGGGCTGCTTTCGCAAAACTAAGGGATGTTCTGACCTCTAACATCCCTCAATGCCTGAAGACAAAGGTATTTAACCAATGTGTACTGCCCACTCTCACATTACGGTGCCGAAACATGGACGCTCACGAAGGAGATTGAGCACAAAGTCACGGTAGCACAAAGAGCCATGGAGCGTGCCATGCTAGGCATTAGGCTGTCAGACCGTATCCGTAATACCGAAATCAGACGCCGAACCAAGGTGGCTGATGTAGGAAAGCGGATAGCACGGCTTAAGTGGAAGTGGGCAGGACACTTTGCAAGGCGAGAAGACGGAAGATGGACTAGATCGGTGACAGAGTTGTGGCCTAGAAGGCCAAAGATTGGTCGGCAGACCATTTGCCAGATGGTCCGACGATGTGGCGAGGGTGGCAGGAAAGCACTGGACGCGGGTTGTGAAGGACTGTTCTGAATGGCCTGTGGGTCCCCTGAGAGGCTGATGATGATGATGATGATGATGATGGCGTATGACCCACGCATAAACAGTTTTCGCAAAGTTTGTTGTCGTATCAACTTTAACTTTGATTCCAAATCACTATCAAGATATTTTTGACACGAATAGAGAGGATGGAATTGTTTACATTTCAAGCAGGATTTAGACTGACGGTCATGCGGCTTTTTGGTAGAAATATTGCAGTGTGATGTGTTTTGTGAATGTGAACTAGGTTTTATAAATTCAGATTGTAAAGTTTGCACTTTATTATGCGATAACTGCAATGTTTCTAGCATGTCGGCCCGGTTCCGCAAGAATGCAAGCAAATCATTTAACTTAACTGCACGTTTAGAGGTGTTAGCAATCGGAGATAACGTGGATTTATAGGTGTCCCACTCGCGTTCCGTTGTTTTATCCAATTTTGACACTATTATACAATTTATTAGTGTGTCCCATGAGTCAGTAGGCTCACTTAGCATTTTTTAAATAGTGTCTATCAGTTTCCGTAGATAAGCGGGCGATTTCCTAGTCATAGCAGTTATGGAGAACAAAGCCTTTACGTGGTTGTGTACCAAAAGTCTGTTATTGTTGAATCGGTTCAACAATAGCTCCCAAGCAATATAATAGTTATCAGCGGAGAACTTAATCGATTTTATCACTAAAAGGGTAATTTGTCAGCGGAGAACTCAATCGATTCTATCACTATCACCCTTTAACGACGATTTTAGGTAATGAAACTTTTGAATACTACTAATTTGATTAGAGTTGTGCTCTAATGAAAGAAAGGTAACCCTATACTCTAGCCAGCGCTCATAGGAACCATCAAAGGTGGGCATGGAGATAGTGAGTTACTTTACTGATTGCGGTTTCTCTTGATTGCAAGACTTGTTTGCACAGTCTTTGTCATCACTTTTAGGCAACATGGACTCCGCTTGGGCTAATAATTGATAGTAATCATTTTCAAATGACTCCCTTATGCTTAGCTGATCAGGTATGTCGGTGTCTTCAACATATTCTTCGATTGTTGACAGAACTATATTAAAATCAGCTAACAAACTAGTCGCGCCTTGAATGCGTAGCTTTAAATCAATGCGATTCCGAGGAGAAAAAATAAGATTATCGGTATTAATTGACTTAAGATAGTTATCAAATCTAGTTAACCTAACTTTTACGATTCCACGTTTTTTCACTAGCTCGCGAACCAAAGTAGGGTTAGAACTGAGCGCATATGGAGCTTTATTAGGATATTTCGACCTCTCTCGAGGTTGGTTGCAATCTACATTTAATTCAACAGAAACAGGAGATAATTCACGAGATTTTTCAGACATTTTCAATGGTCAGTGAGTCAATAGTACTTACGAATTGAACCCGCGATAGAAGAACACGTCAGCCGTAATATCAACGCCACAAGCCTTCGCCTTCACTATCTTAGCACGGTAGAAAGAAATTTAACATATGTATCACAAATGGAACAGGGAGGTGATAGGAGAAGAAATGATGGTTGGCCCCACCAGAATGCGTGCGAAATTTGATGAAATTCCAAAGACTATCAATTCCAATGCGCGCTTAGCCTCCAAGTCCAGTCTCCGATCCAGAAAATTATGCGTCCTGGTTCGGTCCAGAAATAATACGTTCTGGGACTGGGAATGTTACCGTGTGAATTTTCGATCTTGCGAATCGTCCAGTAATGGTGGCCGCGTCCAACGTATCCACAGGTCGATGGAAGTCGTATTTGGCGAAGAAGGACCAAAATGTAGCTTCTTTGCGCAGCAACTGTCTATTTTGAGTAGGTATCGAGACGGGGTGCCTGATTACTGGGTTACGAAAATTAAAAGATGTTTCTTGTTCAAAAGACAGTATAATCTTACGTTATATCAAATACAAAGCTCAAGGGAGGAGGGGTGAGGAACAATGTAATGTTAACCAATCAGTGCGAACTATCACGTCATGAGACTTGATTCTGATTGGTGCACTAGAAAACTGGTTTTTGACGACGGAGTGGAATCTGCTTGCGCGATCTCGAACAGTCAATAATAGCAATCTAAACAAAACAACATAGAGTCACGCCTTTTCTCATACGGTGTAGCAAAATTACGCTCACTTTATTCAGATATTCAACAGGTACTATATTGACCGCGATCTTTCGCCATTTATTGTCCGTTGTGTATATCAAATATGTATATTAATTAAATTTGTCAAACCCTTTGGGCCGTTGTCATGAGGATTTTATACATACAACCACAAATCTTCCCTATTTTGAAAAAATAACAATAAAATCGACAAAAAACATCTATGGAACCTGCTGACAAAATTTCACGAAAATTGTTTGAGAAATGCGACCTGTAGATAGAACAGCCAGACAGATATCCAGACAGACAGAAATCCAGACATACGAAGCATTTTTGCCCAAGCTGAAACGGAGACGCTTTTATCGCTCGTTCAATTAAGAGTTATAAAATCCTAATTTGATATTGTAAATTATTTAAAAGTTTTTTGTTGCCAAAGGGCATCTAAATAGGCAGCAACAAGTTAACGGTGGAAACGTTGAAGCATGCTTTTTATTTATTTGTAAACCACCACAAAATCCAGTGCCATTACAATTTAAAATATTAATTATGTCTAATCAGAATTATTCACTACTGAAACCCAGCTAACAACTAGAACATCTACTTTCTACAGATAACAGGTAAACATGTCACGCTAGCTATGTATAGCTATTTGAACCTATGAAATGATATCTTGTAATGATATCTTGTAGTGTATAAATATAAATCTGATGTGAAGTTTTACTCTGACCACATGGCTGTAACTCTGACACAGACATTATTATATGTGCTCTACCTCTCCAAATTAATCAGTCAATAGTCATTATAGTTAATTGTTTTTAGATATCACATTAAAAAGTTAGTTAGTAAACTTTCATTTCAATCAATCAATTTGATTTCGCGATTAAGCAAGTACTTATAAATGCCTAGAAGGTACTTGTCCATGTATGGTACCCAGTCTACACGAGTGACGTCACAGTTGAAGGTTTCCTTGTCCTCAGGAGACATTGAGCTGAGCAGTCCAATGACGTTACCGTCACGAAACACCCATTCGTTTATCTTAAAGAAGTAAACGACATCTTCTAAACTGTCGAGCTGCTTCAACATCTTGATGTATCTGAGAAAATAATATCAAAATTAAAAGACGGCAAAGATGAAGTAGGAAACCTCTAAAAATTACAAATTCGCAACGTTATTAGATAACCTTACACTAAAATACCGTATGCCATCGGAGCTAGAATCAGCAACGTCACAAAATCATAAATATCCGAATCCAACAATTTCCTTCATCCCATCTCAGTTAAAATTCGTACTCGGGAGCTCTGGTTTTTGAGACAGAACCTCGACCTTTCAGCCACAGAGATCTCTTTCCCATAAGTAGTTAAAGGAAGAGAAGAATGGAACAGGTTTTCTAATATATGTGTATTTTAAATACAAACTTTGGACGTGTCCCCACTAGTTTGCGCCACAAATCCATGGAGTATGCCGGCAGGAAACAGAACAGGAACTTTAGCAACGTTAGCAGCCATACAGAAGAAATTGCGAACACGTGAGGGTAAGGGAAGTCATCTGAAAATAAAACTTGGTTGCGGTCACGGTAGAACATGAACGTACCTTGCTTAAAACAAGGTAAAATATATTACCCCTAAGGCCTAACGGTGGGTTTCCTGCCAGGTGACAGACAAATGATGACGTCTAGATACCAAACAAAATTTGGTTAATTACTGTGATGGTACTGCTAAGAATGATGCTATGCGGTCGGCATAGAACCGTGCGGATTGGCACTGTGGTGGTTATGTGTTCTGAGCATGCTGATGATTATGATCACAGATCGAATAATCGGATGCACATCTACCTAATGTAGAGATTGTTGGCTATTATGGAATGCGCTTATGTATCGAAAAAATCCCGCATTTCCTGGATCGACAAATTCAGTGTTCTAATTAGAGAATCGGATGTATATTACCTATGTTGGCTAATATGGAATGCACCTGGGCATCGATTGTCAAAATCCTGCGATACCGGAATCGACAATTTTTGTGTTTACTGACTATAGAATCTGATGCATATTTACCTATCTTATATCGTTTAGTACCAATCTGGCATATAAATAACGTCAGGGTTAGATAACGTACTATATTAAGTGTAATTCATGTACCTATTGAAACAAAAAATTTTTTATTGTCTGTACCTTTATATTTTCTGTGCAAAAAGAACATGAACATGAATATAACCCGATTAGTTATGCATTCCAGGATTTTCTGGAAGCCGCTATTTATTTTTCAATGAATTACATTTAAGAAGTGGTTTAATACTCTTTAAGCCAAAGATTAACTTCAGGTAAATATGCATCCGAATATCCGATCTCTGATTATGACTGACAAGATCTCCAAAAAAGAGTGGATGCTTACTAAGTCCCCTTTTGACACCGGTTTCAGTCATAATTTTGGCTACATCATCATATGATATTGGGTTCTTAGGACCACTGCAGCAGTTGTACACTTTGAGTTCCTTTGATCTGAAAATATCATGAGGAATTACTAGAAAGATTTGGATTTGATTATCCGGATATGTCGGTATAAGAAAGTGGAGGCTTACATCCGGCAGAAGATACAACTACACAGAAGTCTGATTACAGATGTCAATAAGAAAACTTACTAAACTTTACTGAGTCTGTAAGCCTCCTATGTATTTAAATTGTATGTAAATTTTCCAGTCATGTGAATCCAATCCCAATATTTGGCTGAAAATCGATCCCCATTTCATTACTTACATACCCCACTTACATACTTGGTAGATATCAATAATTTCAATCACCTCTGACATCTGCTAGCTGCGACTATCGTCATATTGGTGACAATGTCAACAGGTATAACGTCACAGCAATATGAACCGATTCCTCTCGAGAATCGGTAGATTCCCTTAGACATGGCTAGAAGCTGACCAGTTGGTCCATTCCAGTTGGACAACCAACCTTCTAAGGGCTCTTTGTCAGCCGCTGTCACTGAAAATATTTACAATAACCACATAGCGTCACAGTTTATCCCATACAGATTGGCAGAGGCACAGTTGTGCTCACGTTTATTCATCATTGAAATAAATCTTACCAATAGAAGGTCGGACTATAGCTGTTGGCAAATGACCCCGATTTTCTAGAACAACGTGTTCAGCCAATGATTTTGTAAATGTGTATGTGTTTGGCCTCTTTTCTGCGAATCATAGAACCAAAATTGTAATAGCATCTAGTGGGTACACAATTACCTATATTCGCTTCTGTCTGCAGTGAAGGAAAATATTTAGCTATGCAAAAAAGGAGTAGATGTAATTTTGAAGCCACTCTTCACATAGATGTAGTAAGTTAGACAAAATCTTTGAAGGCAGGCAGTACTTAATCAAGATCGCTGTTTACAAATTAATGAACGGTGTCAGAAATTTTTCAAAGGACTTTTAGCACATTTCGGCGATATTAATTTAAATTACATAAAGTTTAACGTTCACTAAACTTGACTTACTTAACAGCTCTTTTACTACATCATTGTCGTCACCATGCTCTTTTAGAAATGAGTAGACTTCTTCGATTGTTGCTGGCGGCGGATAAACAATCTCATCCACGACTCTCTTGTCTGTGTTACTGAATGCAGTGGAAACGTGGACTACTGCCTGCAAGAGATCAATGTCGGAGTTAACGGGGAGCATGGACCGATCGTACCGGAGGGATAAGAAGGCATATGTACTATTAACTCTTATTCGATTCTGAGCGTAAATTGGAGACTTCAAAAATTTTAGTTTGTCACCGATATAAAAACAAACAAGAACAGATCCACTCAGGCATCAGCGATTTACATGGTATATCTTTCTTACAGTTAGTTTGTGGGGTCGTTTCAAAACGGTTTAATCATTTTAATTTTTGAGATATCAACAGTATACTACCTATCTCTTGGTCCTTTTTGTAGACTTGTGTAGGGAATTAGGGATATCATAATTATTATTATTAGAACTCACTTCGAGATTTTTGATCTGGTGGCAGAGGTCAAGTAACTCTTCAGTGCCTGACACGTTAATTGCCATAGCATTCTTCAAAGGCTCATTGAACTTCAACGTTGCGGCCACGTGGAATACTATTGAAACCTACAATAATTATTAAACACGTATAGTAAGCATATCTATCTATATATTAGATGATACCAAATACTAATGTTATTAATGTTTATCTATATATGTAGAGATAGTAGAATTGCTACCAGCTAGAATACGTACATACATACATATGCTCGCGTCTTTTTCCCAGAAGAGGGGTAGGTAGAGACTAAAGACCCCTACTTGTTACGATCCTGTTACAAATTTCTAGCCTTGCTTAACATTCATAAGTCTATTAATATAAGCTTCCCGGTAACTGGTACTTCTAATGTGCCTCTTCACTAATTAAACTCCAATTTGGTCTTTGCAGGTCCTTCTTGAACATCCTCGTCCAACGGTTCCATTCATACCCGCTTCTTTCATTCATCCTTTCAAAGTGACCAAACCATCTAAGCTGCCCTTTCATGACATGACAGTATATTCATAATTCATAATTCTTTATTGCACACAGATATTTTACAAGTTAAATTAAAAAATATGTATGTACAAAGGCGAGCTTATCTCTAAAAAAAGATTTCTTCGAGCAAACCAAGAAATTAATGGAAATATTATTATAAAAGGTAGGTAGGCAGTGCACAATAACTAGTAAAAATAAAATGCCAAGGAATAAATTAAATACTTATAAAATAAAGACAGTAACTACTAAATAAGTACCAAAATATACTAAATAAACTAAACATATAAATACATACAATAACTTTTACGAAAGAGAGAGGTAGTGCTCTTTAATACGTTTCTTAACAGAATAAAGAGTGGGACTGTCTCTTATAATGCAAGGAAGTGCGTTCCAAAGTCGGACCGCCCGCAACCTGAAAGAGTGTTTATACGCAGCATTGTTATGCCGCGGAGTGGCAAAAAGTGAGATAGAGTGTGAGATCTCCGGTGCCGATCTCCCGAAAAGAAATACCCAAAACGGTCTCAAAGGTAGTTGGGTTAGCTCGGATTTTTCAAGATATTGAACAGATTATAAAGAATGTGAGAGTCTCGGCGACGACGAATCGGTAGGAACCCCACTCGTATATTTCAATGCTACATACATACTCCTCAACGACCTTATCTCCACTGTGTTTATTCTGCTTTCATGCTTCTTCTGCCATCACTCAACATTCCATTGTGAATAGCTTAACGTGACTTTACTATTATACATTTAAACATGCTCCTTTCCATACATGTGGATCTTTTGATAAAAAAAATGTTTGTCAGAGAATGATTATTTTCCAAACATACTTCGAGAAGACTATGCCATTCTTGTTCAATCATCAAACATACCCAGCATTTGATCATTTGTATCTCGCTTAACACCTGCTCATGCTTTTAAATCTATTTTATACCTAGCATTATTTTTAAATGCCGTTATTTTAAATTACTTTAAGTTGTAGTTATTGTAAAAAGAATAACTTTAACTCCAATCTTTACGTGATCTCCGAGAATTTCGGACGAATACACTTGTCTGCTTCTATTGCGTGGTGTGCTAATCTCCCCGATTACATTAGTTTTCCACATGTCCCTACAGCTACAATACCAACTGACTCTGATAGTTCCTTTCACGGCTCGCCGACCTCTCGGCGTGCTTGGACGAAGCCGGTGAAGGAAACATCGCACTCGCTATTTTATATTCATGTTCTTAAACTTTTGTCCTCAACAGCGATCCACTCCCACCCTACTTGGTTCCTGTCCTGCAACCATGCACCAGTCGGAGCCTACCTGTTTCCTGCCCTGCACACTCCTTCATCCTGTCATTCAGCGTGGCCCTTCACTCCTTAAGACCTGCCAACGCGTTCTTCACTCCACCTTCTCTGAGGTCCTCCGGCCGTGCCGTGAAGAGGCAAAGAACGTTAAGAACCAAGCTAACGAGTCACAACTCATGCCCTAGCCGCAGTCTTTGTCAATAAATTTTTACAAAATGTAAACCTACTTTAATGTTAGGTAAGTCCTCGACCACCGTTTCAATAATCCTCTCGTTTGCATTGTACTTCATTAATACTTCACGAATATTTTCCTAATATTCTTCTCGATCCCTCTTTGTTTGTCACATATCAGGGCACACACGCCTGCTACCAATAGTCTTCTAAGCCATACCCTGAGTCTGATCCAGAGGAGTCTTGGGTCCAAACATTCATAGTCATTAAGACACTGTGCCACACGCTGGAAGAGGGAGTAGGCTTTCCTTTTGGTCTCATCACACAACACACATCTACTTATTTGTATCCATCATATCAAATACTTCATCAATCTTTTTATTCATCTCTCCGCGCACATTCCTAGTCGCAAAGAGGACGTCGAAAACCCGATTTTTACCCTTCTGCGAGGTTCAGCGTGACGAGTGGCAAACCTTGTTGCCGCCTTGGCCATCGTTTTAACTAAGAAAATTGTTGCCCATCTCAGAGAAAGCAGGATTGGCCCGGGTAGGGATTCTCCAGCTTCACAGCCGATACCCTCCTGGAGTACAACAACGTTCGTTGTACAATTTACCATCATCTTAAGTATGGTGACCTCCACAGTGAAGACATTCAAACCCCGCTGGCAGGTCTGTAGGCTCCGCCGTTGACACTGCATGTGTTTTTCTACTGCCATCCCCTATGCGCAACCCTACCCGAAGATGATGTTCTCAGCCGGCCCCGACCTTGGAATAAGTCCAAGCAGCTTGCGGAGGACGTTTCCCTATCTGCCACCTGGGGACGCTTGGATACAGATCCCCGAGAATTAATCCAGAAAGAAGTAATGATAAAATACATCTGCTTCTCCCATTATGGTCCAGCGTAGTGAAGATGCTGATTTTATAATTTGTTATCTTGAATATTATTCTAAACACACATGAGACACAAATGAGAACTCGATTTCCGCCGTGTACTAGAAGTTTGTTGCAGAAAAGACAAACCAGTCATTCATCACTTTAAAGGTTGTTATCAATATTTCACAATTCTTTGTTGCACACAGATATTATTACACATCACTTTATGAGAAAACATAATGAACAGTGGCGAGCTTATACTTCAGCGATGTTAACAGGCGCACGCACTAGTAGATTCCACGCGATAATGGCGATAATGAGGAAAAGAGCTCATTGCTGAGCAGAATGTTTAATATAAATATAATAATATATAAATAAATAAACTCTGAAAAGAGATTTCTACCAGCAAACCGATATAATTTACCTTATTAAACAAAATATTTTGGTCGTCTATACTCAGTCCGAGTAATTTGGCGCGTAATTCGCCGATAATAGGTATGACTTTATTCAGATTTCCCGGTTTCTCTTCTTTTACCCTCTGAAAGATCTGAAAGAAAACTAAATTAAGATCACAGGCATCACAAAGACAAATTCCAGAGGCGTCGCAATTAAAACAACAAAAGAACCTTTAGTTTGTTGGTAAGTTTTGACTTAGCCTCCGCTGTCCGTCTGTCCGTCTGTTCTTATAACCAGCTGTCCGTCAGCGGGCTGTACCTCATGAATAGGTAGAGAGTTTTAATTTCGCCAGAATGTGTATTTCTGATGCCGCTGCAGCAACTAAATGAAATATACGAGATTTATTGAACTAAAGGGAGTCCCCAAACAAGAGACATGTTTTAACACCCCAGAAATATAATATTGGGTCCTTACATATGAAATTGGCGTTTTGCATGGGAGGAACATAAAGTCGTTTTTTTTTATATAATATCTTTATTTAATCAAAGTATGTACCATTGCTATCTATACCTACCCTTTTGCCATCTCATAGGTAATTCTTCGATCCCTTTACTAAAAAAAACATTCGGACGGGAATCAATAAAATCTTTGAAGGCGGTTTGGACTACCCATCGGAGTTATCCAAATTTCTAAAAAAATGCTAATCTGTTGGAGCAAGGTCCGGTGGATGACTTAGACATTCCAATTGAAGCTCCTCTAATATGGTAGCCTTCTGTTGTGCAGTGTGTGGTCTAGGGTTATCATGAAGCAGCAGTGGCCTAGAGCGATTGACCATCCTCGGTTGTTTAGCAGCTAGCTTTTCCATCATGATTTTCAGTTGCTTACAATAGACATATGCCGTAATCGTCTGGCCAGATTTAAGAAAGCTGTAGTGAACGTCACCAGCACTAGTCCACCAAACGCTCACAAGTAACTTTTTTGGAGTCAATTTTCGCTTGGGGCATGGTTTGGCTGGTTCGGCAGGGTTCAGCCATTGCGATGAGCGCTTCCGATTATCGTACAGGATCCACATTTCATTACAGGTAATGATTCGATTTAAAATCCTTTCATTATTGTGCCGGGTGAGTAAAGCAACGCAGCAGTCAACGCGCGTTTGTTAATTGTTTCACTCAGTTCGTGAGGTACCCACCTTTCAAGCTTATTCACCTTCCCAATTTGCTTCAAGTGGATTAAAACAGTTTTATCACTAACACCGCAGCCTGCAGCTATCTCGGACCTGGTTTGCGATGGATCCACTTCCACAATAGCCTTCAATTCTTCATTATCAACTTTGGTCTCCGGCTGTCCACGGGGCTTGTTCTGCAGGTCGAAATTTCCAGAACAAAAACGTTGGAACCAAAAACGCACTGTCTTTTCTATTGCGGCACCGTCGCAAAACATATGCCACGGTACTCGTAAATAACGCGATATTTCAAGTTTTCCATTTTGTAAGCTGAGTGACGCAAGAAAAAAAACAATTGAGGAAAAAACAAATGTTTAATTCCACGCCTCAACCGAACGGCGTGGAATCCTGAGGGGGCTGGGTTTTTGCCAGCACGGGAGAAAAGTGAGTGATTGCTACTTTACCTTGTCGTCGCAGACCGGAGATCGAAAGCTCGATTCGAGGCAGGAATGCGGGATAGGAGCACAAGTTTGGGATAGGAGAGGAACCGAACCTTGCCGACACGAGGAGTCGCCGTCCGCATACGACGAGTTGGAGACCGTACAACTTCAACCTTCACCACGAATCACTCAACCGCTGACGCGAATCTACTTATTTCCCGACGATGTTTATGATGAGCACTCCGACCAGGCCCAACGCCTGTATTTGGTAATTGTTACACCCAATTACAATCACTGGCCCGACGCCTGAGCAGACATGTTTTTTCTCCCGATGAGAAAAGAATAAAGATAACCTCCAATTTTGTCATCTTATTTCGATACGAGTGACAGCTGCGGTCCATTTCCGCTTAGTGATGTCCTGATAACTCGCGGTCAATCCGCGTAACAAAAAACCGGTGCGTTCCGAAGCATAAATATTAAACAGTCACCCGCCCGGACAGGCCCGAACCTGTCCCTAATCAATAGGAAGGCGAGAAAGTGTTGCGACCGCTCTCTTGAGGACCGAGTCCCCCACCTTGACTTCTGCTGATCGAGGCGTGCCATCCCGACCCGTGTACAAATTGACGATCCGTCCTCGTCTCCATCTCAATGATGGCAGGTTCGCATCCTTAATCAGCACCAAATCACCGACTTGAGGGGGGCTCGTCCGGTCAGTCCACTTAAGGCGCTGCTGCAAGATGTGCAAGTACTCAAGGGACCACCGTTTCCAAAAATCTTGAGCCATCTGCTGCAACATCTGCCACCTAGTTAACCGACTTAACTTAACATCACCGAATGGGTATTCTGGCAGGGCGTTAAGGGGCTGACCTATCAGGAAGTGACCCGGCGTCAACGCTTCCAAGTCATTTGGATCCGAACTGAGCGGGCACAACGGACGCGAGTTCAGTGTCATTTCAATTTTACAGAACAGCATCGCAAGCTCTTCAAAGCGTAGAGATGTCTCACCGATGATCCTCGTCAGGTGCGACTTAGCCGATTTAACCGCAGCCTCAAAAATTCCTCCCCAATGAGGACATCCCGGCGGACTGAAAACCCATTCAATCCCACGTCGGGAGCAAGCCGTACCGATGGCGTCCTGGTTACCGTTCAGGAATTGAGTGACCTCCTGCAGATATCGCCTGGCTCCGACAAAATTTGTGCCGTTGTCCGAACGGATTAATGACGGGAGGCCCCTTCGTGAGACGAACCGATCCAGATATGCGATAAATGCCTCCGTAGTGAGGTCACTGACCACCTCCAAGTGGACTGCCTTCGTGGCCAAGCACACGAAGACGCACAGGCACACACGCCTTCACTAATCTGGCGTTCCGTAGCTGTGAAGACTTGACCATGAATGGAATGAATGAAATGAAATCCGTTCCGACACCCGCAAAGGGCCGGATTTCGTTAACCCTATCCGAGGGCAAATCGCCCATCTGGGGCTGCATCGTAGCCGCCTTGGCCCGATAACAAGGCAGGCACCGAAATACGACGCTACGCACTAAGCGTCTTCCCGATAGAATCCAGAACTCACGCTGGAGAAACGCCATCAAGGCGTGGCATCCGATATGCCCATTCCGATTGTGTCGATCCTGTATCAACAGTTCGACCAACTTCCCTTTCCTAGGGAGTAACAACGGGTGGCGAGCCGCATAAGGCAGGTTGGCATTCCGCAGCCGACCTCCTACCCTCAGCAATCCTTGAGGGTCAATAAACGGGTTGAGCCGAGCCACAGCTCCCTTCAGTTGGACGCGTCCGCGTCTCAGAATGTCCAATTCGGACTTAAAGTGCACCGTCTGCACGTTCCGTACCAATGCGAACAACGCATGGTTCCGTTCCCGTGGTGTCAGGACCTGTGTCCGCACTCGTTGCGCCTCAGAATTCCGACAATTCCGCGCAAATCGGCAGATCTAGGCGGTCACATTGACCAGCTTGTCGAGCGAGCTGTACCGTTCCAGCAGGCTGAACTCCTCTTCCGGCTCCGGTTGCGTCGTACAGACACCGACTGTCAAGGCGCCGTTCGCCGTGGTAACGCGTGGACTCAGTGGCCAATCCGATTCGGCTTGAGTTAACCATTTTGGACCCCACCACAAGGGATGTCCAACCAACTCCGGAGCGTGACACCCACGAGACGCACAGTCTGCTGGGTTCATTTCCCCTGGAACATGTCTCCAGATTAAGGGAACCTCCGAATTCAGAATCTGCGAAACCCGATTCGCCACAAAAATCTCCAGCTTGTGAACTGAAGCCTTCAGCCAGCATAACACGATCTGGCTGTCCGTCCAAGCGTAGACCGTATCTTCCAACGCTATTGACCCACGAAGAACCGTCATCGTGTGGTTGAGCAGACGAGTCAGAAGAGCCGCTCCCGAAAGCTCTAACTTGGGAATGATCAGGCGAGTGCGCAACGGCGCAACCTTGCTCTTGGCCATGACCAACCGCACATCAACCTCCCCCGAGGAGTCGACCGTACGCAGATACACCGCGGCTCCGTAGCCCTTCTCCGAGGCATCGCAAAACCCATGCAGGGTGGCGGTGTATCGTTTGGTGGGGACCAACCTCCGTGGCAGTGAAATCCGATTGATGCCAGGGAGGGTCGAAAAGAACGAGTCCCACTCTGAGCTCAATGACCCGCCGATCGGGTCATCCCAGTTCAGCTCAGCAGACCACAATTGCTGCATAAAACACTTGAGCTAAAATGTTACCGGGGTGATCCACCCGTTCGGATCAAATGTCCTAGCCACCGTTGAAAGGACGTTCCGTTTCGTCCAGACCTTCGGGGAGTCCAACTCGACCCGATACGAAAACATGTCTGACACCGGCTGGTACTGGACGCCTAATACCGACAACATATTTGGATTTTCCAAATTTTCAAAAATGTGGGGATCCTGCTGTTAGTCATCCGGAAGACCAGTCAGTAACTCTGGAGAGTTCGACATCCATTTCCGGAGCTCGTAACCTCCACCCCGTAAGAGCTCAACTAGCTCGTCCCGTCGAGCGAGCGCCTCCTCTACGGAATCTGCACCGGTACAGATATCGTCCACGTAGAGATCCTGCTCCAGGATCGCTGCTCCTCTAGGGAAATTTAACCGTTCTCGATCCGCTAACTCATGTAGAGTGCGAATCGCCAAATAAGGACTAGACCGTAGCCCGTACGTGTTGGTGTTCAGCTCGTACACCCTGATGGGCTGATCTGGGCTCTCTCGCCACAGTATCAGCTGATACCGTTTATCGTCAGGGTGAATGACCGTCTGTCTAAACATCATCCGGATGTCAGCTACAAACACAACATTGTGTCGACGGAACCGTGTGATAACATCCGCGATGTCATGGTTCAACTTCGGCCCTGAATGCAAACACTGGTTCAGGTTCATGCCGTTAGATGTTGATGCCGATCCATCGAACACTACCCGTATTTTGCCCTCCGGGGTCCTCAAGACCGCGTGATGAGGCAGGAAGCAGTGGTCTTCACGCTTCCAGTCGATACCCAAAACCGACATGTGGCCGAGCGACTCGTATTCCCGCATGAAATCGACGTACTTCTGCCGGAAAATCCCGTCACGCTTCATGCGTCGTTCCATCGACAGAAGCCGCGTCTCGGCTGCATGGTGTGAACTGCCCAGCGGCGGGCGATCACTGCGGAATGGAAGACGTGTGAGAAATCGACCTGACCGAAGGCGACCAGTATTGTTCCGATAAAACTGTTCACACTCTTCTTCAACCGGGTCCAACCGGCGGACCGTAGTTGGTTCCTCCACCTCCCAAAACTTCTGTATCACCTCCGAGAGTACAGAACCGAATAAGGGACTACGAGTCGCTAGGCGTGGGGCAGCCGGCATGACCGGACCCATTACCGCATGGCCCAGTCTGATGTTGACCGAAACCAGACCAGTCGCCTGCAACACGTGGACACCTGGCACTAACAGGTATCCCAAGGCATCGACACCCAATAAAATGTCTACTGGGCCCGGAATATCGAACTCCGGGTCAGCCAGTGACAACCCAGCGACCAACTGTCGCACCGAGGGCGACAACCGTACGTGAGGGTGTGAGCCCATCACATTAGGCATGACTAATGCCGTGACCGTCAGATTCACCGATGAATCCACCCGTGACGAGAGAGTAATCCGACATACTCCCTTAACGGAACCGACTTCCGTGTTCCCAATTCCCCGAATGGAATGTGGATACTCCCTTACCGAAATGCCCAACCGTCTTACAAGGTTGCACGAGACTAAGCACCCCTGGGCCCCCGAGTCCAATAGTGGTCGTGCCACACAAGATTTGCCGTCCGAACTCCACGCTATCACCGAGGCGGTGGGGAGCATGACCGTCTGTGGAGTGGCGGCACCCTGTAAGTGGGCGGCGTGTCCCTAGCGGGAACCTCCGCGGGATCCGAACCCGCTGGGACCCCCGTCGGCCTGGTAACTCGGCTGCTGATATGCCACCGGTGGCATATCAGACCGTATGTACATCAGGGGTTCCCAACCCGCATAATAGGCCCCTCGCTGTCCCGGTACCCGACCATACCGGACTGTGAACGGTGTGCCCGGTGGCCACCGTGTATGGAGGGGGGAGAGCGGATCCAACCTGGGGCGCTCTAGGAATGGGGGCGACATCCGACTGTTCGCCTCCCTGTTCGCCTCCCAGAGCGACGGGCAGGGTGGCGCAGAAGGTGGTGGGCTCCCAGCCTTCGCGCCACTCATAGGTGCCATCTGACACCCGCCCGTAACACGCGGTGAGCCAGCGGCCCGAAGTCCTCGCTGACCCTGGACAGCGGCGACCGAACCCCGGCTATCCCGCCTGTTACCCCCCGCGCTGCCCCCTTCCCCTCGGGGGGGTCCCGTCCGCGGGTACCCCAGTCACCCCGTTGGTGACTCCCGTTGCCCGGAGGGGGACTGGGTCCGGCCCTGTTTGGGCCCTGTGACCGACCAACCTGAGTCCGGCCCTGGTGACCGTCCGAAGGGCCTGACCGGTTCAGGCACAACACGATGTGGTGCTTGCCACCGCAGCACTCACAGGGGGACGCGCGTGAGCACTCGCTCAGCGGGTGCGGCCCCAAACAACCGAAACACAATCGGTGGCGGAAGACTACCTTCCTGCGGGCAGCTACCCCGAGCGCCTTAAAGTTGGCGCAACTGGTCACCTCATGACCGGCACTGTCGCAGTGCACACAGCCGTCACCCGACGGCGTGGCATTCAAAACGCCAAATTGTTTTGACCGCCCACCCCCCCGTGGGGGCGGGGGGCGCGGCCCCTCCCGCATCCGCGCGGGTTGGCGCTGCACACTGGCCTCCGTATCCAATGTGTCGCATCGCTTGCATTCACCCTCCAAAAAATTCGTTAATTGGACGAGTGTGGGCAGTTCCGAGCTACTGCCCCCATGCAGCTGTTCAAACCGACTTTGAACAGCTGCAGGCAACCGTGAAAAAACCATATACAACACGATATATGACCATTGGTTTACCGGCAGACCAAGGTTCTGAAGGGCCTTAGTGGCCACCAGCACAGGGTTGAGCACCTGTACCCGGATGTCAACATCCCGGGTTACTCTTGGGATGCTAAACAGCTTCCCCAGCTGCGCATCAACCAACCGCCGTTTGTGCTGGTAGCGGTCAAACAATATGGACCGGGCTATCTTGTAATTGCCTGCCGTGACCGTTAGGTGACCGACCAACTCCTTCGGTTCACCCCGCAGTGCCATCAATAGTTGGGCCAACTTGTAGGCGTTGTTCAGGTCGTCCCGACCGTGGACCAAACTATCGAACAAATTGATGAATGCCGGCCACTCATCGATTGCCCCACCGAAGGCCGGAATCTTCAGGTGTGGCAGCCGTCCAACAACACCCTTAGGGGGCGGGTCTCCGCTACCCTCCCCGCGGTCATTCCGTCGCGACCGCTTAATTTTCTCCGCGCGACGCTCGATGTCGCCCAAGCACTCCATCGCTTGGTCAGCATCCGCGCAGAGCTGCTTCACTGCAGCCACCGAAGCCTCATCCGTAAGCTCGAGGGCTTCAGCCTCCGCAGCCAGCCGACACACCTTCCCGACGCGTGTCATTGCGTCCTCCACACACTTGAGCAGGACATCGTCCATGTCAGATCGCTCCACATACTTGTGAGTATGGGCGAGCCATCTCATCTCCTCATGGACACCATACCGCAGTACCGTCAAGGGCGAAGGTGCCATGGTTACCGATTCAATTGTTTCTGGTCCTATGCTTCACTACCGAACTAAGCACAGCCAGAGACCAGCACTTGCCCGTCAGCGCTGGGCACAGAAATTAAAACTAAGTTGTAAAAACCAAGGCAACCACTAAAACAATTAAATCCTAAACAATATTTAATATGGTCGCCCTGTGGACATACACCTTATAAATATACACTCTAAATCAATTAGAGAATGCCACCATAAAACACAATACAAAAATAACCCACAAAACTTGATTATGAAAACAATACAAAATAATAAGTGGTGGCTCCGAGACTATAAACCTAAACAATATAGCACCCTAAACCACACTGGATTCCGAAATCCAAGCTATTTTTAATATAATGAAGGTAGCTGTGACCTTCTAGAAGTGGCCCCTCCGATATGACCCACACTTCTACTGAGGTCAGCAAAATCAGCTTAATACCCCTTAAATAGCCTGACCCTGCTCTGTAAACTGAAATAACACTGCAGTACTATAGAACCCGACGTTCTACCGCAAGTAATACAATCTAGTTACTTCGCAGAATGACTGTTCAATCTTTTATGCGCACAAACAGTAGTTTCCGACTACAAATTTATAATAATTGTTAACTAAATTGACACTTATACTTTCACTAACCGAAAATGAACTTTAATTGTGATATACCGACCACAGACCCATTGCCGACTTGCCGGCCAATCTGAGATATTCTTTTCTCCCAACTACAATGTGGCAACAACCCTACAACCGTCCGTGAATCGGTGATTTCCCACTAGGAAAACCACGCTCTGCTACCAAAATGTTTAAATCCACGCCTCAACCGAACGGCGTGGAATCCTGAGGGGGCTGGGTTTTTGCCAGCACGGGAGAAAAGTGAGTGATTGCTACTTTACCTTGTCGTCGCAGACCGGAGATCGAAAGCTCGATTCGAGGCAGGAATGCGGGATAGGAGTACAAGTTTGGGATAGGAGAGGAACCGAACCTTGCCGACACGAGGAGTCGCCGTCCGCATACGACGAGTTGGAGACCGTACAACTTCAACCTTCACCACGAATCACTCAACCGCTGACGCGAATCTACTTATTTCCCGACGATGTTTATGATGAGCACTCCGACCAGGCCCGACGCCTGTATTTGGTAATTGTTACACCGAATTACAATCACTGGCCCGACGCCTGAGCAGACATGTTTTTTCTCCCGATGAGAAAAGAATAAAGATAACCTCCAATTTTGTCATCTCATTTCGATACGAGTGACAGCTGCGGTCCGTTTCCGCTTAGTGATGTCCCGATTACTCGCGGTCGATCCGCGTAACAAAAAACCGGTGCGTTCCGAAGCATAAATATTGAACAACAAATGAATTATAATTTTTGGAAACACAAATACATGAGTAAATAGCTGTATAAATTTGAATTTGGAATTCCTAACCATAGAGGAGATATTTGAGATCAAAGTGGTCAGTACGGCGAAAGGCCAATTTGATATGTAAGGACCTAATATAACAGATATCAAGAGGCTAAAGAGTGACATCGATCGTGTAGTAGAATGGAGTCGTTTAAATAAGCTCTACTTCAACGTGTCGAAGTCTGCGATGATGGCGTAGAGCCGCGCGCACGAGCCACTAGAGTACTAGCCGAAGTAGAGATGACCCGGGTACCATGGATGAAGGGGGCTTGGGAGGTTGATGACTACGGACCTGACGTTTCGTGATCGCATCGGCGCTATCTGCAAGCAAGCTTTTAAGAAAGTCAATTTAATAACATCTAAATATCAAAAGTCCTGTGCATCGCTTAAGTACGGAGTAAACTAGAAAGCAGTACGATTATCTGGCATCCACATAAGACGCTGTGTTATCTTCCAGCAATATGTAATTAAGGCGCGAAATCTAGACGACAAGTCAAACACTAAGGGGGGTCCATTAAGGTTATTAAGGGTAAGTACTAATAACTGCCGACCGGTTTAGCCTAGCGGATAGTGACACTGCCTACCGAAGCTGACAGTCCTGGGTTCGAATCCCGGTAAGGGCAAATATTTGTGTGATGAGCTTGAATATTTGTTGCTTAGTCTTGAATGTTGTCTATGTATTTACAAAAGTATTTATCTCTATTAAATATATCATCGTCTAGTACCCATAATAAAAACCCTGTTGAGCGCAGTATGGGTTAAGTTCGATTTGTGTAAGATTGTCCTCTAATATTTTCTTTTCTATTTTCAAATCAAGTTAGGTGAATTTGTCGATTTTCTGACGCCAGAAACAATTTACCATCATCTTAACTATTGTAGCCTCCACAGTTAGGACATTCAACCGGCACCGACCTTGAAATAACTCAAAGCGGCCCGACTCTGAGGTGACAAACAATAAATCCAACAGCCCCGGGAGTTTTTCTTTCTCCCCAGCCGGAATTCGAACTCTGAACATCGCGCTGTTAAAAACAAGCTCTCTCTTCCAAATGTCAGGCAAGTTGAGATCAGTTTAGTGTTAGACAGCAACACGTTAGAATTAGTAAATGATACGAGGTTTCTTGGAATAACCATTGATAACAAATTGCAGTGGGGACCCCACATAGCTAGATTAGCTGGTAAATTAAGTTCTGCCGCTTACGCTGTGAGTCCCATCAGATAAAACACGGACGTGGCTATATTTAGTTTAGTATATTTTAGTTACTTTCAATTCAATTTTGAAATTGAAATTTAAAAAGCCTGTAAAAAAACTTTGTCGAAAAGGGGATATTACAACGTTCAAGATTACATAAATAACGGGACTGTATGTGGTAAATCTAGTTCAACACAGACCTTGCTGTTAATAATTTGTAATTCCTGCTTATTAATTATAATAAATAATATTAAGAGGCTCGTCAAAGCGTCAGGGGACCGCAGAGCTGGCACCTACCTCGCTCAACGCATCAGTATTGCGATACAGCGAGGTAACAGTGCCAGCGTCTTGGGCACCCTCCCGTCCGGCAGCAAACTCAGGGAAATTTTTAATTTAAGTGCAGTTATAGTTTAGTTTTAGTTTAAAATATACAATAGGTAAAAACTGTTTCTAAAATTTTGAAAAAATACATATTGTAATGTTTATATTAGTTAAGCACAACCAATTTTTAAAAGAGATCAAAAACTCAATCTGTGGGAGTTTCTACGCCCTTTTCTCTCACAATGGTCCAATGTAGAGAAGAGGCAAGAATTTTTTTTGCTAAGAATATTTAAATATCTACAGTAATAAAGAAACTTCACTTTTGATAATTGACTATAACCCGATTCGCCACAAAAATCTCCAGCTTGTGAACTGAAGCCTTCAGCCAGCATAACACGATCTGGCTGTCCGTCCAAGCGTAGACCGTATCTTCCAACGCTATTGACCCACGAAGAACCGTCATCGTGTGGTTGAGCAGACGAGTCAGAAGAGCCGCTCCCGAAAGCTCTAACTTGGGAATGATCAGGCGAGTGCGCAACGGCGCAACCTTGCTCTTGGCCATGACCAACCGCACATCAACCTCCCCCGAGGAGTCGACCGTACGCAGATACACCGCGGCTCCGTAGCCCTTCTCCGAGGCATCGCAAAACCCATGCAGGGTGGCGGTGTATCGTTTGGTGGGGACCAACCTCCGTGGCAGTGAAATCCGATTGATGCCAGGGAGGGTCGAAAAGAACGAGTCCCACTCTGAGCTCAATGACCCGCCGATCGGGTCATCCCAGTTCAGCTCAGCAGACCACAATTGCTGCATAAAACACTTGAGCTAAAATGTTACCGGGGTGATCCACCCGTTCGGATCAAATGTCCTAGCCACCGTTGAAAGGACGTTCCGTTTCGTCCAGACCTTCGGGGAGTCCAACTCGACCCGATACGAAAACATGTCTGACACCGGCTGGTACTGGACGCCTAATACCGACAACATATTTGGATTTTCCAAATTTTCAAAAATGTGGGGATCCTGCTGTTAGTCATCCGGAAGACCAGTCAGTAACTCTGGAGAGTTCGACATCCATTTCCGGAGCTCGTAACCTCCACCCCGTAAGAGCTCAACTAGCTCGTCCCGTCGAGCGAGCGCCTCCTCTACGGAATCTGCACCGGTACAGATATCGTCCACGTAGAGATCCTGCTCCAGGATCGCTGCTCCTCTAGGGAAATTTAACCGTTCCCGATCCGCTAACTCATGTAGAGTGCGAATCGCCAAATAAGGACTAGACCGTAGCCCGTACGTGTTGGTGTTCAGCTCGTACACCCTGATGGGCTGATCTGGGCTCTCTCGCCACAGTATCAGCTGATACCGTTTATCGTCAGGGTGAATGACCGTCTGTCTAAACATCATCCGGATGTCAGCTACAAACACAACATTGTGTCGACGGAACCGTGTGATAACATCCGCGATGTCATGGTTCAACTTCGGCCCTGAATGCAAACACTGGTTCAGGTTCATGCCGTTAGATGTTGATGCCGATCCATCGAACACTACCCGTATTTTGCCCTCCGGGGTCCTCAAGACCGCGTGATGAGGCAGGAAGCAGTGGTCTTCACGCTTCCAGTCGATACCCAAAACCGACATGTGGCCGAGCGACTCGTATTCCCGCATGAAATCGACGTACTTCTGCCGGAAAATCCCGTCACGCTTCATGCGTCGTTCCATCGACAGAAGCCGCGTCTCGGCTGCATGGTGTGAACTGCCCAGCGGCGGGCGATCACTGCGGAATGGAAGACGTGTGAGAAATCGACCTGACCGAAGGCGACCAGTATTGTTCCGATAAAACTGTTCACACTCTTCTTCAACCGGGTCCAACCGGCGGACCGTAGGTGGTTCCTCCACCTCCCAAAACTTCTGTATCACCTCCGAGAGTACAGAACTTAATTTTCTCCGCGCGACGCTCGATGTCGCCCAAGCACTCCATCGCTTGGTCAGCATCCGCGCAGAGCTGCTTCACTGCAGCCACCGAAGCCTCATCCGTAAGCTCGAGGGCTTCAGCCTCCGCAGCCAGCCGACACACCTTCCCGACGCGTGTCATTGCGTCCTCCACACACTTGAGCAGGACATCGTCCATGTCAGATCGCTCCACATACTTGTGAGTATGGGCGAGCCATCTCATCTCCTCATGGACACCATACCGCAGTACCGTCAAGGGCGAAGGTGCCATGGTTACCGATTCAATTGTTTCTGGTCCTATGCTTCACTACCGAACTAAGCACAGCCAGAGACCAGCACTTGCCCGTCAGCGCTGGGCACAGAAATTAAAACTAAGTTGTAAAAACCAAGGCAACCACTAAAACAATTAAATCCTAAACAATATTTAATATGGTCGCCCTGTGGACATACACCTTATAAATATACACTCTAAATCAATTAGAGAATGCCACCATAAAACACAATACAAAAATAACCCACAAAACTTGATTATGAAAACAATACAAAATAATAAGTGGTGGCTCCGAGACTATAAACCTAAACAATATAGCACCCTAAACCACACTGGATTCCGAAATCCAAGCTATTTTTAATATAATGAAGGTAGCTGTGACCTTCTAGAAGTGGCCCCTCCGATATGACCCACACTTCTACTGAGGTCAGCAAAATCAGCTTAATACCCCTTAAATAGCCTGACCCTGCTCTGTAAACTGAAATAACACTGCAGTACTATAGAACCCGACGTTCTACCGCAAGTAATACAATCTAGTTACTTCGCAGAATGACTGTTCAATCTTTTATGCGCACAAACAGTAGTTTCCGACTACAAATTTATAATAATTGTTAACTAAATTGACACTTATACTTTCACTAACCGAAAATGAACTTTAATTGTGATATACCGACCACAGACCCATTGCCGACTTGCCGGCCAATCTGAGATATTCTTTTCTCCCAACTACAATGTGGCAACAACCCTACAACCGTCCGTGAATCGGTGATTTCCCACTAGGAAAACCACGCTCTGCTACCAAAATGTTTAAATCCACGCCTCAACCGAACGGCGTGGAATCCTGAGGGGGCTGGGTTTTTGCCAGCACGGGAGAAAAGTGAGTGATTGCTACTTTACCTTGTCGTCGCAGACCGGAGATCGAAAGCTCGATTCGAGGCAGGAATGCGGGATAGGAGTACAAGTTTGGGATAGGAGAGGAACCGAACCTTGCCGACACGAGGAGTCGCCGTCCGCATACGACGAGTTGGAGACCGTACAACTTCAACCTTCACCACGAATCACTCAACCGCTGACGCGAATCTACTTATTTCCCGACGATGTTTATGATGAGCACTCCGACCAGGCCCGACGCCTGTATTTGGTAATTGTTACACCGAATTACAATCACTGGCCCGACGCCTGAGCAGACATGTTTTTTCTCCCGATGAGAAAAGAATAAAGATAACCTCCAATTTTGTCATCTCATTTCGATACGAGTGACAGCTGCGGTCCGTTTCCGCTTAGTGATGTCCCGATTACTCGCGGTCGATCCGCGTAACAAAAAACCGGTGCGTTCCGAAGCATAAATATTGAACAACAAATGAATTATAATTTTTGGAAACACAAATACATGAGTAAATAGCTGTATAAATTTGAATTTGGAATTCCTAACCATAGAGGAGATATTTGAGATCAAAGTGGTCAGTACGGCGAAAGGCCAATTTGATATGTAAGGACCTAATATAACAGATATCAAGAGGCTAAAGAGTGACATCGATCGTGTAGTAGAATGGAGTCGTTTAAATAAGCTCTACTTCAACGTGTCGAAGTCTGCGATGATGGCGTAGAGCCGCGCGCACGAGCCACTAGAGTACTAGCCGAAGTAGAGATGACCCGGGTACCATGGATGAAGGGGGCTTGGGAGGTTGATGACTACGGACCTGACGTTTCGTGATCGCATCGGCGCTATCTGCAAGCAAGCTTTTAAGAAAGTCAATTTAATAACATCTAAATATCAAAAGTCCTGTGCATCGCTTAAGTACGGAGTAAACTAGAAAGCAGTACGATTATCTGGCATCCACATAAGACGCTGTGTTATCTTCCAGCAATATGTAATTAAGGCGCGAAATCTAGACGACAAGTCAAACACTAAGGGGGGTCCATTAAGGTTATTAAGGGTAAGTACTAATAACTGCCGACCGGTTTAGCCTAGCGGATAGTGACACTGCCTACCGAAGCTGACAGTCCTGGGTTCGAATCCCGGTAAGGGCAAATATTTGTGTGATGAGCTTGAATATTTGTTGCTTAGTCTTGAATGTTGTCTATGTATTTACAAAAGTATTTATCTCTATTAAATATATCATCGTCTAGTACCCATAATAAAAACCCTGTTGAGCGCAGTATGGGTTAAGTTCGATTTGTGTAAGATTGTCCTCTAATATTTTCTTTTCTATTTTCAAATCAAGTTAGGTGAATTTGTCGATTTTCTGACGCCAGAAACAATTTACCATCATCTTAACTATTGTAGCCTCCACAGTTAGGACATTCAACCGGCACCGACCTTGAAATAACTCAAAGCGGCCCGACTCTGAGGTGACAAACAATAAATCCAACAGCCCCGGGAGTTTTTCTTTCTCCCCAGCCGGAATTCGAACTCTGAACATCGCGCTGTTAAAAACAAGCTCTCTCTTCCAAATGTCAGGCAAGTTGAGATCAGTTTAGTGTTAGACAGCAACACGTTAGAATTAGTAAATGATACGAGGTTTCTTGGAATAACCATTGATAACAAATTGCAGTGGGGACCCCACATAGCTAGATTAGCTGGTAAATTAAGTTCTGCCGCTTACGCTGTGAGTCCCATCAGATAAAACACGGACGTGGCTATATTTAGTTTAGTATATTTTAGTTACTTTCAATTCAATTTTGAAATTGAAATTTAAAAAGCCTGTAAAAAAACTTTGTCGAAAAGGGGATATTACAACGTTCAAGATTACATAAATAACGGGACTGTATGTGGTAAATCTAGTTCAACACAGACCTTGCTGTTAATAATTTGTAATTCCTGCTTATTAATTATAATAAATAATATTAAGAGGCTCGTCAAAGCGTCAGGGGACCGCAGAGCTGGCACCTACCTCGCTCAACGCATCAGTATTGCGATACAGCGAGGTAACAGTGCCAGCGTCTTGGGCACCCTCCCGTCCGGCAGCAAACTCAGGGAAATTTTTAATTTAAGTGCAGTTATAGTTTAGTTTTAGTTTATAATATACAATAGGTAAAAACTGTTTCTAAAATTTTGAAAAAATACATATTGTAATGTTTATATTAGTTAAGCACAACCAATTTTTAAAAGAGATCAAAAACTCAATCTGTGGGAGTTTCTACGCCCTTTTCTCTCACAATGGTCCAATGTAGAGAAGAGGCAAGAATTTTTTTTGCTAAGAATATTTAAATATCTACAGTAATAAAGAAACTTCACTTTTGATAATTGACTATTGCGCTTGGAAGACGAATCCTCGACCTCTACGCCATAGAGGTCGGCAACAGCGCAGCCGATGGAATATGAGATACTTAGCGCCTTATGTTGGAGAAAGTTTAAAATCGTTTTTTGCGGTATTTCTATTTCAAGCAGTAAAGGGGCCTCGCACTAGCCACCTAAGTGTTTGTGTTTAGGGTGTTGAGAAGAATGCTACACACCCCCAGGTTCTACAAATGCTGAAGTTGTATGTACCAGACAACTACCTGAAGCCCCTGAGGGGAAAAGAAGTCATTCGCTATTCCGAGAGCCGCCGGCGAGAACTGGCGTGCTGCAAGAAGCGCCGGAGGTGCGGGCTCTGGTTTTATTTAATGATACAACGGACAGAACGCGTATTGATTTATTGTGCTTGTTTTTGCGTTTCTCTGATGGAGTTCACAAGGGCGGTCATGTTCTGACTTGGTTATTGATATTCTATTTGACATTTTGAAATACATTTACATTGGAATTAGTATTGAACTGTTATTGAATTAACGGAGTTATTATTAATTTATGATTGTTGAAATTGCATTAAAATTATTATTGTGTTGATTTTACTTCGATGCATGAAATTTTATTATGGCTATGGTATCGAAGTTGATCTTGTAAATGTAATTTAAATTATTTTTCAATGTGTGTGTTGTGTCGATTTGGCCTGCCTGTGATAGCACCTTATCACCTTATGGAATAATTAAATAAACATAAAACAAACCATATCATGATTCAAATATGATCGTAGATTTATTGGCTTATCACATAGTAGTAATGGCTGAATTGGTTTGACAACGGGTTCGCATAGGATTCTGGGTTCGAATCCACTTTCGGACCATATTCTTGTTATCTTGTACGATGGTACGGAACCCTTCGTGTGCGAGTCCGACCCGCAAATGCCCGATTATTTAATAATTCATCGAAAAACCACTTGCCGAAGCTCATTTAAACGATGTAACGTTACATCAAAAAGCGACTTACTGATGTCTCGTGTCATCGAAGCGATGAGATTGGAAACATGACGTCATCGCATCGGCTACTCTGCGTCCCACTAATGGACACTGAGAAGTATATATAGTTTGAAGCGCTAGGGTGGCAAAGGCACGTTGTTCGTTTAGCCAGATATTCCATAGTCTATTTTACGTCAAAGGGGGATATCCCATCGCCGCATCTAAAATATTTTGGCAGTTATTACACATTTATCACAGAGTAATTATTACCATCTTGGATCAGATTGGTCTTTTTAGGTTTCTGTACCTGAAGTGGGAAAAGACCCAAACGGGGAAATATTATTAGACCTTCGTGTCCGTACGTTCGTCCGTCTATCAGCGGGCTGTATCTCATAAACCGTAATATTGAATGTTAAGAACAAATAATTAACCATTAATTATAATTGTCAAAAAGTAAAACTTAAAAACCGCCTTCAATCAAACCCTTTTTGGTTAGAAAATTCGGACGAACCTACTACTTTTTTTAAGTCTATTAAAAAGGGGTCTCCATACAACAGTGGTGTTTTTTCGTTTTGTCTGGTGATATGGAAGAGAAGAACCCGTCGTATGTGAGTCCGACTTACTCTTGACCGTTTTTTTGTTGCGTTGATAAAAATTAGGAGCCTTCCGACACTGTTAAATAAATCCACAAGTCACGAACTAGAAGTTTCAACAAATATTTTTGAAATGTAATAATAACTTGTGATTGTTCATTTGTTTGACCCTTTCAATTGACAAATTGACCAATCAAAAGACAGCTCGTTAAAATAATCGGGTTAGGGATTCCGATATAAATTCTTCAGATAGATAGACGTCAGGGAGTACATGATACGATAATGATGCTGCTTCATACAACTCTATGCTTGTAAGTTAACTGTCATGAAAGCGTTACTATGGTAACTCACTTCACGTATATTACAGGGTTTGTATCTTTCGAGACACGCCTCACTTAATGATAGAGATGGGTATCAACTCGAGTATTTACCCGTCAAAGGATAAATATTTATAAACACTGATTTCAACTTGATAATTATCGGAAAGTGAGAGGATTTACTGATATTTCACTTTATATAAATAAGGATAAATACTCATAATACTCATAAATACTCGTTTCCACTCGATAAATATGCAAAAACTTTATTTTTGAAAAGAAAAAACTGCATTTAAAGATTTTTTGAAATCCACATGCACAACCAGGAATCGAACCGGCTAAAATTCGAAAAAACCACATCCTTTACGATCTGTCGATTGACACCATAAAAGTACAGGTTGTTGTAAACAACAGACAAACAACAAAAAACAAACAACAGAGGAATCGAAACTGTTCAAATTGGAAAAATCCAATTTGAACAGTTTCGATTCCTCTTTGTGGCAAGCATAGTTTTGAAAATCTTTGAATACAGTTTTGATTTTTTTTTTAATAAAGGAATGTTTCCTTTGAAGGAAAATTGCTATCTCTATTATTTAGAGTACTTCCCTCCAGGTCGTGTTTAAAAATTCCAACCCGTATACTCATAGTGCCCATCTCCACTTATTAAACGTTCTGCTACTTAACTACGAGTACTTACTTGATTATCCAGAAGTGTTGCCATTCTCGTCTCCAGACTTTCCCCTCGCTTATTGCGAATGAGGACGTATATTTTATCGACATCACAACTGTAGAGGAGTTTCTCGATCAAAGCCTAAAAAAGTCATTATTTAAAGAGAACAGTTTAAATGATCACCAAAATATATTTTTCTTACCCAAAATGGATCATCTCTCTCTCTCTCTCTCTCTCGATCACCAAAAGTTGCAGAAAATATCAGGGCAAAATACTGCGGTAGCTTAGGTGAAGGGTAAGGGGGGTGAGCGAAGCGAAATCCCCCTTTATCCTTCGTGTTAGGTTGAACATGTAAGAACAACATAAAATACTTAAAACATAAACTTAAGCACACAAAAAATAAAAAGAAGTTCTGGTGATCATTCATCCAAACACAATTTGGTGATCATTTATCCATTCTGGAAGTCATTTCGAATTTTTGGTAGTAAAATAGGTGCGTTTTTGGTAATCGTTTAAACAGGCCTTTTTTAAAACGCAAATAACGATTCTAAGAAATTCGACCGTATTAAGGCAATTATAATTATATTTCACAATGAAATAGATTTACCTTTCCTAAAAATCCAGTGCCGCCAGTCATAAAAACAGATTTTCCTGCATAAAATTCAGCCACTGAGTTGGTACGCCTTCTGCTGTTTGATTCCAACATCTTAATATTTTTTTCTAGCATTTAACCAGATAATATAAGATCTTGTATAGTTAACAGTATGTCACCCTGACAATAGATTCAACTAAAAGTTTTACGCCTTTGTACGAAAAATACGAGTTTTAAATACAGTCTAAGCCGTGGCTATCTCTAACCCAACGTCAAATGCAGTACTGATTTATTTAAAATGTTTTTTACAAATATTTGTATCTTTTTGGTATTAGGTAGAGGCGATGTATGTCTAAGTGTGTCGCTGACTAACTATTTGGATAGACTAAGATGTGATTATTGATTAAAGTTCCGGCTCGTAAATTCAGATACAATGAAGTTTGTATAGTAATAAAAAAAAACTATTAACATCATTACGATAAAAGGATGTTTATGTTTATGAAAATATTGCTTACAAATGGTTCCAACGTGCAAGATTGCGCAAAAGGTTTTACGTGTTCTCTCCTAGGGGGTGTAATTTGCTCAGATTTGCAGTCACAGTAAACAGTATTTTAATATCTTAAATATGTACAGTACCTGTCCGAGAAAATTGTATTATTGAAAAACTGGCTCAGCGTGGGCGAAACCCTGCCACTCCGTATGGGAAAAGGCGACCACTTGTTTACATATATGTGCCCGCAACTTCATCTATGTATTCCTAGGAATTATAATTTACCGAGATAACGTTACCCTCCTTCTGGTGCAGTCGGATAAAAAGCATCATATATGTTAATCTAGCTCACAAATGATAATTTATAGGAACACGCATATGAAGTTGCGGGCATCAGCTATTCAACTATCCAACTAATTATAAATGTGAAGGTTGATGTTTAGATTTTAGGATGTTTGTGCCTCAATCACGCTAAAACCGGTGAACAGATTTCAATAAAATTTAGCACAGAGTTAGTTTATGAGCGAAAAAAAGCGTTGAAACGCAGACACGAAGCTTGCAGTACTTAGATCTGAAGCGAGCTCGAGGTGAAGAGCACGGGTTGCCAAACATGTGAACAGACAAATTTATGCTTTCCTGGCCCGTTGACGCCTACCACGTATAGATGTTATAGATAGAGGCCCGGCATACTCACAACCAGTGTAAGCAGAATCCTCCGGCGCGGTCTCTACCCGAAAGCGTGCTAGATCTGCCATGATAGGAAAAACTGGCCGCGGCTTTGCTCGGAAGCAAATAGTGCATTTAAAAGCAATTTGACGAGTAATACGTCGCGCGGACAGAATCCAATAGCGTTGTCTCTGTGTAAAGACACAAGCAGGTTAGGGCCTGTATGAAAGTTCCTTAAGTGGTAGTACGTAACCAAAAGTTCCACAATATCTAATGGCGCGAGTCAAACTCTAACTCCGAGTTAGTTAGGCGGCCACCGATGCGTATGAGGCCATCATGTAGAAAGGAACTTAACTTCTGCACGGGCTTCGAACATAACTCGTTCTTAGACAAATGCTTTAGATCTAAATTGAAATGAACGCGCTGAAGAGATCGCAATACTGACAATACAGCAAACTCTAAGTCCGATGTAATAGGCCCTCTAGGGAGCCGTTTTATAAATTTATACACAAAACAAATTGTCTTTAAATATTTCATTCATGGGGAAAATCTTCTAGCTCATCATAAAGAATGTCTCCAGGAGGAGAAAATGCCTTCGAGCTTTCGGTAGACGTTGGAGGCAGAGTTGGAGGAGTCTTCATTTCCGGAAGCTGTTGCACTTCGTTTATGACGAATGGTTTAACAGGCCATTCGAAGCGAGGCAATCTTAGCCATGGCGGTCCATTCAACCATAAATGATGGTGGACTAGCTGGGCCGGTGTTAAGCCGCCAGACAGACAGTCGTAAGGGTTTTCAGCTCCCTTGACATGACAAAAGTGTTCTGGCGATGCGGTGCGGAATGGATCCAACTTAATGTTACAGTGGAATCCGAAAAAGCTATGACAGCCTCAATGGCATGCCGAGCTGCGTAAAGGTTGACAACTCTCTTTAACAATGTTGATAGAAGGAGGGCAGCGTAAAACTCGAGGCGTGCTAGCGACACAACTTTGACTTTGCACATACAAGTGAGACCACGATGTCACCGTCTGGTTTGACAACGTGAGCGTAGACCACTCCCAATGCCTTCTCACTAGCATCGGCAAACCCGACGCGAGAGTTTTTACAATTATCAATGACACCAATGTGTCTCGCGAATCTTATTTGCGAGATCATAGGCAATCCGGTCTGGAATTGTTCCCACAATTTAATAATGTGTGGTGGTGGGACGTTATCCCAACCCATTTTAATGAGCCAGAGTTCCTTTATCCGAAGTTTAGCATATAGAAACATTGGAGCCACCAGTCCTAAGACATCAAAAAATCGTGCGATGGTTGAGCATGGGCGACCATCTTGATTTATCTGAAAGGAGAAATAATCGTGGTCGTGGTACCAGCGGAGCTCTAATATCTTCTGTGTTGGATCTTTACTCAGATCTACGCTCTGTGAAAGTCGTAAGGGGTAGCTTGTAGAACTTTCATGCTATTACTAGACCACTTAGTCAACGGGAAATCTCCAAGCGAGAATATTTTTATCAGTTGATGGGCGGAGTCTATAGCTAGCGCAGTGCTAGGTACAGAACTAAATATGTCATCCATATAAATGTCACTGCGCAAAATGTCGCTTGCCAGGGGAGGGGTTTTGCCCTCGTCCTGGCACAGTTGCTGCACGGTGCGGATTGCGGTAAACGGCGAGTATTTAAGCTCAAAGGGAACAACAGAGAGCTCGAGTATTTTAATCTCCTCATCTTCTCGGAAACGGTAAAGAATGCGTTGCAATGACCGATCTTCCGGTCATATACCTATTTGAAGATACATTGCTTTTATGTCGGCCGTGATCGCAACTGCGAAAAACCTAAAATTCAGCAAAATTTTGAACAAATCAGCCGGAAGAACTAGACCAGCGTTCGGAATGTCATTTAGCGAGACACCATTGTCTGTTTTCGCGCTAGCGTCTAACACTACACAAATTCTTGTGGTCGTTTTATCCTCGCGGATGACAGCATGGTGCGGGATATAATACGCTTCCTCTTCATTACGTGAAACGCCTTCAGGAAGCACATTTTTCACCAGAGAAATATAGTTTTGTTTAAGATAATCCTTAATGACGTCATCATATAGTATTTTGACCTGTGGATTAGCCTTAAATTTGCATTGACGAGCTAAATCAAGCGAATTTCCTAACGCTGATGCGTTATTTTTTAATAGCCTGGCGGCAATATACCTACCTGAGTGTGTGCGAGTAGTGGTGGAGCAATAAAATTGTTCACAATATTTATCGTCCACACTCAAAATGGGGGGCGATGCGACTTTCTTGATTTCCCAGAATTTGCGTAGATGGCAGCACTGAGGAGATGACACTGCACATAATGATTCAGATTCTGAGACAGGCGCATCTCCCATAAAGAAACTGTGTACGGCTACATTCGTAGCCGTACACAGTTTCTAGTACATCGGTACATACTGGTGTACTGGTCACGTGACCTGGTCGCAATAATTTAGCGAACAGTTTTACTCCCAACAGAATGTCTATATTACCTGGCACACCCAAAGTATCGTAAGCGAGTAGTGTAGGATCAGACTGTAACTGACCTGTAATCTGATCCAATACTAACGCATCATATTGTAGTTAGGATGATCGCGAAGCCGAGAGCTCAACGTGAGGTCGACTGGATCTCGTACTGGTTGAGAAGGACCACCAATACCTTTTACAGCGTTTACTGAGCCGTCGCGGATAGGTAATCCAAGCATGCGGCAGCAGCGAGTCGTAATGTATTATTTCTGTGAACCATCAGACACCTTACCAGATTATCCGTGCCTCTCCTACCAACTACTAGCACCTTGGCGGTAGCTAACACCTCTGTTTGACGACCCGAATGGCCGATTCGGCAGTGACCCTGCCAACATAGCCAAGGGTCCCGGGTTCGAGTCCCGGTGGGGGCAAATATTTGTTTAATGAGAAAGGATGTTTGTACCCTAGTCATGGTTATCTTTCTATCTAAGTATAATAGTTATCAATATAAGTATGTGTATCGTTGTCTAGTACCCAAGGTACAGGGAGTCCTAGTTTTGGGCTAGATCAATGTGTGTAAATAGGATCCAAGGTATTATTGTTCAAGGTGTCGGTAGAACGAGTGGTCGGCTGAACCGAAGGCGAGTGTGTACATAAAGCCACCCGTTCCGGCGAACTGCCTGTGCTGCCCGAAGCGGCGGGGGCTGCGGTGTCGGCCGACGCGGGGGCGACTGCTGGATGTGATGCGGAACTCGCCTGTGAACGCGGTTGTTCAAAATGTAACAAAGTATGATGGAAGCCGTCACATTTTTAACATGTAGTCTTGGACTGACATTTAGATACGGTATGCTGATTACTCAGACAAATACCACACATGCGATTGTCTTTTATGGATTTAAATCTATCATTCGCATTCGATTTTCGGAAAGCATTACAATTAAATAAATGCGTGTGCGTCGAATGGCAGAGTGAACATTTAGATGCGGTAGCAACATACACCTGCGGGACCTTATAAGACGCGGTCGCGGGCTTAGTAATGCTGGCGGTTGGACGCGGCTCAGAGCTGCGCTGCGGTGCGAATGCGAAACAGGATTTTTACTTGCTCGCGCACAAACTCCACGAAATAATCATAATCTATATTTTGTGGATCGTTCCGCGTTCGAAGGGACATTTCATAGTATTTAGCGATGTCTAGATCCACTAACTTGAGACCTAGATGAGTAAAAATAAAGTCGTCTAAGTTATATATTTTAAGCTGTTTTAGTCCAGCTATCGTGGCTGTGAATTTGTCGAACACCTTTTCCATATTGGCGGGTGATGACCCGGCCGACTTCAACGAAAACAGCTGATTAAGATAATTGACAGATAATGTGCAGTTGTCCAAATACTTCGCGATAAGCGCGTCCCATACCACGCGATAGTTATCCGCGGACGCGGTGAGATTCCAGCGGCCACATTTTGAGCTTTGTATCTCAGCAGGTACCCAGTGAATGCAATCCGAATCCGACGGATCCGAGTTGTGTGGATGTCCAGCTTGAACGTTTCGTAAAAGAACGGGAAAGCTTGTATATCCCCATCGAAAGTCGGTAATTAATTTTAAGGTACTGTAAGGTAGGTTGTATATTGTATACGGGCCTCTTTGGAGTGGGTGTCACTTTGGCACCGTTACTTATGTTTTAATTTTAAAAAGAAAGAGGATTGGATGTGGAAGTCAATGTGACACACTTCACCGTAGGCTTTGGCCAGTGACTGAGCTAAATTATAGTGAGGATTAGATTAATGGCTATCGAGCCAGTTGTGGATCCCTTTTATAAAAAGTGTAAAATAAACTATAAACCAAATAAAAAATACAAGCCCATAAATATAAAGTCTTTAATATATCCCACACAGGGCTGCTAAATAGATAGTGCTGGAATGATTGTAAGGTAGGTTGTATATTGTATACGGGCCTCTTTGGAGTGGGTGTCACTTTGGCACCGTTACTTATGTTTTAATTTTAAAAAGAAAGAGGATTGGATGTGGAAGTCAATATGACACACTTCACCGTGGGCTTCGGCCAGTGACTGAGCTAAATTATAGTGAGGATTAGATTAATGGCTATCGAGCCAGTTGTGGATCCCTTTTATAAAAAGTGTAAAATAAACTAGAAACCAAATAAAAAATACAAGCCCATAAATATAAAGTCTTTAATATATCCCACACAGGGCTGCTAAATAGATAGTGCTAAATAGATAGTGCTCAAGAGTTCGACATTGGTGCAAGGAGCGCTACAGTACCTTAATATGATGGGCGTTTGACCCGGGTCTAGGACCTGTGGTGCTTGGCAATGGCGAAGACTCGATTAGCACAAAATAAATCGTCAAAGGCATTTAAAGCACTATATATTAAATTACATAAGTAATAATAATAATAATAATACCTTGGATACAATTTACACACATTGATCTAGCCCCAAACTAGGATTCCCTGTATCTTGGGTACTAGACAACGATACACATACTTATATAGATATATATTATACTTAGATAGATAAACAACCATGACTAGGTTACAAACATCCGTTTTCATCAAACAAATATTTGCCCCCACCGGGACTCGAACCCGGGACCCTTGGCTTCGTAGGCAGGGTCACTGCCGACTCGGCCATTCGGGTCGGCACATAAGTAGGGTCCAATTTCAAATTAAGTACGTTCACACTGTCCAAAACACTACTGAATTCACTTCGCAGCGTATCAATTTGGTTGGCTTGCGCAATGAAACTTTTTTTCGCCTTTTCGATGGTTAACCCTTATATGGAATCATCGATCCCTTGAATACGCGCGAAGAAAGAGTCACGTTTGCTTTCATAAAGCCTAAGCTTTGTGAAAGCTTATCATCCATGGTAAGCGAAGTTAAAATGTAATGAGAAGAGAGTAATAAAATTATCACCAAGTCTAACTTCATTTAAGCAGTACGGAACGACACAGTGTAAGGTGGAAGGCGGAACCCTAAACGTTATTACGAATCAACTCAAGAACGAATTCAACAAGTGCAACTTACCTTACTAAACCAATTACTTAATTAGGTGCTTAACCTGTATATTTACCAAGCAGAACCCTAGTCTAAATCAATATTCACGCGGAATGATAATAATTATAAATTGCGTTAATGCTATTACCTAAGCGTAAGGTGCACTGATAACAATCCGGGCGCGATGTGCAGCAAGTAGGTACACAATACCTATGCGGATAACAATTAACATTTAATGTAATGCTGTGTGCAGATTCCGTTTTACGCACAACAATAACAAGAAACCGGTTTGAACAAAACACTAGCTAATAATAAATATGTTATACCTACGTAGAGGTATCGTGTTTGTTGGCCACTTCCAGACAATTTCCTACACTTTACGTACTTAGAAACAGATAAGTTAACCTGATGATAATTAAATTAACAGTGCGATGCGATTCTATAACCTACAGCGATTGCGATTATTTTGTAAGTAGGTACCTAGGTGGTTTCGGGCAATTCCAAACGACCAGTGAGGTGAGACCCGCTTACCCATACCATAACCCAGTAAAGATTAATTTTTCTACGCGATGCGACAACTTAGATGCGATTAGGTAAATGTATTCAGTACCTATGTATAAATAACCAGATATTGTTGGGCACATCCGATTCCAAACAAATACCTATATGACTTACAAACAAATAAACTAATGAAATACAATTCAATAGTGCGATGCGATTTGTTAAATGGGATAATTATTTGCAAATCCGGGCAGTTCTCAGTAGTTCTAGTAGGTAGATACTTCCCGAATTACTAACTAACAGTTGTAACGTAAAAAGTTTCAAAAATAAACTTAACTAAACACCCTAATCTAGGTACGGAGCGATTGAATAAATATAATGTGATACAGAAATTACTGACTACGAGTTACGTACGAGTCTCATCTAGGTACGGCTACGGCTGCCGGCTGCATTTGCGCGGCGCTCCCAAAACTAGACGCGATTAGAAGTGATGACGATATGCAAAGATGAAATACGTAGGAATTTCGATTTAAATTTATGAGTTTAATGTTTTAAATATTAGGTCCTTACATATGAAATTGGCGTTTTGTATGGAGAAATTGAAGTTAACTCAATTTTCAGTACAAACGTTTTTGTATTTTTTTTAGGAATGACAGATCCTAATTTTATAAACTTTGTGTGTAGACAACATTCAGCTGTAAAAAAATAATACGAATATTATCATGAAAATGGATGACATTTAGGAGGCACTAATTTTGAAGATAACATTTTAGTTATCAAACTGAAAATTAAAACAAAATTTAATAAGTAGATGTAAAATATTGAAATTAATTTTACAACATTAAAAAAAAACTGGAAATAGCTTTAATAACTCGAATTATGAACTCCTGAATCTGTAACAAAAATTCGCCAATTTCATAGGTCAGCACCCAATATATGTATCCGGCTCGAAGGACCAATAATGGTTCGTACCAAGTTAAGCTGGTCTGCCAAGGATGCCAACATGATGTCTATGTTATCATCGTTACAAAGTATCGTCAGCGAGTAGTGTAGGATCGACGTTATTAAAATCAGATACGTTTATTCTGTACAATAGATACTGACCTGTAATCTGATCCAATAAAAACGCATCAATATTGTAGTTAGGATGCGCGCGAAGCCGAGAGCTGAACGTGAGGTCGACCGAACCTCGTACTGGTTGAGAAAGAAGGCTTGGGCACGTGATGAGGAGACCTTTAAAACAACTGTCGAAAATAGCCCTCAAATGGTGCCCAAAGGGGTAACAGAAGAAAGGTCGCCCCATAACAACGTGGCGACGTTTAACGCAGAAAGAGACCGCCATTGCGAGCTCAAATTAGACGAATTTAGAGCAGATGGCCCACGATTGGAACAAATGGAAATCTGTACTGAAAGCCCTGCTGAGGGGTGACAGGACGAGATAATGATGATGATATTATATTTTATTTGTATTTAAGTTTCGTATGTACACGTATTTTTTTTTACTAGCAGGTGCTCGTGGCTTAGAACTCTTAAAAAAATGGTCAGTCCAAAAGTGGCTAACCAACAACCTTGACTATGCGAAAATTATTGTCAATTTGATAGCAAAACATTAACCATACACAACCCTTTAAGTAATTAGTCAAAGTTTATATTATCATTGCTACAAAGACAACATCGCTAAGTTGTCAAAGGGACAATATAAAAATAAACCTATTCAAAAATTATACGAAATCAAATTGATAGCAGACGTCCCCCTTAATATTAAATAAAACAATTAATTATGTAGACATCATATAATAAAGCATCCAAAGCTGCTCGAAATAAGTCATCTTACAAGATACATAGGTAAGGATACTAAGTTGTGAATCATTATGAATAAACATGACGTATTATTTAGTATAACTAATTAAGCTTACTAACAACTATTGATAGGTACTACCTTTATTTTTTTAGTTAAGGATACGTTTAAGCGATTAATAACCCCCAGTTTCCGAAAGAGAGTTTCAACGTGAGAAGTGATAAATAGGCGATTAATTCAAAATAGTGGAACGTGATTGGCTGAAATGCGTTTAACGAGAGTTTAACAAGTTGTCACAGCTAATTTTCCTCTCGGAAACCGGGCGAAAGTTTAACAAATATTTTAACCTTTCCACATTTAACATTTATTTAATAATGGCAACTGTTACAATAGTATACAATCACAACTTATACATAATTTATTCTTACAATATAACCACACAGGTCTTTTGGTCAGAGAGTATTACTAAAAAAAATATAACCTTATGTATGAATTGCACACACAACACGTCCTCTTGTCACAGGAATGAACGATTAGACAATGTTTGATAAAAGACAGCCTCCCCTCAGACGCCTCATACCCGACGTGTCGTGCCTCCACTAATGTTTATTAATGAACTTTGTCGATCTTTTAATGTTGAAGACTTCCTACCATGCGAGAAATCCCGGGTTCGATACCCGGCTGAGGGAAAAAAAATAAAGGTCTTGGATGTTGTGTGTGACGTCGCTGTTTCTGGTTCCCACGACACGGGTATCTTAGTGTGGGGCCAAAAGCAATGTATGTATGTAATTTTTATGTTAATGTGTATTCTGTACAAGTACAATGTCTTTTTTAGGGTTCCGTACCCTAAAGGTGCCAAACGGGACACTTTTACTAAGCCTCCGCTCTCAGTCCGTCCGTCTGTCAGTCACCAGGCTGTATCTCATGAACCGTGAAAGTAAGTCAAATTAAATTTTCACAAATGATGTATTTCTGCTGCTGCTATAACAACAAATACTAAAAAACCGAAAAAAAAATGTATTTAAGGGGGCTCCCATACAAAAATTATTCCAAAACCATATACAAACTTATGAATGTACATGGACTGTGAAAGTAGCCGCACCAATAACTGTGTAAACAACATTTTGCTATGTAAAATCCAAACGATTCACTCCACACCATCCCCTACCATTGTACTGTGGTTCGGAACCCGTCGTGCACGAGTTAGACTCGCACAAGACCGGTTTTTTGTCAATGTCTTTATGTCAACTTTGTCAACTTGGTTTTCTCCGACACAATGTTAAACGTAAACTAATTAACAATGTTTTTTGCTCACCCGGCAACAAAGTAAATCTTTCTTGTAATTGAGAACATTCAATTTGTGTGTAGCTCGACAGCACTGGCATTGAGACTGTTACTATGTAAATATTGTCGCAGAAGCAACAAAAAATCGACAACGCTTGTTTTGTACGTTTTGCGCCATTTTTTCTCTCAATTAATGTCAATAAGACAAAGTTCGTTTGTTTTCACAAAACAGCTGCGTCTCAACCCCCACCAGAGCAAATAGAACTCCAAATTCACTCATGCCACGATGGTGATCCCTAGTGTGACTGACTATTGACTATTGACTGAATAAAGACACGCTTATGCAAGTTTACACATCCTTATGATAATTCCTACTTCTTTACTGCATCTCGGCCTGGGTTTGTGGCAAAATCGTTCCTGATAATTACTTCACAGACAAACTAGGGGCGGCACGAGGCGGGCGTCGGCGTTCGAAATTTGAATGTCATAATGTGTAGAAAAATTACACATTATGGTCATAATGTGTAATTTTTCAGACAAGAAATGAGTTTTTACCAAGCAGTTTAACATAATGCTTATCGTAACGTGCGGTTTTTGTACGCAGTAAAGAGGGTTTGTGATACGTGTGTAGATAAACTACTATTATAAATCACAATTTTGTGAGAACGGGTTGTAAGACTGTTTTAACTCCATATTATAAATGTTTTAGAGAAATAGAATCTTTATAAATAACACTAAGAGTTTAATTGAGACAGCATAAATTGGCTAAGCTCCCTGAGTATGAGTCACTGCTGTTCAAAAGACTACAGCTACAAACTCCTACATTACATATAAGATTACCAGCGGTTTAGCGCTTCCTCTTTTCTATTCGTGTACAATGTTGTAAGTAAGAACATGGACATTAAACACTGTTCCATCCACGAAGCTAAGTCCCTCATAACCAAATCCAACTAATATAATATACACAGTCAGGTCATAAGTTCTGTCACACAATAAAAACTTTTGAATTTAGAACGCTGGCCACAAAAAAGTTTATTGAATTCGAATTTCGAATTTTTCATGAAAATAAAAATGTGTTCTTTTTAGAATTTTCCTCATTTTTAAATATGGAGTGGACACTTAAAGAAGACCGTGTCGCAGTTATTGCGTTGCATCGTTGCGGTTACGCGCCAATTCAGATTTTCGACTTACTGAAAAATTTGAATATAACCAAAAGATTCGTTTATCGTACCATAAAACGATACAATGAAGACTCTAGTGTAGATGACAGGTCAAGAAGTGGTCGCCCTCGCTCTGTTAGGACTCCAGCAGTGATAAAATCTGTGAAGGCGCGAATTCAAAGAAATCCCATACGTAAGCAGAAACTGTTGGCCCTTCAGATGGTGTTAAGCAGGACCACGGTGAAAAGGGTGTTAAATGAAGACTTAGGGCTTAGGGCATATCGAAGAAAGACAGGATATCGTTTGGACGCTCGTTTAATGGACCTGAGACTTAAGAGATGCCGCGCTTTGTTGAAGCGGTACGCGGGAAAAAAGCATCGGGAAATTATTTTTTCGGATGAAAAAATTTTCACCGTGGAAGAGAGCTACAACAAACTGAATGATAAGGTGTACGCACACAGCAGTGAAGAAGCGAGCAACCGTATTCCGCGTGTCCAACGAGGTCATTTTCCATCTTCGCTCATGGTTTGGTTGGGAGTCTCTTATTGGGGCTTAACTGAGGTACATTTTTGTGAGAAAGGCGTAAAAACGAATGCAGTTGTATATCAAAATACAGTCCTCAAGAACCTTTTGGAACCTGTTTCTCATACCATGTTTAATAACAGGCACTGGGTATTCCAACAAGATTCTGCGCCAGCTCATAGAGCGAAAAGCACACAAGACTGGCTGGCGGCGCGTGAAATCGACTTCATCCGGCACGAAGACTGGCCCTCCTCCAGTCCAGATTTGAGTCCGTTAGATTACAAGATATGGCAACACTTGGAGGAAAAGGCCTGCTCAAAGCCTCATCCTGATTTGGAGTCACTCAAGGCATCCTTGATTAAGGCAGCCGCCGATATTGACATGGACCTCGTTCGTGCTGCGATAGACGACTGGCCGCGCAGAATAAAGGCCTGTATTCAAAATCGCGGGGGTCATTTTGAATAAACTTTATTACCATAAGAATCTATGTTTTATTAAGTTCATTTTGCTATATAAATGTTTACATAAATAATAAACATGTCTTAATTATTTCATATTGCACATGCGACAGAACTTATGACCTGACTATGTATATATATATCAAAGTAGCGATGTAGGATCATTGGATGTTTGGGTGTTTGGATGTGTGTGTGTTTGTATCTCAATCACGCTAAAATGGCTGAACGGATTGGAATAAAATTTAGCACAGAGATAGTTTATGAACTATATTAACATATAGGATATTATTTATCCGACTGTACCGGACGGAGTTTAACGTTATCTCGGTGAAAGATACTTCCAATGAACACGCAGATGTAGTTGCGGGCATCAGTACATCGGTACTACGGCTGAACCGATTTGAATGAAATTTAGCAAGTGGCTAACATATCTTAACTACAACAACACTGAAGAACTCATAGTCATCACCTCCCAGTCAAGGTTCGCTTTGTTATTGCTAGATTATTTATTTTTTGATAAATGACGTCTCACATCCAAGACTACCTACCTGCCAAGTTGAACCAGCTTCATAGTTCAAGTAGCTTTTTAATGTTCATACAAAGTTTAACCCCTCGTGCCTCCCTCTGCGGGGCTAAATTTGATAAATCCCTTGCTTGGTTTACGTCTCATTCCTATAAATTATCTATCTGCAAAATTCAAGCTTCATAAGTCAAGACATTTTTGGTTTTCATACTAACTTCAACCCCCATTTCCCCCCTTAGGGTAGGAATTTCGCCAAATCCCTATTAGTGCTACCCTACGCTATTTAGGTGACCCCTGTACAAAGTTGACGTGCGTTGACATATCTGTATGGTCTTTGGTGGGATCCACACAGCCTTACATACAACTCAGGGTTAGCTAAGTTGTCAGTTGGAAGTTAAAGAGTCTCCTTGTATAGTTGAAAACACTTTACTTTTATAATAATGAAATACACTCTAAAAATAGTCTGTTGTGGCTTAGATTTAGGTGCTACGGCGAATAAGTAAGTGGAACTACAATATGTTAATAGTTAAAATACAATTTTTATATAAATTAGAACGTGGTGATAAATGCCGCGTTCGCATTGTACAAGGTTGGCTTGTACAATATCAGTCAATCAGACTGTAAGTCAGGATTTTTAATTTTTTATTTATGTCAACGTAAGATTGTCAAAACCGTTAGTTTATAAACTAACGCGTTACCTTGTAAACTATCGACAAATTGGAAACCAGGCCGAAAGGGTTTATAATTTACGTTTATTTTGTTCTTACATGTCAACCTAAGACAAAGACTATTCGGGGGCTTCCTGCGCTCGTCCCCTAGAGGACCAGAGTCTTCACCTAAACTACCACAGTGTTTGCCCTGGTATCTCCTTTGCAATTTAAGTTAAAACCAGTTCACTATTTAACGGTGTTATTATAAACTAACACGTCATATCGTAAGCAGTACGATACAGTTTACAATTTATCGATAGTTTGTTAACTAACGAAAAAAACGTTAGATTATAAACTTTGTCAATCTTACGGTGACATATATACAGATTGTCTAAAAAGACTCTCCTATTGCATAAACTTTCCTGGCCTGCCTAGGTTTGATGGAAGAATCTTTACTTTAGAGATAAGCTCTCCTCTGCTCATAAAATGTTTTGTAACTTTTCCATTACTATTTGTATAATATTGGTTGGATTGGCATTTGATTGAAACTACAGGAAGCCCTCAATGTTAATATTGATGTTCTCCGACCGGGTTCAGACACGGCGACTGATACGGCTGGTGAAGGCGTCGTTCGTGTGCCTTCGTGTGGCTCACGACGGCTGGTGAAGGCGTCGTTCGTGCGCCTTCGTGTGGCTCACGACGGCTGGTGAAGGCGTCGTTCGTGCGCCTTCGTGTGGCTCACGACGGCTGGTGAAGGCGTCGTTCGTGCGCCTTCGTGTGGCTCACGACGGCTGGTGAAGGCGTCGTTCGTGCGCCTTCGTGTGGCTCACGACGGCTGGTGAAGGCGTCGTTCGTGCGCCTTCGTGTGGCTCACGACGGCAGGTGAAGGCGTCGTTCGTGCGCCTTCGTGTGGCTCACGCTACCTATTTTTTACCCCCGACGACACAGAGGGGTGTTATAAGTTTGAAGGTTCTGTCTGTCTGTTTGACTGTGTCTGTGTGTGTGTATGTCTGTCTGTGGCACTGTAGAGCTCAAACGGGTGACGGGCTTTTAATGCGGTTTTTTGTAAATGATAGTATTTTTCCCTGCGATGGTTCTTAGCTATGACTTATCAAATTAAGTTCAGTAGTACAAAACTTATTAGCTTTTTTGACCCCAGACGACGAAAAATATGAGTGTTGTTATATGTTTGAGGCGTCTATTTGTATGTGTGTGTGTGTATTTGAGGGTGTGTGTGTGTGTGTGTGTGTGTGGGCGTTTGTGTATGAGTGTCTGTCTGTGTGTGTGCCTGTCTGTGGCACCCTAGCGCTCAAAGGGGTGGACGGATATTGGTGATGCGGCACACAAGTCAGAAAAAAATATATGTAGTTTGTAAGGAATGTATACAAACCACGAGTGATCCTATGTTGGTTCCGGTGATCCTAGCCTAACATCAAAACACGTGTAACCATTATAGAAGTCAATCATTAATTTGGTGCTAATAAATTATAGAAATGTAATAAATTATACAACCCCAAGGTTTAACTTGACAAATTTAATCTACGTTTAAGCTGTCATTAAACTGTTGCTAAAATATATGGCATATGTATTTTATAACGTGTAATAAATAATATTTTGATTGTGTCATAAAATTAAACACACTGATACAATCACAATAATACAGGGTGTAACATTGGTGTGGCCACGTGCGAAGGATGCTAGAGAAGCATCTTGCGATACGAGATACTGCGAACTACAGCCAAGTTGTGGTATCGACCGGTATCGTCCATTCCGCGTGGGAGGAACTTACGGAACACGGAGCCGAACCGCCACGGCGAACACAAATATCTTCGATTTCGAGGCCCAACGAAGAGCTACTGTTAATGCCAAGCCTACCACAGTAAGTACAGTTCCTTATACAAATATAAATATAAATTAAAAAAATAAAACACCCCCGAAACATTCATGGAATTTTACGGCTAATATTTGGTTCACTTGTTTCCGATTTAGGTTGATAACTTTTGAACCTCTGAACTGATTTTAATAAAATATATCGACCAATCATCGCAGTGAAGTCTACTACCAACTATAAAAATGCATTAAAATCAATCCACGTTAGACGCTATTCCGTATTATCCGTATAAGCTGAGAACTTTCGAACTATTGAAACGATTTTAATAAAACATATCTAAGATTTTTCACAGGAAAATCTATTGCCATCGTTTACTGAAAACCGCTTCAAAATACTACCACCTGTTTGACCTCTGGGGTTCCACAGACAGATATACAGACACACCGACCTACAGAGGCTTCAACTTTAATAACACCTCATCTGGTCATTGGGGGTTAAAAATGAAATGAATGAATGAAAGTCAATCTGTGTCTCAGTGATACATTATTTCTGACTTGTGTGCAGCATCCGAAATGCCAAATCCGTCCACCCGTCTGAGCGCCTATGCCACAGACCCCTCTTTTTCGTCTTTTCTGACTTGTACTGTATCCCCAATATCCGTCCACCAATTTGAGCGCTAGGGTGCCACAGACAGACACACACACAGAGAAACATCCTCTCTCACACACACACACACACACACACAAAGACAAACACTCACACATACACATATAAGTAAAATTCAAACTTATAACAACCCTCTTTTTCCTCTCTCTGACTTATACCATATCACCAATATCCATCCACATATTTGAGCGCTAGTGTGCCACAGATAGACACACAGACAGACACACCCTCATACACACACACACCCTCATACAGAGACAAATGGACGCCTCAAAACCTATAACAACACTCATATTTTTCGTCGTCGGGGGTTAAAAAGTCTAAAATTTGGTTGACTTGTGTCCTTGTTAAGCTAATAAGTTTTGAACTACTGAACTTATTTTGATTAGTCATAGCTAAGAACCATCGCAGGAAAGTATACTATCATTTACAAACAACCGCAAAAGCCCTCCACCCGTTTGAGCTCTAGAGTGCTACAAACAGACATACACATACACAGACCAATAGACAGACAGACAGACAGACACTTCAAACTTATAACACCCCTCTTTGTCGTCGGGGGTTAATAAGATCTTACTTTCTATGTTAGTAATTTAACACTAAACTAATCTTCTTCTCTTTACTTAGATTACAGGAAAATCTTTTATAAATTTTATGGTTTAAATAAAGGGGCCAAATAAAGGGCTAGCCATTTTTTTTGTGCGGTGGTACGGAAGCCTTCATGTGCGAGTCCAACTAAGTAAAACTCAAAACTGAAATGTTTTATTGTAAGCAGGCAAAAATAATACACTTTTACAAGTCACGCACTCATACATGGAGACAAACAAAAAATAAATCAAATAAGATCAACTAAATTAACGAGTAACTGATTGTGATGATATGTGGTTTGAGTATGGATAATTAAATTTCCTTTTCATGTAGTGATTCATGGCTGAAACTAGCATAGGAAGAGGAAACTCCAATAACTCTACCAGTGCTTCCGATATACGCCTGTCAGAGAACCAAGTAACTCCACGGGGATTTTTTTTTTTATATTTTCGTCATTTTTATGCTACAATGTACAATGTAAAAATAATCTATTCTAATGATAATATTATAGCATCCTATATAAGTGCCAATAAGATGTCTCAAAATAACTATTTTACAAAAGAAATAAATAAGAACAAACAAAAGCTTTAATGAACATAACTTAAAACCAAACTGGACCAGTCCCCCAAAACAGCACCTGTTCACGAGTATGACTCATACACCAGACATTATAGTGAGCATGAGCATACAATCTGGTGTCTTGGTAACAGACCTATATTCTACGTTAAAACTAATAATTTGTTATGTATGAGTCACCTCAGATAGCACTTTTGTGCTCTTTATTTGATTGCCAGACTATTAAATGGCTTATGTTTAAACAATCACCAAAATACTACCAAAATTTACTACCAATAAATTCAAAACGACTGCCAGAATTAGTAAACGACCACCAAGTTATGTTTGTATAAATGATCACCAAACCTCTTTTTATGTTTTGTGTACTTAATTAAGTTTATGTTACAAGTATTTTTTGTTGTTCATACATGTTCAACCTAACACGAACTTCACCTTCCAGTGCTTCCGCAGTATTTTGCCCTGATATTTTCTGCAACTTTTGGTGATCATTTAAATTGTTCTCCTATTAAATTACATTATTAAGTTTGTAAAAGTTACGTTAATTATTATTATCATGGAGCTTGGGGCATTGAGGTAATGCATCTTTGTCTTTAACAAAGTCATTAATAGATTAAAAGACTGGAAAAGCGTATACATTTCCCCATAAATAAACCATTAACCTTCTACAACCGAAATCTAGGTACATTTAGATAATTTTTATTTCTAGTGTTGAAATTAATTTGAGACAAAAGTGTTAATATTTTTCCGAACATATAATAAGTTCTCATATATGAATTGACAAGCCACTGTAAGAATTTTGATCTCCTTAATCGTTCCAGGGGAGAATCGCGGTATTTCATATGATATATGGAACGAATTTCTCTCTTCTGTAGCACAAATACCAATTGTATATATGCGGCTTTACCACAAACCGGAATGCCATATGACATAATGCTGTGAAAGTAACTAAAATATACTAATCTCGCAATAGCTTCATCAGTAAACTGTCTAATTTTTGTAAAGCAAAAGCTCCAAAGCTCAATCTTCCAACTATAGACGATACGTGTGGATCCCACTGCAAATTTGAATCTAGATCAATAGCTGAGAATTCAGTCGATTTTACCAGGTCTAATGGCTCGTTATTTGTTAAAATACTTAAGGTGGGAACCCCTCTGACTGTAGTTAGTCGGATAATTTTTAGTGCTGGACTTATACAAAGGAATCAGTTTACTATTTTTCATTACATTAAAAACTCTTTCATCAATATACTTATTAAAAATAAGGGAAATATTAAACTGCACATCAAAATACTGATTTGCACTAATAAAAGCATGGAGCAATTTAATCAATTATACAAGTTACAATTTTGGTTGATATTCCCTAAAGATCAATTAAATTATTAAAATCAAGCAATTTAAATGTCCGAATTTAAATATATCATCACATTTATCAACATCATTTAATAGTATGAAAGCCTCTGCCGGGGATGAATCTTAGGACATTTTGTTAAAGAAATCTTTAAATGCTTTGGCTGCTTCGCGATCTTTAAAAATAATGTATGGTCTATATTTAGTACAAATTTCCGGTCCGGTATTTATTATATTGTTGTTTTGATTTTGTCTTCAGCTTGCTTAATTTTCATACTCAGGTCAGGACTTTGCTGTATGGCAAACATATTTGAATATTGTTTTATGAACTCTAAAAATTTAGCATCATGTGAATTTATACATCTTTGTGAATATAAATCATAGAATGTGTTCCTTCTTTTATAAGAATCATTTGCCCAGTCATAAAATCTCGCCTTTATGCTACCACTATATGTTTTTAATTTAAATATATCATTAAAATTTTTCTCAATCACTTCGAACAAGGAATTGCAAAGGTCATCGACTCTCAACAAATGGTTAGTTATTAAGTTGCTTATCAATGCTTTCCGAAAACTGTCCCATTCTGTTGGTAGTAATGGGTCGGTAAGTAAACATATGATGATGATGATGTTGTGATCCTTGTTGGCTGATTAAAAATATATTTAGATCGAAGCACAAAAACAAATTTATCCTTATCCTACATATCAACATTAAAATCGCCAAAAACAACTAGGTCATTTGAAGTACTGAAAGGTTTTCTGAGGACTTCTTCCTTATTAGACTCAAAAACTTTAAAATCAGCTGATGGGGGTCTGTAAACACAAACAATTATATGTTGCTCCAGCTCTACACATGATAACTCTATAGTCCGTTCAATAGACAACGACACAATGTAGCTACCAACATCTCTGCATCGGCATCAGTGGTCTCTAGTTGTTGGTAAGGAAGGGCCCTAGTTACGCTAACATAGAGAACTTTATTTGCTAGTCAAGCACTCATTAATAAACCTCGATTGCTATTTTTCCTACGAGTAAGTCTAAGCTCGTGTACTCGATATTGGAATCGAGATTGACTTCCGTATTACCATACCATTTAGGCCGACTTGTACCACACTTTTTGTCAGCCGCTAAATACAGGAATAAATGAAAGGGAAATATTAAACTGCACATCAAAAATACTGATTTGCGCAGCAAATATCCCTTATTTGCTGCGACAGCTTAGGTGAAGGGTAAAGGTGGTGAGCGAAGCGAAGCCCCCTTTATCCTTCGTGTTAGGTTCAGTATGTAAGAACAACAACAAATACTTAAAACTTAAACTTAAGTACTCATCAAATGTTTAAAGCATAAAAAGTGTTTTTGCTAATCCTTTTTGCTGCGCAAATCAGTATTTTTGACGTGCGATTAAATACCAGCCTAAATTACATAACTTTATAATACAGACTGTAAATACTAAATATACCGATATATACTACATGAACTTTACATACATATAAATACAGTTACTTTTACCAAAGAGAGAGATAGTGCTCTTTAATACTTTTCTTAAAAGAAAAAAGAGTGGGACTGTCTCTTATAGTGCAAGAAAGTGCGTTCCAGAGTCGGACCGCCCGCAACCTGAAAGAGTGTTTATACGCAGCGTTGTTATGCCGAGGAGTGGCCAAAAGTGAGACAGTATGAGATCTCCGGTGCCGATCTCCCAAAAAGAGATACTCGAAACGGTCCCGAAGGTAGTTGGGATAGCTCGGATTTTTTAAGATATTGATCAGATAATAAAGAATGTGACAGTCTCGGCGACGACGAATCGAAAGCCACCCACATGGTCGAGTTTGCGCAGTCTGAAGATAAACCAAATCCCGGGACTCTCAAGATGCTCATAGATATGTAACTGTAAGATAGTCAAAACCGTTAGTTGATAAACTAACGAGTTAGTTGATCAACTGCGGACAGATAGTAAACCGACAGGGTTTAGAATTTACGTTTATTTTGTTGTTACATGTCAACCTAATACGAAGACTATTAGGGGGCTTCGCTGCGCTCGCTCCCTCTAGTCTTCACCTAAGCTACCGCAGTGTTTGCCCTGGTATTTCGTTTGCAATTCAAGTTTAAACCAGTTTATGATTTGACGGTTTTAACCGTTAGTTTATCAACTAACGTGTCATATAGCAATCATTACGCTATAGTTTATTGTGTCGATAGTTGACCAACTAACGAGAAAAAAAACCTTAGTGTATCAACTAACGGTTTTGACAATCTTACGGTGAAAGATTCATTCAAGACACACTCATTGATTTTTTCGGATTTTTATTACATATATTTTTTCAAAGGAGATACATCAAATCTGTAGAAATAAACCCAGGCCCGGCGCGAACAAAATGAATCTCAAAATTAAGAGTATTATCAGTACAGTAATTCTTTAAAATAATTAGTGTCAAAGTCAATGGCTTTAGTGTTATTTTTTTGGCTTCTGAAGTGTTGCAGGCGTGTCACTATCCCTATTAAGCCTAATTAAGCCCTAAACAAAAAAAGCTTCTAATATAAATCAGCCGGCAATTATGTTTTTATACTTAACAATTTACTTTAATATTTCATTGAAATTATTACAAAAAACAATATTAATAATAATAAATACTGACAGTTAGTAAGATTTTATTGACTTAAAGATTGAGAGCTTCGTCTAATGGCTTTCACGCTTGCTTCTCACACAGGAGATGCAGGTTCGAAACCAATGAGATAATGAATTTATCTCAAGTATCGGCCGTTCAGTGTTTCGGATCACACACAGAGCATTGAATATTAGAGAGAGGGCAAGCCGCCGCGTCACGGCTGACCGTTGTATGCCCAGTGTGCATACAGTGCATTCAGTTGCTCTCAACGAGAATTCCCGAGTGCACGCGCCGATCGCCATAGAAAACTGACAACAATTAGCTTTATTTTCTATAATGCCGGCCTGTGCAGTTGTCCTATGTAAAAATCGCAGTGATTCGACAAATTTCCATAACAAGGGTATAACATTTCACAGGTAAATACTTAAAATACAATATTTCTTCAATACAACAACACGATTAACGAAATATTCCGAGGAAGTAATGTCTATCTAAGTATATTGAGTCGCATCCAAATTCCGTCTCCCTCATACTCATTAGCGTTACCTACTAGCGAAAGACAGGAAATAAATTGTATGTCCATGACGCTGTGTGCTGTGTGCGTGCTTTATGAAACAATGTGCGCCTCATGCGCACGTATACAGCCACGTTACTGCTTTACCTGTGTTTGCCAATACGAGAGTAGGGATAAATGTGTAAGTGGTTATTATGTGAGCGTGTTCGTTGTGTTTATTTAGTGATAGGTTGTGTGCGTGAATTCAGCTTGCCACAATCGGTTTGCATACAAAATAGGCTGAACGCCCTATCTCCTGTGTTGAGATATCTGTGGATGACACGTTAAGCTGTACGGTTACTATCGCTACGTGGTAGTGCTCGTAAAACCCCTCCACCAACCCGCACTGAGCCAGCGTGGTGGAGTATGGCTTAGTGTTGTCGGTGGGGACATTAATGGGCTACATTAACTATTATTTTTATTAAAAGATCGTAGTTAGTATGAACGCCCGCAAGATTTCATAAGGAAAAACACTTTATCCATCGACATTGGCACTTATTATTTCTTAGAATTACTATACTAATTAATGGACTTTATTTTGAGATACATTTCGTTTGCGTCGGGCTGTGAGTTTTTTTGATAAATCTCCTTTATATAGATTATTTTGAATGAAGCACGCACGGCAGGCACGCACTTGTAAGTGGTCAGATGATTTGATTTGCCGTTTTACACTGAGTAATAAATGGCTCACTGTAACCTCATACGAAGACTATTAGGGGGCTTCGCTGCGCTCGCTCCCTCTAGTCTTCACCTAAGCTACCGCAGTGTTTGCCCTGGTATTTCGTTTGCAATTCAAGTTTAAACCAGTTTATGATTTGACGGTTTTAACCGTTAGTTTATCAACTAACGTGTCATATAGCAATCATTACGCTATAGTTTATTGTGTCGATAGTTGACCAACTAACGAGAAAAAAAACCTTAGTGTATCAACTAACGGTTTTGACAATCTTACGGTGAAAGATTCATTCAAGACACACTCATTGATTTTTTCGGATTTTTATTACATATATTTTTTCAAAGGAGATACATCAAATCTGTAGAAATAAACCCAGGCCCGGCGCGAACAAAATGAATCTCAAAATTAAGAGTATTATCAGTACAGTAATTCTTTAAAATAATTAGTGTCAAAGTCAATGGCTTTAGTGTTATTTTTTTGGCTTCTGAAGTGTTGCAGGCGTGTCACTATCCCTATTAAGCCTAATTAAGCCCTAAACAAAAAAAGCTTCTAATATAAATCAGCCGGCAATTATGTTTTTATACTTAACAATTTACTTTAATATTTCATTGAAATTATTACAAAAAACAATATTAATAATAATAAATACTGACAGTTAGTAAGATTTTATTGACTTAAAGATTGAGAGCTTCGTCTAATGGCTTTCACGCTTGCTTCTCACACAGGAGATGCAGGTTCGAAACCAATGAGATAATGAATTTATCTCAAGTATCGGCCGTTCAGTGTTTCGGATCACACACAGAGCATTGAATATTAGAGAGAGGGCAAGCCGCCGCGTCACGGCTGACCGTTGTATGCCCAGTGTGCATACAGTGCATTCAGTTGCTCTCAGCGAGAATTCCCGAGTGCACGCGCCGATCGCCATAGAAAACTGACAACAATTAGCTTTATTTTCTATAATGCCGGCCTGTGCAGTTGTCCTATGTAAAAATCGCAGTGATTCGACAAATTTCCATAACAAGGGTATAACATTTCACAGGTAAATACTTAAAATACAATATTTCTTCAATACAACAACACGATTAACGAAATATTCCGAGGAAGTAATGTCTATCTAAGTATATTGAGTCGCATCCAAATTCCGTCTCCCTCATACTCATTAGCGTTACCTACTAGCGAAAGACAGGAAATAAATTGTATGTCCATGACGCTGTGTGCTGTGTGCGTGCTTTATGAAACAATGTGCGCCTCATGCGCACGTATACAGCCACGTTACTGCTTTACCTGTGTTTGCCAATACGAGAGTAGGGATAAATGTGTAAGTGGTTATTATGTGAGCGTGTTCGTTGTGTTTATTTAGTGATAGGTTGTGTGCGTGAATTCAGCTTGCCACAATCGGTTTGCATACAAAATAGGCTGAACGCCCTATCTCCTGTGTTGAGATATCTGTGGATGACACGTTAAGCTGTACGGTTACTATCGCTACGTGGTAGTGCTCGTAAAACCCCTCCACCAACCCGCACTGAGCCAGCGTGGTGGAGTATGGCTTAGTGTTGTCGGTGGGGACATTAATGGGCTACATTAACTATTATTTTTATTAAAAGATCGTAGTTAGTATGAACGCCCGCAAGATTTCATAAGGAAAAACACTTTATCCATCGACATTGGCACTTATTATTTCTTAGAATTACTATACTAATTAATGGACTTTATTTTGAGATACATTTCGTTTGCGTCGGGCTGTGAGTTTTTTTGATAAATCTCCTTTATATAGATTATTTTGAATGAAGCACGCACGGCAGGCACGCACTTGTAAGTGGTCAGATGATTTGATTTGCCGTTTTACACTGAGTAATAAATGGCTCACTGTAATTGGTTCGGGAAATGTACAAATATTGACCGTCGTCGGTAGCTCTGTGTGATGATCACCTAATATAGTTATTAGTGGAACAAGAGAGCAAGGTTCATTTTTTCTGCAAGTGCTTCTTTGAGTCGCGAGTGATCTAAGGATTCTATATTTGATTCACGAGCGTAGCGATTATACAAAGTGCTGCTCAAATAAAGTGCCGCTCAAATGTCATATTGGCACTGTCAGCTGTTCCTAAGCGGGAGACAGTGCAGCATGATTTTGAGCGTCACTCAAACTTTGAGTAGTCGGTTATACACTCGGGCCCTACTCTCTCTATGAATAAAATCAGATCTCAAAATCGGCCGACAAGCAAAAACCACATCTACCATGACCCAAAGCTTCCCGACACTGTGATCGGCGAGCCCGACAAAAGATATCTATTTACTTTTTGTATTCACCAAAATAAATTAAATCCACTTTATCCGTCCTCTCGAGTCCTTTTGCGTAGAATATTTTCCTAAATGAACGCTAAATAGATTACCGAGCCATAACGCGTTTATATTTGACAAAGCCCTCTGATACCCCTCGGAGGTCGAGCCGGGTGACCTTTGCGTCAATCAGAACGGCGGAATAGGAAGTATTAAGATGTTCGGCCATGCACAAAGGGCGGGGCGAAAACTCTCAATTACGTGAAGTTATATAAAGGAATGTGGAAATGGAAGTAATAAGGTAGGTAATTAATAGAAAATGAAATAATAGATACCTAAGTCATTCATTTAACAGTTATATTCGTACCATCCGCCCAGTGGTCAGTGCCTGAACCGGTCTGTTTAATAAACTATAAGTATTAAAGTAAAGGTATAAGACAGTACGGATGTATAAATTGGCACATCGAAAAAGACGTCTTTACTCGGTTGTGGCTACAGGAGGCTGGATGGATGTAAACAGTTTCTACGAGCAATGTCTCTACCTCTTTTAAATCTCAATATCTCTATAATGAAATTATATTTCCCCAGAATAACTTTTGTCTTTTACAACAACCCTCGGAGGACACCAAAAAAGAGCATTAAGGTATCGGAAAATTACATACAAACATGTCACTCTGAGACTAACAACACGATATAGTTAGCTCGACACTCCATATTAATCTGTAACTCGACGCGTGAACGATCGTCCGTGCTCTCCCCACTGCTTGTGGCCTCCGCCGTAACGGGGAGGGACGAATGTATTTGATGCGAAGGGCTTCCTTTATTATCTACCTACAAGCCATTAAGCCACGGTTTCTCCGTATCTCTAGATGGCGTATTTATCCAGCTAATGAAGCTCATGATGTCTATGCACAGAGTTTAGAATAAATAACTAATTGCGCATCCCACGCATACGCGACTTAAGCCGAGACAAATCTCTCGTATGGTTGCAGGAAGCTAATTTTATCTTATCTACATAGCTTGTTAAACACAATTTTAAACAAAGAAGCATTGCTTAACGCCTTTTCCTTTAAGGGTGGGAGAGGCATAGCTGTGCCCACATTTAGCCAGTTATTCAATACTCCATTTTGAGTGACAGGGGGCAAGCCCACACCTACTCCTTTAATATTTACCTTCTTCCAATCCGTAGAGCTCAGTAGAAACTGGAGTTTCTCGTACGCAAATACTTAATTTGAAATTTGCATTTGTGAATTTAAAAAACCGGTCAAGTGCGAGTCTAAATCGCGCACGAAGGGTTCCGTACCACCGTTCAATGGAAGCGATGGTGTGGAGTGAATAGTTTGGATTTTACACAGCAAAATATTGTTTACAAAGTTATTGGTGCGGTTACTTTCACACTCCATGTACGTAACCAGGTGCATCCATAAGTTTGTATGTGGTATTGAAAGAATTGTTGTATGGGAGCCCCCTTAAATATTTATTTTATCCTGTTTTTTAGTATTTGTTGTTATAGCGGCAACAGAAATACATAATCTGTGAAAATTTCAACTCTCTAGCTAGCTAGGTTCTTGAGATACAGCCTGGTGACAGACGGACGGACGGACGGACGGACGGACAGCGAAGTCTTAGTAATAGGGTCCCGTTTGGAACCCTTCGGGTACGGAACCCTAAAAACCACCAATATTACAATATTCAAGATTACCTAACTGTCTCACTCAACACAGGCAGTAATAAATAATTACAAAATTATCAACAGAACTCGCTGTTAATAATTTTGTAATTATTTATAACTGCATATTAATTATAGTAATTAATATCTGAAAATCACTCTGTGGGAGTTTCTTCGCCCTTCTTTTCCCATAGTGTGCATTGTAAAGAAGAGGTAAAAAATTATGTTCACTTAGTATATGTAAATATCTACAGTTCTAAAGAAACTTTGACTGACTTTTGAAAGAGACCGCGTCTCTAGGATACTTGCACAAATCAATAGGCCAGCAAGTACGCTAATGAAATGCCCTCAAGATTAGTTAAATAGGGACTTCTAAGGTCGGTATGCGGATAGCGAGGTTAAAGTGGAGATGGGCCAGGAAGGACGACGGCTGGTGCACCAAGGTGGTGACTGATTGCTGGCCTGGAGAAGCGAGTAGACCGAGATGCAGACCATCCGTCCGATGTCGGATCACATCCCCGAAACTCCTGGGACCAATGGATTCGCTTAGCGTAGATCCGCAATGAATGAATAAATTACTGTGCAATAAAGAATACAAATATGAATATGACAAAATAATGTAGAGAAGGCCGTCACATATAGATATAAGGACTGCTTGAAATTTCAGTTTCGGCTATATTTTAAGTTTTCTGTGTGCATGTAAAATTGTAAAAACCTGTAAAATTCTCGTGAAAATTATAATAACTGTTGCTAGTTGCTAGGTTCCCGCGAATAACAGATTTGCTCGCTTGGGAATGTTAATTTTCGCAACTTCTGAATTCTGAGTGTAAACAGATTTATTTACAGGTTTATTTTATTTTATTCATAAATTCGTTATTTTTCGCTTATAAGAACAGAAATTTACTTCAATTAAACGAAACTAACTTCCATTGTAATAGGTGTTTTTTGTATTGTTGGAAGTGTTTAAGATCCAAGTCCTAGATTCGAATCCTGACCGGGGAGGATGAAATAGGTACTGAACGGTTTCGTTTTTAAACTTGTTATACTATCTTCTACTCCCACAGTGGTCCATTGTAGAGAAGAGTCAAAAAATAACGTTGGATAAGTATCTGTAAATATCTACAGTAGTAAAGACATTTGATTTGTCAGAATGTTACAGACAGAAATGTCTGTAACATTTGATTTGATGACAACCAACTATGGAACAACTTGCAAATGAAAATAACTTGGACTATGAAAGTCTTACTTCTTATTTTTGGTGTGCACCCACCTTTTGGAACTAAGATTATAATATTAGATAAGACTTACAAAAATACATGCGCGTTCTCGTTTTACATATTATTTTTAAGATCAAATTAGAGTACTAGTACCAGTTCAGATTTATTCTGAATTAGCCCCGTGTATATAAGTACAACTAAGTTTCCATAAATCTGAGTTGCGCTGAGTTAAGGCTCTGATACACTATGTTCTCCATCTTGTCGCTGCAAAATGAAGCTACAACATTGTACAGTGTGCCCATACATACATGCCTCGCTCGCGACATGATACTGTATCCGGAAACATGCCGCGTGATTGTTTTATATACTATAGTAAAATATCCGGGACATGGTTCGGGACACCATATAACTTTGCAGCTATATGAAGATTGAGCGCTGCGTGACAAGTCGGGGGACATATTGAAAGAATGAAGAACGAAATCCAAGATTCATCCGATTCTGGGAAATTCAAGATATTGCCACAAAAGAACAGACAATAGATGACTCTTGGAAAAATACTTTAACAAACTACAAAATCACTGCCAGTTAGTAGAGATACGTTGTGAAGTTCCCACCTAAAGAGGACGCCTCTTCTAAATTTGGAAACTCAACAACCGAAGAAATGTCACCATTCTTCTGGAGGCGCCTTCCTAGGACAAAACCGAATTACTGCTTACAAATATTTCCTGAAATGTTTGTAGTATAAATGTATAAGATAATTTATTAAATATAAATTGTATGAAACTGTATGTATGTATGAATGTCGCTAGTGTATGTGTATTATATGTACATATTTGTAATTAACTGATTCCTATTTCTTTTATGGCGCGTACTAATATTTAAGTTAATGACTTAGTTAGATTCCCACGATAGAGGCTTTTCTTGTGTGGAGGTCATTATCATTTTACCAGGTTTTTTCATGTAGTTAAATAAAAAAATTTCTTTTAATTTGATTATTCGTTTGATTTGGTCCTCTATTGTAACTTATCCCGTTTGTTCCGGGAACATTTTACCGCAAAAATTTATTACTTCGACGATTCGGCTTTTATTACATCACAAAAGGACCGGACCGACAACTTGCTCGGTGAGTTTTTACAGCCGCCAGCTCTGGACGAGCAGAGCGTTTAATTTGATTGGGAAGACCCCAGGAGCGGTTTTTTTTCAATCAAAATCGTAAGGTCCGGGAAAATGTAACTTGGACATCAATCATAGGAGTCCAACACAAATTGAAATGCAGTGAGTGAGGTATATGTTTTTTGATTTTAGTTCTAATAAAATAACTGTAATTATACATAACTAAGGCAAAAACCCTGAAGTCATAAAAAAAACTGGAAATCAGAATTAATTAACTAATAAGTTTTTATCCCTTCCTGGGAATACATTTAATGTAGGTACCGCAGATTTCACGATCCAGGTATTCAGGTCGTCCGTAACTTTTAAACATATAAATGGAAATTTCGTCTGAGATTCAAATCTAGATTTATCTTTTCGCGCACAAAAACCCCGTGGACATCCAAATTCGCTTATCCGATTCCCTTTGAAGCCGTGCGTTTGATATCGCTTCACGCGAAATATTAATATTTCCGGTAAGGCTTCAACATAGCTGTAGTCAAAGTCTGACTCTTTTATCGGGCTACTTTTGTTTGCGTGTTTTATTCGCGTTTGAGTAAGTTTAAGTACACCAAAATTAAATATGTTCATTCGGCATTAAGATGTTCATCACAGAGCTAACGCTCGAAAATATAACACAAATGCAATATACTGGAATAAATCACTTTGTGCAACGGCGGCGATGCGGCATCGGCAGGGCGCCACGTACTAACGCGGAAAAGCCTCAGGTTAGCCCTCGCCTCATTTTAAACTAATGCACACCGGCTACGTCGACTATGCCAGTTTTTAAGAGCCGTATAGTTCTTAGAGCGGTCTATACTTAACATAACATAGCGTCACGCCTTTTCCTATACGGTGTAGCAGAGGCACAATTGTGCCCACTTTGAGCCTGGTATTCAATACTCCATTTTGCGTGACAGGGGGCTAGCCCATCGCCGCAACTATGAAGTAATGAAGGTTTCCGCACGATGTTTTCCATCACCGTTAGTACGTCCGTATAATGTACTTAAGATAGATTATATAAAACCCATTAGACGACGGAGCTCTTTACTTTTATACGGTCGGAGCGGTCTATACTTTTAACTCCTAATATTAGACCTAATCTAATGTATCATGACAACAAGGCCTTACCAGTAGGGTAGATGGAAGATAAGAAACACCAAGAAGTGCAGCGATACATACTATAAACATTTCACACCTATGTTATGTACCATGCTACTCCAACTATAACACATTTGAAAGAACATACAAATGCAAAAAATTACAGAATTTAAATACTTTTTCACGCAACTTCACAATGAATGGTAAAATTGCAACGGAGTAGGCAAAAACTTTTCAGAAGGAAGAAACGATTGCTTTCCGAACCGCAGGGATCAGATTAATCATTATTCCATATAAATCGTTGCCAACGAGAACTTCTACCAACACGCCGCGCGCCGCAAACCAGTCAAAATGTGAAAACTGGATCTACTCGCCTCCTTCGAATTTATATTATGCAGAATGCTATTTCAAAAGTTTTTGAACATCGTACAAGTCCTACTAGATGGGCAAACTTATATTGAGCTCCTGATACTTGAAAATGAACCCTGTAGCAATGAGATATGGGTATGGTCAGGGGTAAAAGGTTGTGGTAGGTTGTGTAACAAGTTGAAGCCAAGTTCCGCCCGACAATTTAGAAAGTTCAAACTGTCGCAATTGGTGAAATTTCGTTATTTTCTGATAAAATACTTCGATGGAGAATTCCATCACTCAGTTCAGTGCATCGCCTTTTGTATGATACATTTTGTACTACTAGTATTCAAGATTGCTTTAGAAATATGGAAACTTATACACAGAACAGTAAGCGGTTTTGTAGAACATTATGAATTAGGTTTTTTTCTCATCAAGGCTGACAGTGATGTCAATCGTTTCACGCCCATTTAAAATTGACTTTGCTAGTTAGCGGCGGCGTGAGAATTTTTTACTCTGACCTTTGTACGGACGTACCTCAAATGTAGTGTTCTAGTCATCAGGTAGCTTTCCTGTTCATGTGTTTTGTAACTGCATCTTGTCGTAAACTCCCCAAATTAGGGGTAGGGCCCACTGCTGGCCCAGCCTAATCAAGTCTGAAAGACGGGCTCTACTTTACTACCATCCTCCTGCATCATGACTGCCCGTCAGTCATACTTCATATATTCTTCACCACCTTGATCCCTGTGGATGAGCTCTACGCCCCACGTTCCTGGACGCCCTCCTCCCTGCCGTCGGGTGGCGACCATGTCTTAGGAGAGTCGTATTACCCAATGCATAGGATCGTTCTAAAAGAGTTCTAAAACCCACGACCCAGCAGCCCAGTCCTCAATCCCCTTAAATTCTTTGACCATGTCATTGATTGAAGTCCTTGACCATGACGTACAAAGGGGGTTTCAAGCGAGCGCCGACGATCAGATTCGAAGGCGCGTCGATCAGGAGTGTATCGCAAGCTACGTTACTCGGTGTCACTCGAGGCTAGGTCCTACTTGCCGCATGCGAATACTATAGGGGAAAGGGCCTCCGCTTGTTTTGGCAAGATTTCGCGGGTTTCCGCAACCAGATGGGGTGTGAAGTACCGGTCCCTCTGAGTTTTGTACATACTCGGGGACATACGTAGCGACGCTTACGTACGCTGCCGCAATATGGTGCCGATGCTCGTCCAACTTTGTTGTCAGAAGGGCGTTGATACGAACGCAGAGACCGGCGCTAGTTTTACTAACGAAGACTTACCGATCATGCAGCTCCGCAGCGTTACCTGTGCTTGCGGGAGTGTCACCAGCCGATTTGGAGGTCTGTAGTGAAGGACAGATTGCTCAGGAGCGACACCAACTGACCCCCAGGGAGTACCGGAAACTCAAGACGACGGTCAGGGCAGACATCGTAGCTCAGTGGCAGGAACGATGGCAGGGCAGTAAGGACGGCCGCGAGCTGTATGGATTCTTCCCAGACGTGGGCGTGAGGCTCAGTTCAGAATGGGTAGAACCGGACTTCATGGTCTCCCAAGTACTTACCGGGCACGGATGCTTCAGACAGCGCCTACACAGGCTAGGGCTGTGCGAGTCTGCAGACTGCCCATGCGGCGAGGACAACGAGAGCCGGGATCACGCCCTCTGAGAACGTAGGCTATTATACGCGGACGAGAGATCGGAGATGCTGGATGCACTGTAGAGGACAACGGCTGGCCCAGTATTCCTCGAGGAGCTAGTTTCTTGCGAACAGAACTACAAGACGTTGCGCAAATTTGCGCACTCATGGCACACCAAGAGAAGAATATTGAGGACAGCAGTGTACTACGTGGTACAGTACGACGCTGAGTGACGTGTTGTGTTGTCGAGCCCCATTTGGGGAGGATGAAGAAATAGTATTGTATGGCCTGCCCAGAAAGGGAGAAAGGCCGGGACGCGTTCAAGATCTTGTAGGGCATCAAGAAACAGCATGCGTGAAAGAGGCGAAGGCGAGTAGCGCATGACAGTGCCCAAGATTCGGTCTATAAGCCGCGAAGGCAGGAAAGACCATGTGGTGGTGGAGGGAATCCCCCTGAATTCCGATAACCTTTTCTTTGCTAGATAGGGAAGCGACTACCTTTGGAATGGAAGCAAAACAGTCGGCGGAGAACAAAGCCTTAAGCTGACAGTGTGTTCTAATCAGATCAATATCCCAAAATACTCCTGAATTTTATAAATACTTACCGAAGTATTTATGAAATTAAGAATTTATCCACAACCAAGTTCCCGGGGGCGAAAATACCCTGAATAACTTCGAGAAAACCATGGTGCAGGCTGTGCCTTTGCTTGAGTTGGCGGGGATACTTTCGTACCCCCGAATAATAACTCTAAGGAGATTTGTGCAAATTCTGGCAGCTAACTATAACTAACTATAGCTAACTATAAAAAATCAATAAATCCCGTCTTGTGTCTTGTGCAAACTTGTCTGTTTGACCGAACGGTCAAAGCGTTGCAGCTTGGTAAAAATGCTTTCCCGACTTATGAGCTAAAAATTTGCTGCTTGATTTTGATTTTGGCGGAAAAAATCTATTCCTAACTAGTTCGAAAAGGCTTTCTACGAACCTCGCTATGACCATCGCCTTGAGCTCGTGCCGTAAACTTCTCGGTTCATAAATATAAGCCTTTGCGAATTCGTGGGAAATGTACTATTCTTACCCAATAGCGGACGGAATCATCCATCAGACACGTTCACAGTTCGCGCTAAGATTGGCTAAATTATGTACGTCTGTCTGGATTTTCGGCTTTTCTCCTCTACAGGTTATAATTAACAAATTCTCAACTGATTTTCGTGAAATTTTGTGAGCCGGTTAGACAATTATATGTTGTTTTTTATTATTCGAAGAACATTTTTTGAAAATTTACAAAATGGGTTACAAAGTGGTGCGTCTACTTTCATACTCCAGTAAGTAACCAGGTGCATTCATAAGTTTATATGTGGTATGAAAAGAAAATGATGACGGGTTACTTGTTATTGGCAACAAAATAATGATCACCAAAATAATTTTTTTCTACCCAAAATGGGTATGATCACCAAAAGTTGCAGAAAATATCTGGGCAAAATACTGCGGTAGCTTAGGTGAAAGGTAAAGGGGGTGAGCGAAGCGAAGCCCCCTTTATCCTTCGTGTTCGGTTGAACATGTAAGAACAACAAAACATACTTAAAACAAAAACTTAAAGTTGGTGATCATTTATCCAAATACAATTTGGTGGTCGTTTCGAATTTATTGGTAGTAAAATAAGTGCGTTTTGGTGATCGTTAAAACATAAGCCTTTGTTATTATGCTAATATCAGTTGTTCATCCGATCTGGCTGGGAGTGTAAAGGGGTGGAAAATTATGAAAAAAAATGTAAATTAACTGTGTCGCTCGTGAGGTCTACAGGACACAGAGCCATTAGTATTGTGATGTTGGAGTATTCTAGTACAGGGTGAATTTTACATCTACGTTACAAACGCGGGATAGAAGGAGGCGTACTAGTTGTATTTCTGTCGAAACTCTAATAAAGATAAATAAATAACAACTTCACGAGCGAGATTGAATGCACAGGAAGTTTGTCTGTTCTCGAGAAAGACCGAGATAAATAGTTTGTCTGTTTAGCAGTTTGTTCAACACCCAACACCTCTCCATCCCAACCGTATTATTGTGCATTTGACACTCGATTCGTTGAGTCTAAATAAACCTACATAGGGACAAAGCCTTGTCCCATACGGGGTCGCAGAAATACAGTTTTGTCCACGAGTCATTTAAAAAACCGAATCTAAATAAACAAAAATTATTGAATAGATCCCGATCCACATGGAACCTAACTAACTATGATTATATACCTAGTCGGTCCATAAGTTCTGTCACAAATATTTTGCCGCATAGTAAATAATACCAAGTTTATTTTTATTTAATAATATATATGGTTTGATAGCTCATTAAATACTGATAAATTAGAACGATTATTGGATTTAAATGCTTAAAGCCATATTACACAAATGCTAGTTTCTTCAGAGATTTTGCACTTTTTTAACCAATCAAAAATACGGACGTGATTCACTTTATCTTTTTTCCATGACTCTTAAAACCTTTCAAACTTACGTGAGATTTTAGTCAGAACCCTCTCTGAACCCGTTAGCTTCATTTTGAAGCATAAGATAACTAAGTCTGGGTAAAACTAATTTTCATATTCACATTTTACGTAGTGTACTTGTTGCCCACAAGATCATTTTTATACGTTTTTCTAAAAACGTAAAAAGTACGTAAAGTTCTCTTTGGGAGCAGTTGGAACTGAAAGCTAACATAAAATCAAATGCTAGTTGTTAAGCATGGTCTAAAATCGAGGTTTCAGAATAAATAAAAAAAAGCTTCTTGGTTATCTGGAACACTGTTTTTTTATTAAATTTGTGGTAAGTGGTATTTTTGTCAGTTGCGGCGTGTCTTGGGTTCGCGATTGTCTCAAGTTATAAGGTTTTTTGTCATATTGTGATAATCGTACAAAATGTATTCTATTGCAATTTGATTCGTATAAAATAAGCTTTTTAATAATGTATAATACGAATAAGAAAAAGTTTATTGCTGAGTTTTATCTATCAAAAACCTTGTGACAGAACTTAAGGACCGACTATGTATATCACCGTAAGATTGTCAAAACCGTTAGTTGATAAAGTTACGTTTTTTTCTCGTTAGTTGATCAACTATCGACAGATAGTAAACTGTACCGTACTGCTTACTATATGCATTATAATAATAATCATAATAATAATTTCTTTGTTGCACACAACTAATATATGGACAACAAGACTTACATAAAAATAGTGTACAAAGGCGAGCTTACCTCTAATAAGAGATCTCTTCCAGCAAACCAAATTAGGATGGGAATGGTCGATTGCTGAGCAGGGGTGACAATGTGTACAACAATATAATTTAGTACATATCTAAATAACTAACATATGGTTAGATATATGTTATATCTAAATAACTAATATAAAACAATATTAACTAAATATACGAGGGCTTACATAAATATCATATAATATACTCGTACATGCTAAACATAAATACTATATCAATATATATAATTTTTAAATAAATATACTAATAAATACATACATACTACCTTTATTTCTAAAGAGAAAGGTAATGCTTCTTCACGCGACTTTTAAATATATTAAGAGAAGGACTGTCCCTGATAGTGCAGGGGAGTGCATTCCACAATTGAATGGCCCGGAATCTAAACCCATGCTCATAGGACGCGGTGTTATGCTATGGGGTTGTGAGCATTGAAAGCGCGTGAGTTCTCCGAGGCCTGCTGGAAGAAAGAAATGGAAAACGGTCTCGTAAGAAGGTTGGATAGCGTGGATTGCGTAAAATGTTGTAGAGGATGTTGAGGATGTGAGAATCCCGACGAAGACGTATTGGCAGCCACTTCAGCTCTTTGCGATGCTGAGATACATGGTCGTATTTGCGCAGCCCAAAGATAAACCGAATCCCGAGATTTTGAAGTCGTTCGAGTTTGTTCAGTAATTCTTCGTTAGCACTGACCCAGCAGACATCAGCATAATCGATGAGGGGTAGAAGGAGAGACTGAGCGAGAGTAATTTTGGTCTGTCGAGGCAAAAAGTACTGAAGTTTCCTGAGAGAGTGAAAAGTAGCAAATACTCGTCGACTGACCTCATTGACATGCGATGACCAGGACAGCTGGTTGTCGAAGATAAGACCCAGGTTTTTAGCTTTATCGCTATACACGATTGTGGTACCATTAAAAGTGACAGGTTGAATGGGCTGTTGCTGCAACAAGTTAAGAGATTGTCTGGTGCCTATAATCATGGCCTGGGACTTACTCGGGTTAACCAGGAGTCCGAAGGATGAAACCCAGCTTCTCACCCCCTCCAGATCAGCGTTCAATGCCTCCACAGCAGAGTTTACATCGTTATGAGAGAAGTGGCGATAAATCTGGAGATCATCAGCATAAAGATGATATGAAGAAGACAGGATGTCCGAGATGGAGTTTATGAATATCGAGAATAGAAGAGGAGAAAGAATACCACCTTGAGGGACGCCTGAAAGGAGGTCACACCATTCAGTGGATGTCTCTTCCGTCCTGATTCGCTGTTGCCGATCCCTCAAATAAGAGTCGAACCAGCTGGCAGAGAAGGAAGAGACGTTCAGGGATCTGAGAAGCTCAACGAGAATGTCGAAATCTACGCTGTTGAAGGCACTACTGAAATCAAGTAAAGCCAACACGGAAAGCTGTTTGCGGTCCATGGCTAGCTGGATGTCATCTGTGACTTTCAGCAGAGCCGTGACGGTGCTATGACCCGGTCGGAATCCTGACTGGAACGTGTTTAGCAGATTGTTTGAGGAGAGGTAGTAGGAAAGCTGGTTATGGACAATGGTCTCAAGGACTTTGGAGAGGATGGCCAGGATTGAAATGGGACGGTACTCTTTGAAAGAGGTGGGACTGGAGGTTTTGGGTAGTGGGATGACTAATGCTTTCTTCCACACTGTGGGGAAGACACCATTAGCTAAAGAAAAGTTTATAACGTGTGTAATTGCTGGTAATAGTTCGTCAAGGATTGTCAGTAACATTTTAAGGCAAATTTTGTCATCGCCTACAGCTTTTGAATTGACTGCCAATAGCGCTTTCTTGACCGCATCGATTCCAACATTACTCAAGTTGAATGGTGTGGTGTTGGGTAAGGACTTAGAGCGCAGGCTCTGAAGCGTGGCTTGTTTGACAGTGGGATCCATCACAACAGGCGGGGCAGAAAGAAACTGGTTGAGACCGTTGAGATCTACATTACCAGCATGTAGGTCCCTGGCCTTACCTACATCAAGCGTTCTCAGGAATTTCCACACCTGAGCTGGAGTGTAGTTCTCAATACATTCGTGTATGTGCCGACGTTTAGCATCGCGACAGAGACGGTTGCAACGATTGCGAAGACATTTGTAAGAGAGGAAATTATCATCTGTCGGATTCCTGCGGTATCTACACTTGGCTCTATTCCTCTTGGCCATTAGGCACTTAATAGTGTCTGTTAGCCAAGGGGCAGGGTGGTGTTTAACCCTCACTTTTTTTGTAGGTGCGTGCTTGTCATAGAGACCCAGGACTATAGAATTAAAATTGGCGATTTTATTATCAACAGTCTTACTGGTAGTGACAGGGGACCAGTCCATCGACATGGCATCAGACAAAAGGGACTCATGGTTGATATCCTTAAAGTTCCGGATATAAAGGAATTTTGCTCTGCTCTTGAGAGGCCTTATCTTATGAGAAAGATTAATAAGGTCATGATAAGAGAAAGGAGAACTTAGCTGACCGTGTATTGCGACCTTGTCCAAAATGGAAATGATCATAATGTCGAGAAGCGAGGGAGAGCAATGAGGTTGGAAATGGGTGGCATCAAGCGGCAGAATATGCAGATTAAAGGAGTCAACCATGGACTTGAGTCTGGCAGACCGTGGATTGTGTTTAAGGAGACAGGTGTTGAAATCACCAAGAATGAGGGAATCATTATAAAGTGGTGTCAGTTCATTGAGGAGTGATTCAAAGGAATCGAAATAATCAATGCGAAGAGAGGGACTATAAAGAACACCGAGGAGGACCTTGTTGTGGTGAAGAATGATTTCGAGAAAGAGATGTTCAGCAGACTCGGAGTATTGACGCATTGATCACCTTGCACGGAATTTCCGCATGTACATAGATAGCGACGCCCCCATCGGCCTTCCCGACTCTGTCGTTCCTGTACAGCCTGTAACCTGGAAGGGAATACAATGAGGATGGCAGCGAGGGCTTGAGGAACGACTCGGAGATAAGAATGCCGTCCACGCATTGTTCACTAAAAGCATCGAGCAGGTCCGGATAGCTGGAATGGATGCTTTGTGCATTTATATGTACGATGTTTAGATTTTCCTCCACACCACCAAAGACAGTCTTAATTTTGACAGATAGGGGTTCCTCTATAGAGGAATCATTGCTTTCCGCACTCAAAAAATCATCGTCGCTAGAAGAACACGAAAGGAAACTTTGATTAATAAGATCAGGTAGAATATCCATATATATAAATATACTTATCAATATAAAATATTATATATACCTATTAAGTTATAAATATTCTAAAATCAAAAGTAAACTAATTAAAATTTCTAATCAATAAGCTTCATGCTTAGACCCAGACCCACCCTAGGATTGAGGAAAGAGATTGTTTGTTATATCATCTCACAAGTAACAAATAACAATAACTACTACAGATAGACGAATACAGAGATTTAAATCACACATATAAGTTCTGGATTCTGACTTCTACTTATCACGAACACAGCATGGCAAAATATATATATATTTATTTAACAAACAAACAAGACCAAGAATGGAACCAAAACGCAACCAATTTGATAAACTAACAGTTAAAGCCGTTAAATAGTAAACTGGTTTAAACTTGAATTGCAAACGAAATACCAGGGCAAACACTGCTCTAGCTTAGGTGAAGACAGAGGGGGCGAGCGCCGCGAAGCCCTCGAATAGTCTTTGTGACAGTAAGAACAAAAGTTGACATGTAAGAACAAAAGAAACGTAAATTCTAAACCCTGTCGGTCTGGTTTACTATCTGTCGATAGTTAATAAACTGACGCGATAGTTTATCAATAAACGGTTTTGGCTATCTAATGGTGACATATATTACCCATAGCACGTAGCAGATCTTTATCATCATAAGATGATAAAGATCTGCTTATTCTGTTACAACCCTTATTAATATGTAGATAAAGCTTAATAGAGCATAATCTCCACATGGCTGTATTTTTCCGTGTTAATTACTGTTGATCATCATTTTTAGACTTCGTCGTTTCTAACTCTTTTGTATTTTAGTCAGTTAGATTCAGTCACTCGCGGAAAGCGGTAAAGAATTCTGCTACCTCAAAATTGGGAAGTTATAAAGTTGTGTAATTCTCTCTGAGATCAATAAATATTAGTGTTAGTGACTTTGTGGTTTTTTTTTTAAAAGACAAACGACCCAGGCCGCCTAACAACTGGTGTCAGAAGTGGGATGACAGGAAGGTCTTATTTACTGAGACTCTGTCATCCGAATCCGTGGCCACGTTTCGTCAAATTGATCGACAGTAAGACTCGACCCCAGGTCGAGCCTGCATCAGCCGCATCCTAGCACCTAGTGATCCGACGGTTAGTCTCCGCTCCGTAGCGTGAGCCCGCGATCTTCACACACGAACTGCTTCACCAACCTGGTCGACGGTCAGCCTCAGAATCAGCTCGAGCCCGCACCATTACTCATCTGTAGATGATGACACAGATCTAACTCAACCACCATCATCCAAGGAAACATTTTCCCACGGCAGTCTTCATACAAACTCTGTTTTGTGGAAAATTCCACACCGTCAAGTGCCGCCTTCACGTTATCTGCTGGCGATAGTAACAGGAGCGTTGCAAAGCCTGCAATTCATTGGATACCCTCGGGCGCCTTGCATTAGCGCCTACTTTCCTGCGCGCCACCTGCCTGCATACATACTACCTGCGCGTGACACTACCGTGAGAATGAAACTCGAGATCTTCATCACCGTGTTCTTGTGAGTTAAAATTCAAAGATAAAATTAAGTGTTTCAGTGATATTTCTACAAGGTTTTACTATATTTTTATGCTATTTTACATTTTATAATTTTTACTTGTGTGTGATTTTTAATTATATACTACACTTGTCTAACATATCACAGTTCGATTAATGTCGAAACTTAAATCTGAAACCGAAGACGTCAGTCTAATATAGCGAATAGCGATAGCGAATCTTCAGCAGCCGAAACCGCTGAATCTTCTAACTCAACACCTGAAAAACCCTCTAAAACCAAAATGTCTGTCACTCTTGGTGTTCTCACTAAATTCATCAAAAGCTATAATGGTGACAAGGAGTCACTCCCTGCTTTCTTAACAAACTGTGACAATGCCATGTCCCTAGCTACCCCCGAGCAACAAAACGTGCTCTGCAAATATATACTCTCTCAACTAGAGGGTAAGGCACAAGTAGCCTGTAGCTTAAAAAGCTTCACAAAATGGGAGGATATAAAAGCCTTTCTCAAATCAACTTTTGGGGAAAAAAAACACGCAACACATCTTTTGGTTGACTTGCAAAATTGCAGACAACTCTTTTCAGGAGATGTCACCAAATATTCATTGCGTATTGAGTGTATACTAACTAGAATACAATCCGACATTCACTACAATTGCAAAGATTCCAAAGAACTTCTTGGCCGTATAGCAGCCATGGAAGATCTCGCGCTCAATACCTTCATGTTAGGCCTAAGTGGCTCAATTTCTAATATTGTGCGATGCAGAAACCCCTCAAGTTTAAATGAAGCGGTACAGCACGCTATTGAAGAGGAAAAACTGTACAACTTAAAACAACAGTCAACATCCTCACATTGCTCTCAAATACAGTGCTCTACATGGAATAAATTAGGGCACACATCCTCTGAGTGTTATAAAAATAAAAAGCCTCACTCACATAACACACAAAGGTCATATAACGTAAATTCTGCCCAAACCCAAGGTACATCTCAAGGTTCAACTAATGCAAATGTCAAGCAGTGTAAATACTGTAAGAACCTTGGTCATACCCTTCAGGAGTGCCGTAAACTCAAATACAAAAATCGGCAAAATAATAGCCAAGGTCACATACCAAACTCTAACTCAACTCATGCAAACGTGCATGTAACGCGTGAGGACCAAGACCTTGATTTAAACAGCGAATGATTTCGGATCAGTGCCTGCCGAAATTGTACTTTAAAAACGGTACAAATAAGCCCTCTGATTTTGACTCAATCCTTACTAAGTCCCAAAACTTAAATTCACCTCGGGCAACGTTCCCGAGTCACACACCTCGTAAAAATTCGAGTTCATCTCAGCATCCACTGAGTTCACTGAGTTCACTGAGTTCATATCTGCCTAAAGGCAAGAGTTTTGCTAAGTCCACACCTCATGTGCCACAATGCGAGAGCACGTCGAGTCACACATCTCGGAAAAATCCGAGTTCATCTCAGCCTACACTGGGTCCCCTAAATTCTCTGAGCTCTAAAGAAAAATCACTGAGTCCACCTCTGTCTAAAGACAAGAGTTTTCCTAAATCCACACCTCACGTGCCACAATGCGAAAACACGTCGAGTCATGTTATTTTAAATCAAAACACACCTCGAGAAAATTCGAGTCCTACTTATTTTACTAAGTCAAAAAATACATCTCGTAACAAGTCGTATTCTACCACTTCTATATCCCGACAAAATAAACAAAGGTCACTGAACCCTTCTACTAACTGCACTGAATTAAATCATACTACCGACTCTATTCCAATCTTTGAGACCTATACCAAAAAGGTGTCTCTACCACACATTTATTTACAAACTAGCCATTCTACGGAACCACTGTGTTTCCTCGTAGATACAGGCGCGAGCATCAGTATCGTCAAAAACTCAAGTCTCAGAGAAACTCCACACCTTTCACACGAAATTGTAAGACTCAAAGGCATAAGTAACACTGAATCTTTAATTAAAACATTAGGAACCTTTCAGATGGTAATTAACATACCCCAAGAATGATTGAATTAAAAATTTCATGTTACAAGCGATGACGTCAGTTTGGAATACTATGACGGAATCATCGGCAGTGATTTCTTTAGTCATTTTAAAGTAAAAATTGACTACCACTTAAAAACTTTGCTAATTAAAGGCCAATCCCTACCTATTGTTTATAATCAGCCAACCTACATTATCCCGGCCCGCTCTGAGGCCGTTATCGAATGCGCAGTATCAAATTACTCGCCCGAGCTTTATCAAAATAATGAAGCCCTTATTCTAGATCATGTCTTATGCAATGGTGTTTATGTTGCTAATTGCATCGTCTCAATTAAATCTAATGCAAAAGTTAATGTCTCTGTTTTAAACACCAGTGACTCAAGTATAGAAGTCAAAGACTATTATGTAAAACTAACACCATTCGAACAGAAGTTCCTTACTGAGTCTTGTCACAAAATAAATTCGATAAATACTTCTGAATCGGATCGATTAAATAGAGTGCTAAGTCAAATCCGCTGTTCTCATCTCAATGATGAAGAGAAAAGGTCACTATTCGAATGCTGTTCCCAGTACCCTGACATTTTCCATCTCGAAGGTGACCCTCTGTCTTTCACTCATGCTATCGAGCATTCTATTAATTCCGGTAATGCACCGCCTATTCACGTCAAATCATATCGCTTCCCTGAGTGTCATAAAGAGGAAGTCGACACTCAAGTCCAGAAAATGCTCGACCAAAATATAATCCGTCCCTCTGTTTCACCATGGAGTGCCCCTGTGTGGGTTGTCCCAAAGAAAATGTACGCTTCAAGCAAAAAGAAGTGGAGAATCGTCATCGATTACCGTCGCTTAAACGACGTCACTGTTTCAGAAAGCTATCCACTGCCTCTAATCACCGACATTCTTGACCAATTAGGACATTCCAAGTACTTCAGTACTTTGGATCTCGCGAGCGGATTTCACCAAATTAAAATGGGCTCAGTCGACGCCCCAAAAACTGGATTTACCGTGTCTACCAACTCTAGTAGCTCTGGCCACTACGAGTTTGTCAGAATGCCTTTCGGGTTGAAAAATGCCCCCGCTACTTTCCAACGCCTTATGAATACGGCGCTTTCAGGGCTTCAAGGTCTCCACTGCTATGTTTATTTAGACGACTGTATCATATACTCTCATGACCTTGACTCCCACATGACCAAGCTAAAGCTAGTCTTCGACCGACTGCGTGAATTCAACTTGAAACTGCCAGACAAGTGTGAATTCTTACGCCGCGAAGTCGCATATTTAGGACCCATCATAACGGAGAAAAGCGTGTCTCCGAATCCTGAAAAAGTTAAATCCGTGACCAATTTTCCCACTCCGACTAACGTAAAACAAATCAAGTCCTTCCTAGGCCAAGTCGGATATTACAGACGATTTATTGAGAATTTTTCTAAGTTAACAAAACCACTGACTTCACTGCTTAAAAAGGATGTCCCATTTGATTGGACTCCAGAACAACAAAATGCTTTCCAAATTCTCAAGGAGAAACTCACCACAGCCCCACTGCTTCAATACCCTGATTTTTCAGCTCCGTTTGTGATAACTTCGGATGCTAGTAACTATGCTGTCGGTGCAGTTCTCTCCCAAGGCGACATAGGTAAAGACCAGCCTATTGCCTACGCCTCGCGTACATTAAATAAGCCAGAAGGCAATTATTCAACTACCGAGAAGGAACTTCTCGCGATCATATTCGCAGTCAAATTTTTCCGTCCCTATATATTTGGTCGGAAATTCAAAATTGTCACAGACCATCGTCCCTTGGTATTGCTGTTCAACGTAAAGGATCCCGGTAGTAGACTCATTCGTTGGTGCCTTAAGCTTGAAGAGTACGACTACGAAATAGTGTACAAACAAGGTCGTCTCAACTCTAATGCTGACGCGTTATCACGCTGTCCCGTCAACGCAATTCATGCTGATTCCCTGTTAAATTCAACTTAAGAAAAGTATTTCAAGGAACAGTTTACAAACAAACTTCCAGATTCCAACACTGTTATTGAGGAGCACACGGAGGCTCTACAGCTGACTAAATTAAAATCAATAACATGTCCCGTCTCATTAGATCTCGACTACTCTTTGCCTCACTGCGAAGAGATATTGTCGCAACTCGACAATTCCGCTGACTTGTTCAATTCTGAGCGAGAACCTTTTACTGTTCAGAGCTTAAATAGTAACAATAAAATATATTACTTTCCATACACTAAGGTTCATCACTATGAAGAGACGAAGTACAAGGACATTTACAACTTGTTGATAAAACTTAGAGATCTTATTCTGAAAGATCACCCTGAAACCACTGATCTCGCAACATCCGACTTAACAGACCCATTTTCCAAAATTTCATATACGAAAATCTATAATATGATTTCCCAAGTCTTTAATAACACTAACATCAAAATTCATATCTACAAAAATCAACTGATCTACCCGACTCCTGTCGAGGTCCCAAAAATATTGAAGGAAAACCACGACTCTACTATCGCTGGTCACCCAAGGTCAAAGCGGATGTACAATAGAATAAAAGCTGCCTATTACTGGAAAGGCATGCGTTCTGATATTGAGGATTATGTTAAGAAGTGTGAACTTTGTCAGGTCAATAAACCTTTACGAAAATCAAATAAAGCCCCAATGGAGATTGCGTCAACCTCTACGAGACCATTTACGAACGATTGGCTCTCGATATAGTTGGTCCCCTACCCGACGCGGGTTTCCAAAATTTTAGATTCATCTTAACATTACAGGATGATTTAACTAAATTTTCAAGCGCATACCGCATGGTCACTGCGACAAGTGACGAGATAGCTAGAAATCTCGTACATTTTATGTCTCTTTTTGGATTTCCCAAAACAATACTCACCGATTTAGGTACTTGTTTTACCTCAGAATTGTTCAAACAGCTTACCGAAATCCTGAAAATCAAGTCTCTATTTACTACTCCTTACCACCCACAGACCAACGGAGCACTAGAACGTTCACATGCTACACTGAAGGAATACCTGAAATCCTTCGTCAACGAAAACCAAAACGACTAGCACTGTTATCTGTTTACTGCCATATTGGCATACAATACTACCCCTCATTGTACCACTGAGTTTACCCTATACGAACTTCTTTATGGTTACAAGCCTATTATTCCAAATTCCTTATATGAGACCTCCAGTAATACTACCTATAACGAGTACATTCGCGCATTGCAATACAGAATGCGTTTAAGCTGCGAAAAGGCTATCGAAAAGATTAGAGCCAGTAAAGAAAGGTCAAAGCAATATTATGACGCAAACTCTCGTGACGTCACATATAAAACAGGTGATATGGTTTATTTAAAGCAACACCAAAGGCTTAGGAAAGCGCTTTCACCAATATGGAAAGGCCCTTTTAAAATTATAAAAGTGCATAACAAGCACAATGTAACTCTTCAAGTCGGCCGTAAACATATAAAATACCACACAAACGAAATTAAGCCTGCTAAATCTTAACCTATTCCACTCTATTTATTTCCAGAGCCCTGCTCTATGGATGCTACGCTGAGTCTAAAGTTACTCCGATAGTACATAGTCCCGGAATTTATTTTGAACCTATTACAACGGTTCACTTTCATAACGATTACTGGAAGGTAATCACGCACATTGATCTTATAACCCTAGAGCCCTATCTTCAAAATGTAGAACACTTATTACAAAAGACTCAAGATCTTTGTAATAAAATACAATCATCCGACCTCATCCAATGTAAGGATGTCTCCAGCCCAATTGAAGTCTTAGTTGAGTCTAATTTTATCAAATTGCAATCACTATCTCATATTATCTCTACTCAAACCCCAACGAAGGTCAAACGATCTTTAGAATTCGGCGGAGAGATTCTAAAGTTTTTCTTCGGCACATTAGACGCGGACGACGTCCGGAAATATGATGCCGCTATCGAATCTTGCAAAAAAAGCGAGAACGAACTGTTTTATTTGATGAAAGACAACATTCATATTGTTAAATCGACAATTAATAATTTTAACTCTACGATTTATAAACTCAATCAGAATGACATTATTCAATAATAACTTTTAATTTTGTGTGTGCATGCATGTGTTCTGTATTATTTAAGTCTAATTTTAGAATTCAAAACAAATGTTTGAAGGCCTCACGGCAGATCATAGTGATACACTTGCCTGTTATATTACAACCATCTTACAAACCTATGCTTCACCAAACAATAAATATCTTTATCTTTATCTTTATCTATGAAATTAAACTGAATGCCCAAATTAATAATATGAATGAAATCTTATCTCAAATCACGAAAACAGATAATGTGTTATATTCTATGTCTAGGATAAATAGCTTACTTAATATAATCGAAAGTTCCCTACTTTCTCTTTCTAATTTGATTGATACCACGTTAAATGCTATCCTATTTTCTAAGGTTAATATACTACACCCTAGTGTGATAAGTCTCTCAAAACTGTTTGCTGAGCTATCAAAGCACAGCAACCACATAAACAAAAGACTAGACTTTCCTGTTGAACTAAATATAAACAACATTCATTCACTTATTGACGTGTCGGAACTTAACTGTTACTATTATAACAAAAGGATAGTTTTTGTTTTGCAGATTCCACTAATAACTTCCGATAGGTTCACAGTTTACAAAAATATACCTCTGCATACCCCGCATGATGACTCACATGTCAGAACTTTCGCGCTCATTCAGCCTTCCGATAATTACATTGCTATAAGTGATGACAGATTGCACTATGCTATGTTGGACAGTATAGATAAGTGTAAGAAAATTAATTATAACTACTCCATTTGTAAACTTGTCTCAATATTTTCAAGTAATGGTAATCCGAATTGTGAATCAAAACTCCTCACGGAGGTGACAATGTCCTTGCCTCCTCAATGTAATGCTAAACTGTTATTTGGACAAATAAGCATATGGCAAAAGCTTCAAAATAACAAATGGATATATGTACAGTCATACCCTACTAAACTTACTATGAAATGTGATGATAATATTGTTGATTATTCCATAGTTGGTACCGGTATTGTAAAACTAACCGAAAATTGTATCGGTTTTTCAAAAACTATTCAGCTGATTCCAACTAGTTTTTACTCTTTCGTAATGAAGTCTCCATTGGATATTACTTTTGATATCACATTAGACGACTGTTGTAAGAAAGAAGTTTTTACCCAGACTCTACCTCATTTATCGCCAATTAATTTGAGCAAAATAAGTTTAGAGTCCTTGAAATATGCTACACATAAACTGGATAATTTAGAAGATGAATTAAGTAAGTTACAATCAGAATCCCACTTTGTTAAATACAGTAGATACTATTCAGGTTTCACTTATGTTTTAACTATTATAATATCTCTGTTTGTTTTGTATAAACTCTATAAATGTTACAGAAATCGAATTGGCAATCGTAACTCTAGATGTTGTATACAAATATTCAATCAATGCAACAATAAGAAGCTGGTCAAACATCAAGCTAAAATGTCTAACTCTATTGAAATGTCAGATGTTTCTACTTCAGATGAAGAAAAAATATCTGTAAAATCTCTGCCAGCCCCACATACTAGTTATAAGTCTTATGATAACCTTCATGGAATCGAGGTTCCTCATCCTTCTAGACGTAATATTAACTTTTAAGTGAATTCTGATATTACTTTTTGTACTTTTGTGTTAACTGTAAGTTTTGTAAGACTTCCTAAATTAGAGTTTTCTATTTTCAACAAACTTTAGTTTAGAACTTCGCTTCATTTTAAAAGGGATGAAGCTCCGTCAAAATGGGGGAGCTGTTACAACCCTTATTAATATGTAGATAAAGCTTAATAGAGCATAATCTCCACATGGCTGTATTTTTCCGTGTTAATTACTGTTGATCATCATTTTTAGACTTCGTCGTTTCTTACTCTTTTGTATTTTAGTCAGTTAGATTCAGTCACTCGCGGAAAGCGGTAAAGCATTCTGCTACCTCAAAATTGGGAAGTTATAAAGTTGTGTAATTCTCTCTGAGATCAATCAATATTAGTGTTAGCATAAATTGCACAGCTGTAGATGAGGGTCGAGAGCTATACGGACTGACAGGCGGCCTGGGTCGTTTGTCTTTTAAAAAAAAACCACAGTCGGTTTTTTTTTAAAAGACAAACGACCCAGGCCGCCTAGCAGTCCGTATAGCTCTCGACCCTCATCTACAGCTGTGCAATTTATGCTATCGATCACTTAGTTTTTTACCAACTTTCCCTTCTCACATCTGGGTTGCGAGCCCGAATCCGTCGTGCAGTGGATGGAAGCCCCTACGTCTTAATTCACAATGGTTGTCTGTCGCGCTGGTATGGCTCGCCACAGTTCGATCGCTAAACTTAACTCGAACTTGACAATACACTCCCTGTTAGGGGTTGTGTTTTGTTCTCCTTCTTGCTTTTGTTCCTTATGGTAAATACAATTTATTGTTTTTTTTTATTTATTTTTATTTATAAAAACCCCTTGAATATTCCACTTTAATCCCACATCACTTACTTTGAATTTCTTGACGCCCGTCTGCGTGAAGTTGGTACTAAAGAACAAGCTAAACAATTGCAGAACCACAATGCAGGTCAAACATGCGGTTCCTGAACACATCAAAGAGAGCTTATGATATGTGTGTAGATAAACTAGTGTATGTAACTGTACATAATTAGGCATTAAAACTCTCGAGTTTTAATGCCCTCCATTATGCAGCAGTCACATAAACTACTATTAAGCAATCACACTGTTATTGTTGACTATATTAGCTTCTGCTGATCATTCTGTTCATAACTAGTAAATACATAAAACTACATAAATAATAAATATCGTCCTCAGATGAACGAAACTCTTATAGCACCGTTTCACAAACAACTGTAATGAAAACCTTTGATCTGCAGAAACACAAAAATATTAGTAAAGTTGAAGCTACAGATGGATGGCATGAAAACTTTTCCCACTAAATAAAATAATACATTGGACAATCTTTACACACATTGATCTAGCCCCAAACTAGGATTCCCTGTATCTTGGGTACAAGACAACGATACACATACTTATATAGATAAATATTATACTTAGATAGATAAACAACAATGAATAGGGTACAAACATCCCTTGTCATCAAACAAACATTTGCCCCCACCGGGAATCGAACCCGGGACCCATGGCTTCGTAGGCAGGGTCACTGCCGTCTGGGCCATTGGGTCGTCGGAAATTGTTTATTTTTCAATATACTGTTTCGCGGAGGTTTTCCTGTCGCAAGAATAATTTCATTGAGAAACTTTTACAAGAGTTACCAAGGTTGGTGCGAACTTGCCGGATTGGTACTGCCCTCCTGTGATCATGATGAATCCTAAGTCGTATGTGATAAAGCCAATATTTGCTTGCCAATGATGTGACGGTAGAAACACGTTGTCAATAATCAATATCATTATTTTATCAACAGCATTTGGAGTAAATGTTCTCTCGTCTCGTCGGAGTCCTGATTTATAAAAGGTATAAAGTACTGTATGAAGTAACACTCGTACATGGGTTTATGAAGATTAAGGTATTGAGCAAAATGTTACAACTGAGTGCGGAAGATACACATGAGTTCTGATAGTTACGGCGTTGGTGCTGTTGAAAATAACATTAGTCCTTTATGATGTCGGTTCAATACAATCAGGTGAGTAGGTAGGTACCTAACTTTTAAATAAACCTTTGGTGCAGAGTCAAGTGACGCTACGTATGCAATAATTTATGAGTTTTATGACTGACCTCAGTTTGCCCATACCGTAAAAACAGCACATTTATCTTTTTATTGATACTTGTGGACTTTTAATGACTTTACATTTTCTTTATCAACTTTGTGATGAGTTTTCCCGATATAGCAAGTTGCGAACCAGTATGAATGCATATTTATATACTTACTATGGTAATCACCTTTTGTGCACCTACCTACATTTGACATCTAAACCTTGTCGATTAAATCCGTACTTTATTTAGCTAGTTAATAAATCTTAGTTAATAAATTCTTAACATTTAAGCTATTCGATGTGACTCATTTCGCTACACGGAGATATATTTCGATCTCAATGTACCACAACTATTTATAAAAATATTTTTGATATCCTTCGGGAGAGCCATAACAATAATATGGGGATTTATCTAAGTGTCGTGAGCCTCTTATAGGATTTACCCACGACGACGATCCGCTTTAAGTGACCTATTGCAAATGGCCCGCTGTTTGAACTAGCTATACTGTTTTATAAGGGCGCGGCTGAAGTGCGGATCAACAGACAAAACCACCGCTTAGCATAATCGCGACTATAAACTATGCAGATCGTGAAGGGAAACAACCACAATTTAAATCCAATTTAATTTTATTTATTTTTTCGCAAATTTATAAGAAAATACAAATCAGTTTGAGGTAAGTGTGGCTGTGCATGCTGCACCAACAGGTACATGCTTATACATACGTAGGTATGTAACCCATTTCAGATTCTGCTAGATATTTTCTGTTACCAGCTTGCGTCCCACAAAATAACACAATATCATACTCGTACATTCAAAACACTCACATTCCTGATACCAGGATAATGGATGTGCACATCACATTGCAGTATTTATTAGTGCACACAGAGCGCTTACACTCATATTTACAAATTAAAGTATTGGATGTGTCCTTCGCCAATATCAGAGAAATATCCCAGTGAAAAGGGCGTTCGCAAAGATATATCGGCAATACCGGCTGTATTTCCATACGCAAAGGTCCGTTTACGATTTCTTAGGCGGGGGTGGTCCGGGCGGCGGGGGACGCGGCATGCCCGTGTAAACCTTGAACGCATCATACACGAACCATTGGAGTCCAGTTAAGGTTCCAATCATCACAATACGCAGGGCCAGTCCGTTCCAGATGCCCATCATCCCGGTCTGGCTGATAATCCCGCCGATCGAGGCGGTCGGGTCCTTGTTCAGCTTCGACACGATCGTGTCTGCCGGATGCGAGACCACCGCGCACAACACCCCCGCGATGTACCCCGCGGTGAACGTCACGATCAGCTGCTCCACCTTGGTGCACTGCTCTCGTGGCTTCGGAACCACGTTGTCATACAAATACTCGACCGTCTTCTCAAACGATGAGAATTTCATCATTGTGTAGGGTATCTGGCGGCCCCACAGCGGCGTGAGACCCCGGTAGAACACCCCGATGCCCTCCGAGGCCAGCATTTGCGGCATCGCCTTCCTCATCTGCGACGTGTAGCCGGGTGTCGTCTGCATCCGGACTTTGGTCGCCTCGAACGGGGCAAGAAAGATATCGGCGATGAACTCCGCGGACGCCGACGCCGCCAAGTAGAGATAAGTGCGGTAGTGGTAAGCGGTTTCCTCGCTGACCATGTTGGCGAATTTGTACTTGAAGTATTCGTAGCCGGCGAACTTGGCGGAACCTTGCATGGAGTAGCCTATTAGCGTGGGCGCCCATCCCTTCACGATGTTAGCCAAGCCGCCCTCCTTGATGGACACTCTGAAGCCGTGGAAGATGTTCTTGTACTTCTTCGCATCGATCTGTAGCCGGCACTTGATGACGTCGAGCGGGGTGACGGCGGTGTGCGTGAGACCGCACGCTAGCGCTCCTCCGGCCGCACACAGCATGAAATACTTGTTACTATACAACTCGCACGAGTACTCCTCCTTCGCCATGGTGTACTTCACGACGCACCAGCGTCAACACTTTGTAATTTTCACTAGCTCTGAAGTAAATATTATTCATCTGTTGACGGTCGTTGACAGTAGTCGTTCGTTAAGTCATGTAAACGTACTAAACACATTTTGATCTATGGTACTAAACTCATAAACTCATCAAGGACGTAAATGAAACTCATTCACGAAGTGACATTTATTATTTATTCTTTGCTAGCAGTTTACTGTCAGCTGCGACCTCTTCCAATGCAATTTCAAGCCTTCAAGATACTAATCGCCCGATGCAGATAACCAACTCAATGTTTGACGGAAATAGTAAGACTTCTAGCAACTTGCCGAAAGGCCCTGACTCATACAACTCCGCTCCCACATGGCAATAAAATATTCATTTAAATATGGATTTTAGGTTGTGATCTGTAGATATGTCGCAGTTGGTTGGTTAAATCAGACACTTAACTAACTTTCTAGACCGTTAATTAAATACCGACGTTTAACCAAGTCACTAGCATTATGATTTAAATAAAGCATCGTCGAAAACGTTTAACAATCTGTCTTACCTAAAGCCGGCGTATTGGAAAACAAGATGGCGTCACGACAACAGCTGATTTGCACAGCTTATATCAGGGAAAAACATTGCACATAGGTGAAGGGTAAAAGGGGTGAGCAAAGCGAAGCCCCGTTTATCCTTCGTGTTAGGTTGAACACGTAAGAACAACAAAAAATACTTAAAACATAAATTTATGATAATAAAAAAAGAAAAAATGTAGATATATGTCTTGTTGCCTAGGAACGTTTAGACAACTCGTTAAACGTTTCGTTCACTCACCTATCTGACGGAATTTTAGTGACTTACGTCGGTGTTTAATTAACGGTCTAGAGAGTTAGTTAAGTGTCTGATTTAACCAACTAACTGTGACAGATATACTATCGAGTAATTTCGAGTAGTACGTTTGCGGCAAGCTCGCTTAAAGCGATCCTATTTGCTATGTTATGCCAACAATGTCAAGTATACCTACAGAGCACAACTTAGAACCCATATTTGAACAGGCATTTTTGCCGGGTAGGAGCAGGGTCGTATAAGCCAGCGATCACCTGAAGAGTGACTGCGGCCCATATGTCATACAAGTACAAGTTGCATTTTATTTGAGCAGCTGTTATGTACTTGAGGTGCATTCAGATTGAACATCACTATCAGTCGCATCAGACGCGTACGGGCACAAACTCTAATACGAACGTTCCTTTGAAAAGTACCTCTACTGCGAGCATTCGCCTGCCAAATAAGATCCCTTACTGCGAGCATTCGCCTGCCAAACAAGATCCCTTAGCGAGCATTCGCCTGCCAAACAAGATCCCTTACTGCAAGCTTTCGCCTAACAAACAAGATCCCTTACTGCGAGCATTCGCCTGACAAACAAGATCCCTTACTGCGAGCATTCACCTGCCAAACAAGGTCCAATTTAGGCCTTGATATTATGATCTATATCTATGGTATATCTGTATCTATAGTTACCTGCAATGGTGTAACAAATTCTCACTTCCAAATGGTTGAGACCAGTTAAGTGTTGTACAGCAACAGGTTAGAATCAGTAAATGACACGAAGTTTCTTGGAATAACCATTGATAGCTAAGTGCAGTGGGAACCCCACATAGATAAATTAGCTGGTAAATTAAGTTCTGCGGCTTACGCAGTTAGGAACATCAGACAAAACACGGATGTGGCTACATCTAGGTTAGTAAATTTTAGTTACTTTCATAGTGTCATGTCCTATGGTATCTTGTTGTGGGGGTAAGCAGCGGATATTCAAACTATTTTTATTTTACAGAAAAGAGCTATTCGAGCAATTTATGATTTAAAACACACAGACTCCTTAAGAGAGCTTTTTTAAGAAATTGACGTACTAACTGTAGATAGTCAATTTATTTTCGAAAATATAATGTATGTACGCAAGAACCTTACAACATTTTTCAAACTTAGCGATAGCTGTAATGTAAACCTAAGAAATAATCACAGACTACTTGCGCTCTGGTTTAGACTCGAGAAGGTAATCATTTTTTTCAAGGGTCAGTAAATTTTCTACTACAATAAGATATCTCTGGAGATCTTGAAATTGCCATTTGAGCAATTCAAAAACCATGTTAAAGCGACTTTGTCGAAAAATGGTTATTACAATGTTCAAGATTACTTAAATGATGGGACTGTTTTGGGTTAATCTGGCTCAATACAGACCTTGCTGTTAATAATTTTGTAATGATTTATTCCTGCTTATTAATTATGATAATTAATATTATAATAATTGTTTTAGTTAAGCACCAGCAATTTTTAAAAGAGATCTAAACATCTATCTGTGGGAGTTTCTACGCCCTTCTTCTCCCACAGTTGTCCGATGTAGAGAAGTGGCAAAAAATTACGATTGCTAAGTATATGTAAATATCTACAGTAATAAAGACATTTGGAATTTATACATTATTTATAATTTTTAATGCGTAATTAAGGTTTTTAATTAATAACAATTATATATTATAAACTAAAACTGCACTAAACTAAATTAAAAATTTCCCTGAGGGCTGCCGGGCGGGAGGGTGCCCAAGACGCTGGCACTGTTACCTCGCTGTATCGCAATACTGATGCGTTGAGCGAGGTACGCGCCAGCTCTGCGGTCCCCTGACGCTTCGACGAGCCTCTTAGAGATGTCTTTGAGGACTCTTCGAGCGTCAGGGCCCCACGGCCCAAGGGTCTCAAAGCCGAACGACATAAACAAATAGTCGTCGCCGAGTGCGGCGTATTTGCGGCTTTTGAGACACTCTGCTGCTGCCGCCGCAGCGCCGGCTGTGGCTGAGGTTTCCGAAAGGTGACACGGTGCCAGCGTATCTACGCAGGTCGCGTCCCATACTAGCGACCTCCCGCTCTGAGCGTCATTCCGTCCCGCCTCCTGCCATCGTCGCGTGCCAGCCCATTGGGTTCAAGTATTGCTGGCACGCCACAGCTGGCAAGGGCCCGACGGATGACGTCATTAAGATTGGCATGACGGGACCACCGACCGGCGCTGCGTTGGCAAGAGAGGCCGTGGTGACCTAGTTGGTCCACCCTAGCACCGCAGCGGCACCGATGGATTTCGTTTGTCTTTACGCCGAGTCGCAGGCAAACGGTGAGGGTAAGGGTGGTACGGTCAAGCAGGGTGCCAATGTGCGTTGATGGGATTGCGCGCAGGCAGTGTCCTGACTTGGAATTTGGAATTAGGAGGAGGATTGTGATGGAGCTCCCTTTCATGAACAGCTAAATAAAGAATTTGTTTTCTCCTTGATTCTAGATTATAATCTTCCTTATTACTAAATATTATAACATAATATTATGTATTATTATTATTATACACCCGATATAGCAAGTTGCGAACCAGCATGAATCCATATTTATATACCTAACTCACCTTTTGTGCACCTACCTACATTCGACATCTAAACCTTTTCGATTAAATCCGTACTTTATTGAGCTAGTTAATAAATATCTTAGTTAATAAATTCTTAACATTTAAGCTATTCGATGTGACTCATTTCGCTACACGGAGATATATTTCGATCACAATGTACCACAACTATTTATAAAAATATATATGGATATCCTTCGGGAGAGCCATAACAATAATATGGGGATTTATCTAAGTGTCGTGAGCCTCTTATAGGATTTACCCACGGCGACGATCCGCTTTAAGTGACCTATTGCAAATGGCCCCGCTGTTTGAACTAGCTATACTGTTTTATAAGGGCCCGTCTGAAGTGCGGATCAAGAGACAAAACCACCGCTTAGCATAATCGCGACTATAAACTATGCAGGTCGTGAAGGGAAATAACCACAATTTAAATCCAATCTAATTTTATTTATTTTTTCGCTAAGGACTTGGCCAAAAGGTCATATAAAAAAACCAAAATCGCCAGCGACGAAATGTATAAAAATAGGTTATATATATAGTCAAACAATTATGTTTTTAAAAAAATCAGCCCCCGAAACGATGTAGTATAGAAGTTATGATACTATATACATACATTTATTTTTCTTGACTTTTATGTTATGCTATCCTTTTAATGCCCTTTAATATACAGGGTGTAACAGAGAGGTGTAATCGTATTTAAGGGGTTATTAGGGACATAATTCTGAGCAACTTTCATTATGAGACCGATTTGATCGGAGCAACATTACTTTTCACTAATTTATACAAATCAGCTGAACGCAAGGACCAAAACGTATGGATGAATAAAAAATAAAGTTGCTCTGATCAAATCGGTTTCAAAGTAAAAGTTGCTCAGAATGGTCTCCCTAACCACCCCCTCCCTAAACACATTTTTGTTCTTTTCTAAATATATGAGTGCGTGCTGTTATGGGAGGTTTCGCAAACCTTGTTTTAAAAAACGATTTTAAACATGAACTGGAATATTTATTAATGAAACACCAGAAATAGAATTACATATTGATAAGGAGTCGTTATGATACAGTAAGTGTGTCCACTCGGACAGTAGGCAGAAGAGTGTTTTCGGATCTGGGCTCCCTTGGGCTTCCACTCACCCGTCACATAGGAGTTGATGTTGAAGGGGCTGACGCTGCACAACGTCAGCATACAGCCCTACTGTACAGGGATATAACAACCCCCCCGGAGGACTGAAATTCGGGGAAAATAGCCGAAGTTCAGTAAATTAAACAATTTATTTTAATCTAGGTAACGGAGTAGCACAATCTTCACGCGGTGTATTAGAGTCGTCAGCAGAAGGGGATACTTTTACAATAGAAACTTTAAACTTAGATCTAGACTTGATAATAATCTTGTAAAACTTAAAGATAAAAAACACATTAAACACTGGAGTACAATGGAAGTAAACATCAAATAATGAGTCCCATATTTTACTATTAGGGGTTTTTCGTCGATTATATCATTTAATTTGGATAACAATCTCTCATTAGAGTTTTTCATAGCTAGATCATCTAAATTTAAATTTCGTAGTACTGTAGGGTATGAAACATCGTTTAGACCACTGGATTGAATATGACAGCAGGAGTCATTAATAATATTAAAATCTAAACTAGGAATAGGTATGCTTATATTTCTAACACTTTTTGGACGAAATGAGTCTAGCGTTCTTGGTATAAACAGTACATTGTTCCGGGGCGGTTAAAATTCCTGTCCATTCCGGTAAAAAAGTCACGCACTTCAGAAACACCACATCGATTGTTATTTCACTCGAAAGAGATTGCACATAAATCCACTGATTGTTCACAAGGGGTTTCCAAATGTCTAACTCGCCGAATACCTATAGTTTTTGTCTGGCATTTAATAGGGAGAGCACTGATTGTTTTAGTTAATAGTTCACTTTCACAAGTTGGGTTGCCAGTTGGCATTAGGATTGTGGTTATTTCGCATAGAAAGAACTCAGAGACTACCGTCCTACATTTACATAAATCATCTAAATTACAAAAGCTCATTTTATCCTTAGAAATAGCAATATAAGAATTAGAAGGTAATATAAAACTAAAACTGTTTAGTTTTCCTATGTCATGTGGTACCGACATAGCAATATTATGATAAAGATCAAATTCCTAGGTTGTTAGCAAAGTTATGTGCAGAACATATACTAGTTTGTTTTTATAATAATAACAGGATACAGTGGAAGTAATTAAGATTAAATGTATGTTACTTAGGCTAAGTGAGAAAGGAATTCGAATGTCGCTAAACAGATATATATTGTTCTCGGCCAATTCCCGGTATAATTGGGCCGGAGTTAGAATGCATGGGTGTAGGATGTTTTGTCTACTGAGAATAATTGCATTAGTCAAGTCTTCCAGTTGAAATTATAGAGTAAGGAATGAACTCTCGAGGTTGCTAACTATGGAGTAGGCTTTTGTTTCGAATGTCAACCTTTCGATTATTTGTGTCACGTTATTAGTATAATTTAGAAATAGATTAATGGCTGTATTAAGATTATATTCATTGATTTTTAAATTATCGATACTTTTCTTGAAGGACATTAAAGTGGAAGTGGTAATCAAAATATTTTCTTTCATCAATTGTGCGAGATTTTTCTCGTCCCTTTGGTCGGCTTCTAAAGCGGATTCATTCATATTTAAGTGCATCATTTTCGTTGAGGGTTCCAAACAGGTGTTTGAATACAGTGCCTGCTGCACCAAACCATGCCGCGCGTCTTTCTCGATTTGAAATGAGATGGGATATGGAATCATATTCGCGTTTAATGTCGTTATACCGGACTGATAGAGGAGATAATATACTGTCGAGCTGTTTGTTGTCGCTCTGCTGACACACAAACCTCATTGTTCCTAGAATTTCATTCAGGTTTGAGATATGGGGACCTATGTATGAAATGCCCACATAACTTATTACATTTAGATTACCCTTAACTATACTAAGTTTTCCTAACCTATCGAAGAAATGCCGGAGCTTGAAGAAATAGGCCGTATAAGGTCAGGATGCGCAAACAATGCGGCGCTGAAATAAAATGATTAACTAAAATATACTTTATAGGTAAGGCATGTAAGGCATCACTTCGATCAGATGAAACCCGCAGATAGTTAAGTTTAATTCATTTCAGTCTGATTATAGACTGAAATGAATTAAACTTAACTATCTGCGGGTTTCATCTGATCGAAGTGATGCCTTACATGGCGTCTATTAATAAGAAGAGTAGCAGTGTTATTATTATGGACCTGGATTATTTTGTGAGGTCCTTTCCAGATTTGCGATAGAGCTTTCCTGAGCCTCAAGTGGTTCTTGAGGTAGACGAAGTCACCTGTTTTATATTGTGGGGGCGGTCAGGTATGAGAGTCGTAATAGGTTTTGGAAGATTCTTTAGATTTGATAATGTTGTCTATCGCTTTCTGTCTGACGTATTTAAATTTGTGCTTTAGCATTTTAATGTAGTCTGAATAAGTGGTACCACAGTTACTTTCGTATATTGAATTTGGTATCAGGGGCTTGTGGCCAAAGACAAGCTCGTAAGGAGTGAATTTAGTAGTTGAATGGATTGTGGTATTGTATGTGAGCATAGCAGTACAGACGTAAGTCGGCCAGTTATCTTGGTTTTCATTGGTAAAGGATTTCAAATACTCTTTTAGAGTAGAGTGGCTACGCTCCAGGGCACCTTGGGTCTGAGGATGATACGGAGATGACCACAACTGCTTAATTTTGAGGAATTGACAGGTATGTTTAATCCGCTCCGATCCGCTGTAAAATTGGTGCCCTGATCAAAGAGGATGGTTTTTGGAATTCCAAATAACGAAATAAAATTAATTAGGCAGTCACTGGTTTCTTGAGCAGTTGTGCTTCTAGTCGGGTAAGCTACAGAGTACTTTGTTAGGTCGTCCTGCCGAGTAAGAATGTATTTGAGTTTAGCTGGGCCAGATTCTGGTAAGGGGCCAACGATATCGAGGGCTACTCGTTGAAACGGTGCAGTGGAAGTAGTAGTAATCTCCATCGGAGCTCTATTTAATTTTCTTAGGGCTTTGTTTTCCTAACAAGCCTTGCAATTTTTGACATAATTTTCTATATCGCTTCTCATACCTTTCCAATAGTACGTCTCTTTAACTCTACTCAACATTCTTGTTGATCCTAAATGGCCAGCTATAGGTATATTATGATTATCGAAGAGGATTTTTCTTACTTCACTTGGAATAGGGTATATAACATTATCGTGATGAATGTTGATAGCAATATCGGTATTGTCGAACAGAAAAGTTAGCATGTTATAGATTTTGGAAAAGGTTTGTTTTTGGAAGGGGTTTTTGAAATCGGAGATAGCAATACTGTCAGTATCCTCGTGAATTATTATGGCATTCCTGACGCTTTTTAAGGTGTCGTAAACATCAGGGTAGGAAGTTTCATCGAAATGATGTACTCTTACGAATATTAAGAAAATAACCTTATTATTACATTCAAGTTTCACGAATGCGTTAGGATATGAGGAGAATGGGATATTCTGAGGTGTTAATGACGGTGATGTTCACTCGGCCATTTTCTTTTACCCTCACTATGCAATTGACTACTAGGAGAGAATCGGAGAGGTTTTGGTCAATAATGAAGCCTTCTTTCAGGTTTGTCTTTGATACGGTGCATTCGATAACTGTTTCGGTTCGTGGTTGGACAGTGTAACTGTGATCAGTAAAAGCGAGTGTAATTTTATGTTTGTCAACCTTTAATGTTGCTGTTTACTAGTCTAGGTTACAAGCTTTAGAGTTTGGTGATTTCATACGTACAAAGGATGCTGAGGAAGGAGCGGATACAGTGGATACAACGGATATAGTAGGCGCAACAGATTTTGTAGAGACAGGGGATACAGAGTATTTCGTAGATACAGGGGCTACAGTGGATACGGCGAATATAGTTGGTGCGACAGATTTGGTAGAAACATATGATACAGTGGATTTTGTAGATACAGCGGATACAGTGGGCACAGTGGATTTAGTAGGTATTGGAATGTGCAACCTTGTGGAATGAATCTGGGAAAATCTGCTGGGTAATACAGGTCATACGCGTTGAGAAAGCGTAGTGGTCGCAGATGATGCAACGGATGCATAAGATACACCGGGTCTTGTATAGTAAGAATGTGTGGTGGATACCGAGGATACAGCGGATTCAGAGAATACAGCGGATTCAGAGGATACAGCGGATGCAAAGGATACAGTGGATTCAGAGGATACAGCGGATGCAGAGGATACAGTGGATTCAGAGGATACAGCGGATGCAGAGGATACAACGGAGAAGGTGTTGGTTTTAGGACCAGAACGTCTCGTGCGACACTTCAGCGAGACTGGTCTTCGTTTAAATGATAGTCGACCTCATCGATCGATCTCCTTGAAGCTGATTTACAGCGTTAACTCGGTAGGGCGGATTCGAGAAGGAGATCACCGCATGGCTTGTTCGTCCTTGGGATGTAGAAGCTTGTTTCTGGTAACGGATATTGTTGTACTGTTTTTTACGGCAGTTATCAATTGTGTGCCCTGGATTTTTGCAATATCGGCAAACAGGCACCTCACGATCTTTAGGAGTTTTAGAACGGTTTTGAGAAGAATGAGGTTGAGGCCTCGTCTGGTAATCACGACGGGGAGGCCCGAACCCAGTGTTGAATTGAGGTTTGGAAGACGGCTGTTATAGAGTCTTGTTCAGACTGGCTAAAAAAAATATTCTGCGACTGCAAAATTTGTTGCAGCGTTGAGAGACTCGGGGTCACGACATCTGACAGTTTGGGACAGCCTTGGGTGAAACCCGACAATGAAGGTATGTAATGCAAGATCCTCCATTGCAGCTTTATTCTTGCAGTTCACTAAGTAGATGAGCGTAGTGTTTCCTTTCGCCAAACTGTTGCTTTAGGAATTCAATGAATAGTTCAAAAGAGTTAAACTCTTTGATGTTGCAATTGGCTTCAGTTTTACCTCCTAATTGGCTCAATATAAATTTGAATAGTATTGGCTGTTGATATTTTGTGGCTAGTTTGTAAGCACTTTGACAGTTAGAAATAAATGCGTTTAGTTTTTCCCTGCCCCCATCATAGGGTTTGATGAATTTCAGTAAGATATTAAGTTCGACCTTAGTTTCTGGAATCATTTCTTTTCTTTTTGGGTCGGATTGAAAAGTTGAACTTTTGGGAACATTCGGGATTTATTTCTCTTTAAAGGAAGGAATAACAGGTAAGGCAGTCGCCATGATTACGGCAATACAAATTGAAATTGAAATACAGTAACATAGCATGCGAGATTGGAACCACTATAAGAAGCCTTTGCCACGCTATCTTAGCTTTATGCCTCGCTATCCCTCAGCTTTGTTTACATTGGCAATACTTATACAATGTATTATTGATACAGCGAGATGGATTAGAATAAACAGTAGAACAAGTAGATTAAAATTAGTAGAACGTCTCTGACTCTGAGTTCAATCTTTAAGTTATTTAATCGTCACTCACAGTAGCGTAGACAGCATGGAGAAAATCAGTTTCATCGTGATTTTCATGGAACTTAGTAGCAGGAACAGAGAGACGCGGTACTCCGTGTCTTGCAGGAACAATTTGCGGGCCAATTCTATGGCTGACGAAAGGATGTAGATGTAGCACTTTCACAATAGTTTTGACTCATGGTTTTCCACTACTGGGACTACCACTAGGACATAAGAGTTTCTTCGGGACGTATTCGGGTAGGTAGGGATTCTCGTATCCCACCGCTGCCATCATTTGTCATGGGGGGTTTCGCAAACCTTGTTTTAAAAAAGGGTTTTAAACATGACCTGGAATATTTAACAAATTGAATGCCACCCAGACGCATCGCGATTTTAAACCTCATGCCATGGTAATAAAATTCAAAACCTATAAGCGGTCTAATACGTATATATACGTAGTTGGCATTCAATGTGTTAATAATGAAACACAAGAAATAGAATTACATATTGATAAAGAGTCGTTATGATATAGTAAGTGTGTCCACTAGGACGGTAGGCTGAAGAGTGTTTTCGGATCTGCATACATCCCTACTGTACAGGGATATAACAGTGCGTTCATCAAAAAAATGTAGGTTTTCAGTTGTATATTTGTATGTATGTTTCGCGGACAACCGCGATTATCTCACGTTCGACTAAACGGATTTTGATGTGGTTTTAGGAAAAGTATTTGTTACATTCTAGAAAAGGATTTAGTGCAAGTTGTAAAAAAATAAGGACTACCCACTTTTTTTAAATACGGTATGTGACACCATCTTCCCGCCTTTTTACTCGCCTCGCAATGTCTTCACGTGATGCCAGGCTGACTCCAAGAAGGTTGCATGTTTTTGTGTGAAACCTCCATGTGGTAACGTGGTACCGCTTAGCTTAGGTAGGTGTGAGTTTAAAATATTTTTTGTTGTTTCATTAATCTAAAATATCTAGTATACCACGTCGTTTTTGCAATAACTTATTATATATTTTTGATGTACATATTATGCCTATAAAAACGGCATATATGAAATTTCTGGCGATTCTGGGTTATTTTTTTGGCCAACTCCTTTATAAGAAAACACAAATCAGTTTGAGGTAAGTGTGGCTGTGCATGCTGCACCTATAGGTGCATGCTTATACATACGTAGGTAGAACCCACTTCAGTATTCTGCTTGATATTTTCTGTTACCAGCTTGCGTCCCACAAATTATCTCAAAATCATACTCGTTCATTCAAAACACTCACATTCCTGATATCAGGATAATGGATGTCCACATCTTATACATCACATTGCCGATTTATTAGTACACAAGAGCTCTTACACTCACATTTACAAATTAAAGCATTGGATGTGTCCTTGGCTAATATCAGAGAAATATCCCAGTGAAAAGGGCGTTCGCAAAGCTATATCGGCAATAGCTGTATTTCCACACGCAATGGTCCGTTTACGATTTCTTAGGCGGGCGTGGTTTGGGCGGCGGGGGACGCGGCATGCCCGTGTACAACTTGAACGCATCATACACGAACCATTGGAGTCCAGTTAAGGTTCCAATCATCACAATACGCAGGGCCAGTCCGGTCCAGATGCCCATCATCCCGGTCTGTCTGATAATCCCACCGATCGAGGCGCTCGGGTCCATGTTCAGCTTCGACACGATCGTGTCTGCCGGATGCGAGACCACCGCACACAACACCCCCGCGATGTACCCCGCGGTGAACGTCACGATCAGCTGCTCCACCTTGGTGCACTGCTCTCGCGGCTTCGGAACCACGTTGTGATACAAATACTCGACCGTCTTCTCAAACGATGAGAATTTCATCATTGTGTAGGGTATCTGGCGGCCCCACAGCGGCGTGAGACCCCGGTAGAACACCCCGATGCCTTCCGAGGCCAGCATTTGCGGCATTGCCTTCCTCATCTGCGACGTGTAGCCTGGTGTGGTCTGCATCCGGACTTTGGTCGCCTCGAACGGGCAAAGAAAGATATCGGCGATGAACCCCGCAGACGCCGACGCCGCCAAGTAGATATAAGTGCGGTAGTGGTAAGCGGTTTCCTCGTCGACCATGTTGGCGAATTTGTACTTGAAGTATTCGTAGCCGGAGAACTTGGTAGCACCTTGCAAGGAGTAGCCTGTTAGCGTGGGCGCCCATCCCTTCACGATGTTAGCCAAGCCGCCCTCCTTAATGGACACTCCGAAGCCGTGGAAGATGTTCTTGTACTTCTTCGCATCGATCTGTAGCCGGCACTTGATGACGTCGAGCGGGGTGACGGCGGTGTGCGTGGGACCGCACGCTAGTGCTCCTCCGGCCGCACATAACATTAAATACTTGTAACTGTGCAACTCGCACGAGTGCTCCTCCTTCGCCATGGTGTATTTCCCGACGCACCGGCGTCAATCACTAGCTCTGAAGTAAATATTATTTATCTGTTGACTGTCGTTGACAGCAGTCGTTCGTTACGTCATGTAAACATAAAAACTCATCATGGACCTAAATTAAACTCATTAATGAAGTGACATTTATTATTGTTTCTTTGCTTGCAGATTACTAAAGAGTTTACTGACAGCTGCGACCTCTTTCAATGCAATTTCAAGCCTTCAAGATACTAATCGCCGGATGCAGATAACCAACTCGATCTTTGACGGAAATAATATGACTTAGAAGTCATAATATTTAGGTTGCTAGAGCAACCTGCCGAAAGGCCCTGACTCGTATAAACCCGCTCCCACTTGGCAATAAATATACATTCAAATATGGATTTAAGGTTGTGCTCTGTAGATATGTCGCAGTTGGTTGGTTAAATCAGACACTTAACTAACTCTCTAGACCGTTAATTAAATACAAGTCACTATCATTATGATTTAAATAAGCATCGTCGAAAACTTTTAACAATTTGTCTTACCGAAAGCCGGCGTGTTGTAAAACAAGATGGCGTCACGACAACAGCTGATTTGCACAGCTTATATCAGGGAAAAACATTGCGGTAGCTTAGGTGAAGGGTAAAAGGGGTGAGCAAAGCGAAGCCTCGTTTATCCTTCGTGTTAGGTTGAAGACGTAAGAACAACAAAAAATACTTAAAACATAGATTAAAGATAATAAAAAAACAAAAATGTAGATATATGTCTTATTGCCTAGGAACGTTTAGACAACTCGTTAAACGTTTCGTTCACTCACCTATCTGACGGAATTTTAGTGACTTACGTCGGTGTTAATTAACGGTCTAGAGAGTTAGTTAAGTGTCTGATTTAACCAACTAACTGCGACAGATATACCATCCAGTAATTTCGAGTTGTACGTTTGCGGCAAGCTCGCTTAAAGCGATCCTGTTTGCTATGTTATGTCAACAATGTCAAGTATACCTACAGAGCACAACTTAGAACCCATATTTGAATGGACATTTTTGCTGGGTAGGAGCAGGGTCGTATAAGCCAGCGATCACCTGAAGAGTGACTGCGGCCCATATTATGTCATACAAGTACAAGTTGAAATTTATTTGAGCTGCTGTTATGTACTTGTAGTGCATTCGGATCGAACATCACCATCAGTCGCGTACGGGCACAACCTCAAATACGAACGTTCCTTTAAAAAGTACCTCTACTGCGAGCATTTGCCTGCCAAACAAGATCCCTTACTGCGAGCATTCGCCTGCCAAACAAGATCCCTTACTGCGAGCACTCGCCTTCCGAACAAGATCCCTTACTGCGAGCATTTGCCTGACAAACAAGATCCCTTTCTGCGAGCATTTGCCTGCCAAACAAGATCCCTAACTGCGAGCATTCGCCTGCCAAACAAGATCAATTACTGAGAGCATTCGCCTGACAAACAAGATCCCTTACTGCGAGCATTCGCCTGACAAACAAGATCTCTTACTGCGAGCGTTCGCCTGCCAATCTAGATCCCTTACTGCGAGCACTCGCCTGCCAAACAAGATCCCTTACTGCGAGCATTCGCCTGCCAAACAAGATCCCTTACTGCAAGCACTCGCCTGCCAAAAAAGATCCCTAACTGAAAGCACTCGCCTGCCAAACAAGATCCCTTACTGCGAGCACTCGCCTGCCAAACAAGATCCCTTACTGCGAGCATTCGCTTGTCAAACAAGATCCCTTACTGCGAGCACTCGCCTGCCAAACAAGATCCCTTACTGCGAGCGTTCGCCTGACCAACAAGATCCCTTACTGCGAGCACTCGCCTGCCAAACAAGATCCCTTACTGCGAGCATTCGCCTGCCAAACAAGATCCCTTACTGCGAGCACTCGCCTGCTAAACAAGATCCCTTACTGCGAGCACTCGCCTGCCAAACACGATCCCTTACTGCGAGCACTCGCCTGCCAAACAAGATCCCTTACTGTGAGCATTCGCCTGCCAAACAAAATCCCTTACTGCGAGCATCCGCCTGACAAACAAGACCCCTTACTGCGAGCATTCGCCTGCCAAACAAGATCCAATTTAGACCTTGATATTATGATCTATATCTATAGTATATCTATATCTATAGGGCTTATGTTTAAACTATTACCAAAAACGCACCAATTTATTTTACTACCAATAAATTCGAAATGACTGCCAGAATGGATAAATGTCCACCTAATTGTGTTTGGATAAATGATCACCAAACTTCTTTTTATGTTTTGTGTACTTAAGTTTATGTTTTAAGTATTTTTTGTTGTTCTTACATGTTCAACCTAACACGAAGGATAAAGCGGGCTTCGCTTCCCTCCCCCCCTTTACCCTTCAGCTAAGCTACCACAGTATTTTTCCCTGATATTTTTTGCAACTTTTGGTGTTCTTTTTATACATTTTTGGTAGAAAAAAAATATTTTGGTTAATTATATTTCTTGTCATATCTATAGTTACATGCAACGGTGTAACAAATTCTCACTTCCAAATGGTTGAGACCAGTTAAGTGTTGTACAGCAACACGTTATAATTAGTAAATGACACGAAGTTTCTTGGAATAACCATTGATAGCAAATTGCAGTGGGGACCCCACATAGATAAATTAGCTGGTAAATTAAGTTCTGCGGCTTACGCAGTTAGGAACATCAGACAAAATACGGATGTGGCTACATCTAGGCTAGTATATTTTAGTTACTTTCATAGTGTCATGTCCTATGGTATCTTGTTGTGGGGGAAAGCAGCGGATATTCAAACTATTTTTATTTTACAGAAAAGAGCGATTCCGACCGACCGAGCGACCAATTTATGATTTAAAATGCACAGACTCCTCAAGAGAGCTTTTTAAAGAAATTGAAATACTAACTGTAGCTAGTCAATTTATTTTCGAAAATATAATGTATGTACGCAAGAACCTTACAACATTTTTCAAACTTAGCGATAGCTGTAATGTTAACCTAAGAAATAATCACAGACTACTTGCGCTCCGGTTAGACTCGAGAAGGTTAGCAATTCTTTCAAGGGTTAGTGCATTCTCTACTACAATAAGATATCTCTGGAGATCTTGAAATTGCCATTTGAGCAATTTAAAAACCATGTTGAAGCGACTTTGTCGAAAAATGGTTATTACAATGTTTAAGATTACTTAAATGATGGGACTGTATGGAGTTAATCTGGCTCAACACAGACCTTGCTGTTAATAATTTTGTAATTATTTATTCCTGCTTATTAATTATGATAATTCATATTATAATAACTGTTTTAGTTAAGCACTAGCAATTTTTAAAAGAGATCAAAAAATCTATCTGTGGGAGTTTCTACGCCCTTCTTCTCCCACAGTGGTCCGATGTAGAGAAGTGGCAAAAAAATAACGATTGCTAAGTATATGTAAATATCTACAGTAATAAAGACATTTGAAATTTGGAATTTGGAGGAGAATGGTGATGGAGCTCCCTTTTATGAACAGCTAAATAATGAATTTGTTTTCTCCTTGATTCTAGATTTTAAAATTACAGAGCCTCGAGCACGTACGGACGACAGCTAGTGAATTTTATTCGAGAACGCAGGAAATTATATTTTATGTCATTCAAATACAAATCACTGACATTTGCTTTTCGATAGTGCATGCATCGAATACTTTGCTTGTGATTGGGCTAATTTATTATTTAATAGGAGTGATATCAAAACAGATCATGATGTTCTTCTTCAAATATGTTCTTGTTCAAATGGTCCCAAATAATACGTGTCGAGAGTCAAAATTGTTTTGTTCTTTATTATTTTTAAACTTATGAACTACGTTAATTGTATTTGTCTTACAGCAATATTGGCCTAGACTAGTTTAGGTTAATTCATACATTGTAGCGTATACACATATTTACAAACACCTAACAATAACGTGCAAACATTTTGTACCACTCGCATAATATTGCATAGAATACCTGAGGCATGAAATAATAAAATATTATAATTATTAATGGTCAGTTCATAAAAACTCATATAAAGATAAGAAGATTTATGACGTTTATCCCTTACATTTAAAATGTTAATTTAATAAATAATCTTCCTTATTACTAAATATTATAACATATTATTATTATTATACACTGGCGACAAATTACTGGCATTATTTTATTATGCTACTTAATTAAATGTGATGATGTTACTAAATTATAAATAGTTTGATTGGTAAACTTAGAAAGATTGACTTGGATTTTATAATCCAAGTCAATCTTTCTAAGTTATTTTTATTTCTAATGTTATCATTATCAAAATCAACGGTTCGGCTCGATGATTACAGTTATGGCAGTTTAAAACGACTTTTATTACAGAAATAACCAAAAAACTCTACATCTATTAAATACCTAACGACTTTTATGCGGCCATCGAATATCCGAAAGACCCAATGCTTATTGTTTGATACTTGGCAGATCTCTAAACACAGTTTCCGCCGAGGGAGAACTAATCATTTCGTGTCCTTTTCAACGAAGTTTTTAGCTTCTACAACTTCAATAATGTCGCAAAGATGAAAGGGCAATTCAGCAAATAAATTTATTTTCCACGTTCGCCATTTTGTATTCGTCACCTAAATACTGCCGAAGAAACCGCCCGTCGGCTCAACCGAACCTCACAACTCACGGCGCGACCCTAAGCACAGATCACAACATTACTTACAACTACCTCCTCTGTCCCCTGGTTCACATCGTACAATATAGGTACCTCTATCATGAATCAACGTTTTGGCGGAGCGATCCTAACGGAGACATACAACCTGAGCGGCGCGGGTACATGCACGTCCACATGTCGTCTCGATCTCTTCCCGCCCGGAGCAACAAAGCGTGCCTCTAACTCCAGTTGTCTCTCTAGCGTGGTCGTCGACTTCAGATGGCGCCTCAACCGCAGCGCCCAAGCGCCATCTCGTTTGTTGAGCAGGAACTCCTTCGTGTCGTCGCCGTAGGAGATGCGGTAGTGCGCGCGAGCACCGCCCTCTGCCGGCAGCAGGCGCAGTAAGGGCGCGCGACCCCATGTCTGTCGCGGGCTGGCGGTCACTACCAGCAACTCCGCCTCCGGCTCTAGTAGAGAGCGACGGCCACCTGTTGGAACACAATATACAGATACCAACTGCCAATATAGGTACCTAGGTAACGTTTTTAGAAGTGAAAATTTAATTTGAAAACTCAAAAATATAAGAGAATGGCACGACGTGACAGTCAAGAAGCGTCACGTTTACGTCATTTCTGTTAAATTTTCTTATTTCGAATTCATTATGATCAAGTAAAACTAAGTTTCACTCTAAACCTAACGTGTATGGTACTTAATTATTTTATCTACACACGTATCACAAACCATCTTTACTGCGTCCCAAAAAGCGCAAGTTACGACCAGCATAATGTTATACTACTTGGTAAAAACTCATTTCTTATCTTAATATTGATACATTATAGACAAATTATGACATTCAAATTTCAAACGCCGACACCCTCCTGCGTGCCGCCCCTAGTTTGTCTGTGAAGTTGGTACTACTGAACAAGCTAAACGAGTGTAGAGCAATTATCAATGCCACAATGCCGGTCAAACATGTGGTTCTTGAACACATCAATGAGAACTTATGATATATGTGTAGATAAACTAGTGTATGTAACTGTACATAATTAGGCATTATGTATCAGTCACATAATAGTAGTTTATGTGATCGCTATATAATGGAGGGCATTAAAACTCGAGCGTGGGTTTATGAAACGAGCCGAAGGCAAGTTTCATAATAATATCACTCGAGAGTTTTAATGCCTAATTATGTACAGTTACATACACTAGTTTATCTACACACATATCATAAGCTCTCTTTGATGTGTTCAGGAACCGCATGTTTGACCGGCATTGTGGCTCTGCAGTTGTTTAGCTTGTTCTGTAGTACCAACTTCATGCAGGCGGGCGTCGGCGTTCGAAATTTGAATGTCAGTACCAACTTCACAGACAAACTAGGGACGGCACGCAGTCGGGCGTCGGCGTTCGAAATTTGAATGTCATAATATGTAGAAAAACTACACATTATGGTCATAATGTGTAATTTTTCAAATAAGAAATGAGTTTTTACCAAGTAGTTTAACATTGAGCAGATCGTAACGTGCGGTTTTTGGAGGGTTTATGATACGTGTGTAGATAAACTACTATTAGATGCTATTTCAGGAAACGATAAGTTAGTCAGTCCGGACAAAAAGGCTGTGAAGGGTGCGATGTGTTGTGTGCGAGTGTTTGTTACTCACGTCGGCTGCGTCTCCTCCGCTTCCTGAGCACGGTGGTGCCGTTCGCGAACACGATGCCCTCGTCGGGCGCCCGTCGGTGGCGGCCGTTCATCTGAAATATATCGCCAAATATTTTATAATGCCACATTTGCAGATCCCACCCGATTTCAAATCTATCTTCAATAACTAAGATGGTGCTGGGAATCTAATTTGATAAATAAATGAATCGTAGCAGGTGGAATTCATTTTGGACCGTTGCCTAATTATCTTCTGGGGGGAAAGGCATGAGGATATCCCATACTATTTATGCATGTAAGTTAACATTCAATGTTCAGGAGTCGCACAGGATCGGATTCGGATGTAGATACTTCCACAGCTTGATGTCCTATGGCATCCAGCGATGGGGTAATGCCTCGGACTATACGTGTCATTTACGAACTCGGTCCGAGGGACTCGCTAAGAGACAAGTTTAAGGAGATTAACATTCTGACTCCGCCTTCTCAGTACATTCTTGTGAGTATATTGTATGTCAAAAAAAAAACTTGCGATAACCATAATTTTCATACTAGAAATAAGAATAAACTGTCCAGCTATCATCTAGTTATCAAGTGCCGTCAAATGAATTGGAAGTCTTCTATTTTCTCATAAATGGCTGAAACGATAACGGACAAACATATCTTATAGCATGGCATCTTAGTGATCTATGTCACCTATCCTACCTGACATACTGTTAAAGGCCCTTTTTATTATTTGTCTTGTATTTTCTTAATTTTATTATATATATTTATTATTATATATATTATATATATTCTTTATTTTATTTAGTTTTATAAATTACGGTAAATCCCTGAAACAGAAGTCTAACCCCGAAAAATAAGTGAAAAATTGTAGGATTCTCTAAATCTCGCTTGACAGACTAGTACTAGAGGTAGACTCCACAAAATTTCCAATTCCTTCATCGGCAATGTTTACTCTCCTACAATAAGGTTCTCGATAATATTTAAAGCTAACCCACCCTCAAATTCAAAACGTTTATTAAAAGTAAATTATGTTTGAAGGTATATTACTCAGTTACAAATTATCTAGAAGACGTAAATTCTCGGGGATATACTGCTTATTCTTCCATTGGCTATCTTTTCTGGAAGTTGGCTGCTTTTGGAACGTATACTGGTATTAAATTAATGACGTGATTTAAAAAATATGTAATTATCCAACATAACCTATTTTGATTGATTGGTTTGAATGGTGGCGTGAGGACGTCTCTAGTCAACAGTGGGTGCACTGACAGGCAGGTGATGATGATGAGAATTATGAAGTCGGCAGCTTTAATAATATATCAAAACAGAATCGCCGTCAAACCTTACCTTGCAACTGAAGCACCCCTCCGTAGAGATGAGCTCGTTCTTCCCCCCGGTCCGGAACTGGTCGCGGACTGGGAAGACCGGAGCGTCGCCGATGTCGTCGGAGGGCAGGGCTCCGTCCAGCGCGGTCACGCAGTGTCCCGCCCCCACCAGGCTGTAGCCGGCCGGGCAACCGCACTGGTAGCTGTCGCCGAAGGGAGAGCAGCCGAACAGGCAGCTGGACGACGCGCAGCCGCCAGCCATCTGTGGCATAGATGAATAGTTTAGTAAGCGTCGAACTCACAACAACTTCTTACTCGATTAGCCAGGAAAACTCGTTTACATGTCCGGGAAACCTTGGCAAGCGTGTAAATCAAGCGAGGAATGTGAGGAAGAACGAGGTGAGTCATGCAATTGAATTGGCTACTCCTAAAGTAGAATGAATATATGTTTTATGGTTTGGCACAAGACCGGTTAAGGCGAAGCAGTGGGCCAAAGCAGGCTTTTGTAAATATCAAGTTGCGCAAACTCGGAGTACTAAAGTAGATTTTTGTTTATAGGGAATCCTGAACACAATTTGATAAAAAAAAAATTCGACAGAAAAGTCTGCCAAAGTCATAGTTGTTCTGAATTTGAATTATCGTACTTGTTGTTTATGTTATCGGTATAAAAATATAAAGCTATGTTGCGCTGGCGGCATTCCTCTTGTTTAGATCTATAGTTCGATAGATCTCGGTGATCAGCCTTTTTTAGGGTTCCGTACACGAAGGGTGCCAAACGGGACCCTATTACTAAGCCACAGCTGTCCGTCCATCCGTCGGTCCGTCTCAGTTCGTCCTGATGGACGCGGGCTGTCACTCATGAAACGCAATAGGTTGAATATTTCACAGAATATGTATATATGTTGCCGTTACAGTAACAAATTAACTACTCGAGATTAATAAATTAAAGGGGGTCCCCCTAATACAAGAAACGTGTTTTAACACCAACTGCGATATATCAAACTTATCACGTGGTCGTGGTGGCGTAATTGGTTCGATATCTTACGGTTCTGGGTTCAAATCCACGTTCGGACATTATTATTAGTGACTAAATTTTATTTTACGATGCTACGGAACCCTTCGTATACGAGTCTAACCCGCACATGACATATTGACATTTGATTCCTATTCCTCTAGAAGTTAGCTGAAGGTGAAATTATAAGTTTCGCTGTCGGGGTACCCACTGCCCAGCCTTAAGTAGAATGCAATAATTAGAGTCACCTGCACACAGACGCCATGCCCGGCGTTCCAGCCGTAGCCGCTCGGGCAGCCGCAGCGGTGCGCACCGCCCACACTGAAGCACGGTGCGGTGCCGCACGGCGCACTGGCGCACGCGTCCGCCCGCACGCACACGCCGTTCGATGAGCGGGTTGTGCCTGTGTGGGTGACGAGCTTCACATTGAACCACTAGTGAAGGGAATACTCAACAGAGCTACACTTATGCTTGAGTCTACGATGAGTGGGAGACACCATAGTCGTCATTTGATCGACGTAGATGTTAATGGTCCGTGATGGATAAAGCTCGGAACTGGCAGACCAAGCCCAAATCTAGAAGGCATAACTGGGCAAAATCGGGGAGGTCCACCTCAGAGATGCTTTCGTTTGAGAGGGAGTAGAGGGGAAAAATTCTGCTTCTTCTTTTATTTATTTATTTAATTGACGACCCAAATGGCCGAGTCAGCAGGGACTCTGCCTACGAAGCCAAGAATCCCGGGTTTGAGTCCCGGTGGAGGCAAATATTGTTTGAAGAGAACGGATGTTTGTAACTACTAATCATGATTTTTTAACTATCTAGGTATAATATATCTATCTATCTATCTATATAAGCATGTGTATCATTGTCTAGTACCCAAGATACAGCGAAACCTAGTTTAGGCAGGGGGGTCTCACTGTACGGTTTAGGTACGTTGGACCGGCCAACCCGACGGGCGGGAATTCAGTTATGTTGCCGCTTGCTTGGCTTGCATTCGCATCGCGCACTAGCCGCTCCTCACAAGCAACTTTTCTGTGATTTTTGCAACAACAGTGACTTAAGTAAATAACATTTTAGTCTAAAGAAATTGTTCACAAATAAAATTCGATTCCTTTTTAATTGAATATCTTTTTGTTTAACTAAAAGTAAACACTTTATACCCAGTATAAAACAAATGACAATTACATAAATTAGGAGGTAGGTGCCTACCTAGCCTTAGAATTTACTAATAGCTTGAATAAGTACTAATAACACCTCTCTTAGATAGAGTGGACTAAAATTCACAAACACAAATAATCACCCGTAGGTAACCCTACCGTGATCAAGCGAGACAGGAGTTTACAGGACGACCTTGTGATGTCAGAGTAAAAGAAGCTCTCAGGCGTAGTAATGCGGCGCAATCTAGCATGCACGGGCGGGGCAACCGATTCTGTAGGTGCTTAGCGATTATTGTAGGTAGCGCAGGTGCGAGCTAGATTGCGCTTTATTATCGCGCAGCGAGAGTAGCTATTTATTTAAGTGTATTTGAGGAGTAATCTTTCTGTACGTAGTACTATTAAGTATTCTGTTGTTTAGGGCTATATCAATGGGTGTAAATAGTGTCCAAGGTATTATTATTATTATTCAATTAAAATATTTTTATTTCGAGATTTTATGAGAGAGTTACATTATGTTTTATTTAGTCGAAAATATTTACAACAACCGCCGCAAAAAATGTCCCGCGATCAACTCTCGGAATAAGAGCAAAAGGCGTCTATATCTCACCTGCCGGACAATCACACCGGTACCCTCCGGCGTAGTTCCGGCACGGCGACTGGCAACGTCCGTCCTCGCACTCGTCTCTGTCCACACACAGGCTGCCGGACACATCGAGCCGGAAGCCGCGCGGACACACGCACCGGTACGAGCCGAGCAGGTTCACACACTTGCCGGGCGTGGGGCAGATGCCTTCCTCTTGGCACTCGTTGATGTCTGGGGGATAAAGGTTTGGATTCAGCTACTAGGAAAACTTTCTCTCCATCAATATTGAAGAAGAGAGAGGAAGCCAAATATCAGTACCGCTAGGCCCAATGGCCGGACGACGATAGCTACAAATAGTGGACGCGGGTTGCACAGGTCCAAATTTAGAGGCATGTACGAGATGAGGACTTATATGATAATACCTTCACAGTTAGCTCACTAACAGGATGATGATATTTTACGAAAAATAAACTACGGAAGTCAATATTAAAGGTTAAGGAAAGCCAACGTTCGCAGGTCTTTTAACTAGGTAGGTACTATAAAATACAAATCATTCAAACAGTTACAGCTTAATAAACAGCACTTACCAACACAAGCATCGCCTCTCTTCTCATAACCTTCCTGACACGAGCACTCATACGATCCATCCGTATTCGTGCAGGTCTGTTGACAGGTGTGCGTGCCGCGTTCGCACTCGTCTATATCCCGGCAGTCGGCTCCGTCCTCGTCAACCTCGTAACCCGCGCGGCAGAGGCACTCGTAGGAGCCCTCGGTGTTCGTGCAGAGCTGCTGGCACGGCGAGGGGCGGGCAAGGCACTCGTCGATATCGGCGCACACGTCGCCAGCAGCCTTGAAGCCGCGGCCGCAGACACAACGGAAACTGGTAATGAAGATCTTAAGTCATGTGGGTGATATACAGGCTTCGCCACACTGCAAGCAGGTCAGGAGCAGGGCATGAACAGATAGAGTCAATTGAGGCGCGGCAAATGTTACTGTGTTTGTGAACTCAGCTCCATATAACAGCCTGTCTACTATTATCTACAACCAATAAACACCTAACCATTGAACATATCAATCGTCTTATTCACCACCTATGGGCCCATTCTAACTGGGCGACCGCCAGACCAGCCTGCCCTAAAAGGCAGTGTTGTGCCGAATGGCCTAAGATATGTAAAATTTATTTTAAAATAAAAGTTTGTAGTACAATTAAATTATTTAAGTGTCCAGAAGACGAGACCTGAGAAATGCGTTTGTGTGAGTGCTTCGATCCGTATAAGACTGTGACGAAGTATGAGACGTGTCTACTTAATTTTCGTCAGAGTAAATAGACTGTTAGCCGGCCCTGTGCACGCACACAATCGCAGTTCTCATCGTCACTTTCATCGACACTTTAGTCACAGATTCAGTGTATTTATCTGCAGATAGTAAAATCACCCCTTATTGAACGAGTGCATGTGTTTGAAGTTATGTTCGAGATCTATAAAATCAAAGGATGCAGCTGCAGCCAGGAGAATCCGGCACCCCGCAGTATCCCACCAACAATTTGGTGTATGAATATTAATTTCTACTTCATTAAATTATATTCTATTATATAATCATCAATATGTCATATCCTAGACATAACAGGAAAATATTTCAGTTAGATGGATTTATCATTTAAGTAAGTGTTGATATTGTAGTAGAATTTTTCGCTGAGCAAATGGAATAATTTATTCTTAAACACTTGTAGATTAAGATCTTTAATTTCATTTGGTATTTCATTATATTGGTTGGTATTTTATTATTATATATTATATTGGGTGCCATGCAAAATATACTTTTACGTAAGAGAAGTGTCCTGTACGGTTACCGGCAGAGTCTATGTCGTTGTTGATGACGTAGTTGAGAATGGCTTGTTGTGGACGCCTCGATAAAGTGTATTAAATAAGTTTTCACGAAAACTGCAACCTCAAAAATGTATAAGGAGGGCAGTATTCTGTGTTTTCTAAAATGAGGATCACAGCTATCTGTAGTTTTAAGGCCACATAGAGTTCTGACGCATCTTTTTGTGCCTTAAAAACAGTTTTTTCTTCTGTGCAGTTGCCCCAGAAAATCACAGCGTACCGGAGAGTAGATGAGACAAAACCGCTTCCAAGTCAATTTATTATCTACGACTTAACCGAAGAATTTGGTTTCTTCTATTGCAGTACCTTCGTAGTTAACATTAAGATTTTCCAATTTTGATTTTCTTTGACAGAAATTCATGAATTTAGTTTTATCTAGATTTGCAATTAAATTATTTTTATTCATCCAATTAATAATATTTATTAAAGCGTCAGTTACTTCTAAATTTTAGTCATTAAATTCATTACATTCAATTATCATCGTGCTGTCATCGGCAAATAATGTCATTTTATTAGATGTCACTGCTAGGAGGTCATTTATATAAATAATAAAAAAGAGGTCCTAATACGCTACCTTGCAGGACACCAAACAGAGCTTTTCTTGCACTAGATTTGTATGTATTTTCTGTTCTTGATTTTATATCTATTCGAGTTAGTTCTGTGTTATTTATTATGTTATTTAGTTTATTGTTTTCTGTTGCTTTAGTACGATTCTATAAGTTTTAGTATGTTTCCTCTTAACCATACGAATATAGTTTTTCTTATATATATTCGAGTTAGTTCTGTGTATTGTTTTCTGTTGCTTTAGTACGATTCTATAAGTTTTAGTATGTTTCCTCTTAACCATACGAATATAGTTTTTCAAGTAGTATCCTATGGTCGACATAATCAAAGGCCTTCGTCATGTCCATGTAAAGAGCTCTACCACTGGCTGCCTAATATCCATACATGACATGATATCCTTTAGGAAGTCGTAATTTCCATATTAATAGTTTTCCCTTCAAGGAAACTTTTTTGTTCCAACGTTAATATTTTAAATGATTCTAAGTATAAAATCCATCAACATACTAAACATCTTTGTAACAAAGGTTAAAAAGTACCTCCTAAGCAAAGCATACTACTCAGTGTCAGAATTTATTGACGAATAAGTTAACCACTGACTTAATTAACTTATGATTGTAATAAAATTGTGACCTATTTTATTTTTTATTTATTTTTTTATTCTGACATGTAATTTTATTAATTTTTACCTGTAGTGGTATTATTCTTATTATTATGCGATTTTTACATTATTATTCTTTTTGACATAACTTTTATTATTGACTTTTATTAGTGAGTGTATACTATTGTATTATTGTACTATCCTGACATGTTATTCATAATCATTATGCCTGCTAATTTAATTTATTTTCGTTTATTGTATACTGTTGACATGTAATATCTTATTATCAATAAAATATGAATATGAATATGAATATAAAGATTTTGCTTTGTATATGATTTTTTCAAACACTTTTGACATCACTGGTGTGCCTCTGGCAAAACTGGAATAAGTGCAATGGGTCTGTAATTTGTCATTGATTATCTCATAGTTGCTGGTTTTACGGAAGCCGGCCTCCCCAATCATAATAATGCAGTAGTCATTCTGTGTGTAGTGTTCTATTTTTTTTTCTATTCCACGCAGCAGTTCCATCGCTCCCAAACCGGGGACTAGGTAGTGACAGACACGGCCCTGCTGACCCAGTTCATCCTGTGCAATATCCAGGATACTGTTGTGACTGTTGCCTTTAACTAAACAGATCCTCGGTGTTTTATCTTCGGTCGCGATGGTTGTTCCGGCATTTTTGTCGATTGGTCTACTTGTAGTTTCTAAGTCGATATGGTTTAGGGTGTCATTATAAATAGCCGCATTGGAGTTATAGGGAATATTTTTTGCGGTTTCGACTTATTTTTGCTGGTCGATTCTGTTATTTTATGGCATAGATTATTTTTCCTTGTCGAGCCTTCTAAGTTGGTTTTCAAATAAAATTTTCTTAGTTCAGGTTATCGATTTCTTTATGTGCTGCTTTTAAGTCTGTTTTTAATTGCTGATTTAAATCCTTTATTTGGTCATCCTCGTCGTCCGACAATACAGGCATACTATTGCTTGTATAGTCCAGCCCCAGCCCATCTTTGGAATTGTCGTCGTCGTCAGTTATGTCTCTGATTTGTTATTTATACGTTTTCAGAATGTTATGTTTGCAAAAAAAACTCATTTTGTAGGTGTAGTTATGTAGTTGAAACAACAAAATTGAAGAATTGTGAAAAAGTCCGAGGCGAGAGTCGAACCCGGACCTCTTGCATGGGAGGCACGGTGCAGACCGCTGAGCCACACGTCAATGCTTCGAAGTCCTCCAAATCCGGCATGAGTATGTAAGAGTGGCACCACTACTACTGCCCTCTATCGAGCATACGGGACACTTCTTCAATCCGCGGCATGCGCAACGAGGTGGTGTACTGCTAAGCAATTAAGTTACCTAGTTAAATATGGATAGGCGAGATGTCGTTGTTATGTGCGCGTACTTTGTTGTTTGATTTTTAACAGTTGTAAAATCAGGATTTTAGTTATTTCTATTATATACACACTATATCGCTGCTTTAAAAGAATAGGGAATTAATCCTTAATACGCCCCTATTGTTTTTAACTAATATACGGCATTAACTAAGAAAGAATAATAGGATCACTTCGACAGCCACTTCAATCGAAGCCCATTGGCCGAAATAAAACACCTCCCGTCTCTTTCCTACAAACTTTGACGCCGAGTTGGTTCTGTGAAACAGCGCGATTCAGTGATGCTTCGTCGGTGATGGCGGTAGCACGTGTTATTTTTTGGAAGAAGACGGAAACAAAACGAAATATTTCCGTGTTGCAGTATCAGGTGACGCTTTTTACAATTAATATTAAGTCGTATACTGAATCATTTTAACTTACTTCCAATTATTCTTTAAAACACGCTTGTAATCGCTTGACTTATTGAGACTTAATTCATTATAGTTTTGAAATAACTACGGCTGAGAAAAAATATTTAGATTTATTTCCTGTTAATTTTTAAATTATCATTAATTTTGAGAAATTATTAGCTATGTTCCATTTTACTTTTAAAAAAGTGTTGGACATTTTGTTGCATTTCACTATAGACCCAGTTTATTACAAAATAATCTAAATTAGCCAAGATACATTAGTTATTATTGCTAAAAGTATTATAATTTAACTGGAATATTTTAAAATTAAGTCCGTTTTATATAAATCAGGTGACGATTTTCAAAGATGACGACGTCGTCTTGGAGATGCCGAAGGATTTTACAACTTCTGAATGAGTCCTCAGAGGCGGGAAATGAGAAGCCTGACCTGATGGTAGGTGGCATACCTATCTATTTTGTTTGTTTTTCTTATTAAGTTACCCTGATAACATTAGCTACGTAATTGGTAAATTTTGTACTACCTACTCGGCTCCTCATGTTCACGGCTTATAGATAAATGAATCAATATCGTTTCAGGTGTCAAAACATAGAGCTGACGAGATTGAAAATATATCTCCAGAGACTCTTGAGAAAATTGGCGCTGGCACGGTGAGTATGACAATGATTTTGTCAATGTATTGCCCATCGACCAGGACCGCTTACTTCCATTCTACTTGGAGAGGTCGGGTGTGGTCACCCAGACTTTGTGTACCAATATCTTAGTTCGGAACTGGTTGTCCAGTAGAATACTAAACGTCGTTGGTTTTGCCTCATTTTATGTAACTTTACGAGCCATTTTTTTCTCAGCTTTGTTTTCACTAAGTTTGTTTGTCTAATAATTTTGTTTTAGATCCCTGAAGAAAATATTATACCCTTTGAACCGATGCTATCCGCAAATGATGATTCTACAGTGACAAATCAAGAACCTACTCACCCGATGGTAATAAAATTAGCATGCGTTTATACCTATGAATAAACGCTTTTCTTATCTTATAATATCTTACCTTATCTTATTTTTTATCATTGTTACCGCGATGCATAACAGTTATTTATAATACTTACTATACTGCATTTCAGATAGCATGACACAGAAGGTTAAAATAAATAGTAGAATTAGTCGTTCGAACTGACAGATCTGTGCGATGTCAAATGTCTCGTGGGATTCGAAAACCAGTTCAGTCAGATAAATTAATAATTCAATATCGTTTTAGGTGTCAGAAAAGGTCAATATGGTGGATAGTAAAAATATTTTACTTACAAGTCTAGTGCCTGATTATAACAGTGACATTTCAATGAGCGATACTGACACAAAGGAAATTGAAACAAACTCCAACACAAGAAAATCTTCATCTAGCTCATCTTCAAGCTCCTCCTCGTCGACATCATCATCTACATCGTCAGACTCAGACAACGATCATTCATCCTGTTCAGATCAAGTCAACCAACAGATTCGATTTAATAATGACACTGTAAATCCTATATCTCAAGAGGATAAAACTGTTGAATCCGATGTTTCAAAGGAAGTTATAGAAAATTCAATAGAGGACACAGACGTGCATCCAGATACTGTAGTAAGTATTTAACAAAATAATTTATCAAACAGTCATTGTTTGGACGTTCGTGGTATATCTGCATTGATGTATTTATACCTGGGTTGTACAACTTTGTTTTTAAATAATATGCTTCCTCGTGTTAATTTCAGGAACGAGGTAACAGAATAAATCAGAAAAGTCCAGACGCTGATCTTTATTCTGAAATCCTGTCTACTCTGACGAGCGATTATGATGATGACATTGGTGATCCAACTTATGGTCTTGTTTGCTAACGCAGCAGCGGAAGTTATGCGAGGAAGAAGAAACTACGTGGTGCCTGAAAGCACAGAATCTTCTAGTTCTGAGTCAGATAGCGAAACTGTTCCAAGAGGCCGCAAGCGCATGCGAAATCCTAATAAATGGAAAAATAACGAGGCCAAGAGGTTAAGGAACACTGGCCAGTCGTATAAATCGAATAAAAGTCAAGTACTAAAAACAAGTCGCAGTATCAAAGAACCTTGCGATGAAAAGTGTAGATTAAAGTGCACATACAACATTAGTGTTGAAGATCGACAGGAAGTGCATCGCAAGTTTTGGGAATTGGGAGATCTGTGTCTGCAGCGAGCCTTTATATCTGCGTCTATGATAGATGTACAACCGAAGTATAAATATACCAATGCCGAAAAGCCCCGACGTCCAAATAGCGTGTTTTACTTTACTATAAACGAGAAAAAGATAAGGATATGTAAGAAGTACTTCAGAAGCACGTTGGATATATCTGATAAGATGATATTTACAACACAGAAAAAAACAGATTGTACTGATTTCCAGCTTGAAGATCGCCGAGGAAAACATGGAAATCATAAGAAACTCAGTACAGAGTTAGTCGATGACATCAAAAAGCACATCAATACGATTCCTCGAATCGAATCCCACTATGTGAGGGCTGATTCGACCAGGGAATATATTTTTGGTGACAGAACCATAAAAGAACTTTATGATGAGTTTGCAGCAGAACAGAAGATAGCAAATAGGGACATAGGAAACTACTCTGCCTACTACAATATATTCACGACGAAATTCAATCTGGCGTTTTTCGAACCAAAAAAGGATCAATGTGACATGTGTGTCTCTTATGCTAACTCTAATAATGACCAAAAACAAGAACTTGAAGAAAAGTACCAAAGACATTTGAATGAGAAGGTATTATCTAGAGAAGAAAGACTGGAAGATTTGAAGAACATAGAGAAGAATAACAAAGTTGTTATTTACGACTTGGAAGCAGTGCTTCAATGTCCAAGAGGTGAATCATCTTCATTCTACTACAAATCGAAACTCAACAGTTATAACCTTACACTAACTGAAATGAAAAAATATACAGAAAAGGAGAAGGAGAAGAAGAAGAAGGGCAAAAAGGCGGAAGATGCGTATGACAATGTATACTGCTATTTTTGGTCTGAGTCGGATGCCAAACGCGGAGCGGTTGAGATTGGAACATGCGTATGGAAGTACCTTAAAACCCATGTTGACCATGAAGAAAAATCTAATGTCACATTCTACTCCGATAACTGCTGTGGCCAGAATAAAAATAAATATATGGCTACAATATATATGTATGCTGTGCATAGTCTAAATATTGATACCATCACACACAAATTCCTCATTAGAGGACATACTCAAAACGCGGCAGACAGCGTGCATAGTTTAATTGAGAGGGTAGTCAAGAAGAACTTAAGGGCAGGACCTATTTATACCCCCGAGCAATATATACCTCTGATTAAAAGCGCAAAAAAAAGTAAACCCGCGATACAAGTACACGAACTGACGTATGATTCATTCATAGATTCAAAATCCTTACAAGAAGAATGGGGCTATAATTTTACCACCAATACAGAAGGGAAAACCGTGAACTGGAACGATATAAAACAACTAAGAATGACTAAAGCTAATCCGTTTACGTTTTATTACAAAACGTCTTACGGAAAGGAAAGTTTTAATGCGGTTGACGTAAGAAATAAGCGGAAGAAAATGGGACCTATTACTGAAATCTCTTTAAAAAATGCGTACACCAACAAAAATGAACTCAGTGCTAATAAAAAAAAGTACTTAAAATAGCTAATTACTAAAGGACTGATTCCTTCCTACTACGCCAATTTCTATGCCAATATCTTATAAATTATGTAAGTAAGTAGGTAGGTATCCAGTTATTACATAATCGTAAGCTAAAGTTTATTGTTAATCACACTTATGCGAGTGAGTTCTGAGTGAGTGGAGTGTGAGTTAATTCATTTTGATAATATTCTTAACATGTTGTACCTCCTCAAGTTACTCCAGCTAGTGACTAGTGCTTTCGCTTATTAATATTTTGATACAAAGTTGATTTATCTCTATTTAAGGGCCATGATATCCTTGTACAATTGTGATTATAAGTATTTGTGATAAAAATACCTACCTCGGAATTTCAAGTCTGATTTGTTTTTAACTAAGACTGATTAATAACCAGGTTATTGTATGTATGATAACGTATGTTGTTAATGATCTCATTATGAGAGTGTTTATTTCATTTTGATACTATTCTTATTATAACTGTTGTACTCTCAAGAGTTGTTCAATTTATCTCATTATGAATAAATTTACAGGCGCGAGAATCTTAATTTAGTCGAGTAGCAAGTATGTGTGTACCTTCCTGGTTGCACAAACTTGTAGTTTGAGTCAATTAGCTCGCGAGTATAGTTACTATTTTTTTTTATTGTAGATCTCAACATTATTATTATTTTATTATTGTGATGACATCACACATTTTGCGTGCATCTTATGGTGCGTCTATAGGCTGGTGGTGGCTTGCCAATATGCCACCAGCAAGCAACAAGTAAGCTGTGTAAACAGCTGCCCAGATCGGCGACAACCACACGGGCTAGCACCAAGCAGGGTGTTTACACGGTTTGCTTGTTGGCTTGACGGCTTGCTTGTTGCTTGCTGGTGGCTTTTTGGCAAACCACCACCAGCCCTGTAGATGCACCATTACTTGAGTCAGTATTAATTTAATTTTGATACTATTTACTTTTACTTATAAAGTTGCCCAATTTGTAGTTTTTAAGAAACTAAGTGTTCCTAAATACATCCTAATAGATAATTGTTGTTCTCCTTCTAAATAAAAGTTTATTTTCTCTATTAAAATTAGTGTTATTCCTACATCCAGTCCAAACTAAGAATTATTACCGAATTTGTTGGTTCTGTAAATGAAAAAAAATAATACAAAAACAGAGGAATTATGAATTGATCTGATTAAAATAATTATTCTTAAAAACTAAAATGAATTATGTCTTATTAAATACCCTATCGAGATAATGTTTATAAAAAAATAGTGAACGATTTGGTTATATTCCGTCTGAAAATAGAAGGTTATCTTTTCATTTTAATCAAAAAGGGAAACAAGTCACGAGTTTTTTTTTCAAAATATTTCTGCACAAAAACTAGCGTCATTTTAGCTGATCCTGGTATTAAATATTGTTGGTTAATATTCAAATAAAGTTCTAAAAACAATAAAATCACTTTTTAGTGATTGTAAAATTGTAAAATTACAAAAATGTTTAATGCATTTTTGCATTAAACATTTTTGTAATTTTACAAAAAACTAGCGCGCGCCGAAAGTGAAAACTTTGAACGCCGATTCCCAACATTTTAGTTTTTTGGATTAATTCCCTATTCTTTTAAAGCAGCGATATAGTCTCTTAAATTTTCGTTCGTGTCACTGAACACAGGGTACTTTTTATATTTTAGGAGAATGTTTACACCGGGTCTTCCAGATTTACTATCGATTTTATTGTTTTGGCACTGGTTAAAGCTTGCTTATTATACCACTAAATACAGCTTGTCCGTTTGAGATAACACTCAAACATGCGTTTTATCGATAAAACGTTGCAACTTGATAGTATTTTCTTGGTAAAGTAGATTTATTGTATTTTTTTTTATGTCTAGTAAAGCGGCAAAATATTGATGTTGACGTTGCAGCGCCATCTGCCGCATTATAGAAGTAAAGTTTAATATAGTCGCGCAAAATGTAGCATGTCTTTAGTGAGCGGCAGTGTGGAAAGCTGTTAGTGTGGAAAGCTGTTACAAAGGCCTATGATCCACTAGAAGTTCCTCAAGTTGGGGCCTTTAATTTGGTGTAAATAAATATAGAATAGCCCTTAAACAGAACGTCAAATGTTTTTCAGGCTTCTCAACTCAAAATAGCACCTTCGCCGCTTCATTTTGGGTTCTCAGGCGGAACAATTATATTCATAACTAGTTCGAAAAGGCTTTTTTACGAACCTCGCTACTATCCTCGCCTTCGGCTGCCGTAAAATTCTCGGTTCGTTAAAATACGCCTTCGCGAACTTGTATGAAATGTACTAATTTCAGGTCTAGAATGAACATGCACCTACAGAATTAAAAAGTTATGCAATTTACAATGTAAGTCATACATACCTGCCAATAGTGTTTACACATCTACCAGGCGCACATAAACCTGGGATAGTTGCACATTCGTCTATATCTCCAAATATATCGACCCCGCCGTTGATTCCACCGCCGTCGACTCCACCGAGAGTGCCTTCTCCGCTGGTGATGCCGCCGCCGATGCCGCCATCGATGACGCCTCCACCGCCGATGATCTTCGGGTTGCAGAGGTCCATGCGCTGGATGCTGCCAGGCGCGGGACAGATCTCACACTCGGGACCCCACGCCGCGCCGATAGTGCAACAACATTTGGCTCTGGGGAAGATGAGTGAAATATAAATAATTCTCCATATTGTTTTATCTATCTGCTAAAATCAATGAGTATTAAGGTTGCTTCAGGAAAAAAAATGGCCGTTTTCGGTCTTCTTGGAGACATTTCATATGAAAGAGCCTTACTTAGTGATATGTGTCGGTGAGGCGGGCGTGGACTCCGGGTATCTCGGCCAGGGCTCCGGCACGCATCTGCCGGTCACGAGGGAACGGTAGCACATTCCTTTACGATGATCTGTGGATATAAGTCAATTGAATTGAAGGACGTTCAAACTTCATAAAGATTATCTTTATATAGTGGAAACACTTTACCGTAGGTCTTTTGACAGGTCTCTGCTAGTAAGGCGACTTGCTTAAAATCATCGATTAAATTGAATAAATCGATACGGACTTCAAACATCCGAGAATCGATTGTGTCTTATATTTAATTTTTGTCGTGACAAATCAAAATAAACGTCAACTACGTATGAAATGTATGTCTGTATGTCTAAAAACATATTTGTGTGTTTGTCTTATAGAAAAATTAAATATTAGCCCTTACAAGTAAAATGCACTGCTTTATTCATTTGAACTAGTGTCGCCATCATCGCTGCTGTCCGCACTAAGAGATATTATTATCTCGTATTGTCTACATGTCGTGTATATCTCGTTCGAAATCTTGTTATATTATTGACATCGCTTTCTCCACAACCTTCTTCCAGTCATCTACTATTATTCCTGCACACGCAGCTTCTAGCAATCCCATCATTTTCGCCCTACTAATGGTGGATGCGTATTGTTCGAGCTGCATGGCCCTTTATATTAGCCCAAATAAGCTTAATGGCATTATATTGGCAGTGGTAGGGCGGCAATCTCATTACTTCGTGCCCGTACTCCTGGGCTAATTCGTCAGTTATATATCTTGGTTTGCATGGCTTATTAGCTTTGACTAAACTGAGTAGTTCTGCTTTAAGTAAACCAGCACTGGCAGACACACCTTTTCTGTTCAGCCAAGAGACAATGTCTTCTTTGTTGCTTGACTGAGTGGGTGGTTTGTCGATGGAAATTGTAGATGGATTCTCAAGGCTGAATAGCAGCTTTTCGAACCATTTTTTAAATACATTAACCTCTCAATAACCGAGGGTAGTTGGGAAGGGTCGCGATTTTGAACCTTATGCCATGGTAATAAAATTTAAAACCTATAACGTAAAAGTGGCGTGGCCGGTGGTATTCAAGAGGTTAAAGTTCATTTCCTCATGGTAATCGCCTGTTTTTAATTTATACAAATGCGAGGAGGCAGTCAGGAATGAAGCATTGAGCTGAGCCTGCGTGACAAATAACAAGGCGGGCACCTTTCCCTGATGGGACCTCTGATGTGGAGGCCGCTAAATCATCGGTCCATGTAACCGTATGGTTTGCATTTAACCATGTTTCATCCAGAAACACGACATTATCCCAATCCGTAAGAATGTTAGTGACTTTAGTTTCACATCCTAGCGCTCCATTAATATTTTACGCGTGTCAGCTTTTTTGTATTTGAATCCTTTAAGACCTTCTTCAGAGATATTTTACATCCAGAAAATGAGCCTCCTTTTTTAAAGATTCTAATACCGTTTTAGCATTAGGATATTATTTTCTAGAGTTTATCCATATTATCCATAAATATGGTTTCTTATTGCTTCCCCATCAAAACTATCAATACCAACGATTACCGTGCCACGAGCTGCGGAAACGCGGTCTCTAAGGTCTTGTTAACAGAGGCCCGCCATTATCTTTCTCATTATGAAAGTAATGATATAAGTTTAGTACCTGCTCCCGAGCTTGAGCATTGAGAATGTTTGTCTGTAATACAACAAACAATATTGATTGTTCTTAGAATTTAATTATTTAATTATTAACACAAATAATGGATCTGTGTTAATAATTAAATAATCGCGAGCCAATCGGACTTCGGTAGGTAAACTAACAGAGACTTAATACGGGCCATTTACGGATTTAACTATGATTACTGAAGAACTGTATGCTCCTTATTCACTGACTTATTGGGGTGACTTAGCAATCGAAAATCGTAAAATTGAATTATTTTGTAATCGTAAGCTATTAAGTATTTTTGACTGAAAAAGATTAAGCAACTGTTCAGTTTTAACATTAATACATCCGACAAAGTTACGTCGTTGCATTAAGACGAACTGTCAAAAGACCTACGGTAAAGTGTTTTCACTGTAGTAAAAATATGTATATCATTTAGACCTTCGGGTAACTTAGACAAACCTACAATAATCTACAACATTGATAGATTTTTACCAAGAAAATCACTATTGGTGGTGAGTGATCCGTGAGTTCGTGAGGCGCTCGACGAGGAATAGGGAGGAGTTTTGAGAGCACCAGCCTTATGGCGTAACTCTCTGAAGTTCATAGCGTGTGTCTATGGTTCATCTCATGCTCATACAATTTCATCGATTGCGGGGTATCACCGAAGGCTTCTAGGCTTCATTCAATGAGCTTGGGTTTGGCCTCCATTATGATGCTACTTGCGTGATACCAATTTGACAGATGAAGCTGGTGCAAGGTGTCAAACGTAAAAGTCTATATGAAGTTCATAGCTCAGACGACTTACGCCATAAGGCTGCTGACCGCCAAACTCAGTGGAGGCACGATAATAAAAATACCAATATCTTGGCTTCCAACGTTGTCAACCTGCAAATCTTTTTACAGTACTGTGGAGAAGAGACATAGGCCCAGAAGGTCGGCGTGGGCTGAGAATGATGATAGTGATTATGATGGAGTACTCACCGACACAAGCCTGTCCGTCGTCGCTGGGATGGTAGCCGGGGGCGCAGTCGCAGCTGTACCCGCCGTCCGTGTTGATGCAGACCCCGGGCGTGCAGCGGTCCGGCGTGTCGGCGCATTCGTCGATGTCCTCGCAGGCGTCAGGCGAGTCGTGCGGCGCGCTCGTGCGCCGGTAGCCTGCGGGTAAAGGTAGAGAGGAAGGGGTAGCCCAAAATGTATCCTGATGTAACGTAACGTAATACCTATCAACTTATGTCACCTACAATACCTTAGGTAACTTTACGACTCTTCACTCGAAACTACAATCGAGCCCTCACATTAATTCTTTATCGGGAAGACTAAGTTCAGCTGCATATGCTGTGAGACAAATCAGACAGCTGACGGATGTAGCTACGGCGAGACTTGTTTACTTTAGTTATTTCCACAGCATTATGTCGTATGGAATTTTGCTGTGGGGACAAGCTGCTGATATTGACTAAATTTTTGTTCTAAAAAGAGCTATTAGAACAATTTATAACCTACGCAGTCGTGACTGTACCATGTCAATATATTTATGAAAATGTCATGTACGTTAGGAAGAACATAAATATCTTCACTAAAAATGTTGACAGTCACAGGCGAAATAATATAAGAAGCGGAAATGAAATTGACCAACCATACAATAGATTAGCTAACGTGAGAACTTCATTTGTGGGAATAAGTATACAATAATATAACTAAATACTGGAAGAGATATTAGATTTGTCAGAGAAGACATTTAAAGGCACTGTTAAAAAAACATGCTATAAAGCATATTAGGTTAGATGATTACATTAATGACATAGAGGTATAGAGCTCTGATTTTCCAACGCAGCAGAACCACGCACACGATTGTAAGACAAGACCTACTTTTAAAAACAAAAAAAGGAAACAGAAAAGAAATGTAGGCCGTGTTGCAGTGTACGAGTTTCTTGCGCCGCTTCTTCCCCGCTGCTATAACAGTTTCCGAAGCGGTAGAAGGTTTTCTTGCATTATATACACTGGACAGCAAATAAACCGAGCCACCCGCTACCTAGGCACTCTAATTCGATTTTCTCAAAAACTAAAAAACCTACAATTATCAAAGTTGTACCTACAGAAAGTGCGTTTCATGGTGATTAAAATGAAAGGAAACTCATTGGGTTTAATCAATATTTCAGTGTTTATTAAGGATTTTACAAAGAAGAGTCGTTTTCCAGTCGTGACAATCGTTAGTAATGATAAAGTGAAAAAAAAATTAAAGCCAAAAACAAAGATAAAATCAAAAAAAAGTTTTTGATCAATATTCCGTATTCCCTCCCCTTGCTCGGATAACTGCCAGCATCCTTGTATTCATCGACCTTATGAGCCTGACGATAAAATCTTGAGGAATTGTATTCCACTCCTCTTCAATTGCGATTCGCAGCTCTGGAAGCCTTGTTGGAGCAGGTACCCGGGCTCGAACCCGACGTTTCAGCTCATCCCATAAGTGTTCTATCGGATTCAAGTCCGGGCTTCGAGCTGGCCAGTCCATCGTACGAATGCTGACGTCGCGTAGATACTGGGTCACCACATGAGCAACATGAGGCCGTGCATTATCATGCATCAATTGCATATCCTGTCCGATATATCCTGCGTAAGGTACCACATGGTCTGCGAGGATTTCAGTAATGTAGCGATGGGAAGTCAGTCCACGTGTACGGCCCGTCGGTTCGATGAAAACTAACGCCGTATGTGCTGTTAACGAGATGCCGCCCCAGACCATTACAGATCCTCCTCCATAAGCAACAGTTTCCTCGATGCAACACTGAGAATAACGTTCTCCAGGGCGACGATATACTCTCTGACGTCGATCACTTCCATGTAGACTCACCCTGGTCTCATCAGTGAAGAGTACATTACTCCACTGCTCTAATGTCCAATCCCTATGCTCTCGAGCAAATTCAAGTCGTGCTCGACGGTGTGCTACCGTTAATGCTGGGCCTGTTGCAGCTCTTTTTGGGGTCAGGTTCCGTTCAGCAAGTCTCCTTCTGACGGTATCTGAACTTATGACCACTTGGCGTTCGTCACGCAGACTTTGTTGGACTTGAATTGCGTTGAGGTGGCGATTTCGCAGAACAGTAAGGTGGATATGACGATCATCTGCTGCTGATGTAGCCCTAGGTCTGCCCGTACCTGGACGGCGATCGAATGCTCCAGTCTCTAGGTATCGTCTGTAAACTCGTTGCACCGAAGATCTGCTGATTCGAAGCCTTCGAGCGACTTCACGTTGCGCAATGCCTGCTTGAAGTAATGCTACAGCTTGAGCTGCTTCCTGAGGTGTTGTATCCATTATTAATCGAAAAAAGTAGCAAAAACACACGCGTCTGAGCAAACGATGGGCAAAAACTAAAGAAATGATAAGAAATATCCGACTACCCTCATTGTAGAGAAAAAGAACGCTAATTTCAAACTCTGGTGAAAACAGAGCAAATCGTTAGCATTGTGTTTGTTGCTTGATTACAATGTGAGTTGACGGTACTTTCGAATTAATTTGTAGTCATTTTAATCACCATGAAACGCACTTTTTGTAGGTATAACTTTGATAGTTGTAAGTTTTATACTTTTTGAGAAAATCGAATCAGAGTTCCTAGGTAGCGGGTGGCTCGGTTTATTTGCTGACCAGTGTAGTTTCAAATGACATTCAAATAGTGTTCATAAGAATACATTTTGAATAATATAATTGAAGTTTGATTTTTTATATAACCAAATATAACGTAAAGATTAATGAAAAAAAAAATAACGAAATGATAATCTAAAACATAGCGTTACCTAAAGTAATCTTGTGAAAATTAGAGTATTCTGTCGTAGTTAAATGTAACCCAAAAACTACTTATTAAGCCCTAGATTGACTTTGGGTACCCTGGGTACCGAAAATGCCGTTATAGGTTTTGAATTCAAAATCGCGACCCGTTAAAAATGTTACATAGATATCAATCATAGTGTTACATAGATAGAAAGATAAATTACTGTATTCCCAGTTGCAACACACCATACAATCGGAATTGTTATCTTACGTAAAGGAAGGATACCTAAGTAACGTAATGTAACTGACCATCCGGACACTTGCAGAGGAAGGAGCCGACGGTGTTCTCGCAGGCGTGCGCGCAGGCCGGCGGGTCGACGGCGGCACACTCGTCCACGTCGCGGCAGTGCACGCCGTCCGCCGCCGCCGCGTAGCCGTACGGGCACGTGCAGCGGAACGAGCCCAGCGTGTTGTGGCAGCGGAACGCACAGAGAGCGCGCCCTTCCAAGCATTCGTCGATGTCGATGCAGGTCTGGGGGTGGACGTTCACATACTCAATTGCCCGGTTCTGATTGATCATGAATATTCCGATCAGTAAGTTTTGTTGATTCAGAGCCAAGTAGCACGAACTAATCTGACAATTAAAGAGTTTCATATCACGTTTAATATTATAGTTCCCGACTTGAGATGAGCAGGTAACACTATACCTCACTTTCACTAACAAACCAATCCACAAGTGTTTCTTATCAATGAAAAAATCTACACATCGAAAGTGTCAAACCTATGTCAACATCCATGTTGCCTCATCGGTTGTTTATGCTCTTTTAGCAACTTATTAGTGTTCACTCGGACTCCAATGCTGCATAGCAAATAACGAGACCGAATATAATGCATAATTCTGTACTGCGATTATATTAAGCGCTACACAGCCGCCACAGATTCACTGTTATTCAGCATTTAGTAGCGTTGTAACCTATTCGCTGCAAAAGCGCATTTTGTGGACACAAATAGTGCAGTTTTCTGAATAATGGTTCACAGGTGTACCTTAAAACATTTTAAGAGTGCTCATACGAACCTCTTTAACGCAAACAATCAAGATGTGAAATCTATTGATAAAGATATAATCCTCTATGATGCTTAAACGTACACTTTTACGACATTAATTAATATAACCCAAAATTGTACCAAGTATGACCTTTAATGCAGTTACACAGCAGCGCACTGCTAGACATCTGTACACTCGTGCTCGTCAATTCACACCTATGCTGAATAATGGAATTGGTATTTCACAATAAAGTTAAATTCTCAATACAATTTAACCCATAATTGAAATAACCCAAAGTTTAACTTAACATTAACGTTATAATTTTTCCACAAAATGGCAACTAAAACATCTTCATTTGCACTCGAACTATTACTTACACTTCAACACTCTCGAACTGAGTGAAAATTAAAAATGCGTTTCTGCACACCACAATTTCACTGATAATTTACTTTTAGCTTCGATAAAGTATTTAAGACGTCCACACTTATTCCAATTTTGCGAATGAGTATGAGAATGGCTGCATGTGAACTATAATAAGTACAACGTGCCTTGTTATTCAGTCAATGTTCAGCACTTGGAGTAGCTGTTACCTTTATTAATGCTAATATAATGATACAGCAATGTGCCGCGTAATTTGTGCCCAAACTGTTATACAGCATTTTTTGCAGCTAATGTGTCCAAGGTGTACTGTAAAAATGCTGTTACACAGAACCTTTGTGCTACTTGGGGAGCTACTGGAAATCTGCTTTGTCCCGTAAAATAAATAACATTTATCAACTTCAAATTCTTAAACAGCGACTTATCATATCATGAGTTATATTTCTGTCAGACTCTGAGCTAGAAACTAGTGATGCAACGAAACGACTTTTACGAATACGAATATCATACCTACTATTCGGTGAATACGAACACGAATACGAATATCTCGCCATGGTAATAAAAGACTAATTTATTTGATGAATTTCTATTTTCCTAATAATTAAAATTTACAATAGGCATTTTTTTATTTAAAAACACAAAATTTGTAGATTTTCTGATTTTAGGCGATTTCTTTTTTCAGTCTGGATGTTTCCCGCTGTTGAAAAAAGTTTTTCCGAGGCGTGAAAAATATTTTTAGGCGAGTTTTTTCAGACTTGGAAAATGGACATCTTCTCGCCAAAAGGCCACTGGATCGTCGTATTTTTACGTGCCGACGACCGACGCGCGTATTCGCCGAATACGAATATTCGGTAAATGTCTATTATTCGGCGAATACGAATATTCGTATTCGTATTCGTTGCATCACTACTAGAAACCTATTGCTGATTATTGCAGAGTGGCGAATAGACTAGTTACCTGTTCTTGCCCCTGCGTGAAGCCCTGGTTACACCTGCACTCGTATCCTCCAGGCGTATTTGTGCAGGTTCCGTTGCCGCATATCCTCGGGTCTCGGAGACACTCGTCATCGTCCATGCAGCTCAAGCCCGTCGCGTCGAGGATGTAGCCGGGCGTACATTCGCAACGGAACGAACCGTCCGTGTTGACACAGTGGCCGCTGTTACAGACGTCTGGACGGATCACGCATTCGTCGAGATCCTGGAATTAAATAGACCGATGTATACTATTGAGTGTGACTCATCATATCGTTTAAGATAGGTATGCATAAAAAAGCTACTACTCTGATTTAGGGATCCGGTACTAATTAAAGGAAAAATAAAACTTATTTTAACTATTTTGTAAATGAAGAAGATGCAATCGTCTTACCTGGGTAAGATTTTGTCTGCCCATGCCACCTTGACAGATACGTAGAAATTCTGGTGAATTCCTTGGAGGGCACCTCTCACAATATCTACCCCAGGCAGCACCTGGAACCACACATACCAATCTTGTCAAATATTCTCAATATGTACTTAATTTTACTGCAAAGTAAAAGCTAAGACCATGTGTTAGACAAAATAGTAACGTTGTATTACCATCAGTACAGCAGCACTCCGATCGCCCCAACTTCAACGACCTCGCTTTATGACAGCGCCCGCTGTCCCAGCCGTCGTAGCAGAGTTCTTTTCTCTCGTCCACACACACAGCTGCGTCCTTGTCGAACCTCCAGTCCGGCGGGCACTCGCAGCGGTACCCCCCGTTGACGTTGTGGCATTCGCCGCCTGCGCACACATCCTGCAGCTCTCTGCACTCGTCTCTGTCCACGCAGCGTCTGCCGACCAGCCGCCAACCGATGCCGCAGGAGCATTCGTAACTGAAAGAAGATAGAAGGACATAGAACTTGAATTTCTAATACTGCACTCTCATCTTTCAGTGTTTTTTGGATTTACATCCTTGCTTACTTAGTATACCAGTAAGGCCTTGTTCACCAGAGTGACCCAGTCCTCTTAAATGTTTCAATATCTATTAAAGATGCTCAGACAGTTGGATAATCTAGTCTTAATCTGGTTTTGATATTGAGCAGGAAATCACTGTACGAGTATCATCAATGACGGATCATCATGCATCAGTCAGATGCCACGGCAGTAGGGTCCCGATAAATGCTTCACATTCAAGTCGCCTCAACCACTTACCCGCCATTCGTATTGGTACAGGCTGGCGATCCATCTCTTCCACAAGGATTCGGTATCTCAGTACACTCGTCGATGTCGCGGCAATTCCTGCCGTCACCAGTCAGGGCATACCCCACGGCGCACTCGCACCGGAACGAACCCACGGTGTTGCGGCAGCGCCCGTTCCGGCACACCATGCCGCCGACACCCTCACGACATTCGTTGATATCTGCAAGATACGATAAATAAAGGACCTTAGTCTTAACTTATCATCGTCTTCATCTATCGTATTATCTTAGATTTAAGATCATTGACATATCTATCTTTAGTAAGTATATTTCGAAGGAACTTTTTCCTTACAAAAGCTATTCTGGTTCACTACCTATGTTTCAAACCGAACGTAGCTAATCGCAATAGTTAAAGTGAATTCGGAACGCACCTTTTTGTCTATGACCGTAATTTTTGGATAGCTGTCACTTTGATATTAGATTAGACATTGGGAAAGGTTACGTCTCCTCAACCCCTCAATTCCATCAAGGTCGGACTGTATTTCTACTAGTTATAGTAATAGCTACATAAATGTCATTAAATATGCTGCATTTTCGGCTGAGTGTGGTTATGTTATTGATTGATAACAATGAAGAATCCAAATGGGTGGTTCCGGTTATTCATTGTAGAAATTCCACCAAGGGCATTGCTAGATAACCGGTGTCACCCAACTAAACGTACGTATTCCACGCGCGGGCATTGCTAGATAACCGGTGTCACCCAACTAAACGTGCGTATTCAACATACCGATACAATCGTTGTTAGCGCCAGGCTTGAAGCCCTCGTCGCAGTGGCAGACGTAGGAGCCGGGCAGGTTCTCGCAGGTGCCGTTCCTGCACAGCGGCCGCGGCCTGTTGCACTCGTCGACGTCACGGCACACGTTGTCGCGGAGTGTGTAGCCGGCCGCGCATTCGCATCTGATGGGGGGAATGTTACATTTATATGGAATCAGTTATGTGAATGACTAAACGGCAGTGAGCTGACTAGAAATTACCTTCAGTAAATTTCTACACACGTTGCTCCTCTTTTTCAGAAAAACAAATTGAGCGGACATGGATCAAGATCTTCGAACTACCCTTACTCCTCTGACCATCACCCCTGCAAAGCATACTAGGCAAACTCAGTAAATTATCCAACAGTAAGAACGTTACCTGTAAGAGCCAATAGTGTTGCGACAGACTCCATGCTCGCAAAGTCTTTCATCTTCACACTCGTCCTCGTCCTCGCACTCGTCCTGCGCGGGCGCACGCCGGTAGCCGCGCGGGCAGCGGCACTCGTACGCGCCGGGCAGGTTGGCGCACAGCGCCAGGCCGCGGCACGGTGCGCGCCCGGCCGCGGCGCACTCGTCCACGTCGCGGCACAGGTGCGAGGTGTTGTCGTGCTCGTAGCTGCGAGAGACATCGGCGTCACTCATGTTTTATAATAATAATAAATAATAATTATTATCTTTATTCCAGGTTAAAAAACCCATATCTATACATACATTAAAACTAAATAAACATAATTTATTAAATAAATACAAATAAAAACAAAATATGAACTATCCTAGCTAGGGATTTTCTTTTTAGGTCTCGCTTCCCTGTAGCGTCGGAAAAGGATGCCCTCAGGCTAGTATCTTTGGCCGGGAATATCGTCTTGAGGCTCGCCGGCACCCGAAGTTTGAAGCACATGAAGTCCTTGGGTTTTTCTGACTCCAAAACCTTAATCTGCACATTCGACTCCTTGATGCCAGACGGCGGATTTTTCTTCAGCCTTTCCAGGATGTGACCCTCAACGTCCTCGCAGGTCAAATTCAGGTCGATGCTGGAAAGGTATATCTGTGCAGTGGGAGCGGCAGCTTTGAGGCTGCACTCACCGGCAGGGGCTGTGCCACGCTGATTGCGGTTGCGTCTGGAATGGCGGTTCCTATTTTGGACCAGGATAAAGCCTTCCCCATCGACAGTCGCGTTCGGCGGGCCGCGGGCGGGCCTGGCCGGCGCCTGCAGCTTGTTGTTCGGCGGAGGGCGGCGCGGGGCGTGACGTCACGAGGCCAGGCGGCATTTGTTGGCGTGGGCTTGCCAACCCGCGTAACTTGCAATAATGGCATATTTGCTGACCGGCGTAATGTCGTCGCGTGCATCAGCGATTTTGTAGTAGGCCTTAGTGCACAAAGTGTGCTTTTATACATTTTTCAAATCGGGCTTCAGATAAGTTTTGTATTTCTTGCGGGATTTTTGTAGAAGCGTCTGAACATTGAAAAAGAATTTTTATTTCTAGTTTGCACATTGTTTGCACAATGGTTTTAAAGCTACTGATATTTTTCCTCACATACATTATGTTTTCATAGATATATTGACTTGCAACTGTTAGGATGTTGGTTTCTTTGAAGAAATCTTTCAGAGATTCTCTATTACATAGCTTATAAATAAATCGGATCGCTCTCTTCTGCTAAATGAAGATGGTCTCAATGTCAGCAGCCCTTCCCCATTGTAGTATGCCGTAGGACATAATTCTATGGAAATAACTAAAATATACAAGCCTAGCAGTTGCATTTAATGAACTTGTATTGTATTTAATATATAAATAGAAAAAGTAAAAAAATGGAGTATTAAATGACTGGCTAAACTTGGGCAGAACTGTGCCTCTGCCACCCGGTTTGGTGTGAAGCCAAACTATTTATGGATTTATATAAACATGAAAACGTCCTTGTGAAGTAATCGGTAGTGAGACAACTCACCCATGATCACAGGCGCACTGGAACCCAGTGGGTGTATCGTGACAGGTCCCCGGCTTGCACAGCTGCGGCATGATGGAGCACTCGTCGATCGGCTTCGTCTCGTTCGTCATCGGGTTGATGTACTCCCCGGGCTTCTCGCCGCAGAGGGCGGTGTGTTCTGCAGAGCTCTTGTCCGGACAGGACTCGCACGGAGCGCCCCACGCGCGGCCCACTGAGCAGCAACAGAGGTACTTAGTTTGAGGGACTCCGACGGCATTTGAGCATCTCCCGGTAGATTCGTCCCACTCCATGTAGCACTGGCGCTGTCGGACGTCAACACACTCCTCTGAAAAAAAACAAGGATGTTTAAAAACATAACCAATATATAACGCAAGATAATGAGGATGACGAAGTCTCTATAAGAGCATTGGTGAATAACCGAAATCGCACATGAAGAATATAAACTTGAAACAGATTAGTACTCACTCCCAGAAGGCATAGGCACGTATCCCTCAGGACACAAGCAAACATACGACCCCGGCAGGTTCCTGCAGACTCCAGGTCCGCAGACGTCTGGGTGCGTGCACTCGTCGACATCCTCGCACTTCTGCTCGTCGCCCGAGAGCCGCCAGCCGTCGCCGCAGGTGCAGACATATGAACCGAACGTGTTCGTGCAGGTCCCGTGCTCGCAGAGAGCTGGGTGCTGGGCGCACTCGTCTATGTCTGCTAGAGTTACCACGTATGATGGCTGGAAGATAAATCTTTCATTCACTTTCTGAAATTAACTCACCATACTTGCGTTTTACCGTATTCTACCATTTAATTCATCGGTTGCTTTTACGTTCACAAGAAGTGTGGCAAGAAAGTAAGTTTCATATATATTATCACGACACACCAGCCTAGTCGAAGTACTTTGCAAAATATGGCAATGATACTGGTTGTACATATCGAGGGTCGTCATGTCACTAAGAACTTACAGCTTCCAAAACCGGCTGGTACCCGGGACCCCCGGGGCAGAGCTGTCTGTACTCCTCTGATTCTGGATCCGGACACCGATCGCAATAGTTGCCCCACGCCGCACCTGAGGGCGATAACGAAACGATAACGGTATTCAGCAAATTAATGATAACTGGACATTTACTGTTAGAATATCAGAATCAGAATCCCTTACCAACTGAGCAGCAGCATGCAGCCATAGTCCCATCTTCTGATAATTCATCACTATCTCTGCAATGATCACCACCAGACCGCATCTCCACTTTACCGTAGCAACGAGCTCTTCTCGGATCTGAACAAATAATGAAAACTATCATCGGAATCACACGAAAAAAAACTATTTTTCAAATTAAGGCAGGATCAAACATACATTAATCCATATTTGGATATTAATGACATCTTCAGCCATTCAAATGAAAATTCATCAATGTAAACTTGAGCAGTTTACATTGAAGAATTTCACACCATAAGAACTGCTTAATAAAGGGTACAGCTCACCATAACAAGCAGTTCCATCAGACACCAGGTCGTAGTTCGGAGGACAGCGGCAGGCGTAGGAACCAGGAGTGTTCACGCACTGTCCATACTGACAGGACTGGGGTGAGTTGCACTCGTCGATATCCGTGCAGTTGAAGCCTGGCATCACTGATGAATAACAAACTCTTATAGAGATAAGTTATCACTAACTCCTTCAGCAGCCAGATGGGTCAATGCCATTACCAGTATCTCAGGGAAACCCTTGACTGTCTCCTCCTAGTCTTAGAAGTTAGCAGTAATGGTTGTGTATACTTACGGTCGTCATCAATGCTGTCCGGTTGGTAACCCTTATCACAAATGCACTTGAACATTCCATACGTATTCTCGCATCGGCCAAAGACACACACGTTATCAAAGGTCGAGCATTCGTCCAGATCTGCAAGGAAATTGAAAGGAGAAGTTGTTGATTATTTTTACATGTGCTTCTGCCTTTCTGCCAAAAAATTACAAAGAGACGAGGATGCAAAAAGATCCATGTCCTATTTTGTTCTTTTATTTACAGGCTGTAATAGAAAAGGATTGTTAGTAACATCATTATTAACAAGTTTGACACTGATTTGATCAGAGCAAGTTTATTATTTTATTTTATTTAAAAAAGGGAAGGGTTCTCACTTTGGTTTTTTGTTACCTTAAAACTGGAGCCAATTTACCATTTAAGAACTGATTTCAATTTATTTATTTTTATTTTAAAAGGTTTTCCTATTTTTTGAAAATTAGAAATCGGTGCAGTAGTTTGGTTACTAAAGTAAGGCAAAAAGACTGGAATCGTGATATCATCCAAGTAAACGAAATTGCGTATAATTGCTTTACTGTGACTTATTAGTGGTGTATAAGGTCATTGGTATAAGATGAAGTAGCGTATATTCGTTTGTGTCGTGTAAAATTAGTTGACTTGACTGTCAGACAATCAGATATCCTAGCCTTGTTTTCGCGTATTAGGAAGAAATTCGCATCTCGACCGGGGAAGAAGAAATAGGGCTTATTTTTTTTTAAGTTTTTTATTATCAATTTGCTATCAATGGTTATTCCAAGAAACTACGTATCATTTACTAATTCTAACGTGTTGCTGTCTTACAATAAACTGATCTCAACTTGCCTGACATTTGGAAGTGAGAATTTGATACACTTCGTTTACCTGCGTTTAACAATAAATCATTAACTGTGAACCAATTCAAGTTTAACGACAATACACCATTAACATAATCAAAATCTTCTTTTTGTCTTTCAATTTTGAAGACCATTGAAGTATCATGAGCAAACAACACTATGTCAGTCAATTTCTCCACCATGAAAGGCAGATCGTTAATATATACCGAAATAAGGAAGGGCCTAATAAGGAACCTTGCGGAACGTCAATTTTTACACCCGATCTATAAGATTTAACGCCATTGACTTCTGCCTTTTGAATTTTAATGCTTAAGTATGATCTAAATAGATCCAACACTTTATTTCTAACTCCATAATAATTTAATTTCAATAATAGCGTATTATGATCAACACAATCAAATGCCTTCGACAGATCGCAAAAAACTCCGATAGCATCCTGTGCGGCCTCCCATGCAGAATATATATGAGATAATGAAGAAAATAAGACTTTGCTTAGCCATTTTATATAGAAAATTGAAATTAAACGATGCGCTTCATTCGAAGGTTTTATTGAGAGAGAGTTTTAGCTGCGTTCACAGTACAATAAAAAAAGCAAAAAGCTACGTTCAAAATTATAAATAGAATGCTGACAAAAAATATTTCCTTATGTTCTAAACAGATATAAGGGTGATACCTGCATCCGTAGTCGATTTAACCCTAGTGAAACCGTATTGTTTGGCGTGGAGTTGTTTTGTTCGGTTGAAGTGTGAGAGCATTTAATTAAGTATAATTATTTCAAATAATTTATTTAGTGCAGGAAGAAAAGATATTGGTCTGAAATTTGAAGGATCGCTCTTATGTCTCGACTTGAACAGAGTTATCAGTTTACCGTGTTTCATGAAATCTGGGAAAGCTCCATCGTCAACACATTTATTGAATATATAAGCTAAGTTTGGAATATAACTAGAATTACTTTGACTGATATACCCCACAAGTTTTCAGTATTTTTTAAGTTAAGTAATGTAAACGTTTTGACTATGTCCTGGGGATATACATGATGAAATTTTACATATACATGACTGACGTGACGTGAGTATACATAGTGGTGTTTTTTAAAAAGGTCTCTGCATCATATGGAGATGAATTTAGACGATCTGTTGTGAGTAAGGGTACATTGGTGCAGAATGTTTCGAAAGCTCGAGCAACCTCAGCGTTGGATTTAAAAACATAAACCTATCTTTAGGCAGAAATCATTGTCCCTTGGTATGACTTTGCCAGTTTCACGGTTTATTATTTTCCAAACTGTTTTCATTGTATTAATTCGATTTTGTATTTTTCTATTAATCATTACACATTAATAGAAAAATACAAAATTCAATAAATACATTTTTGCAGTTGTACAAACCAACTTGAAAGTTTTGGAATATTTTTTAACATAGTCATGAAATTATCGATCATAGTTAAAGATTTTTTGTTCATAAAGGTCATACAAGATAACTCTACTTTTACGAATTGCAATAGTTGCCCAGGCATTTAGATTTACCGTTGTAGTCACTGACTTTATTTAATTCAAAAACTTTATTTAATTCTGTTTGAATAATGTTGAAGAAGTCTGAGTAGATTTTGTTTAGTAATTCTGTTCATTAAATCCGGTAATGGCTTTACATCTAAGTTTTTAGTTTAGCCTCTAGTCTATTTTATAGGCCTATAAAACGATGGATCAGTCTTATCCTTACTAGCAATTGGGAATGAAACTTTTGGACCACTATGATGGGATTGTAAGCAGTTAATCATATTTTTTCTGTGAATGCACAGTGTACAAAAAACGTTATCGAAGCAAGGTTTGCTGGTAAGAGTAAATCCAGTCGGCTCTAGAAATACTTGACATAAATTAAACGATTTGAATAAAGTAATTCCTACAAGCAAATCTACATTAAGATCGCCACAAATAATTAACTTTTTTTTGTTATTACATAGTATAGTGAGGGCTTCCTCTATATTTTTCTCAAATATTTCGAAATTGCCATGGCCTTTTTCATCCCTCGGTAACCTGTAGACACAAACAATAATATGGCTATCTAACTCAACACAGGATACGCAAGGATATCTTTCCGTTGTTTCACTTTAATATTATTTTTACTGAGATTAAGACTACACCTTCCTGTTACATACTTTAGAGACTCCTTGTCAAATAACAAGGACATGGATCTTTCAACTTCCGCGTCTCTTCCTAGAGTGTAAGGTACTGAAAGTTTGAAAGAACAACTAATATATGGAACAGAAGAAGTATGAGAGCTAACCACTATCCTCCCGGAATAGATAAATAGTGCCTATCAAGCACAATAAAAAACTGATTTAAATTGTTTCTAACCAAGGCAGGCGCGTCCATCAGTAGACTTGGTGAAGCCGATATCACAATCGCACTCGTACCCTCCGGGAGTGTTGATGCAGCGGCCGTTCTCGCACAGTGTAGGGTCGTTCGCACACTCGTCGATGTCAACACACGAGTATCTGTTGGAAACATCACATTAGTGACCTGCCTCAGCTTACCAGGGGCTCTATTTTTGAACCACTCGCCTCGGAAGCGAGCGCTCTCGAAGCGACACGATTGGTGGAGCTTAGCTAAGTCGAGTGATATGAACCAATCGTTGCGCTTGGCGAGCGCTCGCCACGACGCGAGTGATTCAAAAATAGAGCACCAGGTTCTACATAACTTCATCACACTTATTTCTTTCACCGATTAATGAATACATATCGTATCAATTGAACATACAAGACAGTCTTCCACTTTGGTTAATACAAAACACCCTGCCATACAAGTAACTGATCACCCCAGCAAGGAGTGCGAAAGGAAAATAGAAGCAAGGAAAGCCAGAACATACGGTGCCAATACAGTCGTCAATAAATCATCAATTACTAAAGTAGGCCAGGTCATAAGGTGTTAACTCACCCATCTCCTTTATAGCCGGTGTCACACAGACACACGAACGAGCCGTCGGTGTTCCTGCAGGTCGCTCTCGGGTGACAGCCGCCGTTGTTGGTGACGCATTCGTCGACGTCCTCGCACTCGGAGCCGTCTCCTCGCCAGCCGTCACGGCATCGGCATTGGAACGAGCCCTGGGAGAGGACATTCAAATCAATCAATCAATTAGCATACATTCACCCACTACTGAGCATAAGCCTCTACTTTGCCAAGCCATCAACTCCGTTCCTGAGCCCCCCTCATCCACTGCGAGGGAGGACAGTGCACTGATTTAAACTGAATTTCGGAAACATACCATTATTATTACCAGCTGTCTGAAGGCTCAAATATTGTCAAAGACGCTAGCTGTTATGATCGTGAATCAATCTATCATTTCGTTCTCATTCATTCACATAAGTCCACGTAGAACTGACACGGCTTCCCTGCTCTCTATACCTCATCACAATACCGTCGCATACAAGCACTGTTTTCGATTGCAGGCGATCAGTCTTTGGAACTCGCTTCCCTGCACTATCAGAGATAGTCCATCTCTGTCCGCCTTCAAGGATCGTTTGAAGGAGCATTATCTTTCTCTATCCTAGATTTGAGCTTTGTATATATTAGTTTATTTAGGTGTTATCATATTTTTATATAATATTTATGTACTTGTGTATGTAGTGTATCTAGCAGTTAGTTCAATCGTTCAGTAATATATGTATGTATCTTATCAGAGCATATAGGTCTATCCTGTATATTAAATTATTCATATCAACCTTGGGTTTGCTGGAAGAAATCTCTATTTAGAGATAAGCATGCCTTTGTAGATGTCCTTTCTGTTTATTATATCATACAAATACAAATATACATAACTTCCTCCTTAACCTCAATTCTCTTTAAAGAGCATGGGCCAGCACAAGACTTCTCCGTCTCTCTTTTTATCGTGCCACGGCGCTTTCAATTCATGGGAGTTTTAGATAACCTCCCATGGCGGTTTTGACACTGCGGGCCTATTTAGACAGTTAGAATCTCTGGCTCATCACCTTGAGGGTCTCCAATGTCTAGTGTATTTTCCTATTCTTATAATAACTATGCGACTAAACATCCCGGGGGCTCTGAGCCCTTTAATATACGAAGACTGGAAACCTTCTGACTAGTCCCGAAATATTGTTCAAACCACTTTGGCCGACTCGCGGTGCTGAATTCTTAGCAAAAAAACTCGCGACGGATTTCCTTCCAAACTCTCGGCTCAATTAACAAAGGAAACTCAAAAAACATCGCGCCTACCGGCGGCCATATTCACCGGGTTTGAGGTGACATATTTTTATTCCTCTGTCTGTCGAAAGTCGAGTGACATTTTCAATAGTTCACAGACCAAAACGTAGGGTGCGTTAAAATTTACACGAATCGTGACGAAACCGCAAGTAGGCCCGTTTGGTTCTAATCAGGGAGAATAATGCCCAGAAACACTGAAGAAGCTAACAGATCATCGGAGAAATATACTCACCGGCAAGTTGATACAATCAGCGGCGGGATGACAGTCGCAGGTGCCGAGCTCGCACTCGTCGTCGTCGGTGCAGGCCGGCCCTTGCTCCGGCTTCACGCTGTATCCGTCCGGACAGCGGCACACGAAGCTGCCGATCGTGTTGCGGCATTCACCCGCGCCGCATAGCTCGGGGATCTACGAGAGGGTGAACAGTTTCACTCCACCAACGCCAACACCACCAACATTATCTGCAGCGGTGTGCACATCATTGTCGGGTGGATACAATTGCAGATTGTATTTCCTTACCTTAACTCTTAAATATTTCCATTTTGATTAAGGACTTGTTTATGGCAATCAAATGACTACAGAATTTTGTAATTCTTACCAAGATGTTTTTTGCGTCTCCAACAAGCGAATTTCTATACATACCAGTAAAAACAACATATTTCACCCCTTTTTTCCAGAAAAGAGGCAACGTAGGACCAAGGTCCATTTGCTACGCTCTTGCCGTACAACTCTCTAACTCTAATCATGTTAATGGTGCGATAAAATCTCGTATGTTACGGGTTCTTCTGATCCGATACTATTGTTTTAAAACCTGCGGACACAAAGACAGACCTTCGCCGCAGTTGCAGCGGTATGAAACATAAATAAAGCACCAGGTGACTACTTGCCCCTAACAAGCTAGTACCTCATTACACTCATCAACGTCCTGGCAGGTGGGCTTGGAGCCCTGCGGACTGGGCAGCAGGCCCTCCCCGCACGTGCAGCGGTAGGAGCCGGGCGTGTTCCTGCACTCGCCACCGCCGCAGGGCCGGGCTCCGCTGGCGCACTCGTCGATGTCGCGGCACGAGCGTCCGTCCGCGCGGAGGTGCCACCCCGCTCTGGGGTGAGGATAGGTAGAGTATAATAGATGTGGGACTGTATCTAGCTCAGCACAGACCTTGCTGTTAATCATTTTCTAATTATTTATTCCTGCTTAGTAATTTTTTTTTTTTTTCATTTTTCTATTAGTTAAGCACAACCAATTTTTAAAAGAGATCTAAAAATTAATCTGTGGGAGTTTCTACGCCCTTCTCTTCCCACAGTGGTCCAATGTAGAGAAGAGGCAAAAAATTACGTTTGATAAGTATATGTAAATATCGACAGTAATAAAGAACTTTGACTATTGACATGTTCGTGCAGATTGGCGCAATAGAGAGGCCTGTGCGCCGCATCGGGTCGATGTGGTGTGGGCTGTATATGATGATGTTGTTCAAGTACTGTTGAGCTCTCTGTTGCTATTTAAACTTACTTGCAGGTACAATGGTATGATCCTGGTGAGTTGATGCAGTCATGCTCGCATCTAGTTGGGTCTTCAGAACACTCGTCGATATCTTCGCAGTGGGACTTGACACTCGATTGAGCGTAGCCTGGTGGAAATTCGTACCTTATTAGGTGGCTATGATATTATTATGAAATAGAATACTTTAGCTGAAGAAGGCAAACGAAACAAAGGGTTTTTCATCAAAAGCCGTGTTATGAATGAGTGAGGCTGACGGATGTGGTAAGTTGGGAATGTGTTCACGAACCGGATATTGGACAGCAACAGTGAATCACTGAACATCTTTTATTTGTTCGGAGGTTACCTTCATCACAAACACACTGGTAGGTCCCCATCAGGTTCTCGCAGGCGCCGTTGGAGCATATCCCCGAGGTAGTGGAGCACTCGTCGATGTCCTTGCAGGCGAGGCGATCAGGGGCAAGCTCCATGCCGGGGCCGCACTCGCAGCGGAACGAGCCGGGGGTGTTGACGCAGCGTCCGCCGCGGCAGACACCCCGGGATTCCGTACACTCGTCGATGTCTGAGGGGAAGGAATTACATACTCTGTTGTATTCCATAAAGCAGCAGCCAGAGTATCATTATCACATATCGCCCAGCTAAATATACAGGGAGGCACATGAGAAGGGTCAGGAGCTATAGACTATAGTTACGTAGATCATGATCCATTGCTAAACAGATCTCATGATTAGACGTAATCAATGATGCTCTCATGACGAGGTAAATTGCAGATCATCACAAGATGTAGATCACTCACCAACACAAACTTTTGACAGCTCGTCGGTACGGTACCCCGGGTGGCAGTGGCAGGAGAACCCGCCGGGAGTGTTGTGGCAGGTGCCAGCCTTGCAGACGTCTGCCACGATCTCGCACTCGTCCACATCCACGCATGTGTGGTTGCTGGAGTCCTAGAACATTTGTACGGATAAATTCACGGAACGATTTTGATGTTTCCTTGTGAAACCGAAAGCTCATTATGTATCGTGTAGAGCACTTTATGTTGGGATGCGAACATGATCATGTGTTTGGTACTAACTAACCTTCTCATACCCCGGGAAGCAGTCACAAGTGAAGGTCCCAGGTAGGTTCCTGCAGCGGCCGTGCCCGCACAGTCCCGGGAAGGCGGAGCACTCGTTGACCTCCACCTGCCCCGGCAGCAGCTCTCCCCCCGTCCCGCGGCCCCACTCCCCCCCGCCCCAGGTCCCCCCCGCTCCGCCTAGGTTCGGCCCGTACTCCCCGCTGCCCCCGCTGCCCCCGCTGCCCCCGCCTCTCCCCCCGCCTCTCCCCCCGCCGCCCCCGTGCGACCAGATGTCGGTGGTGTTGAACCCGGGCATGCCGCCCGGTCTCTCCCAGACTTGGGTCCCGGGGCCTTCGACCTCGGAGATGCAGAGCGCTCTGTAGGCGTCGGTGCCTGTGAATTAACGATATTTTCACTTCCTGGTCTACGCGCTACTTGAGTGTATGTTTTGTGAGGTACAATCGTCGCTAGCAGTCAAGGGCTAAAAAGTCAGAGACTAATCTGATGCAGATCCCAAAAGTGACAACTTTTGTATAAACCTCAGTTTTCAGCGACTAATTAAAGAGTTTGGATCAACTTACCCCGTTTGGGGCAGGACTCGCAGCGGACGGCGCCCCAGGCCTTGCCGAGCGACGAGCAGCAGCACACCGCCTTCAGCACCTCCAGCTGCATGGGGTTCGAACAGCGCCCGCCGATGTAGTCCGTGTAGCAGTACTCGCGGCGAGTGTCCACGCAGCGGTTACCTGCAGCACAGAGACTTTATAAGAAAGAAGAAGAACTCGTGTATCTTTTCACATAACTGTTGCGATTACAATATGTTGCAGTGTTAGTAAGAGATGTTGTCATAGATTCAGTCTGGATGATTCTCAAAAATAGCAAAGTAACATAACATAACATTCATACGAGGATTTACATTGTCTAAACCTCACATGAGGATACCATGTGACGTGAATCAGAAACAGCGCCGTCAATATGTGAATAACTTAATATAAACCAAAAGCAAAACCAAAGGGACATTTCTCCTGAGCAGGGAATCAAACACGGAATCCACAACGTATGAAGCAAGCAAAGCCTCGAACACTTTACCACATGGAGGTTCATCTACCAATAACGAGGCAGGATGGGGCTCTTACCTGCTTCATCCAGGGTGAGTCCAGGTGGACAATCGCAGCGGTATGAGCCGTCTGTGTTGACACAGGTCCCTCCGACGCAGAGCTCTGAGTCTAGCATGCACTCATCCACATCTCTGCATGTAGCGCCGTCCAGCTGTAACAGATATGAACATTTCTGGAGAAAAATACAATAGATAAGACGTCGACTTCAGCGACGACCCGTCAAAGGGCCTTATATGACGTCAAGGCACTGACGCCGACGTGTGATGATTTTTTATTCATTTTGTTCCCGAAGCGGAGCAACCATGTAACAGTAGTACCACAAATACTAATTGTAGTATCTACGCGCTGGCGACGAAGGACTTCTACTTGTTCTCATAGTTGCAACTGTGACACCGGCACGAACGGACGCTTCCTAACAGCGTCCGTGACGATGCCCCGGAAATTAGCGACTACCTAGTTTCGCAATATTAATACCATGGCTGTACCAGCCAAGCGCGCAGTCACAATCTTGGTAAACGAGCTGCTCGACTTCGTCCAACAGAAGCTGGACGTGATGGACGAGCTCTCGCTGGAGCAGATCTGCTCGACCAGCTTCAAGGAGGCTGAGATCGCCGCCGCCAAGAAAGTGCTGCAGGAAACCGCCGTCACCACCGTGCGCCTCGTCGGGCGGAGGGGTGCTGCGAGCGGGAAGAAGGATCTCCAGGACATCTTCCGGGTGTTCAAGGAGACCGAACCCGATGATGTCCCGACCTACGTGGCCCGCGACCTCAACAAGCTGCCGCCGGTGACATTCGAGCACGTCGATGTCACCCGGCTGCTGAAGGATATCGTGCGGCTCCAGGGTGACGTCACGGAAATTCGAAGCAAGTTGGAGGCTTCGGAGGGCATCTGCGCTGACCTCAAACGTGAGTTGTCAGTATTGCGTCAGGCTCATACCTCGCTGCCGACGCAGCGAATAGCCGACGCGCGTGCCGACAACGCGACGGTCAGCAAAAACGCCCAACAAGCGACTGACCTAGTTACGCGGGTTGCTAAGCCCGCGTCGACGAATACCGCACCGCCTCGTGACGTCACGAAGCCAATTCGACCAGCACCTGATGCGGTCTCTTCTGGTCCATCCAAAACACCGGAACCCCAGAAGGACACGTATGCTGCTGTGTCCCGCCGTGCCCGCCGCCGCCGCCCGCGTCCCGCACCGCCCGCCGCCGAACAACAAAAGCTGCAGGCTGAGCCGCGCGCGCCGCTGGCCAGGCCCGCCCGCGGCCCGCCGAATGCGACCGTTCATGGAGACGGATTTATCCTGGTCCACAACAGGAAACGCCACTCCAGACGCAGCCGCAATCAGCGTGGCACCGCCCCCGCCGCCGAGTGCAGCCTCAAAGCTGCCGCTTCCACGACGCAGATATACCTTTCCAGGCTCGACGTGAATATGACCAAAGAGGACATTGAGCGTCACATCCAGGAAAGGGTAAAGAAAGTCCAGGTTCCGCCTTGCAGTCAGAAGACGATTACGCTGCAGATAAGTCCTTTAGAGTCAGAAAGACCAAAGGACTTCCTGTCGTTTAAACTTCGGGTGCCGGCCGAACTCAAGAAGATGTTCCTGGCCAAGGACTACTGATCGTATACAGACGCTATAGGGAGGCGAGACCGACGAGGAAGAAAATCCCTAGCTAGGTTTAAGTTAAGTTAAAGTAAGTTAGATTAGGTTCATAAAATGTTTTAAATCTCTAGTTTTTAAGGTATTTGTCAATATGGGTTTTATACCTGAAATAAAAAGATTTATTATTATTATTATTATTATTATAATGTCGAGTTTGTATTACTTTTTATATTAAAAGAAAATGTTTAATCTACGTACGTATTTTTTTGTATGAAGTAGCACATAACTACGCGTTGGCGATGGAGGACTACTACTTGTTCGTACTAAAAAACTATGTTCGTATTTTTAACCTTATAAATTGACAGTACTTCCTGTATAGTTAATACTATATTATAGAAGAAAAAGACATTTTGAAATCTCCATTCAAATTTGATCCTTCTTCCGTCTAGGGAACTTCCACCTACTTTACAATTATTGCAACAGTGCTCATGTTTGTGTAAAACAACTTACTATGTTAGATAGCGGAATCCTAGTTTTATTAAGGAGGCTTTTTAATCAATGTATCTTCCATATCTTAATCTGACGTGCTCTGGTAACTTGCAAAATAGCCTCGTGGCCTCCATCACTCAACACTCAAATCATTTATTGCAAGTAGGCAAAAATAATGCACTTTTACAAGAGTTAAGAGAGTTAAGTTTAAAAGAGTTAAGTCTCATATACCTACACGGAGAAAAATAAACAAATAAATCAAATATGATTGACTCAACTAATGAGTAACTTATTATGGTATAATGGTAATAGGTATGGTATCATCCCGGACTAATATTACGTGAAGTTATGCCTCTCCAATCCCAACTGAGAAAACACAGGTTAGTGTGACTTGCGAGGCTATACTGTGCCTATGCTACCCCATCTGAGAAAAGACATGTTACCATTAGGACTTGCATGGCTGTGCTAGGCATCCGCACCCCATCTGCCCCTTCCATAGAAATATGTTTGAGCCCATTAACTAACACGCCGCCGCGACTGTGCCTGACCAGGCATATGTCAAAAACCTGTTTTTTTTTCTAAATTGACTAAAACTGAAAATGACAGATCTCAAACTAGCTCGGACTTAAAGATGCCCGACTGGCACAAGTAGAATCTGGCTGGTCCTCCCGAATGAAATGGAGACTTTTATGATTCTTAGTTTCTATATTGTGTAATGGTACACTCAATTTTAAACGAGTGGGGATTTGTTTTGTTCCAAAGAAGAACCGCTTCTGTGAGAATGCTGTGAATAAAAAATTCACCAACTCTCATTAAAAGCTCAATGAGGCGTCAATGGGGATTTGTGGAAGAAAACTTCGCAAATCCCCGTTAATGGGGATGAGTGGAATATCGCTAAAAAGGGGTCCGATGCACCTCGGGATTACCCGCACTTGCACTCTCACTTGCACTTGGTATAGTCGCGCCACACGTTATGAGCGGAGTCCTTGAATTAATTCTCGCCAAGCGCTCTTAATTCGTGGCGCGAGGTATACTACGATTTCGACTCGATCTCAACAAAAAATTTGGGAATGCCTTGTCACTTAATTTTAATTTATATTATTTTTAATTTATAATTGAAAACTTAAATTGGCTTTTCAAATCAGTTATACCGCTTTTAGCTAAGATGTGGGAACAACCTGAAAATAAATTAACGGTGCATAATAATGATCGAGATGCGGCTTACGGCGCCGTGACGCCTCAAGCGGCGCTGCGGCGTAAATATGAGATTAAACACAAATAAAACTAATGTGATGTTGTTCAAAGCTACAGCAGGAAATAACGACACCCTACGAATTTATATTAATGGAACCTCTCTCGCACAAGTTGAGGTGAAATTTTTAGGTGTTAGACTTGACTCATGCTTAAATTGGAAACCGGAACTAAACGCGATTAATAATAGCATAAGCTTGGCCTGCTATGCACTTAGAAGTTTTAACGACAGTAACACAGGAACTACATCATCGAACAGTTTATCACGCAATAGTAGAGTCCAGACTACGCATACAATTTTGGGGTAACAGCTACATGTACAACCTCTCAAAAGCGTTTGTCTTGCAAAAAAGGGCAATACGCACCATTGTAAGATATTGTAAGAAATGGCGAGCCATTGTATAGTGCGTGCGTGGTATATTTTTGTCGATTTCTTAAAGTCACCAGTTTAAATTTGCAAATTGATAAAAAAAAATAAAAAAAAATAGATTTAATATTAATATAACTATATCTCTTTTGTTAAATTCATAAATGCTAAGTTTTATTTATAATAAAACTATTGATCTGCGGAATTATTGTGTTTTCTTTGTAATAATTTTTAGAGTCCTGTCGAATCGTTTAATTAGTCTACAGAAACACCTACGACGCACGAAACGGGCACATTGACATCAGTAATAATAACTGGACGTCCGAACCGCACTCTCCGGTGAAGCTTTTATTTTCTACATTATAGCGCATAGCTGTGTGCCTCACTTTCCCGCGTCATCACCCTCCGCATAGATCCTACCAACCTCCTTCTTCCCGTCGTTCGTACCAACCTTAGCGAATCCCTTCGGGCAGGGACAGTGGTCAGTGTCGCAGGGATCGCAGGGCGAGCCCCACGCCAGGCCGACGCTGCAGCAGCACTCCTGGCGCAGCAGCGTCTGCGGCGCCGCGCCCTCGCAGTGCCCGTCCACCACGCGGCGCCAGCACGAGCCGCGACGATTGTCTGACAACAAGCAAACAAACATATTGTGACACATTCTCCGATACCGATACAGAGTGGTGGTACAGTGGATGTGGTGGACGTTTAGCCAGTTATTCAAATCTTTGACTCTTCACACAGATAAATAAAACAAATTATTTGCAAATATACCGTACAATGTCACCGCAGATTGTAAAACCATTAGTTTATAATAAATTATCGCGCGAGATTACAAACTATAGATAAATTGTAAACGAGACCGACTTTTTATCATTATTTTGTTCATACATGTCAACCTGACACGAAGGATAAAGGGGGATTTGCTTCGCTCACCCCCTTTTACCCCCTTCACCTACCCTGGTCGCCCACCACTTCGCCGTGGTATTTCGCTTCCAATTAATGTTTCAAATAGTACAAAAAATAACGGTTTCATTATACTGACGATAAATAGTACAACATTGTACACAATAGATACTAAAATAATATTCTTTCACAATCAATATTACGGTGTCATATACAAATGCGGGCTTGTCTCTAAAAGAGCAAGGCAGGCTCGGTAAACTTATTCTGAAAGGTCAGTTAGTGCACTCAAACTTCTTTTCGCAAGGTCGTCCACATCAGGAATATCATTATTTATCCAGGGTTTGGTCGCCAGTCTTCGGTGGTCATATGGTCGCCAATAGTCGGCATATTGAGCAACGATTAAACAGGCTCTCCAAAGAGTGTACACAATACCGCCAAGTCCTATATTACACAACACGATTACCGAACCGTGCATGGCCATTGACTATTTAATGCCTAAGATAACGTCATACGTAGTACTAGTACGTAGTAGATACGTAGTACTATTAAGTATTCTGTGATAACGTGCTAGGAATGCTGATACGATACTAAGCAATTCCACTTGGTGTATATTATTTTTATCATTATAATTAGTCATTTGATAGTTTCTAGTTTCTACTGGTAAGTTTACTGGGAATTAAAAAAAATGGTGATGTACTTTGCCACCTCGTGTCTTTGCCGCTCGCGGCGCCATTTTGACGCCTGTGAATAGTTCTTGAACAATATCTCCCTTCCGGCTCATCTGTACTTAAAATTGAAAGTCCTGCCTGATTCACTAACTGACTCACTGTTTGACTGATATATCAACGCACTGCCTACACCGCTGTTCCTAGAGACATAAAACTTTGTACAAAAGTTCTACATAATACCGCATAATAGCACTAAGAAGGGATTTGGCTAAATTCATCCCTTAAGGGGGGTAAAAGGGGGGTAAAAGTTGGTATGGACTGGCAATTTTATAAGAGCGAAACCGCTGGCGATTGCTAGACTTACGATAAACCAGTAATAAAGGGCCGGGCCACGCCACACCTAAATAATTTCGAGCCACAGGTGGCCACACAATCAGTGCGTTGCCGCAGCGAGTGAAGAGTGGCCACATGATGCGGTGCGGTGCCTGAGCGGTGCATTCTACATACAAATAACCATGTGCGGTTATACAGTGCGGTGCCGCGTCGCATCGTGTGGCCGGCGTAGCGACCGAGGTGCATCTACCCAATATGTAGGATACGTTTGTATGGAGTTGTCAAAGTTATTCAGAGAATAGAGACGCGTTCCAAGTAGTGGGCTTAAGTATGATACTCACCTAGGCAATGTCTAGCACTGGCGTCGAGGACGAACCCCGGCTCGCACTCACACTCGTACCCGCCGTGCGTGTTGATGCAGCGGCCATTGTCACACGGATTCGATAGCTCTGAAACAGCCATCCGAACTGAGAACACCTACATTACTGGAGGATCAACATAGCTAGGTATCAAGTTATTTTTGACGAAGGTTTTAAAAAAGCAGCCGTGAAATTAATACCATTCATGTCATGTAGATGGTATGAATGAGAAATTTTCAGCGTTACTTGGTAGGTATGTTTATGGTTTGTTTAGTCTTCTGGGTGAATCTTTTAAAGACATTGTGTCATTAGTAGTTATCTTCATGAGACCTTTGATATGACGATGTTTAGAAAATGAAAATACATAATAATGGAATATGCCATACACGGACACGAGCTGAGGGTATGAAGGACATTCATGTTCATGACACGAGGCCGATGTCTGATGGCAACTCATGAGATCAGTACAGCGACAGTCACAGCCAGGTTGCTTAGAACTAACTATCACTAGAAACCTTTCGGCCCGGGAACTACCGATATGTCGCCATTCTGTGGATATCCTTCGATGATGAATGCTGGCTCCTCCGTAGTGCCATTAGGTGTATCTTTTAGACCAAGGAAACATGATGTAAAATCAAGGTAGATATGAGAATCAGTTATGTAAAAACAGCCCTCTTGAAGGCTCTTTTGGGATTTGAGTGTGCTCCATAACTGCATTAAACTATGCCTTGCTCCTAGCATTGAGGTCCTAATTTACAAATAAAGGTGTCCATTGTTTGTGTGCATAAAAAGGAAATAAAAGCATCCCAAAATGATAAATCCATCTACCAATCTCATTCCAGAGAATTTGGCAAACCAATTCAGCCAATGGCCAATGTAAGCTCCTAGTCTCGATAGCCCTAACATCCAATGAGCGAGGTGCCTCTCATCCCCATGGTCGTAAGCATTGCGGATGCAGAGTATCCCTCAATAACCTGGGTAGACTGGTCTCATGGGCGGGATGTCGCCGCGCCCGACACGCTCCGGGATGTATGTGAGCTCACCGTCGCACTCGTCGATGTCGCGGCAGAGCTGCTCCGCGGGCTCGTAGCGTGTGCCGGGCGGACACACGCAGGTGAAGCTGCCGAGCGTGTTGCGGCATTGACCGCCCGTGCAGTACTGTAGGGCACGTGAGGAAAACATTATGTATAATACGAAGACGACCAAACAAGAGATTTCTTCCAGCAAACTGAAAGGGGCTGCGCATCCAACTAATCTAAGGGAATAAAAACCGAGTGACTTACATAAAGCATATCATGGGGAGCAGCGAGTAGTAGAAATATAGTCAACATATGAACAATTTCCCTATTAAATTAATTTATCGATATCTGTATCTGTAATTTAACAAATTCGTGCACCTACTTACTGAGAACAGAATAACTTATGCTTAACTATTACTGAGAACAGAATAACTTATTAACAAAAGAACTTACAGACTGGTGCATATCGCACTCATCGATGTCCCTACAAACGCCGTCAGCGTCCGGGTGAAAGCCAGGGTCACAGATGCATCGGTACCCAGGGTCCAGGTTCTCACAGGCTCCATGAGCGCAGATGCCCGGGATCATGTTGCATTCGTTGATGTCCTTCCCGGAGTTGTCCTTGCTGGCGCCTTCCGGGCAGAGGATGTTGAAGTCCTCGCTACCTAGGGCGGGGCATTCTTTGCAGGAGACGCCCCAGCCTAAGGTCAGCCCTGCGTGAACAAATCAATGATGTAATTGATGAATGCCGTATAATATTCGGTGAGGATTTTAGAGCATCTTCAGATGGTCTTTGAAGGTGGCGAATATTGCCCACTAGCCATGTATGTGATCAGATAAAGTTAAAGAAATAGGCAATTTATTTTGAATATTTCAGTATATGTCGAAATTGTAATTTCAAAAATTGGTAGGTAGAATAATGTAGGTCGTAGCTGAATAGACATCGAGAAGATGTAGAGCCATATATATATATTAGTGGTTTACCTTTACTAGAACTGCAGCAGCACTGCGACCTGGTGATGGGCGTGGAGCTAGCTCCGCGGCACTGATCTTCCTCGTATTTCTCGTAGCACAAGTCTTCCACTTCGTCTGTAACAATAGCAAAATTAAAGTACAAGAGTGTTTATTATTTGAAATAGTAATTACAGTTTTTCTTGTAGGTATGTAATGTACGTTATTTCCATGGACAAAATATTAAAATAATTTCTGCACGTCAGGGAACGTCTCGCAGTAAGTTACGTTCTGGAGAAAAATCTATTAACTAAGTAATTGAAGCATCGATTTAGTATACCCAAGATACACCATCTCCTCCAAATCTAAGTCTCAAATGTGTCCCATTGCTAAGTTACATGTGTATGCGTTTACTAAGGCAAATCTAAAACGCATAATGTACTTAAGAACATTTCAATTTTCCTTTTATGCAACCTTATATCAATAATATTAAGGTGGGATTTCTATTGCGCGCGATGGGCTGTTATGACATTACAAAATTAGACCATCGCGCAAGTCGTAAAATTTTATTGCTGTCAGCCGTAGGTAAGATTATTTTAAACAATACTATTCCTTAAATCAATGACAATTAAGTAGAATTCAGTTTACGCAGCGTGACAATCATAACAAATGTTTACTTTGGAACAGAGGAATAATGGAGTGGTCATGAAACTGTACTCAGTACTAACTCAGTTCATTAAAATAATAAAACAGGTTGAGGTGGTTAAAATTAAATTATATTTAAAAGCTTTTATTTAACTTGCACTGTGTGTATGTATGTGGGTGGGTGTGTATCATGATTCGCGTCAAAAATGTCGGCTTGAATTTGACCCACTTCCCGTTATCCGATTGAGCCGAAATTTTGCATACGTATATAAGTTGGATGACAATGCAATATTTTTTGACTTGGAGCTGATCTGATGATGGAGAAGGAAGACGACCATAGGAACTCTGTCATAACACATCCCGACGAATTTGGGCCCGTTACATTCGTCTTGACAAAAACTTTGTACGTAAATATTTGTACGCTGCTGGAGAGTAAAAATGCAGCGTTAGTGCAAATTTTCGAAGTTCTGGGGAATACTTGGCAAAGGAAACTTTTCTTTTTACCGTTAAAATGTCTACAACTTTGTCATTGGATTCGTTAATATTCTTTGTCAAATCATTACTTAACGATGCATCAACGAGCCGTTTCTTTTTTAAGCCTGTGACGATTTCTTTAAGTGTTAAGTTTCGCTTCACAAGTCTTTTGTTCTTTTTTTTTAAATTTTGGATTGTTTATTTTTTAAATCAATGGTTTTTTGGCATATTTTGAGTGTTTTTTTGTAATGAGATGTTTTTGGAGTATCCAAAATTGAGGTCAAATCCGATGATATCGAAGACGGCGTACAGCGATTGAGTTCAGTGATCTGTTCGTTTTGAGGCACAGCTTCCACTGTACTATTTTCCTGAAACAACAAACTTGTTTATTATCTGTTCCTATATTATAATAAAGTCCAGATGAACGAATCAGTTAATTTGCTTACCTTTGATTTTGACTGCAATACTAACGATTTCTCTACATCAGTGGGCATAGCGAGTTTGTTTGTTAATGCAATTAATGTTAGAGTGGTAGTTGTGATAGAGGGTACTGGTTGGCTCGTTAAAATTTCGACCTACAAATAAATTTCATGATTAGATCAAACGCCGCTATGAATTTCCAATATTTTCTTGCCTCCGAATCGTCACCAAGTCTGGCTGTGCTAGGATCATTCCTTGCCGAACCTGGTGATACATTTTCAAATTGTGTCGTTGATTTTTCAATCTGAAAAAGATTGATAGGTATTAACATGTGTACTTATGTTGTGCACTCACTAGATCACAATACTTTATGTAAAAACTTACTGCAATACATGGTATGACCCCTTTCTTTACTTTCCGAAAGCCTTTCTTCGTATAATACATGTCATTTTCTGAGAAGTGACAAGAGCAAACCACACTAGAATCATTTGGCTCAAAAAAATCTTCACTCCTTTCATTAGCTATAATTTTCCGCCATTTTTCCCTTTCAATTTAATTTTTAGGAAATCTGGAATAATAAATAAAAACATATTTAACTAAAATAAAAAACACCAATCACCATTCGAATAAATTTTGTCCTTCTCTGGACCGGCTATAGTTATTTAATATTAATTCCAGATTATTGAAATACCGCAGAAAGAAAAAGAACAATAAGCGACTCTATTCATTTAGTATTTGACTTTGTTCCACTTCATACTGCGTTGGGTCAAATGAAGAGAAGTGTTGAAATAAAATTAAAACAATTATGTTTTTAACGATTTTGAAGGCGTATTTTGCCACAAATTCACTTCATTATAAAAATATTATCTAGTACTTACCGAAAATACGATATGCCATCCTTTTTCAACGTGGTTAAGGTATGATTTTTACACTTTTTCACGGAGAACTTTGGCATGTTCACCCGACAACGAAGCGCGCGTTACTGAGAGCGCAACTGTGCTTAGAAGTAATTTAAGCACAGTTTTATCGAGACACCTTTCAAGCGTTGACGTTGTATCTTGGGTATACTAAATCGATGAATTGAAGTCTAAAAACAGAGTAATAAAAATACCTGTTTGCCAATGGGTAGGTAATATGCAGTTCCAATGTAGGGTATTAAGTCTTCAGAGAACAGCACTCCCAACGCTGCTCTTTGTGCTCGCTGAGCTTCTAAAATGTGTTTTTACGGCCCCATTCCAAGCAATTATACAGTAGGTTATAATTGATTCGCCTCAGGATTTCTAGATTGTTCTTCGCAAATTTCATCCCCAAAAGATACCTCTTATTCTTTTAAATATTATATTAATTTACGTAAGCGCTGTGATAGGTTTCTATTATATATGTGGTTAACCCATGACAGCATATCCAATAACAGACCTAAGTAGGGAATCTTAGATTAACTTAAAGCAGGAGTCACAGTCCATTGTATGTACAATCACGAGTTCTGTTATGTAACATTTTATATAGGTACTTTGTTTTTGCGATATCTATTCAGTGGGATATTCAGTTCTGTCCAGCCATTTTTTAACCTCTCCATACTGGATTCAGCATTTTTAAAACTATTTTCCCAATTGCTACCAGAGAATAACAGGACTGTATAATCCGCATATGCCAATGCTTTCTGGTACATTAGAGGCAGTTTACATAGCCCATTTACATAAAGTATGACAGCAGAGGCCACAGCACACTACCCTGAGGAACTCCGAACTAAACCGCGGCTGGATCACTGTTTTTTTTTGTGTAATTTAACTAACTGATTCGCTGCCCCCAATAAGTTTCAAACTACTGTTAAGCAAGACCTCTGATCTGATGCCGATTAACTCTAGTTTCTTAAACAATTGTTTCATAGATATGGTATCAAAATCCATTGCCTAGTCTAGAAATACTCCAATGCAGTGTGATGAACTGTCTGTTTGGGTTATTAACCCAAGATTTGACGTCATTTCCCACAAATACAATCAATTTTCCAATTAAGTCTACATTAAAAGATACTACAGTAATTCCAAATTCTAAATGTCTTTATTATCTACTGTAGATATTTACATATGCTTAGCAATCGTAATTTTTGCCACTTCTCTACATTGGACCAATGTGGGAGAAGAAGGGCGTAGAAACTCCCACAGAATGATTTTTAGATCTCCTAAAAAATGCTTATGCTTAACTAATACAAATATTATAATATCATTATGATAATTAATAAGCAGGAATAAATAATTACAAAATTATGAACAGCAAGGTCTGTGTTGAGCCTGATTAACTCCATACAGTCCCGTCATTTAAGTAATCTTGAACATTGTAATATCCCTTTTTCGACAAGTCACTATAAAATGGTTTTTAAATTTTCAAATGGCAATTTCAAGATCTCGCGAGGTATCTTGTTGTAGTAGAGAATGCGGGCGTAGAAACTTCCACAGAATGATTTTTAGATCTCTTAAAAAATGCTTATGCTTAACTAATACAAATATTATAATATCATTATGATAATTAATAAGCAGGAATAAATAATTACAAAATTATTAACAGCAAGGTCTGTGTTGAGCCTGATTAACTCCATACAGTCCCGTCATTTAAGTAATCTTGAACATTGTAATATCCCTTTTTCGACAAGTCACTATAACATGGTTTTTAAATTGCTCAAAGGGCAATGTCAAGATCTCCCGAGGTATCTTGTTGTAGTAGAGAATGCATTGACCCTTGAAAGAATTGCTAACCTTCGCGAGTCTGAACCGGGGCGCAAGTAGTCTTAGGTTAGTATTCAAGTCAGACACAAACTAAAGACTTTATTAATCGAACCTACCCACATATTCTCTTCTCGTTAGGAGGTCTGTCAGTACATAGAGGCAGAGACGGGGTTTCATCAAGCACAGTTCGTGCTGCTAGGATCAGGTCGACGTATTGCCGGTTTAAATCTCCATCTTTTTCGTCCTCACCATATAGGAGTTGGGACCCTCTCTCATCTGTATGGTAGCATTTTGCCACTTCTCTCCCGATCCGTACGTATGCGCACGAGCAGTTTGGCTGCCGCGTCGGATGTTTTTTATTCCAAAGCCTGTTATCGGCAGAAAGTTTCTTCGTTTTGTTTTTAAATGTTTTTATGGCTCACTCAATTTTCCCATTGGTTGCAATTTGGTTGGTATGGTGGGGAGTATAAATGCTTAATCCCATTATTATTGAGGAATAAATTCATCACGTTCGAGCAAAAACCTCGGCCGTTATCGGATACCTAAATTTCGAGCATTCCCTGGGACGCAAAAATTTTCCTCAGGCACGCAAATATTTTCCTTACACACAATAGCTGTCGTACTTACTCATTGAGGCTACAATCTCTGCCTCAAACCACTCGCTGTAGCTGTAAATAAGAACTAAGGTTTTTCCTTGAAAAGGGCCCGCAAAATCGACATGAACTCTGCTCCATGACTTCTCAGACACACTCCATGCCTATGGGTCTCGTGGCGGATTATTCCTCACTGCCTGACATTGCTCGCACTCTGCTACAGTTTTGTTTATTTGCTGCTCCATTCCAGGCCTCCCATACCCTCTTGCATATGCTTTTGTTTGGACTATTCCGGCATGCAAAGCATGCAATAGCCTTATTAGCCCTCGTTGCAGCGACGAAGGTACTAGGTATGATCCTAAATAAACACTATTACAATAAATAATATTAATAATAAAAACATTTATTTGCGTAGGTACATTTGGAGGCGTCTGCAAAAATATCACAGAGATCGATATCTGTGAAAAATATATATAAATGTAATATATATTTTCAGAAATATTCAAGTTAGTTTCTTGCAATAGGCTAAAATTTATAAAAAAATAAAATAAAAGTAGTAGGTTTTTGTTAGCATAGCCCATTGTGCACCAAATTCTACGTGGTCTTTCTGGCCATCGGAGATTATAATTCCACAGCTTTTTATAGGTCTCTTCTGAGATAAACGTTCTTGATGCGTCCGAATATACCTCCATTGGCACTTTGGCACTAGCTATTAATTTTGACTTCTGCGACGGTCGTCGATAATGTTCACAGCATTCTTATCATCTTTTCCGCAGCCATGGTCTGCGAACCTCCAGATAAATCATCATCGCTGTCTGTTAGCTGGTGCACCTTGCTTGTTGACTTTTCACATGCAGAAGCTATGTGCCCAAATGTCTTGCAGTAAAAACATTTGGGTTTGATGAAAGAGTCAACGCTCACCATTACCAAGTTGTCGTTTACAATGTTGACAATCGAACGATTTAATTCCGCCAATGTCCATCTGCATCGGAGCACCTTCATTCACTGGCGGGAAATTGTTTTGGCTCAGTGTAGTCAGGATACACGTCATGAAACGATGCCTCGTCTCGTATGTTTGTTGCGCACCCCCACCCAACACTTATCTATCTCGCAGGGATTCTAAAATTAAATAATAGAAGGGATTCATTTTAGAACCTAATAGGTACCTAACTATCCTAACTATCTACCTAAACCTAACCTAATTCTCTACCTACCTAATCTAACCTTCAACTACTACTTACTACTTAATATTATATCTACCAACCTGCCAAATTAATAAAAAAATATAGGTACTTGTACAAATTAAAAGCAAAACTAAATATTCACTTGAGAGAAAAGTTTATAGGACGAAATGTGTTCATTCATAATGACGTTATCTATCAGCCTCCAACGTAAAATAGTGCTGACAATGAAATAGTAGAATTTTCATTTAATAATAATAATTAATAATATAATAATTAATAATAGTAGGTAGAGGCGCGGGTCGCAGCGAGGTTCGTAAAGAAGCCTTTTCGATCGAGTTAGGAATATAATTTTTCCGCCTGAGATCTAAAAATCAAGTGGCGATGTTGCTAATTTGAGATTAGAATGCGGAATTAGTATTTTAACTTATCGTAAATAAATCCAAGTTGCAGGCACACATTGTAACCGCCAATTATTTAAATTCAAAACATTTCAAGTCGCGTTAGATTTCTAAAACTGATGATGGCTAAAATACTGAATTTAGAGAAAAGCTTATTTGACAAATGTTGCTTAGAATTTCGCCATATATCAGCTGAGATGATAATAATATGGCGTTTATAAGACCAACATTTAATAGGTACATTTCTGAAAAATACTTCAGTCTTTAACTCTCATAAAAGGGGCAATAAAATCGAAAGTAGGTATGCACTTGGCAAAGCAGTTTAAATGAAAAAAACTTAGTTCTTTTCTATTTTTAACAAGGACCCATCAACAAAAGACAATTAGGTACCTATACATCAATAAACTATACAAAATTTCATAAAGCTTGAAAATTTTCTCTTAGGCCCCTAAATCTGTAACCGTTAAATGTCAATAAAGTCGAAAATAGGCATTCCAGAAAAAAGTTTATTTGACTAAATATGTCTGTTAATACCTATGTCACCGTAAGATAGTCTTTTAACTATCCGTTTATTGATAAACTAACGCGAAAGTTGATCAATTATCGACGGATAGTAAACCAGACCCACTGGGTTTAGAATTTACGTTTCTTTTGTTCTTACACGTCAACCTAACACAAAGACTATTCGGGGGCTTCACTACGCTAGCCCACTCTAGTCTTCACCTAAACTACCACAGTGTTTGCCCTGGTATTTTGTTTGCAATTCAAGTTTAAACCAGTTTACTATTTAATGGTTTTAACCGTTAGTTTATCAAGGCAACAAATATAATGATCACCAAAATAACTTTTTCTTACCCAAGATGGGTAAATGATCACCAAAAGTTGAAGAAAATATCAGGGCCAAATTTGCGGTAGCTTAAGTGAAGAGTAAAGGGGGTGAGTAAAGCGAAGCCCCCTTTATCCTTTGTGTTAGGTTGAACATACGTAAGAACAAAAAATACTTAAAACATAAACTTAAGTACACAAAACATAAAAAGAAGTTTAGTGATAATTTATCCAAACACAATTTGGTGATCATTTACAAATTCTGGTAGTCATTTCAAATTTATTGGTAGTAAATTTTCGAATTTTTTGGTAATTGTTTCAACACAAGCTATTACCTAATCAACTAACGCGTCATATAGTAAGCAATACGTCACAGTTTACTATCTGTCGATAGTTGACCAACTAACAAGGAAAAAACGTTAGCTTATCAACTAACAGGTTTGATAATCTTACGGTGACATATATAATGCAATGCACAACTAGACCTTAATGATAATGCTTAAAAAAATCAGTCTCCGCAAACTAACCCAAGATCTGACGCCATTTCCCACAATTACAATTAATTTTCAAATTAAGTCGCCACTAAAAGATACTACAGTAATTCCAGTCAGAAACAAACTACAGAGTTTATTAATCAAACCTTCACAATCATAAGTAATAAGTAATAATATTCAATATAACCGAAACAATTCCTTATTTCATATTCATGGGGTTAATCTGGCTCAACACAGACCTTGCTGTTAATAATTTTGTTATTATTTATTCGCGCTTATTAATTACGATAATGATATGTATATATATTTTTTATCAGTTAAGCATAAGCAATTTTTAAAAGAGATCTACAAATCTATCTGTTGGAGTTTCTACGCCCTCCTTCTCCCACAGTGGTCCAATGTAGAGAAGTGGCTAAAATGATGATTGCTAATTATATGTAAATATCTACAGTAATAGACATTTGGAATTTGGAATACCTACATAATCTGTACATAATAATAACATAACATAACACAATGTCACGCCTTTTCCCATACAGGGTGGCAGAGGCATAATTGTCCCCACTTAAAATCTTTCAAGACTCCATTTAGCTTAGCTAGCCCATCGCCACAGCTAATAAAGGTTTTCTCACAATGTTTTCCATGTTAGAACGTTAGAACGTCCGTATAATGTACTTAAGATAAATTAATTTTCTCATTGGTACATGGTCAGGAATCGAACCTGCATCTCCTGTGTGAGAAGCAAGCGTGAAACCCATTAGACCATGGAGCACATAATAATAATAAATAGTACCCAATCCATACTCCTATTCTCCTTCCTACTGATATCAATATAAGGGCATGATCTGTTACTTGTGACTCACATTTAATAGTTGTCATTCTGTACTTACTTTTTACCATAACATGGTCTAGACATGAGTTTATTCTAGTAGGATCAGTAATTAACATATGGTAATAAATCATAAGTGGTCAAGCAGCACCAGTAGTCTGTTTTGCGACTGTCGTTGGAGCCCTCAACAATATTCATATTAATATACAGAGTTTAACCAAATTTAGTGAGCCCAGAAAACGATCCACTTAATTAATTGTCGGTGACACATAAATTGCAAATAATTTTGTTGTATTTTCATATAGGTACTCAAAAGTAGTCCACTGGCACCAGATAATATAATTTCAGAAGCTAAGTAGTTTAATTTAATGCTTACATAAACTATGACTCCTCTGTGCTGACGTCAGTGTGGTTCACCAACTGGGTGCAAAAGGGGCTGTGACCGAACTGTGACTGAATTTTGAACAAAAACGCGCCACGAAGTCTTCGCAATCACACTTTGGGATGAGCAGCGTCTGGGTTGGAGTGTAGATAAGGGGGCGCCAAGGAAAACCCTTATCGACACTCTGACCAGCGTCTGGACCTCGGAAGGCAGGATCATCATCGCACTGCCAGACAAGTCTCGCCACAAAGTGGAGTGCTGGGATGATCTACAACCGCTGACGACTAGGTATCCGAATAAGGAAGCCCCTTCGCCAACACCAGAAAAGGGGAAGAAGCCCGCTGAGAGCGTGACCGCTAGCTCCAACAAGTCCGTCACGACCAGGAAGGGGGCACAAGCGAAGTGAGGTTATATCATCGCATCTCCACAAGACCACGACTAACTATTTTCTCCGACAATGGCGAGGTAGTCAGCAATTTTGAGCTTACATTACATTTGCATTACACCTTCGTTCGTGCGTGTTTGTATTGGTTAAGTTAAGTTTATAGGTAAGGTTTTTTGGTTATGTTATATCAGCTGTCATCTGTCACTTTGACGCAAAGACGTGGTCTGTTTTACCGTCTTTGCATTCTGATAAAGGCGGCACAGTGGTTACGTTTCACAGTGGTATGTTTTTAGGGTTCCGTGCCTCAAAAGGTAATAGAGGAATTATACGTTCCGTCTGACACAGTCATTTTTCTCAGGAACTATAAGAGAAAGAGTTGAAATATTCTGCAAAAATACATATCCTGATAACAACAACATAATTCAAGTCTAATATGAAAAAAAAAATGCCTACAAAAGTAGAGGGGGTAAAATGACAAAACAAAAAAAAAACGTAATAAGTCATTTAGGGTATCGTTAAAAGGGCCCTAAACTTTATTATCATTTTTTATTTTAGTTTTGATAACTTCAGAAGCTATGATCAATAAAGTGAAAAAAATGCAAATATTTTCGAAAAGGCCGAATTAACAACATTATTCTTAAATATGGTGCATATTTACCTAATTAATCCCCACTTTCTATAATTTTCGAGGCGTCATGGCAGCGTGCAGAAATTATGAACCGTTCTTTACTGATTGATGGATAGCATCTAAAGTATTATGTCTAAATCTTTGAAATAAAAATTTGAAACATATTTATTGACGCCATTAACTGATTTTATCTACAAACCCCCTTAACTGCGTCCAAAAACCGCACGTTACGAGCAGCATAATGATATACTATTGGGTAAAAACTTATTTCTTAGCTGAATATTGATACATTATGGCTATAATGTATCATATTGTACTTTTGGCATATTATGGTCATAATGTATCAATATTCAGATAAGAAATGAGTTTTTACCAAGAAGTGTATCATTATGCTGGTCGTAACGTGTGGTTTTTAGACGCACTAAAGAGGGTTTATGATACGTGTGTAGGTAAACTACTATTATGAGGTCATAATTGTATGGGGTATAAGGTTATACCCCATACAATTATGCCTCACATATTTGTATGCAGTCAAAGTACAGCCGTAAGAAAAATTTAAGAAAAATTGACGTTTCTTGGTAGTATTTGATTTTTATTTGTAACACTGAGGATATTTTTATATAAATTTTACGACGTTTATTATTCTAAATATATACCTTACTAATCCATACATTCTTTTACTATTATACCTCATATGCATCATCACTAACAAAAACGAAGTCAAAGATTTTGCGAAAATACGAAATCACAGAACTGAAACAATGGCCTCCATAAAAAAAATATATGCTGATAATGCGGGAGCTTTGATAAGTACCTCAGAAACATAAAACTATTACGACGCTTCCGATTTAGTACTGTCTAATCACAGTTCTATAGTTCAACGCTTAAACGTAACATAATCGACCATTTCCGAAACCTCGAAATTAAGTTAACGGAGGGGATTTTGTGCGCAAATGGTAGGTAGCCCTTTTTTGGGCTTACGCGAATAGGCGTAATTTCATATTTCGCTTTCGGCCCAAAACAAGATAAAATCACATAGATAGAGCTATAGAGATAGCGCGGGTTTAGACTCTGGGCCATTCGGTTGTGGAATTCACTCCCCTTAACCATCAGTGATAGTCCTAGTTTCATTTTCTATCTCTTTAGAATTATTTATTAGTTCCAGTGGCATGAGCGTTTCCCCGGAAACGAAAGAGAATAAGCCAAATTCCACTGCCATAGCTCAGTGCGAGTTGTTGGAGGGGTGTCGGGCTTGTGGCCAACCCGACTATCAGAAGTTATCAAGCTGCCCTTTTAGGGCCTCTGATACAGTTTTACGAATACCACCGAGCACAGATTAATAAAGAGTTAGGAACAGATTGGCCTCTCCGAAAAACATTCAACTAAATAGAGACTCTTGCTACAACACACTAAAGTACTATTCATCCTGCAGAGTGCGGCGCTTGAACTTCGGATATTCTCCTACAATTGCCTCTCTTTCTATCGCGTAACTTTATCTCTTCTGACACGGCATTTGTAACGTTAGGGTTGCTCTCTTGTGACGAATAATTAATCTGAATATTTATGTCAGTAAGCCATACTTGACGTGCTTACTGACATAAATACGTGCGTGAAACGGGTGGCGCTCCTCTCAATTAGACTTGTGTCGGTCATGAACGAAGAACGATTAGGAAACGTTACTGTGCAATGAACGAAAGGAAACGTTTCCCTACGCTAATCGGACATTTGGTCTATTCGGACATCGCTCCGAGAGAGCGGGGCGGGCGGGAGCCATGCCGAGAGCGGATGTGTGGTACGACCCATAACAGAATAGAGCTGTTAGGGCGTACTAGTACATTGACTTAAATGTCCTAGTACGGAGCGCTCTCTCTGATGATGACCGAGCAGGCACAAGACTACTCTCAATCTGTCCTCACAAACGCGGACGCGGATATAATTGTAGCTTTGTAGGTAAAGCGGGGTTTTCACTATAAGAATGCTCTCGGACCGAGTGCGCTCGGATGACTACTGGGATGATACTCGTACTGTGTAAGGTCGGTGTTTCACCGGCCTGCACCGAGTAGCGATAGTAGCCGGGACCTACATCTTCACGTGTCATTCTAAACACGGAACACGTCCAAAAAAAACGCCACATAGAACGGACACCCATCCAGTGCCCGTCTCGGCCAAAGTTGCTACCCGCACGATCTTTATGATGTTTATTTTATGTATGTGGTGTAGGTACCTACTCGTAGATTAGTTAGTTTATAATATTATTATTTAGTTAAATTATCAGGAAAATTATAACCAAGTCTTGTTGAACCACCTATCTCTATCCCATGCTCAGCGATCAACCTTTCTCATTCTGACATTCGTGCATTCTGACTTGGTTTGCTGGAAGAGATATCTTACTAGAGATAAGCTCGCCTTTGTAATGCTATTTTAATGTACATTATATCTTATTATTTTAATTATTTGTGTGTAATAAAGAAATTATGATACCATCAGCCTTGTTCATATGATGAGTTGTTTGATGCGAATATAACTAGGGATATGAGTATATTAGGAACAACATCATTATTACCCAACCAACCAACCAACCAAGTTCAAAATGCAAAGTTCAAATTTCATTATTACTTACATATACGTACGTCATTTTATGCCTCTATTCTACATTGGATCACTGTGGGAGAGAAGGGCGTAGAAACTACCATAGATTGATATTTAGATCTTTTTTTAATGTTTTGTTGAGCTAATAGAAATATTACAATATTAATTATTTTATCTACACACGTATCATGAACCCTCTTTACTGCGTACAAAAACCGCAAGTTACGATCAGCATAATGTTAAACTACTTGGTAAAAACTCATTTCTTATCTGAAAAAATACACATTATGACCATAATGTGTAATTTTTCTACACATTATGACATTCAAATTTCGAACGCCGATGCCCGCCTGCGTGCAGCCCCTAGTTTGATAATAATAATCATAATCTTTCATCCGAGGAGCGCCACTTGCAAAAGGAATTTCCTTTTATTTCTTTTTCTCTTTGGGGCAGTTACTTTTGAAACGAAATGGGTATTTTTTTGTATTTTATTACTTTTATCTACACAGGTATCATAAACCCTCTTTACTGCGTTCAAAAACCGCACGTTACGATCAGCATTATGTTAAACTACTTGGTAAAAACTCGTTTCGTATCTGGAAAACTACACATAATGGTCATTATCTGTAGTTTTTCTACATATAATGACATTCAAATTTCGAACGCCGACGCCCACCCGCGTGCCGTCCCTAGTTTGTCTGTGAAGTTGGTACTGACATTCAAATTTCGAACGCCGACGCCCGAAGTTGGTGCTACAGAACTAGCTAAACAACTGCAGAGTGCAGAGCCACAATGCCGGTCAAACATGCGGTTCCTGAACACATCAAAGAGAGCTTATGATATGTGTGTAGATAAACTAGTGTATGTAACTGTACATTAGGCATTAAAACTCTCGAGTGATACTTGACAGTGACTTGGATTTTTGAACTTCCTGAAAATAACTTGGATTTTTGGAAGGCAGTTAGAGAGCGAAAGTAATGTTTATAACTGACTATGATGTAAGTGGAATTTGGTTAGAAGTCTAATGAGTTATGTATCGTCACGACCACCTGACTCACCAAGACAAGTCCGTCCGTCGCTGCTCAGCGTGAACCCGGGCCTGCAGTCACACCGGAACGAGCCCGGCGTGTTGTGGCAGAGTCCATTCCGGCAGACCTTGAGCTCGGAGCACTCGTCCACGTCGACGCAGGCGCCGCGGTCCGGCGTCGGCCGGTAGCCCGCTTCACAGACGCACTGGAATGAACCCTCGCCGTTGACGCAGCGACCGCCCTGCATAACATCAAACAAAAATACTCAATAAATGTAAGTGTTGAGATTAATGTTGTTAGTGATGTTTAATAACTTAGATAATCTTGATAGCGTACATAGACGAAATTAGAATTTTAGATTTAAGTACAAATTTTGCATATCTGGACAGGTGAAATGTGTAAAGCACTTTATTACATTTACCACCACTTAATGAACCACATATCAAAACAAATATACATTTCATTTTTCATTTTCAAGTGTCTTGGAAATTACAAGAGGCTTGATTGTTATGAAGAACACCGACGACGAACTGAACTAGTTATAACATGATATACGCCGGAATAATTACAACATGATCTCCACGGAGCAGCTTAGGATAGTTTATTCGGCCTTTCACCGTTCCCTTAAGAATTTGGTGCATTTTTCCTTGTGTTTCTATTCCCCTCACTCTAGGTATTTCAAACTAGAAAATGCGATGCCTAGTTATAGAGAGAGAAGAGTAGCTCACCAAACAGACAGAGATATCCGCGCACTCGTCGATATCTGCGCAGTAGCCGCCCGCCGTCGGCGCGAAGCCAGCCTCGCACTGGCACTCGTAGGCGCCCGGCGTGTTGCGGCAGCGGCCGCGGCGGCACACGCGCGGGTTGTCACGGCACTCGTCGACGTCGCGGCACGCGTGCCCCGTCTCCGTCGGCTCGTAGCCCAGGTTGCACAAGCATTCGAAGCTGGCGAAGTTGTTCACAATTATTTCCCAAATATCATTTATTTACTGTAATTTTAGGTGTACCTACTTTCGAAAAGCAGATACTTCTCAGGGAAGAACGCACAAGAAATTCTGAGGTAGCTCTTTTTCAAAGGAAATACATTTAACTAATAGTAATAATACAAACATTCAAACATCAATCAAAAATTATAAAATGTCAAAACTTAAAATTGACTGAATTACCGTGCCAAAGGTTTCAATAACGCTGCACAGCCTGTGAAATGCTCTGTATAAGGAATGCCCCAGAGCGGTAGTCAAGACCTTTGTCCCTCAGGTTGCGTCCCAACTCCCTAATAAACAATTTACCCTGTGCCCCACATACCCCAGTCGTCACACCGCCAGCGGTACATAAATGTCGTCAAATAACTTTGAATTTCAATCTGGTACACACTCAGGAAAAGTTAGATGCAGAAGCTTACCTCCTTGTATGACGTCACAGGGGTTATCCCAGCACCAGCCATCATCATCATTATCGTCACCCTATTAAAGAATTATGTTGCGTGTAATATAGACCTCTTCACGTAGACGCCACCCAACACGGACCTCTTCAATCCGCATTAATAGTTGCCTTGTTTGCTTACTCCAGAGAAGTTAATAAGCGCAAACAATAGACAGCAAACAACCTTGGCCTAAACTCACCCGCCATCAATGTTAGTACAAACGCCATTCGTACACATGCCCCCATTAGTCGTTTCGCATTCGTTCTTGTCGCTGCACCGCCGGCCGCCCTCGACGGGGTCGAACCCAGGCGGGCAGCGGCACTCGAACGATCCCGGCTTATTGACGCAGCTGCCGCCCCTGCAGTACTGCAGGGCGCACTCGTCGATGTCGATGCAGGTCGGGTTGCCGTCGTGCTGAGTCGCTTCTGCGCCTTCCCAACAGTCGCATTGGTAGCTGGGGAGAAACATTTTTGTTGGTTTATTAAGTTTCTACCCGGGTGACGGACGTGGCTCAGAATAGGGAATTATGGTTGCAATATGAGGAGGCCTTTACTTAGCTTACTTAGGAGGGCCACTTAAAGGCTTCGAAATTAAAATCTGAAAGGGATAACAGAAATAAATTCTAAATAACAGAAACATGATCTGGGGTCGGTTCGTGCGTCGTATTTTTTTTTGTAAACAAGCAAGTTGGGTGCGTATGTGCGTTTTCAATAATGTAGAAAAAGAGCCATCACTTGAGTTGAGTGCGATTCGGGCGTCCAGTTATTTTACTGATTTCAATGGGCCCGTTTCGTGCATTCTTGTACAAGCAATATCCTAAGAACCATAGTTAGATTGGCGTTTCTCCAGAAACTGGCAAACTCAGTGTCTCAGGCATATATAATCCATAATATTAAAAAATATTAAGCATATATTTCATTGTTACATTCAAAATTCATTTACCTCATTTACCTGTGCTTAGTGAAATTTGTCAGATTAATTTAGCTTTATTACATCAAAATCTTGGAAAAAAATTGAAAGTGCTCGAAAAACAGACGGTGTCTCTCGGACGGTTTTGCTGCTTTAAACTTGAATAATGTATACTTGAACTGCAAGAATTAATCAAATCATTTAAATATCTGAGCAATATTATATCAATGAATATGAATGGTTCTCGACTAAGTATTCAAATTCTACGAAGTTTGAAAAAAAATATGTCAATCTGGATAGAATTTGGTGCTGCTATGATCAATAGCACCGAATAAATAACGCTGTGGAGGGTTGGAATTATAGACTAAACAGTTTAGTGATTGAGGAAAGGAATTATTGTTTGAATTTATTCAGAAAATTGAGAACGATTAAAAGACACACACATAAAAATTGTACAAAGAGAAAAACTGAGAAATTGGACGCAGTCTGCTATTCAAAGGGATGATCATACTGCAATTGTAGTAAACTTAAGTAAGGTTATACTTAGTGAGTGACAACATCATTAGTGTCCTTTATTGTCTCGTATTACCGATAAACGATGACGATAAATAATTTTGATTGATTTGATTTCAATTATGATTAGTTGATTACCTTTGTATCTGTGAAAAAAGGCTGATTAGTTATTAAAAGTTATGTTATTGTGATTATGGTAGTTTTTATTATATTTTATCTACACACGTATCATAAACCCTTTTTGCTGCGTACAAAAACCGCACGTTACGATCAGCATAATATTAAACTACTTGCTAAAAACTCATTTCTTATCTGAAAAATTACACATTATGACCATAACGTGTAATTTTTCTACATATAATGACATTCAAATTTCGAACGCTGACGCCCGCTCGCGTGCCGCCCTAGTTTGTCTGTGAAGTTGGTACTACAGAACGAGCTTAACAACTGCAGAGCCACAATGCCGGTCAAACATGCGGTTCTTGAACACATCAAAGAAAGCTTATGATATGTGTGTAGACAAACTAGTGTATGTAACTGTACATAATTAGGCATTAAAACTCTCGAGTATTAATGCCCTCCATTATGTAGCAGTCACATAAACTACTATTTTGTTTGTCATGTTTGAATGTTTAGAATTGATTTAAATTACCTATGTATACTGTCACATCAATTTTAATTTTATTTATGTGAAAAAATGCTGATAATTGTTGTTTTTTTTGTTTATGTTAATTTAAATAATTGTAATGTTTGTCGATTACTTAATTATTACTTAATACGTTTCACCAGTTTGTAATTAGCAAATCAATAAAATAGAAAAAACCGATCAAGTACGAGTATAACACGCACAAAGGGTTCCGTACCACCGTACAATGTCAGGGATAGTGTGGAGTGAATAGTTTGGATTTTACACAGCAAAATGTTGTTTACAAAGTTATTGGTGCGGCTACTTTCACACTTCATGTACGTAACCAGGTGCATTCATAAGTGTGTATAAGGTATTGAAAGAGTTGTTGTGTGGGAGCCCCCTCAAATATTTATTTTATTCTGTTTTGCAGTATTTATAGTTATAGCGGCAACAAAACAGACAAATGAAATTTTCACAGAATTATCTGTATTATCTGTAAAAATAATACATCATCTGTGAAAATCTGTAAAAAATTCATCTGTCTTAACTATCACGGTTCATGAGATACAGCCTGGTGACAGACGGACAGACAGAACGACAGCGGAGTAATAGGGTCCCGTTTTTACCCTTTGGGTACGGAACCCTAAAAAGCAAGATTTAATATTAATAAAACTTTATTTCTTGTGTTAATAATGCTACAATGTAAATACACAACACAAGTATTGATTTACGGAGTTCTTGTGTTTTCTTTGAAAATTTAGTTTAGTGTCCTTTCTAATCGTTTAATTAGTCTACAAAAATACCTACGACGACGCACGAAACGGGCCCATTGAAATGAAACCATCGGTGATGGGTTTGTTCTGCATTATTGAAAACGCACGAAACGCACCGAACTTGCTTGTTATGAAAAATTACGACGCACGAACCTACCTCAGATCATAAACATTTAAATCAGTTAAGGTTCATTGCCTCCGGCTACAGTCTAGACTAACGAGTGTTAAAACCAGAAATAACCTAGATTTAAATGTAAACAGACAAAAGCATGGTGTGGTGACGAGAATGTCAAAAGTGATAATCTTAGTACAATGCCCTTGCTCGACACATTTGTTTATTCAGTTGGTAAGCAACGCTACCATATTTTGAAAACGATACTATCGTGTCATCTTCGTCAAGCTCGGAATTCAAGCAACCGAGAATCAAAGATAACCCGAGGAATAGATAGTGCTGCACTAGGATCCTGATCGGAGTCTGCATCTGTAGTTTCCTGGTCTCATTTATGGGATCTTTGATTGTGTCGAACTCACCCGATATCCTTATCGATACAGGTGCCAAGTCCACAGATGCCATTCCTCAGCATACACTCGTTAATTTTCGCCTGTTGCGCGGGTCGCTCGCTGCCGCCGTTCCCTTCGTACCCCCCGGTCCCGCTGCCACCTGCTGCGATGCCCCCTCCGTTCCCCCCGCCGCCACCCCCCCACTCGCGCCCCCCCTCCGACGTCTGGTTGCGTCTCCATTCTGGGGGGACGATGCTTCCGCCGCAGAGATGCGTCCATTCAGCTGTAATAAATGACATACCATAGATCTTAAACTGTGGTTGAATAAACAACAACTTACCGTCCCGTTTTTTCCATACAGCGTGGCGGAGGTACACATATACGCTCATATTTTACCAGTGGTTTAATTGTCAATTTGCCGTGATGGGGGATTGTGATAAGGCACTCCACATCTCTTTTGCTCCAGCACAAAAACAGCCACCAGGTGTCTACTAACCACGTCCCCTCGCTCGGCGGCCACATACCTATTGCTACATAAATTATTGAGGTTATCGTTTTTCATTGCACCATAAGAACAAAATACTGTGTATACGTACAAGCCAACTTTGTAAAATAATGTACATAGGCGAGCTTATCTCTAACAAGAGATTAGTTATTGATATTTTGCAGTTCATCCTTATTATTTCTGAGTAAAGTGTTTTCACCTTTATATAATCTTTTTTAACTTCTAACAGACAACTTAGTAACACTCAGTTGGTGTAAAGGTGTGTGGATCCCCATAAAGACCATAAATACTTTTTGGTCCTTCGAGCCGGAAAAACATGAAAGAACATTATTGTTGCTCCTACACAAAAACAGGCGCCGACTTACAGGATCCCCTCGGCGGGCAAGGCGCGCACAGGTCGCCCCACGCGCGGCCCATGTTGTAGCCGCAGCAGCAGTCACGGTTGGACAGCGGCATCGGCAGCCGGTCCGAGCACTCCCCGGTCTCGCTCAGGTACGTGAAGCAGTTGCCCACGCGGCCGTCTGCAAATTAACATACCTATGTAGTTAGTTCGACATTAGTCCGACGCCCCTCCACCAACCCGCACTGAGCCAGCGTGGTCGAGTACGGCTCAATATTACTCGTAAAGTATTCGGGAAATAGTCCATTCCCCCCTTGGTGGGGTCATTAATGGGCTATATCTATTTTAAATTACCGGCCAAGTGCGTTGTAAAACTCGCCCACTGAGAGTTCCGCACAAATCGCATTTTTTGTGAAGGGACTACAAATTTACTGTTTTCAGTTTTTTTTCTATACTTGTGCTTTAAGACCATGCTTTGTGCCAAATTTTATGACTCTAGGTCAACGGAAGTACCCTATAAGTTTTGATTCCCTTGCGAATTTCAGCAAAATTCTGTCATATATAATTGTAGTCATTAAAAATGTATACTTATTATATAGGTACATCAAGTTTGTTCTAGTTACGGCCAAAAATACACGTCAGTTCTTGTTTTTTGTCCTGCCCCCTTCTTCGCCGTTTATACCAGAATTTATAGCCAAAATGGTTGCTATAGGTCACTTTTTGTCCAAATACTAAAGTAAGGTTATGTTAGGTCACAACTTTATGTACTACCTGGAGCCGAGCGTAGCGAAGCGGAGCGAGACGACCCCCTGTAGTTTCACAGAATCGTATTGGTTGCTTATTTGACTTTTATTTTCGACCAGCAGTTACATAAAAACTTTGTTTATGTCATTTCACTAAACCAGTTTCTCATCAGCGTCGCTCCGCACGCGCTTGGTACTCACATCCGCTTTCTCTATCACGCCTAGTGCATAGGTCGCACGCGTTGTACGCCACGGGCTATTCAGACGATGAATTGTCAATGTGAGCGCTGAAAAACCCCGTGTGGTACAACGCAGCGTCGCGCTGTAGCGCTCTGATGTTTCGAGCGGTAAAAATTCTAAAATGCCCTTCGGGCAGAACGCGGCCCAGCGGTGTACCCCACGAGCTTTCAGAAGACGTGGTCGGGCCGTGATTTGGAATAGAGAACACTCGCTGGTAAGGCAAAGTCTGCAGCACTATGCCAAAGAGGTCGTCGGCAGCTGATATGAACGTTGAAGAGAATGTAAATAGAGTAAGGCTACCGATACGGACAACTCACCTATACAAAACTTCTTGTCAGGACTAGGAATAAAGTGAGGGTTGCACAGGCAGTAGTAGTCTCCTTCTGTGTTTATACATTTTCCATTCTGAAACAAAAAACATTGGTATAAGTACTGAATATACTGAGTATCCAACACAGGTCTTTATGTAACATGTGCCAATTGAGATAATTTTCTTCGGAATGCAAGTTACGATCGACTTGTACTCATTGGAGACCAATTCAGGTGTGCTGAGTGCAAAGCAATAACACTTGGCTCGCATGATTAACAATCATGTTGGTACTGATCATTATTATAATAATAACTGCATGTTACCATCTAAGCATCTACGCTACAATCTCAATTTAATATTTTATTTAAAAAAGGAAACGCAAAAGATGCGACGACTGTGGAGTTTCTTCGGTGAGCTCTTCTCCACAGATTCCGCCATTGGGTTAGTGAACTCACCAAAAAAAATGTAATGACGGATCTAAGTGATGTAACAACATCCTATGGAAATAAATGATTTTTGATTTTGATTTTTGATTTCAGTCTTATAGTGTGACAAATGTGTTGGAGGCAAACACATAATACACTTTTTGGTACTTTGGTATTAGGTAAGATTTCTTTGATTAGGGTGCCTGGTTTAATTCTCTGTTTTAATTAATCAAACAGCCCAACTGTTCAAAAATAATTGAAAAAAAAACTACTGTACATTGATTAGATTGTGGTTCATGCATGGGAACCACCAACCACATTTGGTATATTTATCGCCTCTTTCGGTACTGAGAATTTCACTGTCACTCACCGGACAAATATCAGGATCTTCGCACTCGTCGATGTCCTCGCAGTTGTTTGACACCGGATGCCTCCTCTGTCCGGCGGGACACTCGCAAGAGAATGATCCGGGAGAGTTGATGCACTTTCCACCGGAACACAGACCGGGCACCGCGGCACACTCGTCTATGTCCTGAGAAAACATTATGTGGTGTAAGCATTACGCCTTCTCTTTCTTCATTATATGATGTCAGCCTGTTATTAATCCGCAGTGAGCAAAGGCTCTAAATTATCCTCTCACATGTTCTGAAGTTAAGTTATCTCGAGAGGAAGATACTGTGTCGTCACTAATACCGAAACATACAATTGGCAGGTGGTGACAACATGTTACCAGTTGGATTTTGCCAAGGTTGCCTGGAACTGTCTTTACGTGAAATTCTTACCACTGTCATAGCATGCGATGTGTCCTAAACCAGCATAGCATGTAACGAGAAAATTTATTTGTCATATATTTATAATCTTCTACCTTGCTGGCTACCACATCAACCCACTGCAGGCCATATATCTCCTCTACAGTTAGTCAACCCACAAGGTCCTGTGCCAACCCCATCCCGTGAAATCCCATAATCTTGATGAGATCGTCGGTCTTCAAAGGTGGTTAGCTATATAGCACGCTGTCTCAGCATGTACCTGACACTCCTTAGTGGCGAGGTTCCTCAGATGTCCGGGCTCGCAGTCGAGATCACCGCAGCGCTCGCACGGGTGTCCCCAGGCTACACCCACCGTCGCGCAGCACAGCTGCTTGGTGCACACCACGCCCTCCAGTGCACCCGTGCATAGCGCGCCGCGGGTGTCCGTGTAGCACGGACCTGCGACCAGGGTGGTTAGTTAACCATAATATTCGGTATACTAGAATATCAATCGTTCCTGTGATGATCCGCGAAGACTTATGGAACAAATCAGCTCCGGATCCTCAATATTCGAGGTGATCAGTTGTTTATAGTTGTTTCTAGAGGTGAGTTTTTGGTTACAATTTGATCCAGCTGCCTCTTTTGGTCGTAAAAGCAATCATGACTTTTAAAGTAAGAAATAGATGATGTAAATCTCTTTTCGTAAATTACAACATTAGTTATAACATCAGTCAATTTGAAGATGGTCATCCAATGGTGATCGCCATGAAGAATTGACAAGAAAAATAATAGTAAGAGAGGAAAAGAAGAAGATAAGAGAAATATTGTTTCACCTGTTCGTCTGTCGATCTCGCATCTAGTCCCCGACAGGCCGTGAAAGCACACACATCTGTCCGGCGCGATACACTTTCCTCCGTGTAGGCATGGCTCCCGGCAGATCGCTAGAGACATCAAAACAATAATCTATTACAACTGTCTTTATTTAGTTTTTAGGAATTAAGAACTGTTGTTAAGGGCCCATTTCTTTCCACGAAGTCATACTTTTCTGAAGTTTGTACAGCCGCTGCGTGTGAAAAGTATCACAACTTCTATTGCGAATGAAGTTGAATGAACACTCTCTATACTGACTATAAATAGTCAGAACATTCAAAAAAAAATTTTGCGACGTTTGGAGCTGCAGGTTTGTAGTTCGCCAATTTAGGACTATCAAGGAGAACTCGGACTAGGACTGGAACTAGGAAGATCAAAAGCTAGCGATGTGATACTAACGGTCCGTGCAGTACTCCCCCTGCCAGCCAGGTGCGCAGGCGCAGGTGCCGTTGCCGCACGTGCCGCCGTTCATGCAGATCCGCGGGCAGCCGCCAGCGGTGCGCGCTAACAGGAAAACATTTATTTGTTACATAAACAGATCGTTGTATGAGTATGTCATAGCCATATCATAGAATTGATCATTTCATGAAATGGCTAAACCATTTCAAGATCTGGCTGACCATTTTATGAAATGGTCGGAAAGATTCTCTGCACCCTTGCACCCATTCTCGCACCCTTTAGTGTGCACCTAAGCTACCGCAGTGTTTTTCCCCTAAAGATTTCTTCGTTCAATGAAAGCTCTAATTCATTTGGTTCATTTATTAATTTATTCCTTGGTTGGCCATTTCATGATATGGTCAATTATACGATATGTTTACGAAAAATTCATTCATTCAGTTTGAATCTGTGACATCTCGCTCTAGGTTTGAGAATTGTTAATCTAGACAAATTAGTATTTTTATGCTAGGTATTTATTGCAACTGGGATGGTCTGGACCTCTGGATAATACTATACACAGTCAGGTCATAAGTTCTGTCACACAATAAAAACTTTTGAATTTAGAACGCTGGCCACAAAAAAGTTTATTGAATTCGAATTTCGAATTTTTCATGAAAATAAAAATGTGTACTTTTTAGAATTTTCCTCATTTTTAAATATGGAGTGGACACTTAAAGAAGACCGTGTCGCAGTTATTGCGTTGCATCGTTGCGGTTACGCGCCAATTCAGATTTTCGACTTACTGAAAAATTTGAATATAACCAAAAGATTCGTTTAAAAAAAAAACAGGACATCGTTTGGACGCTCGTTTAATGGACCTGAGACTGAAGAGATGCCGCGCTTTGTTGAAGCGGTACGCGGGAAAAAAGCATCGGGAAATTCTTTTTTCGGATGAAAAAATTTTCACCGAAAAAATTTCAGAAGAGAGCTACAACAAACAAAATGATAAGGTGTACGCCCACAGCAGTGAAGAAGCGAGCAACCGTATTCCGCGTGTCCAACGAGGTCATTTTCCATCCTCGCTCATGGTTTGGTTGGGAGTCTTTTATTGGGGCTTAACTGAGGTACATTTTTGTGAGAAAGGCGTAAAAACGAATGCAGTTGTGTATCAAAATACAGTCCTCAAGAACCTTGTGGAACCTGTTTCTCATACCATGTTTAATAACAGGCACTGGGTATTCCAACAAGATTCTGCGCCAGCTCATAGAGCGAAAAGCAAACAAGACTGGCTGGCGGCGCGTGAAATCGACTTCATCCGGCACGAAGACTGGCCCTCCTCCAGTCCAGATTTAAGTCCGTTAGATTACAAGATATGGCAACACTTGGAGGAAAAGGCCTGCTCAAAGCCTCATCCTGATTTGGAATCACTCAAGGCATCCTTGATTATGGCAGCCGCCGATATTGACATGGACCTCGTTCGTGCTGCGATAGACGACTGGCCGCGCAGAATAAAGGCCTGTATTCAAAATCGCGGGGGTCATTTCGAATAAACTTTATTACCATAAGAATCTATGTTTTATTAAGTTCATTTTGCTGTATAAATGTTTACATAAATAATAAACATGTCTTAATTATTTCATATTGCACATGTGACAGAACTTATGACCTGACTATGTATACATATAATATGCATTTTTTGAGTCACTAAAGTTAGGGTTGTTAGGTCACAACCACAGATTAACGAAACTCTTTGCTTAAATAGATGTAACGTCAATTTTTGATTGCGTACCCTTTTGTCGATGGTTTGGTTTCTTAAATAGGTACCTATCCTGTAAATTTTTCGGTAGAACTCAGACTAGGCTATGAATGAAATCCTGGTGTGGGTAACCGACAGTGTCACGCTTACTCACGTGGGTAAGGGTACATTCCCCCACCAGTCAGACACGAGGGCGCCTCCTGTCCACCAGGGCAGCGGCACATGTTGGGCGCCACGCATGCGCCCGGTGACCCGCAGTCCGGCCGGCAGATAGCTGACAACAAACATAGTTATCTATCACATCTCTCTGATATTGCGTGGTTAAGGTTTACTAAACTCATGCAAGCCACTAGCTCCGGATAATGTAATCTGTAACTAACGTACCGTTTACAACCAAACCTTGGCAAGTATCGGTGTAACTTTTGTAGATCTATGACGGAATAATAGTCATTATTCATAGTGTCATAATATCTTAAGGAGACTTCATACTGAAATTCTGAAAAGTTCAAGTCTACAATAGTTTGGAAATGAAAAAGTAACTTACGTATCACACAGCGTAACGAGTTGGGTCTTGAGGTCCATCCGGGACAACAATGTGTGTTGTTCCGACTGCCGCACACGTGGGGGCTGTAACAGAGGGGAAGTTGTGATATATACTTATACAACCATCTTAGTAGCGTCACTCGGCTAGGAGGAACGACGTTACATGGACCGAGGAGGCGACGAAATGGTGGGCAAGGCACGCGCCTACACTGCGATCACCTAGAGGCAGATCACCTGGTCGATGATCGGATGACATCTCCAAATCTGCTGGACAACAGTGGATATGGTTGGTGAAGGACCGCAATAAATGGCGTAATGAAGAAGAAAGAGGCCATTAACCTCTTGAATATCATCAAAATATGAAATATTCTTAATTTTCTGTAAATGTTAACATATGCTTAGAAAAAGTCAGTTTTACCTCTCCTTTGCATTGGAGCACTGTGGGAGAAGCAGGGCGAAGAAACTCCCACAGATTGATATTTAGATCTCTTTTAAACATAGGTTTTGTTTAAGTAGTACAAATAATACATATTATATAATATGCAGGAATCAATAATTACAAAATTATTATGCGAGTTCTGTGTTGAGTTAGATTAACAAACCATGTACTCTTGTCATTTACGTAATCTTGAATATTGTAATATCCCTTTTTAGACAAGTTTTTATACAATTTTTTAATCGGCAATTTTGAAATCTCCTGGTTGAAGTTCAGAATGCATTGACCCTTGAAATAATTGCTGACTTTCGCGAGTCTAAGCCGGGTGAAGTCAGACAAGTCTGTAATTATTCTTCTTCACCTAGGTTAACATTACAGCTAACGCTCATTTTGTAAAAAAAAGGTTCTTGCGTCATTATATTTTCTAAAATAACTTGACTTGGCTACAGTAAGTATGTCAATTTCTTCAAACATTTCTCTTAGGGAGTCTGAGCGTTTCAAATTATAAATAATAAATGATCGAATCGCTCTTTTCTGTAAAAAAAACTTTAGAATTCCCGCTACTTTACACCTCATTAAGATACTATGAAAGTAACTAAAATAGACTAGCCTTGCTGTAGCCAAATCCGTGTTTTGTCTGATGTTCTTTACAGAGTAAGTCGCACAACTTAATCAACCAGCGAATTAATCTATGTGGGGTCCCAACTGGATTCGTGAGACTTTCGGTGCAGTGACTTTCAGCATTCGCATTTATCCGCGATCTCTTTGTTTCAACTTGTAAAATTTCTTGGGCCGACTCTTATGTAGAAACGAAAATGTTTAGTCGTTAAGACTTAGTACCCTTTTCGAGTATTGCACAATAAATAATCTCATAAATTATATGAAGGACCTATCTATATTATCTCTTAAATATTTTATAACAAGTCGTTCAAATTAGTAGTAGCTTTTAATACAAATGCATTATGTATGAGACGTGCTGTCGGAAAAATACTCTAAACTGCATTTGTCGTTTGTACTGGAATATCTGAGAAAAATTCATCTATGGAATAAAAGCATTTATCAAATTTGATATGTCTGGAGAACAAAAGCCTGTAATGGAGAGTAGTATTAGGTAGTCTATTATAGATTTTATCTACACACGTATCCTAAACCCTCTTAGCTTCGTACAAAAACCGCACGTTACGATCAGCATAATGTTAAACTACTTGGTAAAAACTCATTTCTTATCTGAAAAATTACACATTATGACCATAATGTGTATTTTTTCTACATATTATGACATTCAAATTTCGAACGCCGACGTCCGTCTGCGTGCCGCCCCTACTTTGTTTGTGAAGTTGGTGCTACTGTACAAGCTAAACAAGTGCAAAGGCAAATTATCAATGCCACCATGCCGGTCGAACATGCGGTTCCTGAACCTATTAAAGAGAGCTTATGATATGTGTGTAGGTAAACTAGTGTATGTAACTGTACATAATTAGGCATTAAAACTCTCGAGTGATATTATAATGAAACTCGCCTTCGGCTCGTTTCATAAACCCACTCTCGGGTATTAATGCCCTCCATTATGTAGCAGTCACATAAACTACTATTGTTGTTTAACATTTTAATTCTAGTGTGTGGTAAACATTGCTTTTCTTTATTATTTGTATTTCTATAGTGAATATTTTTGTTGGTAAAAATATATTTTTGTTTTTGTATAGAAATAAGTATAAAACATACACTTATATCAAATATATATATGGTGAGAAGTTTATCTTTTATAGAAAGAATTTTGATTGTCTATCGTCTATGTGAGCTAAAATCAGTTTTTGGATCCCTAACAGTTGGTCCGCATCTGCATTCACTGTTGCCCCATAGCACTATCTAAGCCACGATCTGCATTTGTGCTTTGTTCTTGTTCACCATTAAGGTCCAAGTTTCAGTGGATGCAGGATGCTGGAGAGATCAAAATATATTAAAAGATACTGTATTCAGTTGATGATTGCTGATCCGAACATGATTTGGTAGACTTTGGATAACCTTTTGCTAAGTGACCAACACTTTAAAAGTCATAGTCCATCCATGTCCATAACAAACGGCCTCACATTAATTGTTCCACTCTGAAAATAATTCTTATTTGTGTTTAAGACCTATTGCGTAACGTCACGTGTGTGGTCTTAAAGCATTCATAAGATAATGACTGCATCAACCTTGTTCCTGCTAATTGTCGTGTCAACATAGTCTTGCTGAAGCGCATCTAAACAATCCGACACGCCACTTCTCTGGTTAAGATTAATTCCTCTTTTAGGTCACTGCATTCAAGATTTCAGTATGACGTTGCTCCTACTGCTGTGCCAGTCGACCTTGTGATCAATTTATAATGTTTGCAGGTGTCAAAGGTAACATTTAACGTGGCGTACTTAACCATGAAGGTATAGATACCTTACCTTATATTGTTTTGTGCAAACTTTTAATTAATTAGGTAGGTGTAGTTATAGAGAAATACTGGTAATTTTGAATGGCTTTTACTAGAACACATAATATTAATAATATGATTATTACATTGGACCGATAACTGAACCAAACAGTTTTTAAAGTTGACGCTATATGTTTGATTTGAAAATTCCATCCAACACGATAGTAGGTACAGGTAGATAAGATCAAGTTGTTTGATTCAGTTAATTAATAGAGAAACTTCCCTTACGAAATTAACACATTTAATCATTTAAAATCAGTACGAAAGAATAAAAACCGGTCAAGTGCGAGTCTAAATCGCGCACGAAGGGTTCCGTACCACCGTTCAATGGAAGCGATGGTGTGGAGTGAATAGTTTGGATTTTACACAGCAAAATATTGTTTACAAAGTTATTGGTGCGGTTACTTTCACACTCCATGTACGTTACCAGGTGCATCCATAAGTTTGTATGTGGTATTGTTGTATGGGAGCCCCCTTAAATATTTATTTTATCCTGTTTTTTAGTATTTTTTGTTATAGCGGCAACAGAAATACATAATCTGTGAAAATTTCAACTCTCTAGCTAGCTTCTTGAGATACAGCCTGGTGACAGACGGACGGACGGACAGCGAAGTCTTAGTAATAGGGTCCCGTTTGGAACCCTTCGGGTACGGAACCCTAAAAACGTGCAAAAGAGGGTTTTTTTTGCACGTTTTTATACTATTTAGTACCTACTGATTTTCAACAAATAATACGAATTGAAAGTAACGTCAGTAAAGAATATAAAACTATGATGTCTCGTTTTCGCGCCAATGTGTCAACTGTTTACGTTAATAGGTCTCAAAATATTATTAAATATGTTAATTTCGTAAGGGAAGCTTCTCTGTTAATTAACTGAATCAAACAACTTGATCTTATCTACCTTACTATCGTGTTGGATGGAATTTTCAAAACAAACATATCGCGTCATCTTTAATAAAACCGGTCAAGTGCGAGTAGGACATCGGCCCCACACATGAAGGGTTCCATACCATTGTACACGTGAAATCGTAAATCGACAGTCGACAGTACGAGTACATACATATTTAATTTTTAATGGTAAAAAAATAAATACAAGGTAGGACTACAATCGAAATTCAAGGCCCTACATTACTATATATACTCAGGTTAACTAAACTCTTTGCTCATTGAAAACGAAAGTGGATAGAAATTGTATAACTTATTTAAAGAAATAAAATCAAATAAGTATAATAACAAACTTAATATTATTTATTATATTTGAATGAGCAATTATTAATGATTCCTGTTCTCGCGTAGTACAGTACCCTTCCCTACAGGGCTACAGCTTGCGAGCCGACCTTGGCAGTTCTGCAGCATCACTGTGACCCAGTGATCCCGAGAGTCTACATCTCGGTTCCACCGCTCCGTTCCGCTCCTGTCCCCTTCAACTGTCCAAATTTATAAGCGTGAAAGGCACCCACGCGTCACGCCGCCCCGCCCTGCCGCCGCCGCCGCCGCCGCCGCCCACGCTCGTAGTATATGAATGAATGGCATCGGCTCGTGTTACAATTTGCTAGGATTCGGGACTAGTTTTTGGCCAGTGTCCTTTTGTACTCTAAAATGATAAGTCAGTTGTTCTTCTGGACAAGTTCAGGTACACGTATGGGCAGTGCCTATATGTAGGTATATGGAATTGTTATTGCTTTTATAGCAAAATTTCTTAGAAGCCTGCTCTGCACATTGCGGCCTTTGGTGAATGGAGATATCTAATCACTATCAAGATCGAATTTAAATCTGTCTTGTAATTAATACGAGCAGAGGCACAGTTGCGCCCAAGTTTAGCCAGTAATTCAATTATCCTTTTTGCGTGACGAGGGGGCTACCCCATCACCGCAGCTATACGGATATGGGGTTTTTCTCACAATGTACCTGGGATTTCGGGATCTGAAGGTGACTTACCCAACAAACTGCCTCGGGCGGCGCTCATCCAGCGTGCGCGCGCCGCGCGGCCGTTGCCATGGCGCTGCCGCTGCCGCTGTCGCCGCGCTGGCCGGGTACCGCGGCTCCGCCAGCGCCAGCGCCAGCGACGTGAGCGACGCCGCCACACAACACCACCACAATATCATCTTGGCACCATCACCCTGGGGAAGCAGACAGGGGGACGTTGTACAGAATGTCTCAAGGGTTGAATGTTTTGCGAGAAAATCTACGAGTATACTAACAGGGTTTCCCTGATAGTAGTTGATGAAGGTTTCATACAATAAGACTAAAGTGGAGATGGACAGGACACCGAAGAAGAATGGAATACCGAAAATGGACCAAGGCAGCAAAAAAGTACATAAGTAGTGGTTAAGAACAGGGCAAAGCCCACCGGGGGACATGCCACCAGCCCGATAGCCAGATGATGTTAGAGTGGGTGTATCTGCCTCTGAAGTGTAAAATGGAAAAATAACGACAGGAGATTGGAATAATGTTCTTGGAGAAAGTCCAGTACCCCAGTATCAGTGGCCGCAGGCTGAAGGGTAAATTGGGCTGACTGCGTCAGATCTGTGGTGATATGATTTCTCACCTAGCTTCGACGATGTGCAAAGCAACAATGCCAACCATTTCACAGGTTATCTTAGTATGGGGCCAGCAGCAATGTAGGTATGTGCATTTATCTGAATTTACTGTTAATCTTAATGTTTATGATATGCAGATCATTGGAATGGAGTGATTACTGATTATCTTTTAATTCAGCAATAAGGAATGTGGGAACAACTGCACCCAACGCACAGCTGGCTACGTGGGGTCCACAAGGTAAAGCAGTGTATGAATGAAAGTAATTGCAACAATAATGATGCGATTAAACACATAGTAAACTGTAATAGCGGGAGTCAGCGGGGTGAGGCGGGGGCACGGGTCGAGCAATCTGTGCCGAAATGATAACGACGGGCGACGACCCGCGCACCCGCGCGCGCACTAGAACAAAGCCGCGCTGTGCCGTGCGCCCGCGCACACTGCACTATCGGGGAACTAATGTGCGAGGGCTTTGATTTGAGATATGTGATATGGCACTGGATGATTCGATTAGTTCCATAGTAGACTACTAGTTCTAGATGAAGTTGAAGCACGTCGGTTTAGAACAAGCCTTACACATTTATTCTGCTTTGAGGAAAGGTACTGTTAATCCTGTACGAGACTCCATAGAAAAGTCTTTCTTAAAAGGGCCAATCTATTTCAGGGTAGTAGTGAAGGTAGAAATAAATATACATAATTAAGTCGACTTCAAATTAACTCAAAAGTAAGAAATACCATTTTCCGATTTCTGAGCTAAAAATAGCACCTTCACCGCTTGATATTGGGTTCTGAGGCGGAAAATTATATTCCTAAGACATTCGAAAAGGCTTTCTACGAACCTCGCCCTCGGCTCGGACGTAAACTTCTCGGTTCGTACATATAAGCCTTTGCGAACTCGTGGGAAATGTACTGTGTCCTTCTCATGCTCGAAAAGTCCTTCTTTATGCTGGATGTAGGCTGCATAAAATACATAGCATACATTTACTTTAATTTATTTGTATTCTAGTTGAATAGTATAAAAAAGAAACTAAAAACTAATAAAAACGAGTATTATTAACAAAACATTACAAATTAAGGTATCTCTCGGAAGTAAGTGAAGAGGAAATAATGCTCACGCCTCACACTAATGAAAAAAGCAAAACTTACTAACAAGTAATAGTCCTTAACATCATTAAAACTACTGAACTGATTTTGATAAAACTTGCCTTGTAAATGTAAATGTGAAAATGTAAATGTAAAAAAATGAATGAAAAATAAAATAAGATCTATAGTTTTGGAGAAACACGAAGGCAAACATACATACACCTATTATATTTATTCTTGTTTGGAAGCCCTAAAAGAATAAGATGTGTGAATAATTTGCGTTTCTGATAATATTACATGCATAGAATGTAATATGCATTGCATACTGTTTCTGTTATAATTTCCACTGTGTTTTCTGTGCAATAAAGGATAATTATTATTATTATTATTATTATTATTATTATTATTATTATTATTATTATTATTATTATTATTATTATAGAATTGAGAACCTCTCCTTTTTGGAAGTTCTCAATTCTATCTAAATGAAGATATGTCACGTCTATATCTTTATGTATCGTACCTACCTCTTGAGGTACCCGTGAATTCCACCTTGCACTTGCACCCGGACCCGATACGAGCCTGAATCATCATTATAATTTACTATATGGCCTGAAACTCAGGTAGTGCAAATGTCCAATCCTGGGAGTTTTAAATGGGTATAACAGTGACGGAATAAAAACTATTGAGCGAATGATAATGAACTGCGGAATTTCCTGAAATAAGCGACGAAAATACTTAATCGCACGACAAAATTACTGATTTGCGCGACTAAATTACTGAATGGTTTGGCCACCGCTTATTGGCTAAATAAATACTGTGTGGGCGAAGTGGTGGGTCAGGGTAGGTGAAGGATAAAGAGGGTACGAGCGAAGCGAAGCCCCCTTTATCTTCGTGTTAGGTTGAACATGTAAGAACAAGAAAATCCAACGCTCGTTTTGTATTAAGGTTTTTAAGTTTCTGATTTTATATTTCTAGTCCTGTAATTCAGTATATACTTTTGTCAGACGAAGCCAGTATTTCCAGTCGCGCTCATTTTTTGTCGCTATTCAGTAATTCAATAACCACTCAGATGTCCATACCCGCTGACTCGGATGGCAAAACCTGTATTTTTTCCAAGCAAAAACTGTGTTTATTTGGATACTACCCGTCTGAAATCATTTGTATGTCCATCCAGGCAGGAAATAAACTTGTAGGAAAGATATTTCTTACGTAATAAACGCGACTGATTCACCACAGTTATCTCTTATTTCAATAATCATATTTAACCTTCCGGACATGACCTGACCTAGTGTACGATGAATACAAAACTAATAGGGTACGTGGAAATGTATCTCGAAATAAAGTGTGCTTACAACTTACCTGTTTAAAGTATAGCAGAAAGCACAGTTATGAAAGGGCGCACAAAAGGTTCTTTTAAAGAAACTCTTGAGAACTTTTCTGTGAACCACTCGGTGTGTGGGCCTCATGCAGTTTCGCAGGCGGTACATTACAATAATTTACATCCATACATTGCGTTTTATTTTTTGAGTTTATTTATAATTTTTTCAAACATATTCGTGGAAACAAAACATGAACTTAAAACACTGTATCAAACCTGTAAGCGTAATAGTTTCACCAAAAAAGTAACACACGATTTGCTAGATTGTGGCATAGTGGTAGGCGAGCGAATATGCCTTATTAATAATAAAAGCCATTTTCACACCACCTGCTCGACAATGCCACATTATGTATCATGCGAGCAAGTCATTATAGCCCTCGGCTTAGCTGAGTCATAATGTAGTACTGAATTTCATTTAACCCGCTGGTTAGAAATGTGATTTTCACTCCTCATAGTTCTTATGGTTATATGTATACTTAAAGTTTAATTTGGCACGGCGCTGTCAGCCCAGGTCTCGAGGCGGGTCTGAATCTGAGTCTGAAATCTGAATCTGCGATTTGCCGGAATCTTCATCAAAATAGTTTTATTACACTTTTTTGTGGCTTTCGTGGTGGGAACAAAATTGTTTTTCATGGACAGCGCAGAGTTACATCGCAGATACAAGCTTAGATGAACTCCAAGTGACTGCAGCTCTGTCTTACTTGATGCCTGATATCCTAGGTTCGAATCTCAATTGAAGTAATAGTTGAGACATTCGCTTTTCCTGATTTTTTTGGTATATTAAAAAGTATACAGTACACAGAACTCCGAAACTGATAATGCGCATAGAAATCTTCGCCAGTTGTCGTATTCCCGGTAACACCAGAATCATGTGAGCCCTAAACATTGCACTTGCAATGCGTACCTTGATTGAAAGAAATAGGAGTCAATGTCATTTGTAAACAATCGGAATAGCAATCTTTGCCACTGTTCCGCAAGGTATTTCCGAGCGTTCGCGGGAGACGATATCTACATTGCTTTCGATTGCTTACACATGACATTGTGTGTGATCACCAAAATATTTTTTTCTTACCCAAAATGGGTATACGCTACCATCCAAAATGGGTAAATCACCTATCATCAAATGGGATCACCAAAGTTGCAGAAAATATCAGGGAAAAATACTGCGGTAGCTTAGGTGAAGGGTAAAGGGGGTGAGCGAAGCGAAGCCCCCTTTATTCTTCGTGTTAGGTTGAAAATGTAAGGACAGCAAAAAATGCTTAAAACATAAACGAACAAAAACATAAAAAGTTATCCAAACACAATTTGGTGGTCGTTTACGAATTCTTGCGGTCGTTTCGAATGTATTGGTAGTAAAATAGGTGCGATGTTGGTGATCGTTTAAACATAAGCCATTATTAACAACGCATTTTTTGTTTCTCAGCTCGACGTCCACTTTACATGCCATTTGCGTACCTCTCTCGTTCCGCCAAGTAGCCCGCCCGAGTAGGATCACATCCGATCGCTCACTCGCGATTGACTCACTCGGCCCGGCTGACGTCTCGCTCGATGTCCACCCACCCACCCACCCACCCACGACCGCTCTTCCTATATGTAGGTACCGACCGAGTGCATGCAGTCACTTGCTGTTTCATTGTCTAGGGAAGCAGCTACCTCACTAGAGTATATAGGCACTCTGTATAGTGTATAGCCGATAGTAAGGTTACCTAAGGACTAGGAACCATAAGCTACCTCACTAGAGTATATAGGCACTCTGTATAGTGTATAGCCGATAGTAAGGTACCCTAAGGACTAGGAACCATAACAGTCAGCGCTAATAATCATTTTAACTTTTTGAACTTAAATTATAAAATTATAATGCTTTCTTTGATTTTTTATCATTCAGTAACCATTGCAGTAAGTATTTTGTTACTTTATGTATTATCGTCGCTCGTGTCCCGAACGTCAACAAGCCGAATATAACACACAAACACATCGAAATCGGATTGGACGTCCTTTCAAAACGTATATAATGGCTTCTAATGAACTTTCCATAAACACTCCTTAATCCGACAAAAAATATTGTTATATTAAAATAGGTTGTGTAAACATCTCGCTTTAAAGGATCATTAAATAATCGGTCAAGTGCTGGTGGAAGTTGCACTCGAAGGGTTCCGTACCTAAAAAAATATGAAACAAAAAAGGCTTGTGTTTAAACGATTACCAAAACGCACCTATTTTACTACCAATAAATTCGAAATGCCTGCCAGAATGGATAAATGTTCACCAAATTGTGTTTGGATAAATGATCACCAAACTTCTTTTTATGTTTTGAGTACTTAAGTTTATGTTTTGAGTACTTAAGTTTATGTTTTGAGTACTTAAGTTTATGTTTTAAGTAGTTTTTGTTGTTCTTACATGTTCAACCTAACACGAAGGATAAAGGGGGCTTCGCTTCGCTCACCCCCTTTACCCTTCACCTAAGCTACCGCAGTATTTTGCCCTGATATTTTTTGCAAATATTTTGGTCATCATAACATTTGTTGCCAACAAAAAATATATGTCCAAACTTGGTTTCGATACCCGTCCCTCCGCTCCCTACAGATTGCAGAACCGACGTCAAACGAATTTACGTCGAGTAATTTGAAGTTATATTTGAAGGATAACTCTTTGTAATATCGCAGAGGCAGGCAGGGATATCAAAACACGTCTTTTGTAAACGGGGACCCCGTTTGATTTGTTAAATCTCGTGTAGATAATTATTTGGGCAACAGAAATACAGATACTGCGAATATTTCAACTCTCTATTGTTACAGTTCATAAGATACAGCCCTCTGACGATGACGGACGGACGGACGGGCAGCGGAGGCTTAGTAGGTAATAGGGTCTCGTTTGAGACCCTTCGGGCGGGCAACCCTAAAAATATATTTTCTAAACACTTCATTCATAATGTGAGTGGTGGCGAGAACCGATGCGATGCGATGCGATGCGAGTACCTACATAGTTAGTAGAAGTAACTTAAGTAACAGATTATTAGAGGAGCTGTCGGCACGCGCTTAGATCAATGAACAGATGTTCCTAGAGGGACACAGTGACACGCGACAGCGATATATGGAAGTTAAGTATAACATAAACATTTACATACAGGCATTAACATTGCCTCTGGCCCCACGCTAGGATACCATGTATCGTGGGAACCAGAAACGCCGACGCCGCACGCTTTTAAACATCAAAGACCTAAGTCTTCACAAAATAAAAGGGCCGGTGGCCCAAACTAAATTCAACCTTATTAGTTCAGTGACACGGACGATGCGCCAGCCTTTTGATTTTGTGAAGACTGTACGGTTTTTTCTCATCAGGCTAGATTCGTACCCGGGACCGCTCGCTTGGCAGGCAGAGCCTCGAACCGCACCGCCACAGAGGTCAATGTTGTATACTTTGTCGTTTCGATCGGCAGATGCTTTAGGTAAGAAGTGGACGAAACAGATGCACTATCTTATCTAGTGACAATATATTTTTCCACAGCGGACTTCAGGGGGGTGGACTGTAACCGATTACTTTTATCAATCAGAAAAAACTAATCGACGTGTACACCCGCTTATTGTAATTAAACATAAACATATCCTTCGCTCAGCTAAACTACTAAGCTCTAACTTTATCAAAGAAGCGAGTGCCCCCAATTGAGCGGTTATTAACGCATGCCTGCGCCCGCGCAAGCTAACGATCTACCGCAACAAACACAAACAAACAATCAACACAGACCCGGGCCGAGGGACCAAGACACGTGAGGATGATGGGAACGTGCCAAGATTTTAATTTGGATTTGGAATTTAATTATAGTAGTTTGTGTGACTGATACATAATGCCTAATTATGTACAGTTACATACACTAGTTTATCTACACACATATCATAAGCACTCTTTGATGTGTTCAGGAACCGTATGTTCGACCGGCATTGTGGCATTCATAATTGCACTGCACTTGTTCAGTAGTACGAACTTCACAGACAAACTAGGGGCGGCACGCAGGAGGCGGGCGTCGGCGTTCGAAATTTGAATGTCATAATTTGTCGAAATTGATACGTTAAGGTCATAATGTATCAATATTTAGATAATAATAGTAGTTTATCTACACACGTATCATAAACCCTCTTTACTGCGTACAAAAACCGCACGTTACGATCAGCATAATGTTAAACTACTTGGTAAAAACTCATTTCTTATCTGAAAAATTACACATTATGACCATAATGTATAATTTTTCTACATATTATGACATTCAAATTTCGAACGCCAACGCCCGCCTGCGTGAAGTTGGTACTACAGAACAAGCTAAACAACTGCAGAGCCACAATGCTGGTCAAACATGCGGTTTCTGAACACATCAAAGAGAGCTTATGATATTACACACATATCATAAGCTCTCTTTGATGTGTTCAGGAACCGTATGTTCGACCGGCATTGTGGCATTCATAATTGCACTGCACTTGTTCAGTAGTACGAACTTCACAGACAAACTAGGGGCGGCACGCAGGAGGCGGGCGTCGGCGTTCGAAATTTGAATGTCATAATTTGTCGAAATTGATACGTTAAGGTCATAATGTATCAATATTTAGATAATAATAGTAGTTTATCTACACACGTATCATAAACCCTCTTTACTGCGTACAAAAACCGCACGTTACGATCAGCATAATGTTAAACTACTTGGTAAAAACTCATTTCTTATCTGAAAAATTACACATTATGACCATAATGTATAATTTTTCTACATATTATGACATTCAAATTTCGAACGCCAACGCCCGCCTGCGTGAAGTTGGTACTACAGAACAAGCTAAACAACTGCAGAGCCACAATGCTGGTCAAACATGCGGTTTCTGAACACATCAAAGAGAGCTTATGATATGTGTGTAGGTAAACTAGTGTATGTAACTGTACATAATTAGGCATTAAAACTCTCGAGTGATATTATTATGGAACTCGCCTTCGGCTCGTTTCATAAACCCACTCTCGGGTATTAATGCCCTCCATTATGTAGCAGTCACATAAACTACTATTATCTACACACGTATCATAAACCCTCTTTACTCGAGAGTGGGTTTATGAAACGAGCCGAAAGCGAGTTTCATAATAATATCACTCGAGAGTTTTAATGCCTAATTATGTACAGTTGCATACACTAGTTTATCTACACACATATCATAAGCTCTCTTTGATGTGTTCAGGAACCACATGTTCGACCGGCATTGTGGCATTGATCATTGCTCTGTAGTTGTTTAGCATGTTCTGTAGTACCAACTTCACAGACAAACTAGGGGCAGCACGCAGGCGGGCGTCGGCGTTCGAAATTTGAATGTCATAATTTGACAAATTTTGGTACATTATGGTCATAATGATCAATATTCAGATAATAAATGAGTTTTTACCACGAAGTTTATCATTATGCTGGTCGTAACGTATGGTTTTTGGACGCAGTAAAGCTTCAGTAAAGAGGGTTTATGATACGTGTGTAGATAAAATCCTTTATAATGAAATACGTTGTAGACAAACGATTGGGATTATCTACTGAGCGAAGGGAGTCACTAAAAAGAAGAAGGTACATACCCCAAGGGGGGCGATGGTAGAAATCGACTGCAAGACGGGAGTATCTTCAGCCCGCCTTCAAACAACTTTTGAGTGCTTCAAAGAGTTGAGAAAAAATAAATAAAATAAATTGATTCTTAATTCTCGTATTGTATAACCCTTTATAATTGGCTCGAAAATACTTCGCATACAGCTATTCTATCAATCAATCAGATTCGAAGCTGCGCCGGCGCCTCGCCGTCTCTGATCGAGAGGTCGACGACCCCTGATGGGAATTCATCAATTAGAGGCTTTTCAACTAAGTGCAAGCCTCGATACCATCGACCAAGCTCTTACAGCGTGAGTTCTACTAGGTATGTGGGATAAGTCGAACCTAAGTTTAAATTTCAAATGTAAATGAAAGACTTGATAGAATAAAGTTTGCAGCTAGGTAAGAGCTACTTGCCGATTCTCAGGCTGGAACCTACGAGTCGAGATGGTCATGGCTCGATGAGTCATAAAAGTTTTTGTAGACTTGTAGCCAGTTTTAATTTTTCAGGTAATTAGTGTAAGTCGAGCGCATTTCAGAATTTTTAATTCCCGTTTATAATAGGTATGATACCGATTATTAAGAAATGGTATTTATCGACTGTGATTTCGGATCCCGGACTAGGTACTAAGACCTTGATTTACTCAAGTTCTATTTCGTGCTTTCAAACGTTGTGAGCTTTTTAGGGTTAGGTAGCAATGATTATTCAATGGTTCTTTTACTAACTATCAAGAAGGTACGCACCTATTTAAAGCTCTTTCATTTCAAGGACAACATAAAGTTATTAGCACTGATGGTACTGTCAAAAATAAGATGCATGAAAATAAACAGTTCATGAGTATCGATATAATAGAAATAATATAGTTTTTTTTATACAATTTGGTGTTAGGAAAACAAACAAAAAGACAGAGTCGGAGCACTAATAATTACCCATCTAAAGAAGGACAAATTATTTTTAGATTTAAATTAACAAGCACAATAAAATACAAAAAGTTCACAATAAGCTTCGTCACAAAATAATAAATTATACAAAATTAGTTACACAAACAAACCGTCCCAAGGATCGCCCGGCCCAAAGGTACCCATTACACTAGCAGCATTACCGCGCTGCACGGCGAGTAAGATCCTCTGGACAAGACAAGCCCCAGAGCGTTTGTCAGATCCTCGGTCTCTGGACTCCCAATGCCTTGGTAAAGAAATATCTTACCCTGCGAACCCCAAACCTTTGACGACCCGAATGGCCGAGTCCACACCCTGCCTACGAAGCCAAGGGTCCCGGTCCCGGGTTCGAGTCCCGGTGGGGGCAAATATTTGTTTGATGAGAACGGATGTGTGTACCTTACGCATAATATTTATCTATATAAGTATGTGTATCGTTGTCTAGTACCTAAGATACAGGGACTCCTAGTTTGGGGCTAGATCAATGTGTGTAAGTAGTGTGCAAGGTATTATTATATTATTATTAAACATGGGGGTTTGGGGTTCGCAGTCTCGAATCTAAATGGTATTCAAATTGAACTATCTGTGACTCTTATGTACAATGCCATAAGTTCCATTTCATCTTACCTCGAACAGTTTTTCGATCAAATTGTCACATTCGTGCTCCCGGCTCAGGACCCTCACGTCGCGAGCTCGCTCAAGCTTGACTGTATTTGTCTATCACGTGAGAAATTGCATTAACAGTCCATTATCGGTAGATGCGTGCTGTCTAAAGGTACTATTCACATATAAAAAGGTACAATGTACCTACATCATATATGTATTGACGGCTCGTCATGTTGAGCCCAGTTGGACCGTAATTCGTGTTCAAGAGGAGCCGGTCAGATCACATCAATTTGCTGTTTACAGTGAATTACTATTGAGCAAAATATTAATGCTTACTTAATCGAAGTACTACAAACTCAAATTTAACTTAATAGAAAGGAGGTACTTTGCCGTATCCTTCTTACCAGTGATAAGTAAGTAAGTAAGTATTCAGACCAGTATTAAGAAGTACTAAAAGAAAAGAGATTACGTTTTATCAGGCCAATTTATTGGCAGCCAATAAATTACTTAAAATAATTTAATATCATGTCAAAATAATTCTAAAATCATAAATTATTAATTACAAATGACGTAGCAATGCTTGGAACGCGCCGCATAATTAAGAATATTAATTACAAATTAGAACTCCTCCTTAGATCCTCCAGAAACTGATGGTGTTTAGAAGGGGAGAGCGTGGAACAAGATAAAGATTTACATTTAACAAATCGGTCTGCAGTAGGCTATTATTATGTTCCCCATGACGGTGATTCAGCATGAGGTCAATACATTTTGAAAGTAATTAATTTAATTACAGACTTTTACAAATAGGATGACAGATATAAAGCTCATAATATCTGCAGACGTATCTTTGTTGCCTTTATAGGTAGTCTAAATGAGACATAAATCGATCGCTTTCCGAATATTGTAATGTAGAACAATAGAATTTAAAGTTATTGACTATATAATTTAATGACAACTACGCAAACAGAGCCTACATACCAAACAGACCTACTTTTCATAAACACTATATACAAACAGTAAAATTGCACACATCGTACCAAAAAACTTGCAGCATCCATCAAGATGATTGATCACCCTTATCAGAGGCAGGCGGCGACGGGCACACAAACTATTGATAGTGCGATGACCCCAATAAGCCAGGATAGAAGGCTGGATGATACCGGCGCAGGAGATTATACCTGAATAACTGCCAAACAGCCTTTGCACCAACTTTAGTTTAGTCTGGGACGTCACGACTTCACGAATAGGGAATAATTAACGCGATTTCCTATATTTTAGGATTTCTGTTACCACGCTGACTGCCTACGGTGCGGTAGAGGGTACACTAGCCCCACCCGGCGTTCTTCACCAGATGCGATGAGGGATTTGCAACTCCGACCGTCGAATCGCTTCTCGCACGACTAAATGGCTTATAATATTATATTCATGTCACGGCACCTCACACGCAAATGTCTCTCATGAGCGTGTGAGGTGCTAACGCCCCACGCCGGCGCCAAAAAAGTGTTTTGTACGCTTGGTGAGGAGTGGGGTCGCAACATTTCACATAAGTATTTTTCATAATTCTTGCTGAAACAGTTAAGACTCCCTATCTTGAATGAAAGGAGAGTTTACAATATTTACAAGATTTATTTAAGAGAAGGCAGAGCAAGGTCGTGGGTGTGAACTCTTGAGCCGGACTTTGCGCGTTTAGGTTGCGACTCCCCTGATGAGGTCTGGTAGCAGGAGCGGCAGCACACAACGGACACTAGAGGGCCGCGAGGAGTCCAGTTCAACAGAGGGGTCTCAGGTCCAGTGGTGTTAGCAGGAGGGTAGGTAGGCGGGGGCACAGGTGGAATCTCAAGCGTGGGGGTCAGCAATCATTACAGCACATCAAGTACAGGCCTTCTATTTACACAACACAAGTTATTTACTAAATTATGTCTATTAACAATTATGAGGGACTAGCCCATCGCTGCAACTATGGCATAATTGAGGCGGTAAAAATAAACTGACGTAGAGGATACGTTTTAGCTATTGAGAGCTCAAAGAAAGAATGCGTCAAAAACAATCGAAGAGCTACCAGACGAAATTCCAGGCTTGAATTCTGAATCTTTGCTTTTCAGATGGCTAGCCAGCCAGTTATGCTTGTTAAATGAAATAAAAAGAGATTTACTACCATCGGTATGCTTTAAGTACGACTTAATAGAAAGTAGAACTTAATTTTAAGCAGACCATGTTACATAGCTTAATAGAAGTAGACATAATATACACTTATCTCCTTTCTACCTCTTCATAGTCCCTTAGAAAATACTTCCGCACCAGAGGAAGGCAGCAGTAATTTGCTTCCGCACCGGTAGGTAATAAGCATTTGAGGCGTAAGGGCCCCATGCCACAGCCAACGTGACAAGTCGTTTTTTTGTTTGAAAATCTGTTTTTTTATTGGATTTACAAATACTTCGACAATTTAATAGCAATCTGAAATGAAATATCACTGTCAAATGATGATGGTGATCATATTTTCAGAAAAAGTTGTACGCAAAAGTCGTTAAAGATTAAGTAGGTAACTGGAGAATGGGGTGGAGAACACGTTTGATCGATCTGCTCGCAGGGATTGTAGGGATTCCCGGAAAGTAGCACTCTGGCTCACATTCACAACTTGACACGGATTCCGCGTTGTGCCGACTGTACAAAATCAATGTATTAAATAATATAGTATTTATTGCACCATCCATAACCAAGCGAATGTTTCTTCTGCTAAAAACATCAAAGAAGCTTTACATATATATATCAGATAGACAGATTATAATAATTCTTAGCGCAGGCATAGCGCTTTTTCATCAAAACTCGTAAGTATGTTACAGTTCTACACCCCCCTCATCAACCAACCAACACCAAGTAGAGTCTAGAATCTGAGTTAAAAGATTAAACTAGGAACGAACACGTTCATACTTCAAGACCACTTGTGTAATCGAACTAGAACACACAATAAGCAGCCCTTTGATCAAGTGAAATGAACACCCGCCGCGCGTTGCTTCCTAGTTGCTAGTCGCTGTGAAGTGACCGCGCAGCTCTTTGTTGCAACGGGATGATTTCACGAGAACTCCTGTAAGATTGGCGTGGACTGTGGACTGTGTGAGAGGTTTGAGTGGAGAGTGATAACGACCCAGTGATCCGAGAACTATTTGTTTTCGATTTGACCAATTTGACTGATCTAAATCACCAAGGCAAAACAAAGCCTACCTATCTATTATTTTTTTTATGTTATGTTTATTATAATTAAAGTTTTTGGAAACAAAGAAAAAAATTTCATAATTTTCAATAGGATTCGAATTTCACCATGAACTTTATTTTCAAACTTACTATCAACCTTACATTTATGAACCACGGCTTATATAATGTTTGTTTCTAACTCAACAGTATTGTCTGTAGAGCTGTATCTGAGATAAAACTTGTAAGTCCCCAATAAAATACTTAATGTCGTTGAAAATACAGTTTTAGATATTAATGCTGCGGTATATGTATTGTCCCTTGACACATGCTAAACTAGTCATAATTCATAACGACCAAGCTATAAAACATGAACACAATGGTAACGAAGTTACAGTGATATAGTGGGCTATTTAGGGCCAATGTCGGTGGGTTTGCAAATCTTACAGTCATAATTACATAGTAGAGGAGTTTTGGTTTCTAGTCGACAAAGACATTCTGCCAAATCTAGTTCGAATATAATTTATGTGACAGAAAAAGGGTCCACATTTGGAGAAAACTCTAAATGGATTAGACAACTTTCTTCACATCAATTTCAAGTTCGTCAATGGAGGAAAATTCAGGAATTGCCAAATTCTATCCTTCTTGGCGCTTTGTACATCCAGCAGGTAATTACCTATTTACAACACTAATTCTGCATTTCTTCAGCTTTCTAACAATGCCTTTAATTTTATACTGGCATACAAGTTTATTGCTGGCCAAGTACTCCTTGGCCAGCAATAAACTTGTATGTCGAGCAGGCCGGCGCCAGGATTCGCGTGTGAAATTCGCAAAAAAAACCTGGACTGGCTAAAATTAAAGTTCTGCGCAGGGTCCTGGTAAAATCAATGGGTGACTTTTTGACAGAGGCTCAGGTAGGTTTATAACTCTCTAGATCATTAATGAATTGAGCATGTCCGATTCCTCACAAATTTAGCAACGGACTTTGGAACGCTGACAGTTTGATACAAGTCAGTTTGCGTAAACTATTAGCCTTCATGATGGTCCTCCTGTGATAACGCGCACTGGCTACCTACAAGTATAACCCTGGCCCTATTCGCTGAGGATGTGCTCTATTTATAATAGCTCAATATTCACATTATATCAAAACGTTAGATAGCGTAATTGGTAACAGTATTTTATGGAATGATAACATACTGACACCCGGGATGACGTTGGGATTTTAACATATTTCTTGTATAGTTTTTAAGTATATACATGTACGATGTATATACATGTTTAGTTTTTAAGATTAATATTTGATTGTCATTTAAGATTAATACCTACTTGCTTGTCATACACAATTACCATACTTTCTTGCAATTGAATGCAGGAATTCTAAATTGCAGCCACAGCATCTTTGGACAAGAGTTTGATGGTTTCAAGAGAAAATATCACGGAAAAGATCACATTTGACGGATATTACGTAATGCCCGATAAGGGATGACATGCGTTCAGCAACCCTCGAGAGCACCCTTCAGAGGATGGAGTAGAGAGGAGGATAAAGCTGTGAGTTACCATGCCACTGCAGAGCGGGTGCCGGTGGGCCCTGGCTGGCGGGCCGTCCACGCGTCCACTTGGCGTCGCGCGTGTGTCACTGGGTGCGAGTGGAGTCAGACACGGACGCGGCTGATGTGGCCGGATGGCACGCAGATAAAACAAAGGCGAGGAGCCCACACTGCCGGACCGACTCGGGCCACGGTACGCACTAAACTGACTCCAACCAAATCGCGAGCTTTATCAATGAACAAACAGGCGCGCGCGCACGCCTCTGCCTAACCACTTAGATCACTAGCACTAGTGCTTCCGTTACATTATTAGTAGATGTTTATTCTTTACCCAAATGTTTATTTGTTGCGTCTGTTTAGCCGCCCTACACTGTTTACACTTGGCTCGCTTCTATCTTGGCGGTAACGCTTTTATAGACGCGCCGTTGTATGCGTGAATTTTTTTAGGGTCGAGCCCTTTTTTATTAGTATTACGTAAGTTTACGTTCTGTAACGTATGTATACATATAGGTAGTGTTAATAAAATGTTTTACATTACTTTGCAGCGTATTGACTAATTACCTGCCGAAATTATTTTAATAATTATTTAATTAGACGACCCGAATGACCGAGTCGGCAGTGACGCTGCCTACGAAGCCAAGCGTCCCGGGTTCGAGTCCCGGTGGGGGCAAATATTTGTTTGATGAGAATGGATTTTTGTACCCTAGTCGTGGTTGTTTATCTATCTAAGTAAAATATTTATTTATATAAGTATGTGTATCGTTGTCTAGTACCCAAGATACAGGGAATCCTAGTTTGGGGCTAGATCAATGTGTGTAAATAGTTTCCAAGGTATTATTATTATTATTTTTATAATAATTAATTTTAAACTCTTAAATTTTTGTGGACAACTCCACTTGTCTTTGTTGCAAGATTTTCTTCAGATTTCGTTAGTCTACGTTATTTGAATAATTCGCAATCTCACTAATATACACGAATTGATCAATTATCATTATCAGACTTATTTAATATTTAACTTTAGCTACTTTTTAGGTAATTGTATTAGTTCGCCTGCTTAAATTTAACCCTGCGAAAGAATCCCACAGTTTGGGTTATCATATCAGATTACTCAGATAGTACAATAGTGATCCAATAAATAAGACCAAGCTCTTTTCACAGTCAGGTTCAAATATTGTTGCAATGTTGATTGATAAATAATAAATAACGTGGATATCCAATAAATTATATGTTGATTGATAAATAAAATACATCGGTATCAGCTAAACGAAATGAGTTAAAATGTAAGATATCATTGATTTCATAAGGAAATGAACTGAAACAAGCATCCAATACGTATCCAGTAATACGGTACAAAGAGAATATTAAAACATAACACCTAAATTTGCACTTAAATATTTAAAATATCTCAATAATTTTCTGATAATTGTTGAACAGAATTTGGTGTGTTGAACGAAAAAATGAGTCTCTGCCGCTTAATATGAAATGTAATAATATCGTATGGCATTATTCGTTTACACCGACATTTTGTAAAGCTCAGTAATCATTTAGCATAAATAATTGATGACGCATACATTTGAAATTCATATATAAATGAACTTTGTTTCGACTAGTTAGAAGACAAACATACTAAAAGTCCCGATCCCTCTGAGGGGAGCCCTCGGGGGGAACATAAAGAAAATCCCTTTTTTTATTTCTGCTTACATGGTGACAATGGTGTGTGATCAAAAATTTGATGTACAGACATATAAAAGGTATTTTTTTCAATTTAAGTGTCATTAGTTTTGGAGATAAGAGGGGGAATGGTCGTTTATGTCTATTTCCTTCAAAATTCAAAAATATTTTGATAATAATTTTAAAATTGTGAAAATTTCCTTTCATTCAACATGTCACGCGATAGAGGTTGTAAATATATATAATTGTTTTTGTTTACCCGCCAAAAGTGCCCTCAAATACAAAATTAATCGTGTGTGTTTACATACCGTGATACGGTCAAATTGTAAACACAAGTATACCAAATGTTAACTTAATTGGTCAAGAAATCGGCCGTTTTATACCTATATTAATTTACACACGGAAATCCTATAATGATCCTTTTCCGACTGATTTTCCTTTCCCTTTGTAAGGCTCTGTTCACTATATTGCCACCAAATTTTCAAACCTTATGGCTTAACCAAAAAAATGCGATATTTAAAAAAAACATCGAATCGACACACCTAAGTAAACAGTAGACACGCACGTGTGAATCATCGATATATTCGACAGCATTGAAGCCGCATCGACATCGACATCGACATCGACTCCGCCGCCGCCGCCGCCGCCGCCGCCGTCCCATTTTCATTGTTGATCGTGCGTCGGGCGGCACATGTCACGACGCTCACAGCACATCTTGAACAATATACTCGTACTCGTACGTATTGCATGCGTGACAGGGCTCACATTCGCACTGCAGTTGTTTAGCTTACCTTGAATGAATGGAACCTATGTTTGCGAAGCATCTGTCGGTGGCCTAGTGCCGGCCGGGTAGTCATTGTGCTCCCGAACTGTCTGTGAAGGACATTCACCTGCGGACTGTAGTGCTGTAGACTTGCCAACCAGCTGTCCGTTGCCAGGTCACACGCTGCAGTCTGCAGGAGAATAGTTCAATAGCGTGGCATAGAACCATTCGCGGGGTACTCTGGTTCTTATAGGCAAAGTAGAGAGGATGAATAAATCCCCTTTACGTTAGTAACGATATAATAAAGGCTAGATTTAAATAATATATTATTAATACGCTCCGTGGTCTAATGCATATATACGCTCCGGGGTCTGATGGGTTTCACGCTTGCTTCTCAAACTGGAGATGCAGGTTCGAATCCTGAACGTGTACCAATGAAAGAATTAATTTATCTTAAGCACTTAAGTACGCCTGGAAGAGCTACTGGTCCACGAAGGAGCTTATGAAGGGTAACCTTCCGCTGACCCTCAAGCGCAAGCTCATCGATATGTGTATCCTGCCTATCCTAACCTACGGCGCTCAGTCATGGTCTTTGACCGAACTTCAGAAGTCCAAACTCAAGGTTTGTCAGCGAGCAATGGAGCGCAGCATCCTAAGTGTACGCAGGACGGACCGCAAAAGGAACACCACACTGCGCTCCTTAACTGGCATCGCTGATGTGGGTGCACAGACCGCTAAGCTAAAATGGAACTGGGCCGGCCACGTAAGTCGCATGCACCCAGATAGATGGGCGAAAATCGCCACTAACTGGGTGCCACAGGACGGATACCGGCGTAGAGGCAGGCCTAAACGGAGATGGCGGGACGACCTCGACAAGTTTTTGCCGGGGTGGCCGGAGGTGGCACAGACCGGGGAAGTGTGGACGAAAGAGGGGGAGGCCTTTGCCCAGCAGTGGGACACCTTAATGGCTAAATAAAAAATAAAAAAAGTACATTAACGGACGTTCAGTGTTTCGGATGACACGTTAAGCAGTAGGTCCCGGCTACTATCGCTTGTGATAGTGGTCGTAAAACCCCTCCATCAACCCGCACTGAGCCAGCGTGGTGGAGTATGGCTTAACCTTACTCGTATCCGGTTAAAGGCTTGTGCCCCTCGGTGGGGACATTAACAGGCTACATTTATTTTTATTTATAATTAATACACATAACAAGGATAATACTCTAGAGACAAAATGTCTCCCAACATGTCGCTGCAACTTGACGCTGCAGCGTTTCCCAGTGTCCCAAAACATGCCGTGCGACATTTTACGCATGCCCCGAGACATTTCACTATGGTGAAATGTCGCGGGGCATGCTTACGGGCACGCGGGGCATGATTCCCGAATCATGCCCCGCGTGCCCGGAAGCGGAATACTGCGTGCAACGATGCAGCGTCACGTTGCAGCGACAAGTTGGGGGACATTTGTGCCCTAGTGCATCTGAGCCTCTAGTCCAAAACTAAAACCCGACTACTGAACCATCGCGCTCTATAGAGTATGAAACCAATGATTCGACTAAATGCAAGCAAAGCCGCGAGCAAAAGCTTGTAATATGTATTTTTGGGATGTGCTATTTAAACCCTAAAATTTGATATCCAACGTGGCCCTGTTCAAAAGGTTTTATTTTCTAATCGATGACTTTATGCCCTCTAGATGACGCCATATTGAATTTAGTGTGACGTCACATCGCCTGTAACCAGCGAAAAATCAAAACTCTTTTAGAAATACTTCCTTTGTCAAGTTCTGGTGAGTAGTTGAGATTTTCTGGGGGAACAGATAAACGTACACATACATCATGGTCAAAATCATAATCCTCTTCGCCGTTGTCGGGTTAAAAAAACGGCCAAGTGCGGGTCGGTCTCGCACACGAAGGGTTCCAAACCACCGTACAAGAAAACTTAAACACTAAGAATAAAAAACAAAAAGAAAACAATATTATATCCGAACATGGATTCGAACACCGAACTTAAAGATTGCGCAAGCCACATCAAACCAATGGCTGCACCACAACCACGTGATAAGCCGCGAAATTGACATCGTGGCCGTTGTTAAAACATGACTCTTGTATGGGGACGCCCTTACATTACTTACAAAATCTCGTGCACTGCAGCGTCAACAGAAACACACATTCTGTCAATATTTCAACTCTCTACCTATTACGGTTCATGAGGTTCCGAGAGACGGACAGACGGATGTTAAAAATGTGCTCATAAGAAAGTCCTATTATAGTATTAAGGAATACTTAGATGACAGAACTGCATGGTCCATACCATCTCAGCGCACAGAAATTCGACGAAGGGCGATGGATCAACTCTATCACTCGCCGGCGAATTTCCTTAGACCGAAACCAGTAGCTGTTGTTAAGTCACTTTTTAAAAAAGAAGGTATGGGGGAGTTTCTTGCCGTTTCTTCTTAACCCCGAGGCCCACCTTCCGAAACGGTGTAGTCTTTTTTGTATAAAAAAATTACTTGTAGTTATAAGTAAGTATAATTTTGACGTTGAATAAGATAATTTATTTATTTATATTCAATAAAAAAATTGAGTATGAGTCTGAGTTTGAGTCGGACAGGCGGATAAACGGACAGGCGGATAAACGGACAGGCGGATAAACGGACAGGCGGATAAACGGACAGGCGGATAAACGGACAGGCGGATAAACGGACAGGCGGTCAGCGAAGGCTTAGTGATATGCTCCTGTTGTGCATGCTTCTCCTTCTGGTACGGAACCCTTTAAACAGTACACACGTAAATGATACGGAGTAGAATAGAAGAATACAATTACGAAATAGTTATTTGTGCAACAAGAGAGTTGATTTTTGCTGCGAGTGCTTGTTTGAGTCCCGAGTGAGCGAAGAATTCTACGTTAGAATCCTGAGGGAGCGAGAGATTCAAAGGCACGAGAAGTAAATAACTTTGGTCTCGTGTTGCACTTTCATCTTTTTATCTCAAAAATGAGATAACTAGCCATCGATATAGTATATCGATCGATATAGTATATCGATCGATATAGTAATCGATAGTTAAACAGGCAACGGGCATCGAGTTACAATTCGATGTCCGTGGCATCCAAAATTTAAAAGCTACTTTGTCTCACTCACTGAGCAATGCAACTTTGTACCCTGTTTACTCGCAGTAAAAGCCTCTTGGTGGAACTGCTGAGGTGAAGAAATAATTGTCCACCATCATCATGGAGTAATAATAATAATAATAATAATAAATCTTTTTATTTCAGGTATAAAAACTCATATTGACAAATACCTTAAAAACTAGAGATATATAACATTTTATGAACCTAATCTAACTTACTTTAACTTAACTTAAACCTAGCTAGGGATTTTCTTCCTCGTCGGTCTCGCCTCCCTATAGCGTCTGTATACGATGCCTTCCGGCCAGTAGTCCTTGGCCAGGAACATCTTCTTGAGTTCGGCCGGCACCCGAAGTTTAAACGACAGGAAGTCCTTTGGTCTTTCTGACTCTAAAGGACTTATCTGAATCGTCTTCTGACTGCAAGGCGGAACCTGGACTTTCTTTACCCTTTCCTGGATGTGAGGCTCAATGTCCTCTTTGGTCATATTCACGTCGAGCCTGGATAGGTATATCTGCGTCGTGGGAGCGGCAGCTTTGAGGCTGCACTCGGCGGCGGGGGCGGTGCCACGCTGATTGCGGCTGCGTCTGGAGTGGCGTTTCCTGTTGTGGACCAGGATAAATCCGTCTCCATCAACGGTCGCATTCGGCGGGCCACGGGCGGGCCTGGCCAGCGGCGCGCGCGGCGCAGCCTGCAGCTTCTGTTGTTCGGCGGCGGGCGGTGCGGGGCGCGGGCGGCGGCGGCGGGCACGGCGGGACACAGCAGCATACGTGTCCTTCTGGGGTTCCGGTGTTTTGGATGGACCAGAAGAGACCGCATCAGGTGCTGGTCGAATTGGCTTCGTGACGTCACGAGGCGGTGCGGTATTCGTCGACGCGGGCTTAGCAACCCGCGTAACTAGGTCAGTCGCTTGTTGGGCGTTTTTGCTGACCGTCGCGTTGTCGGCACGCGCGTCGGCTATTCGCTGCGTCGGCAGCGAGGTATGAGCCTGACGCAATACTGACAACTCACGTTTGAGGTCAGCGCAGATGCCCTCCGAAGCCTCCAACTTGCTTCGAATTTCCGTGACGTCACCCTGGAGCCGCACGATATCCTTCAGCAGCCGGGTGACATCGACGTGGTCGAATGTCACCGGCGGCAGCTTGTTAAGGTCGCGGGCCACGTAGGTCGGGACATCATCGGGTTCGGTCTCCTTGAACACCCGGAAGATATCCTGGAGATCCTTCTTCCCGCTCGCAGCACCCCTCCGCCCGACGAGGCGCACGGTGGTGACGGCGGTTTCCTGCAGCACTTTCTTGGCGGCGGCGATCTCAGCCTCCTTGAAGCTGGTCGAGCAGATCTGCTCCAGCGAGAGCTCGTCCATCACGTACAGCTTCTGTTGGACGAAGGCGAGCAGCTCGTTCACCAAGATTGTGTCTGCGCGCTTGGCTGGTACAGCCATGGTATTAATATTGCGAAACTAGGTAGTCGCTAATTTCCGGGGCATCGTCACGGACGCTGCTAGGAAGCGTCCGTTCGTGCCGGTGTCACAGTTGCAACTGTAATGCTATTAGAAATCGATGAAGAGATCAAAAATCACATCCGAAGTCTCATACCTCAGACAAAGTCAGCGGCATGGACACCTTTGCCGCTGGGGAAGTAAAGCAGCCAACGATCTTTCTAAATGCTTCCCACCTCCGAGGTGACCTCAGGGATATCCGTATCTTCAACCTTCAGCTCCTTCCATGTGGATATGCTTCGCTGACGTCCCGATGTTCAGGTTTCTGGGATTGATCTTCCGCGATCTCTGGTATTTCTTCATTGATTCTGTTCGTTAATAATTCTACGGCGTATAACAGAAAAGTTTAGTTATATTATAGGAAGAAGTCAGAGACATCATTCTGAATGAGCAAACTAGCAATAAACATAAACTTTCTTTTCCAATGTTCAAACTTAATCCAATAAAATTCCGGAAGAAATACAAAACTTAACTGAAGCTCGATTCAAAAAATGTATAAAGCACACTTTGTGCACAAAGGCCTACTACAAAATTAATGTTTTTTTACAAGACACCGACATCTGGCATTATACCAGTTCATTGCACCCTATATATTATGTTATAATTAAGCACCTACTTGATGTTAAATTATGCTTGCTTGATTATGTTATGACGTTCATTAAGTTTAATTTTTTGTGCTATTATGAATAAAAATCTTTGAACTGAACTGAACTGAACTGAACAACTTTTACTATGAAACTGATTTGAAAAGATCAATTTTATTCTCTCTTCCTCATACAAACCTGATGACCGCCCATCCCAAAATGTATGGAGGAGTCAAAAATAAAGTTGCTCTGATCATATCTGTTTCATAGTAAACGTTGTTCAGAATAATGTCCCTAACAAGCCCTTAAAATATGACTACACCTTTCTGTTCTTTCAACCTGTACAGCCGTTAGTCGTTAGCAGCTCTGCAAGATTATCAGGAAAACAATAAGCAAAAAACATAAACATTTACATACAGGCACATATATTGTTTCTGGCCCCACACTAGGATACCCTGAATCGTGGGAACAACAAACAGCGACATCACACACAAGACCTGGCGTTTTTTTTTTCTTTACCCCAGCCGGGGTTCGAACCCGGGAACTCCCGCATGGTAGGCAGAGCCACAACCGCTGCGCCACAGAGGTCGTCAATGTCGGCATGTCTGCTGAATTATTAACATGACTTCCGGAAAATACTGAAAACATGTACTATTGGGGATATAGACATACTTTTGCGGTGTAAGCATATCATAGCATAGGTACCTAGTACATCACAGTTGATTATAGTCACACCACAGCTAGTGGGAAACCTAATTATTATTTCATCTGAGTAAAAATTTGCATAATTATCATGATATACAGAGTAAACTATTTTAGCGAACACAAAAGATAAGACTGAAAAACATGTAGTGTTTCTATGTACACAAGATTGACTAGGAATGCGAGGCCACACGGAGGTTCACAATTTCACATCGTCTCTATCTACAAGACTAACATACTACATGCACAGTTACTTACATGGGGGAAAACTTTTTGCAGCAGCACTTTGACTTGATCTAGAATAATCTAGATGAAGGTTTGATGTTCCTCTCACTCCACAAGATACAGAGAAGGAGTTTATGCTTGTCCCGTGTTATAATAATAAACCCAAAACGTAAGGCTGCATCCGGCTCAGGACAAGGAAACTCTATGAACTCTACCAGTGCTTCGGAAATACGGCCCTCAGAAAATCAAGCACCAATAAACTCTAAGGGGATGTAATTTTTCAATTTTCGTCATTTAGTTTTTATGCCACCATGTACAATATCAATATAAAATCATCAAATCTAATGACAGTAGACATCGTATCTTTAAATGCAAATAAATGTCTCAAAATAACAATTTTACAAAATAAATAAATAAGAACAAACAAAAGCTGTTATAAACATAACTTATGAGAAACTAGACTGGACCAGTCCCCCCAAGCAACACCCGTTCACGAGTACGACTTGTGCACCAGCCATCACCCCCCTCGCCATACTTGAGGGAGGGGAGCAACCCACTACAAAGAGCCGCCGCAAGAAAAGACATTTTAGTGAGCATGACTATAAACTCTGGATTCTTGGTAACAGACTTGTATTCTACGTTAAAATTAATAAAATGTTATGAGTCACCTCACAAAGCACTTTTGTACACTTCATTACATTACCAGACTATTAAATTACATGATTGCATTTGTAAAAGTTACGTTAATAAAATATATGACTTTATACAGGATCTAACAAAAATATATAATTCTGAACCACTTTCCTAATGAAACTTCATATTAATCAGCTGACCGCTCGGACCTAAAATCAAAAAAAAAACAAAAATCATTTATTTCCATAGGATGTTGTTACATCACTTAGATCCGTCATTTCATTTTTTTGGGTGAGTTCACTAACACAATGGCGGAATCTGTGGAGAAGAGCTCACCGAAGAAACTCCACAGTCGTCGCATCTTTTGCGTTTCCTTTTTTAAATAAAATCTTGTCAAATTACAAAATTAATGCTAATTATATATCGAAACAGCCTGTTACTCAAACAATCTATTCCCATGGACGTCTGTCCTCTAAATAATCAGATATCCTATAGTAACCTTTTTTATACAATTTCTGTTTTATTATTATTTTAAACTTGTCTAAAGGTATGTTTTTAATATCAGTAGGGACCTTATTGTAATAGCGTATACAATTGCCTTTAAAAGAATTACTAATTTTATGTAGTCGGCTTACATAAGCAACCAACTTGTCTTTATTTCTAGTATTAAAATTGTGTATATCACTGTACTTCTGAAAATTAGTTATATTTCTTTTTACATACACAAGATTGTCATAGATATATTGAGACACAAATGTCAGAATATTGATTTCGTTAAACTTTTCCCTCAGTGACACTCTAGGCCCTAATCTATAAATTGCACGAACAGCCCGTTTCTGCAGAATAAATATACTATTAGCATTCGCAGCGTGACCCCACAATAAAATACCATAGGTCATTAGACTATGAAAGTAACTAAAGTAGACTAGTCTAGCGGTGTCTACGTCGGTAAGAGCTCTAATTTTTTTAACTGCGAACGCTGCCGAACTCAGTCTGTTCGACAATTTATTTATGTGAGGATCCCATTGTAGTTTGTCGTCTAAAGTAATGCCCAAAAAGACAGTCGACTGCACAAGGTCCAATCTCTGTCCTTTTATAAATATGTCTGTAGTTACCGGGTTCACATTGGGTAACACGAATTTAATACATTAAGTTTTCTTTTCATTAAGTAATAAATTGTTAACAGTAAACCAGTTCACTATACTAGAGATAGCATTGTTTACCTCGTCATAATTTGATTGCTGTCTTATAACTTTAAATATCAAAGAAGTATCATCGGCAAACAATACTAATCCATGTTTTGCTTTAACAAGGTAAGGTAAATCATTAATATATACTAAAAACAAGAAAGGACCAAGAATTGAACCTTGCGGTACGCCCATACCTATTGAAGACCCAGGTGATCTTTTCCCATTAACATCGACCATCTGAACCCTATCTGTTAGATATGACTCCAGAAGGCCAAGTGCCTGATCTTTTACACCATAATGGCGTAACTTCCTGACAAGAGTGTCATGATGGACGCAATCAAAAGCCTTGGATAGATCGCAGAAGACACCTATTGCATCCATTGCGTCTTCCCAGGCATCAAAAATATTGTCGATTAGTTCAACACCAGCATCGGCTGTTGAACGACCCTTTGTGAAACCAAACTGAGCAATATGAATTAAATTATTGAGATAAAAATGACTTTGCAATTGATTAAGTATGAGTTTTTCAAATATTTTGCTAAGCGTTGGTAGTATCGATATGGGTCTAAAATTGGTGGGGTCTGATGTACTACCAGCTTTGAATAAAGGTATAACTTTACTTAGTTTCATCAAGTCAGGAAACACACCATTATCTATACATTGATTAAATATACAACAAAGGTGAGGTGCAATACAATCTACAATGGAACTAATAATTTTTACTGATAGACCATGGGCGTCAGCTGTCTTTTTCATTTCCAGGGATTTAAACGCTTTTACAATGTCTTCATTATTTACGTGCCTAAATTTAAAATCTGTTTTACAATCCTCAAAGTTTTGTTTAAGTATAGATTCAGCAGCAGCGGGAGATTTAAAGACTTGGTTGTTGAAACTGGAATGTCCGTAAAGAAATTTTCGAAAGCTTTTGCTACTTCTAGGTCTGTACTTAGCAATTGATTATCTATCTTAAGCTTGAAGTTATTATGTGTAGCTTTGGCCTTTCCAGTCTCTCTGTTTATAATTTGCCAAGTCGTTTTCATTACATTGCTACTAGATTCAATTTTGTTTTTAATGAAATTAGATTTAGCTACGGCACAAACGCGTTTAAACATTTTTGAATAACTACGAACATAATCTAGAAAGGCCGTATTTTTGTTAAATGATTTCTCTTCATAGAGTTCATATAATCTTCGTCTGCTCCTATGAATTCCAACTGTCGCCCAATCACTAAACAAAGCTTTGTTATTAACTTTTATAGTTTTTGATTTAAATACCGTATCATATTCATTTTTGACAAGGTTAAATACTGAGTTGTACAACAAATTTGGATCGTCACTGTATGGTATTTCCCATAGTTTATCTAAAATATTATTCCTGTAGTGTTCAAGCCGAGTGTCACTAACGGGCACACATGTAATATCCTCTTTTTGGTCCTTTTTTATTTTAAAATTGAATATACCTATCTGACCAGAGTGATCAGAGGTTAATTTATTGATGACCGATTTGAAAATGGGCGTAATGTTAGTAAATATATTGTCAATGCAGGTAGCAGATGTTGCAGTAATTCTAGTAGGCTCCAAAAACAGATAGTTCATGTTGTGACATAAAAATAAAGATTTTAATCTAGTACAAATATTATTATCCTCTAACAGATTAACATTAAAATCACCACAAATTATAAAAAATTTGTTTTTATCGCTGATTTTAATCAACACTTCATCCATTTTCTTTTCGAATAAATCAAAGGATGAATCTGGTGGTCTGTATACGCTCATTACAATAAGTTGTTCAAGTTCAATACAGGCTAAATGTATACAGAAGTGAAAAATAAAGTTACTCTGATCAAATTCGCTTCACAGTGAAAGAAGCTCAGAATTATGCTCTGACAAACCAAGTAAATTTGACTACACCCTTCTGTTACACTCTGTATAGTATTATCCAACGAAAAACATTCTGTAAAAAACTACCCAAGTCTCGATGGAGCTGCTTGTTTATCTCTAAAAAGTAATGAAATCTAGACAAAGTCGTGCCAAGTCTAAGGTTCCTTACTGCGATTTCTTTATTATTATGGTTAATGTTGTGTGACTTGGCCGTTGAACATTCTTTATACATCAGTGGTTACAAGTAAATTTTGTTAACACGTGATGTTTTATCTGTTGTAACTACCTATGTTATATCTATTACTCTCAATGTCAATAAAAATTAAGTCATGGCAAAGTTATTTTTATTTTACAAACTAATTTGCTCAAAATAGAATTCCTTTGTATACCCTTAACGAGCAGCATAAAACGATCACGGAAGGCGCCTGCAGTCATTTTCTAATATTTCATAACGTGTCCCTATCAGGAAACTTGCAGCTTGTAATTTATTGTAATTAAATACGACGCAGTACAAAATTGACGTGTACCCACTAACGCATAAAGAATGTTCAACGGCCAAGTCACAAACATTAACTATAATAATACAGAAATCGCAGTAAGGAATCTTAGACTTGGCACGACTTTGTCTAGATTTAATTACTTTTTAGAGATAAACAAGCAGCTCCATCGAGACTTGGCTAGTTTTTTATAGAATGCTTTTGGTTGGATTTCACTTCTTTTTGTAGAAACGTGGGCATATTGATTTATTTTATTAGATTTTCGGGAGATATCTAGGAGATATGAAAACGGTATACACCAAATCTATACCAAGAGAAAACCAAGCTCTTGTGTTTTCTAATCAGGGTCACAAGGTACTCCAGATCTTCGATTATCCTAGTTTTTATAGTTTTCCCTTTATGTGGCCCTTAAACCCTAACTCTGTACCAAATTTCAGCTCGCTGAGTTTATGGGAAGTACTAGTTCTATTCTGATGATCATGAGTGAGTGAGTGAGTGTCAGTGTTTGTCAACGAAACTTTATTTGGCTTAACTTCGGAACTAAATGACCTACAGACTTGAAATGTTGGATTTTAAGTATGTGATTATAGCTTACTAGATGACGAAAATTTCTGCGTTCTGGCCTTATCCAGAGGTTCTCAAATAGGGACCTGAAAATGCGGCGAAATGGTTCCCAGTAAAGGATGGTACGGCAGTGTTTGCTTCGCGCTCGACTTGGCGGGGGCACTGCCGTGCCCCCCGATAATAACTGTTACACTCTGTTTATAGATACCTAGTCTATGTATTTGAAGTCTAGAAGCTACTTGGATGACATAAGTTACTACCTACTTTTTCTTCAGGTCCATTTCGACCACTTCCCATTATGTCAAAGTTCGTAATGGGAAGTGCCCATTTAGGTCACATCCCAATTCAACCACTTTCCAATTCTGCAACTTCCCGTTTCAACAACTGCCCAATTCGACAACTTCCCAATATGACAAAGTTCATCATAATGGCAAGAACCCATTTTGACCAGTTCCCAATTTCCAACTTCTCATTTCAATAACTGCTCAATTCGAAAACTTCCCAATTGGACCATTTCCCATTTCGACCACTTCCAAATTCGACCACGTCACAATTTAACAAAATTTTGCTTACATGTTACCTCGTCACCTGTGAGAGTTAATAAGTCTAGAAAGTGAAGGTTGGTTAATTAAAGTGGGTATTCGACCTTGACTCACAGCCGAAATGTTGTTGAAGTGGAAAAAGTGGTCGAATTAGGAAGTGATCAAAATGGAAACTTGCCACTATAGGAACTTGACGAATTGTCACAAAAATTAAAAGTTCTCGAAATGTTGGACCACATGGCTACTTTTAAGCCCGTAATAATATTTGGCAGCACTGCCTCCTATAGAGCTTGCTTATATTTCTGATCATGTTCATACAACGTGAACTACCAGGCCCTCCCCTCCCCTCCCTTACCAGCCCTTACCAGCCCTTGCCAGCCCTTGCCAGCCTGTACACTACTGCCGCTAGTCGTTAACAGCTCTGCAAGATTATCAGGAAAACAACAAGCATAAAACATAAACATTTACATACATATTAAATAACTGTATGCCTGGCGCCACATATTCACAAATATTAAACAAAGTGTTGTCATCGCAGTTTTTAGAACCAACCACCCTAATTATTTTAATTGGTAGAAGGGAAAATGTATCTAAAAAACTAATTACTAAATACTTTTCCAAATTAAATTATTTACAAAATGTAGATAGAATAATCTTGTTTGCGTTTCCCTTCAGCCAATCTTTGTCACAACATGAAAATCATATAAGACATGATTATAATACATTTATACACACATTGACATGTCGTCATACTGAAAAATTTCATTTCATAGACACCAATATTTGTATTGGAAAATATTTTTATTTGACTAAGGATAGGTATTACCTATCTAGGTTTTATACAAAACAGATAGCACAGTCACTTTCTTATTTTATTTTGAACTCAGTCAAGTTTTTGACTAATGAAACGCCTGCTTCTATTGAGCAGTGTAATAATAATGACATGTACTCCTTGGAATCTGTTCCAAGCTCTTTAAATTAACCCATAGGACAACAGAGAGTAACTCTGGCAGTAATATTAATATTTGTATAAATATACCTTCATCTTGCCCATTAAATCAAGTTACTAGTAATGAAAAATGTAAAAGTAAGAATATTTTAAACGTGGTTCATCAAAATATACAGGGCATGTTAAGTAAAGAACTGGAAATTGAGTTATTCATGAACTGTAATAATATTGATATTTTATGTATAACAGAGCACTTTTTAAAGAGTTATCAGTTCATGTTCAACTTTAATAACCACCACGTTGCTAGTTCGTTCAACAGAAAAACAGCTGATCGCGGTGGCTCCTTAATACTTGTAAATAATAGTTTTAAATATAAGGAACGAGTTGACATAGTGAGCCTGTCTGTTGAGCGTACCATGGAAATAGCCTGTATTGAACTTGAGCAACTTATTGTAATGAGCGTATACAGACCACCAGATTCATCCTTTGATTTATTCGAAAAGAAAATGGATGAAGTGTTGATTAAAATCAGCGATAAAAACATTTTTTTTATAATTTGTGGTGATTTTAATGTTAATCTGTTAGAGGATAATAATATTTATACTAGATTAAAATATTTACTTTTATGTCACAACATGAACTATCTGTTTTTGGAGCCTACTAGAATTACTGCAACATCTGCTACCTGCATTGACAATATATTTACTAACATTACGCCCATTTTCAAATCGGTCATCAATAAATTAACCTCTGATCACTCTGGTCAGATAGGTATATTCAATATTAAAATAAAAAAGGACCAAAAAGAGGATATTACATGTGTGCCCGTTAGTGACACTCGGCTTGAACACTACAGGAATAATATTTTAGATAAACTATGGGAAATACCATACAGTGACGATCCAAATTTGTTGTACAACTCAGTATTTAACCTTGTCAAAAATGAATATGATACGGTATTTAAATCAAAAACTATAAAAGTTAATAACAAAGCTTTGTTTAGTGATTGGGCGACAGTTGGAATTCATAGGAGCAGAGAGGGGAAATGCGACGGGTAGAGAGACTATTTTTAAAGCGCAGAAGAAATGTTTGAGGGCTATGTGCAAGCTGGTCCAAACTGACAGTTGTAAACCCTACTTCAAGAGTCTCAACATTCTTACGATGCCGTCTATTTACATATACGAAACCTTGGTTTTTGTCAAAAGTAATATGCATCTTTTTCAAAATGTCAAAAGCAGGCGTCACCATATGATGCTCAAAATGGAGTGCCACAAGTCAGCCTATTTTAATAAAAGTATATTTGTCATGGCTATTAGAATATATAACAAACTCCCACAGTCTGTAAAAGAAATACAAAATATACATACATTTAAAAAGAAAATAAAGGGTCTTCTAACAAACAAGGTTTATTACAGTGTCGATGAATACCTCAGTGATGTTTTATAAAGATGGCGACAATGTATTATTTGCCAGATGCCTAATATAGTCATATATGTAGGTAATTAGTAATTCTACGCTAATTTTTATTGTTTATAATGTAATTAATACTTATAATGTAAATAATATTCATATGCCCTCGCATGGCAGAGCATAGAGACCCATCACTCAATGTCATTGATTAGATCTACATATTACCTATGTTCCTGAATAAATGATTCTTTATCTTTATCTTTACGAAGATTATATGTGTTCAGGCTTCTCAGCACCTAATGACCTCGTAGGGGCCCATCAGCTACGAGGTAGCGTAACGATCAGTTGCCAAGAAGTGTGAACGTCGGCGGTTCACCGAGCTGAAGTTAATTGGGGTCGATCTAACCTGGTCTGTGCTTTGGTCCCGTCAACCTCCTGTCTCTCTGCAAGGCCCGGGTGCACCCTAGGCTCTTCTTGGTAGACAGGTTCTTCAGCCAACCAGGTATGACTGGCGGGCCAGCTTCAATGAGCACAGTGTTCCAACACAGGTTATGTTACGTGGTAAAACAATCGGGCACGAAAATGCGAACTTTATCTGGTTCGAGAAACAATAACACACTCAGCTATATTAACAATCCTGAGGGAAACCCGAATACATTCCAGATGGCCTGCGATTTAATTTCAATACCCTTACCAAAACGCGTTTACATTGCGAGGGCTTTCGTCTGTCAGTTGTCAAAAAACTGCCAGGTTGGCAGCTAACGTCAAATTCAAAATGGCCGTTCAGAAACCATCGATCGAATATCGATTTGGAATCGAACAATGACCCGCCCGGACAGGCACCCACCTGTCCCCTAATCTACGGGCAGCCGAGACAACGTTGCTACCGCTCGTTTTAGAACCGAGCCTCCTACTAGAACCTCTGCAGACCGGGGGGTCCCGTCCTTGCCAGGGAACAAGTTAACAATGCGCCCCCTGCGCCAACGTAGTGGCGGTAGGTTAGCATCCTTAACCAGAACGAGGTCACCAACACTAGGGGGGCTAGTTTTGTCAGTCCACTTAAGGCGCTGTTGTAAGATATGCAGATACTCGAGCGACCAACGCTTCCAGAAATTCTGAGTAAACTGCTGCAACATCTGATACCTTGACAACCGATACAATTTCACTCCCTCGAAGGGGTGCTCGGGCAACGCGTTAAGTGGCTGACCTATCAAGAAATGGCCTGGGGTCAGAGCCTCCAGGTCATTTGGATCCGAGCTGAGCGGACACAACGGTCGCGAATTGAGAACGGCCTCGATCTTACAAAACAATGTCGCGAGCTCCTCAAAAGTCAGCGCGGTCTGACCTACTATACGCCCCAAGTGCGTCTTAGCTGACTTAACTACGGCCTCAAAAATCCCACTCCAGTGGGGGCAAATCGGTGGGCTGAAGGTCCACTGTATACCCCGACGGGAGAGGGCCGTTCCAATATCCACTTTATTTACATTCAAAAAGTTGACTATCTCTCGTAAGTATCGTTCCGCACCGATGTAGTTAGTGCCGTTATCAGAGCGGATCAAAGTTGGAAGTCCCCTTCGAGAAACAAACCTATCCAAACAAGCAATGAAAGCCTCTGTCGAGAGATCAGCAACGAGCTCGAGATGTACCGCCTTGGTGGATAAACAAACAAACACACATAGGTACGCCTTGTATTGCCTAGCGGTACGCAATCGTGAACTCTTCACCATAAACGGTCCTGCAAAATCCGTACCAACACCTGAAAACGGTCTGACCTCATTCACACGATCAGGGGGCAAGTCCCCCATGAGAGGTTGCATCGTGGCAGCCTTAAGTCGATAACAAGGCATGCACCGAAACACGATGTTCCGTATGACACGGCGGGCAGATAAGATCCAAAACTCCCGCTGGAGCGTGGCCAACAACGCGTTACAGCCGGCATGCGCGTTTTTAATATGACGATCAGTCACCAGCAATTCAACTAACTGTCCCCCCTTGGGGAGCAGAAGTGGGTGACGAGCCGAATACGACAGATTCGCATTGCGCAATCTTCCTCCTACCCAAAGTAACCCGGTCGAATCAACAAAGGGGTTGAGACGCGCGACGGCTCCCTTCAATTTCGAACGTCCACTTCGTATAATCTCCAATTCTGCCCCAAACTTCGAGGACTGTACCAACCGGACCAAATTCAATAGCGACTCGTTTCGCTCTGCCGGAGTCAGAATAGGGTTCAACGTTCGCTGATCGCGAGGAGTACGACAATTTCGAGCGAATCTCCTAATCCAAGTGGACACGTTTATCAACTTGTCAAGTGAGCTATACCGGTCCAGCAGAAACCCGGCGTCAGGGTCCTCAGCCTTCTGGGTAACATGCACGGCCGCTCTGGGGCCATGATCCGAAGATACTACTACATGGCTGTGGGGCCAGTCCGATTCTCTCTTGGCAAGCCAGGGTGGTCCCCACCACAAATGGTGTCTAACGAGTTCAGGAGCCCAACATCCCCTGGATGCACAATCAGACGGGTTCAATTCTCCTGGTACATGTCTCCAGGTCAGTGGGACCTCAGACGACACAATCTGGGAGACACGGTTCGCAACAAAAACCTCTAAGTTATGGACCGAAGCCTTCAGCCAGCACAAAACAATCTGGCTGTCCGTCCACGCGTACACCGTATCCTCCAAAACCACTGACCCACGCAACACTGTTAGAGTGTGATTCAAAAGTTTGGTCAAAAGAGCAGCCCCGGACAGTTCCAGTTTTGGAATCGTCATCCTTGTCCGAATAGGCGCTACCTTGCTTTTTGCCAAAACCAAACGCACGTCGACCTCCCCGGTGGAGGTGACGGTTCGCAAATAAACCGCTGCCGCAAACCCTCGTTCAGAGGCATCACAAAACCCGTGAAGGGTTGCCCTGTAATCCCCAGCAGGGACCAATTTCCTCGGCAGCGATACATTATTTATGTCCGATAGCGAGGTGAACATTCGCGTCCAATCAGTCAACAAATCACCTGAGAGGTGGGTGTCCCAGGTCAACTGAGCCGCCCATAGCCTTTGCATAAAACATTTGAGAGCAAAGGTGACTGGAGAAATCCATCCATTCGGGTCGAACGTTCTCGCAATCGTTGACAGTACTGACCGCTTCGTCCAGGCCTTCGGTGTTTCTAAAACCACCCGATAGGTAAACTCATCATGGACGGGCCGGTACTGAATTACAAGCACTGACAACATGTTAGGGTTGTCAGGATTCTCAAAAACGTGCGGGTCTTGTTGAAACTCATCTGGGAGACCAGCCATCAACTCAGGGGAGTTGGACATCCACTTGCGTAGTTCATAGCCGCCTCGTTCCAGCAATTGAATGAGCTCGTCACGTCGGTCCAGAGCTTCCTCTACACTGGCTGCCCCTGTGCAGACGTCATCGACGTACAAATCTTGCTCCAGGATAGCGGCGGCTCTAGGATAGCTCACACGGTCACGCGACGCCAACTCCCGCAGGGTACGCATCGCCAAATACGGGCTAGACCGTAACCCATACGTGTCCGTGTTTAACTCATAGACCTTGACTGGCTCGGCCGTGGACTCACGCCACAGTATCAACTGATACCTTCTGTCAGCCGGATGAATTACCGTTTGCCTAAACATCATCCGAATGTCTGCGACAAATACAATCTGGTGCCTCCGAAAGCTCGTGAGAATATCCGAAATATCACGACTCAACTTGGGTCCCGAATGTAGACACTGATTCAGGGACATCCCGTTCGAGGTAGGTGCTGACCCATCAAAAACAACTCGAATCTTGCCGGTAGGGGTTCGTAGGACGGCATGGTGTGGAAGGAAACAATGATCCTCAGATCTCCAGTCCACACCCGATACCGACATGTGTCCTAACGACTCATACTCCCTCATGAAATCAACATATTTTTGTTTAAATACGGCGTCCCTTGTCATCCTACGCTCCATCGACATCAATCTCGTCTCAGCCATCTTCCTAGATTCTCCTAGTGGCGGTCGATCGGCCCTGAAAGGCAGTCGAGTTACAAAACGACCAGAACGAAGGCGACCAGTACTATTCTGGTAAAACAACTCGCACTCTTCTTCGTCTGCGTCGACTCGACGAACGGTGGGAGGTTCTTCTATCTCCCAGAAACGTTGGATAACGTCTGACAACGCTGAGCCAATAAGTATGCCATCTGACTCGGCAGGCCTAACCATTGGCAATGCCGGACCCATGATCACGTGACCAAACTTAGTATCCACAGCAATCAACCCGTCCGGCTGAAGAACTCGCCGATCCGACAACAGAAACCTACCCAGAACGTCTGCTCCCAGTAGCAGGTCGACCGGGGCTGGAGTGTCAAAATCGGGATCCGCCAACTTGAGTCCTGATGTCAGGAATCGAACGGCCGGATTCAACTTCACCAAGGGGTGTCTGCCCATGACATGCGTCATTACTAAAGCTTGCACGGATGTTTTTGTCAAAATGTCATAACGTGGAGAGAACGTGATCACCGATTGACCAACTACATTCGTAACCGTAACATTCCCCACGCCCCGTATTGATTTATTATACCTATTTACCTTGAGGCCCAACCATTTTGCTAAATCATTCGATACAATGCAGCCCTGAGCTCCAGAATCTAATAGGGCGCGAACGTATGTTGGGTTGCCCGCCAAATCCCAAACAAGCACAGAGGCGATCGGTAACACCACCGTCTCCGGTTGGGGGGCAACAAATGGTTGGGCCGCAAATTCCTAGCGAGGACCCCCGGGGCCCCACTGTTCCTGTAACCGATCAGGTATGCAGCTATACGCCAGAGGGTCCCATTGTACAAATGGCCCACGCGCCGGTTCCATTCCCAACCTACGATTCCCCGTAAAGGGGGGTGGGCGTGAATTCAACCGTGGCCGCTCCATGAGCGGGGGGGACATCACATGTGACCGACGAGGACGAGGCGACGAGCGGGGCGACAACTGAGGCGGCGTCCGAACCGCACCCGCATAGCTCGAAGGTGTCCCATGACACCCGCCCGTTACGGCCTGCTCAACACACCCAAAGTCCCGCTGGGTCGGATGCTGAGTCGCAACCGAAAACTCAGGGCCCCCCATGTAATGGTCCTGAGTGCGGCCCTGCACCCTGGTACTGCCCTGTGCACGTGGGGACGTTGGCCCCTGAATTGCGCTCCGAGTCGCAAACGAATTCTCAGGGCCCCATGCCGTGTCACCCTGGGTACGGCCCTGTGGAGGCTGTTGGCCGGACCGGTTCATGCACAACAGATTGTTGTGGGGCCCACCACAATATCCGCACATTTGTGTGCGCGTGCAGTCCCTAGCCATGTGTGGCCCGAGGCACAGGAAACACCAGCTCCGCTGCTTGGCCATCCGGCGCCGTCCCTGAACCCTAAGTTCCCCGAACTTATTGCAATTGGCCACAGCATGGCCAATCTGCCTACAACATGGGCAGGTCTCACCATGTGGGGTCAATTCACTCACAGTCCCATACGACTGCCGGTTGGTGCGGTCCTTCCTCGTCGGAGGGCCCCTACTCACAGCGCTCCCGGGAGCTCTCTGTGGCTCCGAAGGATGGGTGACCGTCAACCCCAAATTCTCTGCCCGTCGAGCATCCTTTTCCAAGAATCCGACCAAGTCGGAGAAGGCGGGCAGGTCCTCGGCCGACCTCCCGTGAGACTGTTCGAAACGGGTCTGCACGTCAGCGGGTAGGCGGGAAAGTACAATGTACAACAGTTGGTACGACCATTCACCAACCGGAAGTCCAAGATTCTCTAGAGCCTTGGTGACGGACAACAATGGGTTCAAAACCTCCGTCTGTATGGCCCCGACCTTGTTCACAACCGGGATACTAAACAAACGGTTCAGTTGGGCATCGGCCAACCTCCGTTTGTTATGGTAACGTCTGACCAACAATTGCCTGGCCGTTTCATAGTTACCCTCCGTAACTGTCAAATGAGCGACCAGCTCCCTAGGCTCACCCCTCAATGCTGCCACCAGCTGAGCCATCTTGACAGACTTGGTAATGTCCGATCGCATGTGCACCAAACTGTCGAACAGATTGATGAAGCTCATCCATTCACCGGACACGCCGTCAAAAGTTGGCATAGTTATGGCAGGTAACCTGAACCCCGATCCCTGAAGCGGCAGAGGTGCTTCAATGTCACCACCATGGCTGGACTCGCGCTGTCTACGTATGTCCGCAGCCTTCTGCGTGATAGCAGCTGCCATCTCCATACATTGGTCGACATACCCTATCAACCGTGACAGCCTGTCAGGTGCGCAACCATCAACTGATTCCGCCTGCGCGGACAATTCGAGCACCCTATTGTAACGTTCCTTAACGTCCATAGACCGCTCCAATACCACATCATGCCTATCTAAACGGTCTATCAGACCGTGTGCGGAGGAAAACCATCTGAGTTCCTTAGAAACACCCTTCTGGATTTCAAATAACGACATGATCGGAACGATACTTACTCACAATTTGCAGTAACTCAATTTTATTGGACCCTCCAGTCTACAACCCAAACGAGGGAACCCTAAACCACAACTTAAACAATGTTGTTTTCCTTAAACAATAGGAACCGAGTTTTATATCTATATAAATTCTGTAAATACAATTTAGTTTCCCTTTATCATTATAACACACATAGATAGTCAATATTAGTTCAAGTTATAAATTGCTATAAACTGAAAACAATGTAATAGCCTGCTATCAATAGATGTAACTACCTATGTTAACCAAAACATTCATTCAATAGCATTACTAGACCACTAATAGATTGACTAACTGGTACTTCAATGCAATTTTCAATTCAATATCTGTTTAACTACTACCAGCAATAGACCTATAGCTTACAATACTACCAATCTATGTGGATATAGGAACAACAACCAAGTTACCTAATAACCGCCTATACCTACAGATTGATAGTCCCAAATCGTGCCTTCCTGGAGCCCTTGACGGCTGCAAATCTCAGGAAGCCACGCTCTAGCTACCAAAATGTTCAGGCTTCTCAGCACCTAATGACCTCGTAGGGGCCCATCAGCTACGAGATAGCGTAACGATCAGTTGCCAAGAAGTGTGAACGTCGGCGGTTCACCGAGCTGAAGTTAATTGGGGTCGATCTAACCTGGTCTGTGCTTCGGTCCCGTCAACCTCCTGTCTCTCTGCAAGGCCCGGGTGCACCCTAGGCTCTTCTTGGTAGACAGGTTCTTCAGCCAACCAGGTATGACTGGCGGGCCAGCTTCAATGAGCACAGTGTTCCAACACAGGTTATGTTACGTGGTAAAACAATCGGGCACGAAAATGCGAACTTTATCTGGTTCGAGAAACAATAACATACTCAGCTATATTAACAATCCTGAGGGAAACCCGAATACATTCCAGATGGCCTGCGATTTAATTTCAATACCCTTACCAAAACGCGTTTACATTGCGAGGGCTTTCGTCTGTCAGTTGTCAAAAAACTGCCAGGTTGGCAGCTAACGTCAAATTCAAAATGGCCGTTCAGAAACCATCGATCGAATATCGATTTGGAATCGAACAATATGAACTCTATGAAGAGAAATCATATAACAAAAATACGGCCTTTCTAGATTATGTTCGTAGTTATTCAAAAATGTTTAAACGCGTTTGTGCCGTAGCTAAATCTAATTTCATTAAAAACAAAATTGAATCTAGTAGCAATGTAATGAAAACGACTTGGCAAATTATAAACAGAGAGACTGGAAAGGCCAAAGCTACACATAATAACTTCAAGCTTAAGATAGATAATCAATTGCTAAGTACAGACCTAGAAGTAGTAAAAGCTTTCGAAAATTTCTTTACGGACATTCCAGTTTCAACAACCAAGTCTTTAAATTCATCTCCCGCTGCTGCTGAATCTATACTTAAACAAAACTTTGAGGAATGTAAAACAGATTTTAAATTTAGGCACGTAAATAATGAAGACATTGTGAAAGCTTTTAAATCCCTGGAAATGAAAAAGACAGCTGACGCCCATGGTCTATCAGTAAAAATTATTAGTTCCATTGTAGATTGTATTGCACCTCACCTTTGTTGTATATTTAATCAATGTATAGATAATGGTGTGTTTCCTGACTTGATGAAACTAAGTAAAGTTATACCTTTATTCAAAGCTGGTAGTACATCAGACCCCACCAATTTTAGACCCATATCGATACTACCAACGCTTAGCAAAATATTTGAAAAACTCATACTTAATCAATTGCAAAGTCATTTTTATCTCAATAATTTAATTCATATTGCACAGTTTGGTTTCACAAAGGGTCGTTCAATAGCCGATGCTGGTGTTGAACTAATCGACAATATTTTTGATGCCTGGGAAGACGCAATGGATGCAATAGGTGTCTTCTGCGATCTATCCAAGGCTTTTGATTGCGTCCATCATGACACTCTTGTCAGGAAGTTACGCCATTATGGTGTAAAAGATCAGGCACTTGGCCTTCTGGAGTCATATCTAACAGATAGGGTTCAGATGGTCGATGTTAATGGGAAAAGATCACCTGGGTCTTCAATAAGTATGGGCGTACCGCAAGGTTCAATTCTTGGTCCTTTCTTGTTTTTAGTATATATTAATGATTTACCTTACCTTGTTAAAGCAAAACATGGGTTAGTATTGTTTGCCGATGATACTTCTTTGATATTTAAAGTTAAAAGACAGCAATCAAATTATGACGAGGTAAACAATGCTATCTCAAGTATAGTGAACTGGTTTACTGTTAACAATTTATTACTTAATGAAAAGAAAACTAAATGTATTAAATTCGTGTTACCCAATGTGAACTCGGTAACTACAGACATATTTATAAAAGGACAGAGATTGGACCTTGTGCAGTCGACTGTCTTTTTGGGCATTACTTTAGACGCCAAACTACAATGGGATCCTCATATAAATAAATTATCGAACAGACTGAGTTCGGCAGCGTTCGCAGTTAAAAAAATTAGAGCTCTTACCGACGTAGACACCGCTAGACTAGTCTACTTTAGTTACTTTCATAGTCTAATGACCTATGGTATTTTATTGTGGGGTCACGCTGCGAATGCTAATAGTATATTTATTCTGCAGAAACGGGCTGTTCGTGCAATTTATAGATTAGGGCCTAGAGTGACACTGAGGGAAAAGTTTAAAGAAATCAATATTCTGACATTTGTGTCTCAATATATCTATGACAATCTTGTGTATGTAAAAAGAAATATAACTAATTTTCAGAAGTACAGTGATATACACAATTTTAATACTAGAAATAAAGACAAGTTGGTTGCTTATGTAAGCCGACTACATAAAATTTGTAATTCTTTTAAAGGCAATTGTATACGCTATTACAATAAGGTCCCTACTGATATTAAAAACTTACCTTTAGACAAGTTTAAAATAATAATAAAACAGAAATTGTATAAAAAAGGTAACTATAGGATATCTGATTACTTAGAGGACAGATGTCCATGGGAATAGATTGTTTGAGTAACAGGCTGTTTCGATATATAATTAGCATTCATTTTGTAATTTGACAATATTTTATTTAAAAAAGGAAACGCAAAAGATGCGACGACTGTGGAGTTTCTTTGGTGAGCTCTTCTCCACAGATTCCGCCATTGTGTTAGTGAACTCACCCAAAAAAATGTAATGACGGATCTAAGTGATGTAACAACATCCTATGGAAATTAATGATTTTTGATTTGATTTGATTTGATTTGGCACATACATTGCTTCTGGCCCCACACTAGGATACCCTGTGTCGTGGGAACCAGAAACAGCGACGTCACACACATATAAACATCCAAGAACTGTTTTTTTTTTCCCAGCCGGATATCGAACCCGGGACTTTCGATAAAAATATTATAGTATTATTATTATTTAATTATAATAAACGCAATTAATAAAAGTAGTATATTAACACCCGTCCTTAAATTAATGTCCACTCCTCTTGGATTAGGTGCCGACAGAATATCAGCGCTGCAGGATCTCCAGGTCTCGGTAGCGCATGCTGAGTCGGTGCCTATTCTCTGCCGCGATACACACTGCTGTATGACACCACTGTACCCACATGATTCCATTGTGCTAACGTCTTGCTTGCTTGTTCTCTTTTTATTTAGGGTTTACCCGAAGGGTTCCGATTCTTTCACATCCCTCTATTAAGTTTAAATGATCCCGGCCCCGGCCCCGGCTCAATTCACCAAATATCTGCAAAAGCTTAGTACAAAATTAAGGCTAGTATTTAATCGGACATCAAAAATACTGATTTGCACAAAAATATATTAGCAAAAACACTTTTTATGTTCTAAATATTTTATGTGTACTCAAGTTTATGTCTTAAGTATTTTTTGTTGTTATTTCATGTTTAACCTAACACGAAGGATAAACTAATCTAAGCTACCGCAGCAGACATGAGATATATATGTCGGTGACTTTTAACATTGCAAAGCCTTCGAAAAGGTACAAATTGAAAAACAAGTTGTTTACAAACCACATTGCGCCTTGTATATAAAAGTTTAAATAATGTCAATAATTACAAATTAGAACTTTTATTATATAGATATTGTATGGTGGGGGCCGTGGCAGTTGGAGACTGGGCGACATGACCACTGACCAGCTAGGATGAGCTGGAATTACTGAATCATATCAAAAGTGCCATGAAAGATGGCTTCAAGCCTAAATCGAAATCCTTACTACGAATAACATCTTCATCAGGAAGAGTTGACACTGAGAGAGGCCCAGACAGCCTGAAAAATATTGGAAGTCTATATGTGGACATCATCACCAGAGATACTACTTTTTTTCTGATGACGGTGCAGGCGCTGGTAAAAAGGTGCCCCTTTTTGTCATTTGTTCTATGACATATTGCTGCAATCTGATGCAAATGCTATCAAAGCCTAAAGTATAAGATATTCCGTCCGAAAAAAGTAAGAATATAAGTATTTTGATCAAAATGTCTTGTTAAGTACTTGTCTGCCCACCGAGCAATGTTGTGGGTGACTGACCAAACTACTTCTAAGATTATTTCACAGTGTTGTTCAGAAACAACATCGTAACAATCCCCCTCATAAATTAATTTTTGAGCAAAATGAAATATTTTGAGCAAGAATCCATAACAGCACAGCACTATCGAGCGGGCTATCCCAAATACAATTTATCATAAAACTGTATGTAGTTGTGTATAAAAGTGATTCATTTTCCGTCGATCCGCGTCTGGTTTATGATAGTGTTATAATTTAATTAGATTTTTTTTTCAAATGCATGTTTTTTTTATTATCCATGAAATCTGTCACAAAGGTCTTTAAAACAGTTATTAGTATTATTATTCTTCGTATTAGTAGTATTATTAGTTGTTTCGGATGTCGTTCAGGATTGCCGTGGCGAATTGAAAGGTAAAAGCCTTTACCTGCCTGCCCTTTATGTTCATGTTTAAAATAATGTTTTTTTGTTATCGGCGCTAAAATCCGCCATTTTATTTTTATAAGCATTTTACCTAGTGACACTCGCGCTATCGAGCCGAATCTAATGACGTATCATTTATTAAAAGCGGTTGAGCCGTTGAGTAGTTACGAGGGCACATAGGAGCGTACATATATACGGGTCAAATACATGAATAACCCTCTAACTTGAGTGAAAAGAAAGCATGATTTAATCTGTTGTAAGGAGATTTTATATTGTCGGCGTGGTGATAGCCAACAAAGTTCGATATAAGGCAATCCGCGACTAAATCCGTACATAATAATAAACGAGGAATATTTAACTGTAGCTCAAAATAAAATAATGCAAACGAGTTATCTTCACTGACTGACCTACCGTATACCAAAAAACTGAATAATTTACAAATAAACCAGTTAATTAACAAAACAAGCACCACCAACAAAATCATAAATCCTAACAAATAAGTTAATCTTTCTTACACCGTTCACAACAACAAATATCTGGCCTACATAGTACACAAATTCCGTTTTAAATACAAAAATATTGTTAGTCACTCTAAAATACTGACTTGCACTCAAAATTCTCCATCCAAATAACGGAATTTCTGAAACATGTCTTTTACTGCACCACGCTAATTAATCTTTACTTTACCAAATTATATTACACAATTGTATCATTATTTTACCTAAAAAACTTACTAACATAGCTAAATTTCTTTTTTCTTATCTTATAGATGAAAATTATATATAAAAATCCCTATTGGCATAAAGCGAAAACCTGGACGCTCTGCTAAAGCAAGACCTGCCTTAATCATACAATTAAAAGTTTGAGGCTTTAATTAGATTTAAATGGGAATAATTGAACCGCACATCAAAAAGACTGATTTGTATAGCAAATATCAGAGCGAAGTGGTGCGGTACCTTAGGTGAAGGGTAAAGGGGGTGATCGAAGCGAAGCCTCCTTTATTTTAGGTTGAACATGTAAGAGAAAAAGAAACATAAAATGTTGGAACATGCAAGAGCATAAAGCAATAAGTGTTTTAGGTGAACATTGTTGCTGTGCAAATAGGACATATTTGATGTGCGATATAATAAAATAAATATTAAAATAACAAAAAATATGTTTCAAAATTTTATTTATCGTTCTTTGTTGTTATTATGTTTTCATTTAGGTGATTTTTTAATTGATTGATTAGATAATAATTATTGATAAGATGGTGTTTCCATTATTTAAACGTATGGGCCCTAAAGATTAATAGGTGCTTGGTTTAAGTAAAGTTGGGTTTAGATTTTTGTAGTTAATAAAATAATTGTTAGTTTTACATTCAGATATCAGATAATCACTCAGTATAATAACTTGACCGGTTTTATTAATACAGGCCCTACCGAGTACCGAGCCAGTCCTGCATGAAGAAAGGTATACTCATGCCATTTTATTCAGGAGTCATGCTACTCTACTACTACTACTACTACTTCTAGTGTCTCTGTGAGCTGCAGACCTCGCGAGTGACACTTTCTTTTAATAACACATACAAACTTATGAATGCACCTGGTTACGTACGTAGAGTATAAAAGTAGCCGCACCGATAGTCAATAGTCAATAGTCAAAGTACTTTATTACTGTAGATATTTACATATACTTAGCAAACGTCATTTTTTGCCTCTTCTCTACATTGGACCACTGTGGGAGAAGAAGGGCGTAGAAACTCCCACAGATTTATTTTTAGATCTCTTTTAAAAATAGGTTGTGCTTAACTAATACAAATATGAAAAATTTAATTGTTATGATTAATAAGCAGGAATAAATAATTACAAAATTATTAACAGCAAGGTCTGTGTTGAGCCAGATTAACCCCATACAGTCCTGTCATTTAAGTAATCTTGAACATTGTAATATCCCTTTTTCGACAAAGTCGCTTTAACATGCTTTTTAAAATGCTCAAATGGCAATTTCAAAATCTCCAGAGGTATCTTATTGTAGTAGAGAATGACTGAAACTGACCCTTGAAAGAATTGCTAACCTTCGCGAGTCTAAAACGGGGCGCACATAGTCTGTGATTATTTCTTAGGTTAACATTACAGCTGTCGCTAAGTTTGAAAAATGTTGTAAGGTTCTTGCGTACATACATTATATTTTCGAAAATAAATTGACTAGCTACTGTTAGTATGTCAATTTCTTTAAAAAGCTCTCTTAAGGAGTATGTTCGTTTTAAATTATAAATTGCTCGAATAGCTCTTTTCTGTAAAATAAAAATAGTTTGAATATCCGCTGCTTTCCCCCACAACAAGATACCATAGGACATCACACTATGAAAGTAACTAAAATATACTAGCCTAGATGTAGCCACATCCGTGCTTTGTCTGATGTTCCTTACAGCGTAAGCCGCAGAACTTAATTTACCAGCCAATTTATCTATGTGGGGTCCCCACTGCAATTTGCTATCAATGGTTATTCCAAGAAACTTCGTATCATTTACCAATTCTAACGTGCTGTTGTCTAACACCAAACTGGTCTCAACTTGCCTGACATTTGGAAGTGAGAATTTGATACACTTGGTTTTACCAGCGTTTAACAATAAATTATTAACTGTGAACCAATTCAAGGTTAAAGACAATACACCATTAACATCATCAAAATTTCCTTTTTGTCTTTCAATTTTGAAGACCATTGAAGTATCATCAGCAAACAACACTATGTCAGTTAATTTCTCCACCATGAAAGGCAGATCATTAATATATACCAGGAATAAGAAAGGGCCTAATATGGAACCTTGTGGAACGCCAATTTTAACACAGTAACTTTGTAAACTACATTTTGCGGTCTTAAATCCAACCTGTTACTCTCACGGTCTCCACGAATCCAACGACACCTCATTTGTGAAAATCCGCCAAGCTGTCGAGGTTTATTTTTTATTTTAACACCCCCACATCTCCGCTATTTTGAAAATTTAGCAAAAACTGTAGAGGATAACGTCCGGACACACACCCGGACATACGAAAGCATTTTTGCCCAATCCTGAAACGGAGACGCTTCGCCCGCTCGGTCAATAATTGCACAATGCAGAGATTATTAAGGCCCATTTACACGACGCAAGTTTCTTGCCTGTTGCATACAATTAAATTGAAGCAATAAATGACTTGTATGGTCTCAACAACACGTAACATTCTTGATTTGTTATACAAGTTTTGCTTCAATACTTTTCTTGGTGTAAACAGCACATTGTGCTATATTTCTTAGGCAATTCTTGTATTCAACTGGATTCTCTCTTCAATCTTCATTCCCCCGAGATACTCGATTTCCTGTCCCCGAGATACTGCGTCCTTAAATTTTTTATTTTGTTTGTTATTTCCTTAGGTCCATATCCGTCAACTCCAAATTCCTGTGCAAATGCTGCTAGTGCAGCACTACGTGCATCACGATTCCTATAAGTTTCATTTTCAGTATCCCATAAACACTCATGATTACGATAAATCTCAACGAACTTTATTAAATCAGCAGAAACGAATTTTAACACTTTTTGAGTCATATTTTTTAATAAACACAGTAGCTTTTAACGTTCAACACTGGAATGAAAAATTCGCCAACGCAAATACGTGCAATACTTGAAGCAACCCACTAGAAAATGGTACACGCACATACAAGTCAGTGTTTAGACAAGTCAAAACTTGTAAGCAATAATCGCCTAAACAAATTGTATTGGTGTAAACAAAAGACGTTTGCAATAATTTCTTGTCAAGACTTTCATACAATAATTGCATTACATTTTTTTACATATACCCGCGTGTAAACAGTTGCTTACAATTCTTGAAGATCAATTATTGCGCTTAAAGTATTGCATGCAATTATTGCCCTTGTATGTATAAGAAAATGGCATCAAACGCTAAATTGAAAACAAACTATTGCCTCGCGTTCAATCTCAATAAATAAACTGCTATTCTCGATAATAAATTGCTGAAGACTCCCAAGCCTCTAGAATAGATAAGGCAATAGATTATATTGCTCATATTTTAATTCTATTCGCGTTAACCTCTACACAGATAATTTGTGAATGAATGGCGGCTATTAATTAAGTGTGCGTGATAACTGATAACGATATCTACAGAATGACGTAGCAACTAGATCTGTTTGTCGGTAGTTTGGTGTTTGTGTGTTGTCCACATCAACATTTGAATAGAAAAAAAACCGGTCAAGTGCGAGTCTAAATCGCGCACGAAGGGTTCCGTACCACCGTTCAATGGAAGCGATGGTGTGGAGTGAATAGTTTGGATTTTACACAGCAAAATATTGTTTACAAAGTTATTGGTGCGGTTACTTTCACACTCCATGTACGTAGCCAGGTGCATCCATAAGTTTGTATGTGGTATTGAAAGAATTTTTGTATGGGAGCCCCCTTAAATATTTCTTTTATCCTGTTTTTTAGTATTTGTTGTTATAGCGGCAACATAAATACATAATCTGTGAAAATTTCAACTCTCTAGCTAGCTAGGTTCTTGAGATACAGCCTGGTGACAGACGGACGGGCGGACGGACGGACGGACAGCGGAGTCGTCCCGTTTGGAACCCTTCGGGTACGGAACCCTAAAAATATTTTTTTCCCCAATCTGATACGAATTTAGGCCTTATTCGTTGGAGATGTTGAACATGAAGGAAGTCTGTGGAACATGTCATGCATTCGAAGGGCCAGTTTCACTACTTGTTCATAAAGACCCTGATAATATTTTCATGATCTTATTAATCACATAAACTAGAAACAACTTTACAATTGTCAGAGGAAAAAAGGTATTAAAAAGGAAAGGAATTTCTAAAAGTAAATGTTTGTCAGAGATAAACTCCGGTAGCGCATTTTAAACAGCTCTGAACGACTTTCCGAGGGTGGCTTTGGTGCGGGCATTGACGAATCAGCCGGTTAGTGAATTTGCTTTTCGACTGGAAGTTCATTCTGATAGAATTCAGCAATAAACCAGGATGTTCTTATATACTTATATTTATTGCCAAAGAGAAATTATGGAAGTGCTCTTCTAAAAAATTAATAATAATGGATGTCTTAACAGATGTTATAATAACCCTGTCCTTGATTATTTCTACCGCTGTAGTCCTTTCGTTCATTGACTTAGTACCCTATGATCTTGCACTTACAAACCTGTAATAGCTCTGTTTATTTAGCATCCTGATCATGAAAATAGCTGCATTACGGATATGCGACGCCCGCCCTCGCGGAACCAACTACAATCATGTCTTCATGTTCATGTTCATGAGAACAGTTTAGCACCTGTCTTGTTACTGTTACCAACTAACAACGCCATATGTTATCTTAATTAAGCAATTGACATCAGAACTCCTACAGCCGGGGTACGTGCACAGTTCACTACCAACCACGTGTGCATATTGAATGCACCTATTTGCAAAGTGGTTTCTTTATAGATTGTATGGCTTTTTGATTGTCTACTTTGTAACATTGATGAGGGTGTGATCTTGACGGACAATCACAGATATTTTTAGCAAATAAGAGAGTAGGTCCGGACGTTATATGTAGAGCATTTGTAGTTGTCATTCAGAATGAATGTTATGGACTATAGTGTAAAATCATCCACTATGTGGTGCGGATTTGAAGGTTAACTTTCTACAGAGTCTACGAAGTTACGAGTAAACTAAAGGCATAAGTAGGTACCTTTATAGTCACCTCCTTAAATGATGTAGCGCGCTGGGTACGCGATATTCTCAGGAATATCGCGTACCCCGTGCGCTCATGGCAGGCAATGAGCAAGTTCCTAATGTTCACTTTCATCACTAATGCTCTGAAAACAAGTAGTTAATTGCAAATTCCCACCCTATGGCGGTAAGTAAATTTTAAAATCGAACGCGACTCCTTTCTTTGTTTTTTAGGACAAGACCTCATATTTGAGGCAAGACCCCCACAAGGCGCTTAAAAGGTTTTCTTTTAAAAACGAACGCACTAACCAGCAATAACATGGCAGGAAAAAAAATGGCGTCACTCAAATCTTGTTGAAAACGTTGTTGAAAATATATTTATAGCACATTTGCCTCTTGATTTTGGTTTCTCAGGCGGAAGAATTATATTCGTAACTCATTCGAAAAGACTTCGATACGAACCTCGCTACGACCCACGCCTTCTGCTCGTGCCGTAAACTTCTCGGTTCATTGCGAACTCGTAAGAAATGTATTATTTACTCAAAAATGTGTTAATTATTTCTTACCTTCTTTGAGCAAAGTTGGCCTTGCCGCGCTACTTGAATAGGCGTCAAAAAAGTTTTATTTCTTACCTTCTTTGAGCAAAGTTGGCCTTGCCGCACTACTTGAATAGGCGTCAAAAAAGTTTTATTTCTTACCTTCTTTGAGCAAAGTTGGCCTTGCCGCACTACTTGAATAGGCGTCAAAAAAGTTAATTCAACGAAATTCATAACCAGCAGCAATTTCCTGTGAAAATCCATTATTGTCGAGTTTTGTTTCAAAAATGGTCAAGTGTAAAAATATTTTATTCAAAATTAGGCCGTGTAAGTACAAGCAGCCAAAAAAAAAAGTGCGGGGAAGAAACAAAAGCGCAGCGCGATGTATTGTTTTGAAATTTTCCACATTATGTTAAATCAATGTTCATGATAAATATTTAAATTACTCGCATTGTTGAGTAAAGCAACAAGCCTTGGTCCGCAATGACTCCACTGCTGGCCACGTTGTGTTCGCCTCGAGCTGTGATGGAGCTCTCGGCCTAGCTCAGTCTTCATTGCATAGAGCAGCAGCCTTTGCTGTCTGTGTAGGCCGGAAGCTGTGCTACGCTGTGCTTTTGGCCACAAACATGCCCAGCAACGCAGTCATTATAGACCGTGGCAGTAATTTACTATTAACGAAAAAAAATCCTCAATATAGTGATAAAAAGTAGAGTATTGCACTCGGGTGTAAGTGATTAATTGATGACTTACCTCCCTTGCTTAACAATCTACCATTGTCTACTCTGCATACTGTCATAAATGAATGTTATGTAAGGTAAAGTCTGCCAACTACTTGCTTATCATCACAAAAGAGTTATCCTCATGTTGAGAGTTTGCTTGCACGGAATGTTACAAGATGACCCGGTTAACAATGTTGATAACAATGTTAATGTTGATCCATATTACTTACAAGCTAAGTATTACGAAATACTCCTTTAGTTAGACTACGGCCTACAAATACGTACCTCTTGGTAGACCAACTTTGGAATGGCAGGGCATCAACTAAATGTTATGGGCATCAACTCATATTCTGACCGTGTACTATAAAACACAGTGGGATGGTTGTGGAATGTGGAGACGTGTGGGTTGTACGGCGTGCCCCTTATTTTCTTGTCACGCAAACTATTCAATTACTGGCAAAAAGTGGGCAGTCATGCCTCTGCAATCCCGGGTGGGAAAAGATGTGACTCTATGTGTGGTATAATGTGCCCTGATCACGGGATATGTGCACGTCTGTGGTAGTTATAACCTGTCAAAATTAAATACTTAGCATATTCCTGATAGATCAGCTTGGCAGCTTCAGGATCTAAGGTCGGCCTGACTCCCACCACCAAGCCACACTCAGCGCGTGTAATATAGGTCTCCGCAACTTTCAGCAATATTCAATTGCGCTAAAATGCAAAATCAACTAATGAATTCCTCACGCGGTATTACGCACAAGTTATTGAGAGGTCGTTAAGCTGAATGTTTCAGTGCAGCGCTTTTGGCACTTTTGGGTCACGCGCGTCGTTGTTATGAATCATTTTAATTCAATAATGCGCGAGTCTATGTATACCCAGGTGTTTGTATGTCTGTGTGATTGTGAGAAGGGTCGAAATTAAAGATTATCTTCGCTCACTTTGCTTATAATTTCTACAATATATTTTATATTTCAACTCCAGAACAAAAGTTTACAAAACGAGTCTGCTGCTCATTTTGTCGGTTTCATAATCTATTTGTTCTAACTATTTAAAACCGAGTTCATTTAGGCAGATAGGCTTTCTGCTTTTATGCCAAACATTTCAATATCAAAATTGGTTACATAGGCAATAAAATGCTTCACCCAATAAATAAGAACTTTTTACTTTCTATTAAGGTACAACCGGGTGACAAGGCCCAAAAATAATTAAAATACATTTGATTCGCATTATACTGTATTGTACATGTTTATTTGCATAAAACATGTGAAATACAGATTCCAGGTGGAAAATGTATGTAGGGTACATGCACCCTGAAAGGGTATTACAAATTTATCTACACATATACACAACAATTATATTGACCCGATCAGCTGTTCACAGGTTAAAGAGACTAAATTTATTTTCCTACTAATTTTTATCTTTGAAGTATTCCTGCAGCACTTCGTAGCATTTTTCGGTGAGGTAATCTTTTAATAGTTTTTAAATTTTGTTAAATCTTCCATTTCCTGGAGATTTTTAGGTAAATTATTAAATATTTTTGTAGCCATGGTAAAGGGACCACATTGTACCATTTTAAGTTTTATCTGGGGACAGGATATGTAGCTTTTAGGTCTTAAATTATTTGGACGGGAATATTTTGGGAACATATTTAAGTTTTTTTAACAAAGTTACTGAGTATATAGAAGTTAGTGTAAGTTTTTTATATTGCTTAAAATAGGGCTTGCAGCTAGTCATATTGTCTACATCAGCAATTATTCTGACGCATTTCTTTTGTAATAAAAACAAGTTTGGTACATTGGTACTGTTTCCCCATACCACTATACCATATTGGAGCCACGCGTGAGCATAGGCATAATATACTGAGAGAGCAGTCTTCACATCTGTGTATTTCTTTAATTCGTGCAGCGCCTATCCTATTGGTTTGCCTATCCTAATTTCATAATACGTATGAAACAAACCAATAGGAACGCAGGATCGTAGCAACGGGCGGCGTGTGGCCGCTATCTTGCTAGTGGCGCCCGGTTGTTCACTGACGTAGGTCACGGCCACTTGCATTACTAATTTGTTCTCCCACAAAACGTAACTTTTTACTTGCCTATACTGCGATTTGTAAGTAGATTTTTGTTTAGGGTGTTTATTTAATCATAATCATGTGTGATTTTATGTTTACTTACTTCAAAAATCATAAATTTGTGTTAAAAGGCCCGCGTCGTTTAAGAAGGCCCCAAAAGTCATATTTGGGCCTTAAAAGACGCGGCTGTGCCTTCCAACCGTGCTGCAGTCTAATTAGGCCCTTTACTATTTGATAATGTAAATTCTTAATGAAAGTATACTCGATTATTATTATGAATACTGTTTTGCCAGAGGCAATTATGAGGGGAGTAACATCTTCGGGAGTAAAGTAAAAGGCTTGAGATGCGCGCAAAAACTAGACTATACTAGACTACTTTATTATAGGGAATCCTAGCTTATATACTAGGTTGGTACATGTTATTAATGACGTGCATAAGACATAGTGCGTGATGAATATAAATATACCTTATCTGTGACGGTCGTCAACTTATCTTAACATTACGTGAAAATATGACTAACATAGTCGACCGGCACAACTGTCTTTTTCTATTTTTACCTCATGTATAAATAAATTATTATTTAAGGATAAACTAATACTAATTCTAAACTTTGTGTCAGCATTGAATTTACCAGGGCCTTGTAACCCACTATATGGGATTTCTAAAGCAAATATGTGTTATAATGCCCAATGTAGGAAAATTGGAAATCAAAAAACCTTGAGAATAGTAACTCAATCCAGAATAACATCTATACATGAAACACCTAAAAATTCAATAGCTGGGCTGTTTTCTTACACGATGGAAAAGTGTATTTTTCTAACAAAATATTAATGATTTTAGTTTCTGCTTGCTGTTTTTAAGTTCATGAATATGACAATGTTCATGTTTATACAATCTTTGAGGTCTTTAACGCATACTTTTACGCGAAACGGCACGGGCCTTATTACACATCATGTTTAGTAAAGCCCAAAATATAGGTTTTTAAAAATGTTAAAAAATATACACCTTTTATTGTCATAGCTCTAAAACTACATTTATTTGGATTCTGAAATAACCATTGCTATAATTGTATTATTTCTGTAAAACGACCCGAATGGCTGAGTCGGCAGTATCCCTGCCTGCGAAGCCAACAGTTTACCGGTGGGGGTAAATATTTGTTTGATGAGAACGGATGTTTTTACCCTAGTCATGGTTGTTTATCTATCTAAGTATAATATTTATCTATACAGGGTGGAGTTTTGTGACACCACCTGGAGGGCAAGTGAGGAAACATTCCTTTATTTTTGAAAAGAAACAAAACTGCATTCAAATATTTTGAAAAATACGCTTGCCACAACCAGGAATCGAACGGGCTAAAATTCGAAAAGTATGTGTATCGTTGTCTAGTACCCAAGATACAGGAATCCTAGTTTGGGGCTCTAGATCATTGACATTGGCACACATTGATCTAGATCAATGTGTGTCAATAGTGTCCAAGGTATTATTATTTTCCTTTAAGGTGGTAAAATAAAGGTTTTATTTGAATTTGTAAAAAGTGGGCCTTACAATCCGGCTGTACCTTATTTTTAGGCCTTTATTATACATTAGTGACATTATATTTTAGTGCCACTAAAACTAAATTCGTGCATTATTTTGTAATTTCATGCAACGTAACCTGTTTGGAATTTATATGAAGTTTTTTACAGTTATAATTACCTACCTATCTATCTAGGCTTGCTGGCAACTTTCTTTGCAAACGAATTCTGCCAATGTAACTCATATTTCTGGTTAGACTGTACGTAATGAGATTCGATAAAAGCAATCCAAAACTCCTAGTCGACTAAGTAATTAGGTCATATGTAGGCAGATATCTCTATGTGAGGCTGCAAACACGGCAGATAAGATAACGCAGCCGCAGCACACACAGTTGATCTGTTGACTTTGGGGACCTGAGATGAGAATGCCGCGGCCTAAGGCGCCAGCCTCCTGCCTCCTGCCTCCATTCTAGTCCACTGTCGAATCTAAATGTATAGACACTCCACCTCTTGAATTGGCATTACAGGTTCTATTTTGTGTTTTCCTTAGGTACCTAACTTCAACAGAGAACCTTACCATAAAAATTAAACTATTTTTCAACACTTTTTTTTACCAAAACTGTATGGAATTTGACGTTTGTTTTGAGGTTAAACGCTGTTTAATATTTTCTTTGGTAGCACGTTTTGTGTTTTCTGCAGAAATGACAAATAAAGTTTATTTAATTATTGTTGTTACTCAAACATATTAGACGATATGTCACTGGTGAATGCGGTGCTTATTTTTTTGTTATATATATATTATCAATCTAATGATATCATTCATTCATTATTTAAGAGCTACGCTCCTTCCTTCCTTCCATGCACTTCTAAATACTGTCCCTCCTTGACGTTCTGAGACGACATTACATTTAGGTAGTGCCTCCGCAGCCGGCGCCGGCCACCGATTCGGTAGCCGTAAACACTGCAGTAGCTTATGTACTTAAAACTAAGGATGTTTTGTTGTTCTTACATGTTCAACCGAACACGAATGATAAAGGGGGCTTCGCTTCGCTCACCCCCTTTACCCTACACCTAAGCTACCGCAGTGTTTCGCCCTGATATTCGAAAAAAAAACAAAACATGACGTTCAACATTTTGACAATGACGGACAATTGATGCAGTGCTACCAACATACCCACCCATGTGCCGGCTCCCAATCACATATATTTTGGAAGCCGGCGGTGGCTGTGTAGGCACTTCCTTACATTTATCCAATGATATCACTTAGATGAATAAATTGTAACAAAAACATTTACATGCAGGGACATACATTGCTTTTAGCCCCACACTGGGATAACCTGTGTCGTGGGAACCAGAAACAGCGTGGTCACATCCAAGACCTGAGGATTTTTGCTGGTATCGTGGCAACCAGAAACAGCGACGTCACACACATATAAATATCCAAGATCTTATTTTTCTGTATCCCTAGTCGGAGATCGAGCCCGGAACCTCTCGCATAGTAGACAAAGCCACAACGGCAGCGCCAAGGAACTTAGTCAACATAATATGAGGTCTCAACGTCACGTGTGCCGCTGTTGAAGGCGCAGGGTGCGTACCCGCCGCCAGGATCCTAGCAACATTGGCGGTCACAATAACTGGAGTGTTGCCAAAGGCAACCACGCAGTTCTGTACGAGCTCATGTGTAGCGTATCTTGGGAAAATGTTATCGAAGCTCTGGATGTAGATACGGCAGTTGGTCGCTTTTACAATTTCTTTTCTCTCAATCTGTGATGGCTGACGCGTACCTGGGATAAAACTCAAATAATACGTGTGTACGTGAGGTGCCGAAGCAGCCGGCACAAATACTACCCCCTTTATAAAAATGTAAAACAAGTTGATATCACATATCACAAATTTATTTAAAAATTAAACATAGTAAATAACAAACATCTGTCAAACAGGATTGGCGACCGAGATTCCCCTCTTCCGGAGAGCGGAGGTAATCCTGTCGCTGAAAAACCTTCTGGCAAAAATTATGAGGATTATGACCGCTATGACTGCCAAAATCCCCAGGGGCGCTAGGGTCATCTCCCGGTGTCCGTTGAATTCATTCAGGACTTCTTTCTTGATCCTTTCGCAAATAGCGTCCGTCAAAGCTTCTTTGTCCTGGACCCCGTTGTTATGGGTCATTGACACCTGTTCTTTAGTGCTGTTGCCGCCCATGATGCTGGAGTTTTGATATTGACGAAAGATGTTTTGGTGAAGCCGGAAAGAGAATGATATTTTACGATTACTACTTCTCTATTTATACTGAGCTGTAAACGTCATTAGAGTTGAAATCTCACCGTGCGTTTATATTTTCGACCGTACTTGGATGTGGCGGATTGAGCTGATTCAACTTTTTCCGAGTCTTCCGCTTCGCTTGCATGTTGTGACAAAATGACGGAACTCGCATGGTCTGCTGGCAAGAATGCGGGCTTCAATCTATCGACAAATAAAGTGTCGGCACTTTCGTTCCTCTTGACAACGAAATTTTTGGTCGTTGGGCGTAAAACCTCGTAAGGGCCCTCGTATGGGGGAATCAAACCTTTTGCGACACCTTCTCGCTTGATGAAAACGTGCGAACATGAGCTTAACTCAGGGTGGACGAAATACTTGTTTTGGTGGTTATCTCTCTTCGGGACGAAGCAGACTTTAGAGATACGTTGCTTTAGATCTCGCACATAGTCGTGATAAGTCGACCCACAAACCGGTTTCTCCGAAAAATTCTCCAAGCCTCATTGGTCTTCCGTAGACTATTTCTGCCACGCTCAAACCAGTGTCGTTTCGTAAACAACTTCTCAAACCAAGAAGAACGATTGGTAATTCTTTTACCCAATTTTCCTTACTGTTCCTTGCCATGAGAGACGCCTTCAGCGAACGATGCCATCTCTCCACCATTCCATTAGATTGCGGTTGTTCGTAATTTTTCCCAGTTCCCATTAACCTCGCCAAGGATTTAATAAGCTCAGATTCGAACTGTTTTCCACGGTCCGAGGAAATTCGGGTGGGTGGGCCATATCGGCAAATCCAAAAGGCATGAAGCAACTTTTTCCGCGGTAATCTCCTTCAAAGGAAATGCTTCTGGCCATGAGGAGCAACAGTCAATCATAGTGAGCAAAAATCTGTAACCTTGGCTTGTAGGTAGCGGGCCGACGATATCTATATGCTCGTGCTCAAAACGCTGAGCCGCATGAATGTGCCGATAGGTGAAATAGTGTGTCTAGTAACCTTGGACTTCTAGCAAGCTAAGCACATTGTACACCATTCGTTAATGTCTCTGTTCATCTTATTCCAAACAAATCTGTGAGAAATCATTTTTCGAGTTGTCCGTTTCCCTGGATAGCTCATTCCATGAATAGAATCGAAGATTTTCCTCCGTAATTCTGCGGGAACGTATGTTCTCGGTTGACCGGTTTATGTATCGCAATATATCTGGGTATTACAGCCGGGTATTTTAATCTTGGACAACATCAGATTGGATTTTTTGAAAAGGTTTTTAAAACCTGTGTCCATTAGCTGGAGCTTGGCCGTTTCTTCGAAATCAACCCCCAAGGGTGTGGTTATTTCCTCGATAATTCTTGATAAAGCGTCCGCCTCCACGTTCTCGGACCCGCTGATAATAAAACTAATAAAATAAAATATGTTTATTTCATAAACCAGATGTTACATTTAAGTTTCGGCTGGGGCCTTCTATTAAGTAATAATACCTGTATCAGAAGACCCCGCTCCCTCACGTCCGTGACTGATTAACAACTTAAATGTTGCTCCTTTTACTAACATGAATTAAATTAAAATTTTAAATAAGACAATAAAGAGAACGAAAAGAAAACAAAAACACTCGTAGGCTAAAAATACAAAAATGATTGTGCGTGTGTGTTTGTGTGTGTGTGTGTGTGTGTGTGTGTATGTGTGTGTGTGTGTGTGTGTGTGTGTGTGTATGGGGGTTAGTCCAGCACTGTTATACTGTTACTGTTATATTCGGTAATTTAATACCGGTATAATAAGGTAAGTTATTTTAATTGTTTTTAGGCTTGGTACAAACAATTAGGTACCTAAACCTAAGTGTTTGTACATAAGAGAAATTCTATCTCGTCATAGTTTGATGTCTTCAGCCAATTAGTTTAAAGTTTTTTATCTTCATAGTATTGTTTGGGGTAGATATCTAGATTTCTATTTAGAGTATTATATAAACGGGCTGATTGTGTTTCCTATTGTTTCATAGCAAACTTAGACTGCCTGGCTTTAATTACAATTGCAGTGTGAGCTATGCTTTTTTCAAGTATTTTATGGTCAAAACGTAGGGTTTTTTGGACTCTTAGGGTAGCTTTTAATATGTATAGCTTTCTTACAGTCAGCATTTGACATAGTGAGTATAAGTCCACAGTCGGAAATCTAAATGGCTTGAAGTACATCACTTTTAACAGTGCTCGTTGTGATCTCTCTACTTCGATTAATTTAGTTTTAGCAGATCCCCCCCAGATGGTCAACAATAGCATAGAACGGATTGGCCCAGGGCAACATATATTTGGTTGAGCAATAAAGGTGGAGCAACATTTCGCAAGGTTTTGAAGACCCAAATAAGTTATCTCATTCTAGCGCTAAGCAATTCAATTTGTGCAAACCACCCCAGTCTTTGATCAATTATGACCCCTAAGTATTTAATCGTACTTACTTTGTTTATGATTGTGCAGTAACAACTCAAGTCAGAGCCATAGTTGACACAATTATTATGAATCCTGATGGTAAAATCATCTTTCGGTTGAGTCTTATTTGTCTTGGTAAAGCACATGTAGTTTGTCTTTAAAGCATTACGGGACAGCAGATTGGACCTAAGCCACTGTGAAATCTTATGTAAGCCTATCTCAGCTTGTATACGAGCTCCAGCCCAGGCCTTATTAGAAAATACTACAGCAGTATCATCAGCATAACATATAATTTTAGCGTTGTCAATTTTTAGGTTGCATAGATCGTTTATGTAGATTAAAAATAAGGTAGGCCCCAGAACGCTCCCGTCGTATATCCGTGCTATACTGCGATATATAGTCTAGTTGACGAATTCTTCGAGGCGGGTCGTCAATATTTGGTTTCTTAGAGAATGCGAAAGTGATTGGTGTATGATCTGTATATATCGTGAATTCTCGTCCTACCATGAGCCTTTGGAAATGCTTCACAGCCAGATAGGTTTCCATTTTCCACCCTCTTTTTGTTGCAGAACGGCGCCCACGCAGTCGTTACTGGCTGTGCAGGCACGTACGCCCGCCACAGATATGCGGAAATATCTCATCACGTACTATGTCTTATGCACGTCATCAATAACAGATACCAACCCAGTATATAAGCTAGGATTTCCTATAATAAATTAGTCTAGTATTTGCGCGCATCTCAAGCCTTTTACTTTACTCCCGAAGATGTCGCCAAAAGATAAATAATTTCAACTGAAGATTTCCCGCATTGAACTCAAGATACCGGAAGAACAATGAACCGATAGTCAGCTGACTGCTGATTTATCAAAATGGAGCTCGCACCAGCAGAAACGAACGCGTCGGAAAATTCATTCACAGCAAGCAGCTTTTCAAGTTCAAGACATAGGAAGCCGTTCCGGCCCCCAGAAGAGTATTGAAACATCATCGATATACCTAATTCAACGAATATTGAAATCATCCAGGAACGGGTTTTGTTTCGCCGGCGGCACGGACATGTTGCTAGTAACCGAAGGTTGCTGTAATGTTCAGTTTTCAGGTCACCACTTTGCCGGTTTAGGCAATTCCTGACGACTACCTTCGGGAGACGTAATAAAAGGCTTGGAATATGCACAATTACTATCTAACTTTATTATAATAAATACTTGGTTTATATACAAATTGATATGAGATCTTACCACGTACCTAGATTAAGTACGAAGTATGATAAATCCATTATCTGTGTTGGCTGACGCGTACCTGGGATAAAACTCAAATAATACGTGTGTACATGAGGTGCCGAATCAGCCGGCACATCCACTTTGAATGGAAATCTTCTAAGATGCCAACTGAATACTCCGCATTCGGTGAGCTGAGAGCCAGTATCAAGTTCCGCGTAGCTGCAGCTTACGTGAACCACATGATAAATATAGAAGGCAACACCAGATTTAACCTACGCGCATAGTGAAGACATATAGTCTCAGGTCGAAGGGTGGGTTTGGACCACGGGTCACGCATCAGGGGCAAGAGTGTGTAGGAGAGGAAGCAGCAGCCGTATTTGCAGATTACTTCTCCGACGTTTTTTCAGCGATGTGCCGGCGCTTGCACCGGATCTGGTCAACAGTTCTGACGACTCGCGCACTGCTAACTATGTCCAAATTACACTTGTTTCCCGTAGGGATGTAGAGCAGGGGCTAAGGCAGCTAAGGCCAAGGAGCGCAATTGGACCGGACAACGTTCCTCCATACTTTTTGAAAACCTATCCCGATCAGCTGGTTTTACCCTTGGGTCGTATTTTTAATCTAGCTCTAGAGCAAGGAAAGTCCCCTTCCAGCTGGAAGCTCAATCGAGTCAGTCCTATCCTCAAGACAAGTGACACAGCCTCTGTAAACCATTATCGACCGATAGCGATCCTAAAAAGTCTTTAGCAAAATTGTTGGAGTCATGATCATCATTATCATCATCAATCATATACTGTAAAATTAGTCCGCAGATTGCACCGTATTTGTGCGACTCGCAACACGGATTCAGGAGCCGTCGCTCAGTAACCACCAACTTACTGACGTTGGCCGAGATGGTCTCAGATAATATGGATCGGGGATGTCAGATAGACGTTGCCTATCTGGACTTCCATAACGCGTTCAATAGAGTCGATAACAATGTTCTAATGAAGAAATTGTGTGCCATTGGATTTGATTTGCCCCACGGCTATTGGTTTGCTTTGCTGACTCTGAAGAACCGCCTATAATATATGCGACACGGCTGTTTTGAGCCTCAGCCGTACCACACGCGGTCGGGTGTTAGCCGAGGCTATTCTTGGACCGTTTTTATTAATCATCATGATAAATGACCTTGAATCTAAGCGAAAATATGCTAAATGCCTCCTGTACTCAGACGATCTGAAACTGGTACTTTCCGTGAAGCCAGAGGATGATTGTAGGCTACTACAGGAAGATCTAGATGCGGTTCATAGATGGAGTGAACAAACTCCAATTAAATAAAGATATGAATTGCATAATATCCTTCACGTGCTCTCCTTAGTCTATTAGCGCGACGTATACTCTCGGCACGGAGTCTTTGACTCGAGCGGGAAAGCAGCGGATATTCAAACTATTTTTATTTTACAGAAAAGAGCTATTCGACCAATTTATAATTTAAAACGAACATACTCTTTAAGAGAGCTTTTTAAAGAAATTAACATACTAACTATAGCTAGTCAATTTATTTTCGATAATATGATGTATGTACGCAAGAACCTTACAACATTTTCCAAACTTAGCGATAGCTGTAGTACTGTGTACTGTGTACCTAAGAAATAATCACACTCTTGTTGCGCCCCGGTTTAGACTCGCGAAGGTTAGCAATTATTTCAAGAGTCGGTGCATTCTGTACTACAATAAGATACCCCCCTGGAAATTTTGCAATCGCCATTTGAGCAGTTTAAAAAGCATGTTAAAGCATATTTGTCGAAAAAGTGATATTACAATGTTCAAGATTACTTAAATGATGGAAATGTATGGGGTTAATCTAGTTCAACACAGACCTTGTTGTTTATTTTATTTTATTTTATTTAGGTAATGACTGGGCAACGTTTGGAATTCGTAAAAGTAGAGTTATCTTGTATAACCTTTATGATCAAAAAACTTATAACTTTGATCGAAAATTTCATTACTATGTTAAAAAATATTCCAAAACATTCAAGTTGGTTTGTACTGCAAAAACTTTACACATTAATAGAAAAATTCTAAATTCAAATAATAGAATGAAAACAGTTTGGCAAATAATAAACCGTGAAACTGGCAAAGTTACACCAAGGGACAATGATTTCTGTCTAAAGATAGGTGATGATGATGTTGTTAAATCCAGTGCTGATGTTGCTCGAGCTTTTGAAACATTCTTCACCGATGTATCCTTCTCACTCACAACATATCATCTAAATTCATCTCCATATGAAGCAGAGACTTTATTAAAAAATAACAATACCGTCAGTAAGGTATTTTTAAAATTTCATCATGTATATCCCCAGGACATTGTCAAAACGTTTAAATTACTTAACTTAAAAAATACGGAAGACCTGTGGCGTATATCAGTCAAAGTCATTGGTTCAGTAATTCAAGTTATAGCCCCACACTTAGCTTATATATTCAATAAATGTGTTGACGAATGGGCTTTCCCAGACCTCATGAAACATAGTAAACTGATACCTCTGTTCAAGTCGGGAGATAAGGGTGATCCTTCAAATTTCAGACCAATATCTGTTCTTCCAACACTAAGTAAAATATTTGAAACTAGCGACCCGCCCCGGCTTTGCACGGGTGCAATACTGATACTATATACTACAGAATGTCTCTATATACAACGTTCACAGCTTGTTTGTCATTAGACAATACAAACATGTTTTCTTTCGAGGTAACTCTTGAAAGAGCGACATATAATTGGCCATGTGAAAAACACTCAACGCTCAAATCTAAGCCTGCAACTTTGAAAGTTTGATCCTGCGATGTATTAATGGTCATTGCAAAAGATATATTTACCGGAAATTGTAGGCGTTTAAATTGGAACGGTAAATCCGATGGTATTAAAGGAATTCGGGGAATCAATACATCTTCTCCAGTACCACATCCGGTTAGTATTGTGCACTCTAATAAGAAAGTTTTTAGTGATTTTACCAGCAAACGCGTGCCATTACAAAGTTTAGGTGGATTCAGGTTTCTTAATGAAATAACAGGACAACCTAATTTCAATACCATTTTATGAGGAGGGAGTCCAGACGGGTTTAAATAATTAAGAAATTCTGTAGGAAAATGAACAGCTTCTTCCAAAACGAGTACAGTATCGACCGTGTAGTATATTTGCGTCGGCGCATCAATCTTGGAAAGAATCAAGTTATTTACCTTGTCTACTTGTTCGTTAGTTGGTGACAGAATCGCTCTTTCTTTAAACCAAGATATAGTCTTACAACTTAGGTTGTCCATGTCGGGATAGACATTGTTGACCAATTCTTGGATGTTGTCTATCAAAACACAAAGGTTTTCTAGGTTAATCCTTCCATTACTTTGTGTTAACTCTCCATTGCCAACTTTTAGCAGCATCTCTGAAAAAAGCCTGTTCTCACGTGAAGACAATGAAACCCTCATGTTAGTTTTAAGCTCTAATTTATTGACGTGTGGCCAAAGGTTGGATCTTTTCAGGGAAGCGTTTATATCGTCAGCACGTATTCCTCGAGTCACAACTGGTAGGATTTGACGAAAGTCTCCAGAGAACAGAATTGTACATCCACCCATAAGTGAATTTTTGCTGCGCAAATCGCGCATTGTCCTATCCAGTGCTTCCACAGACGTCTTGTTTGACATTGTGGCTTCGTCCCAGACTATCAATGAGCAGGTACACATCAATTTTCCTGTATAGCTCTGTTTAGAAATACTACAGACGCTGCTATTATCATCGGTGGCGATTTTCAGCGGGAGCTTGAATGTAGAGTGTGCGGTTCGGCCTCCTTCTAATAGCGTAGCGGCAATGCCGGATGACGCGACAGCTAATGCAATTTTTCCGGTAGATCTCACTTTTGTATAAGCAAATTGATTAAAAATGTTTTTCCCGTACCACCTGGGGCATCAAGGAAAAATATTTTTCCTTCGTTGTTATCAATTGATGATAGTAATGTAGTTAATACTTTTTTCTGGTCTGTGTTTAATCGTGGCTCATCTTGAGCTATATTTTGTAAAAGTCTCGATTGATTGTATGATGTTTCTCTGGTGTATTCGGCACTATTCGTTAAATCTGAGTTAGTAGTATTAGCTGGCATCGGCAGCCCAAAATCCTTGATCGATTTACCCGAAAGTAATTGCACTACTTTGTTCAATTCAAATAATGCTTCATCAAATATGTTTTGATCATATTGTACATCATCTGAAACTAACTCTCGCCGTCGGCGCTGAATTAGAATATCACTGGCCATATTTTCTTGAAATTTATTCCATAGAGTAACAGAATCAGTTACTTGACAAAATGCTACTATAATGGCAAATAAATATCTTAATGACGGAGCTGAACTGCAAATAGCTGCTTCTGATAATGTGTTTTCCCAATGAGAATCGTCTTCCAAGAGCCCCATAGCTTTGCATGCTGTTTGATAAGTATTATAAATAACACCGTGTACAGTTCTCAGATGTACAAAGGATGTCGGGCCTTTGACAACATGCAGTAACATTCTCAGATAAAAGCATTCGCTGTTGTTGGGATGAATCACGTAGACTCTGCCAAGAGCATCCGTTTTTTTTACTCCAGTAAAACCATCGACCGCAGTACCTTGTTTTCGGCGTTGAAAGGTTTTAGAACTCTGGTTCCATGTATAGTAACTTGGAACTCTGTCATATGTCAGTGTTTTCGCGAAATCATCTTGAGCACATAACTTCAAGAATGCTGTTAATGTTGTGTCCCGCGGGTTATTAACAACTTCTTGTATATTGTTCTCAGTGAAATATACTCTTTGTCCATTTTCTAAATGAACTGCAAGGTGGACAATAGTGGGAGCACGGTCGTGCACTTCGAATGATATAATCCTCCATACTGCTTCAGAGCTGCAGATGTAACGTCGTTATCAATATCATGGTTTAGGACGGTGGCACTTTGCCCACCCTGTTCTGGTGATCGTCGACGATATTTGGGATATCCGTCATCGCTAGTAGATGTTTGAGTTTGGAACGACTTCGGAAATTTTTTCTGCATTAGGAATCTCGCATACACGGAGAATTAGGGTTTAAACTTATTCTTTGAAACCTTTATGAAACAGTACAGCGCGATATTCACTTCAAAATCGGTTGTGGTTAGTGGTTCAAACGATTTTAGTACGTGGGCTACTGCAGAGTTGCATAAACGCAGGCAAGCATTGTATGCATTGTATGAGGAACGACGGTTCAACATGAGTGAAGAATTTAAAGAACAAGTCAAACAGTTCTCCAAACAATTTAAATTAGACTGTCATACAGCTAAACGTAATTTTCTGAGTAGTAAAATTAAGAATAGTTCCGATGTTATAAAAACGACTTGGAAAATAATTAATGAGGAGGCCGGTCGTAGTAAAAAAGCGAGTCACGATTACGAACTAAAAATCAATGGACAGCTTACGAGTTCTAGCTTAGAAGTTGCAACTGAATTTGAATCGTTTTTTACTAATGCACCGGCTTCCACGACTAAGTATTTAAATTCGTCACCTTTGTCTGCTGTTGTAATATTAAAAGATAATGTCTCAGAGTGTGCTTCATACTTGAATTTTAAGCACGTCACAAGTTCAGATGTCGTAAAGGCATTTAAATTGATAAATGTTAAGAAAACGAATGATCTTTGGGGACTCTCTGTTCACGTCGTTAAATCCCTGATCGAATTAATTGCACCTGACCTAGCGGTAATTTTCAACAATTGTATAGACTGCGGTGAATTTCCTGATTTAATGAAACAAAGTAAGATAATTCCCCTCTTCAAAGCAGGTAGTACTCAAGACCCCACCAATTTCAGACCTATATCAATACTACCAACTTTTAGTAAAATTTTTGAGAAATTAATCTTATCACAGCTATTACATCATTTTGAATCAAATAAGCTAATGCATAACAAACAGTTTGGATTCACTCGCGGTCGTTCAACAACAGATGCCGGAATTCAGTTCATTGAAAGTATTTTTGATGCCTGGGAAGAGTCACAAGATGCCCTAGGCATTTTTTGTGACTTATCTAAGGCTTTTGATTGCGTTTGTCATGAAACATTGATCAGGAAATTACATCATTATGGAGTTAGAGACACGTCATTGAATTTGTTAAAATCTTATCTGAACGGAAGAATACAAAGGGTAGACGTAAACGGAGAACGATCACGAGGATCATTGGTTTCTTTGGGCGTGCCACAAGGCTCAATATTGGGACCCTTCCTATTCCTCATCTATATAAACGACTTACCCTATCTAGGAAGGGACTGTCATGATATGGTACTGTTTGCTGATGACACCTCACTTATTTTTAAAACAAAGCGAAACCAACACGCTACTGATGATCACGTGAACAATACCATATCAAGAGTGGTAAATTGGTTTAATGTTAATAATTTGCTATTAAATGAGAAAAAGACTAAATGTGTTAAGTTTCTTACTACTAACGTTAAAAATAATCAGACATGTATAACAATTAAAAATGAGGAATTGGAATTGGTAACCAGCACAGTGTTTCTAGGTATAACGTTGGATTCCAAACTCCAATGGGGTCCACATATTGATAAGCTATCGAACAGACTGAGCTCTGCAGCTTTTGCATGCAGGAAAATCCGTCACTTGACAGATTTAAAAACAGCCAGATTAGTTTATTTTAGTTATTTTCATAGTATTATGTCCTACGGTATTCTGCTCTGGGGCAGTGCTGCTGACATAAATACTATTTTTGTGCTGCAGAAGCGGGCTGTTCGTGCGATTTATAAAATGAATAATAGAGATTCTCTTAGAAATAAGTTTAAAGAAGTAAATATATTGACAGTCCATAGTCAATATATTTACGAGAATATTATGTATGTCCATAAGAACATTGTTAACTTTCGAAGAAACTGTGATATACATAACTTTAATACTAGAAACAAGGACAAACTTGCAGTGCCCACTACTCGGCTCCATAAAATAAAAAACTCGTTCAAGGGTAATTGTGTAAGATTTTACAATAAACTCCCAAGCACTTTGACAGATCTATCAATTAATAAGTTCAAGAAATACATCAAGCAAAGGCTTATTTCTAAAGCTTACTACAGTATTAAAGAGTACATAGACGATAAAAATGCTTGGGACTGAATTGTTCTAATTAATTGTGAGCATCCTCACTGCCAGAGTTTCTTTTACTGGACACTTGGAGGCCTTTTACACCTCCAAAGATTAATTTAATTATAAAACTCTTGACTGTGGGGACCATTTACATCTCCTATTATCATTGTATTATTGACTAAAGAGACTATACATCTCTGTTATTTATATTTTAATTATTTTATTATGACATTTGAGACTCTTTACATCTCTCAGAAACAATAATTAAGTACTTTTTTTTTTTCTGATAATATGATAATAATACCAAATGTTCTGTAAAAAATGAAATGAAATGACATGTGAAAGTGCCCTTGTGGCCTATTTACAGAATAAACGTTTTGAGTTTTGAGTTTTTTTTTGAGTTTTAAAGTCCCGCAAGGGCCGTGTACCATGTGTTCCTTTACGATATCGAACAGGACAGGATCTTCTTCTTTAACCGGTAATTCAGCTGAAATAACGCTGTCAATTTGATTTGGTCTAATTTTGTTCACTAACCACACCAGCAGATGTACATGTGGCAAACCACGTTTCTGCCATTCTATAGTGTACATAAGACAGCGCGGCGGACCGAATATATGAGACTTGTTAATGAGGTGCATGAGTTTCTGTACTTTTAAATGGAAGACTCTGTTAACTATATCGTATCTGTCTTGTGGAGTTAAATTGGTGTTAATATTTTCTTTGATTTCTGGCCAATTAGGGTTGCATGTTGCAGTTATGTATAAATCAGGTTTACCGTAATGTCTGACGTAAGTCATTGCGTCCTGTGATTTTTCGTGTAAATATCGAGGTCCACCTGTGAATGATGAAGGTAGTATAACCAACTGTCCAATGCCGTTGCTGTGTTCATTCGCCTGTAAAGCATCCTGAAGGTGAACGTAATTTTCTGCTCTCAATTTAGTTTGATTATTGCGGATGTAGGCTAATCTCTCAGATTCAATTTTCGCATATTGATCGACCAAGTATTGGTTTGTTAACATTCAATACCTAAGCAAAGGGTTGAAATTGTTACGTCTTGCCATTATACGGTAGCAATAGTAGTTCATACATGACACTGTTTTATGCAGAGCTGCACCACTGATTGGGTCAACTTGAGAAACATTGATGGTATAACCATCTTCTCCACGACATAGCATCAAAGGATATTGTAAGCTGTCATAAGATCTGTGTAACTCTGAATTTTTTTTCAAATTATCATTACGTCTTTTGTCAAATTGCTGTCCAGTTATCACCACTGCAACTTCACTCGTGGAAGGCGCATTATATCGTCCTCTGTGTTCTCCAACAGGGACTTTATTTGCATGGATTACGACATTAAAGTCAGGAGTATCTACTGGAACACTCTCGATCGCAGTTTTAAAAGACTGTATGTAGCGGTTATGAGAATGTAACATATCTTGGAGAGATCTGATCAAATCTCTATCAATTGGTTATGCGACACTTGAACACCGCGCTGATGCTTGTGTATCTGGATCTGCAATAAAATAAATTTGCAGAAATTTGTGATCATCGGGTCGAAGTGGTAGCAAGCTCCCAGCTAAGTGATACACTTGCCCTTGAATTTTAAATGTAGGCATAAAGCCACGCTCAACGACTTGCTTACTCTTGAAAGAGGTCATTTGAAATGCGTTATTATAACGGCGTATATAGCGCATGAATTGTTTGGATTTCGGATGATCACCCGCAAGAAGAGAGTGAAGTGGTTCAGGTGGAGGAAGAATTTCTTCTAATTTTACTTTTCCTTGTAAGCAACACATGCCTTTCGATTCATCCTTGAATTTTAATGCCAAGCAATGTTCAAACACTACTGACATGGTACCTATTGATACTACACGATCGTCCTTGTAAGGAATCGAAGGATCGTAATTCATGGCAGAATTTTCTTTAATTACCCATGAAGATATGTGGCTGCTCGGTTGTTCATTTTGTTCGGTATTACTATGTGTCTGGGCGGACAATTCTCTAGCTTTCTGTATTCGATATCTATCCCTATCCTGGCTGAGGTGAGCCTCATGCTCTACAGACGATTCTTTGGCTCTCCGAACTCTATGTCTATCCCGATCCTGGCTGCGGCGAGCTTCACGCTCTATTGAGGATTCTCTTTCTCTCTCAGCTCTATATATATCCCGAAGCTGGCTGAGGCGAGCCTCGCGTTCTGTGGACGATTCTTTATCTCTTGCTGAACGTGCTCTTCTGGCATTCACTGTACTACGACCTAGGTTCGAACGACGACGTCTTTCAGACATGACTTTCTAATTTATGTACAAAATTAACGCAGTATATACTAATAACAAAATATTTTACTTACTATTCGCTCGACCAAAAACAAAAGTTATTCATCAATTATGAACAACAAAAGATACCTATTCTATTAAGTTATTTTTAAACGTATTTTCGATAATTAAAAATACTTGCCCTAATACTAAATTTCCTTAACTCTAATTTGAAGTTTTATCTAATCCTATCTAACCTAAGTACACGTATGATTATGAACAATATTTTTACTGCAGGACATACTAATAATATGGCAATTAGTATTGATATTTTACTTGCTATTCGTAACAAAAGATAATCAACAATTATTTATCAAAAACAAACGACACCTTTTCTATTTATTTATTTTTTAAACTTGAATACCGTACCATAAACTACGATTTTTATAATAAAAATATTTACCCTAATGTCTGCCCTAACCTAATGTACTTACTATAAGTGCGGTTTAAAAATTAACCTTAATACCGACTAAAGTATGAACAAAATTGTCGCGCTGAAAAGCACGTTTTTATTTAGTAATAATTGTAATTTTACTCGCTAGAGAGCTCCGATAAACGCGTGCGATCGCTGCTGTATCATAAATTACTATGGGCGGAGCGCTTCGCTTGGTGATCTTCTCACACCCCTTCCAGGGTGCGGGGTTGCGGTCCCGGGGCAATGGCCCCCTTCCGCGGAGTCTTCCGCTGGCCGTGACTACGGCCAGGTCATTGGGTGGCTGAGGTGTTCTTCGGGTTGTGTGGCCTCAATCCAGGGGTGCTGCCGGCTCGGCAACCAGGTCTCGGGGTAGGCGGCGACGGTCAGGCGGGCGCGCGAGGTATGCCGCCAGGTCTCGCACGAGCGGGTGTTGAGAGCCGTCCGCTCGTGCGGCGGAGCGCGGCTTACGACGCGCTATTTATAGGTACGCGCCGCCGCCGGCCACCCAGCCGGTACCTACCACCGACGCGCCGCAACCTCTACGTATGCATTTAGAATCTGTAATATCTTCGAATATATTCATTTAAATTACATGCTTCAAAGTACCATATTGATCTATATTAAATGCACAATATGTTTAAGACACTTATTTGGATAAGGATTAATGCTGTATCGCTTAAAATCGCTTCGTAAATAAGCGTAAAAAGTAAAGGATACCAATGGTTATTGTGGGTTATCCCTTAGAGTTAGACATATACCATCGCAGACTTTTTTGTAGACCTTTTTAAGGTCTACATTACTGTACTACATTATTTTGATCTATCTCGTATGGTTCAGCCAGCGTTTGCAATGTAAGCGCAAAATAATGTGTTTATTTACGACTTTGCCAGAGGCAATTATGAGGGGAGTAACATCTTCGTGAGTAAAGTAAAAGGCTTGAGATGCGCGCAAATACGAGACTAAACTAGACTCTTTTATTATAGGAAATCCTAGCTTATATACTAGGTTGGTACATGTTATTGATGACGTGCATAAGACATAGTACGTGATGAGATATTTCCGCATATCTGTGGCGGGCGTACGTGCCGGCACAGATACTCCCCCCTTTAGGGAAAATAAATAAATGAATGTACTTATAACAATGAACAAAAATCTAAGTTAGAATCAAATAATAACCTTAAATGAATCGAATTAACTTTAGAAATGTGTATACCATAACAAACTTATATCAACTGCAATAATAACTAGTAGTATTTTAATAAACATAAAACCAGATCTTAATTGTGCATACTTTAACTTAATCTATTTTTATATATAAGGAAAGTTATTGTTAAATAAAACTAGACAGTAATAGAGCATATTTCAACTTAATCTAAAGGTAACTCTTACACGAATTAGGAAAATAAATGAACTACGGTTATGTGAATTCTACATAAAGTTTAAAGAATAGCATAATATTTACCTACAGGCGAGTCTTGTGTCTGGCCGCACACTACATAAAATAAACTAAAAACTGGAAAACAGAAAAACACTAGGAAAATGGGGCTTCGCGGTTAGTAAACTAACCTAACCTATAACTGGAAAAGATCCGCAGGAGAGTCGTCTGATGCTGTAGCCGCATATGTTTTTCAGGAATCGATGAGTTAATTTACACCACACGTCGTTGAAGTTGTAATCACTGTTTGTTTATAATTGCGACCGTACCTACATAAGGATGATTGTGCTGAATCAGCGTAAGCATTAAATCTGTAACCTTGGCTGTAGGCAGTCGATGATCTCTTACGTCATATGTACGTGCGTGCTCTTCACTCTTGAGTGAATATTAAGTTGTCGATTGATGAAATTTGTGTGCCTAAAAACCTCAGGATTGGGCAACATAGGGCACATCTTGTACACCAATCGTTTATATATATATATATATCTCTCTCTCTCTTCAGTGATTTGATTATTCTTCGTGCGATGTTCTTCCTGGATGATTTCAATATTCGTTGAATTAGGTATATAGATGATGTTTCAGTACTCTTCTGGGGGCTGGAAAGGCTTCCTATGTCTTGAACTTGAAAAAGCTGCTTGCTGTGAATGAATTTGCCGACGCGTTCGTTTCTGCTGGTGCGAGCTCCATTTTGAGAAATCAGCAGTCGGCTGACTATCGGTTCATTATTCTTGCGGTATCTTGAGTTCGATGCGGGAAATCTTCAGTTGAAATCTTTTGGCTTCTGGTCCGTCATGGCTTGCTTGATGTTGTCTTGGTTTGAGTGGGGTCTTGATTATGGATTTCTGCAGCGTGGTTTGAAATAGGTATGCAGAAGTCGGGGCTCGGCGATCTTGGACGAAGTGCTTCTTGCTTGCACTTCTAAGCTGGCAGCACACGGAGTTTTCTTCGCGGCTGGGTCCATGCTGCTATTACCGAAGGTTGCTGATGTTCAAAAGTCGGGCTCACCACTTTGCCAGAGGCAATTATGAGGGGAGTAACATCTTCGTGAGTAAAGTAAAAGGCTTGAGATGCGCGCAAATACAAGACTAAACTAGACTCTTTTATTATAGAAAATCCTAGCTTATATACTAGGTTGGTACATGTTATTGATGACGTGCATAAGACATAGTACGTGATGAGATATTTCCGCATATCTGTGGCGGGCGTACGTGCCGGCACAACGACATTTAGCAATTATCTGTGTCTCTCTACTATATTATGCATGTATTATACATAAAAACCTTTCTGTTGAATCACTCTATCTATTAAAGAAAACCGCAATAAAATCCGTTGCGTTGTTTTAAAGATTTAAGCATATATAGGGACAGGAAGCGGGAGGCGACTTTTTTTATACTATGTAGTGAAGATTATACTCAATCAAATGCTCTCACACTTCAACCGTACAAAACAACTCCACGCCAAACAATACGGTTTCACTAGGGTTAAATCGACTAAGGATGCAGGTATTACCCTTATATCTCATATTTATTCTGCATGGGAGGCCGCACAGGATGCTATCGGAGTTTTTTGCGACCTGTCGAAGGCGTTTGATGGTGTTAATCATAATACGCTATTAATTAAATTAAATCATTACGGAGTTAGAAATAAAGCGTTGCATCTACTAAGATCATACCTAAGCAATATAATTCAAAAGGCAGAAGTTAACGGCGTTAAATCTGATGGATGGGGTGTAAAAATTGGCGTTCCACAAGGTTCCATATTAGGCCCTTTCTTATTCCTGGTATATATTAACGATCTGCCTTTCATGGTGGAGAAATTAACTGACATAGTGTTGTTTGCTGATGATACTTCAATGCTCTTCAAAATTGAAAGACAAAAAGGAGATTTTGATGATGTTAATGGTGTATTGTCTTTAACCTTGAATTGGTTCACAGTTAATAATTTATTGTTAAACGCTGGCAAAACCAAGTGTATCAAATTCTCACTTCCAAATGTCAAGCAAGTTGAGACCAGTTGAGGCATAATAACCATTGATAGCAAATTGCAGTGGGGACCCCACATAGATAAATAAGCTGGTAAATTAAGTTCTGCGGCTTACGCTGTTAGGAACATCAGACAAAGCACGGATGTGGCTACATCTAGGCTAGTTTATTTTAGTTACTTTCATAGTGTCATGTCCTATGGTATCTTGTTGTGGGGGAAAGCAGCGGATATTCAAACTATTTTTATTTTACAGAAAAGAGCTATTCGAGCAATTTATAATTTAAAACGAACAGACTCCTTAAGAGAGCTTTTTAAGGAAATTGATATACTAACTGCAGCTAGTTAATGTATTTTCGAAAATATAATGTATATACGCAAGAACCTTACAACATTTTCCAAAATTAGCGATAGCTGTAATGTTAACCTAAGAAATAATTATAGACTATTTGCGCTCCGATTTAGACTCGCGAAGGTTAGCAATTCTTTCAAGGGTTAGTGCATTCTCTACTTTAATAAGATACCTCTGGAGATTTTGAAATTGCCATTTGAGCAATTTAAAAAACATGTTAAAGCGACTTTATCGAAAAAGGGATATTACAATGTTCAAGATTGCTTAAATGACAGGACTGTATGGGGTTAATCCAGCTCAACACAGACCTTCCTGTTTTGTAATTATTATCTTATCTGTCCAACCATCCCATTTAACCTACTCAATTAAACATTAAATAACAAAACCAAACCACACTTAAGGTGCACGGACCTCTTTAGAGTGGGTGTTCACTTGGACACTGTCACGTTATATGTAGTTTTAAAAATAAAGAGGATTGGATGTGGAAGTCAATGTGACACACTTCACCGTAGGCTTCGGCCAGTGACTGAGCTAAATGATAGTGAGGATTAGATTAATGGCTATCGAGCCAGTTGTGGATCCCTTTTATAAAAAGTGGAAACGAAACCAAAACAAATAAAAAACAATCAGTTTTTACCAAAGTCTTTTATAATCAAACTTGCTAGCCCTACAGATTAGGTCGGCAATTATAGTCGTATAGTGCTGAAAGCACCAAGAGCGCTACAGTACACAATTTTTCCTACGATACCTATACAAGACGAAATTTGGATACTACTCTTACCTTACTCTATCCGCTTTTATAGTGGGTATGCTTGGATCTAAATTGGAGTCGTAACACCGAACAGCTTCTGGCTGTATGTCGATTATTGCGAGGCGACTGTGACTGCGCAGTGCTTGTCGGTGCGGTATGCGCACTATCCGTACCAGACAACTACCTACGAGCGCACAGGCACTAGCTGCTAGCGGGCAGCACGCACCGCATGGTGGCGAGCCGGCAGTCTCTGCTTGTGCGGGCGCGGAACACCCTCAACGCCCTGTTGGCAGCAGCACCGCTGAATGATCTGTTTGGTGATATCGTGGGAGATTATGGCAGGTTCTTTGAGATTAATGGGTGATTATGTTGTCCCTGCCTTATGGAAGTGAATTTGCATTTAGATTATTTGAAACTGAATTGAATTGGATCTGAAATTATAAATTGCTCGCTTTCGTGAGACATGTCCATTCACATCACCCACAGGCGCGTTTGACTTGCCTCGTTTGACAAATTGTAAAAAAGTTCCTTTGCAGTGAAAACTGTGCCTCACAGTCGTGCGTCAGAATACACAACATCAAATTACCTAACCACCGATCTACTTAATTACCACAATCGCTACCAACCCTCTCAAAGCGAAACAAAACAAGTAGATATTGTACTTTTTATTTTTTATTTATTTATTTATTTATTTAAAATTTGGAAAACCAAAAGCTATAAAACAAATTTCTTTAAAAACTAAAATAGAAATAGAAAGCCAATTACAGGTATTCACTTATAGAAATAGAGCAAAAATTAAACATGGGAACACTCATCATATTTGTCACACTTGCCAATTAAAACTTCTTCTTCTTGTGTAGACGCTTGTTCCACCACACACGGTCGTCAGTTGCGCAGTGGCGGCAGTCTGTGCGTGCTCTTGTTATTAATGTTTATTATTATCAAGTTTAAGTTAACGTCGTGATACAAATCTGTGTAAATGTTATATCAAAATCGAAGTGTAACCAAAACTCCATAAATAATCAAAATAGCTCCAAGTGCAAACGGACAAAAATCGTTAGAAATCATGGACCCAGTGCTAAATTATACAAAACCTACATAGGAAGTGAATACACAGCGCCTCAGTATAAACACTAGTGTAAACAGTAAATATAAACAAAGTCTAACACCTAAAATAACCTCAAATACCGTTATCACCTGCATCTCAAACTAGGGCGTCATCTGCACCAGCGCCACCTGACAGAGGAGAAGCGTACTTCTAAAGGAGTAGCGAACCGGCAAACCAAAACTTCGCGGGACTTGCGTGTGCGCCTTGTCGCCTCCTAGCCTCCCAACCGACTTACTGCGCCAGCCTACCAACAGACGGCGCCACTAGTACGTAAACAACCCGTTCACAACGAAAATCATGTGGATATGATGGTAAACTGATAAAAACTGTGAACGTAAACCCTCATTTCACAAGAACTATCTGTCACAGTCATCGACACGACACGACACAGAATAAAGAGTGTTGCCATATAAACATTTAGATTTCTACCAATCGTCAAAAAACACCAAGTGTTGCCAGAAAAACGGTTTCGAGGCTGTCTGCGGCTGCTGGGTGTCGCAACCTGCACACTCACTGCACCCGTTAGCTATGGCGTCTAACTTCGGTAAATGTGCCGGATGCCGTAAGACCGTAAAGTCTGGCAAATTCCTGATTTGACACGAATGCCATCTGAAATATGACATCGAATGCGTCAATATTACCTCCCAGCGCTACAATGGCTTCGACCCGGAGCGGAAACGCAATTGGAAGTGCCCGGAATGTTGCTGCAAAACGCCTAAAACTGGCAATACTAATACGCCAATTCGCCCTAATGGTCCTCCGGACACCAGCGAGCGTTCGAACTCACGTTCTCCATCTCCTCAAAGCAACGTCACTTTTAGAAAACCTACCCAACCTCAATCGGAGGATAGCACACCAATCAACATGGAGCCTGCTGGAGAAAAATCAATACCAAGTGATGACCCGCAGTCCCTGCCTACGTGGTATCACAAACTCGAATCGTCTCTGCGGTCTATGATTGTAGATAATAAAGAGGAAATTCTCAACAGCTTGAACTTCCTTAGCAATCAATACGACGACATGCAGGCACTTATAATGTCGTACAAAAAAGACATCTCGGACTTAAAAAGAGAAAACTCGGAACTAAAAACTACTGTTGCCGACTTGTCATCGCGAGTATCCTTGCTCGAAAATCACACCAGAGAGTGTAATGTGGAAGTTACCTGTATCCCAGAGACACGCAACGAATGCATCACTTCGACAATAATTCAGTTGAGTAACGCAGTGTCGTATTCCTTACAAGAAAATGATATTGTTACCTGTAAAAGAGTGGCAAAAATCAATCCGTCTGACCAGCGACCTAGAGCAGTTATAGTCAAACTTCGCACAACTGACCAGCGTGATAATTTGCTGGCTGCCGTTACGTCGTTCAACAAGACAAATCCTCAGGACAAACTCAGCACGAAACACATCGGAGTCTCTGGTTCTCCATCGCCCATCTACATCTCAGAACACATGTCGCCTGCAATGAAACATCTGCACGCCCAAACTAGACGCGTTGCCAAGGACAAATCATACAAGTTTGTATGGGTTCGCAACGGACGCATAAGGGTCCGAAAAGATGAAAATTCTAGGCCTATTCTTATACTCAGAACTATTGATCTCGAAAAGCTGTAATTTTAATTTTAGTTTAATTTATGTCTAAGACCTTTATTGTCTACTATAAAGTTCACAGTCTATTATCAAAACATGAGAGGCATCAAAACCAAACTCAAAGACCTGAAATTAGCATCAACCCTAATGGAGTACGACATAATAGTAGTAACAGAATCGTGGCTACAAAACGGCATTTCAGATGCAGAGATTCTATACTCTAATTATTTCATATACAGACGTGATCGCTGCACGACTGCTTCTTTAAAAAAGGCAGGTGGTGGGTGTTTCATAGCCGTCTCCAAAGAAATATCGTCTACGAGGCTTTCTCAATGGGAGAGTCAACAAGAAGATATTTGGGTTACTATCACTCTATCATCTAAAGAAAAGTATCACCTTGGCGCTGTGTATATCCCACCTCAGTCCAAAGTGGCTACCTATAATCACTACTTTGATAACATTAGCGACAGAATTAACCTTTGCAATAACAAAGTTATGATTTTCGGAGACTTTAACCTTAACGATATAAAATGGAACATCGATCCTTCGGGACTCTGGACAAATCCAACACATTGTGACTCAAACCCATCCATATCTCTATTTGATTTCATGTCCCTTACGAACATGTACCAGCTGAACAATGTCGAAAACAGCAACCATCGTACGCTTGATCTTGTCTTGAGTAGTTTTCTGGGCCCAAATCTAATGGAGAGTATTTCTACCTTAAGTAAAATTGATGTGCATCATCCCCCGCTGGAGATCAAAGTAATATTATGTACAGATAGTCAGGAAACCTCGAAGCCAAAACAATTTATTCACTATAGCTACAAAAAAGCTGATTATCAAGTAATCAATCAAGAACTAAAAAAAAATAATTGGGAATATATTTTTAGTAATGTGATAGGCGTAGACGACATGGTTGCTACATTTTATGAACAAATTCGTGCTGTAATAGAGACCTTAGTTCCAAAAGCTAAACCAAGAAAAAGGAACTACCCGCTTTGGTACAGCTATACACTTATCAAGATGATTCAGGAGAAGGATAAAAAGAGATCACTATTCCGCAAAACGCAAAATCCTCGAGATAAACTTGAGTTCTCATTACTTCGATCTAGGGTCCACACTAAAATTAAATTAGACTATGACTTGTATGTGAAATCCATTGAAAGCAAACTCAAAACTTGCCCAAAAGCATTCTGGTCCATTGTCAAGGAAAACCGGAGTGTTAAGTCAACCTATCCTTCTCGCATGCAGCTTAATACAGATAAAGCAACAAACGATGTTGAAATTTGTCAACTTTTTGCCAAACAATTCTCTTCCACTTTCACACAACCTGATCATAATATAAATCACAATCTGAGTAAAGCCATATTGAACATTAATTATTCCAACTTATCTAGTATACACGTAACAGAAAGTTCGGTCACATATGCAATAAAGAAATTAGATATTAGTAAAGGTGCGGGCCCAGATGGCATTCCTCCCGTTTTTATAAAAAGATGTAGTAAGAATTTAGCACTCCCGTTAACGTTATTATTTAATAGGTCCCTCCAGTTATCATTATTTCCATCATACTGGAAAGAGGCTAATGTGGTTCCCGTTTTCAAAAAAGGTGACAATATACAAATTAATAATTATAGGCCTATATCTCTTCTATCAATAATTGCCAAATTGTTCGAATGTGTTGTGTACCCGGTCTTGTTTTCCCATGTTAAGGAGCAAATCACACCTTTGCAACACGGGTTTGTCCCTAAGAAGTCAACGACCACGGCTCTTATGCACTACATTGTAGATATCTCTCACAGTATCGATGCGGGGCATCAAGTAGATGCAATATATACGGATTTACAAGGGGCATTTGACAAAGTTGATCACCATTTACTACTATATAAATTAGAAAACTTCTGCGGAGTGTCAGGGAAATTACTAAAATGGTTGGAATCGTACTTAATAGGACGCACACAAAGAGTTGTCAAGGACGGGCACTTTTCTGTGGCCTACGAAGTATTATCTGGCGTCCCACAGGGATCACACCTAGGCCCGCTCTTATTCAATGTCTTTATAAACGACATAGTTACAGTAATAAAAAATTCAAATTGTTTATTGTTTGCCGATGATTTAAAGTTATATAAAGAAATTTTAAGTGACTTAGATTCAATGTTGCTTCAAGAAGACTTAACAAGCGTTAATGAGTGGTGTAGAACAAATAGAATAATATTAAACGTAAAAAAATGTAGTCACATAAAATTCGGGAAAAAAAAATGTCCTAAACCTACACAATATACTCTAAACCAGGAAATATTGCAAGAAGTAGATACAGTGAGAGATTTGGGTGTGATCCTTGATGGTAAATTATGCTTCAATGCTCATGTGAGCCACTTAGCGGAGGTATGTAACAAGATGTTAGGTTTCATAAAGCGAATGGGGAAGCACTTTAAGCAAATAGACAGCCTAATAACTGTATACAACTCACTGGTTCGGTCGCAACTCGAATATTGTAGCCAGGTGTGGAACCCATCATATAACATTCACAGTGAAAGGCTAGAGAAAATCCAACGATCATTTACAAGGTACCTGGCGTTTAAGGATTGCTTCCGTGGTGAGGGTAGGCGCGCGAGCTACGAAGAGAGACTAGAACACTTTAATATACACTCACTAAAGCATCGCCGGGATTATCTTGATCTCACATTTCTTCACAAGCTGCTTAATAACTCAATCAACGAGCCACATCTACTGGCAAAATTAAACTTTTTTGTACCTCGCCCCAACACCCGATTGTCCAGGGCTTCCACATTCCAACCCAGCGCTGTACGCACAAATCTAGGTAAATCGGCACCTCTTCATAGACTTCAAACTCTTTACAATTCTCTCGAGAGGCCAATGGAACTGGATATATTTGCTGATCGCATTGGTCAGTGGAAAACAAAAATGCTGCAACCAAGTCCCGCCGACAATAAATAAAATTTATAATATATAAATAAGTAAAATAATAATTGTAACTGTTCACTTTAATGTAATTTGTCTAATAATCTGCTCTGTCAATTATTTACAATAAGTTATAATTCAAAAATGTATTGAATGCTGTTGCACGCCTGTTATTGGGTATTAGGCTAGACAAGAACCACATAGCATAAGAACTCTGTATTTTTGTGCTTAATACCTGTTGGCTGTGTCAATAAAATATATAAAATAAAATAAAATAAAACAAACAGTGAGATATTGACACAAAAACCATATTAAAAAAAGATAAAAACTATGCACTAAAAAAGTTAAGAGTTAGGCACCGCCTTGCCTTGACAATATTGGTATGAAATATATCTATGTCCAACAACTTGCTAAAACAGTTAACAGTCCTGCTTGCTCGTATCAAAAATGAATTTTGTCTATAGTTAGTTGAGGCTCTAGGCACATTTAATGGAGGGTTGAATCTGAGTGACCTCTGTGGAACAACAAATTTAAGTTTGCTCAGGAGGACCGGACAATCGATGTCATTATTAATTATTTTCAACATATATAGGTAATCGGCAATATTCCGCCTATTTTGAAGAGGTAAACAGTGAAATTGTTTACAGAGATTTAGATAGTTATTGGATTTATAGGGAATTTTAACTCTTAAACATAGGTACCTCAGGAACCGCTTTTGGATATTTTCAATACGATCTATATAAGTGGCATAGTTCTTGTTCCATATCTGAGACGCATACTCAAGGTTACTTCTTACAAATGTACAATATAATAGTTTTATAGTTTTGATATTAGTAAATGTTTAATTCCACGCCTCAACCGAACGGCGTGGAATCTTGAGGGGCTGGGTTTTTGCCAGCACGGGAGAGAAAATCTTGATTGTTACCTTACCTTGCCGTCGTAGACCGGAAATCGAAAGCTCGATTCGAGGCAGGAATACGGGATAGGAGCACAAGTTTGAGTAGGATAGGGACTGAATCTCACTATTCGCTGCCCGACGCTGTCGCTGGTGTGCTGCCTGCCGACACGAGGAGTCGCCGTCCGATACGACGATGTCCAATCACAACACGGATCACTCAACCGCTGACGCGAATCCACTTATTTCCCGACGATGTTGATGATTAACACTCCGACCAGGCTCGACACCTGTATTAGACAATTGTTACACCGAAAAACAATCAATGGCCCGACGCCTGAGCAGACATGTTTTTTCTCCCGACAAGAAAAGATAACCTGTAATTTTTCATCTCGTTGGTACGAGTGACAGCTGCGGTTCCGTTTCGGCTAGTGATGTCCCGATTACTCGCGGTCGATCCGCGCAACGAAAAACCGGTGCGTTCCGAAGCATAAATATTAAACAGTCACCCGCCCGGACAGGCCCGAACCTGTCCCTAATCAATAGGAAGGCGAGAAAGTGTTGCGACCGCTCTCTTGAGGACCGAGTCCCCCACCTTGACTTCTGCTGATCGAGGCGCGCCATCCCGACCCGTGTACAAATTGACGATCCGTCCTCGTCTCCATCTCAATGATGGCAGGTTCGCATCCTTAATCAGCACCAAATCACCGACTTGAGGGGGGCTCGTCCGGTCAGTCCACTTAAGGCGCTGCTGCAAGATGTGCAAGTACTCAAGGGACCACCGTTTCCAAAAATCTTGAGCCATCTGCTGCAACATCTGCCACCTAGTTAACCGACTTAACTTAACATCACCGAATGGGTATTCTGGCAGGGCGTTAAGGGGCTGACCTATCAGGAAGTGACCCGGCGTCAACGCTTCCAAATCATTTGGATCCGAAATGAGCGGGCACAACGGACGCGAGTTCAGTGTCATTTCAATTTTACAGAACAGCGTCGCAAGCTCTTCAAAGCGTAGAGAGTTCTCACCGATGATCCTCGTCAGGTGCGACTTAGCCGATTTAACCGCAGCCTCAAAAATTCCTTCCCAATGAGGACATCCCGGCGGACTGAAAACCCATTCAATCCCTCGTCGGGAGCAAGCCGTACCGATGGCGTCCTGGTTACCGTTCAGGAATTGAGTGACCTCCTGCAGATATCGTCTGGCTCCGACAAAATTTGTGCCGTTGTCCGAACGGATTAATGTCGGGAGGCCCCTTCGTGAGACGAACCGATCTAGACATGCGATAAATGCCTCTGTAGTGAGGTCACTGACCACCTCCAAGTGGACTGCCTTAGTGGCCAAGCACACGAAGACGCACAGGTATGCCCTCACTAATCTGGCGTTCCGTAGCTGTGAAGACTTGACCATGAATGGTCCCGCGAAACCCGTTCCGACACCCGCAAAGGGCCAGATTTCGTTAACCCTATACGAGAGCAAATCGCCCATCTGGGGCTGCATCGTAGCCGCCTTGGCCCGATAACAAGGCAGGCACCGAAATACGACGCTACGCACTAAGCGTCTTCCCGATAGAATCCAGAACTCGCGCTGGAGAAACGCCATCAAGGCGTGGCATCCGATATGCCCATTCCGAATGTGTCGATCCTGTATCAACAGTTCGACCAACTTCCCTTTCCTAGGGAGTAACAACGGGTGGCGAGCCGCATAAGGCAGGTTGGCATTCCGCAGCCGACCTCCTACCCTCAGCAAATCCTTGAGGGTCAATAAACGGGTTGAGCCGAGCCACAGCTCCCTTCAGTTGGACGCGTCCGCGTCTCAGAATGTCCAATTGGGACTTAAAGTGCACCGTCTGCACGTTCCGTACCAATGCGAACAACGCATGGTTCCGTTCCCGTGGTGTCAGGACCTGTGTCCGCACTCGTTGCGCCTCAGAATTCCGACAATTCCGCGCAAATCGGTAGATCCAGGCGGTCACATTGACCAGCTTGTCGAGCGAGCTGTACCGTTCCAGCAGGCTGAACTCCTCTTCCGGCTCTGGTTGCGTCGTACAGACACCGACTGTCAAGGCGCCGTTCGCCGTGGTAACGCGTGGATTCATTGGCCAATCCGATTCGGCTTGAGTCAACCATTTTGGACCCCACCACAAGGGATGTCCAACCAACTCCGGAGCGTGACACCCACGAGACGCACAGTCTGCTGGGTTCATTTCCCCTGGAACATGTCTCCAGATTAAGGGAACCTCCGAATTCAAAATCTGCGAAACCCGATTCGCCACAAAAATCTCCAGCTTGTGAACTGAAGCCTTCAGCCAGCATAACACGATCTGGCTGTCCGTCCAAGCGTAGACCGTATTTTCTAACGCTATTGACCCACGAAGAACCGTCATCGTGTGGTTGAGCAGACGAGTCAGGAGAACCGCTCCCGAAAGCTCTAACTTGGGAATGGTCAGGCGAGTGCGCAACGGCGCAACCTTGCTCTTGGCCATGACCAACCGCACATCAACCTCCCCCGAGGAGTCGACCGTACGCAGATATACCGCAGCTCCGTAGCCCTTCTCCGAGGCATCGCAAAACCCATGCAGGGTGGCGGTGTATCGTTTGGTGGGGACCAACCTCCGTGGCAGTGAAATCCGATTGATGCCAGGGAGGGTCGAAAAGAACGAGTTCCACTCTGAGCTCAATGACCCGCCGATCGGGTCGTCCCATTTCAGCTCAGCAGACCACAATTGCTGTATAAAACACTTGAGCTGAAATGTTACCGGGGTGATCCACCCGTTTGGATCAAATGTCCTAGCCACTGTTGAAAGGACGTTCCGTTTCGTCCAGACCTTCGGGGAGTCCAACTCGACCCGATACGAAAACATGTCTGACACCGGCTGGTACTGGACGCCTAATACCGACAACATATTTGGATTTTCCAAATTTTCAAAAATGTGGGGTTCCTGCTGGTAGTCATCCGGAAGACCAGTCAGTAACTCTGGAGAGTTCGACATCCATTTCCGGAGCTCGTAACCTCCACCCCGTAAGAGCTCAACTAGCTCGTCCCGTCGCGCGAGCGCCTCCTCTACTGAATCTGCACCGGTACAGATATCGTCCACGTAGAGATCCTGCTCCAGGATCGCTGCTCCTCTAGGGAAGTTTAACCGTTCTCGATCCGCTAACTCCCGCAGAGTGCGAATCGCCAAATAAGGACTAGACCGTAGCCCGTACGTGTTGGTGTTCAGCTCGTACACCCTGATGGGCTGATCTGGGCTCTCTCGCCACAGTATCAGCTGATACCGTCTATCGTCAGGGTGAATGACCGTCTGTCTAAACATCATCCGGATGTCAGCTACAAACACAACATTGTGTCGACGGAACCGTGTGATAACATCCGCGATGTCATGGTTCAACTTCGGCCCTGAATGCAAACACTGGTTCAGGTTCATGCCGTTAGATGTTGATGCCGATCCATCGAACACTACCCGTATTTTGCCCTCCGGGGTCCTCAAGACCGCGTGATGGGGCAGGAAGCAGTGGTCCTCACGCTTCCGTGAACCGACATGTGGCCGAGCGACTCGTATTCCCGCATGAAATCGACGTACTTCTGCCGGAAAATCCCGTCACGCTTCATGCGTCGTTCCATCGACAGAAGCCGCGTCTCGGCTGCATGGTGTGAACTGCCCAGCGGTGGGCGATCACTCCGGAATGGAAGACGTGTGAGAAATCGACCTGACCGAAGGCGACCAGTATTGTTCCGATAAAACTGTTCACACTCTTCTTCAACCGGGTCCAACCGGCGGACCGTAGGTGGTTCCTCCACCTACCAAAACTTCTGTATCACCTCCGAGAGTACAGAACCGAATAAGGGACTACGAGCCGCTAGGCGTGGGGCAGCCGGCATGACCGGACCCATTACCGCATGGCCCAGTCTGGTGTTGACCGAAACCAGACCAGTCGCCTGCAACACGTGGACACCTGGCACTAACAGGTATCCCAAGGCATCGACACCCAATAAAATGTCTACTGGGCCCGGAATATCGAACTCCGGGTCAGCCAGTGACAACCCAGCGACCAACTGTCGCACCGAGGGCGACAACCGTATGTGAGGGTGTGAGCCCATCACATTAGGCATGACTAATGCCGTGACCGTCAGATTCACCGATGAATTCACCCGTGACGAGAGAGTAATCCGACGTACTCCCTTAACGGAACCGACTTCCGTGTTCCCAATTCCCCGAATGGAATGTGGATACTCCCTTACCGAAATGCCCAACCGTCTTACAAGGTTGCACGAGACTAAGCACCCCTGGGCCCCCGAGTCCAATAGTGCTCGTGCCACACAAGATTTGCCGTCCGAACTCCACGCTATCACCGAGGCGGTGGGGAGCATGACCGTCTGTGGAGTGGCGGCACCCTGTAAGTGGGCGGCGTGTCCCTAGCGGGAACCTCCGCGGGATCCAAACCCGCTGGGACCCCCGTCGGCCTGGTAACTCGGCTGCTGATATGCCACCGGTGGCATATCAGATCGTATGTACATCAGGGGGTCCCAACCCGCATAATAGGCCCCTCGCTGTCCCGGTATCCGACCATACCGGACTGTGTACGGTGTGCCCGGTGGCCACCGTGGATGGAGGGGGGAGAGCGGATCCAACCTGGGGCGCTCTAGGAATGGGGGCGACATCCGACTGTTCGCCTCCCTGTTCGCCTCCCAGAGCGACGGGCAGGGTGGCGCAGAAGGTGGTGGGCTCCCAGCCTTCGCGCCACTCATAGGTGCCATCTGACACCCGCCCGTAACACGCGGTGAGCCAGCGGCCCGAAGTCCTCGCTGACCCTGGACAGCGGCGACCGAACCCCGGCTATCCCGCCTGTTACCCCCCGCGCTGCCCCCTTCCCCTCGGGGGTGGTCCCGTCCGCGGGTACCCCAGTCACCCCGTTGGTGACTCCCGTTGCCCGGAGGGGGACTGGGTCCGGCCCTGGTTGGGCCCTGTGACCGACCAACCTGAGTCCGGCCCTGGTGATCGTTCGAAGGGCCTGACCGGTTCAGGCACAACACGATGTGGTGCTTGCCACCGCAGCACTCACAGGTGGACGCGCGTGAGCACTCGCTCAGCGGGTGCGGCCCCAAACAACCGAAACACAATCGGTGGCGGAAGACTACCTTCCTGCGGGCAGCTACCCCGAGCGCCTTAAAGTTGGCGCAACTGGTCACCTCATGACCGGCACTATCGCAGTGCACACAGCTGTCACCCGACGGCGCGGCATTTAAAACGCCAAATTGTTTTGACCGCCCACCCCCCCGTGGGGGCGGGGAGCGCGGCCCCTCCCGCATCCGCGCGGGTTGGCGCTGCACACTGGCCTCGTATCCAATGTGTCGCATCGCCTGCATACACCCTCCAAAAAATCCGTTAATTGGACGAGCGTGGGCAGTTCCGAGCTACTGCCCCCATGCAGCTGTTCAAACCGACTTTGAACAGCTGCAGGCAACCGTGACAAAACCATATACAACACGATATATGACCATTGGTCTACCGGCAGACCAAGGTTCTGAAGGGCCTTAGTGGCCACCAGCACAGGTTTGAGCACCTGTACCCGGATGTCAACATCCCGGGTTACTCTTGGGATGCTAAACAGCTTCCCCAGCTGCGCATCAACCAACCGCCGTTTGTGCTGGTAGCGGTCAAACAATATGGACCGGGCTATCTCGTAATTGCCTGCCGTGACCGTTAGGTGACCGACCAACTCCTTCGGTTCACCCCGCAGTGCCATCAATAGTTGGGCCAACTTGTAGGCGTTGTCCAGGTCGTCCCGACCGTGGACCAAACTATCGAACAAATTGATGAATGCCGGCCACTCATCAATTGCCCCACCGAAGGCCGGAATCTCCAGGTGTGGCAGCCGTCCAACAACACCCTTAGGGAGCGGGTCTCCGCTACCCTCCCCGCGGTCATTCCGTCGCGACCGCTTAATTTTCTCCGCGCGACGCTCGATGTCGCCCAAGCACTCCATCGCTTGGTCAGCATCCGCGCAGAGCTGCTTCACTGCAGCCACCGAAGCCTCATCCGTAAGCCCGAGGGCATCAGCCACCGCAGCCAGCCGACACACCTTCCCGAGGCGTGTCATTGCGTCCTCCACACGCTTGAGCAGGACATCGTCCATGTCAGGTCGCTCCACATACTTGTGAGTATGGGCGAGCCATCTCATCTCCTCACGGATACCATACCGCAGTACCGTCAAGGGCGAAGGTGCCATGGTTACCGATTCAATTGTTTCTGGTCCTATGCTTCACTACCGAACTAAGCACAGCCAGAGACCAGCACTTGCCCGTCAGCGCTGGGCACAGAAATTAAAACTAAGTTGTAAAAACCAAGGCAACCACTAAAACAATTAAATCCTAAACAATATTTAATATGGTCGCCCTGTGGACATACACCTTATAAATATACACTCTAAATCAATTAGAGAATGCCACCATAAAACACAATACAAAAATAACCCACAAAACTTGATTATGAAAACAATACAAAATAATAAGTGGTGGGCTCCGAGACTATAAACCTAAACAATATAGCACCCTAAACCACACTAGATTCCGAAATCCAAGCTATTTTTAATATAATGAAGGTAGCTGTGACCTTCTAGATGTGGCCCCTCCGATATGACCCACACTTCTACTGAGGTCAGCAAAATCAGCTTAATACCCCTTAAATAGCCTGACCCTGCTCTGTAAACCGAAATAACACTGAAGTACTATAGAACCCGACGTTCTACCGCAAGTAATACAATCTAGTTACTTCGCAGAAAGACTGTTCAATCTTTTATGCGCACAAACAGTAGTTTCCGACTACAAATTTATAATAATTGTTAACTAAATTGACACTTATACTTTCACTAACCGAAAATTAATTGTGGTATACCGACCACAGACTCATTGCCGACTTGCCGGCCAATCTGAGATATTCTTTTCTCCCAACTACAATGTGGCAAAAAAAACAACCCTACAACCGTCCGTGAATCGGTGATTTCCCACTAGGAAACGGCGCCTGCTACCAAAATGTTTAATTCCACGCCTCAACCGAACGGCTTGGAATCTTGAGGGGCTGGGTTTTTGCCAGCACGGGACAGAAAATCTTGATTGTTACCTTACCTTGCCGTCGTAGACCGGAAATCGAAAGCTCGATTCGAGGCAGGAATACGGGATAGGAGCACAAGTTTGGGTAGGATAGGGACTGAATCTCACTATTCGCTGCCCGACGCTGTCGCCGGCGTGCTGCCTGCCGACACGAGGAGTCGCCGTCCGATACGACGATGTCCAATCACAACACGGATCACTCAACCGCTGACGCGAATCCACTTATTTCCCGACGATGTTGATGATTAACACTCCGACCAGGCTCGACACCTGTATTAGACAATTGTTACACCGAAAAACAATCAATGGCCCGACGCCTGAGCAGACATGTTTTTTCTCCCGACAAGAAAAGTTAACCTCTAATTTTTCATCTCGTTGGTACGAGTGACAGCTGCGGTTCCGTTTCGGCTAGTGATTACTCGCGGTCGATCCGCGCAACAAAAAACCGGTGCGTTCCGAAGCATAAATATTAAACAGTAAAACTCTTAGATATTCGCATAACAAAACCCAGTGATTTCGAAGCTTTATTGACAATTTTATCAACATGACGATCAAAGAGCAACCTTGAGTCATGGTGTACACCGAGATCACGCATTATATTACATCTAGAAAGATCCTGGCCTTGTAAAGTATAGTTTGTGTGAAGAACATTGAATTTACGGGTAAAAGTACAGACGAAACATTTAGAAGGATTCAGCTCTAACTTATTGATACGGCAATAATCTTCTAAGAGTGAGATCTGCCTGAAGGGCAATCACATCAACATGAGATGATATAATAGAATAAATTTTCATATCATCTGCGAAACTCAATAGATTTGATGAATTAAAACACGATTCGATATCTCCCACATAAATGATAAACAATAAAGGACCAAGCAGGGATCCCTGAGGGACTCCGCTTGGAACAGGGACCCAACTAGAAACGTAATTGTTGAGGACGACAGCCTGGGATCTATTATCGATATAAGATGAAAACCACCTCAGCAGATCACCATGTATTCCCGTTCCAATAAGCTTATTTATCAATGTATTATGATCTATTCTATCAAACGCCTTACTATAATCTGTATATATAACATCGACTTGCTGACCACTATCCATTGCTTCAGTGATGTAATCATTCAGGAGTATGAGGTTTGACACTGTGGATTTTCCTCTCAAGAATCCATGTTGAAATGGGCTAAATGTATTTTTTAAGACACCGTACACTTGGTTATAAACTATTGTTTCGAAAACTTTGGCAATAATGCATAGTTTGGATATAGGTCTATAATTGCTTATTTCCGTTTTAGAATCCTTCTTATAGACTGGGGTTATAAAAGCAGATTTCCATAGGCTAGGAACAATATTACATGAAAGTGATTTACTAAATAAGGCAGCCATTGGATAGGCGATAGTTGAAGAACTCTTTAGAAGGAATTTCGACGAGATATTATCAGGACCGGGTGCTTTTGATGTATCTAGTTTATTCAGCAAAATCTTAACTTCCATAGGGTTAACCTCAATATTGCCTAAATCAGTGGTTATATTATTAGGAGTTGAATGACCAATGGCAGTAGTATTAAGTGAGGGAGATGAATTAAAACCTTTCGTAGGGTTAAGGAAAGTAGACTGAAAAAATGTGGAGAATACATTACAAATTGTCTCCCCACTAGAAAAAGTAGTATTATTATATGTCATCGAGCTTGGGATAGATAGAGATTGAGATCTATTTTTTACGAAACTCCAGAAATGCTTAGGATTTTTTATTATTGCATCCTCAGTCGACTGAATATAATTTTGATAACAACTCGATTCCAAGCGATTAACTCTGTCACGCAAAAGCATATAGGTTAGTTCGTCTGATCTATTACCATATTTTTTGAATTTTACTAAAAACTTATACTTTTCCTTAATAGCTATTTTTAAAGCTGTATTATACCATATAGGATACGAATAGTTACGGATGCCTTTAATTGGTATATACTTACTATGTAGATCATATATAAATTTATTAAATAAAGTAACGCACTCATCAATTGAACAGGATAGAAACTTGACATTCCAATCGACACTACTAATTGCATTATTTATTGATTCAAAATCGCCCTTGTCAAATACATAGCGGGTACGCGGCGCGTAGTCTAATGATGAGGTTTCGAATGATTTAACAATAGAACAGGATGATGCAAATCAATTTTTTTCGTTAGAGGGTCAACAGACTTAGATACCGTTATCAATTGATTAGAATAAACTAGATCAAGAATTCTATCAGACGCGTTGGTTATTCCGTTATACTGATCGAAACCCAAGGCACTCATTTCATCAGTTAGCAAAAATTCGTCCGTACTACTAATATTTGACGGGTAAAATCTCCAATGATCGGTAGGTGTGGTAGCCCAAACAATGCCGCTCAGATTAAAGTCCCCAACAATAAGGAACGCATCGGACGGGTTATTTGAAACAGCGTTGTTCAGATTAGTAAGAAAATTAGATAATTGAGAACTAAATGACAAGCCATTGTTCTGTGCACACAAATATATCACGCACAGGTACAAGTCAATCCACTTACGTGTAAGAGCTTGTTTTATACGTAGACATAACCAGAGGTCTTCTGCCGTGGAGTTGAAATGGGGCAATAATTTAACTTGCAAGTGCTTACGCGTAGCTATCAGGACACCACCGCCCATTACTTGATCAGTTGAGCAGTAGTCGCGGTCTCTACGCCAAACTAGGTACCGATCATCCAAGAACTCCGAGTTAGATATACTATCCAATAACCATGTCTCAGTTAAGATTATTACATCATATGCACTCAAACACGCATTACGATAAACCTCCTCAGTTTTCGTTCGTAGTCCACGTACGTTCTGATAATAAATACTTAAGCCATTAAACGAAATCATTGCAAACTAAAACAAACATAGCAACACAATAAGCAGCGGTATGAAAAGCCAGAATAATAAACAATTTTGGTAAAAACACAATAGAATATAGATATAGTGAGCGCGGGTAGGTTTATAGATCCACAGTGAAATCGCCAAGCGTGCGAAGGAAATAGATAGTTTGCGAAATTAATGTGAGCAAATGAGATGGACGCCTCATTCCGCGAGGATAACATGATACGATAGTAACAAGCTGTTGGCAAGGCAGGGGTGCACAACAATTTACAAAGTGACGAAACTACAGTTATTAAATTTACATATAAGAATGACTTATAGTTAATAACGTTGTTTATAATGGGGCAGTGAGGTGACCAACATATTAAGCAATTTTGTTTAAAACATTTTCACGTCTGATTACGATCACTTTTGAAGAGTCGTCGCGGCGCACGTGTATTTTACCGTGCTTTATCTTTTGTTTGTCTCTGCATTTCAGTAAACAATGCAGACGCGGAGCCGTTCAGCTGCTGATGGATCGCGGGTGGCATCACGGAAATGAGAGTGAGAGAACTTTAAGAACTAAAGGCGAACAACCAATATATGTGAACAACTGCATACTGAACGCAGTGAAAGAGAAGCGGAGATTATCAAAATTATTACAACGAACACCACCTTAAAAAAAAACAACTAGCTCAGATGGACCAACAGTGGAAAGATGTTATCGAAGAGCGTGATGAACTGCAAAGAATCATCAACTCATATGATAAATGCCAAGATATTCATATAGAAACCTTGCACGCAAATGTACAAATCAAATAAATAATAGTTTAAAAAATAAAAAACGTTCATTTATAGGTAATCGAACTAAAAAATATATATATAATGTCATTGTGATAAAAGCGTGGGGTGCACCATATCAATTGTTATAATTCCATAATAGTTCTATTCCGAAACCCAAAGTTATCGTTGCTTGATGTTTGTTTGACATTTAGTTGGCACTCTTTGGTTGACTTGACTGCCACTTTTTTTTTGTGGTAGGCATATAAATTTATCCCATTACGTCTCTAAGTGATGTCACGTTCAACTTTGGCGGGTAAACTATTAGCCTTGGTTTTTAAATAGACACAGTGAATAAAACTCAAAAATATATAAATTAGTTTCTTAAAATGGTATATATTTTCAAAATAAATATGTCGCAGAAGGGTCAGGACCGATGGCTGAGGGCATCCCCAGGATGGGTGTGATAGGTACTCGAGCATTGGAGGCAACAGTTTTGTTATAACACAGTTTATTAACTTTAGGGCACGAATCATGTAGAATAATGACACTTGACACTGGGAGCACTAGTTACAGTCACACTAAACACGAGGAGTGTAGTAGATACATAATAACCACACTGGACACGGGGACTGGCTAGTCCAATAATGTGGGAGGAGGTGTGCTCCGTACGACTGCTCGATACAGACTAACCCGCTGACTGGCGCGCACGCCCTTTTTATAGCCCAACCTCTCCATTATTGGCCCAACCTAAGCGAATGCACATATCGCTTGTGTCACCGTACTTATCTCTACTGCCTTACGCTATAGCTCAATTCGTACACTACGACACGGCCAACCTGACACTACAGTCGTCCACGACTGTTTTCCACGACTGTGTTATCTGTGAAACAGTAACTACATTTCGCTCGATCATCCTGACTCTTAAGTAGTATATCGATTTTTCACAATAGTTTAAGTACTGTCTACCAAGCACACACAATTTAGAAAAGTATTCAAATAATCAATTTCTCTCACTAAAATATTCTCACGGATTCTTTTCATCCCCGAAGCCAAGCCTAAGGTTTCCTTGCCCACGGAATCTTTTACTAGTGTAGCCCAACCCTACCGTGTCCGTACCTACGGAATCTTTTGCGCCATCTGTGCCAACAGATGCAACGCCTTCGTCGCAACGGTGCCAACCTGTGGCCAACCCCAACATGACCGTACCAACGGAATCCAACCCCAACATCTCCGTACCAACGGAATCCAACCCCAACATCTCCGTACCAACGGATTCCAATCTCAAATGTCCGTACCAACAGATACCAATCTCATCTCTGTACCACAAGATCTAAGGTATTCAAACATTTCAAAATACTACATTGTGGGTGCCTAGTCGAAAGTGAGACTCGACTAGGGTGTATGCTATTTGACTTAATTTACCAAATATCACATTGAAGATTAATTGACTTTGTGATTTAACTAACAAATTACTAATGTAAACCTTTAATAACTAAGGTTGAGATTAAGTTTGCCTGGCAGTGGCTTCTGCCGAAACTGCAACACAGCCATCATGTCCTTCTCGTGTTAGTTGCGCTTTATCCTGCAACAATAAAAATACAGCAATACCGTTCGGCTATGCCTCAATAAACCACAGGAAATTAATCACCACTCATTGATAGAGATCTATTCAGACTCTTAAACCCAAGTTAATTTCATTTTCAAAGTCAAACCATCATTTATTCACCGTATAAAACTCTTAATCTCATAGCCAAATTTACCAAAATATTAAAGCCAATGAAGACAGTATCGAATACCACCAAACAAACAAAGCCTGTTTATCATCTCCAGCAACATCAACCAGTAGCTCCGCGGGAATAGTAGACCTAGCCTGTCCAGAATCTCAAGTGTGCGAGTCCGCCAGACGTACATCAGAATTTAGACGATCGATGATGAGTCAGTCATTGACGGAATGACGGAACCGCGAGCGGCCGTCGTTTCCATTCTATATATTGATCCAAATTGGCTGAATTTTCGGAATTTACCTATCCATACCGTGGCCCATCAATCACAGAAATTGCAAGTGTCTAGTTTTATCTACAGGAGGGGTCGAAAATACCCCGAAGCAACTTCCATTCCTCTCCCCTTTTGCATTTTCCTTGCAATATCCTGTGCAGAATGAAGTCTCTAGTACGCCTCTCAAGTCCGATTGAAATCCGTCGACAAACGACGCCACAGCAAACATCCCCCTATTTCCCAAAATAAAAAATTGCGATCATTAAAAACAAAAAAAAACATGAAACTTGTGTGCCTTACAAAATCGGCTGAAAAATGCGACATGAAGGTAAGAATAGACAGTCGGACAAAGACGCTTTTACCAATCTTGAAACTGGACGTCTCGCACGCCCTATCAACCAAGATAACCACAAGAATAGAAAATAAGACGATAGTAAGTGTCACATTCGTGCTCTAAGCTCACCAACAAGTTCATCCTCTCCACACAATCACAACAGTGCTCTTCAAGAATCACTTTACAGAGTCAAACCATAACCCTCTCTGGCCTTTGGCAAGACCCAACCAACTGAACTGCGCACACCTTACTCAATCATCAAATCATCATAGAAATATTGACTTAATATCCGAAACTCTTGCATTTTCCGCAAACTATCTTGCAGCTTTGCCCAAGAAAGCTCAACACTCTCCTTCCAGCCTTTCATCGGCCAAAATCCGTGTCTGAAGGACACGAGGCGGTAAGAGTATCTGAATTTACATCAAATTTTAAACCCAAATTAAAACCAATGTCTTAATGACAACAAGCAAAATCCTTTTCTAAATAAAGATACTAGTAGCCCTTTGGGCAGTACACTTCGCTAGACAGAGGGGACTGTGAACCCATTTTTAGGTAAGTATTTTAGATTCAAATAAAATCAAGTAGTAAAGTAGCCGCACCAATAACTTTGTAAACTACATTTTGCAATTTAAAATACAATCTATTGACTTTTCACGAAAATAGTAATAGTCTATTTCACTCACTCTCATGGTCTGTATAAATCCTCTTTCTTTAAAAATCCATCTCCTACTTCGAGGAGTCCAAACCTGGTATGTTTTGAAAAGATTTCTTGGATTTTCAGAAAACAGGCGGCCGAAAGGTAACGGTGTAGTATATTGTTAGAACCGGCTCATGAAGCCCTTTAATAAAACCCATACAAAAAAATTCGTTCGAAGCAACTGGACAGCTAACCTAAAACTTCATTAAATCCACTTTTTAAACACTAGTGATGTTACCCAAATAATCGGAAGGAATCGAAATTGTGTATTCAGTTGAACTAACTGAAGAGTTTTCATCGTCATCACCGCTATCCGCACTTAGGGATATAATTAGTTCATTTTCAACTATATTGTCTATTCTAATATCTCTTTGCAAATCTTGTAAAAAGAAAACCCTTTGTTTTATGTACAACTTTTCCCCATTTTCAGCAGAGCCATAATTTTTCAGGTGCTGAAGGGTGGCTCGGTATTATTGTGTGTAAAAGTGCGCACTAACGAGCGAAATAGTCGTACAATTTCACCACTTATTCACGAGCTTGACTATTTAGCGTTTTTCCTCGTTTCGACATGATAAACAAATCGTAAAGCAATCGAGGTCCAAATTATAGCCAGGTTATTATCATAGTCCAATATGAAAAGCCGGGCCAGTAGAAAATAATAGAGAGCACACAAAAACACACTTCCACCTCAGATCAATGAATCTTCTTTGACATTTTGACAAACACCATCACCACAGAGTCCTTTGCTACCTCCTAAGGCCCGCCACACACATACGTACCGTCGTCGTTGCGTATCGAAACGCAATAAGCTTTCCAATTAATTAATCAATCTCAGTTTGGAAAGTATCGACAACATTGTAATTATCAAAGCCTATGAGTCTCTTTTTTTGTGAGTTTTACTCTAATTTATTCGTAATCTTTCATTTCTTCAGCGAACACGCAGTACTTGAGTCACAATAAAAAAAAAACAAAATGGCTCCCCAAATGATTCAGTTTCTCGAATGGGGTCTCGACTATTGATCGACACGACCCTGGGATCTGGGGCAAATGCTGAACAGCAACGTCGCGTCGTCGACAGGTTCACCATGACCGAGGCAGAAGATTGCTCGGCTCATGGCCGGCTGCTTCTTCCTCCATATTCGAGTCCAGGAGCTACCTGATCACTGCAATCTCAATTCCGTGAAAGTGGCAGCAATTGTTTCTAATCAGCTGATGATTTCTTGACAGCATTGATAAGGTGCATCATCATCTGGTATATGAAGTTTTTCTGTGGCATATTTCTCCTGTGCTCGAGGTGATCCCGCTTCTGATGTCGCAGAAGGGTCAGGACCGATGGCTGAGGGCATCCCGAGGATGGGTGTGATGGGTACTCGAGCATTGGAGGCAACAGTTTTGTTATAACACAGTTTATTAACTTTAGGGCACGAATCATGTAGAATAATGACACTTGACACTGGGAGCACTAGTTCCAGTCACACTAAACACGGGGAGTGTAGTAGATACATAATAACCACATTAGACACGGGGACTGGCTAGTCCAATAATGTGGGAGGAGGTGTGCTCCGTACGACTGTTCGATACATACTAACCCGCTGACTGGCTTGGCTTGGTGATCTTCTCACACCCCTTCCAGGGTGCGGGGTTGCGGTCCCGGGGCAATGGCGCCCTTCCGCGGAGTCTTCCGCTGGCCGTGGCTACGGCCAGGTCATTGGGTGGCTGAGGTGTTCTTCGGGTTGTGTGGCCTCAATCCAGGGGTGCTGCCGGCTCGGCAACCAGGTCTCGGGGTAGGCGGCGACGGTCAGGCGGGCGCGCGTGGTATGGCGCCAGGTCTCGCACGAGCGGGTGTCGCTGACTGGCGCGCACGCCCTTTTTATAGCAACCTCTCCATTATTGGCCCAACCTAAGCAAATGCACATATAGCTTGTGTCACCGTACTTATCTCTACTGCCTTACGCTATAGCTATAGCTCAATTCGTACACTACGACAAATATATACACAGTCAGGTCATAAGTTCTGTCACACAATAAAAACTTTTGAATTTAGAACGCTGGCCACAAAAAAGTTTATTGAATTCGAATTTCGAATTTTTCATGAAAATAAAAATGTGTACTTTTTAGAATTTTCCTCATTTTTAAAAATGGAGTGGACACTTAAAGAAGACCGTGTCGCAGTTATTGCGTTGAATCGTTGTGGTTACGCGCCAATTCAGATTTTCGACTTACTGAAAAATTTGAATATAACCAAAAGATTCGTTTATCGTACCATAAAACGATACAATGAAGACTCTAGTGTAGATGACAGGTCAAGAAGTGGTCGCCCTCGCTCTGTTAGGACTCCAGCAGTGATAAAAGCTGTGAAGGCGCAAATTCAAAGAAATCCCATACGTAAGCAGAAACTGTTGGCCCTTCAGATGGGGTTCAGCAGGACCACGGTGAAAAGGGTGTTAAATGAAGACTTAGGGCTTAGGGCATATCGAAGAAAAACAGGACATCGTTTGGACGCTCGTTTAATGGACCTGAGACTGAAGAGATGCCGCGCTTTGTTGAAGCGGTACGCGGGAAAAAAGCATCGGGAAATTCTTTTTTCCCGTGGAAGAGAGCTACAACAAACAAAATGATAAGGTGTACGCACACAGCAGTGAAGAAGCGAGCAACCGTATTCCGCGTGTCCAACGAGGTCATTTTCCATCCTCGCTGATGGTTTGGTTGGGAGTCTCTTATTGGGGCTTAACTGAGGTACATTTTTGTGAGAAAGGCGTAAAAACGAATGCAGTTGTGTATCAAAATACAGTCCTCAAGAACCTTGTGGAACCTGTTTCTTATACCATGTTTAATAACAGGCACTGGGTATTCCAACAAGACTGGCTGGCGGCGCGTGAAATCGACTTCATCCGGCACGAAGACTGGCCCTCCTCCAGTCCAGATTTGAGTCCGTTAGATTACAAGATATGGCAACACTTGGAGGAAAATGCCTGCTCAAAGCCTCATCCTGATTTGGAGTCACTCAAGGCATCCTTGATTAAGGCAGCCGCCGATATTGACATGGACCTCGTTCGTGCTGCGATAGACGACTGGCCGCGCAGAATAAAGGCCTGTATTCAAAATCGCGGGGGTCATTTTGAATAAACTTTATTACCATAAGAATCTATGTTTTATTAAGTTCATTTTGCTATATAAATGTTTACATAAATGATAAACATGTCTAAATTATTTCATATTGCACATGTGACAGAACTTATGACCTGACTATGTATATCATGAAAATGTGCCAATCAGCTATAAATGCAAGTTTTTTTTGTTTTTTAACCTATAACTAAATTTTTACTTTTTAGTTTGATTAACTACATATCCGTGTTATTTGTTTGTTTTGAAACAATAATTTATTATTTCTTCTTCTTTTAAATATGGCGAGCTAAACTCTGAGCTTAATTTTGCCAGTGTCAGGTGTGTTTGAAAGATCACAACTTGGCCAGGATCTCTATCGAGAACCTGGAAATGAAAGTCTTGTGGATTTTTTGCTGTTGCTCCCGAAAGGGCATGTAACGATATCTACAAGGAAATAAATATTGACAGGTATAAATTGTGAATATAATTTATAGAAATACGATAGAAAATATTTCCATGTATCCATCCCATCAGTCACATATCATATAACATCTTATCTTCAATGCAATGCCTGCCAAGGCAACGTTCGTCTTATACACAGATATCGAGAGATAGGACCTTGGCGCTAAGCTTGTATGGGAACCAGTGTCGCCAAAAATTAAGAATACCCACACATCTACACCACTCATTCATCAATCCTTCCGCTTTTATTGGTCAGTGCAATGTCATGCGCCTATCGTCCGAACACACCCACACTACCGCAGGTACACTAGCTAGCCGAGCTAGTGTTGGGACATTGCAAGGACAGCGTGTTTCATCCATCCATTATAAATTATAATTTATAGACAGTGGTATTTATGCCGGGTTATAAAAATAAAATAATACTTTGTTTGTTAATATGACATATTTATTTTACAGGCTGTGTTTACAGGCTGTAACAAATACGGGGTCTTAAATAATGAGAGTTTGTAATTGGCCTTTTTGTCTTATTTGTATCGTATGTGCTGTAAACTCTGTAATCAGTAAATAAATAAATAAAAGGGGTGCCAAACCGAAAAGGATTGTTTTGGACATGATTTTGAACAACATTCTCAATGCATCTGATCTGATCAGAGAAACGTTATTTTTTACTTCCCCATACAAATCCCCAAAATGTACTGCAAAGTGAAAAATAATGTTGCTTTGATCAAATCGTTTTAATAGAGAAGGATGTTCATATTGATGTCTTAACAACCGCCTTTCGGCATATATACCCTTTCTGTATAATCCTGTAAAGTACATTGACAATAAAAATAAAAATATTTATTAACAACTTGGCGTTTTGACAATTTAGGCGTAGCATTTTTTGCTGAGTAATGCAGTCTTATATTAGTATATTTTCTCATTGAGCTTTGATTAGTAATATTAGATGATTACCCAATGGGTTTCGTTCGAGTCGGTAAAAAATCTATTTATTTCCATCGATTCAAAAACATAATTCTCACTATCACTATTCCCATCACTATACGTCGTCTCTGCGTGCGTGTACCAGTTCGCCTCCGTACCTCGATGCATATTTACTTTCGTATTTAGATAAGTGTAAATTATTTACATTGCGTGTTAGCTTGGCAATAGGTAGTGAAATTAAGATACAAATCAAGCAATGGATAATAAACCTAGCGAGAACAACATGACATTGTCACTTATGATCAACTCGTGACGAATTTTTTGTGAATGATTTTATTTCCGTAATAATGTTTATTTCTTGTGTTTTAAGAAAAAATAATAGTTGGAATGAGACTTACAAGTGATATGTTACTCCGCCGTTCTTGGGGTTCACAATCCCGCTTCTATTTTTGCACGTGAGTATTGCACAGATCGGCATTTTCGAAAAACAGCGGAAATGAATTCGTCACTGCGGTCGCCCGGAGACTCCCGAGAATTTTTAATATGAAGACTATCGGGGTTAGATTTGTTCGCACGTGCAACGCCCCTCAATCTTATCTGTGGTCTTAGATATATATGTCACCGTAAGATTGTCAAAACTGTTAGTTCATAAACTAACGCGTTAGTTTGTAAACTATCGACAAAATGTATACCAGACCGACAAGGTTTAGAATTTAAGTTTCTTTTGTTCTTACATGTCAACCTTACACGAAGACTATTCGGGGCTGCGCTTGCCCCCTCTAGACTTCACCTGAGCTACCGCAGTGTCTGCCCTGGGGGGTATTTCGTTTGCAATTCAAGTTTAAACCAGTTCACAATTTAAAGGTTTTATTATAAACTAAAGCGTCATATAGTAAGCAGTATGATACAGTTAACAATTCAACGATAGTTTGTAAATTAACGAGAAAAAAACGTCCGATTATAAACTAACGGTTTTGTCAATCTTACGGTGACATATGTAACTTACTCGAATCGTCAATGGAAACAAAACGATATGGTTTAAACCGATATATAAAATTAAAGAAAAAATGGTGAACATTTTATTTATTTTCAATACATATAACATCTTACGGCCAGCCTTTAGAAAGGCTTGTTTCTAACGGCTGGATACCTTAGGGTAATAGTAATATTTGTACAAACTTTTAACCGTCGGAGTTAATTAGTTAACGAGATATTAATGATTAAAGTTTAAAAATTATAACTGACTAAAAAAAAAATATTAACTAAAAATTTTCGACGGTTCGCGTATTTTGCAATCGTCTTAGAATACACTAATAATGCATAGAAAAATCAGCATAAGCATCTGAAACCGCGGTCTTTCTAAAGTCTTTCCCATCTTACAATACAGTATGTCTAAATTGACGTTAAATAAATCTATAACAATAACAATAATAAGTATAACTATAAACTGATTATTGTTAGTTATTGCATTTTGACAGTTGCATCACTTACTGAGAAATAACTCTTGTACTTAGAATACTACATACAGATTGTTAACTAATTAATGTTGATTTGCTTATCCCTAAAGTTTCTTTAAATTAGAGGTATTCCCTGACATAAAAAAATAAAAGAAGATCGCGAAAAATAATAATAAAATATAGAGGTTTAATTTAGTTCCATCCAATTAATTTCAATTTCGTAGGCTGTTTAGTGCATAGGAGATGCATTAGGCGGTGAGAAGCTGTCTTGACGACTGTTTTCCCAATTTGCTGGAACGGCAGAGACGGGCCTATTCCTTGGCCTGCTCGTTCACTAGATATGACTCCAATGGACTATTTCGTGTGGGGCAGAGCCAAAGTATTGGTCTATTCCAACGTAGCCATCAACACAAATGAAGAGTTGATTTCAATAATACGAATGGCTTTCGACACCATGAAAGATTAAATGATGCTCAAAATCATGACCTCAGAAGTCCGAAGACGGGCTCCTGTCTGTGTGAGGAATCAAGAATCTCATTTCGAGCATGAATAGCATAAATTTAATTTATTAAAAAGACAGTCTAAAAATTCTATTTTTCTCCCTCACACTGGTTAGTCATAACTTCAAGAATGTGTGAGGTATCTACGTCAATAATTCCTTAAATGAAAGATCATTAACTAAGAATGTTTTTATAAAGATTTGCACTTAAAAATCTTTCACTTGTTTTTGTTAAATTAGGTTAGGTTTGATATACACAATTTTAATACTAGAAATAAAGACAAGTTGGTTGCTTATGTAAGCCGACTACATAAAATTAGTAATTCTTTTAAAGGCAATTGTATACGCTATTACAATAAGGTCCCTACTGATATTAAAAACTTACCTTTAGACAAGTTTAAAATTAAAATAATAAAACAGAAATTGTATAAAAAAGGTTACTATAGGATATCTGATTACTTAGAGGACAGATGTCCATGGGAATAGATTGTTTGAGTAACAGGCTGTTTCGATATATAATTAGCATTCATTTTGTAATTTGACAATATTTTATTTAAAAAAGGAAACGCAAAAGATGCGACGACTGTGGAGTTTCTTCGGTGAGCTCTTCTCCACAGATTCCGCCATTGTGTTAGTGAACTCACCCAAAAAAATGTAATGACGGATCTAAGTGATGTAACAACATCCTATGGAAATAAATGATTTTTGATTTTGATTTTGATTTTTTGTCCGAAAAACTTATTTTATTGATAATTGAAATTTTCCGTGCTCTTCAATGGTCTGTAAAAACCAAGTCTGACGCAGTAGATGCACAAATAAAAATTTATTAGAATAGTTATTTAGTATTTTTTGGAATCAATTGTAAAATAATCCAATTATTGTTTGGTTTTGCAATGATAATCACTTAAAAATCTTGTGAAAATCTGGAAATAGTCTTCAAAAACACTAAATCATCAATAAAATTTTAACGGTAAGACTTCGCCATATGTATGTTTGGCTCAAATGGTTCTAATTGGTCTGTACTGACTTCGGTTTAATCTTAGCATCGATCTACCGGACACCCTGTATATTATATCTATAACTAATATAAAACAATATTAACTAAATTAGGTAACGAGTAACGGCTAGACTTTACAAAACGGGCGGTTCGCTCGGGTTTTCGTGATTTTTTGGTAGGTCATTTGGATCACTTTTAACACGGTCTTAAAGTTTCACGTGTCGAAACTCAATAGTTTTTCAGATATGTTTTTTTTTATTTATAATATTTTGCTTTTTGTTTGACACACATAATAATACAACACGTAATAATAACCTCAAAATGTGTTACGTTTCGTTGTATGCTTATTGTTAGGTAAGAATATATAGATGAAAGTGTGCATAAAACCGAATTATATAGTAATAAAGGTATTGTTGATTATATTTTTGCGACACAAGCTTGTTTCTTTGCGTTTTCGGACTTGTGCTTATTTTAATGTGTTCTTTTAGATTTACTGAGATGCAGTTCTTAGTAACGGAGCGCAGAAAGCCAAATTCATTCATTCATTGCTTGCTTTTTTTCTTTTTTAATTATGTTTTAGGACCCTGGTCCATTTAGGCCTTCATTGCTTACATTCGCGTTAGTGAACATAGTTTCCTTTCTTTTCAGTCGCTTTGAACACCTACGTTGACTAGAGTAGATTATTGTGGATAAATTTCAATTGGGTTATAGGTTAGGTTGGAACTTAAAAGAAGCAGCCCCGGAGCGTAGCGGAGCGGAGCGTATACAAGAACAACGTTGAAGAAACTAAAACGGAGCGGAACGGAGCGGAGCGAAGCGTATGCAAACAAAAACTACTGCCTATAGTAGGTTATTGTGGCTACTTTTCATTTGAGTTATAGGTTAGGTTAGAACTTTGAAGAAGCTAAACCGGAGCGGAGCGGAGCGAAGCGAATGCAAACAAAAATGACTGGCTAGATTAGGTTATTGTGGCTACTTTTCATTTGGGTTATGGGTTAGGTAGGTTAGAACGTTGAAGAAGGAGAAGGAGCGGAGCGGAGCAAAGCGTTTGCAAAGTAGCTACAACACCCTAATCTAGCCAGTTATTTTTGTTTGTAAATATCGAGAGAACAAAAAAAGAGACCTTTCGCGAATCTACTAGAAAACGGAATCGCGTCATGAACATTGGTTGGTTATTTTTCGCCCACGATTGTACAATAATGACAATAATATTGACAATATGTCATAATATTGACTATGTATGGTCTTATTGACATTTTGTTACATCAATTTTTACGTTTCGTTCACAAAAAAAAAAACAATTGTTGTGGTTTTTTTTACATACATTTTCCAATTTTCATCTTTGACTTTAAAAAAAACTACACATTTCCTCACTTAAAGAAAAGTACTTTGCTGGGAAAAGTGTCTACCAGCTATCGATTGCATACCTCATTATAATTAAATTAAGGGGGAACGATTCAAAAATCAAGCCCTTCAATTGGGTTGTAATAGTAACTCAATGTTGGGTTATTGGTTAGATTGGAACTTAAAAGAAGCCACCCCGGTGCGAAGCGGGGCGGAGCGTATGCAAATAAAAGCCAAATTTGGCTAGAGTATGTTATTGTGGCTAAAAATAGGCATATTCCGTCGTTCCCCACCCTAATACTCCCTCATCCCCACAGTCCGTAATTGGCGTTTTGAAAAAAAAAACTCGAAAACTAATGATTTCCGGTACTTCGCGTTTAATGATATCGTCTCTAAATGCACCTATAATGCATAGGAAAAATCGGCAAAAGCATCCGAAACCGCCCGCTTTCTAAAGTGCATCCAGAGAAGGACTGTCCTTGTTACTAGTTCCTGCACTAAGATGGAACCTGATGTCCATATGTTTGGGCATACAATGGTTTGCATCATTTGTGGCCGTTCTGTACGAAGTGAACGACACCATGCCGTAGAGCAGAACGATTGATCGAGATTTACCAAGGACACATCCAGCTCATCATCAAGTAATGAAAACAGACAAATCACCACTCCTTTCAGACAGAATGAAGAGGAAGTTGTCATACGTTTGGTTTCGTTCGCGTTAGACGCGAAGGTGTATGAGAGTACAAACCTATTTAATTAATAAATAGAGAAAAAAATGCATTTAGGGATGATTTATTTTAATACACCAAAAAATCAAATCAAATATTTTATTTAATAAATAACATTAAGCATTGTACATAACTGCTTGCAGACTCCTCACTAGGTATAACCGGTCTCGTGGAGACCTGACCAATTTAGAGTTGACAGATTAGAGTTAGTTGCTAATCGTGTGCCGGGTATGAGATCAAGCAGTGATTGCACTTTTAACTAAGCTAAACATAAAGACAAAAGTAAAGATTAAATGATGAGAGACCCACAGTTAAAATAAATGTACTTACATGTAATAGTATGTTTGTAATTAATAATATACATATATAAAATTTTGTGTGTGTTTAATAATTTTATTAGGTTAGATATATGTGGATAGAAGAGCTTCGGTGTTTTCATAGTCCAGTGTCGATAGCCATTTCGTTAGTTTAGTCTTGACTTCGGGGATGCCGGAGTTTTTGATGTCGGTGTTCTTGGTTACCATATTATAGATGAAGGGGAAAAAGAAGGGGCTAAAACGCTGCACAAATTTAGTGCGGACAGTGGGTTTTGGCACCCTATACACTCGTCTGGCTAGTATTGAGCTATATTCTTAGAAGTTATCGTTAATTTGTGCTTAAATAGAGTTGTCGGACTGACAGAACCTGGCATTCGCTCAGTATTTTTGTAGTGGCATAGAGAAACGGTTTTTTCATCATCACTTTGAGAATGGAACGTTGAGCCCGTTCTAAGGTGTTCAAGGCAGTTTTTGCAGCGCTGCCCCAAGCGGTAATACAGTATAGCAGGAGAGACTGGCCTAGGGAGACATGAACAGCTCTTAGTACCTCATTATCGGCCCCCTGTCGCAGAAGTTTCGTTATAGGTATAAGTCTTCTGACAAGACCTGCCATGATGTTGACATGTGGTCTAAAAGTGAGTTTTTCGTCTAGTGTGAGACCTAGATATTTTAGGTTATTAGTTCTGGCAATCGCGGGACAGTCACATGAACTATTTCTTAGCTGACAGGTGTGTAATCTTAGGTCCTTAGGGGCAACAGATGGCTGAGACGCCGCAGTCTTATGAAAGCATACGAATTTCCACTTTTCCGCATTTAGAGTTAAGAGATTTTCGTCAAGCCAGCCTCCGACCAATGACAAGCATGACTCAGCCCGAGCTTTAGTTTGGTCCCATGTATCCTGGCTTATCACCAGGGCCGTATCGTCGGCATAGCAGAACACCTTGACATGGTCATGCTTGTCTGTTGCCTGCCAGATGTCATAGATGTAGACGATGAAGATAGATATATATAGATAGAAGGGCCGAGGATACTGCCCTGGGGCACACCGAACTTTATCAGCTCGTCAGAACTAGCTCTATCTCCTACTTTGAGACACTGGGATCTGTCTAAGAGATAGCTTCCGAACCAGTCTAGAGCCGTACCACGCATGCCAACCGTTTCTAGTTTTGCAAGAAGAATCTGCGGGGAAACTGTATCAAATGCTTTTGATAGATCCAAGAAGACGCCTACACATGCTTTGTTTTTATCCAGCTCTTCGCTAACAACGTTAAGCAGTGCAGTGACGGCGTCCTCCGTGGATCTACCCTGGCGGAAGCCAAATTGACCGTTTGCAAGGATCCGGTGGGACTCTAAGTAGTGAACTAGTCGTATGCTCACGATTTTCTCCAGGACGTTTGAGAGAGTGCTTAACAAAGAGATTGTCCTATAGTTACAGGGCTCCGTTTTATCCCCACCTTTGTGTATTGGGACAACTGAGGCCCCCTTCCAGCATTAAGGAAAGTGGCCCGTAGTCAGACTGACATTAAATATATGCGTGAGTGGCACAAGCAAAGTTGTACTAATTGACTTCAGTAGCTTGTTATTGATGCAGTCTGCCCCCGGTGCACCGTCGTTTTTGAGGTTTTTAATTATTTTTGTTACTTCATATATGTCCATTGGCTGAAGGAATAGCGAGTTGCACTAGGCCGGGCGGTGGTTTTGAATTTTTTTGTCAAGTGATGCTGATGGGATTTGAGCTTTGCCATAGTTTTGTTAGCTAGATTTTGTCCTATGCTGGTAAAGTATTTGTTGCAATAGTTAATGGATCCTTCTGCCGTAATTTTGGCCTTAAGTAAGTCAGTGCTACCTTCTATATTTTTGTTTATGTCGCATATTTTTTTAACAGCTTGCCACATTTGGTTAGGGTTGTCTCTACTTTCCGATAATATTGAATTATTATATTGGCTCTTAAGACGCTTTAGGAGATCATTACAACAATTCTTGTACCTATTATAAGATATTTGAAGAATTTTATTTAGCGGCTCGTTGCGGGCACTCAGGTGTAGCATATCCCTGTGTTTGATGCAGCGGATGAGACCCGGCGTGATCCAGGGCTTTAATTTGTATTTACTTTGACTGATGGTAACCGCTTTGGAATGGGCTCTGATTACTTGTGTCAGAGTGTCCTTGAGCAATTTAACACTTGACGAGGCCTCATTACTACTTAACACATCCACCCAATCCTGTTTACTTAGTTCGTCTATGACAGCAGAAGTGTCAATTTTGGTAATGGTTCTCTTCGCTTTTTTCGTTTTTAAATTGAGTTTAAAGTCACCTATTGTAATGCTATGGTCAGTAAGTGAAGTTCTGCAGACAATACCTGATGAGTCCAGTTTCATACCCATGAATATGTGTTCTAGGCAGGAAAGCCCTCTGGTTGGGTTTGTTATAATAGGCCTGAGGCCTGATTCTGTAACCAACGAAATGTAGTCAGGAGTATCTGTTTCGCCCATTAGGTCAATATTTATGTCACCGGCTATTATTGTATTCGTTGAGGGATGATATTTCAATAGCCTATCTAATGACTCGATAAAATTGTTTTATTGGAGAACGAGGGTGACCTATAAATTGCGTATAATAGGAGTGATCCTGGGAATTCTATAAGCAGGCTGTTGGCATCAGTTAAGTCTGGCTCAAGTACGTTCACTGCCCAGATGTCGCGACCGTATGTGACCACCCCACCAGCTTTGTTGATGAGCTTGCATGTATGGAACGCAGTATACCCCTGAATTGACCTCACAAGCGAGGACTCGGTTAGGTGACATTCTGTGAGAATAATAATATCGAAAGCGATATTGAATCTTTCCAAGATTACTAACCATATTTCAATACTATATTCTATCAAAGTCAAAGTACTTTATTACTGTAGATATTTACATATACATAGCAAACGTCATTTTTTGCCTCTTCTCTACATTGGACCACTGTGGGAGAAGAAGGGCGTAGAAACTCACACAGATTGATTTTTAGATCTCTTTTAAAAATAGGTTGTGCTTAACCAATACAATTATGATTTTATTTTATTTAATAAGCAGGCAATAATAAATAATTATAAAATTATTAACAGCGAGGTCTGGGTTGAACTATATTAACCCCATCTATCTACATTTACATAAAAAGAGTCTGTCGCTAAGGCCCAGGCCTCATCACTGCGTTGCGGCGTCGCAACGCAAATATCTGCGACATGTCGACGTTATGTCGTATACTTCCTTCCTAAAGACAATGTGTCGCAGATTTTTACGATGCGATGTAAGTGATTTGGCCTGGCCCTGACATGACCAAAACAAGCGATGCCAATAGAATACATTCATAATAATTCAAGCATTTTCCCATGTCATTCATGGTAATCATCATCACTACGATTCAAGTTACTCGTTGGGATAAGCGGTAGTGGTTGGGGTCTAGGTAATGCTTGTGTAATTTTTGAACTCCCCCGCCCACATTCATCGTTCCTTCGATCTACGAGAGATGATCTTGAAGTACTTTTAGGAATAGCACGCACGGGCGACTTTTTTGCCACAGTGACAGCTATGCGTTAATCTTCTCTTTGTTTCGCTTAGAGAGATGCCACACGGGCGTTACCGCTGCGTCGCGTCCACGGTACTGCGTCGACGGAGCGCCGCTCCGTAGTTTAACATACAAAACTGAACGACATGCCACACGGGCGTCGCAGCTGCGTTGCGTCTTGTCGCAACTAAGAAAGGGCCAGGGAGACGAGGCTGGGAGGGATGCTGCAGTGCGACGACGACGACGAAGCACTCTTGGAAAAGGAAAGAAGACGAAGAGAAATGGTACGGACCCCTTTGTGCGCGAGTTCGACTCGCACTTGACCTTTTTTCACTCTTCTCTACATTGGACCACGGTGGGAGGAGAACGGCGTAGAAACTCCCAAAGATTGATTTTTAGATCTCTTTAAAAAAATTGCTTGTGCTTAACTAATACAAATATTAATTATTATATGCAGGAATAAATTATTACAAAATTATTAACAGCAAGGTCTGTGTTGAGTTAAATTAACCCCATACAGTCCCGTAATTTAAGTAATCTTGAACACTGTAATATCCCTTTTCGACAAAGTCGCTTTAACATGCTTTTTAAATTGCTCAAATGGCAATTTCAAAATCTCCAGAGGTATCTTGTTTTAGCAGAGAATGCACTGACACTTGAAATAATTGTTAACATTCGCGAGTCTCAACCGGGGCGCTGTACAGCCATCGGCAAGTTTGGAAAATGTTGTGGTTCTTGTGTAAATACTTATTCATATTCTTTATTCCACAGAAATCTTAATAGTAAGGTAACAAAAAAAAATATGATCAAAGGCGAGCTTATCTCTAAAGAGAGATTTCTACCAGCAAACCTAGGCAGGACAGGAAAAGTTGTGCAACAGTAGAATCCTAGTGCGCAATATAACTGTATACATCTCATTGTGTACGAACCAAAACAAAAGCACAAAATATAAAATATATATCAAAAATACATACTTACATACCTATATACATATACATATATAAAACTACCTATCACGAAAGAGAAAGGAAATGCTCTTTCAATCTTTTCTTAAACGTGAAAATTGAGGGACTATCTCTAATAGCGCAGGGAAGTGCCAACCCCCAAGCAGAGCTCGTTCACGCTAGCCATCACCCCCTCGCCATATTAGAGGGAGAGGAGAAACCCGCTACAGAGAGCCTCCGCAAGCAAAGACATTTTAGTGAGCATGACATAAACTCTGCTTTCTTGTTAACAGACTTGTATTCTACAGCCTATTACACTGTTAATGACTATATCAAAGACAAAAGTGCCATGCAATTTTGATCCAAGCTCCATGAATATGATAACAATAATTAACGTATTTTTTATAAACGCAATAATGTAATGTAATAGTCTGGTAATAAAATTAAGTAAAATATTAAGTTATTATTACAAAAGTGCTATGTGAGGTGACTCATAACAATTTATTTGTTATTGTTATGAGTCACCGAAAGGAAAGTTAGGTAAATATTTTATCAATGACTGAGATAGAGTTTAAAAGTATAGCAAATTATCAAGGCATCAAAACTTTATATAGTAAAACAGAGTAGGTATTTAATAGTAGTTTAAGTGTCTGGTACATAATGGAGGGCATTAAAAGTCGATTCGGCTCGTTTCATAATAATATCACTCTAGAGTTTTAATGCCTAATTATGTACAGTTACATACACCAGTTCATCTATACACATATCATAAGCTCTCTTTATGGTCATAATGTACAAGAAATTAGTTTTTACCAACTATTATACCATTATTCATTATGCTGGTCGTAACGTGCGGTTTTTGGACGCAGTAAAGAGGGTTTATGATACGTATGTAGATAAAATAATGAAAGCAATATAGAACCCCGCAGGGTTCTTCAAATTAAACTAAATAAAAGGTGACTATGGGATGGAGTATGGACGACCTCATGTCAAAAAAGACGTAAACATTTCTGTTTCAGGACAATCTGGCAATAACACATCCGCTTTCTTATTTTTTGAAAGAGAGACATTGTCATCAGAGTCTGGCAACCGGATATTGCTTTTCCTCATTGATTAACAGTTGTGCATTACAGCCAACTTAACGGCGAAGGGACCAGTTATCTGAAATGCAGTCTACTTTATTTTCTATTGTCAGCTGCCATTAAATTCGCCATTGAGAACCCACTCCTTTTTTTAAGTCGGTTAATAACATAGTATATAACTAGGATTTCAGGAATGATGCGATGGAAGAATCCATAACCAATTACTTTGTTTGTTGTATGTCTGTCAACACCGTTTTACACAAGTTAGCGATCTTTCAGTATCGTAGGTACGTATTTATCGTGCGGGACGCGATGCGTCAACTGGCAGTACCCGCGTGCGGGGTCCATCCCAACGACGACCTCTGTGGCCGCTGCGGTTGTGGCTCTGCCTGCCATGTGAGAGGTCCCGGTTTCGAGCCCCGGCTGGGATACAGAAAATAAAAAAGGAGTTTTGGATGTTTATATAACATTTTCTCATTACGAAGTAATCTCTTCTGTAGAGGCATGAACGCTGATCTGGAGGGGGTGAGAAGCTGGGCTTCATCCTTCGGACTCCTGGTTAACCCGAGCAAGTCCCAGGCCAGGGATTATAGGTACCAGACAATCTCTTAACTTGTTGCAGCAACAGCCCATTCTACCTGTCACTTTTAATCGTGTATAGCGAAAAGCTAAAAACCTGGGTCTTATTTTCGACAACCAGCTGTCCTGCTCATCGCATGTCAATGAGGTCAGCCTTGAGACTTGTTTTTGCCTCGATAGACAAATGTTCTCTCGCTCAGTCTCTCCTTCTACCCCTCGTTTGCTGATGCATTATGCTGATGCAGTGCTAACGAAGAATACTTCCTGCTCAGTCCCTTCTACTGCCATTATAACTGAATAAACTCGAACGACTTCAGAATCTCGGGATTTGTTTTATCTTTGTGCTGTGCAAATACGACCATGTATCACATCATCGCAAAGAGCTGAAGTGGCTGCCAATACGTCTTCGTCGGGATTCTCACATCCTCAATATCCTCTACAACATTTTACGCAATCCACGCTGTCCAACCTTCTTACGAGACCGTTTTCCATTTCTTTCTTCCAGCAGGCCTCGGAGAACTCACGTTGTTTCAATACTCACAACCCCCGCAGCATAACACCGCGTCCTATGAGCATGGGTTTAGACTCCGGGCCATTCAATTGTGGAATGCCCTCCCCTGCACCATCAGGGACAGTCCTTCTCATGATATATTTAAAAGACGCGCGAAAAAGCATTACCTTTCTCTTTAGAAATATAGATAGTAGGTATGTATTTATATTTAGCATGCACGAGTATATTATTGTCCGAGCGAGCGAATCGAGGGTTGCGTCTCCGTTTCAGGATTGGGCAAAAATGCTTTCGTGTATCTGTCTGTCCGGTTGCTCTCCTCTATAGGTCACATTATTCAAGCGATTCTCGTGAAATTTTGTGAGCATGTTGGATAATTAATAAGAATTTTTTAGTTGATTCAGTTTTTGCATTTTTTTCATAATGGTGGAGATGTGAAAATGTAAAAAAACCGCTACAGCCCAAACGGCTTGACGGATTTTTACAAATGACTTATCGTTGGACTCGTGGTGACCGTGGGAGTGACACAGACTATATCATTTTACTGTAAAATTGCAAAATGTAGCCTACAAAGTTATTGGTGCGGCTATTTCAATACTCCATGTACGTAACCAGGTATTATGTATTGATTTTATTTGTAATTAATGTGTTTTATAATTGTAATGTGCTACTCTGCTGTTGATGTCCCAAATAAACTATTTTGGTGTCGTAACCAGGTATATTCATAAGTTTGTATGTGTTATTGAAATAAAATGCAGTCGGGTTATTTGTTGTCACCCTTAGATGGCGTTAGTTGTAGTCTGCCTCTTCTTTGGTTTTCATCTCAGTACATACCTATATACATATTTCCAACATGTAAATTGTATCAGTAATATTAATCAGAAGTTTAACAATACTTTGAATAGAGTGTGTTGCTCACAGATTGGAATATTGATATTATTTGGATTTGTTTTGAAAGTTTTTGGTGCGGCTTCATTACTACTCCATGTATAAACTCCAGGTAACCAAGTGCATTCATAAGTTTGTACGTCAGATGTTCAGCTTTCCACCCACAGGCTCGCAAGGTCTACAGCTCACAGAGCCACTAGTATAATATTTATGTAAGCACTCATATATTTAGTTAATATTGTTTTATATTAGTTATTTAGATAGAATATATATATAGCCATATATTAGTTATTTAGATATGTTCTAGGTAACTTATATTGTTGTACACATGATCTACCCCTGCTCAGCCATCGACCTTTCCCATCCTAATTTGGTTTGCTGGAAGAGATCTCTTATTAGAGATAAGCTCGCCTTTGTACACTGTTATTATGTTATATAGGATTTGTGTGCAATAAAGACATTTTTTATTTCGTTATGTTACCTTTTCATTCAGTGTCGTTCGTATTTCTCACGCGGGACGCGGGGCGCCTTACTGGCAGCATCCGCGTGCGTGATGAAATCCGCATGACACCGAAAGAGCCCATATAAAGGGTACCTTTGATACGGGACCCTAAATATGTAGAAATATACCTATTCAGTAATATTGAAAACGGAAATAAAACAGGTCCGTTCGTTAGGATCAGTTAGATCTTAATGAACGTCTTCCACGAGTACCACGCCACGCAATGATCAAGGTGCAAGGACTATCCCACCACACTTTACCACGGCCCAGTTGTTCATCAGCACATCTAACACAATATGCGCAACGCCTATATGTACCTAAACAGTTTACCAGGTAAACGTATCTACCTAAATAGAATACCATAGTTGAATGAAATAAGGTTTCATGATGCGGTTTGATTGAGCATGTCTTGTTTTACACATAACACAACATAGCATCACGCCTTTTCTCATACGGGATAGTAGAGGCACCAGTTTTAGAAGTAAAACTACTTTACGCAGGCTTGACTTGGGCAGTAAGCTGGCGAATGCGTGACGAGAGCGTTATGAAAAGTGTGATCGGGCGAGGCGAACGAGAGGTGCGCGCGCACATTTTCTTTCTCTCTTCCTCTCATAGCCAGACACAGTGCAGGAGATGTATTTTTGAAGCATTAGAGCTAAAGAAGTATTACTTCAGTTGTGTGGTCTAAAGCACACTCTTTTTTTCTATAATCTATTTTGCGTGAGAGGGTGCTAGCCCATCGCCGCAGCTATGGAGATTAATTTATTGATGTTTTCCATCAGCGTTAGAATGTCCGTATATTGTGTGTACCTATGGTAAAATACATACAGTGGATTTCATTTATTACGACCTTGGTTGTAGCGACCATTTACCTATAGCGACGTTAAATCTAAGTCCCTTGAATTTAAAGCATACTTTAGTACAAAATTCATGTGGCTATGGCGACTTTGGATGTAACGCCGAGTTCGGGTGTAGCGACTGTTTTTAATGAATCATTTGTAACAAATTCCTAGAAATCCCATGCAGATATTGCGACCGGAGTCGGCCGCCAAAGACACAAAGATTTTTTTCTTTCACAAACATTTCTTATCTTTTGTTTACATCCATTGCACACAGATGGTCAGCAAGTGTGGAGACCTTTACCTTTTGTTTATAGATATCAACTAAGTAGGTAAGGGAAGCGTGTACGTTTCGGAGCTTTTATGGTTCAGTTACAAAGTGATATTCTGAGTAGCAACTGGGTTTAGTAAACTTTTGAATAAGTATGGCTGCTAGACGTACATTCACTGTTAACATGTTACAGCACGCACTGTTACACATGTGTACGTGTCTGTATCTCTTTACCTTTGCCTGTAACGACTTCCGGATATAACGACGAAAATAGAGTGGTCCCTTCATTGTCGTTATACCCGAATTCCACTGTATCTCATTGGTAAATGATCGGCACTGTCAGTTTTAATGCTTTAATGCGAGGTTTACACCACCCCGACCCCGACGAGGCGACGAGGCGACGAGGAACGGACAGGGTTGTTAGTGAGTGGTAGGTACGAGTAGGTGCGCAAACTTATAACGTGCTTTAGACTCTTGATCATCTCTAGGTACTTATACGGAATCTGTTATACATATACGTAGTAAATTACCAGCAATCGATTTTCCTGTTCTGTCTAGGTTTTCTGGAAGAAACCTCTTTATAGAGATAAGCTCGCCTTTGCGCATTCGTTTTCATGTGTTTGTACTCATTATTTACCCTGCAATAAAGTACTTATATTCATATAGAATTATACCAATGAATCAAGAAATCTAAAAAAAACTACTTGAAAACCTTAATTCGAGTAACATAAATAAATAAAAAGTGACCAAGTAAGAGTCGGACTCGCCCATGAATGGTTCCGTTGTAGCAAGTAATTATGTGACTGCATGTTTGTGTTGTAACTTTGTTTTTCAGTGTTTGTATGAATGACAAAGTTATCTTTGCGGTTTTTATATCATAAAACTGCTTATTTTATTATTTATTTTGTTCAAACTAATTTTCGTAGAAAGTGTGTATTGAGATACACAGCATATATTATTTGTAGATTTTTCACTCTCTTACTTTAAAAATTAGAGGGGGACACATATTTGTCCACTTTGAAAGGGTTCTTTAACTCTCTTTAACGATTTACTTTGAGGAAAAATGGATTTCAGGAACCTCAACGTAATTTTTAAAGACCTATCTATAGGCACCCCACACATATAGGTTTGATAAAAAAATGGTTTCAGTTCCATGTGCCATGCATAAATAAAGTTATTTGAATTTTTTGTGTAAAAATCATAAAGCGGTTCACAGAATACATCTACATACCAAGTTTCAACTGTGTAGTCCTAATAGTTTCTGCATAAAGTTGCTGTGACATACGGACGGACGGACGGACAGACTTGACGGAACTATAAGGGTTCCTTGTTTCTCTACGGACCCTAAAAACGATCGTTGGTGATTTTTGCTCTTCCTTGTCAACCTGACACGAAGGATAAAGGGGGCTTCGCTTCGCTCACCCTTTATCCTTCACTTACCCCAACCCGCCACTTCGTCCAGACAGTCTTTATTTAGCCAGTAAGCGGTGGCTAAACAATGCAGTAATTTTGTCGCGCAAATCAGTCATTTTGTCGTGCAATTCAGTATCTTTTAGCTCATTCAAATAAATTCCGCTTTTCATGGTCATTCGCTCAATTCGTTTTTATTCGGTCATTTTATTATTTCCCTTAATTAATTACCGCGTCCATAGTAAGTATGTATAGATATGCATTTCATTCATGATAACGAGTAAACCTTATTTTAGCGTATTATGTGTTACCTACCACAACATTATGAAGCTGTTACCGATCGCATTCACACTGCAGTAATGATGATTGAACGTTTCCAAGCCAACATTAGATGCACTTGAGAATTGAGCGAGATGTTATCGTAGATATTGCAGCTAACATAGCTGGGGGTCGTCGTCACGGCTCAATGCATCGCTGGTGGTATATTACAAGAAGTGTAAAAATATACAGATACAGAAAGGTATGGTCATATTTCAAGGTGTTTTGAGGACATAATTCTGGACAACTTTCATTATGTTTGAGCGCTGGATTTAACAAAATTATCACCTATCTTTAGGTAGAAATCATTGTCCCTTGGTATAACATTGGCAGTTTCACGGTTTATTATTTGCCAAACATTTCATTCTATTATTTGAATTTTTGTATTAATGTATAGTTTTTGCAGTTCTATAAACCAACTTGAGAGTTTTGGAATATTTTTTAACAGTCATGAAATTTACGATCAAAGTTATAGGTTTTTTGATCATAAAGGTCATACAAGATAACTCTACTTTTAAGAATTCCAAACGTTGCCCAGTCATTAAAATTAGTTCTAATGTTGTACCTAGTCACTGACTTTCTTTAATTTAAAAACTTTATTGCATTCTGTCTGAATAATGTTGAAGAAGACTGAGTAGATTTTGTTTGGGTTCTGTTCATTAAAATCCGGTATTGTCAAATTTATATCTAAGTTTTTCGTATATGTCTCTAGTCTATGGGATGTAATAGGCCTATAAAATGATGCGCCAGTCTTATCCTTAATATCAATTGGGAATGAAACTGTTTGACCACTGTGATCGGAAGGTAAGCACTTTCACTTGTGAATGCAGTCACAAAAAACGTTATCTAAGCAAGTTTGGCTGGTAAGTGTAAATCTAGGTGGCTCTTAAAATACATGACATAAATTAAACGATTTGAATAAAGTTATTAATCGTTGTGTCATTGTTGTTCCTACAAGCAAATTGTAGAAGTGTTGAGGTAAGCTTGGTGGTAAAATGACGATAATTTCACAGTAAAAGGAATTTATTTGCTTGAGCACACACGTTACATGTAATGGTAGGTAGAAGAAGCAACAAGCAGTGTTGCTATAATAAAATTAAATCTCCAACATGCTGGGGGGCCCAGAAATTATGCTAGTAACAAATACAAAGGCTACAACAATAGTCATTTTTCCTATAGTTAATGGGACTGTAAAAACAACTTGTAATTTAAGAAATACTTATAACACATTATTCTGATTAAAAAAAACTACAAGACGCACCAGCATGAATGAACATATTAAACTAGTTAACTAAACAATAACATAGTGCTTATTTTAGTTTCTTAGAACTCTTATATTATCTAAGTTATTATAAGTCACATTTTACCTTATCAAGTAAAAAAATGGAAAAGCATAGGTAAGTTTGAAATGTAATGTTTCATTTTAAGCAAGTTTACTTATCAAACTAACACCTTAGTTGTAACTTATTCTAATCAAGATGTTTACTAACGTTAACGGTAAGTACAACATATCTAATTTAACGGTAATACACATACTTTAGTAACAGATCTAATATGAGTTTTTCTGTTAGGAGTCATAACTTCAAACGCTCTCACATGATTATCCTTTCCAGGAAAAACCTGCGTCACACGAGCCATCGGCCATGTTAGTGGGGGGGTACCATTATCAATTAAAAGTACTAAAGAACCAACTGCAATATTACTTTGAGTTGTTTGCCACTTTGGTCTACTCTGCAACACATTTAGGTAGTGTCTATACCAAAGTTTCCAAAAGCTTTGAACCATATTATTACATACATTCCACATTTTTAATCTATTTACAGGGGTACAAGATACATCATGATCAGGATAAGTTGTCAAGCTAGTACCTATTAAGAAATGCCCTGGCGTCAGGTATGTAAAATCATCATTATTCGAGGTCATTGGTAAAAGTGGTCTTGAATTTAGTATTCCCTCAATTTGCACTAACACGGTATTTATTTCCTCATATGTCAATACACTCCTTTGGATAACTCGTTTTAAATGAAACTTAGTGCTTTTTACGGCGGCTTCCCATACATAGCCCACCAAATACAGTGGAGTAAGCAGGGATAAAATGAAATTTAATCTGATTTTGTGACGCAAAATTATTTACCTGATTTGATGATTTTTTGAGCCTAATAGTTTATATAAATCATTTAACTGAGAAGTTGCGCAACGAAATGTACTAGCGTTATCACAATAGCAGTCACTTGGTAAACCTCTTCTTGAAATAAACCTCCTAAAACACGCAAGAAAGGTGGCAGTACTTAGATCAGAGGCTAGCTCTAGATGCACAGCTTTAGTACTGAAGCATACAAAAACGAGAATATACCCTTTACCTGTGACTGAACGACGAATACGGGACTGTTTTACCTCGACCGGTCCTGCAAAATCCATGCCCATCTTCTGGAAGGCTCGTAGAGGCTGAACAACTCTATCGCTAGGTAGAGACCCCATGAGTTGTTTTGCTGCAGAGGATTTTAATTTAAAACATGTGATACACTTGTGGGTGATCTTTTTTACCTCTCTTATGCCATTCGTAATCCAGTATTTTTCGTTGAGGCTTGACAATAGCAACTTGGGACCAGCGTGTAGTAATCTAGCATGTTCGCTACGTATAATCAATGTAGTGATGTAAGAACCTCTTACTAAAACTATAGGATGTTTTTGTGTGTAACTGATGTCAGAGTTCTGAAGCCTTCCGCCTACTCTTAAAATATATTTTTTATCTATGCAAAGGCTTGAGAGAGCCACTAATATCTTTGTTTGATTTTAAGGCATGAATCTCGTTATGAAAATTAATACTCTGATCATATCTAATGATAACTAACAAAGCTCTCTGTACTTCATTTGCAGAAAGATATCGTTTTTTTTAATTGAATATTTTTATCACCTACCTTTAGTTTCAAATTATCGCAAAACCTCAGAATGTAGGCCAAAATACGTGTCATTTTATGTATATCTGAATACTTGTTTTTGAAGGATTGAAGAAACTCATTTTCTTTAGCTGTTATAAGCACAACATCGCTGGAGTTTGTCGGACAAGCGGCAGTCTTAATTTCAGGTAAGTTTTCCACTGGTAAGTATACTTCATTATTTTCAAACGTATACCCTTTTTTTTGCAGGAACGCCGGACCATTCCACCAGAGGGCGTAGCCGGGAAGCGCTTGCGGATCCACGCCGCGACTGATGAGATCTGCGGGATTATCCTGTGATTGTACATATAGCCATTTCCAATTACCTGTTAACTCCTTTATCATTCTCACTCTGTTGGAAGCATAAGCTTGAAGCCGTGAAAGATCAGTGTCGATCCAAGCGAGAACAATTTGTGAATCACTGTGCAAGAAGACATCGTCAATCTTGATTTTTAAAATTAGCGTAAAATTAGAAGCAAGTTCTGCTAATAACAGCGCCGCATTTAATTCCAGCCGGGGGATTGTGAGTGGCTTCGCGCGGGGGTTTATGCGTGACTTTGAGCATAATAAGAAAGTCCTTACATTACCTTCTTTCTCCACCACCCGTAGATATAAGCAACACCCGTAGCCAGTCAAAGAGGATGCATCAGCAAACCCGATCAGTTGTACTGCAGTAGCTGTACTAGATATAGGAATATTCCTATCTAAATGTATAGGTTGCATACTAGCTAAGTTTTCAGAAAATTGTAGCCAGTCATATATAATTTTTTCAGACGGGCGTAGCATTCCAATCAAATTTGTCTTCCCAAAGTTGTTGCATGATTGCCTTTGCCTTGACTATGATAGGGCTAGCGAAACCTAAGGGATCATAAAATCGAGCAATGCAGCTTAGAATGCTGCTCTTTGTAATGTTTTTGTTGGGCGTTTGATTTTCAGAACTTGAAATAGTAAATGAGTCTTGTTTCAAATTTAATTGCAAGCCTAATGTTTTTATATTAAAATTACAATCCTGTTCAAAGTCTAAACTCTCAAAATGCTGTTTTTGTAATGGAATGTCTGACAGCACACTGGCTTGATTTGAAGACCATTTATGTGTCTCTAAACTCCCAAGCTTAAGCATTTCACACAGCTGACGCTTTGTTTCCATTAAAATACCCAAATCTGCATTACTATATAACACGTCATCAATGTAAGTGCAGTTTTTTAAAACAAAGGATGCAAGTGGTAAGTCATGCTCATACCGGTTAGCTAATTCAAGCAAACAGCGAGTTGCAAGATAGCTAGAGCTTTTTAAGCCGTATGTTACAGTGTCTAAGCAAATGCATTGAATTGGCTCTTGAGGATTATTTCGCCATAGAATGTTTTGAAGTGGTGTGTGTGTAGGATTCAAGTTAATATTCCTAAACATTCTCCTGATGTCAATGGTAAACATATAATCGCCAATTCTAAATAGCATTAAAATTTCAAAGAGGTCACGTTGTACCTTTGGGCCATTAAGTTGTATGTCATTAAGAGATACACTTTTATTTGTCGGCATGGAGCCATTGAAAACAACCCTAACTGGTGCTCTTGCTTCCCTCATTTATCACTGGGTGATGGGGAAGAAAATATACAGGGTCTTTTGTAAAATCATAAGAGTTAATGTTAACATAGTGAGCCTGCCCTAACTCAATGAACTCATCAATAAACTTTTGATACTGTGTTAACAAATTAATATTTGTGTGCTGCCTTTTTTCCAAACTAAGGAATCTAAACAAAGCCAGATCAAACGAACTTCCTAAGGTCTTATTAACTTGATCCAAGTTTACCTTTAAAGGCAGATCAACCTGGAATTTTTGATTTTCAAGTTTTACTAAGTTTGAAAAAATTAATTCAGCCTGTTCTGTTTCATTGCACTGTTCGTTAACTAACTGAGGAACATCCTCTACCTTCCAAAAATTTTTTACTGTTTCATTAAGTTCACTGATATCATTATCGCATGTGTGACAGTGTAGTGATATTACATTTTGCCAGAGGCAATTATAAGGAGAGCGACATCTTCGGGAGTAAAGTAAAAGGCTTGAGATGCGCGCAAATACTAGACTAGACTAGACTAGACTATTTTATTATGGGATATACTAAGCTTATATACAACTTACTACAAAACTACGTGATTTAATAAATATACCTTATCTGTGACTGTCGTCCACTTATCTTAACATTACGTGGAAATAGATATTTCCGCATATCTGTGGCGGGCGTATGTGCCGGCACAGATACTCCCCCCTTTAGGGAAAAAAATAAGTGAATGTACTTATAACAATGGAAAAAATCTAAGTTAGATAACATAACAAACTTATATCAACTGCAATAACTAGTAGTATTTTAATAAACATAAAACCAGATCTTAATTGTGCATACTTTAACTTAATCTATTTTTATATATAAGGAAAGTTATTGTTAAATAAAACTAGACAGTAATAGAGCATAGTTCAACTTAATCTAAAGGTAACTCTTACACGAATTAGGAAAATAAAGGAACTACGGTTATGTGAATTCTACATAAGTTTAAAGAATAACATAATATTTACCTACAGGCGAGTCTTGTGTCTGGCCGCACACTACATAAAATAAACGTAAAACTGGAAAACAGAAAAACACTAGGATAATGGGGCTTCGCGGTTAGTAAACTAACCTAACCTATAACTGGAAAAGATCCGCAGGAGAGTCGTCTGATGCTACAGCCGTCCATATTTTTCAGGAATCGATGTGTCAATTTACATCGCACGTCGTTGAAGTTGTAATCACTGTTTGTTTATAATTGCGACCGTACCTACACAAGGACGATTGTGCTGAATCAGCGTCAGCATTAAATCTGTAACCTTGGCTGTAGGCAGTCAATGATCTCGTACGTCATATGTACGTGCGTGCTCTTCACTCTTGAGTGAATATTAAGTTGTCGATTGATGAAATTTGTGTGCCTAAAAACCTTGGGATTTGGCAACATAGGGCACATCTTGTACACCAATCGTTTATATATAAATATATATCTCTCTCTCTCTCTCTCTCTTCAGTGATTTGATTATTCTTCGCGCGATGTTCTTCCTGGATGATTTCAATATTCGTTGAATTGGGTATATCGATGATGTTTCAATACTCTTCTGGGGGCTGGAACGGCTTCCTATGTCTTGAACTTGAAAAAAAAACTGCTTGCTGTGAATGAATTTGCCGACGCGTTCGTTTCTGCCGGTGCGAGCTCCATTTTGATAAATCAGCAGTCGGCTGACTATCGGTTCATTATTCTTGCGGTATCTTGAGTTCGATGCGGGAAATCTTCAGTTGAAATCTTTTGGCTTCTGGTCCGTCATGGCTTGCTTGATGTCGTCTTGGTTTGGGTGGGGTCTTGATTATGGATTTCTGCAGCGTGGTTAGAAATAGGTATGCAGAAGTCGGGGCTCGGCGATCTTGGACGAAGTGCTTCTTGCTTGCACTTCTAAGGTGGCAGCACACGGAGTTTTCTTCGCGGCTGGGTCCATGCTGCTCTTACCGAAGGTTGCTGATGTTCAAACGTCGGGTCACCACTTTGCCAGAGGCGACTATAAGGAGAGCGACATCTTCGGGAGTAAAGTAAAAGGCTTGAGATGCGCGCAAATACTAGACTAGACTAGACTAGACTATTTTATTATGGGATATACTAAGCTTATATACAACTTACTACAAAACTACGTGATTTAATAAATATACCTTATCTGTGACTGTCGTCCACTTATCTTAACATTACGTGGAAATAGATATTTCCGCACATCTGTGGCGGGCGTATGTGCCGGCACATACATTATTATTGTTAGTAATAGTTGGCAAAGCCCCCGCAATAATTTTCCCAAACCTGGTGTTAGTTACAACATATGATGCTTGTATCTCCTCATGCTGCTGCTGGCGGCGAGTCTGAGCGCGCTGCTCGCTGGACGCTAGCGGACTCGACTCCCGATCCGACTGAGGTAGCAACACAGCTTGCACAAGGTGCTCCCTGAACCGCTATATTGACAGCCAGCTTGCCAGAAGACTTCCAGTTGCTGGTAGAAGCCGGTGCATCAGAATTTTCTGAAGCTAATGCCCGCTTCTCCAGAAATTCCAACAACTCCGCAACCGTTGGCTCCTTGTCTATGTCACGTTCCAGTTGGAATGCCCTCGCTGTGTGTCCATCTAATTTCCGGGTGAAAATAACAATTAAGATTGGATCCCATTTACCTACATCATTTTCTAAGTTTTTTAACGCTGCTAAAGACTGTTTAATTTGAGAGATAAACGCTCTTATGTTGCCACCCTTCACTAAAGCAGGTAAATCTAACAGTGAAGAAACATGTTCTTTTACAATTTTTTGCTTATTGTAATACCTGTCCTTCAATAATTTCCTAGCTTCCAAGTAACTGCTATGATCAAGCGGTAATTCTTTTATAATATTCAAGGCTTCGTCTTTTAAGAACGAACGTAAGTAGTGTAATTTTTGTATATTGTCCAAGTTTTTGTCATTGTGGACTAATGAATCAAATAAGTTTATGAATGTCACATATTTTGCACTGGACTTACCATCAAACGCATCTATTTGAATCGTAGGGAGTTTAAGTTTCCTATTGTCCCCTGTATTTGGTGGCGGAGGAGAAGAAACGCAGTCTTGCTGTTTGGCTATGGAGTCGAGGAAATTGGCTTTCGTGAAGTAATAATTTTCTTCGACCTTCCCGATATCTTCCGTGTCATCGGGATTCAAAGCAAGAATCTGACAATTTTGCCTCTCATATTCTGTGAATGCAGTATTTAAATGGTTCAACTTTGATTCTAATTGTAATTTCGAAACCACTGATAAATAATCTTGGCAAGCACAAGTGTACAATCTCGTAAGCGTACCTTTTAAGTAGCCCCGTTTAGCCACCAGAGTCTGCAGCTTCTCCTTGTCATAATTTATTGCACACAAATCATACAAAAAACAAGAGTTACATAAAAAAGTGTACAAAGGCGAGCTTATCTCTAATAAGAGATCTCTTCCAGCAAACCAGGCAAACAAGGGAAAAGTTGATGGTTGAGCAGGGGTAGACCTATGTGTACAATATATAAAATAATAAATAAAATAATAACTATAATAATATACTAAATACTTATTATATACTACAAATACTATTTTATACACTATACTAATACATACTTACATGCATACTACCTATAACTCTAAAGGGAGAGGTAATGTTTCTTCACACGACTTTTAAAGATATTCAGATTAGGACTGTCCCTGATGGTGCAGGGGAGTGCATTCCACAACCGAATGGCCCGGGCTCTAAACCCGTTCTCATAGTAAGCGGTGTTATGCTGTGGAGTTGTGAGCATGGAAACTGCGTGAGTTCTCCGAGGTCTGCTGGAAGAAAGAAATTGAAAACTGTCTCGTAAGAAAGTTGGGTAGCGTGGATTACGTAAAATGTTGTAGAGGAAATTGAGGATGTGTGAATCCCGACGAAGACGAATCGGCAGCCACTTCAACTCCCTGCGATGTTGTGACACATGGTCGTATTTGCGCAGCCCGAAGATAAACCGAATCCCGAGATTTTGAAGTCGTTCGAGTTTGTTCAGTAGTTCTTCGTTAGCACTGACCCAGCAGACATCAGCGTAATCGATGAAGGGTAGAATGAGAGATTGAGCAAGAGTGATTTTGGTATGTCGAGGCAAAAAGTACTGAAGTCTCCTGAGAGAGTGAAAGGTAGAAAATACTCGGCGACTTACCTCATTGACATGCGATGACCAGGACAACTGGTTGTCGAAGATTAGACCCAGGTTTTTAACTTTATCGCTATATACGATTGTGGTACCATTAAAAGTGACAGATGGAATGGGATGTTGCTGCAACAAGTTAAGAGAATGTCTAGTACCTATTATCATGGCCTGAGACTTGCTCGGGTTGACCAGGAGTCCGAAGGATGAAGCCCAACTTCTTATTCCCTCAAGATCAGCGTTGAGTGCCTCCACAGCAGAGTGTGCATCGTTGAGAGAGAAGTGGCGATAAATCTGGAGATCATCAGCGTAAAGATGATATGAGGAGGACAGGACGTCCGAGATGGTGTTGATAAAGATCGAGAATAGAAGAGGAGAAAGAATACCACCTTGAGGGACGCCTGTAGAAAGGTCACACCATTCAGTGGATATCTCTTCCGACCTGATACGCTGTTGCCGATCCCTCAAATAAGAGTCGAACCAGCTAGCAGAGAAGGAGGAGACGTTCAGAGATCTGAGAAGCTCAACGAGAATGTCAAAATCTACGCAGTTGAAGGCACTACTGAAGTCAAGTAAAGCAAGCACGGAAAGCTGTTTGCGGTCCATGGCTACCTGGATATCATCTGTGACTTTCATGAGAGCCGTGACGGTGCTATGACCCGGTCTGAATCCTGACTGGTACATGTTCAGCAGATTGTTTGAGAGAAGGTAAGAAGAGAGCTGGGTATGGACAATGGATTCAAGGACTTTGGAGAGGATGGGTAGGATTGAAATAGGTCGATACTCTTTAAAAGAGGTGGGACTGGAAGTTTTAGGGAGCGGGATGACTAATGCTTTTTTCCACATGGTGGGGAAGATGCCATTCGATAGGGAAAAATTTATAACATGTGTAATAGCTGGCAGTAGTTCATCCAGGATTGTTAAAAGCATTTTAAGGCAGATTTTATCATCACCTACGGCTTTCGAGCTCACTGCTAGTACCGCCTTCTTGACCGCATAGATTCCAACATTGCTCAAGTTGAATGGTGTGGTGTCGGGTAAGGACTTAGAGCGCAGGCTCTGAAGAGTGGCTTGTTTGACAATGGGATCCATCACAACAGGTGGGGCAGAAAGGAACTGGTTGAGACCGTTGAGATCTACATTACCAGCATGAAAGTCCTGAGTCTTACCTATGCCAAGTGTTTTTAGAAACTTCCACACCTGAGCTGGTGTATAACTTTCAATACTCTCGTGGATGTGCCGACGCTTAGCATCACGACAGAGACGGTTGCAGCGGTTGCGAAGACATTTGTAAGAAAGGAAATTGTCATCTGTCGGATTCTTACGGTATTTACACTTGGCTCTGTTCCTCTTGGCCATTAGACGCTTAATAGTATCTGTTAGCCAAGGGGCGGGTAGGTGTTTCACTCTCACTTTTTTTATAGGTGCATGCTTGTCGTAGAGACCTAGGACTATGATATTGAACTTGTTGATTTTCTCGTCCATGGTCTCGCTGGATATTACAGGGGACCAGTCGATCGACAAGGCATCCGACCTAAGAGACTCTAGGTTAATATCCCTAAAGTTACGAATATTAAGAAATTTTGCCCTGCTCTTGAGAGGCCTGATCTTATACGAAAGATAGATAAGGTCGTGAAACGAGAAAGGAGAGTTGAGTTGACCATGTACAACGACCTTATCCAAGTTAGAGACGATCATAATATCGAGGAGAGAGGGAGAGCAGTGAGGTTGGAAATGCGTGGCATCAAGAGGCAGAATATGCAGATTGAAAGAGTTGACTATAAACTTGAGTTTGGTAGAACGGGAGTCGTTTTTGAGGAGACAGGTGTTGAAATCACCTAGAATGAGGGTATCGTTATACAGAGGTGAGAGTTCATTAAGGAGGGATTCTAATGTGTCGAAGTAGTCCTTTCCGTCAACAGACATTTTTGAAAACACTTATCGTAATTCGTATACAAATTACAACGTAACTTATCACGCAGTAGGTACAATATTTTTGCAACAAATTCTGCACAAATCGGTACAAATAATCAACTCTTGAGAAAATGGCCATCAAAATGGCGATCGATTGAACTAACAGCGTGATCCCAATGTGCCAGACGCAGACGCCACGCGGTAAAATTGCTTTGTTAGTAGTCCCGCTCACTCTCGCGAAGGATCCGATGCCGCGTCTCGCTCTTGCAAGCGTACTCGACAACTTCCGACTAGACTAGATATCAGACGCAGATGCCACGCGACAAATTTTCTTGGTTAGTCGTCCCACTCACTCCGCGTCCCGCTCTTGGTAGCTTGCTCGATGACGTCAAACCCGGATGACGTCGAGGTTATTATCTGTCGTCTCGCTTACTCTCGCGAAGTATCCGATGCCGCGTCTCGCTCTTGCAAGCGTACTAGACAACTTCAGACTGGATATCGACGGGGCGATTGTGTCGTTACAGCTGCCTCGTTCACTCTCCGAGGTCCGTAACTGCAATCTTTCTTTGTCTCGCTCACGTTGAAATATATTTGTTAAGTTGTCGTACCTGTCGTAGTGTAGCTAGAATTAATCTTGGAATCTCCCAATAAATGCGTTTGGTAACCTGTACTTGCAGCGAAGCCGAATGTTGATTTGCAGCTTGCCGAATATGAATAATATTACCCAAACGATGGAATATGGACGTACTTTTGCACTTTGTTTAGTGAAATATGTAGATATCTGGCATGTTATGCTCACGATTCCGATGAACTCGCTGTGAACTCTTTTCTTTTAGTTGAAACTCGCGCTGATTCTCTTGCAAACGTTCGAAGGACCTTAAGTAGAAGTGTTGAGGTAAGCTTGGTGGTAAAATGACGATAATTTCACAGTAAAAGGAATTTATTTGCGTGAGCACACACGTTACATGTAATGGTAGGTAGAAGAAGCAACAAGCAGTGTTGCTATAATAAAATTAAATCTCCAACACAAATCTACATTAAGATCGTCACAAATAATTAACTTTTTTCTGTTATTACATAGTTTAGTGAGGGCTTCCTCCATAATTTTCTCAAATATTTCAAAATTGCCATGGCCTTTTTCATCCCTCGGTGGCCTCTAGACGCAAACAATAATATGGCTAACCAACTCAACACAGGATACCTCTATTTGTCTTTCTACAGTAAGTGCAAGAATATCTTTCCGTTGTTTCACCTTAATATTATTTTTCACTTAAGATTAAAGAACCACCTCTACCATAATTATTAGAAAATATAAAGTTACTTACCGATTCATCCATATTACACTCCAAAAACCCAACATAAAAAAATGCACTCGTTTCAATATCAAGAACTTTGAATAATAATGTATAAATACTAGAGTAGGCGCGCAAACTGACTTTCTTGCAGCTATAAGTAGAGTGAATTCACTCAACCCCAATTCAGTTTGTCCCCAATTCAACGGACCAGTTTGTCCAGAGGCTGGCGAAGGGCATGTTCGCGCGTGCGGATAGCTCACATCATCCGCACATCCGCGACATGGCGCCGTACCACGCGCGCCCGCCCGACCGCCGCCGCCTGCCACGCGACCTGGTTGCCTAGCCGGCGATCATCCAAAGGAACACCCCTCGTGAGAACATCTCCACCGCCCGCGAGGGCCCCCCGATGACCTGTCCATAGGAGTGGACAGAGGCGCTTCTTCAGGAAGAGATCCGATGATCTGACCCTGACTCCCCACGCCCCAGAATGGGTGCGTGAGAAGATTACTTGACTGAACCCCAATTCAGTCTGTGTCAAGCGCTTGCCGAGCCGTGTCGCTTTTGATGCGAGAGTAAGAGACTAAATAACGCCGTCATGTGCTCTGCGGTACTGTAAAAACCACACCGTACAGACCAAAAAATCCGAGGAATAACTTTTCATATTAATTACCCTGTATTATCAGACTGACCCTGACTAACAACATCACAACCAATGAAAAAAAACCCATTAAAATATTGGAAATGTGCACATTCTCTTTAATTTTATTCCCAAAATACACATTATAGGTCGCCTGCGCTTAAATGTATGCAACCAGTATAGGCAGGATTCACTCGATAGTATAGATGATGAATATAACCATCAACCAATAAATTTAACTAATATTTAAAAACAACCATGATATTCAATAAGCAATATTAACATTGACGAATAAAAATATCATATCAACTACTCCGCTCAAAGTCCGCTCCGGGCGGGAATATAACCATCAACCATTAACACTACACAAAATTAACATTAGCGAATAAAAATATCATATCAACTTCAGTCAGAGTTTAACAGGAGATTTGACAACGTCGCGCTTTCTGTCGCTCGGGTCGAATTAGGAGCGGCAACGTTGCAGGATTCATTTAGTTAGGTACAGCAAGTTAATCAATTGTATGCTCTATCGATCTTACGATAGCACATATTTGCTCATTACTGTTGGGGATATTTTATTCTAAACAAACGGAAGTGATATTTCTGTCGCTTTTTTATTGTATGCTCTATTTCTCTTAGGATAAAACACAGTTTAACATAGTTACTGTTGTTGATATTTTTATTCTTACACAACGAAGTGATATGTCAGTCAGTGAGGTGAATGGTTGATTGAATAAAAATATCAAGTAATACATATTTTCAACCAACAAAATTATCGATATTTTTTTTTATCAATGAACCATTAACCAATAATAAAAAACAACCAATAATCTCATCTCTACTCGATAGGTATACTTTTGGGCAAAGGCAACTGTAAGTAAGTCTTCGGCATGTCGCATCTGAGCGCAAAAAATTTTATCTATGAGAACTGACGCGCCCGCTCTCGTCAAGAGGCACATATTTTGTTCGAGCTAGCGTCTCTAGTATTTATACATTAGTACTCAAAGATCAAGAACGACTAATTTCAAACCCTCAACAACTTTGAACTTAGACCAATCAATGATGACTATTTTACACCAATGGAAAGCTTGAATCTTTACCTGTTCATATGTGTATAATACAAGCGAAAAGATTTATTTACGTGATAAAAATAAAGACAAAAATGGCATGAAGTTATTGAACTCGACATCGCGACTTCAGGATGAGATGAGACTTTTCGGCCGACCGGATATCGCGACGACGGGACGTCAAAGGTATTAAAGGTATTAAAAAGCTGATAGTCCCTCGCACGCGCCCCAACTTTAGATAAGCTCTCCCCCCCTCGGGCAATCTATCTGATGTAATAGCTAGAAATGAAAATGGATAATTTTCGTCACGGTTCCTTTATTTGACATAAATATTAAAATTCAAACAGATGTTACAGTGAACCATTATTACATTGCAAATACAAAACCAGGCAGAAACCATACATATTGTAACTCAACATGTTTGCCTGCATTATCAGAACAACTATATAATTTGCAATGAGGGTTCAAAATATAGATAGGTACACAAACTTGCTACGAAAGTCACATAAATCTAAATACATGGAAACTACTTGGTGTAGTGAACAAAATGTGAATACCTTCGCGACTACTGAAGGAACAAATTTTAATAACTGGAATACTGTAAACTTAACATACAATTATTTTGTCACGAGCCCTAAGTCTGCCAACCAACTGTGTTCCCTTCCTGCCAGAGACTGACGATTGTCTATAGAGACATAACGTCTCACACAATCAATCCCTGTCTCCACACGACTTGAAATCCTAATGTTATCTAAAGTACCTATATAATAATATAATGTTGAATAACCTAATTTTATCAACCCTAACTAATTTTAAAACATCTACAATTATCTGTAGTCAGGACCAGTTTTAAAACATCTGTAGAGATAGTTACTGGTATTGAATATGGACATGGTTTACCTGTACCTGGATCACCGCGGTCACATCACTCACAGTAAGTAGTCATAAGGTTAAAAAATAATTGTATATAGGTAGTCCTACACAATGTTATACTATTGCCAACTCCAAGAACAAATGTTAATGCAGTCAGCTACACGTATCACCTGTCACACGGCTATGATGTTGCTTGGGGCCAATCTCTTTATCAGCGGCGCGGAAGTAAGAGAGCATTTAATGTATAATGTATAGCACTCAAACACCGGAATGTTATAATGCCTAACAGCTGAGTTAGAATGTAATAAGTGTGTGCGAGCCGAGACTGACCCCTCAGTCACTGCGTGGTTTAGCGCGCGTCTACTTCGCCTTGACCGCGGCGACGCTGTTCTCAGAGGCGTCCATCTTCTCCTCGGTCTTGACGACCTTGCCTTCCCCTGCAACACAAACAAACCTTTTGTGATTCCGACTTCTAGTGAGGGTATCGCGAAGGTGGCGGGGTGTGAAAATTGTCAATCATATCCTAGAAAGTTATCCAATCTGAATTAACTACATCACATGAAGTCTACTTTGGACTCGATATCTTGTCAAAGAACAATTGCACATGTACCCCGGGCACTGTCTGACACACGTGTAGCACATGTACCCCGGGCCCTATCTGACACACGTGTAGCACATGTACCCCGGGCCTTGCCTGACACAAGTGTAGCACATGTACCCCGGGCCCTGCCTGACACAAGTGTAGCACATGTACCCCGGGCCCTGTCTGACACAAGTGTAGCACATGTACCCCGGGCCCTGCCTGACACAAGTGTAGCACATGTACCCCGGGCCTTGCCTGACACAAGTGTAGCACATGTACCCCGGGCCCTGCCTGACACACGTGTAGCACATGTACCCCGGGCCCTGCCTGACACACGTGTAGCACATGTACCCCGGGCCCTGTCTGACACAAGTGTAGCACATGTACCCCGGGCCCTGCCTGACACAAGTGTAGCTCATGTACCCCGGGCCCTGTCTTACACAAGTGTAGCACATGTACCCCGGCCTTGCCTGACACAAGTGTAGCACATGAACCCCGGGCCCTGCCTGACACAAGTGTAGCACATGTACCCCGGGCCTTGCCTGACACAAGTGTAGCATATGAAACCCGGGCCCTGCCTGACACGAGTGTAGCACAAGTACCCCGGGCCCTGCCTGACACAAGTGTAGCACATGTACCCCGGGCCCTGTCTGACACGAGTGTAGCACATGTACCCCGGGCCCTGCCTGACACAAGTGTAGCTCATGTACCCCGGGCCCTGCCGGACACAAGTGTCGTACATGTACCCCGGGCCCTGCCTGACACACGTGTAGCACATGTACCCCGGGCCCTGGCTGACACAAGTGTAGCACATGTACCCCGGGCCCTGGCTGACACAAGTGTATTGGCATTGCCCGAATGTGGACGACCTCCAGAAATCCATATTATTTATACAAACAAACTGGAACTATAAATGCCTCGTCCTTATTCTTCGCACTTGGCTCTCGGCAGTATAATATGGTCAACTATCTAAGTGCTGGTATTGATCTTCGTTCTTATCCCGCGTATCTTCGTTCTTGTCTCTCCAGCCCGGCAGTACAGCGAGCGGTGCCATGGTGTATGTGTGTGTGCGTGTTTGAGGGTGTATATATGTGTGTATGTGTGTGTGTGTGTGTACTGACGCACCGTTGGGCTGATCGGAGTCTGCGTCAGTGGAACGCCTGCGCTTGCGCGGGAACTTCCAGGCGCCGCCCGTGTGCGTCTTCACCGGCTTGGGCAGCGGATCCATGTCCAGCACCTGGCGCGGACATACAATCACATTGTAAAATGTTATTACATAAAGGGCACTTTCAGAAGCTAAGCACTGATAATAGCATCAAATGTAGTCTCTTCAATATACGCAGCTCTAGTCTAGTCTACTGAATCTGCCTACTAGATGTATCCTTAGATTACGGATACGATATAAAATAGCTTCATGTTAGAAGCTTACCTTGTATATCTGTCTGAAGGCGACCTGTCGCAGGAACTGTTGTGCGGAGGCCGTCAAGTCCTCACGTTTCTGCGCCGGCATGTTGCCCAGTGCATCCTGAGAACACACACACAAATACACTCATTATTTTATAAATACTTAATTCTTCATGTGTTTCACGAGAGTTGTTTGAATAAGGGAGATATATGGTGCGCCAATAATTACGATATTTACCGGAGCCGAAGTTGTTCAATGCGACAATAACTAACAGACAGTCAAAAATTGCGATGGTCATAATTTCAACTTTAGAAATAAAAATAAACTTAATGTACCTAGATTTCGGTTGCAGAAAGATAATAGATAATGGTTCATTTCTGGGGAACTGTACGCTTTTATAATAAGTTACCAGAGGATATTGATCAATTACCCATGCAAAGGTTTAAAACACTTATTAAGGTCAATCTCATTAAGTAAGTGTTTCAGCGCCATCTATTAGCGGGTAGATATACTGCGTGCTAGAAGAGGCCCCTGTCGTCGAGCGGCAGAACTAATTGTGACAGCTACGTCATCGTCGACTGGACCTAGAAGAGGACCGCATACCGAACGCGTCTTTTGATCGTTTTTACATTTAAAATATAATTAATTCATTCGAATACATTCAACGAACTGTAGGCTCAAGCAGGAAAAACTCTCCAGACGCTAACGTGACCTCGCATCGAAAACGTAACCAGTCTCATCGGCAGCAGGAACCACTGTCTAGCGCTAGCGACTAACGTCATTACGATACCCAGAAAACAGAAAACTAGCATGGACAAGCTGAACTATCAACACAGTATATTGAATGAATGAAACGTTCCAAATCTTACGTTATCCATAAATCGGTTTTAAAATCTCAACGAATATTATAAAAATAATACATATTGGTTTTCGAGAAAGTATTTTGGTTTTTGATTGTGACATGCATGACTCATAGAATGACATTTCGACGCTGGCGAAAACATGAAAATTTTACTGTTTTGTTGTGAATTTCCCTTTTGCTGTGAATTATTTAGGGACGAGGCAGCTTCAATTATTCAATTCAGAAAAATGATATTGAATTATGTTATCGTCCGACGGTTTTGACAATTCAATCGCTCCGGATTATTGTGAACGCGTCGCTCGTCTAGTAATCTTGTAATGTATTCTCTTCTTCATGGAGAACCTCACATAATGCCGGAATATGAGCGCAGTAATGATAGAGTTCATGGAAAGGTAAACTATAGTTATTTATTATAATCTTTAGCTGAGTAATGAGTTATCTGTCAATATAACTACGTATTTTTTTCTGACTTGACTTCTCTTCAACTACTGGGTCCGTGATGTCCACCCACGAATTGCATGTCAGAGGGCAAGTCTATCGCTTATCTAGAGATGAATTATGAACCCTTCAAACCCATATTTGGATGTCAATAGTCAATAGTCAAAGTACTTTATTACTGTAGATATTTACATATACTTAGCAAACGTCATTTTTTGCCTCTTCTCTACATTGGACCACTGTGGGAGAAGGAGGGCGTAGAAACTCCCACAGATTTATTTTTAGATCTCTTTTAAAAATAGGTTGTGCTTAACTAATACAAATATGAAAAATTTAATTGTTATGATTAATAAGCAGGAATAAATAATTACAAAATTATTAACAGCAAGGTCTGTGTTGAGCCAGATTAACCCCATACAGTCCTGTCATTTAAGTAATCTTGAACATTGTAATATCCCTTTTTCGACAAAGTCGTGCTTTTTAAATTTCTCAAATGGCAATTTCAAAATCTCCAGAGGTATCTTATTGTAGTAGAGAATGCACTGACCCTTGAAAGAATTGCTAACCTTCGCAAATCTAAAACGGGGCGCACATAGTCTGTGATTATTTCTTAGGTTAACATTACAGCTGTCGCTAAGTTTGGAAAATGTTGTAAGGTTCTTGCGTACATACATTATATTTTCGAAAATAAATTGACTAGCTACTGTTAGTATGTCAATTTCTTTAAAAAGCTCTCTTAAGGAGTCTGTTCGTTTTAAATTATAAATTGCTCGAATAGCTCTTTTCTGTAAAATAAAAATAGTTTGAATATCCGCTGCTTTCCCCCACAACAAGATACCATAGGACATCACACTATGAAAATAACTAAAATATACTAGCCTAGATGTAGCCACATCCGTGCTTTGTCTGATGTTCCTAACAGCGTAAGCCGCAGAACTTAACCTACCAGCCAATTTATCTATGTGGGGTCCCCACTGCAATTTGCTATCAATGGTTATTCCAAGAAACTTCGTATCATTTACCAATTCTAACGTGCTGTTGTCTAACACCAAACTGGTCTCAACTTGCCTGACATTTGGAAGTGAGAATTGAGAATGGCTTGAAATGAGATGGGCTTACCTATCTGGTAATGATGAGAAATTGCTTACCATCAGAAATCATCCATCATCATTTCAAGTACTTTACTCCAACATATTTTATATTACATCAGAGGTTCGCCTGCGGTCGGGGCTCCTGCATCACTGCTGTCCCAGAGACCTTGGTGACAGAGGAAGCTGTGACGTGGAGAACACCGCAAGAGACAGATCGATGACAGAGTAGCTAAGATGTGAAATGAAATAGAGAAGCAAGAGAGAGCAGCATAGTGTATAAAAGGAAATGATAAGGCAACATGAGTTTGGAATTTGTGAGAGCAAGAGAACGCATACAATTATTAAACATGTGTAGAACATTACACGCCTTAGAAATGGAGTGGAGTAAATTATTGTTTATTTGCATTAACATCAATTGCATGAAGTATTGTGTATAGCTTCTTATTATACCCTGTATGTATGAATTGTTAGTGTCATAAATATTAGTAGTTTATGTGACTGATACATAATGCCTAATTATGTACAGTTACATATACTAGTTTATCTACATATCATAAGCTCTCTTTGATGTGTTCAGGAACCGCAAGTTTGACCGACATTGTGGCTCTGCAGTTGTTTAGCTTGTTCTGTAGTACCAACTTCACAGACAAACTAGGAGCGGCACGCAGGCGGGCGTCGGCGTTAAAATTTGAATGTCATAATATGTAGAAATTGACACATTATGGTCATAATGTTCAATATTCAGATAAGAAATGAGTTTTTACAAAGTAGTTTAGTGTAGATAAACATTTTAAAAGAAGCAGATTTGTTTAATTATTTTTACAAGTAAATGGCAGGCCACACGATGTGGTCTCGTGCCGCACGCTGCCATAGACAATGAAGCGAGATGGCGGGGTGGGGGTTGGAGGGGGGGCACACTCGTACAATTCCCATACCGCAGCGGCACACTACCTCATCATATGGTCCGACGGCATTCATAGTCTTCTCTTAATAGCACAATGCCTGCCCTTCCACCATAGCCTTCCGTGACATTAATTAAGATCTACAGAATCTCGGGATCCGGTTTATCTTCGGGCTGCGCAAATTCGACTATGTTTCTCAATATCACAGAGTTGGGGTGGCTTCCGATCCGTCGTCGCCGACTCTCTCGATATATTGAAAAATCCGAGCTATCCTAGCTACCTCCGAGACCGCTATGAGTATCTCGATTCAGGAGATCGGCACCGGAGATAGCTCAAGGTCTCACTCCGCCACTCCAAGGCATAACACCTCCGCAAATGAGGACTCCTTCAGGTTGCAGGCGGTCCGACTGCGGGACATACTTCCTTGTACGAAAAGAGACAGTCCCACTCTTTTCGCTTTCAAAAACCAGGTAAAAGAGAGCACTTCTTCTCTCTTTTGTGATAGTTGTAGTATGTATATTATTATTATTATATGTACAGGTTAATGTATGTATTGGTACTTATTTAGTAGTTTTATATACATGAGTATGTATTTTATTTCCCGTATTTTATAGATATTTCATTTACTTGTATGTATTTTATAAAAAAAAATGATATTGTTCCCTGCCTACCCTTTCATGACAAGTTTTCCTTTCATGCCTTGGTTTGCTGGAAATCTCTTTAGAGATAAGCTCGTTTTTAATAACTGCATTCAATAAAGAATTATGAATTAAGCAGAGGGAGATAGTTCAAAACCAATGACGACCTCTGTGGCAAAGCGTTTGTGGCTCTGCCTACCATGCGGGAGGTCCCGGGTTTGATCCCCGGTTGGGGTAAAGGAAAAAAACCTAAGTCTTGAATGTTTATATGTGTGTGACGTCGCTGTTTCTGGTACCCATGACAAAGGGTATCCTAGTGTGGTGCCCGAAGCAATGCCTGTATGTAAAAGTTAATCCCACGAAAAACATTCTGTAAAAAACTAGCCAAGTCTCGATGGAGCTGCTTGTTTATCTCTAAAAAGTAATGAAATCTAGTCAAAGTCGTGCCAAGTCTGAGGTTCCTTACTGCGATTTCTGTATTATTATGGTTAATGTTGTGTGACCTGGCCGTTGAACATTCTTTATGCGTTAGTGAGTGTACACGTAAATTTTGTACTGCGTCGTATTTAATTACAATAAATTACAAGCTGCAAGTTTCCTGATAGGGACACGTTATGAAATATTAGAAAATGACTGCAGGCGCCTTCCGTGATCGTTTTATGCTGCTCGTTAAGGGTATACAAAGTAATTCTATTTTAAGCTAATTAGTATGTAAAATAAAAATAGCTTTGCCATGACTTATTTTTTATTGGCATTGAGAGTAACAGATATAACATAGGTAAAGTCGCCGTCAATAGGAATTGTGGAGTATGTAAACAAAGCGCCATGTTGTCTTTGTCTATGAATAGGTGAATAATCTAGAGATGGGTATGTGGTCGTTAATGATTAAAATATCGTAAACCCTGAGAATGAAAGTGACACAATCCAAAATTTCACAATGTTAGGAAATCGCAAAATGAACTGACAAAATGACGGAATAAATAGCATCACGAATAAATAGGTTTATATTCAAATAGACTATAGTCATTCAAATATTTTTGCATGTTGAATATACCGTATATAAGTTTTTCTTCACTTTTTTTTGTATCTTCTGTGGTAACTGGCTTTATTCTTGTATTGTTTAATATTGTAACTTTTCTATATTATTTGCTGTTGATGTCCCAAATACAATAAAATTAAATTAAAATAAATAAATACTCGTACATCACTAATTTTCAAAGACAATACAGACTTCGATGAGAAAAAAATATGACAGCAATCTCGACGCAGTACAGAATTGATTATTGATTCTATGATTTTCCGTAATTAACTGGTGATTATTGAATATTTCATGATGAAATACAGTGAATAACAGGCAAGACTTGATGCTACATGAGTTGGAATAATGTTCAGTGAGACTCCGTGACAGAACCCTAAGGTTTTCTCAAGAAAATGTCTACATAGTCCACAATTTCTATTGACGGCGACTTTAGTTACAACAGATATAACATTACGTGTTAACAAAGCTTCTTTGAGCATAACGGTTTCTCACTATCGAGGGTCATGGCTCCATGCACAACATATTTACGTAGTACATATTTCATCCCAATCCCCCACCTCATCGACTTGAGTTTCGCCATGAGATTCCTAGTAACAATGAGAATTGCTACAATATGTACAAAATGTGTGGGTATATATATTGAGAATTAACACTATAAACGTTAATAAGTCACTTAGAAACGACAAACAATAGTATATCGTTAATTAAATATATAACGAAACTATTCTCACCAAGTAATATTAAGTGAGTAATAAATCGTGAGTATTCGATAGCCAGCTGACGAGTTTCACCTTAGCCTATACGTTTATACCTTATCCTTATACGTTTGACAAGCGCGATGTTGGCGTATCGTTTCGAACACCAGACGAAAATGCTTCCCGCTACCGATTTTAGTTATGTTTACGCATAATAGGGGGGCTGTTCAAAATCTCATACATTTTACCACATTTCGATTACGGATACTTTCTCGCTAACTGGTTCCTGCTTGAGCTACTGTCTTGCGTTTTACGAAATAAATCGATTATTTTATAATTTTTAATAAGAACTCAACTTCATTGAGTCTTCACAAGTAATTTCCCTGCAAAATCTACACTACCCCAAACAGTAAGCCTTGCACTTGTTTAGAACCGAACGGTACCTAGTCGTAATTTCGTCACGATTAGCGCTAGTAGTATTAGTTTCCATCATGACACTCTTGTCAGGAAGTTACGCCATTATGGTGTAAAAGATCAGGCACTTGGCCTTCTGGAGTCATATCTAACAGATAGGGTTCAGATGGTCGATGTTAATGGGAAAAGATCACCTGGGTCTTCAATAAGTATGGGCGTACCGCAAGGTTCAATTCTTGGTCCTTTCTTGTTTTTAGTATATATTAATGATTTACCTTACCTTGTTAAAGCAAAACATGGGTTAGTATTGTTTGCCGATGATACTTCTTTGATATTTAAAGTTAAAAGACAGCAATCAAATTATGACGAGGTAAACAATGCTATCTCTAGTATAGTGAACTGGTTTACTGTTAACAATTTATTACTTAATGAAAAGAAAACTAAATGTATTAAATTCGTGTTACCCAATGTGAACCCGGTAACTACAGACATATTTATAAAAGGACAGAGATTGGACCTTGTGCAGTCGACTGTCTTTTTGGGCATTACTTTAGACGCCAAACTACAATGGGATCCTCATATAAATAAATTGTCGAACAGACTGAGTTCGGCAGCGTTCGCAGTTAAAAAAATTAGAGCTCTTACCGACGTAGACACCGCTAGACTAGTCTACTTTAGTTACTTTCATAGTCTAATGACCTATGGTATTTTATTGTGGGGTCACGCTGCGAATGCTAATAGTATATTTATTCTGCAGAAACGGGCTGTTCGTGCAATTTATAGATTAGGGCCTAGAGTGTCACTGAGGGAAAAGTTTAAAGAAATCAATATTCTGACATTTGTGTCTCAATATATCTATGACAATCTTGTGTATGTAAAAAGAAATATAACTAATTTTCAGAAGTACAGTGATATACACAATTTTAATACTAGAAATAAAGACAAGTTGGTTGCTTATGTAAGCCGACTACATAAAATTAGTAATTCTTTTAAAGGCAATTGTATACGCTATTACAATAAGGTCCCTACTGATATTAAAAACTTACCTTTAGACAACTTTAAAATAATAATAAAACAGAAATTGTATAAAAAAGGTTACTACAGGATATCTGATTACTTAGAGGACAGATGTCCATGGGAATAGATTGTTTGAGTAACAGGCTGTTTCGATATATAATTAGCATTCATTTTGTAATTTGACAATATTTTATTTAAAAAAGGAAACGCAAAAGATGCGACGACTGTGGAGTTTCTTCGGTGAGCTCTTCTCCACAGATTCCGCCATTGGGTTAGTGAACTCACCCAAAAAAATGTAATGACGGATCTAAGTGATGTAACAACATCCTATGGAAATAAATGATTTTTGATTTTGATTTTGATTTTGAGTATAAATAGTCTATAGTGCAATCGGAATGCACCCTTGTTTTGGTCAGTGACTGGCAGTCAGGCATAACTTTTTTGGTGTGACATGACATATTTGGCTAGAATGGTCGGCTGTTGTACATTCGAGCCAAAGGACATTTTCAACTCTCCATACTTACGATTCTCTGCAGCGAAGTTGTAAAATCCATTCATAAGAATAATCTTATTGTATGTTATATTCATGAGGCCGATCCTGTAAGAATGTTTATCTTACGCACGTATCATAAATGCTCTAAAATCGACTCAGAAACCATAGGGCAACGACCTGCATTTATGACACATCGATGCGGATATGGCAATTTACAGACAAACAAATTTTACTTTAACGCATCGATTATTCGATTAATCGATGAGTTAAAGTAAAAATGTTTTGTCAGTGATCTTTAAAATTGACATTAGTCTTGACGTCTGTACAGTGCCAGCAACTTAACGATTCAGGTGGCTAAAACACGAAACTCATGCCCTCCCAGTATGAAATGACATTAGAGTAACAAAGAAGCTAGCGACGCTTTCAACTGAATAGTTTTGTTGTGACACTGCTTTACCGGCACGAAACAATCAAACCTCTTTAGCCATGTGACACTTGTCATTTGTTTGTTTGTTGTGACACTGCTTTACCGGCACGAAACAATCAAACCTCTTTAGCCATGTGACACTTGTCATTTGTTTGTTTGTTGTGACACTGCTTTACCGGCACGAAACAATCAAACCTCTTTAGCCATGTGACAGTTGTCATTTGTTTGTTTGTTGTGACACTGCTTTACCGGCACGAAACAATCAAACCTCTTTAGCCATGTGACACTTGTCATTTGTTTGTTTGTTGTGACACTGCTTTACCGGCACGAAACAAACAAACCTCTTTAGCCATGTGACACTTGTCATTTGTTTGTTTGTTGTGACACTGCTTTACCGGCACGAAACAAACAAACCTCTTTAGCCATGTGACAGTTGTCATTTGTTTGTTTGTTGTGACACTGCTTTACCGGCACGAAACAATCAAACCTCTTTAGCCATGTGACAGTTGTCATTTGTTTGTTTGTTGTGACACTGCTTTACCGGCACGAAACAATCAAACCTCTTTAGCCATGTGACACTTGTCATTTGTTTGTTTGTTGTGACACTGCTTTACCGGCACGAAACAAACAAACCTCTTTAGCCATGTGACACTTGTCATTTGTTTGTTTGTTGTGACACTGCTTTACCGGCACGAAACAATCAAACCTCTTTAGCCATGTGACAGTTGTCATTTGTTTGTTTGTTGTGACACTGCTTTACCGGCACGAAACAATCAAACCTCTTTAGCCATGTGACACTTGTCATTTGTTTGTTTGTTGTGACACTGCTTTACCGGCACGAAACAAACAAACCTCTTTAGCCATGTGACACTTGTCATTTGTTTGTTTGTTGTGACACTGCTTTACCGGCACGAAACAATCAAACCTCTTTAGCCATGTGACAGTTGTCATTTGTTTGTTTGTTGTGACACTGCTTTACCGGCACGAAACAAACAAACCTCTTTAGCCATGTGACACTTGTCATTTGTTTGTTTGTTGTGACACTGCTTTACCGGCACGAAACAATCAAACCTCTTTAGCCATGTGACAGTTGTCATTTGTTTGTTTGTTGTGACACTGCTTTACCGGCACGAAACAATCAAACCTCTTTAGCCATGTGACACTTGTCATTTGTTTGTTTGTTGTGACACTGCTTTACCGGCACGAAACAAACAAACCTCTTTAGCCATGTGACACTTGTCATTTGTTTGTTTGTTGTGACACTGCTTTACCGGCACGAAACAATCAAACCTCTTTAGCCATGTGACAGTTGTCATTTGTTTGTTTGTTGTGACACTGCTTTACCGGCACGAAACAAACAAACCTCTTTAGCCATGTGACAGTTGTCATTTGTTTGTTTGTTGTGACACTGCTTTACCGGCACGAAACAAACAAACCTCTTTAGCCATGTGACACTTGTCATTTGTTTGTTTGTTGTGACACTGCTTTACCGGCACGAAACAATCAAACCTCTTTAGCCATGTGACACTTGTCATTTGTTTGTTTGTTGTGACACTGCTTTACCGGCACGAAACAAACAAACCTCTTTAGCCATGTGACACTTGTCATTTGTTTGTTTGTTGTGACACTGCTTTACCGGCACGAAACAAACAAACCTCTTTAGCCATGTGACACTTGTCATTTGTTTGTTTGTTGTGACACTGCTTTACCGGCACGAAACAATCAAACCTCTTTAGCCATGTGACAGTTGTCATTTGTTTGTTTGTTGTGACACTGCTTTACCGGCACGAAACAAACAAACCTCTTTAGCCATGTGACACTTGTCATTTGTTTGTTTGTTGTGACACTGCTTTACCGGCACGAAACAATCAAACCTCTTTAGCCATGTGACACTTGTCATTTGTTTGTTTGTTGTGACACTGCTTTACCGGCACGAAACAAACAAACCTCTTTAGCCATGTGACACTTGTCATTTGTTTGTTTGTTGTGACACTGCTTTACCGGCACGAAACAAACAAACCTCTTTAGCCATGTGACACTTGTCATTTGTTTGTTTGTTGTGACACTGCTTTACCGGCACGAAACAAACAAACCTCTTTAGCCATGTGACACTTGTCATTTGTTTGTTTGTTGTGACACTGCTTTACCGGCACGAAACAATCAAACCTCTTTAGCCATGTGACACTTGTCATTTGTTTGTTTGTTGTGACACTGCTTTACCGGCACGAAACAAACAAACCTCTTTAGCCATGTGACACTTGTCATTTGTTTGTTTGTTGTGACACTGCTTTACCGGCACGAAACAAACAAACCTCTTTAGCCATGTGACACTTGTCATTTGTTTGTTTGTTGTGACACTGCTTTACCGGCACGAAACAATCAAACCTCTTTAGCCATGTGACACTTGTCATTTGTTTGTTTGTTGTGACACTGCTTTACCGGCACGAAACAAACAAACCTCTTTAGCCATGTGACACTTGTCATTTGTTTGTTTGTTGCGACACTGCTTTACCGGCACGAAACAATCAAACCTCTTTAGCCATGTGACAGTTGTCATTTGTTTGTTTGTTGTGACACTGCTTTACCGGCACGAAACAAACAAACCTCTTTAGCCATGTGACAGTTGTCATTTGTTTGTTTGTTGTGACACTGCTTTACCGGCACGAAACAAACAAACCTCTTTAGCCATGTGACACTTGTCATTTGTTTGTTTGTTGTGACACTGCTTTACCGGCACGAAACAATCAAACCTCTTTAGCCATGTGACACTTGTCATTTGTTTGTTTGTTGTGACACTGCTTTACCGGCACGAAACAAACAAACCTCTTTAGCCATGTGACACTTGTCATTTGTTTGTTTGTTGCGACACTGCTTTACCGGCACGAAACAATCAAACCTCTTTAGCCATGTGACAGTTGTCATTTGTTTGTTTGTTGTGACACTGCTTTACCGGCACGAAACAAACAAACCTCTTTAGCCATGTGACACTTGTCATTTGTTTGTTTGTTGTGACACTGCTTTACCGGCACGAAACAAACAAACCTCTTTAGCCATGTGACAGTTGTCATTTGTTTGTTTGTTGTGACACTGCTTTACCGGCACGAAACAATCAAACCTCTTTAGCCATGTGACACTTGTCATTTGTTTGTAGTCTTGTTGTTTGGTTTTACAAATGGCTTCTTAACCGATTTTAGAGCACTAATGCTGTGTGCAGATATAGTAGTGTGTATGCATCTATATATAATCAGGCCTTAAAACAATCGTGTGAAGCTATTATGGAAAACACACTCGTGATTTAAGGCCCCTTATTATACGACCATTGCATAAACTACTATTGTTGTTTGGAGGCCATTTTTAGACCCTATTACTAAGCCTCCGCTGGCCGTCCGTCCGTGCGTCCGTCCGTCTGTCAGTTGGCTGTATCTCATAAACTTTCACATGACACAGATGATGTATTTATGTTGCCGCTAAAACAACAAATACTAATAAGTAAAAAAAAAACTATAACCCGACTACGTGAGTTAAGAGGTTTAAAAAGTGCGAAACAAGGAAATAATTCAGAAAGAAGTCAAGAAATGCAAAGGTACAAAAATGGTCGAGGTAGAGCCGTGGTCGCACCTACTGTATTCTCATTCTCCACGAGACCACGGCTCTACCTCGACCATTTTTGTACTTTCGCGTTTCTTGACTTCTTTCTGAATTATTTCCTTGTTTCGCACTTTTTAAACCTCTTAACTCACGTAGTCGGGTTATAGTTTTTTTTTTACTTATATTTTTTTTTATTTATTGTTTTTAGTATTTGTTGTTATAGCGGCAACAGAAACACATCATCTGTGAAAATTTCAACTCTCTAGCTATCATAGTTCATGAGTACCAAACATTTACCTAACTAAACAGAGTTTTTCATGGCCGCTAGAGGGCGCCACATCAAATCTACATAGCCTATGTCACCCGCAGAATTATTACAAATCTATTGACACCTCATTTACTAAAATCGGTTCAGTAGTTTAGGCGCTACGAGTGGACATACATACATACCCACCCACATACATACATAGACTGCCAAAATCATTACCCTTCCTTTTGGCTGTCGCCGTAGTCGGGTAAAAAGCAGAATAAAATAAATATTTAACGTGGCTCCCATACAACAATTATTTTAATACCACCTACAAAGTTATGAATGTTCGTACAAAATTATCGTTCATTTTGAATCTGAAATCTACCACGACTGTATCTCTGCGCTTTTCTAACCGAAAATTTAATAAAACTGTCATCCCTTACTTTGTCAGTCTAAAATAAATTCGGAATGTAATGCACTAACCCCTTGCTCCTTCTCGCAGGGGTCGCGCAGGCCGGGGCCCAGCTCCAGCAGCAGCCCGCCCGCCACCGCCTCCAGCACACGGCGCAGCGCCTCGCCCGGCGACAGCGCAGCGCCCGCCGACTGCATCACTCCCGCCACCAGCAGCTCCATCGCCTGTTAGCACAACACGACGTTACTCCACTCACTCCACTCACTCCGTGGCACTCCGCCTCTAACCACGTCTCTGTACATTTCATTTTACACAAACGGAACGGAGATGTCTGTGGTTTGGGTTGATAGGTTTGTTCGTTTGTATGTGGAAAATAATGTTCCCATCTGTGTCCTAAACTGTTTGGACGATTTGTGATTTATTGGCGACGGTTCTTAGGTAGGTGCCAGGTGCTGCAATTTTCACTTACAAGAGGCGCTGTTACAATCAGTTTTCATTCGTTAATTTCAAATTGCAACGTTGTCCAGCCCTTGTGTATGTGAGTAGGACTGGGACAGTGAGTATTGTGGTTGGTGGGTGGGTGGGTGTATGCATGGGTGTATATATTGATTGTACTCACGTAGGGGTCGAGCGGCGTCCAGGTCGGCACGCGGCGACACAAGTCCCGCAGGATCCTGATGATGATGACGCACGACTGCAGCGTCGCCGCCCTAGCCTGCGGAGAGGCGGGTGTGAGACGAGGCTCACACATGCGCAGTAAGCCCGCGCGGACTCTGGGCCCACCAGCTCGCGCTGTACGTGGGGCCCCGCAGTCGAGGCCAGGCCGAGACGGCTAAGTGAGTTCGGCCGAGGCCTGCACAATTTATTGCTCCACTCCGGGACGGAATACTTCTTGCACGTAATAAGAGCAATAAATGTGAACATTGAGACTGCGTTTCCTCTCTCATTTTACCTCCCATTTGTTTGGCCAAGTGCAGTGTGGAAACGCAGTATTTTATAAGCTAAACAAGCACTTGCAGTAATAGCCACATGTTCTTGGGAGTAGAATGGTTAAAATTTGCTCATTAAGTTTTGTAGCAACTTCGGCTATCCCTTTTTGGGAGTAGAGCCTAGAGTAAAAGTATCTAATATTTTATAATATCCTGACTACGTTTTAAGAACGAAAAACAAACAAACATGTGACTAAGATAAATACGTGCGCACTCCCTCCAAAAGTAGAGTAGGAATAAGGAACCAAGAGAAGGATATATGCGATCTCTGCTCGCTCGTTAGATGTTTCTCAGTTGCGAGTGGAGTGCACACACGTTATAATGTTGGCGAATGTACCTGGAACCACTTGGCGTGCCGTAGGGCGGCCAACGCGTCCAAACACTTCTGCCGCGGTAGAACATCCTTGTCGTCGCGCGACATGTCGGCGCCCTCTAGGGTAACAACACAAGGGTGTTTGACCATCAGCACATCGACGAAAACGGGGCAAACAAACATGGCGTGGCGCCCTACCCGCTGCCGCTGCCGCTGCCGCTGCCGCCCACGACCGGCAGGGTCGCTAGCGGCCAGCGGAGCGAGCACAGCTTCCGCGCTCGACCCGAGCCGCGAGACCAATCTATCCGTCTAGCTGGCGACACGGCTCGGGCCGGAGCCCGTCGAGCGCGGAAGCTGCCGCTTCAAGGAGCGCATCCAGTTTGCAACCAGTAGCAATAGTGGGAAACCCTATCCAAATAAAGGAAAATAAACAAAATGAATACAAATAAATATGTACATGGCATAAGATATGTTTGCTCCGTTTTGGTACCCGGCGACGTACCACGGCGCTACGGACACGCTCGTGCTACATCGGAATGGATGATCAAAAATCCTTTGATCCCCATCGTGGTCGGCCAGGCCGATATATTCACTCACACCTACACACGTAAGTTAACACGTGACAGACGCCCGGTGCAGCTCGCCAGGGTAAACTTGGAACAAAATATCTTTCATTTTCATCATTAGTGTTTTGCACGAAAAAAACATATTTACATCATACATAGCATAGTAATAATAAGAGTCATCATCATAATATTAATATCAACCCATAGATAGTTTGTTCTAGCTTTCGATACTGGAGTTATACACAGACTCGTGACGATTGTCGGCCGATTGTCGGCCGGTCGACCGTTACTCGTGACTCTTTCGGGACGATCCTTCCTCGGGTGACATGTAGCATCAGGGGGTGGGAGGTCATACACATACACGTCAGTTCCGTGATGCGCATGACCCCGGTCGTGTGTTAGTGTGTGTGTGTGTGTGTCTCCGCGTGTGTGTGTGTGTGTCACTGTCATGTGGCACTGACCTGCATGGGGCTCGCGCATCACGGCGGAGGTAAGGCTGACCAGCACATGTATGTTGCCGTCCGACACCTGCACACCGGCGTCGGCCGGCAGCAGCTCCACTTTGTACTTGGGCTCCTCGCCGGCGCCGGCAGCCTGCGGGCAGCACGAGGGACGAGGGAGCGGTCAGTGCCGTGCTTTTATATCCTAGCTAGTGCAGTGGAGCTATATGCTGATCCATACTAGGGTTTTCGCTCGAGACTCTCGACACTCGAGAAAACTCAAGAAACCTAGCCCAAGTCGAGACAGGAAAAATTGCATCGAGTACTCGAGAGTTCGAGAAATACGTTTTGCATTCAAAATCGATGCGCAATTTGTTTCGGCGCACGCTACGCTAGTGACAATATTGCCATACTGAAAAGGATACTGGAAGTACTTAATCCAATAAAGTTATCTGTTGAGGCACTTTCTAGAAAAGATGCAACAATTTTGTCATCTGAAGCAGTATTAAATGTTTTGGTCAATTAATTGCAACCAATGGATGACGAATGGGCTAATATATTTTTAACAACTCTCGAGATGAAGACGAATGACAGGCGAAATGTGAACTTGATTTCTTTTAATGAGGAATCTTCACAATCCCTGTTCGTTTAACAATAACAGTAGTCGGGTTTTTACGTCACAAAACAGCAAATTGGCGTTAATAAAGTTTACTGAATTACTCTATAATAAACTGTTCCCTTCGGACCCTTTACTAGCTCTTCAAGCCGATCTTACATAAGTACTAGCGGGAGCCTATTACAGAAAGCCATCAACACTTCTGTAGTCTCTTGATAGGCACATACACCTTGATCTGATAACTTGACAATCATTATTTAGTAAAAGGGCCTATTTACGTAAATTGATTTTATTGCGCTGATGCACACGAGCGCACTCCAGCTTGTTGTATAGTGACACTTAGTTAGGTAAATTTGCAGAGTGTGGACATTGTGCGATTGCTTCTTAGTACAAATTTGCAGAGTGTGGACATTGTGCGATTGCTTCTTAGTACAAATTTGCAGAGTGTGGACATTGTGCGATTGCTTCTTAGTACAAATTTGCAGAGTGTGGACATTGTGCGATTGCTTCTTAGTACAAATTTGCAGAGTGTGGACATTGTGCGATTGCTTCTTAGTACAAATTTGCAGAGTGTGGACATTGTGCGATTGCTTCTTAGTACAAATTTGCAGAGTGTGGACATTGTGCGATTGCTTCTTAGTACAAATTTGCAGAGTGTGGACATTGTGCGATTGCTTCTTAGTACAAATTTGCAGAGTGTGGACATTGTGCGATTGCTTCTTAGTACAAATTTGCAGAGTGTGGACATTGTGCGATTGCTTCTTAGTACAAATTTGCAGAGTGTGGACATTGTGCGATTGCTTCTTAGTACAAATTTGCAGAGTGTGGACATTGTGCGATTGCTTCTTAGTACAAATTTGCAGAGTGTGGACATTGTGCGATTGCTTCTTAGTACAAATTTGCAGAGTGTGGACATTGTGCGATTGCTTCTTAGTACAAATTTGCAGAGTGTGGACATTGTGCGATTGCTTCTTAGTACAAATTTGCAGAGTGTGGACATTGTGCGATTGCTTCTTAGTACAAATTTGCAGAGTGTGGACATTGTGCGATTGCTTCTTAGTACAAATTTGCAGAGTGTGGACATTGTGCCATTGCTTCTTAGTACAAATTTGCAGAGTGTGGACATTGTGCGATTGCTTCTTAGTACAACTTATAAATCGACAGATAGAGGAATTAAACAACAACTAACAAGAAGTTTGCACAAGAAATAATTCCAGCTCATTGAGTCGACGGGAAAAAGATCACCCAATCTAGATAACCTATATAAAGCTTTGATGTCCGTTAAGCCAACATCAAAAGAAAACGAAAGAATTTTTTCCATATCTGGAAATATCGCAAAGAAATTCGGAATAGGTTATCCGATGAAGCAATTAATGCGCGTATGCGTATATGCGTATATGTTTAATAATAAATATGACTTAAACTTTATAATAGATACTGATTATCAGTGTTAATAAATTATAAATAAATGGTTCTCATATCATGACATGACGCATTTTAAAGTTACGCTAATAATAAATACTACTTTCGTTGATTTGATTATTTGTGAACAAGTATTTTTAATTTAACTTCACTATCTACTCATCCCTTTCACTATTTACCCCTCCCCTGTGCAGCACGTATATTATATTATACATGGCTCTCTGTATACTTTATTAATGCTTAATCTTTCATTTTCTTTTATTTATTTAGTATTTCTATTACATCAGTTTCAATGTTTAACAAAATTGTCGATCAACTCGAGATACTCGAGAAATCGCTTGCAAGAGTTCTCGCGACTCGAGAACCACAATATGGCAAGAAATCGAAATAGTTATTTGTGTCACAAGGGAGCAAAATGATGTATGTACGGCGAGGGCGGTAAATTGAATCCTGAGCGTAACGAAGGATTCAAGCGTTAACGCCCATGACGAAAATAATTTTGCTCCTGAGTGACACATACAACTTATCACACCTACTATGAGGAAAATTCAAATGCAATGCTCTAAAAATTAACTATACTTTGAATTATACTTTCACCGCTTTTACAGTAATCGAACAACGAAAACATTTTTTTTTTTTATAATGGCGGACTGTGAAGGATTAGGGAAAGGTCAAAGGATTCAAGCGTTAACGCCCATGGCGAAAATAATTTTGCTCCTGAGTGACACATACAACTTTTCACACCTACTATGAGGAAAATTTAAATGCAATGCTCTAAAAATTAACTATACTTTGAATTATACTTTCACCGCTTTTACAGTAATCGAACAACGTAAACATTTTTTTTTTATAATGGCGGATTGTGAAGGATTAGGGAAAGGTCACCAGTTCACCACAGATAAAATATTCCTGTGTACTTTTACCGATGTGTAAAAATAATCGAATCGAATGTTACAATGGTTTCGAATATCAATATTCATTATTAACAGTCGTCGATAGTTTTGATTTCAGTAAAACATATAATTTATTGTAACATTTTTTTTAAATATTACGAAAAATTCTTAAATTTTCATATAACGTTGTTAAAGTTAAAACTTGAAACATGTTCGTTTTTAATCGACAACGATGAAATTACAATCGATTATTTTATTAAGATCTGTGTTCAATTGGCAAATTGCGTAAATGGTAAATGCCCATGAATAGATTAAAAAAGTAGCTTGAACAGAAAAGTAGCATTTTGCTCCCTCTCGTCGTGGAGCAAAACTTACTGTTCCGAATGAAAGGTGTGAAAACCCTATTCCATACCTATGTGACGGGCGAGTGGAGGGGCGAGTGGACGGGCGAGTGGAGGCCCGAGGGAGAGTAGCAACGGTTTAAACTTCAGCCGACTGTCCGAGTGGACACGCTTTCTATATCATAGTTATTTATTTATTTAAAATTTGGAAAACCAACAGCTATAAAACGAATTTACTTAAAAGCTAAAATAGAAATAGAAAGCCAATTACAGGTATTCACTTATGGAAATAGAGCAAAAATTAAACTTGGGAACACTCATCATATTTGTCTTAATTGCCACTTAAAACAAACAGTGAGATATTGACACAAAAACGATATTAAAAAGAGAAAAAACCGGTCAAGTGCGAGTCTAAATCGCGCACGAAGGGTTCCGTACCACCGTTCAATGGAAGCGATGGTTTGGAGTGAATAGTTTGGATTTTACACTGCAAAATATTGTTTACAAAGTTATTGGTTTCACACTCCATGTACGTAACCAGGTGCATCCATAAGTTTGTATGTGGTATTGAAAGAATTGTTGTATGGGAGCCCCCTTAAATATTTCTTTTATCCTGTTTTTTAGTATTTGTTGTTATAGCGGCAACAGAAATACATAATCTGTGAAAATTTCAACTCTCTAGCTAGCTAGGTTCTTGAGATACAGCCTGGTGACAGACGGACGGACGGACGGACGGACGGCGAAGTCTTAGTAATAGGGTTCCGTTCTTACCCGTTGGGTACGGAACCCTAAAAACTATGCACTAAAAAAGTTAAGGGTTAGGAACCGCCTTGCCTTGACAATATTGGTATGAAATATGTCAATGTCCAACAATTTGCTAAAACAGTTTTTATAAATGTATTATGATCTATTCTATTAAACGCCTTACTATAATCTATATATATATAACATTGACTTGCTGACCATTATCCATTGATTCCGTGATGTAATCGTTCAGGAGTATGAGGTTTGACACTGTGGATTTTCCTCTCAAGAAACCATGTTGAAATGGGCTAAATGTATTTTTTAAGACACCGTACACTTGTTTATAAACTATTGTTTCGAAAAATTTGGCAATAATGCATAGTTTGGATATAGGTCTATAATTGCTTATTTCCGTTTTAGAATCCTTCTTATGGACGGGGGTTATCAAAGCAGATTTCCATAGGCTAGAAACAATATTACATGAAAGTGATTTACTAAATAAGGCCGCTATTGGATAGGCGATATAGTTGAAGAACTCTTTATAAGGAATTTCGACAAGATATTATCAGGACCGGGTTTTGATGTATCTAGTTTATTCAGCTAAATCTTAACTTCTATCGGCCTTACTAATAAAAAAAGTTATTCACGGTTTAACTTATTCAGTGTTTTGTCCTTTTCATATGTCGAGTCAATGTCAAATGACAAAGCAAGACAAAACACTGTATAAGTTAACTTCTAATTTAAATGAACTTCTTGTATTAGTAAGGCAGTATAGGTTTAACCTCAATATTGCTTAAATCAGTGGTTATATTATTACAAGATGAATGACCAATGGCAGTAGTGTTAAGGGAGGGAGATGAATTAAAACCTTTCGTAGGGTTAAGGAAAGTAGAGTGAAAAAATGTGGAGAATGCATTACAAATAGTCTCCCCACTAGAAAAAGTAGTATTATTATATGTCATCGAGTGTTCGATATTTAAGAGAGCTCACCTTGACCTTGGCGAGGTGCGCTGGCAGGTCGGCGGCCACACGCTTCAGCAGCGTGACGGTGGGCCGGTCGTGGCACAGCACCACGAGGCGCACGTCGCGGTCGCCGCGCAGCAGCAGCCCCTTGGCCAGCAGCCCCACGCGCATCACGCCCTTGAGTGCGCGCGGCGCCGCGCCCGGTGTCTCCGGTGTCGCCGGTGTTGCCGGTGTTGCCGGCGCCGGCTCGGGTGCCGCCTCGCCCTCGGCCATGAAGGAGAACAGCTGGTTGTCGCGGCCGTCCTCCTTGCCGCCACCTCCCGCCGACTCCGGCTTCTCCTCCTTCTTGTCCTCCGGCTTCGGTTTGGCCGTCACCGGCGCGCCCTGCAACACAGCAAGGAATCCTCCCTGTAACGACTAGCGTGCTCGTATGTGTGCAATGTATAGTGTTGCGGTGTATGTACACATACCTTCTTGCCTATATCTGCAAGCGCGTCGGACAGACTCTTGAGCGCGCGCTCAGTGTGCGCCACGGCCCGCTGAGTGGCCTGCAGTTGCACCTCGGTGGGGTAGATGTCGGCGTGCTTGGCGGCGACGTGCCGGTCATCCGAGGTCTCGGGCCGGCGCGCCATGCCCATGCCCATACCCTGCAACACAAACATTCAGCCGGACGTGACCACAACTATGTATACTCTATTTGCTGAAGCACGCACATCGAGCGTTGTCTCCGTCTACAATAAGACAAAAGAAAAAATCGCTAGCGGGCTTCAAACAAACTGGTTATAAGCAAAGGCGCATTCATAATGTGCCGAAGTTTAGTATACCTCGCGCCACGAATTAAAAGAAGAAGAAACATTTATTATAAAAACAGTTAACACACACACCATTACAATTAAAGAAATTTAAATGAAAATAAGGAATTTATATAATAAACACAAATGAAAGAATTTAGAATACACACGACGGAAGCAAACAAAATAATTCATTCGTTCATTCTTGTATTCATTCATACAATCGATCAATCATTCTGAATCATTCTATCGAGCGATATCGACGGTCGTGGTGTGTCACTGTCATTACAAATGGCATCTGACTCAGCAGTATGCTGAAGGCCATGCCTTCAGAGCTGATTTTCAGTCAGCGCCGAGTGTTACCCCGCGAGCGTCACAGTCTGCGGCGGCGCACAGCCAATTAAACATATGTACATTAATATGTAACATAATAGTAAGTAAAAAATATAATAAATCAAAATATGTGATAACAGAGATAATATAAATAAATTTCTTGTGCGGTAGTTTGCATAGTTTCCATTTAATATATACAGGGTGTTTTTGTTGAATTCCCATAACTGTAGGGTATTAATTGATAAGACCACCTTTAGAAATCGAATGTAAAAACTTGTTTTTTAATTACTCGATTTTTTAACTTTTTTCATTTTTCATACAAAATAATTCAATATTTTTTCAATACTCGCTATAACAAGTCTTTATACTAAGTCCGGCAACGTCGCAAATAAAATCGCTTCCCGCCCTTAACCCGGGTGGGTCGGTTTGCTTGTTTGTTGTTCATAGGTTGCGTTCCTGCGGGTACAGTCGAGCGAGATACGAAATACTTGTTAAGGCTTTATTTAAACTTTTCTATTGATGTTCTTTAGATTTGTTACTCGTAGTTAAACAACAAGGTACAACTAACAAGTAATCTGTGGCAGAAGACAAGTTCATGTAAACAAATATGAAACCTAACTAAAGGCATATTTTTCGTTATTCTCTCGTTAGTCCTTATCTGACGATTGCAAAATCGACATTCATATGTTTAAATGCCTATTAGTTAATGTGGGAATAAAAATCGGCCAAGTACGAGGCAAGAACGAAGGATTCCAAAACATTACTTGGCAAAACAACTTGTAAGGTTGCTTGTAACCTATTGCCATTATCAATATTAGAGCAAAAATTCTTTAAAAAAAACATGTTTTCTTCATTAGAGCCCCCTTTAATGGTATGTTTGTCTGTTTTTAGTATTCTTTGATATAGCGGCAACAGAAATACAACATTTCTGAAAATTTTCAACTTTTAATGGTATGTTTGTCTGTTTTTAGTATTCTTTGATATAGCAGCAACAGAAATACAACATTTCTGAAAATTTTCAACTGTCTAACTAAAGGTTCATGAGATACAGCCTGCTGACAGACAGACAGACAGTGGAGTCTATGTAATTACTGTAATCCTATTACTAACTGCCAGTTTCCAGGGCGCTGATTCAGTTAACAAATTGGTTAAACTGAGTTTAACCAATTTGCTAACTTCACCAGCGCCCAGGAAACCGGCCGTAAGACTCCGCTTTTCAGACTCAAATCAAATCAAATCAAATCAAACATTTTATTTGTCAAACATAGGTTTAGGTTGTTACAGTCGGTGAAGATCGCTATGTTTCGCCGTAAGGCATACAAATATTTTATAGTAAGAATAAAGTGCATGCAACATCATTAAATCATTTTCTATGACAAATCATCCCTGTATTTTGAATTAAGTATAAGTCAGTACCTACCTATAATTACATGTATATTTATTATCATTATTATATTGTTGTATCATTTATGTATTCATTTATTGTATAATATGTCTTATTGATAAGTAATTTTCTCAATTCCTTCCTAAATAGTATTACATGTTCTATATTGCGCACAGTATCTGGTAGCTTGTTATAAACAATAGGTGCCATGCCATAGATATTATTTTTAAATAAAGCAGTATTATGTTGTGGCATATGAATTTTAGATTTATGACGTTTACTTAAATAATTATCGAATAGATTAGAATTTGTTTTGACAAAACTAGCTACCTCGTAAATATATAATGATGGAAACGTCAAAATATTTAGCCTCTTAAAATGAGGCTTACAACCATCTCTGCGACGTAAGCCACATCTACATGTGGCTTACGTCGCTTACGTCGTAGCTCAAAAAAGGTGTGTAAGGTCTATACCTTACACACCTTTTTTGAGCTACGAGGACTTTTTCTTTTCCTACCCCGTTACCCCAGAAAATTATTCCAAATCGCAGAATGGAGTCTACGTATCCATTGTAAGCTAATAATACTGCATCCTTAGCCACCGTTTTCGAAAGTTTGTACAAAGCATATGAAAATTTATGTAGCTTTTTACATGTGGTTTCAATTTGTGTTTTCCATTGAAGATTGCTATCAATGTCTATTCCTAAAAATTTTGTGACCTCTGTTTGTTCAACTTTTTTGCCATCGTGGTTAATGTCCATATTATTAGTAGTATTTTGATTATTTTGAACGTTCATTATTTTAGTTTTGTCAATATTTATAACTAGATTATTACTGTCAAGCCATTGAATAATTGTATGAAGAGTAGTATTGATTTCATTTTCAAAGTCATTTGGGTCCTCACAAGAAATAAGAACCGTACTATCATCCGCAAATAGCACCATTGGATGATGAACAACTTTCGGTAAGTCATTTATGTATGCTAAAAATAGTAACGGCCCCATGACACTACCTTGAGGTACACCGCGCTTTAATTCTCTCGGGTCTGAGACGTAATCCTGTTCAGTTTTAGATTTTATGCATATTTTGTTTATTTGTGTTATTTGTTGCAGTTTTTCTAGGTAAGATTTTACAAGATCTATTGCGTTACCTCTTATGCCGTATTTAAGAAGTTTATTCAAAAGAATGTCGTGGCTCACAAAATCAAAGGCTTTAGTCATGTCCATAAAAATGGTTACCACGGGATTCCTTTTATCAACATCTGCTAATATGTTTGCAAGAAAATCATAAATTGCCATGTTTATTGTTTTATTGTTTCTAAACCCTTTTTGTTCTGGAGCAAACAGATTATTTATTTCGAAGTAAGTATATATATTCCGATATATTACCTTTTCGAAATTTTTTGCGATAACTGGGATTAGTGTAACAGGTCTATAATTATTCATATTTTGTTTGTCTTGTTTTTTAAACAGGGGTTTTACTACTCCGATTTTTAATTCCCTTGGAAATTTACCGTACTCCATACATTTATTAATTATATGGCATAGAATTGGAGAAACTATAATTACTACATACTTAATGACCTTAGTGTTCATCTCATCGTATCCTGCGCTATTTGTATTTTTTAATGATTTAATTGTTTGAGAGATGTCAAAAGGTGTCACTGGATTCAAAAATATAGATTTACAATTATTATTTATATTAGATGTCAAATTTGAATTATTATTAGAATTATTTGAAAAGTCATTTGTAAGGTCAATAAAAAAGTTATTAAATGATTCTGCAATGTCCGTTGGTTCCGTTATCGCTATACCATCTTTAACAATTTTTTCAATGTATTCTTTTGGTGTGTTTATTTGGGATTTTTTTATAATATTCCACGTTTCTTTGCATTTATTTTCTGCCATATTTATTCTATAGGTATTTTTCGATCTTTGTGTTAGATAAATTATATTTTTTAATCGTTTTGCATAAGCTTTAAATTTGTGTTTATTTTCTTCATTACGACATCTTCTATATTGCCACAGTAATTCTCGTTTTTTCTTACAACATAGTCTATCCCTTCGATATCCAGTTTTGCTTACGTAATAAAGATATTTTTACTTTTGTTATTGAGAAACATAATTTATAGAGCAAAATGGACATATCATAAAAACTCGTAAATGCATATTTTGGGTCTTCCGATTTATAAACTACGTCAAAAGACAAAGAGTTCAGATGTTCCGCAAACTTTTTCATGTTTTCTGGGCTGTAGTCACGTTTTTTGATGTACCAGTGTTTCAGGACATAAAATTTTTTCACTGGGCACTGTAAGATTTGCGCGGAGTGGTCTGATAAAGCAAATTCTATGACCTCACTTGTGCATCCTCGTATATTGTGGACTATGTTGTCAAGACAAGTGCCGCTCGCGGGTCTTGTCGGTTGTTTTATTTCTATTTTTAAGTTATAGCTCATTGTTAAGTGTTCGAATCGTAAACTGTTCTTTGTTCTTTTAAGTAGGTCATTATTAAAATCTCCGCATAGTATAAGTTTGAAGTTCTTATCATATAGAAAATCGTGAAGCATGTCATTGAGGGAACAAAAAAAAATTACAAAAGTTTTGTTATCGTATAAAGGGACTCTATAGATGCATATGACAATAATTTTATGCTCGGTTATTTCGATACCACTGCACTCAAAGACATTTGGCACGTTATACTTTTTTATTTCTATCATTTCTCTAAAACTATGAATGTTTTTCAGTAAAATGCATGCTCCACCATTACGTTTGTTCCTATTAAAACAAGACGCTAGTGTGAAGTTTGGGATGTTTACTAGGTTCCAGTCGCTTTCTAACATGTTATGTTCTGTTGCACAGATTACATCAATATCCTTCCCGTTAGTTTTTAATTCTTCAAGATGAGCCATTAGTTCATCCGATTTTGTGATTAACCCATTTATATTTTGATGCATCACATATATACTATTATACACGAAAAAAATCCTTTTTACCAACATTATTGTTGTCAACATTTATGACCTTTCCATTATCAGTTTTATCATTTATGTTATTATTACATCTTTCTATTATCTCATTCACGTTTGCATCTGTAAAATCAGTTTGCGTTGATTGTTCTGACTTTGTGTGACATTTTACATTTGAATTACATTTTGTCATTTTTATTTTGGATCCTACACTTAGAATTTCACTTAATATTGATCGGCACAATTTTTAATTTAACATTTTATGGCTTGCCCTAAATTGGTGATAATTCATATAGATGAATGACATATTTTCGTGTTGGCTACATATAAACCTTGTAACGTACTACCTCCTTGACCATATTGGCTACTGGCGGATTAGCCAGTTAAAAACTAAAACTATAAAAATTCGGAAATTCGGGTCTGGAATCTCGTCTGGCAGCTGATTGTTTTTTTTTGGCAGACATTGTTTGAGCTCTGAAACGTGAGGTTGTATCTTCTGCATCAATAATTTTTAAGTCACGCCTTTAGTTGCGGCGATGGGCTAGTCCCTTTAGTACTGTAATGGAGCTGAATGTTTAGTTGCTGTAAAGTGCAGTAGTTGATAATTATGAAACTTCCCTACTATCCCCAATCCATGGGTAAGCATAGGTTCGTAGTTAGTCTTTCTTATTTTCGTGTATTTTATACTCTCTATGTATTTCCCTTTTCTATACAGTGTCTATTGGACTGCGGCACACTTAGATCCTAATTACCCCAGGGCCCTCGTCGGAAGTCTCCGTGTGGGGAGCCGTCGCCTGGTAGCTGGGCGCTGTAGCGCTTCTGTATTCCTATCATTCACACTGGTCTCTTTCCAGGGTTCCACGCCGAGGAGTAATATCCTCCTGGCGCTAACGGAGCTCTGAAACGGTTCCACGCCGAGGAATAATATCCTCCTGGCGCTACCGCATAATCACTTGTTGACGTCTGGAGAAGTGGACCAGTTAGATTGAGTCTACCAAGGAGCTGAAATCTACAAATTCCCGGCGAGTCCCTATCCAGCGTTTCAACTATATCACCAATATTCGACTCACGACCCTGTGATTAATAAATGTATCTTGAGCCTGCCAACAATCTCTTTTGGTCAGGTTAGAGTCTCACTGTTTCAACCTCATTTCATAATTTAACTTCCTAGTGCTCAAGTACCTATTGTGTGTAATTTCACAGGTGATGATGTTCGTTTTTTTTGCCGCATTTATCCAGCATTGAAGTCCAAATTGGAATCTGTATGGATTTGTGTCATTTGTTCCTCCCAGCAGAATGACGTTGTCTTCTTCGGTCATCTTTAGAACTTCTTCTCTTTCTGATTTTAGAACATCTTCCAGTGTTGCACCTGGTTTACTAAAGCAGGTAACTAGGTAGTTTTGCCCAACCAGTTCCTGCAGTAGATCCCGAAGATTTCGTCCTTGTTGGTCCGCTAAAATAAGAATCTTTCCCTTTGCCGGTTTAGTGATGGTATGTTTCTATTTTCGCTGATGTCTTTGTACTAAAAAATATCTTTTCTTGTTTCAATTTCATTTTCTTGCTTCTTTGTCAGCTCTTCGAATGATTTTTCCAATACATTACAGACAGACTGTGTGTATTTTCTGTTAAGGCCACGTGTTAAACTCAGTTGGATGGCAATGACTTTAAATGGAAATGACTCCTTTTCACTCTTTGGGGATGAAACCCTAATAATCGGTAATATTCCGTACCATCACCATGATACTGGTCATTGGGATCCATGAAAATAATACAATCATTCGACTGTACCTGCGCTATACAAACGCATTTGTTTGTTTACATCGCATTCACTCGACTAATAAAAATGCGGAAGAGAGATGGATGAGACTGTCAGGTAGCGTAGGAGTGAATGAGATATCCGACTGTCCTTTTGTTAGCTATGGCTGTATTGGTTTGGTGTTGATGTGTGCGTGCAGTAATTATTGACTACATCGCCTGCTCAGTTTGGATTGAAATTAATATAACTTGCACCAAGTTCGCAATGGTTTGGAAATTGAATTGGAAAGAAGTATGCATCGTGAAAGTTGATGAGCGCCCGCAGAATCAATGAATGAGATCGATGTGACATCGTTGTAAAATAAGGGCTCGTTGCAATGCAGAAAAAAAGGTACAATAGATAACAAAAAAAAACATTTCTCTGTTTCTAAGCATGTTAGAACAGATATTTCTTCGACAATGTTTTTTTATTGAGACTGAAGAATGTAACCCTTAAGTTATGGGAATTCAACAAAAACACCCTGTATATTAGGTCCTTACATATGAAATTGGCTTTTCGCCGTACTGGCCACTTTGATCTCAAATATCTCCTCTATGGTTAGGAATTCCAAATTCAAATTTATACAGCTATTTACTCATGTATTTGTGTTTCTAAAATTACAACTCATTTGTTTTTTCCTCAATTGTCTTTTTTCTTGCGTCACTCAGCTTACAGAATGGAAAACTTGAAATATCGCGTTATTTACGATGAGTTCTACCGTGGCACCAGTGCTGCAGAAACGGCTCGAAGGATTAATGATGTGCATGGCGACGGTGCCGCAATAGAAAACGCAGTGCGTTTTTGGTTCCAAAGTTTTCGTTCTGGAAATTTCGACCTGCAGAACAAGCCCCGTGGACGGCCGGAGACCAAAGTTGATAAAGAAGAATTGAAGGCTATTGTGGAAGCGGATCCATCGCAAACCACGTCGGAGTTAGCTGCAGGCTGCGTTGTTAGTGATAAAACTGTTTTAATCCACTTGTAGCAAATTGAGGAGGTGAAAAAGCTTGAAAGGTGGGTACCGCACGAACCGAGTGAGGCAAATCAACAAATGCGCGTTGAATGCTGCGTTGCATTACTCACCCGGCACAATAATGAAAGGATTTTAAATCGAATCATTACCTGTGATGAAAAGTGGATCCTGTACAATAATGCTTAAGTACGCACAATAATTATACGTAATTTTAGTTGGGAGGTTAATCTTAGTTGTACTAATTACACTTACCACATGTGACCCCTACCTTCAGTGGTTCGACATTTTTTTTGTTAAAAACTTGAAATGTTTTTTTGTTTTTATATAGATTAATATTGGAAAATTTAGTATGTAATAGTAGTTTATCTACTCACGTATCATAAACCCTCTTTACTGCGTACAAAAACCGCACGTTACGATCAGCATATTGTTAAACTACTTGGTAAAAACTAGTTTCGTATCTGGAAAACTATATGGTCATTATGTGTAGTTTTTCTACATATAATGACATTCAAATTTCGAACGCCGACGCCCACTCGCGTGCCGTCCCTAGTTTGTTTGTGAAGTTGGTACTGACTTCCGCTTCGAACAGCGCATCCGATCGGACGCACGCGCCCAGCTCGTACCATTCGGTTAGGCAACGTGCACTTGTCACATAAACCCATAGACCTACGATAAGACAGACAAGCCAAGTTCGGAAAACCATGATGGCTCATTCTCCGCCGCAGTCAACAGGACGGGATATTCCCACCACATCTGGGAAAACTTCGACAACCGACCCAAATGTGACCACTCGAAGGAAAACCTATCGTCTTTCGGATCCTGAAGAAGAATCATCCATGGAAGAAGACCTGAAAAAGATGATAAATGCCAGATTCGATAAGGTTCTCCACGAAATAAGGGACATAAAGGAGCAGTACCGTGCCATCGAAGCATCACTAACGTTCCACGCTGAAGAGAACACGGAGCTGAAGATAAAACTATCTGAACTTGAAAAGCAAAACAAAGATGATCGTATCAAGATTGAATTGCTGGAAAACCGAATTGAAGATCTTGAACGCGGGCAAGGTTCAACTTCAATAGAGATTCGCAACATACCTAAAGCATCTAATGAGAGTTTGATAACACTGACTGAAAATGTTTTTCGTGCCCTGAAATTAGATGAGAAGCCGAATATTCGCAAAGTACACCGAGCTCCTGGTAAACCTACCGATACGAAGCCCATCATACTCGAACTCAACAGCCATGCACAAAAGGAGACTATCTTGGAAGAGTACAAAAAGCAAACCAGGAATAAGGACAAGCGCCTAAGATGTGACACCATCGGTTTTGAGGGCAATGACAAACCTGTCTACATATCGGAAGTTCTCACGCAGAAAATGAAAAATATCTTCTACCTTGCTCGTCAACACCGCAAACTGTACTTCTACAAGCACTGCTGGACATCCAATGGACGAGTTTACCTGCGCAAAGATGATGGGACACCCTATATTCTTATAAAAAGTGAGGCTCAGCTGAGCAGTCTTGAGATGGGAGCGGCCACTGACACGCAAGAAAAGCTGATGTGACTGGAAATTTTGTGTATGGCCTATTTTTCTAATATGGTGATTTGTCAAGAAATTAACATAGATCAACCTCTACATATAATATTTATCTCTTTATATATTAATACTATGTATTTATATAAAATCCATTTATTTATATTATTTATTGCACCAAATATAATACATCCAGCACTATTTAATCTTACTTGTCATAATATGATAACATCCCAAGTTACATTCGTAATTTCTAATATTGTATGCGTACTCTCGGTCTTCGTAACCACAAATTCATCTGTTCAACAACTACTGTACTTCTCTAAAAATTTTAAACAGAGCTAGAAGATACTCTAATTGACGATATTGATCGTCTTACCTCAACAGTGGCATTTAGAAGTGATCCTGATAACCTACACAATCTCTTGCCTAACACTAATTCCCAACCACTTGTATTGCTTAATCTCAATATTCGAAGTGTTTGTGCAAATATAGACCAAATTCCTATACTTCTACAGAGAATGTCTACTATAGTACACATCATTGTACTAACAGAAGCAAGAATTGACGACTCCTCTATAATTCCTCAGCTGCCTCATTATAGGTCTTTTAGAACAAATAAGTTTATCAATCAAAATAACGGTGTGGTCGTTTATATAAGAGAGGGCCTTGACGCTTCAGTTGAAGAACCAAACTTACGTGAAGGTGATTGTCTTACTATTAAAATAGGACCGAACCTAGTTATTGTTGCGGTCTATAGACCCCCCTGCTTTCGTGACCCTTCACACTTTATAGACTCCTTGGATTTGGTACTAAAGAGTGTAAACTATGCGCGGACAACTGTCTTGTTAGGTGATATGAATATAAATATTGATCCTAATAACGTAAGTGAATCTGCAATAGACTACCTTAATATGAATGCGTCGAATAATCTCTTTCCTACGCATTATCTACCTACAAGGCTTTCGAGTTGCCTGGACCACATCCTGTTAAAAGGTTTAAGCCCCCAAGTAACCGTAGTTTTAGACACATCCATAACAGATCATGAGCCGGTAGTTCTTCATCTCGACCTACCGAATAATATTAAACTTAATAAAAATACTAGAACTAAACTTAAAACAAACTATAAAAACCTGTGTGATGATTTGGCTAAAATTTCATTCGACTGTGTTTATACTGAGACTGACGCAACTAAAGCTGCATCATGTCTAGTCGATACAATAAAAACTGTAGTAACAAATAACTCTCACTTGGTTAAAGTTCCACGATCCAAACATATTCTCAAAAGTTGGTTAACACCTGGAGTTGTTCTATCTATAAGAACTCGCGACAAACTACATCTTAAGCTGAAACGTAACCAAAGCAATGTTCTTGCTGAGCTTAAATATAAGAAATATAGAAATTTATGCAATTACATAATAAAATTTCTGAAGAGAGAACATCAAAAAAGCGAACTAGCTAAAAACTCTAACAACCCTAAAAAGTTATGGGACACGGTTAAAAACATATGTTATTTAAATAAGAAGTCTACGGAAGCATTGCCGTTGTTAGCTCTTGAAAAAACACGCTACCAGTCTATTAATCGCGTTAATGAATTCTTCTCTAATGTGGGGAAAAACTTAGCTAATAAAATAATATCTACAAAAAATGTTAATGTAAATCAAATTATTTATAATCCTACAAATACTAAACCAGTAACGCCAACAAGTTCATTTTTCATTTACCCTACTGATGAGGTTGAAGTTTCTAATCTCATAAAATCCCTAAAAAATAGCTCGTCTTGCGGATGGGACGGAATTACAGCCACTATTCTTAAAATTTTAAATACATTTTTAACTTCACCTTTGACTTATGTGTTTAACCTCTGTATTGCCACAGGAATATTTCCAGACGTTTTCAAAAAATCTATTATTCGGCCTATACACAAGGGTGGAGATGTAGACAGTGTCGGAAACTATAGGCCCATTTCATTATTGCCAACTCTATCAAAATTATTTGAAAAAATCATCAACAAACGATTAGTTAATTATCTAGAGTCAAACAAATACCTTTCAAATAATCAATTTGGCTTTAGAAAACAAAAATCTACGGAAGATGCTGTCACGGTTCTAACTAAACATATTGTCGACAAACTCGACAAAGGCGAAAGATGTGCAACTATATTCCTAGATTTTGCCAAAGCGTTCGACACTGTCTCCATCCCCATCCTCCTACAGAAACTTAGCGTCTTAGGGATACGGGGTTTACCTCTAGAACTACTCAAAAGTTACCTCAGTGACAGGACACAGGCTGTTAAAATTGACTCAACTACTAGTGACTTTATGACAGTCAGCTTTGGTGTCCCACAGGGCAGTGTTCTGGGTCCAACCCTTTTCCTAGTCTACATAAATAACTTATGTGAAATGGAACTTACAAACTGCAAAATTGTTACTTTTGCCGATGACACAGCTATTGTGTTTCACCACAAGACATGGAAAGATGTGGCATCTATAGCTAACGCTGGCCTTTCCACTATAGCCAACTGGCTCGACGCAAATTTACTTACCCTCAATGTTAGTAAATCCAAATTTATTACTTTTAGTACAAGGTGTACCACTCAACTGCGCGAAAACGAAATTGCCTTAAAGATTCACTCTTGTAATCCGACTTCATCTGCCTGTAACTGCGAGGACTTGGAAAGGGTCTCGAAAATTCGGTACCTAGGCATTATAGTGGACAGGTATCTATCGTGGGCTGACCACATTAACTTGACGGTGAGGAGAGTGCGTAGAACCGTAAATATAATCAAAACTCTTAGGCATATTACTGATTTGCGGACCCTAAAAATCGTATACTTTGCTTTCTCTCATTCTCTGTTAACGTACTGCATCAGAGCCTGGGGTGGTGCCTATAAAACCCACCTTCTGAACCTTGAAAGAGCCCAGAGATATGTACTAAAAATTATGATAAATAAACCACGAAGATACCCTACTATTAAAGTATATAATGAGTCCCAAATACTTTCAGTACGCCAATCCTACATCAAAGCAATTGTACTTCATCAACATCAAAATTCCTCAACCAGTTCCACCAATCTAATAAAAAAGAAAAATAGACGCCTTATGCATAAAATATTCCAAATCCCTTTTATACGAACTTCATTTGCCAAAAGGTTTATTAACTACATTGGGCCAACTATTTACAATAAGATAAACAAAATAATCAATATTCATTGCTTGAACAAATTTACTTGCATTAGAATACTAAAAAAATATTTACAAGAACTGGACTATGATCAGACCGAAAAGCTACTAAGCCCATAAAATTGTGTTACCTACATTGTCTAAACAACTATTAACTAATCATACTTTATGTCGCTTCTACTACAGCATAGGTCTCTGGCTACAGTTTTTTCCATAACCTGTGACCAGTGTATGTTGGCCCTATACTGGGTACATGGTGAAGGCGGACTGGGTCAATTAGTATTGGACTCTTGACCATTCTTTATTGACCAGTGCGGATTGATCCTAGCACTAAGCCTGAACATAGGGATAGCCCGGCCACCATACAGTGGTTGTTAACTTGCTATGCTTTCTGTTACCATGCCAAACTTTTATTAATTCTAACCTACCCTACATTACCGTGACCATACAATTTCGCTTTACAAAGTAAGTTTCTGTGCTGATAAGTAATAATATTACATTTGCTATCTTGAAACAATACATTATCGAGAATCTAAATAAAATAAGAATATCTATGTATCTAAGTATAGTTAAATATTATATTCATTTAATTTTAATAGTTAAATAAATATTTATGTAAGTTTATAATAATATAATATATATATATTTAAGTATGTCTATTATAATATAATGGTGTTATTAATATAATAATTACTCATATACATATAATATTATATCAGATATAGTTAATATAATACTTGTAGTAAGATACTTAAAAAGTGAGCCATAATTGTTTAGGCTTGTCTTTTAATTTAATCTAGTAAGCATTAGGTACTTGTCTTGTTAAGTGCATTACATAGACTGTGACAACATAATTTTTAATTAAGTTCATCCAGAACGGAAACACTAAACCCCATGATACAATTAATATTAGTTTGGGGTTTAGAATTTACAAAAGTTTTTGTAATTATGTTTCTTTTGGCTCAATAAATACATTTTGTTTTTTTTTTTTTTTTTGACATTCAAATTTCGAACGCCGACGCCCGTCTGCGTGAAGTTGGTACTAAAGAACAAGCTAAACAATTGCAGAACCACAATGCCGGTCAAACATGCGGTTCCTGAACACATCAAAGAGAGCTTATGATATGTGTGTAGATAAACTAGTGTATGTAACTGTACATAATTAGGCATTAAAGCTTTTATCTTTAAACCCTGGTATTTTTTGAGTTTTATACAAACTATAACCCCCGGCAGGTAAATGCCGTGTGCGTGTAGTGCATGTGCAGTGCGTGTAGTGCACATGTACTCACTGGATGCATGTGCGGCGGCGGTGCTCGGCCCCACCACGCGTCGGCGCCCCCGGCCTCCCAGTAGGCGCGCTCGTCCTCCTCCATGCCCTGCGACCAAGCAACAGCGAACAACCGCACTATATTATATTCAGGAACATTCGAAAAACAAACATTAGTATTTTGCATAATATCAGCCACTCCAAAGCTCCATCACTTATGCCTGGCAAAAGCGGAGCTTACGCAAGTGAATTGATTTGAATGGAAGTTATATTAGTTAAGGTGCAATGCATGTGTTCGGCACGTACCTCGTGCATGCGGCGGCGCGCCCACATCTCCTCGCGCACCAGCATGCGCTGCGCCTTCTGTTCCGCGATCTTGCGCTGGTGCAGGGACGGCTTCACCATCACCACCAGGTCCGGCTGCACCTGCGTGCCGAGACATCACATCAACAACCACTTCGTTCACTCACCACCAAGCAACTGCAAGTGCCATGCCGATGCCGGACACCGCTACTACATACTACTCAATCAATCTTGGATCAAAAACTTAGTTGCGTATCGTTAGTATAGAATCCTCATTGTGCGGTTGTAATCATATGACGCCCGGATCTCTTGGCGACTGCGGACTGCGGACAGTCGCCACAGTCGCCAGGCTCACGGGCGCCTCAAACCTTTTACTAAGTAATCACTGGACTGTAAGTATTGACTGACTGACTGACTGACTGACTGACTGGGTGGGTGTGTGTGAGGGTGAGGGTGAGAGAGGTCGGGTGGATATATATATATATATATACCTTCTTCTTGTACTGCAGACGGTGGCGGCGGCCCTTCATGTGCATCTCCTTGGCGTTGGGGTCGTTGAACCGGCAGTCGCACAGCTTGCAGTTGAAGCTGAGCGCCTTGCCGTCGTCGCCGCGGATCTCCTCGATGTAGTCCTGGCCGACAGGCTGCACCTCGGCCTCCGCATCCTCCGTCTCGGCCTCCGCCTCCGCCTTGTCGCCTGTGTCCAACGCGGACCCGTCGCGGTTGGAGCCCACCGTGCTAAGTCCTCCCGAAGCCACGAAATTGATCTTCGGCGTTCCCGCAACGGTCTTTTTGGCTGATAGGTTGGGAAAGTCATATTTTCTCTTAGTGGGGCGGTGGAGGGTGGACCGGACCTATTTCAGAAAGCTTTACCCACCATGCGGTGTTTGCATTCCGTAGATTCAATATTAATTGTTTACACCATGTTTCCCGCATGACATCAACATGCTTTATATTTGTGTGGATAAACAACAATACAGACATTGATATAACATTTACCATCACATGTTGTTCGTGAACAATAAAGGCCCACAAGACACACTCCATATCTGTACCGGGTGATAAGCGATTCAATTACGAATTTTGGAAGCATCAAAGAGAAAATTTGACTTTTCAATCTAAATGCCGACTTAACGCGTATGTATGGATACAGATATGATATTGTGGCAACAGGAGAACGTAGCGCCGTGGGACACTAACGTTACACACAAATATGTCCTCCAGTCAGTTGCAACTGGAGAGCATATTTGTTACAGACTGTGCTACGAAGAATACATACTCAATGTTACAGCACTCAATACTATACTTACTCGGATAGATGGCTGTTATATTACCAGTTTTTTTTTTAGATTCAGGGGACAACATAGAAATATTCAATGTTTTTAGTATTTTTATTAAACAATAACTTAAAGCATGATAAAGCTCTATTAATGAAGCACACTTATCAAATCACATTGAGTTGCAGAAACGTTCTTAAAATGTTAAATACCCACAAAACGCAAATGGTATGTCAGTGCCATACAAATTGTTTTTTTGATAAAACATGGCTCTTATTTCTGAGAACAGAATGTTCATGACAGCTCACACACATTGACGTTGCCCTCATTAGCAGTTTGCGGGACTTTAAAATATAAAGATAGTTTCTGCAACTCAGTATATTAGCACTAAACACTAAACCGTAATGTCTGAAACACATTTCAACATTTAAGAAGGAGACAACAAGGTAAGAATCACCCACGCACGTGGTCACTTACATAACAGAATTGGGTCTAACTTTGTAACTTGGGTAAGTTGTTGAGCTTGAGACGACTCATACCTTGTTTTGTGTGAATAGACTGCTCTGTTGGCAATGGACTTACCTCCCAGCTTGGTAGGCTCTGTGCTAGGGATGGGCTTGCCCAGCATAGTGTGCAGTTTCACCACCTGGTTAACACACAAAACATTTACACATTTGTCACCAGAAAACTAGACCATGGTCTGTTATTTCATTTCACTGACTATTTTGACAACTTCAAATTCACAAATGTTCCTAGAACTTGCATAATGCTCTGTGCGTATTGATGACCCACAGTTACTTAGATTCTTAGGCAAACCGGAAATCCTGGATGCCTATGGCTACATTATTGCTTTACCTAATTAGGTGGTTCCCTGGCCGCGCTGTGTGTGTATGCGTGTGTGAGGGGGTGTGTGTGTGTGAGGGTGTGTGTGTGTGTGCATGTGCGTGTGTAGATGCATCACCTTCTGGTGCTTGATGCCGCGCACGTGCGCCGCGTACGCGTCGGCGCCGGTGCAGGTGACGTCACACAGCTCGCAGCGCAGCGCCGAGCCGCCACCCTGGCCGCGGCCGGCCGCCGCACTGGCCCCGGCGGCCGCCAGCTTGACGGCGGCCTCCTTCTTCTTGTGCTTCTGGCCCTCCAGATGCTCCTTGTAGGTCTGCGGGCCGGCGCACGAGATGCGGCACACATCGCAGTAGTGCAGCTGCTGCGCCTTGGGCGGCGGCTTGGGACGTCTCGCGCCGGCCGCGCCGCCCGCCCCACCCGCGCCGCCCGCCGCGCCCGCGCCTTTGTACTTCCAGTTGCCGCTGCGGGACACACAACACACAACCATACAGACCACACATCTTGTACTCCATTATACATGCACTTCCAGTTGCCGCTGCGGGACACACAACACACAACCATACAGACCACACATCTTGTACTCCATTATACATGCACTTCTAGTTGCCGCTGCGGGACTCACAACACACAACCATACAGACCACACATCTTGTACTCCATTATACATGCACTTCCAGTTGCCGCTGCGGGACACACAACACACAACCATACAGACCACACATCTTGTACTCCATTATACATGCACTTCCAGTTGCCGCTGCGGGACACACAACACACAACCATACAGACCACACATCTTGTACTCCATTATGCATGCACTTCCAGTTGCCGCTGGGGGAACCCAACCATACATCTTGCATTCCATTGTACTTGTCAATGCTGTCAGTGCTGTTTAGCGATTTTGCCAGTGCCTTTATTTACATCTGCACGCACATCGCTAGCTAGGAATGAACACAACCAGCGCGCCATTTTCTATAAATATTTGTTGACGTTTTCTTTGTGTGGTTAATTATTATGAATAACAATACAAGTGTTTTTCCTAGCAAGTGTGTTGAAAACCGTCTTTTCACGCTCGGCCACTTCCTAATACACTATTATACGTCGCGCCACACGTTATGAGCGGTGGCCTTGAATGCGCAGTAGTCACTTTTCAATACCTGTACATATACGCAGTAATTCCCGCCAACGTCGCCCAGCGCTCTTCATTCGTTGCGCGACTTATAACCTCGTATTACATTACAACCGAACGGAGGCGTAAAATGATTTTGTTCGATGGATGTGATCAGTGTGGAGAAGTGTGATTCATGTGTGTGTGATGGTGGAAGAGAGCGGCAGACAGACTGACTGACTGACTGACTGACTGACTCACCCGCCGCCGCCGCCGCCGCCGCCCTTGTTCTGCTGCGCCACGTACATGCTGGCTGCGTTGTACAGCGCCGTGTCATACGCCGTGTTGGCGCGGTTGCCCTGCTCTGTAACACACAATGCGCCACGCGCCACGTCACTACATGCTGCTTAGCTGATACATACTAGCTAGCTAATAAATTAATTCGCTCATTCATAAAAACTCACACATTCTCAGTGAAAAGTAACACTCCACAACATTTCGATATAGCCGTCAAATAAACGACTTTTAGACGGCCGAGACGACGTCTCACTGATCGGAAATGGTCCAACCATATTAGAATTTGTTTTGTTTGGCTTTCAAATCATTATACTCCTCCGTTTTGTTTTCTGTTTGCTTTGCATCGAAAACTGATGTCATTTTTGTACAACAACTGTCACTCGAAACCGCTGGTACGCCAGTATGAAGCCTATCAACTATGATCAATATTTTATCCGTCAAATTTGCGCAATTAGCGTATTTCCATATGTTATTAGTACTACTAGAACTATTACATCAAAATGCTCACATTTAACTCCACACTAAGATGCGACATATTTTATATTAATATATAATATATTAATTATATATACAGTGGAGGTCATATAATTAAGAACGATTTGTAGTACCAGATATTATTTTTTTTAAACTATGATATGTGTACTTTTAAGTTCCTTCTTAAAAGTAATTAGTTGTGTTATAAAATAGCTACATCGATAAAGTAAACGGGATTAGGAGTAAATATTTAAAACATTTACTATTTTTTTTACAAATTTAATTGATTATCGATAATTACAAATAGTAGTAAAAATGCTGGACAAATAATTAAGAACGATTCTTAAGCTGCTCGAGAGTTGTTTCCGTAGATACTTAGATTTTACAAATCACATTAAATAAGACAGTGACAATGTTAAAAATTATAATTTAATACATTTTATTCTAAGTTAATAGTTTGTAGCGTGACCATGGCTTTTAATAACTGCCTTACACCGACGAGGCATTGATTCTATCAATTTTTGTCATTTTTCAAGAGAAATAGAGCGCCATTCTTCTAAAAAAACGTTATATAACTCAGTTAGGTTACCACATCGTCGATTTGAAACCTTTTTCTTGACTTCGCACCAAAGATGCTCTATGGGATTTAAATCTGGGCTGTTCGGTGGCCATTCTAAGACAGAAACTGATTGAGATATGAGGAATTCTTTAACGGTGCGTGCAGTGTGCTTCGGATCATTGTCGTGTTGGAATGTCCAAATAATCGGAAGTACGTCTTCAGCATATGGTAACATAGTTTCTTCGAGTATATTTTTGTACTGGAATTGATCCATGTTTCCTTCTATCAGTCTAACAGGTCCAACACCATGACCAGAGAAGCATCCCCAAATTTTCACATTTCCACCACCATGCTTTAATGTCATTTTTGTGTACTTGGGGTCGAATGCTGTATTCGGAGGGCGTCGAACATATCGTTTCCCATCAGAACATACTCTGTTAATTTTTGTTTCAGAGAAAAGAACATTTTTCCACTGTCTTGCTGTCCAGCTTTCATACCTCCTAGCAAATGCAAGCTGGGCTTGCCTATGACACTGTTTCAACATGGGCACCTTTCTTGCTATCCTTCCGTTCAACTTCGCTTCTACCAATCGCCTTCGGATAGTGCGCGCTGAGATCGCTGAAGGGTTATTTTCACCAAAGTATTCTTTTTTTTACTCATTAAACCCCTTAAAAGGGTATTGTTTTGCCAAACGCACGATATTTCGATCATCTCGCTGAGATGACTTTCTCTGTTTAGGTACACGAGGAATATTTAAAGTTGTTTGATGTGTGTTAAAATGCTTCACAGCGTGGAATATCATCGTTTTTGAGCACTGCAAATGATTGGCAATCTTTTTATATGACCAATTCATATCGCGAAGTTTTATTATTACTTCCCTTGTAGATGCATCACAACTTTTATTTTTTCCCATTTTTTTATTATGAAACGATCAACTTTTTGACTTTTACAGAACTAAATGGCGCCAAAATTACTCGAATAGTGGCCTAGAGTGTTCTCTATTTAAATTTGAATAAAAAAATAAACTATCCAGCGTTCTTAATTATGTGGCCAGCCAGTAAGTTTGCAATAACATGTTAAGATATATTATATACAAAAAGTTTACATAAATAATAATATTGTTGAATTTATCATATTATAACTGTATGCTACGATTGTGTAAAACAGTTTTACGATACCGAGAGAGATACAAAACGATATGCAATAAGTGTTATTCTCGTAAGTTTGAAAAAAGCTTGTTTTCAAATAGTCGTTCTTAATTATATGACCACCACTGTATATACAGGGTGGCCCAAATACCGTGGATCAAACGAACCAGGGTGATAGAGGAGGTGATTTCCAACAAAAAATATTTCTACAGCATGGTCATAACTTAATTGGATAAAAAGTGATGATCATTTTTGGTTTTTTCAAATAAACTGCCGATTTTTTTACAATTTCATTAATACAGAGAAAAGTTGATAAAAAACACCAAAACAAAAGGTGTTGTATTATGACCAGATAATGTATCATTACAAAAAAAAAAGAATTGCAGCTCTGGGTACCTAATTTAAGAAGCAATTAATTTTTTCCCGTAAATTTTGAAGCATTACAAAAAAATACTACTCACTTTGAGAGCACCCTGAGTAAAAAAAATGTACTACAGAAAAGTGACCCTGTATTAAAAAAACTAGCCGATTTAATGCTGATTTGAATGAGGTATAACACTTTAGTGTCAGACTTTCAGTTCAGGTTTTATGCGAGTTTTTTTCATGTCAAGGAGCAAATTTGTTAGAAAGGAAAATTCGAATAAAAATTATGTAGTAATTAAAAAACCATCTTGAAATAAAAGAACAACAATTATGAGTCGATAATTTTATTACATTATTTTTTTACAGTAAATGCTCAAAATTCCTGCCTCTAACCATTATGCACAATCTGCACCGCCTAATAAAATTGGTACGTAATCGCCGGAAGGCACCTCTGTTATTCATAATTTGTACTTTTGCAAATTCGAGTTTTCGTCGTAATTCTTGTTCAGTGTTGTTCTCTTTTTGATATACCACTTCTTTGAAATAGCCCCAAATAAAAAAGTCTAACGGATTAAGGTCGGGCGACCGGGGTGGCCATGCAACAGCTCCTATTCGACCAATCCACCGGTCGGGGAAGCGCTCATTCAAGTATTGTCGAACTGCTTGAGCGTAATGAGGCGGGGCACCGTCCTGTTGCAGCCACATTTCTTCTCTTATTTCTTCCGGAACTTCAGCTTCGTTGAGTAATGGATTCAAATCATTTTGTAAAAAATTTAAATACTCAGCACCGTTTAGCCTTGGTGGCATTTCGTGTAGCACCAGCTTCTGGTCAATGATACCAGCCCACATGTTAATGCCAAACTGATGCTGGAATCGATCATTTCTGATGATATGTGGGTTCACTCTGGAGTAGTAGTGTAAGTTATGGATGTTAAAAATTCCCATTCTTCTAAAATTTGACTCATCCGACCATAACACTTTATTGAAAAACTGAGGATCCTCTCTGTGTAGTCTTAACATCTCTCTACAAAATCTCACTCTAGGTTCATAGTCAGCTGGCAGCAAAGCTTGAACTCGTTGCACGTGGTAGGCATGATATCGGTTTTTTTTAATAATACGCTGCACCGTCGAACGTGGGATCCCGAGATTTCGCGATATTTGGCGTTGGCTAATACCGGGGTCCAATCGTAACTCTCGCAGTATTCGCTCTTCATTGTCAAATCGTACCACAAATCTCTCTCTCGGAGCATGCGTACCGGGTAAGACTCCCTCCATGTACGCATTATGCACACGCAAAAAGACCCTGTAGTCGGGGAAACGGTCTCGGTCAGGGTACCGTTGTTGATATTCCCTGGCAGCAGCCCGAGCATTGCCGTCGCAGAAGCCATAAAGGTAATGCATTTCTGCATACTCCCTTTGGGTGTACTCTCTCCTCGCAGCAGCCATCTTCCGTTTATCTAGCCAATCCGTAGCGATTACAAAGTCCGGTTCACACAGCGTAGGTCACAGGTAGGCAATCTAACACAAGTCCAATAACGAAGCGTAGGTCACAGTCTCTGATCACTGGCTTCCTGCGTAGAGCCCCGCTCCACCCAGCATTCTTCTACCTGAACTGAACTGATAACGCCACGCCAAGACGGGCGTTCTGACCTTTTTCGACAAAGGATTGAAATGGTTAGTGTGAAAGAGAGGCATAGTTTCTTAATTATGACGCTTTTTCGATAAAAGATTAAAGAAAAAATGTTCATTCAATGTTTAGTGTGAAAGAGTTTCTTTCCATTTCATAAATCCTAAGTGTGACAAGCACAGAGCAGTTCTAGCAATCCAACGTACAGAAAACTAGCCGTTTATGATAACGATGATAAAGTTTTAGAAGAATGGGAATTTTTAACATCCATAACTTACACTACTACTCCAGAGTGAACCCACATAAATGTTGTTCTTTTATTTCAAGATGGTTTTTTAATTACTACGTAATTTTTATTCGAATTTTCCTTTCTAACAAATTTGCTCCTTGACATGAAAAAAACTCGCATAAAACCTGAACTGAAAGTCTGACACTAAAGTGTTATACCTCATTCAAATCAGCATTAAATCGGCTAGTTTTTTTAATACAGGGTCACTTTTCTGTAGTACATTTTTTTTACTCAGGGTGCTCTCAAAGTGAGTAGTATTTTTTTGTAATGCTTCAAAATTTACGGGAAAAAATTAATTGCTTCTTAAATTAGGTACCCAGAGCTGCAATTCTTTTTTTTTTTGTAATGATACATTATCTGGTCATAATACAATACCTTTTGTTTTGGTGTTTTTTATCAACTTTTCTCTGTATTAATGAAATTGTAAAAAAATCGGCAGTTTATTTGAAAAAACCAAAAATGATCATCACTTTTTATCCAATTAAGTTATGACCATGCTGTAGAAATATTTTTTGTTGGAAATCACCTCCTCTATCACCCTGGTTCGTTTGATCCACGGTATTTGGGCCACCCTGTATATAATATTTTTATCTTTACTGAAGACAGCCAACCATTTGGAAAATGTCCAAGCAAAATTTCCTTTAGAGATTGATGGCTGTATCGTTATAAAATATTGATGTACCGTGTTTGTGACGTCGCTATTTCCCTAGGTTCCCTCGACACAGGGTATCCTAGTGTGCCTGTATGTAAATGTTATGTTATGTTGTGTTATCTTTAGACATTTCAACTGTCCTGCAAGTACAACGTTTATATAAATTAAGAATATTTTTAAAATCTTTACAAACACTGCATAGAATTAGCGGGTATAAAACTCAAGTTGCATAAATACATCAAATCTTATTTTTAGCTACACCATGGCAATAAATGATGGCAACATTTGCGACAACTGCGTGTTTCTTTAAATGGTCAGGTATTTGGTTTGTCTATTTAACTATTTAATAGACTCTATTAGAAGACGCAGAAGTCCGCTAATATGTCACTTGTGTCGCCATCATTTAATGTATATAATTTGTCGCCAACAAGTATAACAGCGCCTGTGTGTGCGGCTGTGCGCCTTGGCTCAAGGAATGAATACTCACGCTTAGCAGTATTGGCGGCGGGCGCGGCGTAGCCTTGCGCGGGGTAGCTCGTGGCGGCGCCTCCGTAGGTGCCTAGCAACGAATCATCCTTCATCAACTACTCTACTCTACTGCGCTGGGGCCGGCGCCCGCCTCCACCCCACCCGCCCGGGACTATCGGCTGATCAGTCGAGCGAGCGTAAAGCACCTCGCATTCATGACAGTAAGCAAGCTGAGGAGATTTGTTGAGAAGGCATTGGTCTGTGGTTCGCTCGAGACTCAGCATATCACATTTATAGCTATCACTTCAAAGTTTTTAAAGGTAAGTGGTTGCAGTGTGCTTTACGTGGAGCCTTGCTCGAGACAGGATGTAGCAGGCAGTTACGTTTGTTTGTCTGTTTGTTGCACTCACGCTTGGCGGCTTGTTGCTGCGCGGCGGGCGCGCTGTAGGGCTGCGCGGGGTAAGTGGCGGTGGCGCTGCTCGCGGTGTACACGCCGCCGTAGGCCTTCGCCACCGCTGCGCCACCTCTCGCCGCTCCGCCCTGCCGGCAAATCAAGCAGGAAACGCTCATTTAGATTGTGTTTCTTCAACATTTCACCTTTGTTTCAAGGTTTCAGTGGGGCAGCAAGCAAGGGAGACTCGAGTCAAGAGTCAACTGAGGACACAACTTTTGCTTTGTTGTTTAGAGATCTCAGTGTAGGAAATTGATCCCCAATAGTAGCGAGAGAGAGAATACAATATGGCGCACCAAGTATTTCGTATAAGGTCCCGGGTCGCAGGTTATCGTGTAGTATAGTGTGTGTAGTACAATACCTGCGCGTAGGTGGGCGTGGTGGAGTAGGCGGGCTTGTTGGCGTCGTACGCCTGCGGTTGCTGCGGCTGAGGCTGTGGCGGGTGCGGGTGCGCGGCAGGGTAGGCGGCGGCGGCTTGCTGGTAGTAGGCGGACTTGCTGGCGTCGTAGGCCGAGGCCGCCGCCGCCGCCGCGTGTGCGTGTGCCGCTGCTGGACCCACCGGCCACACATTAGTTAGGCTTATGTATCACACCATCCATATATTTGTGAAAACCGTTAGTTGATTGACTCACTACAAGCTTTTTCTGGCGAGATTGTAAACTGTCCATAAATTGTGAAGTGACCATACTGCTTACAATAAAACTTATGCATTTTTGGTAGTTCATGTTCTCATAGAGTTCACAATTTAACGTTTTGTCATGGATCAATTATAAACTACCGAAAACGAATACATTAAATTGTAAGCAGTATGTTCAGATCACATTTTATTGATTGTTTACATTCTCACGCGATAGATTATGAACAAACGGTTTTTACAAACTTATGGTGACACATATAAAAAACAAAACAAGCTCACTAAACTCGCATTACCTGCACAAAACCTTTGATGTTCATATTATATTTTTAGTTTTAATTTAGTTTAGCTGTATGCAACTCGCTGAAATGCCTCACCTGAGAGAGCCCTAGTGATGTTACATTCACAGATATTGTGACAAAGCTGTAGTGAAGTTAACTTATGTGCAGATTTGATAAAATGAACCCCACTATGGTAAGAAAAAATCCATTTGAATGGTAATTTGTTAGCAATTTTAATAAGTCTTTCCACACCAACAGTTACCATCAACCTTGCCCAATAATTTGCATTAAATTATAGGATAACAAATCAGCTTGGTTTTATACATATATAGAGGCAAGTAGGTAACAGTATAGAACTGATTGCCGACCTTCGATAGTGGTACAAAAGAAGATAGTAGGTTAAATAGACCAATTCATATACTTTACTGTAGAAAACAATGTAATATAAATATTAGATGCACCTACAAACGCAAGCATTTCCAGCAGGCCTTCAACCAAGTAGGTACAGTCGTCAGTTGACAAAGATCATACATAACCCAATGCAGATTTGCACATACCTGTAGTGGAATTTTAATTTGAGGCCATAGATGTAAACAAAGAAACAACTGTCAAAATTACATTCCAGTTGTTGAAATAATTTTTTGTCATTGTTATTTTTCAGAAACAAAGCACACAAGAGTGTGCACCTCACGCAAATGTTTGCCCTGGGCAGTGTTCTAACCCGCCTACGGAGCCATCAATATCGTTATCGACGTAATGTAAACCTTCCGTGAAAAATTATCTAGCTGATGGTTTAAACCGCATAAAAATCGGTTGCGTGGTTTAGTAGTAAGCAGATATACAGACAGACAGATGAGGAGAGCGACTTTGTTCTGTTAAATGTTAATCAAAGTAGAGTATTGTTGTGATGTTCTTATATATATATTTTTATACTACGTAAGGATAAGGATTTTATACTAAATAAAGATAATGATAAAAAACCGGTCAAGTGCGAGTATAACTCACGCACGAAAGGTTCCGTACCACCGTACAATGGCAGGGATGGTGTGGAGTAAATAGTTTGGATAAGTTATTGGTGCGGCTACTTTCACACCATGTACGTAACAGATACATTCATGAGTATGTGGTATTGAAAGAATTGTTGTATGGGAGCCCCCTTAAATATTTATTTTATTGTTTTTTAGTATGTATTTGCTGTTATAGCAGCAACAGAAATACATCATCTGTGAAAATTTCATCTGTTTAACTATCACGTATGAGATACAGCCTGGTGACAGACAGACAGACAGACAGACAATGGAGTCTTAGTAATAGGGTCCTAATAAAACAACAATTTAATTCTATATCTGATGTGCTATCCTCAGATTAAAAGTCTTTTACATTTATTAATAATTGTTCAATGACATATCAATTAGGTGATTGAGTTTGCACATGTTGTCCTCCACTTTTACTGCAAGGCTAATGCAGTCATTTTGTAATCATTTTGTAATAAATGTATTGTTATTCCTTCCGACATGCCAATTTACCTGTGCCAAGATCAGTCCTAAGGGGTTAAAGGGATTCACAGTGATTGGGGGGCAGTCGGAGGATGGTGATACCATGTTCAGTTGGCTGCTGCACATGGTATCACGTCTACCACTTGCTTTTGATACAAGTCAACTGTTCAATGTTCATTTTCAATTTATTAAGCGTATATTATTTTCTTGTCAGGTTATCTCATTCATTATTTTCAGTGCAATAAACATATTCATTGTAAATGGTTATTCCCTCATTTCAACATAGCTAGGACACAACTCTCACTCAAGTTATCATCAATATAGCTGTATATCCTTATTTTATTTTTTTTATTATTATTTATTTGTTGTCAGATAGGTACACATCCATAGTAAATTATAAAAAGACAAAATATTTTGTACATTAACACACAGGTAACCTAAACTATTTTTTATTTTTGTATAGGTGCACATCTATCCAGTGTTTCAGCAAGGGACTATCGACCCTATCCCCTAACGCACTGATGATCCCGTTCGAGCTGCCGCGAACACGACTCATCATAGAGGCTGCTCTCTTACGCAAGATGGCAAAAAAGTCATCCACTCTTGCCTCCATGAACATCGATGAGGCGCTGCAGTATCGCGGCAGCCCCAACACAATCCTCAGCGCGTTATTGTATTGGACACGCAGAGCGCTGTAGGCCCTCTGCGTATAGCGAACCCACAGACTGCAGGTGTAGAAGGTTTGACAGTAAGCTCTGAAAAGTGTAAGTTTCACTTCTTTAGTGCACCGTGCAAACCTGCGGGCCAGCATGTTACAGCGAACCGACAACGCCCTGCGCTCTCTCTCCATGTCCAGATCATCTGTGAGTGTCTCCGTGACCACATGCCCTAGGTACTTAAATTTTGCGACTCTATTCAGGGCGATGCCACATAATTTGACAGGAGGCACAAAAGATGGTTTTTTAGTGCCGGCCTTGAATACAAGCATTTCGCTTTTTTTGGCATTGTACCTTAGGCCATGCGACTCGGCGTATGACCCACAGACGTCCAGTAGCCGCCTGAGGGCTCGAATCGAGGGGCTCAGCAGCACCATGTCGTCAGCATAGCTTATGTTGTTCACCATGACGCCGCCGACTGAACATCCGACCTTGGTGTCGCTGAGCTCCCCGATCAATTTGTTCATGAACAGGTTGAACAGCTTAGGAGACGTCAGCCCCCCCTGTCTCACTCCACAGCTCAACCTGTATTCTTGACTTAATGAACCGGCCCACCTGACAGCGTTGCGTTGATTGCCATACCAATATTTGAACAAATCAATGTACTTATAAGTGCTTTTCTCTATTCACAATTTCCAGCAATTGTGCTCTGACCATTGTCAGTTCATATGGTATATTTTTGGATTGTAATCATTCTTGGATGACTATGTTTCGCCATTAGGTTGTAGGGTATAACTCCACTTTCCGTGAATGATATGGTGCATTATCAATAACCAACAGGTTTAAATTGGGTAAAATACCTTTCAAGCCACATCTCATAAGAATTGCATTCACAACAAAAAACCGAATGACAGCTAGATCAGAATGCAAAAGAAGTCAGTGTGACTTTTTTTTTGCTTTGGCTGATTCGTTTCATATGAGTTCAATCAAAAAAATAATAAACAAAAGGCTACAAACCTAGTTGCAAAACCTACAAAGTTGTTTCAGAAGTTTTAAAACAGAGATGAAAAGTAATTGGGACAATTTTTATCTAAATAATCTTAATCATCAATTTATATGACAACAATTTTTTGTAATGGAAATAACACCATTGTTTACATCTTTGGCCTGAAATTAAAAATTCCAGTTTAGCCATTAGAGATGGGCGATTTCTGTGCCACTTTTGTAGGCAGTGACTAGTAGGCTTTTAGTGGGCAAAAATACCATTTAGTTGGCTCAATTTATTTATTCGTTTTTATTTAATTTAAGAAGAAGGCTCCTATTAAATAAACAAGACAATCTGACAAATAAGTTGATTTGACAGTGCCTTTAAATAAAAATGACAATTAATCCAAATGTGACAGGTAAAAACCATCAAAATTTACCTTTAAAGAAATGCAGCATGGAAAATATTCTCAAATTGTAATTATATTTTACAAATTTGTGGCAACACATATGTTTTTGTACTGGATTTGAACTTAGCTGTCATAAAATGAAATAAAGTACCTACACCCAAGAGTTTTCATATGACATGAGTTTCATTACATTGAACAATTTGGGAAAAGTGGGCCCAAGCTGATGCAAGGTCCTTTGACAAGTTTTTCCCAACAAATTGTCACCTATCAAGAGAAAACTTTGGTTGGAGTGTAGATAAGGGGGCGCCAAGGAAAAAAAAACTTACGAAATTTTTCCGCGTTTAGATAGCCTAGTGGGGGCTTCCGCCCCCTTATCGACACTCTGACCAAAACTTTTCATAAACAAGATATTGACAAATTGGTTGCCTATCACCAGTCGCTCATTGTGTTTAATTAATAGGCCTCAGAATTTAGGTTTTCTATCTTTGTTGGCAATCATCAAAAAGATCATCAACAAAAACCCTTCTTTAAAGGGTTTAATTAATTACAAATCTGAATAATCAACATTAAATAATAATAATTTAATACTCCTAATAAAATATGAGAAAATTTCATCATGACAAGTGTGTGCAACTCAGCTGTAAATGAATAGTCATTAAAATGTTACCCGATTACTACCAAAATCAATTAATTACTTGGCTAACTAGTTCGGTGATTGAGCGGCCTTTTCTAATAGCCATTAATTCCCAGTTAGTCCTTCTAATAGCCAAATAGCCATTAATTCCCAGTAAGTTCATCAATAATAACATTCCCACAATAACTTTAAGCTTTCAAATAGGTAACCTACTACCTGGTGCTGATAATACGTACTTGCTATACCTACCTTTGTTTGATATGGGGCAAAATCACAACAAAAATCTACCTGTTGATGTACCTATATTTCATAGAGACCAGGAAAATAATAGGCTAATAGTCATTATGAAAAAGCCGCAAGAGTATTGATTTTCGGCCAGCCATGTAATTACGCTGCGGCAAACCAGATAGGTAAATAGCTGTTCAGAGAAAAGACTGAGTAACGTATCGTTAACAGAGGTTTGCAAACAGGTCCGGGGAGCGATCTGGGAAAGTTTCCACGTACCTTGAGTAGCGGCTGCGGCCTGGTAGGCGGTGTCGTAGCCTGTGGCGGCGGCTCGCTGGGTGCCGTACGTGGCAGCGGTCGCGGCAGGCGCTACTGCGTAACCCGTCTGCCCACCGTATGCAGCACCCGTAGCGGCGCTAAAAACACACCAAAATTGTACACTGCAGCCACTGTACCGTCTATCACCTCAGAAACACCACGATCGATAATCACTGGACGCCATTTTGATTGCATCGGAGCATGAGCACCAAACCATTTTTCAATCACCTCATGACCCAACCTCATTGTTGCAGAAAAAACTCTCATAGAAAAGCGTAATAGCGAGAATTAGCTTACCCGTATTGGGTTCCTCCATGAGTAAACCCAAAATAGTTATTTGCTGCCATCATTCACCAATTTTGCGCGTTGAAACAACAGACGCGTCAAAGCAGAAAAAGACCGGCGTTTGGTCTAAATCTATGGTCATTCAAAATGGCGCCCGAGTGTTGCGAATGAAGAGTAGGCCTGTCCCTTTAAATCGATTGTAAATCTAAACATATCGATTCTATTTGTAGTGGAAAATCAAAATCAAAATCAAAAATCATTTATTTCCATAGGATGTTGTTACATCACTTAGATCCGTCATTACATTTTTTTGGGTGAGTTCACTAACACAATGGCAGAATCTGTGGAGAAGAGCTCACCGAAGAAACTCCACAGTCGTCGCATCTTTTGCGTTTCCTTTTTTAAATGAACTGAAGGAATTAAATGAAGGAATTTTTCTCAATAATAGTACAGCTATCGCAACGTTTCTTGTCGTGATGGCGAGATAATCCTCTCTCTTCTCTCTCTCGCTCATGTAGGCATCTCACTCTTGGTTCAGTTTCTACAGATAGCGAATTTGACGTCAAACCAATTGCGCCACCGACTACTGTGAGACGCGCCGCGAAGCTGGCGGACAGACAGACGGAAGGACGGATGAAATGCGGAGGCTTAGTAATAAGGTCTCGTGTAGCACCCTTCGGGTACGGAACCCTAACAATGGTGAAAATAATTCAGCGTCATCTGTTGGATTTCGAAAAAACTGCTCCGAAAGAATCTACTTGTTTGAAAATGATTTATCATGTCGTACATATTACCTATATTTAGAGGCCAATATTTTTTTTACTTAGGTAGATATAAGTAAATGACCTCGCGAGCCCTTACACAGCTGTACTTTCTGTAAGCCTAGAGAATTAATTATTAACTATCTATCAACCTTTGAGGACAGAATTTCATAAATCGATATGTTGTTTTCCTCCACTGTCTGTAAGGGCTCCAACGGAACAGCACTATTCACCCGTAAACAAAATAAACCGGAAGGGTTATAAGCTGCGTTCAATATTTCAAAAATAAAATGAAATAATGTTACGCGATCTTTTCAAGCCAGAGGCCAGACAGACAGACATCGCAGTGCGGTGATCCATAGAGGTTTATTATTCCTAATAGCCGGGAATCGAACCAACAAAATGTGGTAGGGTAGGGGGGCCAGTCAGTAGTCGGCCGTTTAACTGAAACCAAAAATAACTCTCGTAACTTTTTATTAGATATTTGTAGAAAAATATTGTATTGACTGATTTGACTGATTACCATGGCATAAGGTTCAAAATCGCGACCCGTCCCAACTACCCTCGGTATTTGAGAGGTTAGATGAAATAAGGCAAACCACAAGAGATAATACTGAGCTGATAATTATCCGTGAGCAGGTGAAAAACAGAATTAGTGAAGAGCAGGTTAAACAAAAACAGCATTTCCATAAGAATAAGAAACTAGCCCGAATATACTCCGAGGGGGAATTGATGATAATCGCCAAAACTGCATTTGCCAATGACGGCAATAAAGCTTCATCCCGCTTACACGGGTCCATATAGTAGGGTCGTTTCCGTATTTGGTTGAGTACAACGACCGAAAAAGCAAACCAAAACCTAATTGCTTACCTCGATGGTTGAGTAGTACTAAAAACACACGTAATACTACCGTAGCTGCTAAAAGAATGTTACTATGGGTTCAGGTGGCTTCTTTAGAATTAAATAATAGTGATACATGAGTGATACCTATTTTCAATGGGTGCATAAAACTTGGCACTTACCCAAAGTGCATGAAACAAGTAAAAGTGAGCCCATTATACAAGGGTAAGGGTAAAAAAGATGATCCCAGCCACTATCGTCCGATCTCGATTATACCAGCGATAGCAAAGATTCTGGAAAATGGACTCGGCTCCCGTCTCACTGACTATCTCGCGAACACCTCAGCCCTGACGGACCGGCAGTATGCTTACCGCGAGGGACGCTTCACCACCCAGCTAGCGAGAGAGATAGTGAGGAGAGTGCTGGATGCTCGTGAGCGACGCCAAGCCGTCGCTGTGCTCTTCTGTGATCTGTCGAAAGCTTTCGATGTTGCAGATCACAATGTGCTGCACATGAAGCTACAGCACTACGGAATTGCCGGACCAGCCTTGGCGTTGCTAACAAGTTTCATGCGCGAAAGAACGCAGTTCGTAGTCGGAGCGGCGGGCACAGTAAAGTCGGACGGCCTCTCGACAGATATGGGCGTACCACAGGGATCTTCACTGTCAAACATAGCATTTTCCCTGCTTTTAAACGACTTGCCCAACGCGATTAAGGGAGGTGAAATATTTTTGTTTGCCGATGATGTGGCCGCACTAGTGATTGCACCGACGACAGCAGAACTAGAAATTCATCTAAATTCAGTAGCCAGCCGGATGTGCCTTAGGTTTCACCAAAATGGTCTTTTATTAAATACGACTAAAACACAATTCATCCAATTCGATCTCTCTGGACGTAAAAAACCTAACCTAGCTGTCGAAGCGTATGGAATTCCAATTAAACAAGTCCAAACTGCACCATTTCTGGGTTTTCAGGTGGATCAAGCATTAACGTGGGACGCTCACATAGATAGACTGTGTGGAAAACTGGCTAGCGCATGCTTCGCGCTGAGTCGGCTTTCGTGTACGCTACCAGCAGAGTCGATGCGCACGTGCTACTTTGCGACGGTGCACTCACTGCTGCAGTACGGCGTGGAGCTGTGGGGGCGCGCGGCGCAGTGGCACCGCGTGTTCGTGTTGCAGAAACGCGCCGTGCGGCTGCTGGCGAGAGTACCGACTGACGAGTCCGCGAAACCGCACTTTAAACATCTCAAAATTCTCACATTACCTAGCATTCTCATTTTCCAAGTGGCCATTTATGTGCGTGAGAATATTGACCAATACAAACGACTTGGAGAATCGCATCAATATGAGACACGGAACTCAAATAAACTAGCTGGAATCGTGCACAAGCTTGCTAAAACAAGTAAGGCGATCCATGTTTTGGGTCCGGTAGTCTACAACAAGTTACCTGAAGCTATCACTGGTGCACCGAGTGTGCCCATATTCAAAGTAAGACTGAAAGGATGGCTTGTCGAGAGGTCCTTTTACAGCTATGATGAATTTATAGAATTAAAATAACTAACCCTTTTTATTGTGTACAATGATGAAATTAGTGTTACTATGTGTATATTCAATTAAATTTAATTTAATATATTGAATTTTAAAAACTGACTTACTATAATTCGATTTAATGAAATAATTTCTGTTGACATTTAAACTTTATGAAATGTATATGTGATACATGATATTGATTTTGTAACATCTTAGTGTGACTTGTAATGAATATTATCAATAAATGATGTCTATGTCTATGTCTATGCCTACTGACGCCGATCTTGATGAAAGTGATAATGTTAAATGATGCTGATAACAGTGATGATGATAAGAGTAATGATAATAATAGTCTGAAAGAATATGTATAATTGTATTTATTTTAAATAAGACAATTGTATTGTTGGTACTTAAATATCTAAATTTTGGTTACGGCAATTGTAATAATTGACAAATAATTCGAAATGTATATTTTAATGAGGATAATTGTTGTGTTTTGAGCTTATATGATGAAGTATTAGAAGCAGGGGCGTAGCTACCGCCGTATTTGCCGTATCAATTATACGGGGCCCCCGGGCCACGGGGGCCCCTAAAGTGTGTAAGGAAAGGAATAAAAACTTTCTAATTTATTTTATTTTACAAATGACAAAATTCTATAAAGCAATTCCTTTTTTTCCCGCCTTAAGCGTGCGTTCAAAAGTTGGCAACACTACATCGTTATGGCGGGCTGCGGGACTTCCCCGTTTTACTTACTTCATCTTCAACTCAGCGGGGAATCCCCGGGAATCCTTCATCGATATCGCGATGTACGTGTACGTTGTTGTACTTTGCATTGGATGTTAAACCACGGAGTGCAGTGCACTGTTTATTTACGCGCTTTATATAAATGTGCATTACATTGTAATTCAGTACAAACAATATTGTTCTTCTGGTTTAGCAGTATTAGTAACGATTTGTAAAAGAAATGAGTGAAAGGAAAAGAGATTATCCCAGCGGCGCTGAGAAAAGAAAAAATAAACAGAAAAGGGACGAGGTTATAAAAAAAGTGCCCAAAATTTCTTCATTTTTTCAGAGACAAGATACTGTGTGTGATTTAGATTGGAAAGGTAAGTACTACACTACTACCCAACCCATTTATTAGGGGACCGTAGTGATAAACAAGGAAATCTTTTAATTTCGGTCTGTCCATCTGTCCGTCACAAAAAGTTGTCTCCCCCCTCGATTTTCACAATTATACTGTTTTTAGGGTTCCGTGCCTTGCTTAAAAAAAACAAAATTCTAACTTATCTATAGGATCGATTTGTTTTGTTGTTTGTTTATCAGTCCGTATCGTATCGTTAATTGCGTGTTGAGAACTTCAGATGTGCAGACTCGCTTTCGGGTTCTCGTTTTGTATGGCCACTACACTACGCGCTGCGTTTAAATAGCACGCAGGTGTATAGTAATGCACGGACGGGCTGCAGGTGATTTTGTATCTACTAATAGGTACGAGCACGATCCGCGTAGAATCTGTGTGCGTCTGAACTGAAACTCTAACTGTGACCCTTAGTAACGTTATTTATTTATATATAACTCTTTTTAGTTTAGTATCAAAGCATTCGTATTTATTTTTTAACAATTACTCGTTTATTTTTAGATTCTTCTGAAGCATGTTCTTCGTCACATATCCATCCGGAAATAGAAGAAAGCCAAGCACATACTTTATCGGATGTCCATCCAGAAATCGAGGAACCCCAAGTCAACGATTCTGATATATCTGCAGATAATGCAGATTGTAATATAATTTCATCAGATAGAGGAAATTTTGGTGACAATTTAACTGAATGCGAACGAAAAATAATTTTTAAATTGGGTCCATTTAAACCACAAGGACCATTTCCAAAAGTTTCAGAAAATAACCGACCTTTTTCAGCTTATTATTATTCATATTTCAATCAGGCAGGCATAAAAATTATAAGACCATGGTTATGTTATTCTAACGTTTTAAACAAACCGTACTGTCACTTCTGTTGGTTATTAGCAGATCGTCAAAACAAATCGTACTCCTCTGCTTGGGTTAACGGTGTTTCGGTTAGAAGCAATTTCACACAAACTATTCTTGACCATGAAAAGTCACAGCAGCATATTAGTGCCTCACTCTCTTATAATAATTGGTTGCAAGAAAATACCATCGATACTCTATTGAAAAGTGAAATCGATAGTAAAATTACATTCTGGAGAGATGTACTGCATCGTATAATTAATGTTATAATTACTTTAGTATCTTGTAATCTACCTTTGAGGGGGCATGATTCTGATTCTGGCAATTTTATGGCAATTTCACGTCTGCTATCTAACTATGATGCAACTTTAAAAGAACTTTTTCTAAAACCGAAAGGTGAAATAAATTATTTAAGCCCTACGATTCAAAACGAAATTATTAGTTTGCTTGGTACTAACGTTAGGAACAGTATTATCTCAGAAATTAAAAAAGCTCCATTTCTGACAATAATTCTGGATACAACACAAGACTTGTCAAAAATTGACCAACTATCTGTAGTTTTTCGATATATCTCGGTTACAGAAAATGATGATAATGTGCCTAAAGAAATAAAAATCTGTGAGTCCTTTTTAGGATTCATAGCAGTAACCGATTGCAGTGCTGCAGGTCTGAAAACTGTCATTTTAAATTTGACTAAAGAATATGGAATTGATTTGACTAAATGTAGAGGACAGGGATACGATGGAGCAAATGTTATGTCGGGTGTGTATGGAGGATTACAAACCCTAATAAAAGAGCATGCTCCAAATGCCGATTATGTTCACTGTGCTGCGCACGCTTTAAACTTGGTTTTGAACGATGCTGCGAGACATGTTCGTGAAGTATCGACTTTTTTCGATAATTTAGAAAAAATATATACTTTTTTTGGCAATAGTATAAAACGCTGGGCTATGCTAAGTGACGATTCATCTGAAAAATATTTGATTACCCTTAAAAAGGTATGTCCTACCAGATGGTCTTCTAGGAACGACGCTTTATTAGCAGTAAAGAATTTTTTTTTACTAATCATGAAAACTTTGTACCAACTAAATTTAATTTCAAATAAAAAAGATGAACGTGAAGAATGTAAAAGTATAATTAATATTTTAGAGAGTTTTGATTTCTTAGTGCTCGTTACATTTTTTTCTTCACTATTTGAAATTATTAATCCTGTTTCTAAAGCTCTACAGCATGAAAATAATGACTTACAGAAATCTAGTATTTTATTAAGTAATCTTTTAAATAGACTGTGCCAATTAAGAAATCAGAATTCATTTAATAGTTTGCTAAATGAATCCAAAGATTTAGCAAAAAGTGGGGGGTAACAACTGTTTTTAAAAACAGTAGGCGAAAGATAACGAAGCGTTTTTTTGATGAGTTATCACAAGATGAGAGAATTTCCGACCCGGAATCCTATTTCAAAGTCAATGTATACTATTGCTATTTAGATATATTAATTTCTCAAACTAAAGAAAGATTTCAGAGCCTTTGCAACCTGAGTAGTATATTCGAAATATTACAACCGGAGAAACTCCTATCTTCTTCGAGCGAAGAGATATTAAACGCTTCCGGAAAACTGTCTGCTAAATACAGTAAAGACATCTCACTTAATCTTTGTGACCAATTAAAGGCTCTAAAAACATGCTTAAATTCTGAAATTAAAAAAAATTATTCCATTAAAGAACTCATTGAATTATTGCTAGTAAAATTCAATAGTCTTGCATCCAGTTTTCCCGAGGTAATCACAGCATGCTTTTTATTCTTGACCCTTCCAGTTACAACCGCAACGGCAGAAAGAAGTTTTTCAAAATTAAAACTAATAAAAAATTACTTAAGAACTTCGATGGGACAAGAACGGCTGTCAGACATCTCACTATTGTCCATAGAGGCAGAAACTTTAGAAAAACTAAAATCATCATCAGCCATAAATGATTTAATAAATCAGTTTGCCGATAAAAAGGCAAGGAGAGTGAATATTTAAAATTCGATTTTTATTTGTAAAATGGGTAAATTATGTGATAAATAAATATTACTTCTCACAATATTTTTTTTCTTTTGTGAAAAATCTTTACCTCCATATAAGGGCCTCCAAAAAAATTTTTATACGGGGCCCCGACAAGGCACGCTACGCCACTGATTAGAAGTATTCGAGATAGGCGAGTTTGTGAAGGATATAAGCCGGGTTTTCACTATGGGATATAATGTATTAAGATGCAGATACATGAAGCCAGTGGCGCTGGCGCCAGTACTGACCTCGTGTAAACCTAGCTAGACGGGTGCTCTATTTACACCAGCACTGGCTTGGCTTGTTTTTATAAGGCAAAGACAAGGTTTATATAAGGCCAACACCAAGCCAGCAAGTTGTGTAATAAATATTGCTTGCCAGTCTTTCTAGTAACCCGTTCAGGAATATTTATTTTACATCTTGAGATGATTGAGATTGAGATAGATTATATCCCGCAGTGAAAAGCTGGCTCTATTCATCAAGGCCCTGTTCAACCTTCTGGAATGAAAGGAAATAAAGCAGAGCAGTAATAACACAACATTTTGATATCAACAATTTGTTTTACAAGTTTCATTAAATTTTATTTCACAATTTCGTTAATATCGCCAATTCCTTGATAATTATATTTTCTGTCTCCATTATTATTGTTTCTATCTGCAGCTTACACCATAATTTGTGTTCATCTTCTATCACACTCATGGGTTTTTATTTCCATATTTGATTCAAGTATGGCTTTGCGGGTGCTGAAAAGACATGATTTTAATCAATTTATACTTAGTTAGTGGTGGGCGAGACACTTGGCTAGACAGGATGACTGAAGTTGGACCAAAGAAATAGGTGACATAGAGGTGTACAAGAGGAAATATAAGCCATTCAGTGGGCATTGTCCAAAGATATTATCTAGGGTCAGAGTGTCGATAAGAGGGCGGAAGCCCCCACTTGTAAAATATTCAAAAATTATCACTTTTTGAGGCCGCCATACTTTCCTGAGCAACTACTAGGTAACAATTATTTATCACCAATCAAAACGATAACAAATAAACCGTCTGAAGAGAAGAGATTTCAGTGACAGTGTCAGTTCATGAGTTCAGTGTTCCGTTCCGTTCCGCTAGGTACTTATTTTTTAGACGTTTTTGATAAAAGTACTAAAATGAACGGTTTTTCTATAAAAATATAGATATGGTGCTACTTTACCTTAAAATGTTCTATTAAATTGACCGTGTAAGACTCACACAGAGTATTGGAGATAGCGTTAAACGGAATGGACTATAATCTATGTACTTTCTTGAGTTTTCTTCTGTTTTGTCGGTAGAAACAGCACTGTCTATGTGTAAATCTGACAGCTTGCCGGAAATTCAAAACCGGCCTCATGGCGTTTTTTCCGTGCCGGCTAGCCTACACGTGATTTCTTTTCTTCTCACGAGAAAAAAGTAAATTGTAGTGATATTTCAGTGAAATGAGTGATAAAAGTGTTGTGAGTGCACCGGACGACGAGGCAGGGAATGAGAAACGACGAGAGAAGCGTCCACGGTCTGTAAATTCGTCGTCTTCGGACTCGGAATCCGAGGGCGACGCTTCCCTACCTCCCAACAAGCGTCCACGCGATGACCGCGTGGATGCCCTGATGTCCCAGGTGAGCTCAATCACTCAATTCACACATCACAGCTAGTAAGCCAGCCTGGCACAAGTTCTAAAACAGGTCAACCAGAGTCAACTACTGCCTTCGTGCTCAAACCCCCCACGGCGGGGAGGTTAGATTTTGGCGAAATACAGACAATTACTGACAGGAGTAAGACAATCAACTCGGCTAAACAGGGTAACCTGTTAGCCCTGAACAAATTGCAACACTTCGACTCGGAGTCATGGAAAGAAGTTACGTACAGTAAAACATTGCAAGGTTTCCTCGCAAAACCGGGTTTTGTAGAGCTGAAATTAATGATGAGTTATGCCACCTTAACAGGGCAAGGACTATCTAGCCACCACTGAAAGAGCCAAGTCTCCTGTGGCAAGAGAACAGAGTGCATTGAAGTTAGAAGAGAAAGAATACTCTCAGAAATTGGAAACAAGAACCTGCAGACTACCTTGAGAAGACTACCACCGAGTGCTAAAGCCTTGTTTGAACCGAATTCCCTAGACGGAGTTATTCGATCACTAGGAGGAGCTAATGTCTGGCTAAATACTCCCTCCTACATGAAGGAGCGAAAAGAATTCAATCAAAAGATACGGTCAAACGAAACAACTTACCCGCAGAGACCTTACTCAGCTAGAACAGTTGAATACAAGAATAATACCGAATCAAGGCAAGCAAGAGTCAAATATGGTCAAAGAAAAGGGAAGAAGGATATCAAGAAGACTAAACCAAACAATTCCTTTCGTGCCAGAGAAAAATGACTATCTCCAACAATTCAGAGGGGGCTGCTTGAGATTTTACAAGGAAGCATGGGAGAGATTAGGTGCAAACAGCTTCATAATGAAAATAATTTCAGGCACCAGAATCCCATTCTCTGCCAAACCCCCCTCTTGTTATACCGACTACAAGTCTAAGAAAACTTTACCATACCAAGCCTTCACCGGAGATGACAAATATGATAGAACAACTCAAGGATCAAGGTGTCTTGGAGAGACCAGCCCATTCGGACCCAGGGTTTCTATCAAGAATGTTTATAATACCGAAGACGAGACGAGACTTAAGAAGCTTAAATGCTTTTGTAATATCAAGACACTTTCAACTTATTTCTCATGCATCTGTACCAGACTTCCTGCAGAAGGAAGACTGGATGACCAAGGTCGATATCTCCAATGCGTACCTACATGTACCAATACGGGAGTCTCATCGAAGGTTCCTAAGGCTAGTATACAAGGACGAATTACTACAACTAACAGCACTACCCTTCGGTCTAGCTTCATCACCACGGACATTTGCAGCATTAACAAACTGGATCTCGGAGATCCTTCGTTCACGGGGATACAGAGTAGTGACGTAGACGACTACGACCTAGACGACTTCCTTATAGCCAATCAAGAGAGGAACAAACTAATGATACAGGCTGCGGAGGCCATACATCTCCTAGAATCTCTAGGATGGCACATAAACTACCAGAAGTGCAAGTTGGATCCAACACAACAGTTAGAGTATCTAGGGATCATGTGGAACACACAAAACAACACAAAGTTTATCGCAGAAAACAAGGTAAAAAAGATAAGAAACACTATAAGGGAACTGCTCCCCAAACCAAGGTGCAATCTGAGACAGACTCAAAGCATACTAGGGCAACTAAACTTTGCAAACTTCTTAGTTCCGAATGGTCGCCTACACTGTCGAAACTTACAGATATTCACAAGGCAACTCAGCCGCTATCGGAAAGCGGAGAGGAGACCACTCCCCCTATGGGCACGACAAGACCTACAATGGTGGATGCAGTCAGTTCGACGGGTAACACCTTTACACCAAAAATCAGTCACCCACTTTCTAACTACCGAGGCAGCGGATGCGGGGTGGGGAGCCCAGTTGAACGAGACCCTAATGGCTGGGAAATGGACGCTGGAACAGACGAAATGGCACTCGAACTTGAAAGAGCTGTTCGCAGTATATGCAGCGATCCGGAGGCAATCCCACAACCTGACGAATACCCACATCTTGATACAGTCGGACAACAGGACACTTGTTTTTTTTTTTTTTTTTTTTTTATTTATTCAGAAACAAACAGTCTTACATATTTGTATACAATACATAAACTCTTTATAAAACATAGACCTACAGTTTCCTAATTTAGTAAAAACATCTTTTATAATAGTTTAAATATCAAAGAAATAATAATGATGAAGAAGCAACATAAAAAGCATGATACATAAAAAGAAAGTTAAAAATTTCATACACGTTCAGTTTGATTTTCAGAACAATTTGAAAGACACTCCAAAGTTAAACTTTTGAAGCGTTTAAGAGATTCACTAAATATATCTATATTTACTAACTTATCATTGTACAACCTGCAAGCACGTCTTATGAAACTATTTCCAGCGTAATTTGTGCGACTACGGGGTATAACAAAGAGAGGCTTGCTTCGACAACTACGCTCACGACGACGAGGCACTCTAAACGACAATAAATGTAATAATGGGGGGGAATCGATTATATTATTAATTATTTTAAAAATTATTGATATATCAATACAGTCACGACGACAACTTAATGAGTACATTTTTGCCTTTTTCAAGGACGTCACATAATCCGAATATGTGTTTCCAGTACGATATTCAAGGGCTCGAATAAATTTTTTCTGCACCCTTTCTATCCCGTCTATATGAATGTTATAAAATGGGTTCCAAACAGCACTGGCGAACTCGAGATGACTGCGAACATAACTAACATAACAGTACCTTGTAAGTTAAGACTTTTTTGAAGGGCTTTCCTACGCGGAGTATAAAACCAAGTTGTTTAAGAGCTTTATTTATAATGTGGTTCACATGAGGTACGAAAGTGAGCTTGGAATCCATTATTGCGCCTAGATCACGAATTTGATCTACGCGGGCTAATTCTCTTTGACAAAGTTCATATTTATAATTAATGGTTTGTATTTTTCTACTGAAACTTATTACAAAGCACTTATCTGGATTTAAAAATAAGTTGTTTGAATTACAGAAAGATTCGAAATTATTAATGTCATTTTGCAGGACATCACAATCTCCCACACTTCGGATAACCCTAAATATTTTTGTATCGTCGGCATATAAGAGTAAACCAGAGCTGTTTGTGATTTCTGTGACGTCGTTTAGGTAAAGAACGAACAACAAAGGTCCTAAATGTGACCCTTGAGGGACACCCGAAGTGATGGCTTTGAGATTTGAAGTGTACCCACCTACTGCTACAGCCTGCGATCGATTTTCGATGTAGGATTTTATCCATCGAAATAGATCCCCGTGTATACCCATCTGCCAAAGTTTCAACAGCAAGCGTTCATGACAAATTTTATCGAATGCTTTAGCAAAATCAGTATACACGGCATCCACTTGATAATTGTTGTGCAAGGCTTCAAGTATAATTTCTGTATAGGATAAGAGATTTGTTTCAACACTCGACCTTTAAGAAAACCGTGTTGATGAACAGTAACATGACGGCGTACAGCGGCAGACAATTGGTCAGTAACAATCTTCTCCAAAATTTTGCCAAATTGACATAGTTTAGAAATTGGCCGATATTTCTCAATGTCACAGCTGATATCTCCCTTAGGTATCGGTGTAATTAGAGCACGTTTCCAAATAGAGGGAACACAACCTTCGCGAAGTGATTTTTCAAAAATCAAAGTGATTGGAATTGATAACTCAGACGCACATTTGTTAATAATAACAGGATGAATGCAATCTGGTCCGGCACCTTTATTTACGTTAATAGACTTAAGGTATTTATGAACAAGGTCTTTAGTTAAAAATATTGTATCCATCTCAAAAACTGTATTATGTACCGGCGGAAGATTGTTCAAATCAATCATGTTATTACTAGGTTTTTCAAAAACAGAGTGGAAATGTTCATTAAACATGTCACAAATCTGAGAACCAGTTGAAGCTGAAATACCTTTATAGTACATTATTTGTGGTAGACCACTCTTCGCGTAGATTGACTTCATGTAAGACCAGAAAAATTTCGGGTTTGATGTGATTTTATTTTCAGTTGAGTTTATAAAATTTCTATAGCATATAGGTTCCAATTTATCAACTGTTTTCCTTAGACACCTAAAACTGTCACGATCTAAAGGATTTCCTTAGGTCTTCCATAGTTTGTGGTACTTTCTTTTTTCATTTAATAACCTTCTAAGTGGCTTTGTGTGCCAAGGAGGCCTATTAATGGAAGTGCGTAGAGGACGCTTTGGGACATGCGCGTCTATTAAACGATTTAGTGTTGTATATAAAATTAATGTACACTCCTCCAAAGACCGACCTGAAAATTGTGAAAACCTGTCTATTTCAGATAGTTCGCGATTAATTTCATCAAAATTAGAGTTAAAAAAGCAATATCTAACAGTAGGAGCGGGCTTAAGAATAGGTGAGTAATCTAAACTTAATTCAATTTCAACGGCTTTATGATGCCGGTCCTCTTTTATTAAAGGGTTTGGGCTACTAATAACGGCGCAATTTCTATTACTTAAAATAAGGTCTAATAACCGATGATTTATATTAAAACTACTGTTAAATTGTTGTAACCCTGTAAAGCATAAAAACTCTTGCAATGGCTCCACTGTTGGTTCGGTACCATTATCAAGACACATATGTCTACAACTCGAGTTCGACCACTCAGCATCTGATAGGTACGTTAAAATCTCCAGTAATAAGGAAAACATCGTCAGAATGTTCTGTTACAATCCGACTACAAATCTCAAAAAAGTTAATTAATGCGCTTGTATATAAACGCCCTTGCGGAATGTAAACACAACAAATATGCAATGATTTATGCCTACTGTTATTAGATAACGGTATTGATACCCAGACGCACTCGGAGGACGCGGCGGGGGGGCAGGGCCAGTCCCGGCGCACGGGCTGGTAATCACGGTGAACCGCCACCATAGCGCCGCCACCTCGCTCCAAATCAGTCGCCTCAGCCGATCGATCGCAACGATAGACTAAATATCTACTGTCAAAGATTTCCCCGTCGTAGAAGTTTTTGTTTAGCCAGGATTCCGTTATACAAATGAAATCATAATGAGACTGTGCTACCTGTTAATAAAATCTATGTGTTTTTGTACGAAGTCCGCATACGTTTTGATAATAACCGCTTAGGGTAATGTTAGCCATTAGTGATAAAGGGAAAATATATTAATATTAAAGTGTGTGTAATTACGATAGGTTGTGAATATGTATTGCGGAACACATAGATATTTTTAAATTTTGGATAGCAATAGTTAACTGATACAAAAATATGTAAGACGTAAATAGTTTCAACAATAGTGATTGCAGGCTGAACTTTCCATTTAACCAATTGTTGGCATTGTTTACATAATAATAACGTGAAGTATGCATACAATATAAGGTAGGTGTGGGTATGAAAACAAAGTAACAAATGTAGGAGTGAAAACAAATTAACAAAACAAGTACATAGTCACTTTATCTTGTCCAAATCGAGATTCTTGTTTATCAACGTAACCTTAGAAGTTTCCGTCTTTCTCGCGAGAATTTTGCAGTCTCGGACCCATAAATATGCGAGTTTTCCATCTTTTTTCAATTGGCGAGCACGTTTAAGCAGTAGCTTGGTGGTCGGTGTCAGATGATCACCCAGAAACAGGTTAACAGCTGGACCGTCTAACCCTAAGGAAGCTGTTGTGATGCCCCTACGAGCCCGCACTGCTGATAGTAGTTCATCCTTGTATATGCGCCGAGTGAATTTTACTATGACGGCCGGAGTGTTAATTGTTGTGTTTTCGTCATTGTTGTTACCAACTCCAGTTCCATAACGACGTACCCGCTGTATGCAGTCAATGGAATTTATGTCCATTGTAAGTCCAACGACAGTAAATATACTTTGAAGGATGCTTAATAAGTTTTCATTCCTTTTAAATGGCAAACCTGAAATCTCAACATCATTCATCCTAGAATATTGCTCTCGTGTTTAATTTTGTTGTTGAAGGGTAGATATTGTGTTCTTCGCAGTAGATAATTCGGACTGCAAAGTAGGTATTTCGTCACATACTTTCTCGAGCTTGATTAATCTATTCTCTAAGTCAGAGAAGCGGTTTTCCATTTCGGTAAATTTTGTATTTATATTATGAATACCTGTAGAACATGATTGAATATCGGATTTCAGGGTATTTATGTCCGACTTCATTGAGGACTTCGTGGCGTATATACGCAACGAAGGGGGAACTCGGTCTCTAAACCTTCTGAAACTGACAAGCAGATTGTTGAAGCTGACAGACAGCCTAAACATAGTCCTGTCAGCCCAATACCTCCCGGGGAGGTTTAATTGCCTAGCCGACCACCTCTCCAGAGGACGGCGACTACCAGAATGGCACCTTCTTCCAGCGGTAACAGACAAACTATTCCAGTACTGGGGAACTCCCGACGTCGACTATTTCGCGTCAAGAGCAACAGCCGTGGTAAAAAGGTACGTCTCCCTAGACTGCCAGGACAAATCAGCTTTATTCTCAAACGCATTCAGTCGTCATTGGCACTTCAATCTAGGTTGGATATTTCCTCCACCAAACCTAATGCCCCGAGTACTAGCACATCTGAACAAGGCCTCCGGAAGGTACATAATAATAGCACCCAAATGGGAGAAAACATTCTGGATGACAGATCTTCAAAGTCGAGCTTTAGAAAAACCAAGACTGATAAAGGACCTGAAACACAATCTGAGAGATATGTCAACGAACCGGGCACCACCTCAGATAGACCAACTAATTCTTCAAGCCTGGTTGGTTAGCGGTGGGGAGAAGACACAGATGATTGGTCATTAGAGGAACGAAGGCTACTAGGATCTAGCTGGAGACCATCCACTATATCAACATATCTACCAGCAATCAGACGCTGGATAGAATACTGTGAGGCTAATAATGTAGATGCCAAGGGTCCACAGATTCAACAAGTAGCAAGGTTTCTGGCTCATCTACATATACAAAAGAACTTGGCATACAGCACAATTTTAGTTCACAAATCTGCTATATTCACATTTTGCAAAATAGAAAAATCGGAATCAGATATGGCTATCATTAAAAAGGTTCTGAGGACAATTTCAGCTGCTAAACCATCAAAACCAAAGACACCTATATGAGACCCTCAGACTGTATTTGATTGGCTCACTAGGTCGAGAATGATACAAGAAAGCTTGTTTGAAGTTTCAAGAAGAACAGCCGCTATACTACTCCTGGCTTCAGGCAGAAGAGTCCATGACCTAACATTACTTAGTACAGCTGAAGACAATATTCAGTTATTAGAAAGGGAAATTACACTGTGGCCTACATTCGGATCCAAGACAGACTCGGCAGTGCACAGGCAGTCAGGATGGCTACTGTCTGAACACCCAGAGAAATCGATCTGCCCAGTAACCTGGGTAAAGAAACTAATCTCACTTGCACAATTCAGACGGAAGGAGGGAAAGATTACTAATCTCTTTGTCTCAATAATTGGTCAGACTAAACCAGCTTCAAGAACAATCATAGGCGGATGGATCAGATCCGTACTGAAAGAGGTGGGGGTCGACGCTCCCCCAGGATCATTTAGAGCAGCAGTAGCCTCAGCTGGCTGGCTTGAGAATCAACCAATGGAGGAAATACTAACCAGAGGAATCTGGAAGAGTGAGAGTTTATATACTTCATTTTATAATGTCTATACTTAATTTATATTATAACACAAAAAAAGTAATTGATTAAGCTTAATTGTATCCTTATTAATTTTTTAACACGGAGGTGCGTTTTAAGTCGTGTTAACGTAGTAGCGCCCCCTGGATTAGAACCCAAAAGTATATATGTTCTATTCTACCTATTATGTGCATACGTTTCCACACAAAAGGCAGGCTTATCTATTCACCCTGTGCCTGTGACTGAGAAACTTAAACTTTCCTTGCTGACACCGTGGGAGCAAGATATATGTGTCGTTATGGCGGCTCTACACTCGCGCGCGAAACGTGAGTGTGGATGCCGTTTGCGTGTTATTGTCGTAGTCGCGGCTGTTTCCGCAAGTTGTCGGTTTTTTGCACGCGACAAAGGAGTCCGCGACGAGCGCGACCTAGACTGTGAACGGCTGCGAGTGTGGAAAGGGCAGTATGTCGCGCCGTGACGTCGCGGCGCGAACCTCGTGCGACGTCGCGCGCGATGTGTGGAGCCCGCATAACCATATCGTAGAATTACGACCTTCAAGCTATAATCCTCACCATTGAAACCTTCATGGAAATGAAATTCTCAATGCTACACAATAGTCCAGAAATAGTCCTAAATAGCCCACCAAGAAAGAAAATTAGTCCACTTATAGTTCCGAAGTTATAGCTACAGGTTGGTGAGGATTACAGCTTGACGTCAAGCTGTAATCCTCATCTCTCGTGCAAGCAAACGGAAGGGCCTACCGACTTGGTTCGGGTTTCAAAAATTTGTCCAGAAATAGTCCACACGACATGCCAAATTTCAGAAATAGTCCTTCAATGATTCCAGAGTCATTAAGACATCTTGGTGAGGATTACAGCTTGAACATTTGATAACATCAAATATCTCCGGACCACCTACGACTTTCAATTTGATATTTGTGCCAAAAATAGTCCAGAAATAGTCCACCAAAACAATAATAATTTCCACCTGGTTTACTTTGAAGAACTGCATTAAAAATGCAATGTTTAATTTCCCATACATTTCATAAATGTACCGTCGTGTACAAAATGATAATGGGGTAAACCCTAATAAACCGGTTTATACCAATTGAGCTCCACGGTCTGGAGGTTTCATACTCGCTTCTCACGCAGGAGATGCGTGTTCGAATCCGGTGCTGACCATATACTATTGAGACAGGTAATTTATCCAATGTACTTTATGCAGACGTTCTTACGGTGATGGAAAACATCGTTAGGCAACTTTTTCTCTCCATAGCTGCGGCGATGGGCTAGCCCCCTGCTGTAAGTACATAACTGACTACCTTCCTACAGAGGTACAACAATATGAGGTTACAATTTTATTACCCCACTGCGCTATACGACAACCAGTGTTGGATTTAGGTGCGTTGAAAAGGATAGCACAAAAATACAAAAAAGGCAGTATTTTGTAAAAACGTATAGTACTAATACTACTAATTTAAAAATGATGAAAATATTTAAAATTAACATCAGTTATTCGGAATTTTCATGACTTTACTGCCACTTTCCATAATAATTGAACTCTACTGACTACTCATTGGGTTAGAATTAAACTTACTTTATTTTGACTGTTTTTTTTAGATATGATAATAAATAAGTCCATTACATGGGATCTATATACAGGCTGTAAAATAAAAGTGTAGTCAAATTAGGGGTTGTTAGAAACATCATTTTGAACAATTTTCACTAAAAAACCGTTTTTATGAGACTCAGACTCAGACTCCATTTTTTATTGAATATAAATAAATAAATTATCTTATTCAACGTCAAAATTATACTTACTAACTACAAGTCATTTTTTTTTTTATATAAAAAAAGACTACACCGTTTCGGAAGGTGAGCCTCGGGGTTAAGAAGTAACGGCAAGAAACTCCCCCATTCCTTTTTTAAAAAGTGACTTTACAAAAGGTACTAGTTTCTGTCTAAGGCCTGGTTCACACGGCATTGTCCTGCACGTTTTTTTGTAGTATAACGGCTAACGGATAAATAGTGGCTCATACGTCGTACATAGAACCATTCACACGACGTCTGTACCGCAAAAAAACGTATACCGTTTATACGTTTAAACGGATACTCAACGGACTTGTCAAGCAAAACGGATGAACTGTAACGTATTCGGTTTGCAGTGGCTCATAGTGAAGCTCTGTCTCGTTCACACGGCACGATGATTATACGTTTTTCATCGAATAGCAACCGAACAAACAAGCGCAGTGTGCGTCTGAGCGTCGTTTGGAGAGGTTGCGCGTATTTTTGTCAAAATGGTTGACGAATCTTCTGTAGATAACGAATTATTGATTTCTTTAGTGGAACAAAAGCCTATTTTGTGGGATAAAAATATGGATCTTTATAAAAATCGCGTCGCAACTCAAGCGGCTTGGAAGGAAATCTTGATAATAATAGATCCAAATTTCGAGGAAAAGGAAGAAAAAAGGAGACAAGCCTTCGGTATGTATCTTTTATTAGGTATTATTAATCAAATTGTTTTACAACATGTTTTATTGTCTATTTATGTTTCACTTAGTTCTAAATATATTCGTTTTGCCATGGGACAGAACCTTCATTTGATAAAAAGTAGTCACTAAAAGTAGATCTTACGCTGTTCGCTTGAACGTTTCGAATTGACATACTTTGAAGATTTTCAAATAATAGAGGATTTGCCATATTATTATCTTCAAAATTGTGTCCATCATGTTCACGCACATAATTGTGTAATACGATGCATGCTTTTACGATTTCTATCATTAGAGTTGGCGAAACATCAATAGCCTTATGTAGGATTCTCCATTTTCCTGCTAAGATACCAAAAGCACACTCCACGTATCTTCTTGCCCTGCTCAGGCGGTAATTAAAGATTTTTTTACGTAAATCCAAATGTGTTCCTCCAAAAGGACGTAGTAAATTATTATGTAGAGCAAATCCCTCATCACCAATAAATACATAAGGCATACTGTCTTCACCTTCTAATAATGGTCTTGGTTTGGGTATATGCAGCGAACCATCATTAATTTTTTTCCATAACACGGAGTTTTTCAAAATGGTTGAATCACACTCTTTACCATATGATCCTATGTCGACATATATAAATCTGTATTCAGAATCAACCACTGCAAGTAGCACAATGGAAAAGTAATCTTTATAATTGAAGTACATCGATCCACTATGAGCAGGCTTTAAGATTTTTATATGTTTCCCGTCAATGGCACCTAGACAATGAGGGAAATCAGTCTTCCTTTCAAAACCTTTCACTATTTTCATCCATTCATTTTCTGAAGAAGGCGTTTGAAGATATTCTCCCTGAAGAACATCCCACAGCGTCCAGCAAACATCCCAGATGATCCCACTTATAGTCGATACTCCAATTTTATACGCATAGTGTAAATCTTTCATGGAACACCCTGATGCTAAATACCTGGAAAAAAACACGCTAATATTAACACCTTAATATTTTCTCTTTTTCAGCGAAACTGATTATTCAGAGGTGGACCCATATAAGAGATAATTATAAACGGTCATATGACAAGATAAAAGATCAAAAGAGGTCTGGAAGTGGCGCCAAAACAGCAAAGCCTTATGTTTACAGTCAACAGTTATCTTTTCTGCAGAAAGTAATGCAACCTAAAGAGACCATAAGCAATGTTATCACCGAAAATAACAACAGAGATGAACGACAACACGAATCCGAAAACAAGAAAAATTATTCTGAAGAAAACGAAACATCGGAAGCAAACTCTATACAGACACAAAAAAATAAGGCGACAATGAAGCCAATACCTAAAAGACCTATGAAGAATACAGTTAGTCCTCTAGATGCGAAGATAATGAAATTTATGGATTCTTATGCAAATAATGAACCTAAACCAATGAATCGACATGCTTCATTTTTTAATGGGATAATACCAACACTCGACAAGTTCGACGACGATGAAGTCATAGATTTTCAAATGGGAGTGATGCAATTATTGAAAAAGATTAAAAGTAGTCGCTGCCGCCTTGAGTCGTCGTCTTCCAATCTCGCATCAACGTCATATGGACGCGGCGGATTTCCGACCGAGGAATACCAAAATTATAATACAATAACACAAACTACAAATGTATCCCCAACCTATGCAACAGCTTCGCTGCAAAGTCCGATCTCTGTCGATTCCCCTTCTGTCACAGAAATTGATTTTAGTGACTTTTAATACAAAATACGATGACATTATACAGGTGTAACAAAAAAGAGATTACAAGCCAAAGGGGTTTGTTAGGGACATCCTTTTAACCAACTTACACTATGGGACCAACATAAACAGAGCAACTTTACATATTTTTGTCGTCTCAGTAAATTTCGGGCCGAGCACTCAACTGATTTGTATGGAAGAGTGAAAAATCAAGTCGGTCCCATAGTGAAAGTTGTTCAGAAAGATGTCCCTAACAACCCCCTTTCTGTTACACCCTGTATTGGCTAAATAAAACTTTCGTTTAATAATTTAAAAAAAATTACATTAATAAAACTTTAATAAATTCAACCTGTGTATTTTTATTTGTGTACTAACCTTAAACAGATGGCTAATTTCATTTTAGTACTGATGCACTTCCGCATATTCGTATTTGTTTTTGGTAGGCTTGAATTTTCCAGTCGTTGTAGTAAGTTTTCAAAACTTTCGACGGACATCCGAAAGTAATTAAAAAACTTCTTGTCATCGTTTCTAAGTTTATCGTATAACTTCTCAAATAGTTTAGTACGCCCTGATTCTTCATTTATAGGATGTACCCAAAACCTTCTTCTTTGTCGGCGGCGAATCCGTTGGCGCCACCAATATAAAAGCACAACCAAGCGTGGATCCATCACTGACGTCTACTCACTGTGAGAACTGTTTGAATACTGCGGCTATTCGTTTTTTTCACGAATGAAAATCTACCGTATGAACACCCTAGTGACTGTACGTTAAAAAAACGCATAAATAAAAACGTGCGGGACAATGCCGTGTGAATCCAGCCTAAGGAAATTCGCCGGCGAGTGATAGACTTGATCCATCGCCTCTCGTCGAATTTCTGTGCGCTGAGGCCTGGTTCACACGGCATTGTCCTGCACGTTTTTTTGTAGTATAACGGCTAACGGATAAATAGTGGCTCATACGTCGTACATAGAACCATTCACACGACGTCTGTACCGCAAAAAAACGTATACCGTTTATACGTTTAAACGGATACTCAACGGACTTGTCAAGCAAAACGGATGAACTGTAACGTATTCGGTTTGCAGTGGCTCATAGTGAAGCTCTGTCTCGTTCACACGGCACGATGATTATACGTTTTTCATCGAATAGCAACCGAACAAACAAGCGCAGTGTGCGTCTGAGCGTCGTTTGGAGAGGTTGCGCGTATTTTTGTCAAAATGGTTGACGAATCTTCTGTAGATAACGAATTATTGATTTCTTTAGTGGAACAAAAGCCTATTTTGTGGGATAAAAATATGGATCTTTATAAAAATCGCGTCGCAACTCAAGCGGCTTGGAAGGAAATCTTGATAATAATAGATCCAAATTTCGAGGAAAAGGAAGAAAAAAGGAGACAAGCCTTCGGTATGTATCTTTTATTAGGTATTATTAATCAAATTGTTTTACAACATGTTTTATTGTCTATTTATGTTTCACTTAGTTCTAAATATATTCGTTTTGCCATGGGACAGAACCTTCATTTGATAAAAAGTAGTCACTAAAAGTAGATCTTACGCTGTTCGCTTGAACGTTTCGAATTGACATACTTTGAAGATTTTCAAATAATAGAGGATTTGCCATATTATTATCTTCAAAATTGTGTCCATCATGTTCACGCACATAATTGTGTAATACGATGCATGCTTTTACGATTTCTATCATTAGAGTTGGCGAAACATCAATAGCCTTATGTAGGATTCTCCATTTTCCTGCTAAGATACCAAAAGCACACTCCACGTATCTTCTTGCCCTGCTCAGGCGGTAATTAAAGATTTTTTTACGTAAATCCAAATGTGTTCCTCCAAAAGGACGTAGTAAATTATTATGTAGAGCAAATCCCTCATCACCAATAAATACATAAGGCATACTGTCTTCACCTTCTAATAATGGTCTTGGTTTGGGTATATGCAGCGAACCATCATTAATTTTTTTCCATAACACGGAGTTTTTCAAAATGGTTGAATCACACTCTTTACCATATGATCCTATGTCGACATATATAAATCTGTATTCAGAATCAACCACTGCAAGTAGCACAATGGAAAAGTAATCTTTATAATTGAAGTACATCGATCCACTATGAGCAGGCTTTAAGATTTTTATATGTTTCCCGTCAATGGCACCTAGACAATGAGGGAAATCAGTCTTCCTTTCAAAACCTTTCACTATTTTCATCCATTCATTTTCTGAAGAAGGCGTTTGAAGATATTCTCCCTGAAGAACATCCCACAGCGTCCAGCAAACATCCCAGATGATCCCACTTATAGTCGATACTCCAATTTTATACGCATAGTGTAAATCTTTCATGGAACACCCTGATGCTAAATACCTGGAAAAAAACACGCTAATATTAACACCTTAATATTTTCTCTTTTTCAGCGAAACTGATTATTCAGAGGTGGACCCATATAAGAGATAATTATAAACGGTCATATGACAAGATAAAAGATCAAAAGAGGTCTGGAAGTGGCGCCAAAACAGCAAAGCCTTATGTTTACAGTCAACAGTTATCTTTTCTGCAGAAAGTAATGCAACCTAAAGAGACCATAAGCAATGTTATCACCGAAAATAACAACAGAGATGAACGACAACACGAATCCGAAAACAAGAAAAATTATTCTGAAGAAAACGAAACATCGGAAGCAAACTCTATACAGACACAAAAAAATAAGGCGACAATGAAGCCAATACCTAAAAGACCTATGAAGAATACAGTTAGTCCTCTAGATGCGAAGATAATGAAATTTATGGATTCTTATGCAAATAATGAACCTAAACCAATGAATCGACATGCTTCATTTTTTAATGGGATAATACCAACACTCGACAAGTTCGACGACGATGAAGTCATAGATTTTCAAATGGGAGTGATGCAATTATTGAAAAAGATTAAAAGTAGTCGCTGCCGCCTTGAGTCGTCGTCTTCCAATCTCGCATCAACGTCATATGGACGCGGCGGATTTCCGACCGAGGAATACCAAAATTATAATACAATAACACAAACTACAAATGTATCCCCAACCTATGCAACAGCTTCGCTGCAAAGTCCGATCTCTGTCGATTCCCCTTCTGTCACAGAAATTGATTTTAGTGACTTTTAATACAAAATACGATGACATTATACAGGTGTAACAAAAAAGAGATTACAAGCCAAAGGGGTTTGTTAGGGACATCCTTTTAACCAACTTACACTATGGGACCAACATAAACAGAGCAACTTTACATATTTTTGTCGTCTCAGTAAATTTCGGGCCGAGCACTCAACTGATTTGTATGGAAGAGTGAAAAATCAAGTCGGTCCCATAGTGAAAGTTGTTCAGAAAGATGTCCCTAACAACCCCCTTTCTGTTACACCCTGTATTGGCTAAATAAAACTTTCGTTTAATAATTTAAAAAAAATTACATTAATAAAACTTTAATAAATTCAACCTGTGTATTTTTATTTGTGTACTAACCTTAAACAGATGGCTAATTTCATTTTAGTACTGATGCACTTCCGCATATTCGTATTTGTTTTTGGTAGGCTTGAATTTTCCAGTCGTTGTAGTAAGTTTTCAAAACTTTCGACGGACATCCGAAAGTAATTAAAAAACTTCTTGTCATCGTTTCTAAGTTTATCGTATAACTTCTCAAATAGTTTAGTACGCCCTGATTCTTCATTTATAGGATGTACCCAAAACCTTCTTCTTTGTCGGCGGCGAATCCGTTGGCGCCACCAATATAAAAGCACAACCAAGCGTGGATCCATCACTGACGTCTACTCACTGTGAGAACTGTTTGAATACTGCGGCTATTCGTTTTTTTCACGAATGAAAATCTACCGTATGAACACCCTAGTGACTGTACGTTAAAAAAACGCATAAATAAAAACGTGCGGGACAATGCCGTGTGAATCCAGCCTGAGATGGTATGGACCGTGCAGTTTTGTCATCTAAGTATTCCTTAATACTATAGGACTTTCTTATGAGCTCATTTTTGAACCTCTTTTCAGGAAGGATTCTTGAGGTATTTTATTGTAGAAGTGAATACAGTGCCCCCTGAATGATGTGCCTACTTTGCTTAGTCTAAATAATGGTAGTGCTAACCTATTTCGATTTCTTGTGTAAATTGTATGGCTATCACCTACAGTTTTAAATAAAGCTATGTTTTTTCTTATTTGCGTGATATTCTCATATATATATTGACAGGTAACCGTAAGTATATTAATTTCTTTGAATTTTTCTCTTAATGATTCTCTAGCATCTAATTGATATATCAAATCAAATATTTATTTATTTCACAAAAAGCAAACAATTTGAACTATAATTTAAATATTAAATATCTTGACCGATATTCAGGGCCTAATTAAAAACATGAGAAGACATCCTTGATTTTCAGTGCTAAACTAGTGACGTATATCCGGTCCGTCCGTTCCCGCCCGGATGTTCGGTTAAGCCGCGTGGTACCTTGTTTGCGCGCGCGCCCCACCAACACCACCGAGGCAGTTCGGATTGTTGAATTCGAATTTAGCTTCATTGGCGTCTTGATTTTCGCACGGCACAGTCGCTGCTCAGCTCCTGAGTACGGCCCGCCAAAAATCTATACATCGTGACGTGAGAACTTCTTTTGCATATTATAACCAACTGTTCGTTAAAGAATTTCTTAGAATTTTCTGATTTATTGCAGGCAAATAAAAGATTCCCAACGGTGTGACCGTTCGTTTGTGTAAAATGGAGCAAGAAACCCCCGAGGTTCCGTCCAGTGTGGAGCACGTGGCGGCGCGTAAGGATAAAGGCAAGAAAAGGCGGAAACCGGTGAGCTCTTCGGACTCACAATTATAGTTCGTCCTGGTCGAGTTTCTCGGAAAGCGACGATCGCAGGAAGCGGTACCGACGGCGCAAACGCATCAAGGAACGTAAGTTCGACCTTCTTTTTAACGAGATTAAATATCTTAAAAGCCAACTAGCTGCTACACAGGAATTTCACGAATATGATTGTGAACCACGGCATGACTTGATTAACCCTAATGTTAGTGGAGACCTCTACGAAGGTCATGTTGAGGAGTCCGAGCCCGCCAACATTGACTCGGCTTTCGAGGTCGATCTTAACATTTTTACTGGTACAAAAACCAAGGAGCCCGCTGTACCGCAGGCGTCTCCCGAACTAACACAACAATTAAAAGATTTGCAGCGATTCAATAGCCAGGACTGGATTAACGTCCGATATGCCGACGTCCAAAAACACTATTTAATTGCGCCGGGTTTCACTAATCTTGAAGCTAATGACGAGATAAAGAGGTACGATACATCTAAAACTACCTTAAACATGGAGAAGGCTTTTGCCGGCATTTCCTATGCATTGCTCAAACAGCGCGACGCGCTTTTGAGTGAATTACAAGCCTTTCTAGCCTGGGCGCATCAGGTCGAAAAACTACGATTCGGCGATATCCATACAAAGCTCAAAGAAATGTTGGCCAATGGTGAGTATAGCAAGATTTCAAACGACGCTCTCCAGCTCGTCTGTGGACACCGGGCTGAACTTATTCAATATCGCAGAGAAGGCATACTCTCATCAGTAAAAGACCAGTACCACAAAAATACATTACGCAAAATTGCGCCGTCAGGTTCTGATCAATTTGAAGCCGACAAATTTAATGCTTTATTGGAAAAAGCGGGTGGAGTTAAAAATGTGTTTTGGGTGGAAGGAAAGTCTCGCTACAATACTGCGCCACAGTACGAGCCTTCCACTTCTACCCGCAGTCAGACGCAGAAACAGGCCGCAACTTATAACAATCGCGCGCAATATCATAATCAAAGCCAGTATCATACTTCGGCCCGAGGCAGGATAAATAATAATTCGTTTCGCGGGCGAGGCGCGCGGGGTTCACGCGGCCGTGGTCTCCCCGACAGGTCAGGAAGGGATTATCAACCCAGACGTTCTCCCTCATCCCACCGGGATAGGAGACACCAAACCCATAAACGAAAATATTGACTATGCCATGCACATGCATGCAAAATTTCACGCCGGACAACTCCGCATGTACTACGATCGTTGGAAACAGTTGGGAGGTCCCACATACATTCTAAAAATTATACAAGGATGCCGCATTCCTTTTGTGTTGAAACCACCATTGCACATTCCATACAGTCGCAGTGTGAAAACACCAGAATCAGAACAAATGTCGAAAATAATGAAAAACATGATCTCGCAGGGTGTGCTAGAAAAGGTGCGCCCATCGCCCAGCTTTATTTCCCCGATATTCCTGCGCCCCAAGAGCGACGGCACATGGAGGCCCATATTCAACTTAAAAAATCTGAACCAATACGTCAACACTCGACTTTTCAGACTAATAAATGTTCATCGGGTAACGGATTTTCTACAACCCAAGGATTGGTTGGCCAAAGTGGACATTCACCAGGCATACTTCCATGTCCCTGTATTCGAAGGCCACAGAAGGTTTCTCCGCCTTCTGTACGGCGACAAAAACCCACAAATACTGGAAATGACGTGCCTACCCTTCGGCCTTTGTTCAGCACCGAGAATATTCGCCTCAATTACCAACTGGATAGCACAATACCTCCGCGATCACGGTATCCGGATCATCGTGTATCTCGACGATTTTATGCTGGCTCATCAAAACAAAGCCACTCTCATAAATCAAGGTCGTTGACACTGAACACGCTCGCCCACCTAGGCTGGCAAGTGAACACAGAAAAATCTGTTTGCAACCCACAGAAGGCAGTGGAATACCTGGGCATTGTGTGGAACACATGGCAGAACGCGAAATACATTCCTCAGAGGTTAGTAGCAAAAATACATTGCACGGTATCCAAAATCTTGACAACACGGACAACGTCCGTCAAACAGTTACAAGGTCTCATTGGCCTGCTGAACTTTGCCAGTTTTGCTGTACCGAGGGGTTTCTAAATTACCGGTATTTACAGTTACAGGCCAACAAGGCCTTGAAACTAAAGATGACAAAAACCTTTCCTCTAGTTGCGAAAGCCCTAGTCGAGTTAGAATGGTGGCAGTTGAATTGTCAGAAGAGTACTCTACTTCATGTCTAGTGTTGCCAGACGTCCCGTATTTCGGGCATCAATTCAAATGTCCCGCCGGGACCGCCTCTGTCCCGTATGCATCCACATAGCTCGGCAGCGCGCGAGCGACTGAGGTGAGGATGGCCGATTATTGCCGAGATTCCCCGATGCGCTCGGTGCAGCGGCCGCGGGGGCGCGCGGGCGCGGGCGGGAAAGAACGGTGTGAAAACAATGTTTGTCTCTGTTAGTTGCATGCATAATTACATGCAAATTACTTTCTATCTCATTTTCTTTCTAACGTTATGAGACGAGAGATTTGATATGGATTTGATTGATAGATCGGTTATTTTGTTTTTGTTTTTTTGCGACAACCGTGGCGTAAATACACGTACCTACCTAATTTTAACCTGTGATTAATTATAATTACAACAAAATGAGTGATTTAAGTGACAATGGATCTGATACTTCGTCTAGAAGTAGTGGAATACCTACCAAGAAAGCTAAAAGGCTTACTAAGTATAATTCGAGCTGGGAAAATTCCTGGGAATTTTCCTGGTTAAGAGAAGTAAAAGAAAACTCCTACAAGGCGTCGTGTCGCTTGTGCAATAAAGATTTCTCTTGTGCTCATGGTGGAGTCGCGGATTTAAAAAAACATGCATCTACAAAATCTCACATATCCGTTGTTAGCAACAGAGCATCGAGTAGTTTATCACAATATTTTTCAAAGCCCAGTACTAGTGCCTCGGAGACAGAAGACAAGATTGCTGCAGGAGAACTCGCATCAGTTTATCATACGGTAAAGCATTCTCTTAGTTACAATAGCATGGATTGTTCACACAAATTGTTACCACATATCTGCAGTGATTCAAAAATCGCTCAGAGTTTTAAGTGCGGTAGAACAAAAGCAGAATCTATTGTATGCGAAATACTGGCCAAAGAATCTGTTAAAGATATTTTAAAAACCGTCCACAGTAAAAACCTATACTTTTCGATTGCAACTGATGCGAGTAATAAGAAAAATCGAAAAATGTTTCCAATTTGCATACGTTTTTTTGACTATGATACGGGGATTCAAAACCGTCTTCTGGAATTCGTCGAATGCAACAATGAAACCGCAAATGAAGTGACTAAGTTATTAATAGACACATTGGAGAAAAATGGATTGGCTTTGAATAAAGTCTCAGCATTTTCTGCTGATAATACGAATGTCAATTTTGGCAAAAACCATTCCATTTTTACGCTTTTGTCAGCGAAAAATGAAAACATTGTTAAAGCTGGTTGTCCAGTACATATTCTCCACAATGCTGCCAAACATAGTACAAACAAATTGGAAGTGGACGTCGTAAGTTTGATACTGAAAATATGCAGTCACTTCAGTAGATCTGCAAAACGAAGACTGGACTTGCAACTCCAATTCGAAGAGAATGAGTTGCAGTGGGCAGAAATAATTAAACATGTTGCGACGAGATTTTTGTCTCTAGGTCCCGCGGTTGAAAGAATATTAAAAATATGGCCTGCCCTGAAATCTCATTTTGTGGAATCCCGCAACGAATGTCCTCGTTTATTATTGAATATCATCGACTCCCAGGAGGAAGAAAAAAAGACTTTGGCATATTTGTCATTTGTACACAACGTGATGTTCTCTGTGGAAGTTACAATGAAGAAGATTGAATCAGATACTCTGTCAGTTGTTGAAATGCATACCGAAATGCACAAGATTCGCGAGAAGTTGGAGCAAAGAATAAAAGACAACTTTTTTGGAAGTCAAGCGAAAGATATTATGCATGGATTAAGTACTTCCGCAAACGAATCAATAAAAGGCGATTTTCAACAATTTTACAATAATTTCTTAAGCTATTTGTTACCACGATATGATTTCTCAGAAAATAACATCCTTTCTAAGGTGCTGTTTTTAAACTTTCAATCGCCAGTAAATTACAACCAATTTCAAGAAGCTGCGGAACTATTAAGGATAGACGAGTTGAATATGGACTGCTTATACGAAGAATTTCAGATGATTAAAAAATGCCTGGACATTGCTGTTGCATCTTCTGAGAAAAATATAGGTGCGATTGAAAAGTGGAAAAAAGTCTTGGAAGGGTTTTCCAATAATGAAATCCCTAACATTTTTCGCATCATATCTTTCTTTTTCAGTATCCCTAGTTCTAATTGCTTCGTAGAACGAGTTTTCTCACAAATGGTGTTGAAGTGGACTGATGTGCGAAATCAATGTACCCCCAACTTAATAAAAAGTGAATTAATGACAATATTTAATTACGATTATAATTGTATAGATTTTTTTAAATATGTAAAATCCAAGAAAGATTTGTTAAAGCTTGTACGTTCTTCAGAAAAATATTCAAAAAAATAAAAAAACTTAATAAGTAAATTGTATTTCATTTGTCCCGGAAAAAAAATCAAAATCCCGTATTTTTTTGCCTATTTAGACATAAGTCCCTTACATGCTAAAAAAAAATCTGGCAACCCTATTCATGTCCCACTGTCGTCTCATTACCTAACAACAGATGCCAGCGACATCGGCTGGGGGGCCAAATTAAACGAAATCTCAATAACAGGCTCATGGCTACCCTCACAGCAGAACCTTCATTGCAACTACAAGGAGATTTTGGCCATATTAAATGTTTTACGCCATCATTATCAGCTCCTGAGCTCACAGTCGCTGCTAATACAGTGCGACAACAAAACTGTCGTCTCTTATCTAAGAAAAGAGGGAGGGGCGAAATCTATAGCCCTTACGGAGCTGGCAATGAAAGTGCTACAAGTACTGGACCAAAACAATATTCACATGCCCATCTATCACATAGCAGGGAACTACAACTGCGAAGCAGACCATTTATCACGTCTCATAGACCCACCAGAATGGCATCTCCTGTCAAACATAACAAATGTCGTGTTTGCCAAGTGGGGAACCCCCGTAATCGATCTTTTTGCTTCCAGGAGAGCTCACGTGGTTCCAACGTACTGTACACTGGACAGAACCGAGAACCAGGCGAGCATGTACGATGCTCTAGGCAGCAAGTGGGATTTCAAGTTGGCATGGCTGTTCCCGCCGCCTTATCTCATTCCCAGAGTATTGACGCACTTAAACAATGCACTGGGTGTGTACCTGATCGTAGCCCCGAGATGGCACAAAGTTTACTGGAGACCAGACCTGAAGAGCCGCGCATTGTTACCCCCATTCACGATAAGGAACCTGTCGCAGATCCTAGTCGATGTAACGACGGGACGTCCGCGCGGCTGCTTTACTCCTACTATGCTCGGGTAGACGTGTACACGATTTAACTTTACTTACCGTTACTCAGGAACACTGTATTATTTTAGATGACAGCATAATCTTATGGCCATCTTTTGGCTCCAAAACTGACTCCATTACCCATCAACAATCGGGATGGAAGCTAAATAAGAATAAGGACAAGTCACTGGATCCTATCTACTGGATACGCCGCCTCATTGAGTTGGGTAAACCCAGGCGAATTGCTGCTAAGTGCGATAATCTGTTTGTGAGTACTACAGGCGACCCCAAAGCTGCTACACGTACAATCATTGGGGGCTGGCTGAAGAAACTACTTCAAGATGCAAACATCAATGCTCTACGCCTGGCAGTTTCAGATCAGCTGTTGCATCCAAAAAATCTGGAGATAGAAGAGAGTCATTGATTACGAACCTATTCTCCCCTGTCGAGTAATTAAGACAATTATGTATTGTTCAATACTTTATTCCAAAGTTTGATTTATATTTGCTGATTTTAGTAATACCTACCTAATTTATTTACTGGTTTGGTACCATTTCTACGCAGGTTCTATCAAGATGAATAATAATACCTGTTTATAAGTAACAAGTTAATTTTATTTCCTTAAACCACACTAATCACCTCATCTTAACAGAAAGCAATACAGAACAGATACAATAATGTCATAAGTCATAGTACCTAACCTACATACAGTACATGTAAACTTTAGGTTTCTTCCTAAGGGATCATCGATCAGTCCGAATAAATTATAGATAGATACTTACTTGTTTATCAAAATACCTGAATCATTCATAATTTCTGTATGTCACAACATAAACATACCTACTTTTATTTACATGTGTATGTTTACGAATCACATTAGCGTCCACCAACACCAGGCGATATCAAACACGTCTCTCATGTTTTTAATTAGGCCCTGAATATCGGTCAAGATATTTAATAGAGACGTTTTACCTGAAAATAAAACGTTTATTAAATACTTACCATATTCAGGGCCTAATATTTTTTAAATCTGCCTGGTGGACATGAGAGATCCAATGAAGCTAAATTCGAATTCAACAATCCGAACTGCCTCGGTGGTGGTGGTGGGGCGCGCGCGCAAACAAGGTACCACGCGGCTTAACCGAACATCCGGGCGGGAACGGACGGACCGGATATACGTCACTAGTTTAGCACTGAAAATCAAGGATGTCTTCTCATGTTTTTAATTAGGCCCTGAATATGGTAAGTATTTAATAAATGTTTTATTTTCAGGTAAAACGTCTCTATTATGTGACGACTTATGTGTAAAATTAAGATTAAACAAAAACAGTACTTGTGATCCCCACACTAGGCAAGCCTGTATCGTGGGGATCATACAGAGGAGGGACTAAAACACAATTTCAATAATTTAGATTCACCTGAATCAAAAATAACAATTGCAATCAGCGCGTTACTCATCTAAGTTTGACATATTCTATACATTTTGATTTTTATACAGTTGCTAAGTGGAATTAGGACGCTAATCGCAACTAGTGTCCCCGGCTAAAGACGACCTTTTTTCATAGATTAGGCGTAATTCAATTGAAAATGTATAAGAAAATGTGTTACAAAAGAAAAGAAAATAATCAATCATCAAAAACAAGTATATATATATATATACATATATATATAAAATACATATAAAATAAAAAATATAAATACATATATAACTATATATATATAACGGCTGATGCTGACAGGTATCTTCCGCCATGTTGATGTCTACGTGGGCTTCTACAGGGTGTGTCGGTTTGCCGAGAAATGAAATGACTTGACTCGATGAAAATAACAAAACACTTCTAATATCTCCTCTATACAATAATCTTAGCAATCCGTAATAATTTGCAATAGTCACACCGGTACACAGAACACGGAACAGTTTCTAGGCGTCTGGTCTACTCGACCGCTCTGGATGGATCGTACTTGGTCACTGGCCCGGTCGATTCGCAGATCAAACTCGAAGACTCTGTTCAACGCCAGGTGGCGCGCGCTTGTGTTCTGTTTCCCGCGTAGAATCAAATCAACAACCGTGTGTCCCCGACACGGCCATCCTGCTGCTTCACGTCCTCGTGTGTCAGTCTGGAAGGAGACGTCAGCAACAGTATCTAACTCGGTCATTCCTGACTCTTACAATGTAACACAGAGTCAACTCTAATCAGGGACAGCAAAAATAAACTTCGTTTATCTCTGAACGACATAGTATGCAATTTAGATCTGATTACCCTTTTGTTACTTTACATTTAAAACCTTAATTTATTACGCAAACAATATTCATAATATCTCAGACGAGGCATGTACCAGTACCACACAACACGGGTATCAACATCACACAATTACTGGAAAACATTTAGGTCTGTCACATAGACCTGCTCGAGTAAGCAACCTTGGCCACCACGGCCCTCCAGCCGACAGCAAACACATTGCTCCCAACATATGCGCATCCAACCACTTGGATCGCCGTGTGCACCAACACATGACTACACACTACGGTCTCTGTAGACCCCAACCTCCGCCAGAGTCAAACGCGCACTGCGCACCCACGGACTACTTGAGTTTCCTCAAGAGACACCGATTTCCAACGGGCTACAGCTACGTAGTAACTACTGGTACGGTTGTCAGAATACGGCTGACACAAGGTTCTTAAACAGCTTCTTCATCACAATTAATTCTCATCTAACTCAACTTCAACTGGTACATGGCTCTCTGGCATCCTCCTTAAGCGCTCATGGGCATATTTGTAGGTGCGATTTGAATTTAATGCTTTCAAAGTATAACGGTCAATTTGGTCAGCAATCAGCGGTAAAGGGAACCTATCCGCGACGGTGTTATTGTTAAGCTCGCGATAGTCAACGCACATACGGGCCGAACCGTCGCGTTTGGCTACTAGTAACGCTGGGCTCGCAAATGGGGACGAACTGGGTCGAATGATATTCGCTTGTAATAATTCCTCCACTCTATCACGAACAACCTGTCTTTCTTCCTCGGACATCCTATACGGTCGCCGCTGCACCGTGCGATTCGGGTCTATAAGACGTATATTGAGTTCACCAGTTGTAACACGCGTCGTGGGTAAACCCGTTATGAAAAAATCAGAGTAGCCGTCTAATATCGCCACTAAATCGGACTTATCGGAACCTGTCACGTCTGTATCTATCGCGTTTAGATCGGGTCGGACTTTGTCATCACTCTTAACCGCGCAAACAATTGCCTCTTTATTTAACAGAAACTCCGTCTCACTCATGTTAACAGAAAACCCCTGATTTAATATCTCGCGTCCTAACATGATGTCGTAGTGCATATATTTGTCGGGCAAAACGTGCAATAGAAGTTCCAGAGGGTGATCGTTAACTGATACAAAACACAAAATTTGCTCTGTGCTGAATATTCGCGACTGTCCAATACCGGACAAACAAATGACATCGTTAACACGTTTACCACTAAATTTTGACGCATAGCTCTCTTTAATAAGCGAGCATTCAGCACAGCTATCGTACACAAAACGATACAGCTCACCTTTATGTTCCATTGTGCCAGAAGGTGGATGCACAAGGCACACATCTACACGCCGCTCCATGCGAGTCGGGCCCGCGCCCGCGCCGCTGCCGCTCGCACCACCGCCGCTACTCGCGCCGCACTGCGCCGCGATATGGCCAGGTTTGCCACACTTGTAGCAGGTCAGCGGCCGCGCCGCCGCCGGCTGCTGCATGGCCGCCGCTTGCGTGCCGGTCGCCGCAGGTCTCCGCTCCCGGTTGGTGGAACTACGGCACTCGGAACGCTTATGGCCAAGCTTTCCACAGATAAAGCACTTGATGGTATTCATTTTCGGTCGTTTGGCATCAGACACACTCGAGGTTTCACGTTCAGTTGTATTCAACTTCCGTTTGAGATGAGATAACGCGTGTAATTCTTGCTGCAGTTTGTCTCTCGTCGTGATATTGGTGGTGAATGCAAGCCTCTGTAGTCGCGAGTCGAATTGCGAGATGTGAGATAAAACGGTTGCAACTGCGATTTGCTCTTTGCTTGCATCTTTCCAACGGTTCATTAGTGAGGTCATCATGCGATTCGCAAATGCTGAGAATGTTTCTTTCTCACTCGGTTTGTCGTTTTTGAAATTTATCAAACTACCTGCCAAAGTTTCGTTCTCAGCAAATCTCGTCATAAACAGCATCTTGAACTCGCTCCAATCCATGCCTTTGTACGCGGTATGTGACAGCCATGTGGATGCCGATCCCTTGAGGGCCTTGCTGATAGCCAGGATAAGGGACCCACCTTGTAGCGGTTTTTCGGCAAAACACAACTCCGCCGTCGCGCACCATGATCTCGCATCTGCGTCGGTCTTGTCCGGATCAAACTGGGGTAGCTCGATTTTGCTGCTTGCCTTAGGCGTCTGCATAGCCTCAATCAGCGCTCGCATGTTCGCGTTTTGAATTTCGAGCAGAGTACGCCATCGGTCATTTTCACTGTTACCGCCGGTGTCGTTTTCTTCATGAACCGACACTGATCCCACTTCTGATAACGGCTGATGCTGACAGGTATCTTCCGCCATGTTGATGTCTACGTGGGCTTCTACAGGGTGTGTCGGTTTGCCGAGAAATGAAATGACTTGACTCGATGAAAATAACAAAACACTTCTAATATCTCCTCTATACAATAATCTTAGCAATCCGTAATAATTTGCAATAGTCACACCGGTACACAGAACACGGAACAGTTTCTAGGCGTCTGGTCTGCTCGACCGCTCTGGATGGATCGTACTTGGTCACTGGCCCGGTCGATTCGCAGCTCAAACTCGAAGACTCTGTTCAACGCCAGGTGGCGCGCGCTTGTGTTCTGTTTCCCGCGTAGAATCAAATCAACAACCGTGTGTCCCCGACATATATATACACTATAGCAATTGACTAAGAAATTAGTTCAAGCAGATTTTCTGTGTCGCAGTAAGATAATGAGGACAGCCAACTCTTAATCACATACTTTACATGATAGTAAGGCTTAAATTTAATTTCACAGTTTTGCGATGGAGAAATCTAGCTTGACATTGGGAGAAAGAAGTCCTGACGGGGGGAACAGGTATCCGAAATATTCTTTTGTTTAGTAATTCTTGTAAAGCTGGAGTCTTCAGAATATGGGTTTGCATTTTTAATGTAGATTTAAATATTTACAGTTGGCGCACAGTCAAAAATTGGCATTCCTCGTAAAGACTAGTTGTAGGGTACCGAAAAGGCTTCCTGTACATGACCTTCAGGAGTGATCTTTGAGCCCTTTCAACACTTAACATATGCGTATAGCGTGCACCGCCCCACACAGGTACACAGTAAGATAGGATACCCTCACCAAGCCCTAGATACATGCCTCGTAGGGGCTTCATGATGTATATGAGCTTCCTAATCCTATATATTAAAAATAATAAAAATAATATATCGCCAGTTTCAACATCTTTAAGATATCTGATTTGTCTGACCGCAAAAGCGGCTGAGCTAAGTCTTCGTGCGAGATTAGTTATGTGAGGTCTAATCTTCCAGATCCTATTCTTACACTGCTTTCAACCTGTCGTTTCAGTTTAATAACAGGTTGTTTACATTGAACCAACTTAACACATGATAGAGTTTACTATTTGCGTCGTCTAGAATTTCTTCAGAGCAATTTGACATTGACTTTGACAAGAAATATATGGACGCAAACGAAAAAACATCTTGGGTCTCCCATAGTAACTTGTAATCAGCTGATCGTTCAATACATTGAATTACATTACAATGAGGGACGATTTTTTCATTTGCGATCTTATGTTTCTGGGTAAAGTTGTTCATAATGATGGGTACTATAGTCCCTGAGCCGGGCGTAACTTTACAAAACAACAGCCTGTATATTCATTTTTGGAAGAGGTTAAAAATAAAGTTGCTCTGAAGATGTTTCATGGCGAAACTATGATGTCCCTACATATACATTGAAATTTGACTAGACCTTTATGTATACTTAGACTCGGGAGATGCCGATTAATTAGAGATAAACACTTAATTAAATACCTAAAATTTAAATGATTAAGGCTGTAATTTATCGAACAATGTTTGATGTTATGTGATGATTATACCTATATATATAACAATAATAGACATAAACGGATATAAAAACGTATGTTTTTTTTTCAAATTATGTTTTGTGAGTACAGAAGCTAGCATGTTATCCTTTACTCATTGATTGTCAGTTCTTAACACTTTCCTCCATTGCATTGTCGTTATTGCAATTGTCATGTACCGATTGACGTGATTTTTAAACACTCATGCCTTAATTTCCATTGAAAAATGCTTTAAGATGTCTTTAAAATTTCAGCAAAATCGTATTTCGACGAAATTTTTCCAGCGCGTTCACGATATTAATTGCGCCATTGTTGTTTACATCTTAGCTCAACTATATAAACATATAATACTTATATATCATAGCTACAACCAGGGCTCGAAGACCCGTCCAAATCCAAATCGCTGTCACGCACTTATGTACAACTAAAACTCATTTATGTTTCAGTCTTCTAAGGGCTTTTGACAGCCGCTAAATACAGTTTAAATCAAACACAACTTAAGCACAACAAGCAAAAGGCAAGTAACGTAGTCAAGCAGGCCAAGCTTATTGCCTGTCAGCCAGGTTCCCCCTAACCTAGCCGTGTTTTATTAAGGTTGTATTTAAACTGTATTTAGCGGTTATCAAAAGTCAGGTGTAAGTCCGGCTAAATGGAAGAACATAAATGTTAAGCGTCGTAAACGTGAGGGACAGAGCTATGCGCTATATATAGCTCTGTCCCTCACTTTCCTTCAATATTACACTACCGTTAGTTTTCAGAGATTAAAAACAGGCCCTTTGATTGAATTAACCGGTTTATTAGGGTTTACCCCATTATTATTTTGTACACGACTGTACATTATTATTATTATTATTATTTATTATGCACAAGCAGCTTAAAGCTGATGCGTGCATATCAGTTCACATTTCACAGCACTTGTTTTATACAATTGTCAAGTCTATTTTTAAAACTGTTCACTGATGGTGCACTAATAACAGTTTCTGGAAGTCTGTTCCACTCGCGGACCACTCGGTTTGATAGAAGGTGTTTGCGTGGGTTACTTGTAAACGAGAGCCCTTGGAGTTTCAGTGTGTGTCCTCTGAGGTGGTGATTCTGGTTCATCGTAAACATTTCCTTCATAGTCGATAAATCATAGTAGCCAGTTAGAATCTTATATGTTTCTATGAGATCTCCACGTTTACGTCGTTGCTCTAGAGTGCTCAATCCTAGCTCTGCAAGTCGCTGCTCATAAGGCTTGTCACGAAGTCCTACTACCATCTTGGTTGCTCTTCTTTGTACTTTCTCCAGCAAGTCTTTGTCCTTCTGGAAGTAAGGGCTCCATATTTGGAAAGCATACTCAAGGAGTGGTCTGACATAAGTCTTGTAAAGTCTCAAGAATAATTCTTTGTCAATATAATCAAAGGATTTCCGAATCATATATGTTAGCGAGTTGGCTTTCTTAGTAATTGAAAGTATATGAGTCTCCCATTTAAGGTCAGTTGATATTGCGACCCCTAGGTCTCTTTGTGTTGTAACAGGATCCAGTGTTTGCATATTAATGCTGTATGGTAACTTTGGATTATTGTTCCCAACATGCAGAACCGTACACTTTCCAGGATTTAAGGTTATTAGCCAATTCTGTGTCCATTCAAAAATGCGGTTCAAGTCTTCTTGTATTATATTGTGCGATATTAGCGGATTTCCCATGATTTTTGTATCATCTGCAAACAGTGAAAGTCCAGACTTTATTATTACCTTTAGGTCAGTTAGGTATACGCAGAATAAAATTGGTCCAAGCACTGATCCTTGTGGGACACCACTCAGGACGTTGTAGGAATCTGAGAGGTCATTCCCAACTCTCACCCTAAAGGTACGATCGCTCAGGAAGTTTTCAATCCACATAAGAAGGTTTCCACGAATTCCAAAGTGTTGCAGTTTCGAGACTAGTCTTTTTATAGGAACGCGGTCAAACGCTTTCTCATAGTCTAGATAAACCACATCTGTGGGCACGCGGTCATTCCAATTTGCTGTCCAGTAATCTAGGCATAGCAGAAGGTTGGTCACCGTGGATCTTCTTGGAACAAATCCGTGTTGTTCATCAGTTATAACCTGCTCTTTGGATAGGAATTCGCGGATTTTTGTGACGATTATCTTTTCCATTGCCTTGCATATGATGCTTGTGAGACTTATTGGGCGATAGTTGGCTGCGACAAGTTTATCTCCTTTCTTATAAATCAGTTCAGTTCAGTTCAGTTTATTTATTGCATTCCATATATAATATAGGTGGAGATTATCATTATGGACCTTGTCCAGGTACAGCAATCGGCGTCACAACTGCTTCCTTCCAGTCATGCGGTAGACTACCCCGTTCTAAAGGACTGTTCCATAATAGATGCAAGTTTACAGTTCAGAACATTTTTGCATTTGTTGAGCAGTATTGCAGGTATCCCGTCTGGTCTCATAGCTGTGTCATCGTTGAATGTTTTCATCACCTTTGTGACTTCATCTGGCGAAAACTCAATATGGTCAAGTGAGTTTAATAAGATTGGTACATCTGGAGTAGGAATTTGTAAGTTGGGCTGTTCTCTTACATAGGATTTTTCAAATTGTTTTGCAAAGATCTCTGAGACTTCATTGTTTTTACAAGTAACCGTCCCTGTGGATTCATCTTTAAGCGAAGGTGGTACAGCTACTCTGGATGTAAGCTGTTGGCGAATGTACCCATAAAAGCATTTCGGGCTACTGTTAACTATTCCTCTTTCAAACTTAATCCTTGACTTCCTGACTTCTGCAATGATTCTATTGTTTATTTTTCTGTAATCTTCATATGTCTCTGTTGTTTTTGTAAGTCGATGTAGTTGCCATTTTTGAAGTTTTAGTTGGGTGAGTTTGACTATCTCTGGACCTATCCATGGTTTTCTGTGGTTGCGGTGTTTGCTCGGTCTTCGAAGAGTTATTGTTGTTTCTATGGTTTGTATTATAGTAGTCTTGAACTCATCCCAGGTATTGTTAACGTCGTTGTGACTAGGACTATTTATGTGTTTAGAAGCCAACATAGACGACACAGATTCATAGTTATTGTTTAATTTCCCATACATGTATTGAAATGTATGGGAAATTAAACAAAGTATTTTAATGCACTTCTTAAAAGTGAACCAGGTTGGAATCATTATGCGTTCCGAAGATATTTGATGATATCAAATTTTCAAGCTGTAATCCTCACCAAGATGTCTAAATAAATCTGGAATCGTTGAAGGACTATTTCTGAAATTTGGCATGTCGTGTACTTCTGGACTAATTTTTGAAACCTAAACCAAGTCGATAGGCCCTTCCGTTAGCTTGCACGAGAGATGAGGATTACAGCTTGACGTCAAGCTGTAATCCTCACCAACTTATAGCTATAACTTCGGAACTATAAGAGGACTATTTTTTTTTCTTTGTGGACTATTCAGGACTATTTCTGGACTATTTTTTAGCAGTGCCAAATTTCATTTTCATGAAGGTTTCAACTGTGAGGATTAACAGCTTGAACGTCGTGTAGAATTGGCTATATCATGATATCGTCAATCATGGTTGAATTACAACTTTCATTGAAAGAAGAAATATATTGACGCAAAACAGTGAGGTAGCTTAGGTGAAGGCTAAAGGGGGCGAGTGCAGCGAAGCCCTCGAAAAGTCTTCGTGTTAGTTCGACATACGCCTAACGCCTTTTCCCATACGGGGTGGAAGAGGCACAATTGTGCCTCTCCCACCACGTTCCACGTTCAGCCAGTTATTCAATACTCCATTTTGCGTGACAGGGGGCTAGCCCATCGTCGCAACTATGGAGTAATGAAGGTTTCCTCACGATGTTTACCATCACCGTTAGAACGTCCGATAATGTACTTAAGGGCTGAACAAAGGCCAATGGCATTGAGAATTAGACAAAAAAAAAAAAACCCGTCGCATCGCGTCGAAGCAGACTGACCCATGCTCTCGCGCAGAGCCCCGCGGGGCAGCCCGAGCTCCGAGACCAAGAAAATTATAGAAAATATTACTAAACTCCTGTAATAATAACATTAAAAATATAATAAAACAACCAGAAAATTTCAATTTTTTTTACCTATTTTTGCGTGTAAGTTTCATATAGGAAACTGATTTCGTCTCCGAGCGCTTGTTCATTTAGTTGAATAATAATGCATTGAGAAAATATTTTTAAGTAATAAATATAACAGATGACCGGTAATTTTAAAAGTCCATTCTTATCTCTAATAGACCTTTTATAACATATATTTATCCAAAAAAATATTTTGTCTAGTTTAGCCTAGAATTGAAGCTAAAGATGCATTTCTGGCCATATTTAATCCCTTAATATAAATAATTATCTTATTGGTCCATGATCAGGAATCGAACCTACATCTCCTGTGTGAGAAGCAACCGTGAAACATAGGTACATGTTTTCTTGAAATTAAACCCTTTCAGAACCATTTCATGAAATGGTTGACTATATTGTGATATGGTCAAACATTTCATGAAATGATCAATCCATGGTTGACGATATTATGATATAGCCAATTATGCGTTATGGCTACGTCATATTTATCATGCGTAAGAGTATAGAACGTTAGAAACATCGTCTATGGTTAATCTGCTCATTTTAATAGATGTGTAATATAATTGATCGAATGAAAAACATTTTGATAGCACAATTCTTTTTATTAATATGAATATTGGTAGATCTAAATATTAGTTATAGGTAGTTAAACTTATTTTGTACTACTCCCGATTGGTAGCTATCCCAATAATAGTTTGAATAGAATTATTAGAATATTCAGGAATATCAGCGGAACTGAAACAAAAAATAAACAATCTCATTCAAGGTATAATTGGTATATAGATATGCATTTGAGGACTGAACGACCAAGCTCGGATTTTAGATTTAAGTTGCCAGAGATTCAGAAAGTCCCATGTAATTGTAAAACCAATCTTGGAATTTATAAAAAGAAAACTTAGAAGATACAGCCCTTAAAGCGTGGTCCCTCAGTCCTCACAGTCCATTTGCCAGATCTCAGAAAATAACCAAATTACGAATAAAAAAACTTACCAAGCTAAATAACCTAAAAACACCTTCAGTGTCAATAACTAAAACAGCATGTGGGGTGACCATATATCTGTTCTGAGGAGTGTTTCAACCAGGACCCCTAGCATGATTTATTCCGCCGAACCCCAGGGTGAACCCGATACAGCCTGCGCCAGAGCCCCGTTAGTTAGAGCAGGGTGCACCAAGTAGGATGACCACAAAATTAAACAAAATGGTTACAACAGTTGGTTTTTTCTCTTTATTAGTGGCATAAGACCTTGCTTCGTGCCAAATTTTATGATTCTAGGTCAACGGGAAATACCCTACAGGTCCGGATGATTCCCTTACGAGTATCAAACAAATTCAGCAAAATTGTGACATAAACGGCGTTATATTTTGATTGGATTAACCTATAAGTTAAATTTTCACAACTTCAAGAGCCTATAAATTCAAGTAATCGATATTAATTTCAACATAATACCTTCATGTATTCCTGAGAAAAAGGTTCGTGACAAACGGACTGACAGACAGACAGGCAGAAATTTACAGTTTTCGGATTTTTCCCTTTACTGGTGCTATAATGGTTCTAGGTGAATGGGAAGTACTCTATAGGTTTTGATTTCCTTTTAATTCTTTTACGAGTTCATACGAATTTAGAAAGTTTATTCATCGGTCGTATTTTTTGATTGCGTAGACCTAGTTTAATTTTTTGACAGCTCCAAGGGTATGGACTTGACTAATTGATATCAATTTTAACTTGACAACTTCACGTTCACGTTCCTGAAAAAAAGGAGATGAAAGAAGGACGGACGGACGGACGAACAACGAAGTGATCCTATAAGTTTTATTTTTTTCCTTTTAAGGTACGAAACCTTAAAATAACGCTTGCAACAAAACCTTTACAACAAACTGCATCGCTGAACAAAACACAATAAACAAACATGGAGTTGTTGCAACACCCGCAATTCAGACGAGACGCAACGCAGCGCAACTAACTTCACACCACACCAAGCCAGCTTCAGAATCGCATAGAAAAGTGGTATAGATACATACATCGTAGATATATTCATATCCAATAGTATCCATAAGTGTGACGAAAGCAAAAAAGATAAAATATAAATATATTTATAACTCTAAAAGTTAAAAATAATATATAGGTTTTCATAAATATACTGACACGGCACTGTCATAATGTTAATTTCCTTAAATTTACAACGCAGTGACTCTCTGGGACCCACATTGTAGATTGCACGAACAGCCCTCTTTTTCAGCACAAATATTATGTTAATGTCTGCAGCGTTCCCCCACAGCAGTATGCCGTAAGACATAATGCTATGGAAGTAGCTGAAGTAAACTAGTCTAGCTGTATCCACGTCCGTAAAAAGACGGCTTTTTTTAACTACATAAACTGCGGAACTGTGTTTTTTTGATAGCTTATCTATGTGTGGGCCCCACTGAAGCTTATTATCTAAGGTGATTCCTAGGAATACCGTGCTATCTACAATTTTTAAATTTTCACCTTTAACATTAACATTAGCCGAGACTTGTTTAACATTGGGGAGTATAAACCGAATACATTTAGTTTTGCTATTGTTCAGTAAAAGATTATTAGCACTAAACCAATTGACTACCTTTGAGATTGCATTATTAACATCGTCAAAGTTCAAACTGCGTCGTTTCATTTTAAACAAAAGTGAAGTGTCATCTGCATACAGTACAATCTCATGATTATCTCTGACAAGATGTGACAGGTCATTAATATAAACCAAAAACAGGAATGGCCCGAGTATGGAACCCTGCGGTACACCCATAGTAACAACAGACCCTGAAGATCGTTTTCCATTAATGTCAACTCTCTGTATCCTGTTATTTAGATAAGAAGAGAGAAGATCTAAGTTATCCCTAATTCCATAGTGATGTAATTTCCTGATCGATGTCCCATGGTCAACGCAATCAAAAGCCTTACGACAAATCGCAAAATACTCCTAGAGCATCATGCGACTCCTCCCAGGCATCATATATATGTGATATTAACTCAATACCGGCATCAGTAGTTGATTTTCCTTGTGTAAAACCAAATTGTTTACAGTGAAGCATGTTGTTGGTGTTGAAATGTGTAAGAAGTTGATTTAAAATTACTTTTTCAAATACTTTACTTAATGTAGGCAATACCGATATCGGTCTAAAGTCAGATGGACTACCCGATTTAAACAAAGGTACTATTTTACAGTGTTTAATTAAATCAGGAAACACGCCAGATTCAATAGATGCATAAAATATGAAAGCTAAATCAAGTGCAATAACATTTATTAGGGGCTTCACAACATGAACAGAAATATCCCAGAGGTCTGCAGTTTTCTTAACATTTATTGATTTAAAGTCTTTAATAATATCTTTATCATCTACATAATTAAACGAGAATTGATTTTCACATCTAGGTACATAGTCTTTTAGCAAAGATTCAGCGACTACTTTGGAAGAGTCTAAAGACTTTGCAGTAGAGATTGGGATGTCAGTAAAAAAAAAAAAACGCTTTAGCTACATCAATATCATTTTTGAAAGTAAAATCATTAATTTTTAATCCATATTCATTGTTTTTAATACTGACCTTTCCAGTCTCACTTTTAATTATATCCCAAGTTGATTTAATTTTGTTATCACTTTTTCTTATTTTAGATCTGATATTATTTGATTTTGCAATTTGACAAACTTTTCTAAAGATTTTTGAGTACTTTTTTACTTCATCCATGAACTCTTCACTATGATTCCATTGTTTTTCACTATATAATTCATATAAATTTTGTCTACTTTTAAGTATACCTACTGTAGCCCACTTACTAAAGTTAAGTTTGTCTGAGACCACAATCGATCTGGTAGTAAATACTGCATTAAACGCATTGCTGAATTTGTAAAAAAAATTACAATGTGACTCATAGATTATTATTAGAGTAATTGATAGGTAGTTCGCTATCCCAATTCAATTTAAACCTTTCAAACCGATGTGCAGTCACAGGTATGTATTGTATCTTTCTTGTAGAACTTTTTTTAAGTTGAATTTCTAGTCTAATGTATTGACCTCAATGATCTGATTTTAAATTACTTATAATTTTTTTAAGTACAATTTTTTCATTTGGATAAGCAAATATATTGTCTATACAATTTGCTGAGGTTTCAGTTATTCGAGTAGGTTCCATGAAAAGAGGCTGTGAATTGTGGGAATTAAATAAGTTAGTTAGTCTCTTACTAAGGGAGTAAGTTTCTAATCAATTTACATTGAAGTCTCCACATATCATAAGAGTTTTATTATATTTTGATACTTTAAATAATATGTCATCCATGACTTTTTCAAAAACATCAAATGAACCTGATGGTGGGCTGTAAACGCTTATTACAATTATGCGCTCCAATTCAACACATGCTACTTCAATGTGGCTTTCAACTGATAAACATACTATGTCATTACGATTTTTGAACTTTATGTGTTTATTTAGAAATTTTAGAGAGCCTCCACGAACAGCATGTGATCTGCAAAAAGAACTACCAACCTGGTGGTTACTGAAATTGAACATGAGCTCATGGCTTTTTAGCCAATGTTCTGTTAGACATAAAATATCAATATTAAAACAGTTCATGTACAATTCCAACTCTAATAATTTACTGCTAATACCTTGAATATTTTGGTGGACCAGATTAGTAAACTATGCATTTATTTTACAATATTGAATTTTTCTGTTTTTATTATGTACTTTATTAATATTATTTGACAGGCTAGAGACTTCCTCTATTGTCGTTGTATCTAATTTAAATGACTTGGAAAAGCTTCCAAGGTTTTGTTTGAAACATCAGTAAAATGCTCAATAGAGGCATTATGTGTAGCGAAATTTTTGGCTGTTATATTAAAATAATAGGACAGCGAATTTGCTAGTTGTCTTTTGTAATAACTAGGAAGGTAATATTTACCTTTAGTCAAATAATATTTATTTCTTCTAACAAAATTGTTAGTATCATCCATTACATGTATATTATTATTGCATGATATAGTATGCAAGGTCATATTCAGCTTATATCTAAGGTTTTTTTCTGATTGTGGCAGGCAGTCGCTGTAAGGGAATGTGAACATTACAATTTGTTTTACTTTTAAAGAACAGAGCTTGTCTAAATATTTAAATAAGTTAGACTAGTTCACATTACCCCTATTACCGAGGCATATGATTAAATAACAGTCATCACTAAATGTAGTGTTATCTACTTTTTGCATAATATCATGCAGATTACAGTTGGGTAAACAATTATTTATTACGGTATGCTCCATATACATATTTAATAATTGGCCCATATTTTTTCCAAGTTCATCGCTGTACATAATTGTTTTTATACCTGGATATGAAGTGCTAACATCCAGAAGGGAAGTAGCTGACGGAGCTCAGTCCGGCACACAACAGCAGCTCTCCAATATTTTAGTTTCTAGGCTAACCTGGCTACTGAGAACTGCATCCATAGCTAGATTCAGTTCCCTGGTTTCCGCTCTGGTTTTGTCATAGAGGCCAATGTAGTGCCCAAGGGAGCGCTCTGCCTGGTCAAGTTTGCATCTTAGCTCATGCATGTTGTCCTCATAGCTAATCTGATTAAAATTAAGCTGAGCAGTACACAGCTCCAGTTTATCTAAAACCCTTCTTTTATTATGAAGCTTTGTTACAACCTTTTTTTGTTTTTTTAGCATATTTTTGTTTTTTTTATAGACTTATTAATTTTGACATATTTTCTCTACTTATTTTCTCAACCTAAGAATAGACTATGTGGCCCACCACGGCGTTTTTACAATCAATTAAGGAAAAAAAATAATTTCTCTGTTAACAGGCACGCAATCGAAATTTTGAGTGTGTATACTTTTATTACAAATATTCTTTTCGTCATGCATTGGGATCACATTACCACATACCACCCCACATTCATGTGATTATCCAAAATTGCGCCCGTGTTATGCCTCCATTTTTTTTTACAAATTACTTTAAAACTTTTTACTGAAGATTTGTGTAAACAGGTATGGATTTTTGTTTAGGTTGATTGATTTAGTCACCAATTTTGAAAATATGCTATATGAAAACTGAGGGACCACAGTCAAATTGTTATGATGTTTTAATTATTGACATTTTGAATTTGTAACATTGGTATTTTACTAAAGGTGTTATCCACATTTTATTCATAATTTGGTTATTTTCTGAGATCTGGCAAATGGGCTGTGAGGACTGAGGCACACCAGGTTCACTTCAAACAAATCAGCGACAACAGCCGCACACACACAGCTACATTTTATTCCGTATAAGCACACGCCACCACACGCACACATTGCCAAGTTTCGGGTTGTTTCGGGTGGTACGAGACGAGGCTATGCAATGCATGCGACGAGTCAACGTCATTCGTCCGGGCGGCACGTGTTTACTTGTTTGTGTGATTTGCGCGCAGATTATTATTTATTATTTTCATGCAAGATGAGTAAATATTATTATATTTATATTTATATATATTATATTTAATAAAGAAATAATAACTTTTTATAATGATTTTTAATAAAGAACGGGATGTTTCAGTTCGCGTATTCTAAAAAGATCAGGCCTGAAGCGCTCCGGGAGCGAGTTTCGCATTATGCAGTCGCGTTAAAGTCGCTTTTTTCATGTTTGCCTAACTTCAGACATGATCTTTTTACAATACGCGAAGTATACCCCCTCCAAGCGGCACTCAAAGGCAGAATACGGGGCATCACCTATAAGTAGGTACTTGTTTTACCATGCAGCGAGCGACGACCGACGACGCAACAAACCCGCACCGCAACCCGCGGCGCTAAGCGACAACCCTAGCCGTTTGAGCAAGAGTAGGTAGTTATAATGCGAACAGGGGCCGAGTGAACTTACTATTTCTTATTTATACTATGACTGAGGGACCACTCTTTAACCATTTGACCGCCATATATCAAATACAAAATGTGTCACTCACACGCCAAACCTGTATACTATGCTATGCAAAATACAACTTAATTCATATTATATGTCTCTTTTAAAATATAAATTGTGTCGGCTATAGCCGATGTGGCGACAGTGGCATAAATTTCAGTTGTCGGGCTGGGGCGCTCAAAAGGTTAAGGGCTACATCTTCTAAGTTTTTTTTTTACAAATTCCAAGATTCAATTTACAATTACATGGAGATTTTTACTTAACTTAAATAAAAAATCTGAGCCTGGTCCCTTAGTCCTCACATACATCAATAGATGATGAGGTGGGTGGGACAAGACTCACACAAGGGTGGCCAGTCCCCTACTGTACTTACTAATCAACATGAATTCTAAGTGTCTTGAGCAAACAATTTACTGTTACAACCAGTTCAGCACAATACCCTCCTGCTCTTCAAATATTTTCTGAAAATATCATTCATACATAAAACCTTTCAACATTTCAGGATCACTTCTCTAAGAGTGTTCTCTATCTCTATCCCATGGCAAGAGAGGGATAAGAGGGCTTACCGCAGTGATTTCTTCAAACATAACTTTATTTTGTTACCAGACCAGGTACTTACTTCTTGTCACTGTTCTAATAGATCTGACTAAATTGAGAATTTGAAACTTGATTGAAGATTGGTCTCCAAATCCTGGGTTTTGACTGTTTGCTCCCCAACCCACTGCAAATACAAGAACACACAGATTTATTTTGGTTGCTATTTGGCGCTGCGGTTATGGCTCTGCCTACCATGCCCCGAGTTGCCGGAGGTATAGGAAAAAAAATCCCAGGTCTTGGATGTGGTCAGAGTGTAGATAAGGGGGTGGAACCTAGTGGCATGTTTTTTCTAAAAGAGGTGGCAGAAGTACACCCATTATAATCTTAAAGGTCACAAAGCCAGACTAAGATTACTTGTCCTGTAAATACTTGAAACTGATCAACTTACTTTTTATCATAAACCTCTCCTCGTGAAGCACACATACGGCATTCAAACACAATATAGTGGCTTCAAACAAATTCCACAACGAAAGCATATTGCGGCTACAGCTTCATATAAAACCTAGGTATTACTAAAAAATAATAATTTCAGTTGGAGAAAGCTTTTGTTGAAATTTACTTCAAATCATGTAGTTTTTGACAAGTGGGGGAATTGACATTAGTGACATTTGTTTGACACGCATCGTCACCACGCGCCGAACACCACAGAGTACTTAAGTGTACAATAGGCTGCTAACTGAGTACGCCAACGAACAATATTCAGCGTTAGCTACCGAACGATCGTTGGCCTTCAAAGGTACGTCCAAATAACTTAGAGATCGAGCAAACGATTGTTTTCACCTGATTTCGGCTCGTTTTCGTAATTTTATAATGAGCAGCGACTTAACAATTATAATTGCTAGTTTTATTTACCATAACCTGTTAGCAAGGACAAGAAAAATTAAACGAAAGCGGAGATGGTGGACAACCTCATATTTAAACAATATAAATGTGTATAGTGGAAGTAAACTGGAGTCCTAACATGTAATTCTGACGTCTAGCAATTTCAATATTTTCAATCGCTTTTGAAAAATTGACAAGTGAGAACATCGCATAGACAAGCCATAAAATACAACTCGTTTGAAGTACACGTCGTGTTGTGATTGGTATTTTTTGTAAAGCGATTGAAATTCCTAGATGTAACAATAAATAAGGCTAAGGTGTCGGAATTTTACGTAAAGCAGCACTAAGTATTAAAGTCAAGGTTCTGGAAATGGCACCAGTTTTTGTTTCGTTGGGAGGGGAGTTATTACGTCATAAATTTTTTGCATGGTTTTTTTTTCTTCCTGAAACCTATCGTGTGGGGTATCAAATTAAAGGGCGTCATGAGGTTCTAAAAATATAACTATTACATTTCGGCCGCCTGTTTTCTAAAAATCCAAGAGATGTTTTCAAAACATACCGAGTTTGGACTCCTCGAAGTAGGAGACGGATTAGTAAAGAGGATCTATAATATATATATATATAGGATATATAGAGTGAGTGAAATAGACTTTAACTATTTTCGTGAAAAGTCAATAGATTGTATTTTAAATCGCAAAATGTAGTTTACAAAGTTATTGGTGCAGCTACTTTACTGCTTGATTTTGATTGAATCTAAAAGTATTTTAGATTCATATAAATTAGTTCACAGTCGCCCCTTGTTAGCGAGGTCTACTGCCCACAGGGCCAGTAGTATAGTATATAATCGTATAATTTTATAATGAATGAGGGATTTGTTATTGGCCAATTTGACAACTTACCTGCAGAGGACGTTAATACGGTTGCACACAATTTTTTTTAAAATTGTGACTGTCGGTTTAAGTAAGTAAAAGCTTTTAGTGAACTTCACCCACTGGTATGTCCGTCTCGTCTATTCATTTGTCCGTCCCAGCTATGTTTAGCTATATTATTAAAACCTTATTGTTGTAAGGTTTTAATAATATTCAGGTTTATTTCATCGAAAATAACTTGGTACCTAAGTCTATGAAGAATAATCGTACAGCAGTCGTTTTTCAACGTCTATTTCGAAGATGTATAAGCTGGTTTACAAATTTGGTGTCATGGGCTGGTGATGGAATAAGGACTTGGATGAGTACTGGAACTCAGGAAACAGGAATAGTAAGGCAGTCGTGTTTGGATTCAATTTGTAAAGGATGATGAGCTGGTTTCGCCAACTTGGTGTCATAAGCTGGTGATGGAATGAGGACTTTGATGAGTACTGGAACTCAGGAACCAGAAATAGTAAGGCAGTCGTATTTGGACTCAATTTGTTAAGGATTATGAGCTGGTTTTGCAAAATTGGTGCCATGAACAAAACCAGCTCATCATCCTTAACAAATTGAATACAAACACGACTGCCTTACTATTCCAGGTACCTGAGTTCCACTACTCATTCAAGTCCTCACTCCATCGCCAGCTCGTTACACTAAGTTTGCGAAACCAGCTCATCGTCATTGACAAATTGAGTCCAAACACAACTGCCTTACTATTTCTGGTTTCTGAGCTTCATTACTGTCTCCAAGTCCTCATTCCATCACGAGAATGAGGACTCGGAGATAGCATCATCTTTAAAAATGTTTGAATGAATGTAATCTAAGATTAGATTATATTTATTTAGATAAATCTAAATATATATATAAAATACTAATGTGCGTACGTAAAGACAGGGTTTTCTCTATCACCACCAACTCCTATCAACTTCCCGTTGTGGTGGTACCCCTTGGTCTCCTGCTGAAAGTAAGGGAGATTGGTCGCGGTGGGTGGAAGTGAGTGGTTGGTTATGGGTGACAAAAAGAGAAAATGTGAAAAAAAAACTGTCCTTTTCTAACTTATGAGAGAGACCTTTTGGAAAGTTCTAAAAATTTCTGAAATGAAATGAAGTGAAATGAATGAAATGAAATGAAATGAATGAAATGAAATGAAATGAATGAAATGAAATGAAATATATTTATTGTTTTTGTTCTTACATCCTAATTATAATGGTGGCCCTAACTCCCAAACTAGGGCGACCTGTGTGTCTGGAGCTAGAGGCCATACGGAACATAGTTTTGCATTTATAGCCTCTGTACTGTCAAACCCAAAAATGCAAAATGGCCGCGTCTGTCACGGGGTCGCACGCGAACTCCGCCCGCTAACGTCCCGTTTCATTAAAATGACGATATCTCTATTTTTTCTATGGGAGCTCTCTAAGAAAGTTATATCGTTGGAATGGCTTTTAAATAAGCTACCGTATAAAAAAGAATAGTCCAGTTTTGCCTAGCAATATATTTTAATTTTAATTTTAAATCTATGTTTTTTTTTTTTTTTTTTTTTTTTTTTTTTTTTTTTTTTTTTTTTTTTTTTTTTTCCAATTATTGTAGAAAAAAATGAAAAATGGAAAAAATATAGCATGTTTGTAGTTTATTTACATCTAAATACGTTATCACACATAAATAAATAATAATAACATGCCTCCCCATACAATAATCCTGGAAAGCAATCACCACAACCACACCACCACTCAATAAGCGCTGGCACGTGACTAACGGCGCGATATTTCATTGCCTCGGTCAACCACTAATGCTTGCTTTAGAGTAGAAACAAAGGATGTTACGCCTTTCTCCTTCTTTCGGCAACGTTTAGTGGAAGTTTGAGCAAGATAGACAAACGCTTTGATTAAATAACGGTCCTTATTTACCGCCTTTTACGCATCGGTCAAAATGTGTCCGCGTGACAGACTGGGGTATTTTGCATCGGTCAAAATGTGTCCACGTGACAGTCTAGCGGAAATCTATGTAGGAACATTGTTGCTTACAAAATTTAATCTTAAGAATAGTAAGTTAAGTTGCTAATTAGTGTGTAATTAAGTTGCAATACCTTAAATAAAAAAGGAATAGTTGACATCTAAAACATATTTTAATAACTACTCTCACTAGAGAATAATCTGCAATCAATAGATTACAGTATATTCTCCAACGTTATGTAATATCCGAAATGATCCAGAAAACTCCAGAGTGCAACTGTTACAATTGATCAAGAATGTTTATTTATTTATACAGGATCCTTAACAAGAAATAAGCAGGACAGAAACAGGTTAGATACTTAATAATACCAGAATTAAGCGCTTTCTTAATTATAAAAGATCATAGCATACAAATGCGACTATAATTAGAATTGCGAAATGTTCATTTCATTCATCATTCATAGGAGGTCGTCCAAACTTTGCTGTGAGCAGACGTGCGTTCAGTGTTCCTTTAGATTTTATAATAAGTCATTAATCACGGGATTCAAATATAACTGTTATATCTTTAGCCTTCGGTTCATTTTGGTGTGCGCGCTTGTTGGGCATCCCGTGCAACATCGGGTTGACCTCGCTCGAAGTGAAGTGGAAGGCCGGCCGCCGGTCCGCTCTCCGCTAGACCCCCGCTACCCTCGGGGAAAAGAGACGGTTGCGATAATTCGACTTGCTCCCGCAAATAGTTCGTGCGTCAATCTTGACTACATTTAAGTGCTACGCCGTAGTTGACGTCATCGTGCTACGCTCACACCTTTTTGCAGTGCTACGCGTCCTCGTCGCCTTACTGGGTGGTCTTTTACTACGTGTAGGTAAAATGGAATGCTCAAAATGTAAGAAGCAATCAAAGCCTGAGGACAGTCTCAAATGTGCGCTGTGTCTTATGCAGTGCCACTATCATTGTTTCGGAATGACGGAGACAGACTTCAAAAAGGTGCTTCCGATTAATAAGCCGAAATGGAAGTGCGCTAGTTGCAAACAGCCGAAAATTATAAAGAGCCCTACGATCCCACAGCAAACTGATCCAACTGAAGGGCAATCGCCAGCCTCGGTAGCAAATATTGACTTGGATGAGTACTGAAACTCAGGAACCAGGAATAGTCAGGCAGTCGTGTTTGGACTCAATTTGTTAAGGATTATGAGCTGGTTTTGCAAAATTGGTGCCATGAACAAAACCAGCTAATCATCCTTAACAAATTGAATACAAACACGACTGCCTTACTATTCCAGGTACCTGAGTTCCACTACTCATCCAAGTCCTCATTCCATCGCCAGCTCGTTACACTAAGTTTGCGAAACTATTGCCTTACTATTTCTGGTTTCTGAGCTTCATTACTGTCTCCAAGTCCTCATTCCATCACGAGAATGAGGACTCGGAGATTCCATCACGAGAATGAGGACTCGGAGATAGCATCATCTTTAAAAATGTTTGAATGAATGTAATCTAAGATTAGATTACATTTATTTAGATAAATCTAAATATATATATAAAATACTAATGTGCGTACTGTTTTGGGGTCCGTGCCGCAGGTCTTTTTAAAAAAAACTATTTAATTAACCACACAGATTTATTAGTTTTCACAATAAGTAAGACAACTTTTCAGTATCGCGGCTATGGGTTGACTAACTATTTTAGGTACAAAACTCTATATAAATGAAGTGTAAATTGCATGCGTCTGCTCTATTCACGTAATAAAGTAGTTCATAACAGCTCCCCCAATAAGACGAAGGTTATCATTAAGATAAACGAAGGGTAGAAACTGAAAAAGAATATAATGCAAGGTAGGGATGGCTGTGTGAAAACTGCTATGAGTATACAAGATAAGAAAACTTAGTATTACTAACCCAAAACTTAAAAGTTACTAAGATTTCTAGAGGAAGATCTTTGAAATGCTGTTTTCTTATCACTAAATGGTAAAGCCTCTGGAAGGCTCTTGATTGACTTCTTGTCACATTCTTCATCATCAGTGAACTCAGTTAGTTCAATAGAATTATTAATTTTATTTTGATCCCTTTTATTTTTCTTATTATAACATTGATTAAAGATTTGAATGCAACAAGAAGTATTTTTATCAGTAACAAAACATTTTCTATAAACTTTATAAGTAACATATGTAAAAATAGCAGCAAGAATAATATAAGTAGCAATAGAGTAATAAGATGCATATTTTACGATATGAGATTGGCTTTGTGCCTGCTTTATCTGGTTTTCTAAATAATCCAATTTATGGGAGGCCACATTTAAAGATTCTAAATTAATATGAGACAAATGTAAAGGAGATAGCTTATCAATAGTGTTATTAATAATCTTGCGATTACAGCATTCATCTTCTGTAATATCAAAGTCAATAGAGAGTTGACGAGGAAGGGTTGAAGTAAAAACATGAGAGGGTGAAAGCTGTAAAGTCTGTAAGTAAGCAACACAATTATTTTCAAGTGATAATATTCCGGTACCTGATAAGGTATAATCTTTAATTTCATCTTTACATTTAACAGTGAGCTTATTAGGTTTAGATTGAACATAGATCCATTTTCCATCATGAAGCTTTTGCCACAAATTAATACTACCATATAACAACTTAGAATTACATATTTCAGGAAGTGACAAAGTGACTTCAGTCAACAGCTTAGTTTCACAAGACGGGTTACTAATAGTTGATAAGACGGATACGGAAGGACATATAATATAATCATAATTAACAGTTTTACATACATTGACATCATCAAGTAGTGCGTAACTCAACCTATCAGTTGTTACAGCCATATATAGCTTAGTGGGGTAAATAAGAGCGTAAGTCTGAAAGCTTGTATCATGAGGGGTAGGCAAAGCTATCATTTTATGAACATTAAATTTCTGAAGTTTAATTAAAGGTATTTGCAGAATAAAAAATAATTTATTGTTGTAATAATATGACGTCAGTTTGGAAAGATCAATAATAGTATGAATGTTATCTTGAGTTAGGGGAGTAGGAAAATCAACATTTTTCTGTATTGATTTACTATTTGTAGATAGTTCAGTAAACAACCTTGTAGGGGTAAGTACATAGGGGTGTAAAATATTAGACTTAGAAAATAAAATAGCATTCAAAATAGCATCTAAGATATTTGAAATAGCTAACAATGAGCTTTCAAGAATATTAACTAAACCATTAATTTTAGCTACATTTATATAATTATTATTAATCTTAGCATTTTCAGATACGACTATGTTAAGCTTATTTATCTGTTTATTAATTCTATCTTCGTTATCATTAAGTTTACGGATAGACACATTAAAATTATTAATCGTAGATTGAACAACATGGATGTTGTCTTTCATCAAGGAAAACATCTCGTTTTCGTTCTGTTGACAGGCTGAAACAGCAGCATCATACTTGCGAGCATCATCTGCATCTAATGTTCCAAAGAAAAACTTCAATATTTCACCACCGAATTCTAAGGACCTTTTAAAACGTGTCTGAGGCTCTTGAGAGATAATATGGAATAGGGAATCGAATTTCAGTAAGTCAGCATTAAGTAATATTTCTAAAGGACTAAAAGTATCATTACAATCAACGTTATAGGCTAAGTTCTGAGCTTGTTTACAAAGATAAGAAATACTATTCATAGATTGTTCAATTTTGTCAAGATAAGGCTTGATATGTGAGACCTCGACGTGAGTGACCACATTCCAGTAATCATCATAAAAGTATGCGACGGAAGTCGGGTCGAAATAGATTCCAGGACTATGGACTATTTCTTGTATTACGGGTTCTGATATAGAACCTTGAAAGTGGAGAAACCTGAAACAAATGAGAGAGGCTTTCAACCAGGTTTCAGTTCATTAACGTGATACTTCACGTGTTTGCGATTGACGCAAATAGTTACGTTATTTTTGTCGTGGACCTTTAAAACTTTGAAGGGTCCTTTCCAGATAGGAGATAAGGCTTTTCGGAGCCTGTGATGCTGTTTGAGATATACTAAATCTCCAGCTTTGTATTTAATGTCCTTGGTGGAACCATCATAATATGTTTTAGAGGACTCTTTACTTTTCTGTATATTTTCAAGGGCTCGTTGTCTACTATATTTCATCCTATATTGTAGAGCCCTAATGTACTCTTGATAGGTAGTACCGTCATTAGAGTCGTAGACACTACTTGGGATAGACGGTTGGTAACCGTAAAGTAACTCGAAAGGAGTGAACTGCGTTGTGCAGTGAGGAGTAGTGTTATAGGCCAATATAGCCGTAGCTAAATAACAATGCCAATCATTGTGGTTTTCGTTAACGAATGATTTTAAATACTCTTTAAGAGTAGCGTGGCTGCGTTCTAGCGCACCATTGGTTTGGGGATGATAAGGAGTTGAATAAAGGGATTTAACCTTAAGAATTTGCGTGAGTTGTTTAAACAACTCAGAGGTAAAACATGTACCTTGGTCGGATAAGATCATCTTTGGAAATCCAAAAAGAGAAAAGAAGTGAATCAAATTACGCGCAACTTCATCTGTAGTAGACCCAATCATAGAGTAAGCGCAGGAGAATTTGGTCAAATCATCTTGAAGTGTCAAGATAAATTTAAACTTTTGAAATCCAGCCTCAGGCAGAGGACCAACAATGTCCAGAGCTAATCGCTCAAAGGGCTTGGTACTAGATGATGTTATTATCATTGGAGCCTTGTTACATTTCCGTAAGGGTTTATTTATTTTACATAGACTGCAGTCTTTAACAAATCGCTCAATGTCGGAGCGCATACCTTTCCAATAATAAGTGGCTCTAATTCTGTTAAACATTCTCTGAATGCCTGGGTGACCAGCAATACTGGTACCGTGATTTTCTTTCAATATTTTTGGAACTTCGACGGGTGAAGGGTAATTAATTTGATTTTTGTAGATATGAATCTTGATATTAGTGCCGTGAAACACAAAAGAAATGATATTGTAAACCTTTGTATAGTCTAATTTCGTGAAAGGTTCTGAAAAATCGGGAATTGCTAAGTCTGTTTGATCTTCAGCAATAACAACATCACGTAATTTCATTATTAGGTTGTAAATGACTCTATATGAGGTTTCATCGTAATGATGAACCTTGGTAAATAAAAAGTAAAACTTTTTATTATTAGAATGAGCGGTGAGCACGGTCTCGGGCTCGCGCTCGGCTGATAGCAAGTCAGCAGAATTGTCTACTGTGGATAATAATTGTTCGCAGCTCGGCATAGAGTAGTCGAAATCTAGAGAAGTCGGACAAGCGACTAATTTATGTTTTGAAAGATGTAATGGCTCATTGTGTTCTTGAATTTGAGTATCATTTGATACTGATTTTGTGAATTGCTTTTTAAAGTAAATCTCATAAGAGCATTTGTTTAGGTTAGAATGAGAGATGGCATTGACAGGGTTACGGGAAAGAGCATCTGCATTCGCATTTACTCTGCCGGGTTTGTACGCGATTTCATAATCGTACTCCTCTAGTTTTAAGCGCCAACGTAGAAGACGACCTCCAGGGTCTTTAGCGTTAAACAGCCAGACTAAGGGACGATGGTCGGTAACAATTTTGAACCTATACCCATATAAATAAGGGCGGAAGGTGTTAATTCCAAAAAGAATAGCTAAAAGTTCTTTCTCTGTAGTAGAGTAGTTTCCTTCGGCCTTGTTCAAAGTTCGGGACGCATAGGCGATGGGCTTGTCTTTGCCGATCTCGCCTTGGGAAAGAATTGCGCCAACGGCGTAATTAGAAGCGTCAGTAGTGACCACGAAAGGCTGTGTAAAGTCAGGATATTGTAGTAAAGGAGCCGTAATCAATTTCTCTTTGAGAAAATTGAATGAAAATTCTTGTTCTTGAGACCATATAAAAGGGATATCCTTTTTTAGAAGGCATGTCAATGGTTTTGTGATTTTAGAGAAGTTATCTATGAAACGGCGGTAATAGCCAGTTAAACCAAGAAAAGATTTTATATCTTTAGCATTTTGAGGAACAGGGAATTCTGAAATGGCCTTGATTTTCTCGGGATTAGGAGACACATCTTTATCGGTAATCATGTGACCTAAGAAGGAGACTTCCCGTCTCAGAAACTCGCATTTGTCGGGTTGCATTTTTAGGTTAAATTCCCGAAATTTGTCGAAAACGAGTTTCAGCTTTTGGATGTGCGAATCAAGATCATGGGAATAGAAAATACAGTCGTCCAAGTAAACATAACAATGTAGTCCTTGTAAGCCGGATAGAACGGTATTCATCAATCTTTGGAAGGTAGAAGGAGCATTCTTGAGTCCGAATGGCATCCTAACGAATTCGTAGTGGCCTGAAGTGCCATTTGAGTTAGTTACAGTAAATCCTGTTTTTGCTGAGTCAGCAGGATTAAGACAGATCTGATGGAAACCTGATACCAAATCAAGGGTTGAAAAATACTTCGAATGACCCAACTGATCGAGAATGTCTGTAATCAAAGGAATAGGGTAAACCTCATTAACGGTAACGTCATTTAGACGACGATAATCAATGACAACGCGCCACTTTTGTTTGCCAGAGGCGTCCATATTTTTGGGAACCACCCAAACTGGGGCACTCCAAGGTGAAATAGAAGGTCTGATGATATTCTGAGCAAGCATCTTCTGCATTTGGTTTTCAACTTCTTGCTTATGAACCTCGGGGAAACGGTATGATTTAACATGTATCGGAGGGGCATCACCCGTATTGATGGAATGCTGAATTGCATTTGTGCACGTGAGAGGATCGCCTTCGAGATAGAATATATCTGTGTACTGTGTACAACAGTCTAGAAGAACCTTTTTCTCTTCTGAATTTAAATGTTCGTGACGAATTTGATCGAGAACGCGTTGTTTTCTATCTGAGGTAACTTCATGAGAAGTGGAGAAGACATTCTGAGATGGGCTCTGAAAAGAGTCGACAGGTAAATCCATAGGAGTAAGACGAACTGAGAAATCTTTGATTTCGATTGGGTTTTCCAATGTATTTAAAATAGAGACATTAACTCTATAGTTCGGCTTAACTGTGACAATGCAGTTTGCAAGGTAAACACCTTCGCAGAATGTGTGATCGAGTATCAGCGCTTCGCGCAAAGAGTCTAATTCCGAAATGTCATTAGACACAAGACATTCAATAACTGCTTCGGATCGAGCAGGTATAATAAAGCAAGGATTGCTAAGCGAAAATGGAATAGAGAATTTTTGCATTTGCAAAGTCTTAGTCGAGTATTTAATATCCATTTTATAGTTGTCCAGAAAATCGCTACCGAGAATGCCATCGAATGGCAAGCGCACTGAGTCACTAATCGCGTGTAAATTGAAGTTCAGCGCTACTATACTCTGTTGGGAAAATCGGTAGGATAAGTCAAGTTCAAGGGACCCAAGAGATTCTACATGAGAATCGTCGTCATTTAGACCTTTAATTTTAATAGTTTGAGGTCCCAAATCGGAATGCTTATTTAAACTTGAGAATTTCACAATGGAAATTGAAGCACCCGAATCTATTCAGAAACAGAGAGGTTTCTGTGAACGGCTCGTCTGTAAAAACACGTGAGGAAGCGAAACCCTAGGGTTGAGATTAAAAACAGTATATACTGTGCTTTCTTCACATGTAGAATCTCTAGGGGTAAACCCCGGAAAACTCAAGTTATCTTGAGGGGAGAGATTCGTGGACTCATTGAGAGTATTAGAACTAGCCTGAAGGGGAAACTCATTTTTGAGTAGAGGCGTAGTAGTAGAGCTAGTCTTGGGTAGAAACTCATTTTTGAGTAAAGACCTAGCATTTGATTTTTTTGAGCTAGCCTTAGGGGTAACCCTTTTTTTGAGTGGAGGCTTAGCAGAACTGGCCTTGGGTAGAAGCTCGGGGAGTGAAGGCGCAGATTTTTTTGATAACGTGTCTTTTATGATAGGAGTATTAGGCTCCGGTAGACACGGAACCGGAACCGATTTTAGTTTAAATCAGTTTCGATTTCGATTTCATCTGAGTGTTCAAGCGCAGTGTGGACACTGGCTTGAGGAGACGATGATGACTCACCGTTTTTGCGTTTCAATCTAAAACACTCAGTAATAAGATGCCCTACCTTTTTACAATAGGCACAACTTTTGTTCCTGTCAAATTTTGAAGAAGAAGGTCCGCTTTGAGAGGGAGGAGAATTGATAGCATGAACACGATGACCTTCATTAGATTGTTTTCTCTTTTTAAAACAATCGGAAGCGGAATGACCGCTTTGATGACAGAAAGAGCATTGTAGGGATGCTCGTTGAGACACCCGGGAAAGATTGAAGATTTTCTCTTCTTCGATAGCGTGTGTGATGGCTTCGGAAAGAGTCTTGGGGTTGCGGCACCTAACAATATGTGCAAATTTGGTGTTCATCCCTAACATAAAAGTGTTGAGGGCTAAATCCTCCATCGCTGCTAGCCTTCCTACAAGCTCGCTCTTATCCACACAGCTATAATGGATGTCGGATTGAAGTTGAGTTAAACACGACTCTATTTGCAATGAATATTGCGTCACGCTCTCGTCGGCTTTCTGGCGGCAATTTTGCAAATCTACTAAGAGATGCGTGGAGTGTTTCTTTTCGCCGAAAGTAGTTTTCAGGAAAGACTTGATATCACTCCAGCTTTCAAAATTTTTCAAACAACAGGCTAATTGAGCCTTGCCTTCGAGCTGTGATACAATATATTTTATAAGCACGTTCTGTTGTTCTGTCGTAGCTAAACTGATTGCATTTTCGCAGTTAGTGAGAAAAGCCGGGAGGGTTTCTCGGTCACCATTATAGGGCCGAATGAATTTAGTAAGAACCGACAAAGTTACTGAAGAAGCCATTTTTTTCTTAGGCGCTTTTACTTTCGGTTCGGGTTCTGCCTCGCTTCCAGAGCTATCAGAAGTTTCGAGGGCAGATTCCACGTCAACAAATTCCTCCTTTTTCGGTTGAACCATGAATAAAATTTAAAATCCAGAGCAACAGAATATGCGACACACAAAACTAAAATGTTGTAAACTAGACTTGTAAAAGTAAACGTGTAAACGTGTTGTATAAAATAAACCCTGTAAAATGTTCACGTAAAAATGTTCATGTAAAAATAACGTAGAAACACTGTTAATTCACACTCAAAAACACAATTCACAGATAATTTAAAAGATGAATCAGCTCACAGGAGAACCAGGAACATCTCGGAGAACCCGGGGATGTAGAAAGAAGTGACCCGAAGTACCAAAACTGGCGTAGTCACGTTGTAGCAGTGACGTCGGTACAGGTGAGGTAGTTAGCGGCGAGTGTCCGGCGACACAAAAGTGTCGTATTTCTACGGAATTCTTCGACGGCTACTGTTTGAAGTTGGAGTCACGACGTAGTGCAATAATTATTGCGAAACTGGTTTTGATGAATTGAGCTGGAAAATGTGAATAAAATGAAGAATATAAATGAAGTTTGAGTCAACTCGATGAACCGATGACGATGATCTGCTTGTCTTCTTCTGATGCGGGCTCGCACAGCAGGATGTGTGGAGACTGACCGTCGACCAGGGGAAAGTTAGTGCAGGCTCAAGCTCGAGAGCTGAGGCTTACTGTCGACCAACCGGTGACCAGTGATGCTGCGGGCTACACGCGGCTCACGCGAAGGCGGAGACTTATCATCGGGCAATACGGCACTGAATTTACAGACCTTTCTTGATGCGACAGGGACCGCGAGTTCTTTTAAATGCCAGATCTTACACGAAGCAAGGTTTTTCTTCTGGCATCCCACTTCTGACACCACTTGTTTTGGGGTCCGTGCCGCAGGTCTTTTTAAAAAAAACTATTTAATTAACCACACAGATTTATTAGTTTTCACAATAAGTAAGACAACTTTTCAGTATCGCGGCTATGGGTTGACTAACTATTTTAGGTACAAAACTCTATATAAATGAAGTGTAAATTGCATGCGTCTGCTCTATTCACGTAATAAAGTAGTTCATAACAGTACGTAAAGACAGGGTTTTCTCTATCACCACCAACTCCTATCAACTTCCCGTTGTGGTGGTAAATACCCCTTGGTCTCCTGCTGAAAGTAAGGGAGATTGGTCGCGGTGGGTGGAAGTGAGTGGTTATGGGTGACTAAAAGAGAAAATGTGAAAAAAAACTGTCCTTTTCTAACTTATGAGACCTTTTGGAAAGTTCTAAAAATTTCTGAAATGAAATGAAGTGAAATGAATGAAATGAAATGAAATATACATAGTCAGGTCATAAGTTCTGTCACATGTGCAATATGAAATAATTTAGACATGTTTATTATTTATGTACACATTTATATAGCAAAATGAACTTAATAAAACATAGATTCTTATGGTAATAAAATTTATTCAAAATGACCCCCGCGATTTTGAATACAGGCCTTTATTCTGCGCGGCCAGTCGTCTATCGCAGCACGAACGAGGTCCATGTCAATATCGGCGGCTGCCTTAATCAAGGATGCCTTGAGTGACTCCAAATCAGGATGAGGCTTTGAGCAGGCCTTTTCCTCCAAGTGTTGCCATATTTTGTAATCTAACGGACTCAAATCTGGACTGGAGGAGGGCCAGTCTTCGTGCCGTATGAAGTCGATTTCACGCGCCGCCAGCCAGTCTTGTGTGCTTTTCGCTCTATAAGCTGGCGCAGAATCTTGTTGGAATACCCAGTGCCTGTTATTAAACATGGTATGAGAAACAGGTTCCACAAGGTTCTTGAGGACTGTATTTTGATACACAACTGCATTCGTTTTTACGCCTTTCTCACAAAAATGTACCTCAGTTAAGCCCCAATAAGAGACTCCCAACCAAACCCTGAGCGAGAATGGAAAATGACCTCGTTGGACACGCGGAATACGGTTGCTCGCTTCTTCACTGCTGTGTGCGTACACCTTATCATTTTGTTTGTTGTAGCTCTCTTCCACGGTGAAATTTTTTTCATCCGAAAAAAGAATTTCCCGATGCTTTTTTCCCGCGTACCGCTTCAACAAAGCGCGGCATCTCTTCAGTCTCAGGTCCATTAAACGAGCGTCCAAACGATGTCCTGTTTTTCTTCGATGTGCCCTAAGCCATAAGTCTTCATTTAACACCCCTTCCCCCGGACCTCTGAGATGTACAGACGTGTTTCTAGTTGATTTCGTAATTATTTTAATAAACTGTAACATTAATCTCGTATTAAATTCAGTGAAAATATTAGGAGTGCATAAGCTGCAAAACAGTGGTGCGAGTCGCGAGTGCAAACCGCGAGTCAAAGTAACTAGGAAGGTCAACTTATAGTGGACGGAAAGTGAATTTGTTCTAAATCGTCGATCGCGCCCAGCGTAACCAGACCCCTCGCCTAACACATCTCCTATATGCCTATGCTCGCCTGGTACTTCTGAATCAAACTGAGTAATATGATCAAGCGCACCCCGCCTGCCTCGCCGTTAGTGACGGCAGCGACACCGACGACGACGGCATTACAAGCTCCGCATCTGCAGGGCATGACGTCAATGGAGTTGAGTTCTTTCGCAATGGCGTCAGACGAGCGTGCTCATCATGGCTCAGCACCGGACCTGCACGACTCGCTAAATAATATCACGGAGCGTAAAAAACGCAAATTCGATGAAACTGATAATATAGGTATCATGATGAAACAGATGTTTGACTCTTTCTCTAAAGAACAGGAAAAGAGATTCAAAGACTTGAAATCTACTATCGATGAATTGAAAAATCAGAATAAAGAGCTTACAAACAGTGTCGAGTGGATGTCTAAAAAATATGATGAGTTTTTGGAGAAAATAATCATATTAGAGAAAGATAGAAAAGAGGACAAAAAAATCATCAAGGACCTTGAAGAAAAGCTTGAAACACTGGAGAGAAAATCTCGTTCCACGGGTATTGAAATACGGAATATTCCTAAGCCACAAGGAGAAAATAAAGATGAACTTTGCAAAACAGTGAAAAAAGTATTAACTACATTGAACATTGAAGTTCAGACGAACGATATTAAAGATACTTTTAGATTGAATGCCAAAGATTCGTCACACCCGATAGTCGCAGAATTTACAACTGTACTAATGAAGGATAAGGTACTGAAAAGTGTTAAGGAATACAACAAAAACAAGACAAAAAATGATAAGTTGAACACGAAAGCCATTGACTTGCCAGAACCAGCGAAACCAATATATATATCCGAATCGCTGACCTATAAAACTCAGAGACTATACTACTTAGCCCGAGTTTTTCAAATAGACTACGGATATGATTTCTGCTGGACGTCCCAGGGAATCGTCTACCTGCGCAAAAAAGAGAAACTTCCCCAGATAAGAATCTCATCTGAAGCTGACCTAGAGGCGATCAAGAAGCAATGACTCTATATCACATATCTCGCAAAACATACTTATAAAAAATTACATTATACCCCGTTATTCACTTCACTAATCAAACAAAATACAATGTACTTTTATCAGCCTATAACAAACACTACACATAAAACACAACACTCAAACACAATTATTTATTTTGTAGGAAAATCTATTTTCGTATTTACAAATACATTCTGCCTAACTTTTATTCTCATTCGTTACTATATATTATATATAAATAAAGCTTGTGATTTATTAATGGCTGAAACATTTATAATCTACCTTAAAAATGCCTAACATCGATGTTATATCAAATGAGTTGGATAGCTACGCGGTATCCCAAAATTATAGTTGTGAAGTCGAGAGATGTAAGCAGTTGCTTCCACCTTCACATGCAGGTCTTACCATGATTACACAAAATATTAGGAGCATAAACTGCAATATGTCTCAGTTTGAGGTCCTATTAAACAGATTAGGCATAGAAAATGATATTATTATTCTTACAGAGTGCTGGCTGCAGAAAAACTCTGTTTTACCTACATTATATGGATATAGTGTACATGCCACTATTTTTAATAAGTTGCAAAATGATGGCGTCGTAGCATATATTAAGGACACTCTAAGTTTTTCTACATTTGAACCAGATTTTCAAGAAGGTAACTGCATAGTTATTAAAATAGGTAAGAATGATACTGCTATAGTTGCCATTTATAGGTCTCCTTCCTATAGTAAAATAGAACCATTTTTAAAATCATTGAATGAAAATATCGAAAAATTATCTGATCATAAAAATATAGTAATAGTAGGTGATATAAATATAAATATAAATTCCCAAAAGGAAGACCATTCTTTTCTACATTTTGCAGACCAATATCTGACACAAGTTGCATGTCTAGGACTTTTACCTGCTCATACTTTGGTCACCAGAGATATAAGCAAAACCTGTATTGGTCATGTAATGCTAAAAACAAAGCTGCCCTCTATAACGATCGTACCTGAAGCAACTGTTACAGACCATAAGCCTGTAATTTTCTATCTTAGAGTAAAACAGCAACGAAATTTTGCGATATCTACTACAAAGAAAGTTAATAAAGAAGGAATTCAAAAGGATATCAATAATATAAATTACAGGGAAATCTATGAGTGCAGGGATCCGGATATCGCAATGACCTTGTTTATAAATTCCGTGATGTCAGTTATTGAAAGTAACTCGTCTACCGTAATTTTATCGAGACGTAAAAAGATTTTGAAACCCTGGATCACGCCAGGTCTTTTGCGATGCATGCGTCACAGGGACAAATTACATAAAAAATCTATGGCAGATCCTGAAAACATGATTTTTAAAACCACATACGCAAGGTACAGGAATTATTGCGGTAAACTTCTGAAAAAGGTAAAGAGAACGTTCGAAAAGCAGCAAATAACCTCAGCGGGTACAGATAATAAAAAAATATGGAAAGCCATTAAGGATATAACATATTCATCTAAGGACAAAAGTCAACCAATGGAGCTTTTGACAGTCTCGACAGACCCTGAAGCCTCATTGGATGAAGTCAATAAATATTTTGTAGAAGTAGGTGAAAACCTCGCGAAACGCTTTTCCACTGAGTATAACTCTTACACAAGTGCAGACCAGCAGGAAAGAGTAGCTTCCTCATTTGCACTGTTATGCACGGATGAAGCAGAAGTAGAACGCCTTATTATGGCTTTGAAACGCGAATGCACAGTTGGTTGGGATAATATCTCAAATATCATACTTAAAGAACATAAAGAGTTACTTATTCCTCCATTAACATTCATTTTTAACATGTGCTTAGAGTGTGGTATCTTTCCCACGGTGCTCAAGCGTTCACGTATCCGACCAATACATAAGGGAGGCAACAGGGACCGTATCAGTAATTATAGGCCCATATCAATTCTTCCCTCTTTATCAAAAATATTAGAAAAAATCATAAATAATAGGTTGGTTAAATATCTTGAAGGTAATGGGCTATTATCTGATAATCAATATGGTTTCAGATGCGGAAAATCCACTGATGAAGCAGTACAATGTCTTACAGACTATATTGCGACTAATCTCGATGATGGAAAGAAATGCATTGGAATTTTTCTTGATTTGGCGAAAGCTTTTGATACGGTCCCTATCCATTCACTGTTAGATAAACTTGAGAAACTTGGAATCAGAGGCTTACAACATAAGCTATTGACCAGCTACTTAACAAATCGTTTCCAAAGTGTACAAGTGAGTAACTATATCAGCTCAGATCTACCTATTTCGTACGGAGTTCCCCAAGGTAGCATCTTAGGACCAACATTGTTTTTGGTATATATTAATGACGTCCTATGTCTGCCATCTTTTGATGGCCAAATTATATCCTATGCAGATGATACTGTATTACTCTTTTCCCATAGATCTCTTGATAAGGTTTATGAGCTAGCACAGAGTGGTCTAAATAGAGTTAAAAAATGGCTGCACATGAATTCTTTGACTCTCAACTCTGACAAGACAAAGTATATGTTTTTTTCTATACGCCAGATGCAAGTAGATAGTAAGTACAAAATTGTATCTCATGACTACTGCTCAAATGGGGAATCTAGCCAAAACGGTTGCAAATGTTTGAGTCTGGAATGTGTAAAATGTATAAAGTATCTCGGTATACAAGTAGACTGCAATTTAGCTTTTAAAGAGCATATTAAACACCTAAACAATAGACTTCGTAAATTAATTTACATCTTCAAAAACTTGAGACACGTTGTCGAACCCCATATACTGAAACAAATATACTATGCGCTGTGCCAGTCTATACTTACTTATTGTATATCATCATGGGGAGGTGCAGCAAAAACCTTTTTAAAAACATTGGAAGTAACTCAAAGGGCTATACTAAAGATTTGCACTTTTAAGGATTACTATTACTCAACTGAATTACTATACCAGGATTGTGATGTACTGAATGTTAGACAACTTTTTATACTCAGTATTATAATTAAACAACACAAGAAGATAGTTTTTGACGAGGAACAGCTAGATAAACGCCGAATTAATACGAAGCATACAGACAAGGTCTTTCGCACAAAATTTATTAATAAGTTTCTAACTTTTTTGGGTCCATTTTTGTTTAAAATACTCAATCAAAAAATTAGTATCTATACAATGTCTGCTTTTCAATGCAAGAAAGAAGTTACCAACTGGCTTAAGAATAAAAACTATGAGGAGACTGAGAATTTGCTTAAAATTGGGGAATGATAAAATACGCATAAAACAATAATATTAAAAATAAATATATACGGCTATACATACATAATAATACTACAAAACCTAAATTAACACACCCTCTCACACACATACAAACACCGCATTTATACACACAGAGAGGAGTAAACACTACACAATACTTCTTCATTTTTCATTTGATTTGTGTAAACTACTAAATTATTAATCTGTTTAACTAAATAAGTTTTTACTTTCATTTATATCTAGATTTAACTAATCATAAAAATGGTCATCTAAACTACATAATCAGAAGCTAGAATTTTTATTTTTGTTTAAAACACTGGGAATTTGGGCGCTGTTTTGCTGAAATACAGGTCTTACGCCTAGCTCAGCGACAGATGCTACAATGTATTTTTTAGCAATTTAATCTAGCCTACATTAAATAGCACCATTGTAACTATTTGTACTTCTTTATGTGACAATAAATATTATTATTATTATTATTATTATATTATTATTATTATTATTTTCACCGTGGTCCTGCTTAACCCCATCTGAAGGGCCAACAGTTTCTGCTTACGTATGGGATTTCTTTGAATTCGCGCCTTCACAGCTTTTATCACTGCTGGAGTCCTAACAGAGCGAGGGCGACCACTTCTTGACCTGTCATCTACACTAGAGTCTTCATTGTATCGTTTTATGGCACGATAAACGAATCTTTTGGTTATATTCAAATTTTTCAGTAAGTCGAAAATCTGAATTGGCGCGTAACCGCAACGATGCAACGCAATAACTGCGACACGGTCTTCTTTAAGTGTCCACTCCATTTTTAAAAATGAGGAAAATTCTAAAAAGTACACATTTTTATTTTCATGAAAAATTCTAAATTCGAATTCAATAAACTTTTTTGTGGCCAGCGTTCTAAATTCAAAAGTTTTTATTGTGTGACAGAACTTATGACCTGACTGTGTATTTATTGTTTTTGTTCTTACATCCTAATTATAATGGTGGCCCTAACTCCCAAACTAGGGCGACCTGTGTGTCTGGAGCTAGAGGCCATACGGAACATAGTTTTGTTGCAACATTGTTGCTTACAAAATTTAATCTTAAGAATAGTAAGTTAAGTTGCTAATTAGTGTGTAATTAAGTTGCAATACCTTAAATAAAAAAGGAATAGTTGACATCTAAAACATATTTTAATAACTACTCTCACTAGAGAATAATCTGCAATCAATAGATTACAGTATATTTTCCAACGTTATGTAATCTCCGAAATGATCCAGAAAACTCCAGAGTGCAACTGTTACAATTGATCAAGAATGTTTATTTATTTATACAGGATCCTTAACAAGAAATAAGCAGGACAGAAACAGGTTAGATACTTAATAATACCAGAACTAAGCGCTTTCTTAATTATAAAAGATCATAGCATACAAATGCGACTATAATTAGAATTGCGAAATGTTCATTTCATTCATCATTCATAGGAGGTCGTCCAAACTTTGCTGTGAGCAGACGTGCCTTCAGTGTTCCTTTAGATTTTATAATAAGTCGTTAATCACGGGATTCAAATATAACTGTATTGGAAACGCCAGCCCTACTCCCTACGACTGTCTATAAAAGCGAGGCGCATCCATGCGCTGGCTCACTCCAGCCTCCCTCTGAGGGCGAAGCTCGGGATCTACAAGTGCTACGTGAGATCCCGCCTCACCTACGCGGCCCCGGCATGGTACGCCCTGTGCTCGGAGACGAACAAACGGAGACTCCGAGCCCAAGAGAACCTCTCTTTGCGTACCATCGTCGACGCCCCCCGCTACGTGAGGAATGCGACGATCCAGAGGGACCTCAGATGGGAACCAGTGGACCAGTTTGTCCAGAGGCTGGCGAAGGGCATGTTCGCACGTGCGGATAGCTCTCATCATCCGCACATCCGCGACATGGCGCCGTACCACGCGCGCCCGCCCGACCGCCGCCGCCTGCCACGCGACCTGGTTGCCTAGCCGGCGATCATCCAAAGGAACACCCCTCGTGAGAACATCTCCACCGCCCGCGAGGGCCCCCCGATGACCTGTCCATAGGAGTGGACAGAGGCGCTTCTTCAGGAAGAGATCCGATGATCTGACCCTGACTCCCCACGCCCCAGAATGGGTGCGTGAGAAGAATGCTTGATTGATTGATTGCGCTGGCTCACTTGGGTCGCTGTCGTCAAAGAACCAACACCTTGCCATTTTCGTGTAGTTTTCTGTCCGATATTTTTTCTGTTTTTGAACTAATTGTTAATTGAGTCATCTGTTGTTAAATGCACTGTAATTAAAGCTTTTAGGTTAATAAGAGTTGTTTTTTAAAAAATATCTCGGATCCTGGTCTCTAAGATCAGAAGTGGGATAGTAAAAGTGATTCTATCTCACTTTTCCACGTTCACTTTTGCGTTGTGTGTTTGAAAAATGTCGGACCGCGAACGACGACGTAGCCGCCATAGGAGTCGCTCGCGAGATCGACACCATAGTCGATACAGGGAGCGTACTCCTGAGGGCCAGTTACGACGCGAAATGTCCGCATTGTTGGCTCGTCTACGTGCGTTGGAAGAGCGCGGGACGGTTGGGTCGGTGAATCAATTCACCCCGCCACCGCAACAGACTTCGTCGGTTCGCGAATCGCTGCCGCCGCCGCCTGCCTGGCGCCAAGCGCCCGAGCCGGCGACGACTGCCCCTACCATCGCGCGAGCAGTCTACCCGCGCAGCGCTTCGTCGGAGTTGTTGCCAAGCGGGGTACCGCCAGCACGAGATCTACCTACCGGATCTGCGGCGGGAAGTATTCTCACAAATGAGGTATTTATGGCCCCCAGTAATAGTACAGTGGCAGAACAATTTGTTGATGCAATTCGGTCGATAGGTACTTTGAGATCGCACCACTTTTATATTTCCAACTTCGACCCTCATTTGCATAACATTGATGACTGGTGTAAGGTGGTCGATCGTGCAAGGGCACTGAATAGTTGGAGTGATTATGAGTGCCTTTCGCGTATAGGCAATTGTCTGAAAGGTGACGCACGTACATGGTTGATCGAATGGGTAACCAATGACCGAACATGGAGTAGTTTCAAGAGAGAATTTATACCACTGCCCAAAAACCCCCGATATTGCGAATATCCTGTACGAAGTAATGAGCACGAATTCCGACGCCTATAGTACTTATGCTGAGTATGCGCGTCGCTCATTACTCCGTCTACGCATTGTTAGAGGTCTTGGTGAGGAACTGATATCTGCCATTGTAGTGCGCGGTATAACTGACCCACACATTCGAGCTGCAGCGACTAACGCTAAAATGTTGCCGAACCAGTTAGTCGAATTTTTCTCGATTTATGTAAAACCGGCTGTGTGTAGCAATAATGTGTACGCGTCGCGTAGTACACCACCAAACTCAAACCATTCGAACAACAAGACAACTACGGCTGGTAGGAAGCCTAAATTTGAGACCGGGAGGTGTTTTCGTTGTGGGTTAGAAGGACATAAGCAATCCGACTGTAGTAAGAAAATTAGGCTGAGCACGGGGGAGAAACCGTCAACCAGTGGCAGTGGTTCTAGTAATAACGCGAATCCGAAACCTGCTTTTGTACCTACAAAATCTATTACTTGCGGGTTCTGTAAGAAAACCGAGCATAAGATTGAGAGTTGTTTCGCGAAAATGAACTCAGAATCTCGTAACAAAGATAACGTCAACTTTTGTCGCGAAAATCGAATCACCCATGACAATGACGTTAGTGTGGCTATTATACAGGGCGTTCCAGTTGATGTGTTGATAGATAGTGGGTCTACGATATCTCTCGTCTCGTCTTCTCTACTGAAACATTTTGACTGTGCGCGGAAGCCATCTTTCCGTATACTAAAAGGTCTAGGAAGTCAGGAAGTGGAAAGCACTTCCTATGTAACCCTGCCAATTGAGTTTGACGGTATCACACTTGAGGTCGACCTGTACATAGTGGCTTCCGAGTACATGAATACTCCAGTTATCATTGGTACAGACGTGCTCAACAGGGAGGGTGTTCGTTACATCCGTACACGGGACTCTCAACAAATAGTTAGGGAAACTAACCCTGAAACGGTGATGACTATTCAGTCTGCTGAACCCATTTCTGTTAATACGCCTCTAGTTGGTGATGAAGTGCAGCAGCTGCTGGCAAGAATTAATGAGTTCTCACAGCACCTTATAGCAGGTACTGCCACGTCTACTGTAAGTACGGGCAGTATGGTGATCAGACTGAGTAGTGATGTACCTGTCAACTACCGACCTTATCGTCTCTCTCACGCTGAGACATTGAGTGTTCGTGAGATCATAAGGGACCTGTTGGATAAGGGTGTCATTCAGGAATCAGAGTCAGCATATGCGAGTCCGATTCTTCTTGTAAAAAAGAAGGACGGATCTGACCGCATGTGTGTAGATTTTCGTAAGCTGAACGAGATCACGGTTAAGGATCGTTTTCCATTGCCGCGGATTGATGATCACATAGACCGACTAGGACATAACAAGTTATTTAGTAGTCTCGACATGGCGACCGGATTCCACCAGATTCCCGTAGATGAGCAGTCGGTACCTCTTACTGGCTTTGTGACACCCGAAGGGCACTTCGAATACCTAAAAATGCCGTATGGGCTTGCCAACGCACCTGTGGTGTATTAGCGCATCATCTCAACAACCCTCCATGAGTACATCGAATCTGGTGATATCCTGGTCTACATAGACGATGTCTTGATCCTCAGCAGGACCATTGCTCAGGGATTCGTCCTGTTACGTAACGTTCTTGCAACATTGACAACCGCTGGATTCTCCATCAACTTGCGAAAATGTTCGTTCCTGGCTACTGAAATAGAGTACCTTGGCCGGACTATCAGTGAAGGTCAGGTACGGCCGAGTCATAATAAAGTTAAAGCCTTGACTGAGGTTCCGGAACCGAAAAATGTCAAGCAAGTGCGCCAGTTCATGGGCCTTGCTAGTTATTTTCGGCGTTACATACCCGGTTTTGCTCGAAAAACGGCATGTGTTGCTGCTCTCACGCGGAAAGGAATGAATTTCCATTGGGGATCACAACAGGAGGCTGCGCGTAAAGATATCATCGATTGCCTCATCAATGAGCCTGTTCTTGCGATCTACGACCCTTCCTTGCCGAGTGAGGTGCACACTGACGCAAGTTCCATTGGCTATGGAGCCGTGTTGATGCAAGTGCATGAGGGAGGACACAAGCGAGTGGTTTCTTACTACAGCAAGTTAACGCAAGGTGTGTTTGGGCTACTCATTACTTGTTTATGTGTATGAACGGATATAGCAAACGTCGTGCTTCCTATCTGTGCAGACTTGTTGATGTGTATGGCCGGATATAGCAAACGTCGTGCTTCCTATCTGTGCAGACTTGTTTATGTGTATGGCCGGATATAGCAAACGTCGTGCTTCCTATCTGTGCAGACTTGTTTATGTGTATGGCCGGATATAGCAAACGTCGTGCTTCCTATCTGTGCAGACTTGTTGATGTGTATGGCCGGATATAGCAAACGTCGTGCTTCCTATCTGTGCAGACTTGTTTATGTGTATGGCCGGATATAGCAAACGTCGTGCTTCCTATCTGTGCAGACTTGTTTATGTGTATGGCCGGATATAGCAAACGTCGTGCTTCCTATCTGTGCAGACTTGCTTATGTGTATGGCCGGATATAGCAAACGTCGTGCTTCCTATCTGTGCAGACTTGTGTTGGTGCTCTATGTGCATTTCGTATGTTTCTGAACAGGTGCAGACGATGACTACCAGGAGTCTGCTATAGACGCCACCGGGATGATTCCGGAGCCCGATGAGCTGCCAGTCGTCGCCAGGTTGCTTGTCGATGACAACCAGCAGCCTAGTACTTCGGGGATGCAGATGGTGTATCTGCCCAGCACTTCTGCCACTAGCGTGGCTGACCTGCCGCGTGCCCCAGCTGCGCTTGTGCATCAAGCACCGCAAGCCAGCAACTCGCCTGTCTACGAGTCGGAGCCAGGCATCTCCATGCCGGTTTTGGAAACGGAGCTGGAGACCTAAAAACAAAAGGGAGCCCGGGGACGGTCTCCTGTCAGGAGAGACATTATTGGAAACGCCATCCCTACTCCCTACGACTGTCTATAAAAGCGAGGCGCATCCATGCGCTGGCTCACTTGGGTCGCTGTCGTCAAAGAACCAACACCTTGCCATTTTCGTGTCGTTTTCTGTCCGATATTTTTTCTGTTTTTGAACTAATTGTTAATTGAGTCATCTGTTGTTAAATGCACTGTAATTAAAACTTTTAGGTTAATAAGAGTTGTTTTTTAAAAAATATCTCGGATCCTGGTCTCTAAGAACTGTTATATCTTTAGCCTTCGGTTCATTTTGGTGTGCGCGCTTGTTGGGCATCCCGTGCAACATCGGGTTGACCTCGCTCGAAGTGAAGTGAAAGGCCGGCTTCGGCTTGGTGATCTTCTCACACCCCTTCCAGGGTGTGGGGTTGCGGTCCCGGGGCTATGGCCCCCTTCCGCGGAGTCTTCCGCTGGCCGTGACTACGGCCTGGTCATTGGGTGGCTGAGGTGTTCTTCTTCGGGTTGTGTGGCCTCAAACCAGGGGTGCTGCCGGCTCGGCAACCAGGTCTCGGGGTAGGCGGCGACGGTCAGGCGGGCGCGCGTGGTATGGCACCAGGTCTCGCACGAGCGGGTGTTGAGAGCCGTCCGCTCGTGCGAACATGTTCGTTGCCAGCCTCTGGACGAACTTGTCCAGTGTCTCCAATCCTAGGTCCCTTGCGATCGTTGCGTTTCTCACGTAGCGAGGCGCGCCGACGATGATACGCAAGGAGAGGTTTTCTTGGGCCCGGAGTCTCTTCTTGTTGGACTCCGAGCAGAGGGCGTACCATGCCGGCGAGGCATACGTGAGGCGGGACCTGATGTACGTTTTATAGATCCCGAGCTTCGACCGCAGGGGGAGGCCGGAGTCCAGGAGTGGACGAAGTTTTGCCCGTGCAGCCCGGACCTGGTTTACGACGTTGTCGACGTGGGTCTTCATTGTGAGCCGGCGGTCTATGGTGACCCCCAGATACTTCACTTGGTGCAGCCACCCAATGTCCTTCCCTTGGAGTTGGAGTGGTGGTGGCAGGTTGCTCTGGCCGGTGATCATCGCCTGCGTCTTCCCGACGTTGACGGAGAGCCTCCATTTGGCCAGCCATTTAGGCAGGGTGTCCAGCGTGCGTTGCATTTTGACGGCGGCGTGGGGTGCTTTGTAGGACGACGCATAGTATGCTGCGTCGTCAGCGAAGAGGGCCAGCTGTACACCAGGGCCAACTGGGATGTCATCCGTGTATCGGGAGTAGCAGGCGGGTGAAAGACAGGAACCTTGTGGGACGCCGGCTTCGATGGGGCGGGCTTCTGACACGGCGTCTTCCACCACCACTCTGTAGTGGCGACTCCGTAGGAACGAGGCCACGACGCGGGTGATTCGTCGTGGAGCTGGGGACGTCGACAGCTTGTACAGCAACCCCTCGTGCCATACTCTGTCGAACGCCTTCTCCATGTCCAGGAGTACTGCGACGGTGTATTCTTTCTTATTCCGACAGACCGTCATGTCGTTCAGTACCCTGGTGAGCTGGAGCGTCGTCGAATGCTCTGGCCTGAAGCCGAACTGTTCCGGGCGAGCTTGGATATGTGGCAGCAGTCTTCCTAGCAGCAGCTTCTCGAACACCTTTGACATGGTGCTCAGGAGGGTGATGGGCCGATAGCTCTCGGGCTTCTTGACATTCTTGCCCGGCTTGGGGAGCATTATGACCAGGCCTTCCTTCCATGTAGTAGGGAAGTGCCCCGTGCGCATGATGCCGTTAAACAGGCGCGTCATAGCCGCCACAGTCGGTAGCGGCAAGTTGCGCAGCGCCATGTTGGTGATTTGGTCTGCGCCCGGGGCTTTCCTGGGCTTGGTGCGCCTGATCGTTCGCAGGAAGAAAGGCCGGCCGGTCCGCTCTCCGCTAGACCCCCCGCTACCCTCGGGGAAAAGAGACGGTTGCGATAATTCGACTTGCTCCCGCAAATAGTGCGTGCGTCAATCTTGACTACATTTAAGTGCTACGCCGTAGCTGACGTCAACGTGCTACGCTCACACCTTTTTGCAGAGCTACGCGTCCTCGTCGCCTTACTGGGTGGTCTTTTACTACGTGTAGGTAAAATGGAATGCTCAAAATGTAAGAAGCAATCAAAGCCTGAGGACAGTCTCAAATGTGCACCAAGTGTGACCAAAATTACCCTTGCTCAGTCCCTTCTCCTGCCACTAATCGACTACGCCGATGTCTGTTGGGCGAGCGCGAACGAAGATTTACTGAACAAACTCGAACGACTTCAGAATCTTGGGATTCGGTTTATCTTCGGGTTGCGCAAATTCGACCATGTTTCTCAATATCGCAAAGAGTTGGGTTGGCTTCCAATTCGTCGTCGCCGAGACACTCATATTCTCTCTTATCTTTTCAATATATTGAAAAATCCGCGCTATCCCAGCTACCTTCGAGACCGCTTTGAGTATCTCTTTTCAGGAGATCGGCACCGGAGATCCCACACGGTCTCACTCTTAGCCACTCCAAGGCATAGCACCTCGGCATATGAGCATTCATTCAGGCTGCAGGCGGTTCGACTGTGGAACGCACTACCTAGCACTATAAGAGACTGTCCCTCTCTTGTCTCTTTCAAAAACCGGGTAAAAGAGCACTTCCTTTCTCTTTCGTGAGAGTTATATATAGTATGTATATCATTATAATATATAAACTATATATATGTATTGTATTTAGTAGTCTGGTATGTAAGTATTTTATTTTCCGTATTTTATATTATATATGTATTTTAGTATAGATTAGATATTAGATATTGTACACTGCCTACCCTTTCATGATACATTTCGCTTTCATGCCTTGGTTTGCTGGAAGAAATCTCTTTTTAGAGATAAGCTCGCCTTTGTACATATGATTTCTCCTAATGTAACCTTTTAAATTTAATATGTGTGTGTGCAATAAAGAATTATGAATTATGTGCGCTGTGTCTTATGCAGTGCCACTATCATTGTGTCGGAATGACGGAGACAGACTTCAAAAAGGTGCTTCCGATTAATAAGCCGAAATGGAAGTGCGCTAGTTGCAAACAGCCGAAAATTATAAAGAGCCCTACGATCCCACAGCAAACTGATCCAACTGAAGGGCAATCGCCAGCCTCGGTAGCAAATATTGACTCCGCCAAGCTGATGAGCTACATGGACAAAAAAATTGAAATCCTCTCCGAAAACTTCTCGACCTTGAATAAGTGTGTCACTCAACAACTAGAAGCTCTGACACAAACTGTTAGCACGTGGGAGCTTCGAATCCAAAACCTAGAATCCCAAGCTGAAAAAACTACTAAATATACCGGAGAAATCGAGAAAAGAGATCTGGAAATATCATCACTGAACATCGTGATTCAGTCGATGCAAGAACAGTTCAATGCTCAAGAACAGTTTCACCTCAGAAACGAGCTCGAGATTATGGGGGTGACAGTGACGGAGAATGAAAACTTATACCATATGATCGGCATCACCGCCCATAAGATTGGCCAGGATCTACACCTTAATGACGTTGACAGTGTAACAAGAGTGGGCCCAAAAGCCGGCCCCAACAGGAAGAGCTCTGAGCCGCGACCGATCTTAGTACGCTTCACTCGAAACACCAAACGCAACGAGATGATAAACGCCGCTAAAGTCAGGAAAGCCCTTACCACCGAAGACATTGAGATTAAAGGACCCCCTAAAAAGCTCTACTTCAACGAGAGACTCACAAAAATAATCAGCAGCTTTTTCGCGAAACCCGTATCAGAGCCAAGACCGGCGGATTTCGTTACACCTGGATCAAGAACGGCTGCATCTTCGTGCGCAGAGAGGAACAAATGTCTCCCATGCAGATCAGAAACTCTGACGACATCGAGCGTATCCTCGGCGCAGTTCGGCCGCCACCCTCACCGGCGGCAGTGGCGGCAACTATAGCGGCGGCGGCCCGGTCGCGCACTAAGTCGCTAGAACAACAACGAACGTTAGACTCATTTCCGTCCGAAATATGCTCCTGTGTCAAAGATAAGCCAAAGTTCTATCTAAGTTGCATTAACCTTAAAATAATACTGTCCCTCTTCAAGAGATTTTATAAATACCTTTATGTATTATGCCAATATGATCGTATAGTTATCTGTATATGTATCCATATTCAATACTATACTTTACACACACATAACATATATTTAACTGTATTCAAACTCGACAATTACAAATATACTATCATTATATTATTTATTCCAGATTATCTATATATCACAATAAATATATTGAACCTGCAAAACACGATACTTAGCTATAACATTATTAATTTTAAATACCTCACCCTCCGCTCTTTCGACAGCACACCTTACCCCAGCACTCCGAATCGACTACTGAATCGGACGCGTGACAAAAGCATCATAACTCTCTCTCTCCACTTACACGAACATAATCATTGGCCACCCTAGCAATATCATCAGATATCGACGAAACATTAGATACCACATGTCACGCAGCTGATTTCGCCGAAGAATGCAAAAAAATCTTACTAAAGGGGCGTCACGATTTTAAGGTTGTTCTGTATAATATTAGAAGCCATACTTGTAATTTTGAAAATTGTATTGTTCTATTAAAACGCCTAGACATTATGTATGACGTAATAGTATTGATGGAGTGCTGGTTGGAAAAAAACCCTCACTTAAATTCTATAGAAGGTTACACTCATTATCATACCACAAAATATATAAACCAGAACGGGGGTGTAATTGTTTATATAAGGAACGAATTGCAAGCTGACGTCACTGAGCCTTTTTTCGAGGAGGCAGATTGTCTCTCTATCAGTCCATCAACTAACATTACTGTTGTTGCCTTGTATCGATCACCATCATTTAAAAAAACTAATAATTTTATTGAATTTCTTGACAATTACCTTCATACGTTAAAACACAAATCTAACATAATACTGATAGGTGATATTAATATAAACATTTCACCGGAAGTTAGCAAAACGAAGTACCTGTGCACGACAGCGGAACACGGCCTAACTCCCATCTTTACCCTCCCCACCAGAGAGACAAGCTGCTTAGATCACATACTCATAAAATCTAAACTTGAATTTGAGGGGACTGTCTGCAAAACTTCGGTATGTGACCACGACCTCCCCATGGCCTTTGTAAAGACCAGTAGCCAAACTATTCATCGTAAGCGACATGTCCTCAAGACCGACTACTGTGCGGTAACAGCTGACTTGGAAGCGGCGGACTGGTCTGATGTACTTTCAACGGGTGAAGCCAACGAAGCAACTAATAAATTCACTTCCATCATTCAGTGCTCAATTGAGAAAAATACTAAAGTTGTAAATATCAGTAGATCAAAGTTTAATCTTAAGCCTTGGGTCACACCAGGACTAATCCGATGCACGGCCCACAGAGACCGACTGCATCTCCGCAGCAGGAAATATCCTAATGATGCTACAGCCAAACTGATTTATACTAGATACTGTAATTTCTGCAAAGAAGTTTTACGTAAAGCTAAGGCACAATATGAAAACAACTTAGTCAACGAAAGAAAAACCCATCCAAAGAAGCTCTGGAATGCTTTAAAGTCTAAAAGTGGAATAACACCTAAAAGGAGTTCAGCGAATAATCTTATCCAGGGAGATCAGCTTAACTCTCAGAACATCTGTAACAAACACTTTGTTACCATAGGCAATAACCTGGCAGCTAAAATTATCGGAAAAACCGGGAAAACTGAGTCTGAATTAGCTTCACTTGCCAAAGCCCCTTCAACCCCAAGGACATCATTCTATCTTAGCCCCACTGATCCACAAGAAGTATCCAACTACATTAAGCAATTAAAAAACGATAGCACACCCGGTCTGAACAGAATTAAGAACAACCTATTAAGAAGCATGAATGAATACCTAGTCAAACCACTCACCTATATTTGCAACCTGAGTCTCTCCAGCGGCTGCTTTCCAGAAACCTGGAAAACCGCGGCGATGACGCCAATATTTAAAGCTGGCGATAAATGTACTCCGTCAAACTACAGATCAATCTCGCTACTTTCTGTCGTCTCCAAAGTACTCGAGAAAATAGTAAATCACCGTCTAGTGAATTACCTCGAACAAAACAAATTACTGTCCCCCACTCAGTTTGGCTTCAGGCGCGGAAAATCCACGGAAAATGCCGCATCACTGCTTATAGACACAGTCTCCTCAACCTTAGACAAAGGAAAATTCTGCATAGGTGTTTTTCTCGACCTGGCTAAGGCCTTCGACACGGTTTCAATATCCATACTCACAAAAAACTAGAAAATCTAGGTATAAGAGGACAAACTTTACACTGGTTCCAGAGCTATCTTGCGAACAGAAAACAGCTCGTAAAAATAGGAGATATGCTCAGCGACACTCTAAAGTCAAAGTCAAAGTCAAAGTCAAAGTACTTTATTACTGTAGATATTTACATATACTTAGCAAATGTCAATTTTGCCTCTTCTCTACATTGGACCACTGTGGGAGAAGAAGGGCGTAGAAACTCCCACAGATTGATTTTTAGATCTCTTTTAAAAATAGGTTGTGCTTAACTATTACAAATATGAAAAATTTAATTATTATGATTAATAAGAAGGAATAAATAATTTAAAAAATATTAACAGCAAGGCCTGTGTTGAGCTAGATTAACCCCATACAGTCCTGTCATTAAAGTAATCTTGAACATTGTAATATCCCTTTTTTGACAAAGTCGCTTTAACATGCTTTTTAAATTGCTCAAATGGCAATTTCAAAATCTCCAGAGGTATCTTATTATAGTAGAGAATACACTGACCCTTGAAAGAATTGCTAACCTTCGCGAGTCTAAATCGGGGCGCACACAGTCTGTGATTATTTCTTAGGTTATCATTACAGCTATCGCTAATTTTGGAAAATGTTGTAAGGTTCTTGCGTACATACATTATATTTTCGAAAATAAATTGACTAGCTACTGTTAGTATGTCAATTTCTTTAATAAGCTCTCTTAAGGAGTCTGTTCGTTTTAAATTATAAATTGCTCGAATAGCTCTTTTCTGTAAAATAAAAATAGTTTGAATATCCGCTGCTTTCCCCCACAACAAGATACCATAGGACATCACACAATGAAAGTAACTAAAATATACTAGCCTATATGTAGCCACATCCGTGCTTTTTCTGATGTTCCTAACATCGTAAGCCGCAGAACTTAATTTACCAGCCAATTTATCTATGTGGGGTCCCCACTGCCATTTGCTATCAATGGTTATTCCAAGTAACTTCGTATCATTTACTAATTCTAACGTGCTGTTGTCTTACACTAAACTGGTCTCAATTTGCCTGACATTTGGAAGTGAGAATTTGATACCCTTGGTTTTACCAGCGTTTAACAATAAATTATTAACTGTGAACCAATTCAAGGTTAAAGACAATACACCATTAACATCATCAAAATCTGCTTTTTGTCTTTCAATTTTGAAGACCATTGAAGTATCATCAGCAAATAACACTATGTCAGTTAATTTCTCCACCATGAAAGGCAGATCGTTAATATATACCAGGAACAAGAAAGGACCTAATATGGAACCTTGTAGAACGCCAATTTTTACACCCGATCCATCAGATTTAACGCCGTTAACTTCTGCCTTTTGAATTCTATTGCTTAGGTATGATCTTAGTAGATCCAACGCTTTATTTTGAACTCCGTAATGATTTAATTTAATTAATAGCGTATTATGATCAACACAATCAAACGCCTTCGACAGATCGCAAAAAACTCCGATAGCATCCTGTGCGGCCTCCCATGCAGAATAAATATGAGATATAAGGGTAATACCTGCATCCGTAGACGATTTACCCCTAGTGAAACCGTATTGTTTGGCGTGGAGTTGTTTGGTACGGTTGAAGTGTGAGAGCATTTGATTGAGTATAATCTTTTCAAATATTTAACTTAGTGTTGGAAGAACAGGTATTGGTCTGAAATTTGAAGGATCACCCTTATCTCCCGATTTGAACAGAGGTATCAGTTTACTGTGTTTCATGAGGTCTGGAAAAGCCCCATCGTCAACACATTTATTGAATATATAAGCTAAATGTGGGGCTATAACTAGAATTACTGAACCAATGACTTTGACTGATATACCCCACAGGTCTTCCGTATTTTTTAAGTTAAGTAATTTAAACGTTTTGACTCTACCTAACAACTTCGGCGTTCCTCAAGGTAGCATACTGGGACCAACATTATTCATTATTTATATGAACGATGTCGACACAGTGACTACTACAACTAGCAACACTAACATCTTGTGCTATGCCGATGATATAGCTATTTTGTTTTCAGGCAACGACTGGAAACAGACATACAAACGAGCTGAGGAGGGTCTGGCCAAAACTGCCACCTGGCTTTCCAATAACCTGCTCACCCTCAATTTATCAAAAACAAAATACCTCAGCTTTCACAAAACTAAAGCCTCTCAACCCCCCAATGGTTAACAGTTAAAAATGCATACCTGTGACTCCCTGTCAACGCAATGCTCATGCGAAGTAATTGATAGAGTGGCTTCCATAAAATACCTGGGTATAGTTTTAGACGAAACACTAAAGTTCGCCGACCACATAGAATACATCTCGGGTAGGGCACGAAAACTAATCTACGTTGTTAGGTTGCTCCGCACGAGTGCTGACGCAGAGACACTACGTACTGTCTACATGGCCCTCTGTCAGTCAGTCCTTGGCTACTGCAATACGTGCTAGGGTGGATCTTCTAAAACACACATGCTAGCTATAGAAAGAGCCCAACGTTCCATACTAAAAGTAATGACCCAGAAGCCCAAAAGGTTTCCCACCACGGACCTTTATAAGGAATGCCGGGTGCTAACTGTCAGACAGCTATTTGTATTGCGCGCATGCCTGTTAATGCACCGCAAAACCATTAACGCTGCAAACTACCACAATCTCTTTTTGAAAAGAGTATTCAGATTACCTGTCTCGTCAACTAACACAACCTTCGCTCAAAGATTCCCCTGGTTCCTCCACCCATACACCTATAACCAAGCTGCCAATTCTTGCGACATAAAACAAGCTTCAGTACAAGAAGCAAAAAAGTATTTAAGAGTGTGGCTTCTTAGTTTAAATTATGCTGAAACGGAGAGGTTATTTAAAATAATTTGAAATTACAAATTCATTATTTAATATAAATATTATTTGTATGAAGTATATATTCTGAATATATATGTATGTTTAGTTTATATTTATTACTTCTCAATTTATATCCATATATTTATTATATTCTAACTTATTTAGTCTAGGAAATCAGATAATCTTATCAATGAGAGCAGTTAATAAACGTTCCTCCTTGTTTTTTTTATAGTTTTTAGTATTTTAAAACAAATTACCTAATAGATAATCTCCATAATAAAATAACTATTAAGTTAAGTTGAATTACTTACCTACCGACTTTATGTTAAAATTTGTTACTAGAGTTATATTGTAAACTTTTAAGCCACCTGTCGACCACCGGTACCTCTTTCTATTATAAGCTGCCTACCGCCCCCTGCGATACGGGCGTTGCCTAGTATAGGGGACACCGAAGACCAGAAAAGTCACTCTTACACCACTTACTTTAATCATGTGTCTAATAACTGTCACTTATTTTATGTGTTATGGTGATAATAAATACTTTTTACTTTTACTTTTTTTTTATATTTATTTATTATAAAATAAATTTTATTTAAATTACTTACAGAAGGTAGAATAGAATAGAATAGAATAGAATAGAATAGAATAGAATAGAATAGAATAGAATAGAATAGAATAGAATAGAAATATATTTATTTGACAAATAAACACAAGGATATACAGAAAGAAAAAGAAACCATAGTACAGTTCGGGGTTGAGGTTTTTAGATGCCAAAATGGTTTGAGCTCAGCATGTGTTACGTGTAGCAGTGAGCTGCACGTAACGCTGGTTTTCAGCTCACACCATTTCTTAAAACTAGAAACCTAAAACTAAACTTATAATCTGAGTAAAAGTAAATACGCAGAAAGACCTCAAGTATAATTATGCACCAGTGGCAAAATGCAACAACAAGAAACGATCGGAAATTAAAATAAAATAATATAAATAAAGCCAATCATATGTTAAATACAAACAATCCAATCATACAGTCATATGTTAAATGTTGGGGTAAGTGAGTAGTGTAGCTTAAGTAGTGGAAATATGTGAGACTGCGAGAGAGTGAGAGTTTGGGTAGACCTATTATGTATATATGTATACCTATGTAGAGGTATTTTGTGAAGTCAACTGTGCTCTGTCCTATAGTATGGTTTTTTGTGCTGCTAACAAATGTGCCTTGAGCTTGTGTCTGAAGGAGCTAATTGATTTCAGATCATGAAACGGGGGTGGTATATTATTCCAGCATTTGGTTGCAGCATAGCGAAAACTACCACGGAATGCAGCAGTCTTGTGTCTTGGACACGACAGCAGAGACGTGGCTGCTCTTGAGTTAGTCGGGTTCCTACGGGACCAGTTAAGTTTAGAGTAAAGGTATTCCGGAACCTGAAATCTTACTACTCCAAACAACAGCGTCGCAAAGTGAAGATTTCTTCTAGCGCTAAGTTTTAGAAGATTGGACTTATTGATATAAGGGGTGACATGAGCGCGGGGGGGTACGTTGAAGCAGAACCTGGCGCACGCATTCTGAACACGCTGAAGTAGACGTTCAGATCGGTTCAGGAGGCGCGCGTCATATACCGTGTCCATATAATTTAGTTTCGAAAGCACAAGGGATTCACACAGCTGCACACGAAGATCTATGCTGAGGAAAGGCCTAATTTTGTACAGTATTTTCAATCGATAGAAGCAGTTACGCACTGTATTTGCCACATGTTTCTCAAATCTGAGGGTACTGTCCATCAGCAACCCCAAGTTGCGAATTTCGTCAACCCTTTCCATGCTCTTTTCCATGATTTTGATTTCAGGCTTGTGAGAAATTATATTATTTATTTGTTTTTTACTTCCAATGACCATACATTTTGATTCATTGGGGTTAAGCATTAGACTATTTTGAGTGGACCACGCGACAATACGATGGAGATCTTGATTGATCTTTTCAGTAGCAGCAGAGGTTTCGTCTGGTTTAAAGGATAAGTATACTTGTAAGTCGTCTGCGTACAAATGATAGGAACAGTTCTCTAAACAACGAGTAATGTCAGGTATGCCGTATGTAAAGGTATGCCGTCCAAACCGGCCCCTTTATAACGGTGAAAGTCCTGTAAGGGCTCTTAGTACTTCTTTATCAGAAAAACTGATGCTGTTTAGGAAATGAGCCTAATTCTGCATGTCTGTAAGGGATACCGACGTGGCTTGACTATCATTCCTGAACACACTCGAGAAATTCTGAGCGAAAAGATTACAGATGCTTTCAACATTATTTGCGTTTGTATTCCCCAGTTGCATCTGAGAGGGACAGCTGCTTGAACCTCCTCTTTTTGCTTTCAAAAATGACCAAAAGACTTTGGGGTTAATCTTAATAGATGCCTCCAAACGATTAATGTAGTAACGATAACTCTGGTGTTGTAATTTGCAGCAGCTGTTGCGTAACTGCTCATATTCAAAAAGATCTAATGGATTACCATATTTCTTGTACCTTATGTGAAGTTTATTCCTTTCCTTTAACAATCGAATCAGATTGTTTGAATACCACACAGGGAATCTGTGTCGGGTGTTTCTTGTTAGAGGGACATGCTTTGTGATCAAGTCTCGGACTGTAGTGTAAAAAACGTGAACCATATCGTTGACTGTATCACACGAACTGAGTGCGACATCCCAATCAACTGCATTTAAGTGTCCCACGATACTATTGTAATCGGCCTTATAAAAATTGGGTCTTGGCGCAGGAATCTCTCGTGAGGGACTGTGTCCTGTCAGAGACACATGAAAGTCTAGAGGTGGGTGAAAGGGGTCGAGAATACTAATTAAGTCTGTACTTTCATCTAAGCCACTGATGGGTACATTTCCTAGCACTAGGTCCAAAACCTCAGATTGAAAGTTCATAACATGATTGTACTGTTTAAGGCCGTTTAGGGTTATAAAGTCCAATAGCTTGTTGGTAAGATTTTCAAAGGGGGCGTCGGGTGTAGTGTGTGGAAATTAAGTGTTTTTTAACCATTTTTTATCTCGCAAATTAAAGTCACCTAGTAAGACAACATTTTTGATTTGGTTAAAAGTGGCCTGAGCGCTGTGCAAGAAAGCATCGAGATTGTCCTGTTTCTCTTTTTTATAACTAAACGGCGCAGATGTGTAGTTTATCCCATTTGTTACCAAACTTGACGTTGTGCACAGACTCTTTGACTTGACAGACGCTTTGACACGACAATCCCGTACAAAAGTTGCTGAAATTAGTCGAAGAACGATCACGTCCATAAACCATGTATCGGTCGTCAAACAGCTCTGAGTCAAAGATACCATCATTTAACCAAGTTCCCTCAGCACTATTACATCTTGATTAAAGTTCAGCATGCTATTGTAGAAGTCTATAGTTTTAGTATTAAGGCCGCGGACATTTTGATAGTAAATATTTAACATATAATGTAAAAAATCATGAATGAATGAATGAATGAATGAATACTTTATTGCACAAAAACAAATATACAGAGACATACAAAGAAAGATATATGTACAAGAGGCGCGGTTATCTCTATAAAAGAGATTTCTACCAGCAAACCCAGATAGGAGAGGAAAGTGGATTGTGAGAGTATGCTCCATTACACTACTGTTTAACATTATTTTATGGTGCTGAGGTGCTCCAAGCTTCGCAGGACTCGATCAGCTTCACTATTACGTCTCATGAAGACTTTGCCACCGCGTGTCAATACAAATTTGAAATCCAAGAGTTTCCCTTGTTTTCTAGCGGCCGCGTGTAGTGCTTTGTTAGCGGCGGATAAATGTTTAACAACAAATATTGGCTGTGGATCATCGCCTCCAAAGCCCATGTGACTGGTGTTGAGCTTGTTTTTTGTTCGTTGCGGCGAGTAGTGTGTCGCGCATTCGAGGGCCTGCTTAGCTGGACGAGAATGGAGCGAGGGCGAGAGCTTGATTGGTCCATTTTTGCAATTCTGGTGCATTTATGTATGTCTGAATCTTGTAGCGGGCATTTGACGGTTGTGCATAGGTTATCGACCAACTTAATCAAGTCTTCCGATTTTTTCTCGGAAAAAAACCTTGGACATTATTTACACACATTGATCTAGCCCCAAACTAGGATTCCTTGTATCTTGGGTACTAGACAACGATACATATACTTATATAGATAAATATTATACTTAGATAGATAAACAACCATGACTAGGGTACAAACATCCGTTCTCATCAAACAAATATTTGCCCCACCGGGACTCAAACCTGGGACCCTTGGCTTCATAGGCAGGGTCACTGCTGACTCGGCCATTCGGGTCGTCACTGAATCTTCACATTGGTCGACCTACTGTGGTGTTCCATTTGGTTAACCCGTTTGGTTAGGTCTTGCACCGATTCTGTCAAATGCTCGTTCGAGGCTTGTAATTTCTTAATAACGGTATCTTTCTCGTTCAAGGATTGGCAGAAGGTCTCGAACTGCTCATTGAAGAATGTGATAGATTGCTGGAAACTCTGTATTCGTTCGTTCATATCTTTCAGTTGTTTTGACACCAGACTTTTAATTATTGCTTCGAACGCTGCGGTAACTTCATGTTTAATGATGCGGCGAAGATTTTCCTCGCTAACACTATTTGAGATGCATTCACTATCTCCCGATGATGAGCCCTGATAATCGTCGATGACTGTCGTCGCATCGTTGAGAGGGCTGGGGCTTGCAGACCCTTCGACGTTAGAAGAATCCTGTTTGCGTGTGAGTACTGGGGTGCTTTCACTTTTAACCACCTTGGGTTGCTTCGATGAGCAGGATGGGCAGACCCACGCGGCCCTTTCCTTTTTATCCATCTTATTGGGACTATTTTGCGAGGGTAACATGCACAGCTCGTGGAATTGTTCAAGAAGGTTCTAAAAATTTATGGAACGATCTAGAAAGTTCCAAATTGTGTGCTACTGTTAAAATAGATATGCATTGTTCCATAAAGTTCTAGAAATATCAGGAATGATCTGGAAAGTTCCAAATGTCCGCAATGAATTATCAAAGATTTCTAGAATTTTCTAGATTTTGTAATTTAGATTAAGAAATTTCATAAAAGTACAGGATGGTCTGTCATTATCGGGAATAATTTTGTGTCCTGCAACATTCTAGAACGATCGAAAACATTAAAAAATAAAGGACAAGCTGTCATTGTTTTGTCAGTTTGATCGTGTTTGCAGTCGAGGGAAGATCAATTGAAATTGACAGTGAATAGTAATTAAACAAATCAAAGTGATTTTGACAAATGAAAAAGAACAAACTATTTGAATATTCTAGATTGATCTGGTAGTAGAAATTTCGACGTGTTATGGTATGTAAACCGAAATTCAGTGACTTTTCGTCAGTTTGATCGTGTTTGCAGTCGAGTAAAGATCAATTGAAGTTGACAGTGAACAGTTGGTAAACAAATCAAAGTGATTTTGACAAATGTTATGGTTTATCCGCTTGAGTGAGTTTGGGATAGCGCACTATCCAGCCTTTTTTACCCGTAGAATGACGCTGGGATACTAGAGTATCCCAGAGCGCGGATTTTGCGCGACGACACATTGACGAAAACCTTTTGTTTCTTTTATACCAATGCATTTGTAGTTAAGGAATGAATGCCATCTCGTTCCTACTGAACTAGGCTCAATGAAATTAAACACAACAATTGATTCAAACAATCATAACGTTAAAAACATAATGATACAACTCATTCAGTTCACGTGTCGAGTTGTGTGCTGTGCTTGTGGCCGGCCGGTGTTTTGTTTTGCGATTTATAAAAGGCCGTTGTGCGTGTTTTGCTGGTAAGTGTTCATTTTCCTATAGAATAATAACAGTATTTTGGAAAAATACAGAAAGATTAGGTTGGAGTGTAGATAAGGGGCCTTCCGCCCCCTTATCGACACTCTGACCAAAAGGGAAGTCAGATATGTTTTATTTTTTTTGGTGAAAGTTTCGTGTTTTATGCTATTAAGAAGCTAATATGTCTAAAAACCATTCAACACTAGTTTTCTGTAAAAATATTATGGAAAAACCCTAGTTTGTCTGTGAAGTTGGTACTACAGAACAAGGCAGACAACTGCAGAGCCAAAATGCCGGTCAAACATGCGGTTACTGAACACATCAAAGAGAGCTTATGATATGTGTGTAGATAAACTAGTGTATGTAACTGTACATAATTAGGCATTAAAACTCTCGAGTGATATGCCCTCAATTAAGTAGCAGTCACATAAACTTCTATGATGTACCATTAAACTTGCGATGTATTTTAACCCGAGCAACGCCGGGTTTCGCTGCTAGTATGTATATATAAGGTGACATTTATTTAAAGAGCCAAGTTTATACTGAAGACTAGGTAAGGTCATTAGATTCTTTAGGTCACTTGACAGTGGATGAATGACCTTTACGGCTTACAATTTCCCCAACTTATTGATACAAATTCATCTTCGTACAACGAGTTAAAATACAGTACCTACATTGGAATTACAAGTAAAACATCTAATACTTAGATACGTCAAAGTGATCTTCGCAACAGTAAGGAGTACATACTTTTATTTCCAATATGATATACTCTCTTTACGGCGTTTATCCACTTTTTTCTATTTTTTGGGCTTAATGGCACACAAGCAAATAACTTATTTGGTGTTTTCACACTCGAGTTACTGCACATGGGCACAATGCAGTATTTATTGGTCATTTTAGTCTTTATTCGTGAATTTGTGAGGAGTTCTTTGCAGTATGGCGCGCTTGAGCCGAATGAGCCCGACTGATCCGATGATCAACCTGACGGGCAAAGTGACGCAGATTGTACGCTCAGTTGACAAAATCGTTTCGTGGGGAGTCGAACTTTGAGTTTTAATAACTCCGTACTTTTTTAATCGAAGAACTAAAAACACAGAAATTTTCTATATTTTTTTATTTTAACTGCATTCACAGAAATTTTGTTCGCACATTCATAACGCGATAAAGCTACTGATTATTCTCCTTCATCTTACGTTCGTTGACCTTCGACGACCGTCCTTTCTGGGTTCGATCTTACCGCCACGCGCCATCGCTCACTTCTATGAATACACACGCACGCACACGCCAACAAACGATCGTTGGACGCCCAACGAATTCCAACGAAACCCATTCATTGGTCCGGTGTTTACGCAGAATTACAGATTTTAAACCCATTAATATTATAACATAAAAGTTAATTATAGGTATAGTCTTTAAATCTAGTTTTTGATTTAGGTCCTGCTATTAGCTGTGTTTGTGGTGTGTGTGATGTCATGTCTTTGGCTGTCGTAATTCAAGTAATCTGTGGTTGATATCTGTCAGTGTCACTGTAGAGTCCTGGCGGGAACTTGAAAAAGCGGGGTTGTTAAGTTTTTAAAAAACTTTTATTCTCCTTTATAATTCAAGTTTTTTAGCTTAAAACTGCACTAAAACACCTAACAGTGTTAAGGACTTCTCAATAAATGGTCGGAAACGAGGGGGGCGGGGATAACCCGCCCCACTCAAAGCGCCCTCGGGTTGAGGGCGACGACGTCGTCGTCGGTACGGACGAGGACTGCAGCGGCAGCGGCAGCGGTGAGCGTATTGACTCTAATCCCATGTACAAACCATATTTAAGCCTAATTATAAAAGACTTTATCCAGAGAATTGCTCCAAAACCGAATTCAAATTGTTTATTGAGCACTTGGACCGCAAGGACAGATTAGGAAACAAAAGCCCAATATATCTGAATCTTAAATTCACAAATGAGGTTAAGGGTGTGATGGCTATACAGCGACTGAATTCCAATAAAATCGCAGTATTGTTCAAGCAATATAGCACGGCGAATAATTTCCTGAATAAAACTACTTTCCTTGAGAAGTATAATATGAAAGCGTACATACCGGCTACTCAAATAGAAAGAACAGGGATCATCCGATTTGTACCAGCAAGTATATCAAACAAAGAACTTTACACGAAACTGACGTCCATCTATGAAATCATAGCAATTAGCAACTTTACAAAGAAAGTAGGTCAAGAACGTGTTCCACTACAGACAGTTAGCATAACGTTTCTGTCAAATGAGTTACCGGACAATGTACAATATTATTTATTCTCATGCAGAATATTTGATTACATCCCACCATTACAGCAATGTTTTAAATGCTTCAAATTTAACCACTTGACTAAGATATGCAATGACAAACAACGGTGTTCAATCTGCTCAGGTGAACATTTATTCAAAGAATGTGGTAAACCAAATGAGATCTGCTGCGTTAATTGCAGTGGACCTCATCTGGTCATATCCAAAGTATGTCCAATTAAGATTTACAATTTTATTTAGATTATTTTATTAAGATTAAAAAATTACAGAAAAGAAAAGTTAAATAACATACTCAACCGTAACACAAAGTGTAAAAAAATCTGAACTGGATTTCCCACTGTTGCCATTGCCAAAAACAAACCCCGTACAAATAGTAAATAAAAATGTAAATAAACCTGTAAATAAACTTGTGAATAACAATGTAAATAGTAAGCTTGTATCACAGGCCCCGCACAAGGATGCCCATACTACAGACATCAAAGCTCAGATCATCTCCAATAATGATGTACTAATGGCCCTAGTACAGACTTTGGTGGATTTGGGCCTTGTTGCCCAAATAACATCAACATGATTCTACCCCAATAACATCAACAACAATTAAAGATATGTTGATTAAAAATTTGAGCCCATAATGGCTTTAAGTAGCATTGTGCAGTTTAACATTAAAAGTGCCAATAGTAAAAAGCCCTTGTTAATTAAATTCCTACAGGAACAGAATATTGATATTTATCTACTTAATGAAACTTGGTTCAAAGAACACCACAACTTTAGAATACCTGGCTATAATATACAGGAAAGATTCCAAAAACGTTCACAATGGTGTAGCAATATTAATTAAACCTGAGTTAAAGTATAAAACTTTAAAAACAACTTTTTATGAGGATATTCAAACTGTAGCTGTTACATTGTCTTCTGTAAATGGAAACTTAACTACACTATGTGTTTATTATCCTCCTTCCAGTGGGCACATAAGAATGAATAGACTTCGCAATGTAATTCGAAATCTCCCTAAACCTATTTTTGTGAGTGGTGACTTCAATGCACATCATATCGCGTTTGGATGTTGTTCAGGCCTCTCGGCACCCGATGACCTCGCAGGGGCCCATAGCTACGAGGTAGCGTAGCGATCAGATGCCAAGAAGCAAGAACGTCGGCGTTTCACCGAGCTAAAGTAAATAGATTCTATCTGACCTGGTCTGTGCTTCGTTCCCGTCAAACTCCTGTCTCTCTGCAAGGCCTGGGTGCACCCTAGGCTCTTCTTGGTAGACAGGTTCTTCAGCCAACCAGGTATGGCTGGCAGGCCAGCTTCGACGCGCACAGTGTTACGTAAATACGAACTTTATCTGGTTCGGAGAACCACAATACACTCAGCTATAAGACAATCCTGAGGGGAGCCCGAATACAATTCCAGATGGCTTACGATTTAATTTCAATGCCCAAAATCAATACGCGTCACATTGCGGGGGCTTTTCGTCTGTCAGTTGTCAAAAACTGCGTTGGCAGCTCCGTCAAATTCAAAATGGCCGTTCCGAAACCATCGATCGAGTATCGATTCTGAATCGAACAATCACCCGCCCGGACAGGCACCCACCTGTCCCTTAATCTACGGGCAGCCGAGACAACGTTGCTACCGCTCGTTTTAGTACCGAGCCTCCTACTAGAACCTCTGCAGACCGGGGGGTCCCGTCCCTGCCAGGGAACAAGTTAACAATGCGCCCCCTGCGCCAACGCAGTGGCGGTAGGTTAGCATCCTTAACCAGAACGAGGTCACCAACACTAGAGGGGCTGGTTTTGTCAGTCCACTTAAGGCGCTGTTGTAAGATATGCAGATACTCGAGCGACCAACGCTTCCAGAAATTCTGAGTAAACTGCTGCAACATCTGATACCCTGACAACCGATACAATTTCACTCCCTCGAAGGGGTGCTCGGGCAACGCGTTAAGTGGCTGTCCTATCAAGAAATGGCCTGGGGTCAGAGCCTCCAGGTCATTTGGATCCGAGCTGAGCGGACACAACGGTCGCGAATTGAGATCGGCCTCGATCTTACAAAACAATGTCGCGAGCTCCTCAAAAGTCAGCGCGGTCTGACCTACTATACGCCCCAAGTGCGTCTTAGCTGACTTAACTACGGCCTCAAAAATCCCACCCCAGTGGGGGCAACTCGGTGGGCTGAAGGTCCACTGTATACCCCGACGGGAGAGGGCCGTTCCAATATCCACTTTATTTACATTCAAAAAGTTGACTATCTCTCGTAAGCATCGTTCCGCACCGATGTAGTTAGTGCCGTTATCAGAGCGGATCAAAGTTGGAAGTCCCCTTCGAGAAACAAACCTATCCAAACAAGCAATGAAAGCCTCTGTCGAGAGATCAGCAACAAGCTCGAGTTCAGGAGCCCGACATCCCCTGGATGTACAATCAGACGGGTTCAATTCTCCTGGTACATGTCTCCAGGTCAGTGGGACCTCAGACGACACAATCTGGGGGACACGGTTCGCAACAAAAACCTCTAAGGTATGGACCGAAGCCTTCAGCCAGCACAAAACAATCTGGCTGTCCGTCCACGCGTACACCGTATCCTCCAAAACCACTGACCCACGCAACACTGTTAGAGTGTTATTCAAAACTTTGGTCAAAGGAGCAGCCCCGGACAGTTCCAGTTTTGGAATCGTCATCCTTGTCCGAATAGGCGCTACCTTGCTTTTTGCCAAAACCAAACGCACGTCGACCTCCCCGGTGGAGGTGACGGTTCGCAAATAAACCGCTGCCGCAAACCCTCGTTCAGAGGCATCACAAAACCCGTGAAGGGTTGCCCTGTAATCCCCAGCAGGGACCAATTTCCTCGGCAGCGATACATTATTTATATTGAGGCCCAACCATTTCGCTAAATCGTTCGATACAATGCAGCCCTGAGCTCCAGAATCTAATAGGGCGCGAACGTATGTTGGGTTGCCCGCCAAATCCCAAACAAGCACAGAGGCGATCGGTAACACCACCGTCTCCGGTTGGGGGGCAACAAATTGTTGGGCCGCAAATTCCTAGCGAGGGCCCCCGGGGCCCCACTGTGCCTGTAACCGATCAGGTAGGCAGCTATACGCCAGCGGGTCCCATTGTACAAATGGCCCACGCGCCGGTTCCATTGCCACCCTACGACGCCCCCCGAAGGGTTGTGGGCGTGAATTCAACCGTGGCCGCTCCATGAGCGGGGGGGACATCACATGCGACCGACGAGGACGAGGCGACGAGCGGGGCGACAACTGAGGCGGCGTCCGAACCGCACCCGCATAGCTCGAAGTTGTCCCATGCCACCCGCCCGTTACGGCCTGCTCAACACACCCAATGTGCCGCTGAGTCGGATGCTGAGTCGCAACCGAAAACTCAGGGCCCCCCATGTGATGACCCTGAGTGCGGCCCTGCACCCCTGGGTGGCCGCGTGCTTGTGGCCCCATTGCCCGATGAGTCGGATGCTGAGTCGCAACCGAAAACTCAGGGCCCCCCATGTGATGACCCTGAGTGCGGCCCCGCACCCTAGTACTACCCTGTGGACGTGGGGACGTTGGCTCCTGAGTTGCGCTCCGAGTCGCAAACGAATTCTCAGGGCCCCATGCCTTGTCACCCTGGGTACGGCCCTGTGGTGGCTGTTGGCCGGACCGGTTCATGCACAACAAATTGTTGTGGGCCCCACCACAATATCCGCACAATTTTGTGCGCGTGCAGTCCCTAGCCATGTGTGGCCCGAGCGAGGCACAGGAAACACCAGCCCCGCTGCTTGGCCATCCGGCGCCGTCCCTCAACCCTAAGTTCCCCGAACTTATTGCAATCGGCCACAGCATGGCCAATCTGCCTACAACATGGGCAGGTCTCACTATGTGGGGTCAATGCACTCACAGTCCCATACGACTGCCGGTTGGTGCGGTCCTTCCTCGTCGGAGGGCCCCTACTCACAGCGCTCCCGGCAGCTCTCTGTGGCTCCGAAGGATGGGTGGCCGTCAACCCCAAATTCTCTGCCCGTCGAGCCTCCTCTTCCAAAAATCCGACCAAGTCGGAGAAGGCGGGCAGGTCCTCGGCCGACCCCCCGTGAGACTGTTCGAAACTAGTCTGCACGTCAGCGGGTAGGCGGGAAAGTACAATGTACAGCAGTAGGTAGGACCATTCACCAACCGGAAGTCCAAGATTCTCTAGGGCCTTGGTGACGGACAACAACGGGTTCAAAACCTCCGTCTGTATGGCCCCGACCTTGTTCACAACCGGGATACTAAACAAACGGTTCAGTTGGGCATCGGCCAACCTCCGTTTGTTGTGGTAACGTCTGACCAGCAATTGCCTGGCCGTTTCATAGTTACCCTCCGTAACTGTCAAATGAGCGACCAGCTCCCTGGGCTCACCCCTCAATGCTGCCACCAGCTGAGCCATTTTGACAGACTTGGTAATGTCCGATCGCATGTGCACCAAACTGTCGAACAGATTGATGAAGCTCATCCATTCACCGGACACTCCGTCAAAAGTAGGCATAGTTATAACGGGTAACCTGGTCCCCGATCCCTGATGCGGCAGAGGCGCCCCAATGTCACCACCATGGCTGGACTCGCGCTGCCTACGTATGTCCGCAGCCCTCTGCGTGATAGCAGCCGCCATCTCCATACACTGGTCGACATCCCCTAGCAACCGTGACAGCCTGTCAGGTGCGCAACCATCAACTGCTTCCGCCTGCGCGGACAATTCGAGCACCCTGTTGTAGCGTTCCTTAACGTCCATAGACCGCTCCAACACCACATCATGCCTATCTAAACGGTCTATCAGACCGTGTGCGGAGGAAAACCATCTGAGCTCCTTAGAAACACCCTTCTGTATTTCAGACAACGACATGATCGGAACGATACTTACTCACAATTTGCAGTAACTCAATTATATTGGACCCTCCAGTCTACAACACAAACGAGGGAACCCTAATCTATAACTTAAACAATGCTGATTTCCCCAAACAATAGAAACCGAGTTTTATATCTACACAAATTCTGTAAACAACAATTTAGTTTCCCTATATCATATAACACACACAGATAGTCAATATTAGTTCAAGTTATAAATTGCTATAAACTGAAAACAATGTCCAAACATTCATTAGCATTACTAGACCACTAATAGATTGACTAACTGGTAACTGGTACTTCAATCCAAATTTCAATTCACCTACAATGTACCTGTAATGTAATTACTATTCTGAGTCACATCTCAGTACAACTGGTCATTTAGGGAAAACTGTTATATCTGTCTGTCTACTACCAGCAATAGACTTATAGCTTACAACACTACCAATCTATGTGGATACAGGAACAAAACCAAGTTAGCTAATAACCGCCTATACCTACAGATTGATAGTCCCAAATCGTGGGTTCCTGGAGCCCTTGACGGCTGCAAATCTCAGGAAACCACGCTCTTGCTACCAAAATGTTCAGGCCTCTCGGCACCCGATGACCTCGCAGGGGCCCATAGCTACGAGGTAGCGTAGCGATCAGATGCCAAGAAGCAAGAACGTCGGCGTTTCACCGAGCTAAAGTAAATAGATTCTATCTGACCTGGTCTGTGCTTCGTTCCCGTCAAACTCCTGTCTCTCTGCAAGGCCTGGGTGCACCCTAGGCTCTTCTTGGTAGACAGGTTCTTCAGCCAACCAGGTATGGCTGGCAGGCCAGCTTCGACGCGCACAGTGTTACGTAAATACGAACTTTATCTGGTTCGGAGAACCACAATACACTCAGCTATAAGACAATCCTGAGGGGAGCCCGAATACAATTCCAGATGGCTTACGATTTAATTTCAATGCCCAAAATCAATACGCGTCACATTGCGGGGGCTTTTCGTCTGTCAGTTGTCAAAAACTGCGTTGGCAGCTCCGTCAAATTCAAAATGGCCGTTCCGAAACCATCGATCGAGTATCGATTCTGAATCGAACAGATGTTATTCAACAAAAGGTCGAGGTCAAGATTTATATGACGTAATAGATGACTGTGATCTATGTATTTTAAATGACGGTAGTTTCACGACTGTTCAGCATCCTCGTTGTAATCCATCTGCTATTGATGTGAGTTTTGCTAGCTCATGCCTGACTCCACTATGTAAATGGTCAGTCCATGACGACCCTATGGGTAGTTACCATTGTCCCAAAATAACAGAAATAGCCCTTTCCATTGATAAATATCAAATTAATCCTCCTGTTGACAAATATTTATATAATAAAGCCGACTGGGGAAAATATCAAGAACTCTCGGGAACTATATTTAATGACATTAATGTAAATGTCCACTTGCTTCGTATACAGAATTCTGTATTTGCCTTGATGCCCTTATGCAGAAAGTTATTCCAAAGTTTACTAAATCTAGCCACTTTGCAAGCTGACCTCCAACACCTTGGTGGAATGAGTCCTGCAAGCAAAGTGTAATTGCATCCTATAATGCATTAAAATTGTACAGAGATGATCCTTCAATGGATAGCTACATTAACTATAAGAGACTAGATGCTCTAAATAAGAGAACAATTGCAGAACAGAAGAAAACCGGGTGGAATAATTTATGTGACACATTTAACAGAACTACCCCTTTATGTAAAATTTGGAATATGATTAAAAGGTTTAAGGGCATTAAGAATGTTAACAAATCTTACAGAGATGAGTTTATACCAGAGTTTTTAGACAAGCTTTCAGACAATAGCAATTTGGTAGAGACAAATAATCTGGTAAATTATTTTAGTATTAATAATAATAATCACAATTCAAGGTTTTTCTTGGATCCATTTACTTGGAATGAATTTTTAATAAGTTTGCAATCAAGACGTAAGACGTGTCCTGGCTTAGATGATTTTCCCTATATTGTAATTAAAAAACTGCATGTATCCGTTCAGAGACTGTTTCTTGATATCCTTAATGCTTTAATGCGTGAACAAGTAATCCCTGACTCATGGAAAATACAGTGTGTTATCCCAATTCTTAAATCAGATAAACCACCGGAGCAGGCCAGTTCGTACCGCCCTATATCTCTGTCTTTATGTCTAGGCAAGTTATTTGAAAACATGATTAAAATCCGTTTAAACTGGTATGTGGAGGCTAATGGTATCATTCCTAATGTGCAATATGGCTTTCGTCGAGGGCGCAGCTGCGCTGACAGTTTCTTATCTTTGATCTCAGACTTGAAAAATGCGAAAAATACAAAGTCAAACACTATTTGTGCATATTTGGATGTTCATGGAGCTTTCGATAATGTTGATCCTGGTATCTTTGTTAAGATTATGTCTGACGTAGGCATGCCGGAACAACTAAGTAAGTGGATTTATAATTTTTTGAATTGTAGAACTCTCTATATCAAGCACAATAACATTTTACATGGAGCAAAAATAGCATTAAAAGGCACAATCCAAGGTGCCCCACTCTCACCATTACTGTATAATTTATACAGGGTGACATTTAATTAGCTGACTATATTTTGGGGAATGATAGTACCCAGCGATATGAACAACTTTCCAAAAGAAACATTTAGTCGTATTAAAAAAAAAATAACGTTCCTCAGTACATTGACCCGATCAGCTGAGTACAAGTTACTATGGGAGACCCATTTTTTTTTTCATTTGCGACCATATGTTTCTTGGGGAAAGGAAAATGATGGGTAATATCATTCCCCAAAATATGGTCAGCTAATTAAATGTCACCTTGTATACTTGTGAAATAAGTAAATATGTTGATATCAAAGATGTAAATATTTTACAATTCACAGATGACATTGTTATGTACAGTAATAATAAGAATTTTCAAGTTGTCGTGGATAATATGAATAGATCTTTAAATCAGTTAAGTCTTTACTATAATGTTAAATTACACTTAAAGATTAATTCTTCCAAAAGTAGTGTTATGTATTTTGGGAAAGATGACCCAACTGGTGACATTGTGTACTGTGGAGATGTTTAAGGTAGAGTTAGCTCAAATAAATTCTTAGGTGTCACATAATTGATCAGAGACTGACATTTGGAGACCATGTTAGATATGTGTCAAAGAATGCTTTGAAAGCAATAAACATACTTAGATATCTTGCTGGTGTATCTTGGGGAGCAGAACCAAAAATATTATCTATTTTATTCAAAGCTATAGTGAAAACTCATTTTGACTATAGTGCCATGGCATACATAAATAGTCCACATGCAAAAAAGTTAGATATTCTGCAGAATAAGGCTTTGAGAATTATTGCTAGTGCTATGTGCTCGACTCCAATTAGGGCCATGGAAGTTGAGACTAAAATAATGCCACTAATCTTTAGACGGCTCATGCTTGCTGAAAAATATTGCCTTAAACTATTATACTCAAATAATACAGAAATTATTAATAAAATTGTACCTTATCCTATTAATATGTCTGGTCCTTTAGCAACTGGTGAGTCTCTTTTGATTGGTAACACTCCAATGTTGTTCCATATATACCTGGAAATTCAAAATAAATTTCATAAAATTAGTAAACAGCGCCAATGGCCTTGCTATTCCACCTCTTATCAAAGGGAAGGACTTTAGCGGATGACCTACTTTTGTTGACCCTGAGGGGGGAGGGGGGGTGGGGAGGGGGGTAGATGCCCCCCTACTACTCCCCCCCAGCTGAAATGCCTAGTTTCTGAGATATGATTATTTAAAGTTTTGAGGTTATGTTGTTAAATTAAAACAAAATTTAGACTGACCTTGATCTTTAAGTGGGGGGAGGGGGAAGGGAGTAGATGCCCCCCCTACTACTCCCCACCCGCGCGGAAATGATTAGTTGCTTTCTTCGAAAGGGTCATTTTTCTGCCTCGACATCTTTCTCCTCCACAAATGCTCCATAATGCTATCATCAAAATTTACATGAAAAGTAGCCACAATAACCTACTCTAGCCAATCGTTTTTGTTTGCATACGCTCCGGTTTAGATTCTTCAACGTTCTAACATAACCTATAACCCGATTGAAAAGTAGCCACAATAACCTACTCTAGCCAATCGTTTTTTTTTTGTATACGCTACGCTCCGGTTTAGCTTCTTCAACGTAGAAAGTAGACAATAACCTACTCTAGCCAGTTGTTTTTGCTTGTAAATATCAAGAGAACAAGAAAATAGAACATTCGCGAAACTACTAGAAAAGGGACTACTACTTTGCCGCCCAACCAAAAACGCGGCAAAACGCCCCAACAAAATGCGTTCCATTTTAAACAAAAATTACCTTTTTTTATTATCAAAAGTGATATTTTACGAAAGAAATACTAAATTAACTTTGATTGACGTAAAATAAATAAACAAACATAAATTGCAATTTAAATGAACGTTTTTATTAAAATAGATATTATTAAAAAAAGATTCCACATTTCTTCCTTTTTTTAGAGAATTCTCATCTTTTCAAATATGCGTACAACGAAATGTAGATAATGTATTTTGACCACAGACAAGATTTAAACATATTATTTGCGTTGCGTTACATCATTTTACAAAGTATTTTCAGATTTTCAAAAAATCATATCATAAAAACTATTGTATTCCGCACCCTGAAACTTTCAAGAAGATGATCAAATGACCCCAACATGATGCTAAAAAAGTTTGGACGCCCCAGCGAGTAGGTCATCCGCTAAAGGTGAGCCTTTCAAAGCATCACACATCCAATTAAAGTGGTCAATTCAGTCACTAATAATTATGAAATGTTACAATTTCTCTCAGAAAATTATTACTATTCCATATACACAGATGGAAGTAAAGGTAAGGCGTATGTGCGCTGTGCCGTGTATGGTCCTCAAACTAATTTTACTCAGAGCTTTGTCTTGCAGGATATATGTACAATATTTACTGCAGAAGCTTAAGCAGTTTATAAGGCTCTGTTGCGAATCAACATTGTAAATAACTATAAATATTTCCTAATTATTACAGACTCATTAAGTTTTATTCAGAACTTGGTTAATTTAAAATTTCATTTAAAAAATAACTTTATTTTGTACATTATCAAAGAAATAATTTATAAATATTATCTTAAAGGGACATTTCCTTCATGTGGGTGCCTTCTCATAGGGGCATTTATGGAAATGAGATGGCTGATAAAGCTGCCTTTTAAGGAATGAATGCACTTGATGTTTCCAATGTTATGAATGTCCCTATGACTGATTACCTGCATTGTATAAAGCTTGATATAAGAACGTTATGGGAAGAACTGTGGAAGAAAGATCAAGAGACGAAAGGACGATGGTACGGAAGCATTCGGAATTGCTTACCAGCAAGAACATGGTATGATAGGCTAGAAGAAGCCAGCCGTGAATAAATTACCACCATGAACGAACAGACTACGTTTTGGCCACAATACTGCACCATAACACCTAGCAAGACTTGGAATATTTCAAAATAGTGTCTGCACTTTCTGTGGAGTGAAGCAAACCTTGAGCATTTGATTCCCTTGGACCGGCAAATGCCCGCAGCGGGTGTGGGCAAGACTTCAATTCAAAATGCGTTCAAAGAGAATATAATCACTACCGTTTTAAATGCGTTAACTGGCAAATGCCCGCAGCGGGCGGATTTCCGGTCGCATAGAGATGGGCGCTTTTAAACTAAAAATATCGGTTGGGAGCCGCGTTTGCACTTGCATTTGGTCACCCAATACACGAACGTATCTGTGGAGCTATCTAAAACCAGTCCCTGCATAGGAAAAAAAAAGTTCTGACCCAGTTTAACGGAACGATTTCTCTCGCGCATTCACGGCATTTCACGGCGTTTCCTTAAAAGAGATTACAAGGGTCCTTTGTTTTGCTTGTAGGTATCAAATTGTACACAACAGGTACCAGATGTTTATTTTATGTGTTGCCATTGAACTGAGCTCATCAAAAAACGAATGGTACAAGCCACTCGACTCGACAGTTTATTAGAACGACCACTTCACAGTCGGCCGGTTTTTTGTTGGACGATAAATGTACCTACTTACACCGTTAGAATTATAGCGAAAAAAAAAATTTTTTTTCTCTTTGAGTAATAATGTAGATATAAATACTAGAGTAGGCGCCGCACACGGACTTTTTTGCAGCTATAAGTAGAGCTAATTCACTCAAACCCAATGGGGTTGGCAACTGTCAAAGTGGCGCTAGCATCACTTGTACTCATAACAAACAGATTTTGTATGAACATTTTATCATTTTTATCAAAAAAAGCAATAATGCCGCGTTGTAGTGTAATAAGTTGCTCAGAAGTTGGAATACATAGTTTTCCCAAAGACCTAAAGTTGTCAAAACAGTGGCTGAAGGCGATACGTCGTAAAAAATTAGTGATAAGCAATGGAACAAGGTTATGTCGGAATCATTTCGTGGAATCAGACTACGTAAAGCAGGGAAAATACTCGGGTGAGTTACTAAGTTATGATATTCCATGTACCTAGTTGATTGATTAAGTCGAATCTATTTATTATAAAAGCGATAAGCGTGATACCTACTTACTTGATATTCTATTACAGGTTTGGAACTCGAAAAGAAGTTTTTACGTAAGGGTGCCGTACCGTCCATATTTCCTTGGACCACCAAAACTGAGGATGTGACTGCCAGAGGGGAACGACAACGATCTCGAGATTGCCGGAAAAAATTGTTTGCAAATGAAAATTCAGCCATTCCAGGACTAAGTACAGAACTTCTTCAAAAAGTTCAAGTGGCTGCACCTAGCACAGAAAATTTGGATATAAATTAAGTGGATGTATCTATCGCTGAGCATCAACCTTCTGTCACAGTTTTGCAAACCAAAGAACCAACCTTCAAGCCTCAATTTTCTGCCGCAGCAACACAAACCGAAGAACCACAATCATCCATTTTAGCAACACAAACATCAAACATATTGCGATTTTTTCCACAGAATTATTGCAATCAGATGAACAGGCTGTTATGTACTACACAGGCTTAGAATCCTATCAAAAATTCAATTTAGTACTGCAAACATTAATGCCTAGGTCCAACAACTTAAAATATAGATGGAGTAGAGTTTTATCATTATCTGTTGAGGACCAATTTTTAATTCTGTTAATCAAATTAAGATGTAACAGACCTGACTATGAAATTAGTAAAATGTTCGGCATAAGTAAGACTGAAGTCTCAAATATATTTGTCACATGGGTAAATTTTGTACACGACATGTGGTCCCTAATAGATATTTGGCCGTCACGAGAACTAGTAAATTTTTATATGCCGGAGGCTTTCAGAAAACACCACCCATCCACAAGAATTGTAATTGATGAACAGAGATCCCCATACAAAAACCCAGCCAACCAAACGACCAAAGGGCTTCCTTCAGCCAATACAAGCACAAAAATACATTCAAATTTCTAGTTGGCTCTTCTCCTGGAGGGCTCATAACATATTGTTCTCCAGCATATGCTGGTTCAGCAAGTGATAGACAAATTATTGAACGTAGTAGGTTACTACACTCTTGCAACCAGGGTGATAGCATCATGGCAGATAGGGGATTTAATGTGCAAGACCTATTCATAAGTAAGGGTGTTGGAGTAAACATACCCACATTTTTGAAAGGAAAGTCACAAATACCTGGTCTCTTATTAAAAAAGGACCAAGAATTGGCCAGGGAAAGAGTACACATAGAAAGACTTATAGGACTAACTAAAACATACAAAGTACTAACAAGTGAACTGAACCATTTTTATGTACCTTTGGTATCGAAAATCTTCTTTATATGTATTATGCTTTGTAATTTTAAGGAAGGAATAGTACCTAAATAAAATGAGAAACGCTCAATTTTATAGTTTTATTTTTTATAATTTTCATAGCTGTAATATAGATGTTTTTCTAATAATTTACATTTGAAGTAATTTTCATAAAATTCATCTAACTTCAGGAGCATATAAGTAATAAATTTGTTGTCTCGAGTGACATATATTATTTTCATATCCATAAATGTATATAATATCAGGTTTGCATATTTTCTTCCTGTGCAATACATCTGACCTTGTATTTGGTAATAATATGGCGATGTTTCTTTTAAATGAAGGTTACCATCCTTCTCGTATAAGTAAGGTACTGTTTCGTTAGATATTAGCTTCATTCGGCTTGCATATGGGCATTTCACTTCTATAACTGTTTCCGAACCTAAAAGGCCATCTGGAGAAGCTGCTAAATATGGCCGCTCTGCGCTCACAAACAGCCCACATGATTGCACATCTAGTTCATATGTTGCAGCATATGTGTTTATGGCAATTTTTTCATTAATTTTGCCATGAGTCGTCGCTCTAGAGGTAAATTCTCTTTGGTCCATCATTTGGCTGGCATAACTCTTTTTAGTAGTTTCTTTGAGATGGCTAATTGTGTGGTATTTGCTTGCAGTTATTCTTTTTTTTCTTTCTTCATGCCATTCTGGGCTATCTGCTTGGAGTCTTGTTGATCCTTCAATATGGGAAATTACCTCATCATCAATCTGAGATATATGTAGTTTTCTCAGTGTTTCTTCTGGTGCATGTGTTCTACAGTAGGTGTGATCAGCCACTAATGCATAAGCATTTGCTGGCTCGAACATTTGCTTCAAGGGCATAGTAGTATTTGGGTAGTTCTGTACAAGGCTTCTGATTCGGCTGTTGTATGTGTTTCTGTCAATATTTTGTACGGTGTATGGCTCAAACAAAATACTTGCAGTTTTTGATCTTCTGGCCATTTTCTCAGCTCGCAGTGGTGTACCTGTATATGTTTTTTTTGGTACATGAAATTGTTGCAGCTTCTGTGTGCAAGTTTGATAGAGCAGGATATTTTTTCTTGTGCGTAACTGCTCTAATGCCAGCAATACAATTGCCACATGTTAACATGTGGCTTTTGTCCCACTTCCTGCGGGGCATTCACAGGTAGCTTCATCAACAGTACCAAATTGATCCATCTTGATGTTTGATTCATAATACAGCTGTTTCATAGTTTTTCGACATATTGATTTTATGTAGGTGTCTCCATTTAAGTTGTATGAGCGAACAGCAACCAAATGTCTCGATTCATTCAAGTCAACAGCCTTCCGCATTTTCTTGCTGGTGCTGTAAAAAATGTTGTACTGTTACCACAGTTCAACAATGATAAAAAAAAAAAATTAGATAAGTAACTGCATATGGACTACTTACAAGTTTAGATAATGCCTTATTTGAGTTTTATTTATTGGTGCGACATTTGTATTGCTATTGATGTCGCGGTACATATCAGGAGATGGCAGTTGCATAGCTGGGTCTTCATCTATGGCACATGGTGTGTTGGGTTGAGCATTAAAATATTGATCATATGCATCTAATCTGCGAAGAAATGGAACAGTGTTAGGTACATGATTTGATGTCCCTGTGAATCTGAAACTTTTAATAATAATAGGTTAGTAGCTAGTACACAAACACAACAAACCTCTCCACCAAATCGGCTTTCCTGCTACGTAAAGAAGCACCCCTTTTTTTTTTTTTTTAGTTCTTCTTTCAACTCAGCTATTTTCCAAGCCGAATACATAATGCTGAGTTCGGTGTCCGGTATTCGCAAGCTAAGGTCGTTTCAAGATTAGATCTCCAATGCAATCAATCCGTTCCGTGAAGCGTGAATCTGAGTCCAGGGCGTTTAGCAGAAGTCGAAAGAGATGAAGGAAGAACCGAAATAATAGCGAAAAAGAAACGAGCACAGTCAACAACAACAGAAGAGACATTGACCAGAGCAGACCAACATTGACTGACAGTTGACATTGTATTATAGGGATTACATTCGAATCGACTAAATAATGCCGTCGTGTGTTCTGCGGTATTGTAAAAACTACACAATTAAGATACAAAAAAGCCAAATAATAACTTTTCATACGTAAGTACTATCAGTTAATACGCATATTCAATAATATTTTGTGAATTGCAAAAATCAACAAAGCGACATGTTTTCTCTTTGAAAATCAAAGAGTAACAAGATTTTGACATGCAGATGTGACATTTCCGAATACCAACGTGTTATGCATGTCGTATATTTTTATTGCACAAGAAAATTCACATTACAAAATTATGGAAAAGAGATTTACAAAGGCAAGCTTATTTCTAACAAGAGATTTCTTCCATCAAGCTCAAGATGTTGAGGATACATTTCATAGCAGAGGTAGACTCTTGCGCAGAAATACAAGAAAGCATGTCATGATACGAACACAGATGAAATTGTATTAGGTACTGATGAGAGGCTTTTGAATTTTATTTAGTATTGTAACGCAATGCGCGCGGACTCGAATACTTTCTCGCTCACACACACTATCTGTCTTCCTCAACCAGGTTTGCACACGGCACCAGCGCCCGACTGATATAAAAAGAGCACCGTTCGGCGTATACATTCGGGCAAGGACGAGGAGACCTCCAGCGGCCGGACCTTTCGAGGCTTGGCAGTCATCGTCGGCAGGAAGATCGTCCACCAGCTCGTCGACGCCCAGGAGTATTCATCCCTATATGCTTTGGGCGTCGACCTCCAGGTCGCCGGCGAGGTGCTGCGACTCTACGCCGCCTACAAGCCCCCCAGTACACCAATCCGCACCGCCGAGCTACGGGGGCTGCTACAGTCGCCGCACCCGACACTTGTCGCCGGCGACCTCAACGCCAAGCACACCGCCTGGAACTCCACCAGGGTGTGCCCAGCTGGACGCGCCATCCATGCCGACTCCGTGAGCCACAACTACGACGTCATCGGTCCCGACGAGCCCACCCACTTCGACACGCGGGCCGGATGGGACATCATCGACGTCGTGGTCGTCAGAGGTCTCCGGACACCGCCGAGCCAGGAGGTTCTCCCTGACCTCCCTTCGGACCACAGGCCTGTTCTTCTCGTCCTGGCGGATCTGCCCACCCGGGTATCTCCGCCAGCATCACGTCGCCGCTACCAGTGGGGCGCCTTCACCGCCGCCCTAGACCAACCCTCCACCAGTTGCCCCGTCAACCAGCCGGAAGACGTTGACCGCCTGGCATCGCTGCTAACTACCCAGATCCGAGACGCGCTCGACCTACCATCGCACACCGTAGCTCGCGGGGGGAAGCCCAACCCTCTTCCTGCTGAGCTACGCGCACTCATCTGCGATAAGCGCTCTCTCCGGAAGCAGTGGCAGCAAACCCACTGCCCCACGATGAAGACCAGGCTCAGCGCCATGACGGCAGAGCTGAAGCGCCAACTTGATCTCCACGCTGAAGAATCTTGGGAACGCCACTTCGAGTCCATGGGCGACCACGTCCCCTCCGTGCATCGCCTATGCCGGGCTTTGTCGACCACTCCTGCTCCTGTTCGACCAATCCTGGGCAGCGACGGCCTACCAAGATTCCGAGCCCAAGACCGTGCGGAGATCTTCGCCGAATGCCTCGAGAAGCAATTCAAGCCGAACCCAACGGATGATGTGGAGCACGTCGCAACAGTCGAGAGACACCTGCGAGAGTACTTCGCCACGCCGATAGCTCCCGAAGAGGACCCCATCGTCGTCACGCCCGGCCAGATTGTGCGTGCATTCCGACGTACCAAGCCCAGGAAAGCCCCGGGCGCAGACCGAATACCCAACACGGCGCTGTTACATTTGCCGCCACGCACTGTGGCGGCCGTTGCGCGCCTGTTTAACGGTATCTTGCGCACGGGTCACTTTCCAACCCAATGGAAGGAGGGCTTGGTTATCATGTTGCCCAAGCCGGGCAAGGACACCAAGCTGCCTGAGAGCTATCGGCCGATCACCCTACTGAGCACCATCTCAAAGGTGTTTGAGAAGCTCCTGTTAGCGAAGTTACTGCCCCACATCAAGCCGCGCCCGGAACAGTTCGGCTACAGGCCCGAGCATTCTACGACGCTTCAGCTCACCAGAGTACTGAATGACATGACGGTCTGTTTGAACAAAAAAGAATACACTGTTGCAGTACTTCTGGATATGGAGAAGGCGTTCGACAGAGTATGGCACGAGGGGTTGCTGTACAAGCTGTCGACGTCCCCTGCCCCAAGAAGAACGGTCAAGACAATCGCCTCTTTCCTGAAGAATCGCCGCTTCCGAGTGATGGTGGAAGACGCCGTCTCCGAGGAACATCCCGTCGCAGCCGGCGTCCCCCAGGGCTCTTGCCTGTCACCCGCCTGCTACCCCCGATACACGGACGACATCCCCGTCGGGCCGGGTGCCCAGCTGGCACTCTTTGCAGACGACGCAGCCTACTATGCGTCGTCGTTCCAGGCTCTGCACGCTGCCATCAAACTGCAGCGCACCCTGGACATCTTGCCCGACTGGCTCGCCAAGTGGCGACTGTCCGTCAATGTTGGGAAAACGCAGGCGCTCATCACAGGCCAGAGTCTCCTTCCGCCATCGCTCCAGCTCCAGGGACAGCACATCGAGTGGTCTTCGCAGGTGAAGTACCTGGGAGTGACCATTAATCGCCGGCTCACCATGAAGCAACACGTCGACAACGTCGTCAGCCAGGTCAAGGTGGCACGCGCCAAGCTGCGTCCACTTTTCGACTCCAGCCTCCCTCTGAGGGCGAAGCTCGGGATCTACAAGACCTACGTGAGATCCCGCCTCACCTACGCGGCTCCGGCATGGTACGCCCTGTGCTCGGAGACGAACAAACGGAGACTCCGAGCCCAAGAGAACCTCTCTCTGCGTACCATCGTTGGCGCCCCCCGCTACGTGAGGAACGCGACAATCCAGAGGGACCTAAGATGGGAAACCGTGGACCAGTTTGTCCAGAGGCTGGCGAAGGGCATGTTCGCGCGTGCGGATGCATCACACCTCCCGCACATCGCCGAACTGGCGCCGCACCACGCGCGCCCGCCCGACCGCCGCCGCCTGCCACGCGACCTGGTTGCCTAGCCGGCGATCACCCACTGCATACCAGCGCCACATGAAGACCACCGCCCGCAGGGGCCATCCGATGACCTGTCCACAGGAGTGGACAGAGGCGATTCTTCGGGAAGAGGTCTGTCGACCTGACCCCGACTCCCCACGCCCCAGAAGGGGTGCGTGAGATGACTATGAAGAGTATACATTCGGATAGTTTCGACCGTCGCGCATACGGATCTCCGCTTCGCCGTCCCGCTGCAGTTCACCCGCCGCTTCGTGCGAAGCGGACGTGTGTAACACGCGCCCGTGCGCGCCGCGATCGCGATACCCGCGCCGCGAGTGTTCACGGAGGGGATTACTACATCGGGACGGACGCCGGCTCTGCCTAAGGTCGTGCCTGGTGTGTAACCCTTTCCGTGACGCCAGCTCGTCCATAGCCCGCCGCTATGGACGAGCCCAAAAGCCCTTTTAAGGGCTATAGTGCCAGTGACATTGTGAGTGTTAGTGTTGCTGTGAGTGACAGTGATGATGCCGGTAATGTGAGCAGCCCGCCGCTGGGTGAAACCCCGCGTCGGCGCCGCGCGCAGCGATCGGCATCACTGGAAGGCCTGCTCCCTATCTCCACGTCGACGGAGTACGGGTCGCCCGTGGTGCGGCGTCCTGTGTCCCCGAGGGCAGAGCTTGAGCTGGACGAATTATATTTAATTCGGGCCGCTCAAGCCAACCTGTTTTCGGCGGGCCTACTTCGTGCCATGGAGGCATACGTCGCCGCAAGCCGCGCTGCCCTGTCGGGCAAGCCCACGGCTTGTATCGGCGCCGAGCTCCTCGACGCGCAATTAGTGGAGCAGGCAAAAACGCGGCCTTTGGTGCTGCCACCAACCCGCGGGACGAGGCGCCCGCGTAGCGAAAGCCCGAGCGACGAGCTGCGTCTCCGAGGAGACGGAAAGCGAGTCCAGCTTGCGGACTCGCCGACCCCGCCACCGACGAACCAGCCGCCGCCGAGGAAGACGGGCTTCGACATGCCGTCGCTGTCGCCCTGGACGGGCGCGATTCAGGCACCCGCCCCCGCCCCTGGACCGACCGCCGCGAGTGAAAGAGACAGTGAGAGTGCTACAACACAAATGACAGGTACGAGTGTTTCACCTAATAAGTGCTCTCCCGCAGTGTCGTTTGCTGCGGCGGCCGCGACCGCAATTTCCGTGTCTGTGGCACCGCGCCCCAGCTCCGCGCCCCCCCCCCCCGACCAGTGAGGTACCCGGTGCCGCCAACCGCGCGTCCGCCCGCCCCGTCGGCGACCACGTCGCGAGTGCCCGCCCGCCCCACGCGCTCCGCCGCTGCGCCCGCTATAGTGCCCGCCCGCCCTACGCGCCCCGCCACCGCGCCCGCGAACCCGCCCACCGCCGCGACTGTGCCCGCCCGCCCTACGCGCCCCGCCGCTGTGCCTGCGAACCCGCACGCCGCCACACCCGTGATAGGGCCCACCCGCCCAATGCCGCCCGCCCGCCCAACGCCGCCTGCCACTGCCGCCGCCCAAACCGCAGCCGCGATCGCCACCACCACCGCCGCCCCGTCGGGAGGCGCTGCGCCACAGCAGCCACGCCAGCCGCGCTATCCGCCCCTTATTGTGGAGGTCCTTCCCAACTGGGCCGACCACTTCAGGGCGATAGCCAGCGAGCTCGGCCGGGCTCCCAGCGCGCGCGCCTACCAAAAGGGTGTGCGCTTCACCCCCACGGCCGACGACGAGTACCGGCTTGTACAGCGCTATCTGTGCAGGCTGGAGAAGGACCACGGAGTTCGGTGGTTCTCCTACTCGCTGCCGGCCGACAAGACCCAGAAGGTGGCGATCCGCGGGCTGCCTTCCAACACCACGCCGGAAGAGATCGTCGCGGCACTTGCAGAACTCGGTGTGGAGGCCGAGTATTGCAAGCAGATCCGGGCGCGCAAGGGGCGCCCCGGTTGCATCTTCTACGCGTCCCTGCGGAAGAATCCCGACCGTGCCCCCGGTGCAGTATATGAGATCTCAGAGCTCATGTACATGCCGGGGGTGAAGATCGAGGCTTGGCGCTCCAAGCAGGGTCCGGCCCAGTGCCACAGGTGCCAACAGTTCCGGCACTCGTCGCATATGTGCCACCGCCCCCTGGCGTGCGTGCGTTGCGGCGGTCCCCACTCGGCGCGGGAGTGCCCCCGCCCGAAAGACCAGCCGCCGACGTGTGCCAACTGCGGTGGCCCGCACACGGCCAATAATGCGACGTGCCCCGTGTTCCGCCAGGAGGCGCGGAACAAGAAGGCTGGCACTGTGGCGCTCACTAATGCGCCTGGGCCCAAGAAGATGCAGCCTCCCCCTCCGCCACGTCCTGATCTGCAGGAAGAAACGGCGCCCGCCTCGCTTATGGCGCAGGCGAACGACGGAGTCCCCAGGCAGAAGACGAAGCGGGGGGGAAAGAAGAAGAAGGCGACAGCTCCACCTGCCGCCGGCGCCGCAACGGCTACTCTCGCCGCTAGCGAGACTGCGGCCGCCGCTGACGCCGCCACTCCGGCTGCGGCGATAGGGCAGCAGGACTTGGGGCACCTCACAGCCCTGCTCGCCCTCCTCAGCGACCCCACTGCCCTGGGCAGACTCACCGCTCTGCTCCGCAATGCATGAGCCGCTCAGGGTCGTCCACTGGAACGCGCAGTCGCTGACAGGGAAGAAGCGGCTGCTCCACGTGTTCCTGAGGGACTACCGCGTCGACGTGATGCTCATCAGCGAGACATTCCTAGCCGGAAGCGATAAGCTGTCGCTGCCCGGCTACTTCGTCTACCGCAAGGACGAGAAGTCCACCAGCGGCCGGGCCTTTCGAGGCTTGGCAGTCATCGTCGGCAGGAAGATCGTCCACCAGCTCGTTGACGCCCAGGAGTATACATCCCTGTATGCTTTGGGCGTCGACCTCCAGGTCGCCGGCCAGGTGCTGCGACTGTACGCCGTGTACAAGCCCCCCAGTACCCCAATCCGCACCTCTGAACTACGGGGGTTGCTACAGTCGCCGCATCCGACACTCGTCGCTGGCGACCTCAACGCCAAGCACACCATCTGGAACTCCACCAGGGTGTGCCCAGCTGGACGCGCCATCCTTGCCGACTCCGTGAGCCACAACTACGATGTCATCGGTCCCGACGAGCCCACCCACTTCGATTCGCGGGCCGGTTGGGACACCATCGACGTCGTAGTCGTCAGAGGTCTCCGGACTCCGCCAAGCCAGGAGGTTCTCCCTGACCTCCCATCGGACCACAGGCCAGTACTTCTCGTCCTGGCGGACCTGCCCACCCGGGTCTCTCCGCCAGCTTCACGCCGACGCTACCAGTGGGGCGTCTTCACCGCCGCCCTCGACCAGTCTTCGACCACATGTCCAGTCAACCAGCCGGAAGACGTTGACCGCCTGGCATCGCTGCTAACCACCCAGATCCGAGACGCGCTCGACCTATCATCGCACACCGTAGCTCGCGGGGGGAAGCCCAATCCTCTTCCTGCTGAGCTACGCGCACTCATCCGCGATAAGCGCGCTCTCCGGAAGCAGTGGCAGCAAACCCGCTGCCCAACGATGAAGACCAGGCTCAACGCCATGACGGCAGAGCTGAAGCGCCGACTTGATCTCTACGCCGAAGAATCTTGGGAACGCCACGTCGAGTCCATGGGCGACCACGTCCCCTCCGTGCATCGCCTATGCCGGGATTTGTCGACTACTCCAACTCCCGTCCGACCAATCCTGGGCAGCGACGGCCTTCCAAGATTTCGAGCCCAAGACCGTGCGGAGATCTTCGCCGAATGCCTCGAGAAGCAGTTCAAGCCGAACCCTACGGATGATGTGGAGCACGTCGCAGCAGTTGAGAGACACCTGCGAGAGTACTTCGCCTCGCCGATAGCTCCCGAAGAGGACCCCACCGTCGTCACGCCCGGCCAGATCATGCGTGCATTCAGACGTACCAAGCCCAGGAAAGCCCCGGGCGCAGACCGCATACCTAACATGGCGCTGCTACACTTGCCGCCACATACTGTGGCGGCCGTTACGCGCCTGTTTAACGGTATCTTGCGTACGGGCCACTTCCCAACCCAATGGAAGGAGGGCTTGGTCATCATGTTACCCAAGCCGGGCAAGGACTCCAAGCTGCCTGAGAGCTATCGGCCGATAACTCTACTGAGTACCATCTCAAAGGTGTTTGAGAAACTCATGCTGGCGAAGCTACTGCCCCACATCCAGCCGCGCCCGGAACAGTTCGGCTTCAGGCCGAGCATTCTACGACGCTTCAGCTCACCAGAGTACTGAATGACATGACGGTTTGTTTAAACAAGAAGGAATACACTGTCGCAGTACTCCTGGACATGGAGAAGGCGTTTGACAGAGTGTGGCACGAGGGGTTGCTGTACAAATTGTCGACGTCTCCAGCCCCAAGAAGACTGGTCCAGGTCATCGCCACCTTCCTGAAGAATCGCCGCTTCCGAGTGATGGTGGAAGACGCCGTCTCCGAGGAACACCTCGCTGCAGCCGGCGTCCCTCAGGGGTCCTGCCTGTCTCCAGCCTGTTACTCCCAATATACGGACGACATCCCCGTCGGGCCGGGTGCCCAGCTGGCACTCTTCGCCGACGACGCTGCCTACTACGCGTCGTCGATCCAGGCACGGCACGCTGCCGTCAAACTGCAGCGCACCCTGGACATCTTGCCCGACTGGCTCGCCAAGTGGCGGTTGTCCGTCAACGTTGGGAAGACGCAGGCGCTCATCACAGGCCAGTCCCCCCTTCCACCACCACTCCAGCTCCAAGGACAGGACATCGCGTGGTCTCCGCAGGTGAAGTACCTGGGAGTGACCATCGATCGCCGGCTCACCATGAAGCAACATGTCGACAACGTCGTCAACCAGGTCAAGGTGGCACGCGCCAAGCTGCGTCCACTTCTCGACTCCAGCCTCCCTCTGAGGGCGAAGCTCGGGATCTACAAGTGCTACGTGAGACCCCGCCTCACCTACGCGGCCCCGGCATGGTACGCCCTGTGCTCGGAGACGAACAAACGGAGACTCCGAGCCCAAGAGAACCTCTCTTTGCGTACCATCGTCGACGCCCCCCGCTACGTGAGGAATGCGACGATCCAGAGGGACCTCAGATGGGAACCAGTGGACCAGTTTGTCCAGAGGCTGGCGAAGGGCATGTTCGCGCGTGCGGATAGCTCACAACATCCGCACATCCGCGACATGGCGCCGTACCACGCGCGCCCGCCCGACCGCCGCCGCCTGCCACGCGACCTGGTTGCCTAGCCGGCGATCATCCATCGGAACACCCCAAGTTAGAAGAACTCCACCGCCCGCGAGGGCCCCCCGATGACCTGTCCATAGGAGTGGACAGAGGCGCTTCTTTAGGAAGAGATCCGATGATCTGACCCTGACTCCCCACGCCCCAGAATGGGTGCGTGAGATGAAAACTTGATTGTATACATTCACTCTGCTCGGAGTCCAACAAGAAGAGACTCCGGGCCCAAGAAAACCTCTCCTTGCGTACCATCGTCGGCGCGCCTCGCTACGTGAGAAACGCAACGATCGCAAGGGACCTAGGATTGGAGACACTGGACAAGTTCGTCCAGAGGCTGGCAACGAACATGTTCGCACGAGCGGACGGCTCTCAACACCCGCTCGTGCGAGACCTGGCGCCATACCACGCGCGCCCGCCTGACCGTCGCCGCCTACCCCGAGACCTGGTTGCCGAGGCGGCAGCACCCCTGGATTGAGGCCACACAACCCGAAGAACACCTCAGCCACCCAATGACCTGGCCGTAGTCACGGCCAGCGGAAGACTCCGCGGAAGGGGGCCATTGCCCCGGGACCGCAACCCCCGCACCCTGGAAGGGGTGTGAGAAGATCACCAAGCAAGAGTATACATTCATTCTTAGCTAGGCAGCCAACCTGTGCGATAGCCTCCGGCAGTCCTCAGGTGAAGCTCGGCCAAAGATTGCGATAGCCCTCGGCAGTCCATTCTGAAGCCCATGCTAGGTACTTACGCAGTAGTGTGCGATAGCCCTCGGCAGTCCACCCATATTGCGAGTACATGTGTATATTATTTACCTAGGAAACCTACTTATGTATGTTCTGGATATTTACTATAACTAAACCTTTGAAGAAGTTTAAAATATATGTGTCAAACCATATGCTGTTTCAATCAGGCACCCTACAGTATTATGTTACCGGCCATACCTGATTTCAGGACAAACTTGCCTAGGATAAACTGGTTTATGTGTACTTAAGTTTATGTTTTAGGTATTCTTTGTTGTTCTTACATGTTCAACATAACGCGAAGGATAAAGGGGGCTTCGCTTCGCTCACCCCCATTACCCTTCACCTTAGCTACCGCAATGTTTTGCCCTGATATAAGCTGCGCAAACTAGTTTATCCTAGCCAAAACTAGTTTGTCCTGAAATCGGGTTTGGCCGGTTACATATACATCATTTATTACATTATTACGTTTTAGTTGTACACAATTATATGTGTACATTTTTATTGCGCACTACTACTCTCCTATTGCACAACTTTTCCTTTCCTGCCTAGGTTAGCTGGTAGAAATCTCTCTCTCTCATAAAATGTTTTTTTACCTTACTATTAACATTTCTGTACAATAAAGAATATGAATATAGCAGTATAGGCAGGATTCACTCGATAGGTAAACTTTTGGGCAAAGGTGACGGTAGAACGTCTCCATAAAGAATTACGGCATGTCGCATCTGAGCGCAAAGATTTTCTATCTATGACAACTGACACGCCCGCTCTTGCCCCCGCGCGTACCCCTCTCTTCAAGAGGCCGGGCACATATTTTGTTCGAGCTAGCGTCTCTAGTATTTATACATTATTACTCAAAGCTTTTTTTTTAGAAATGTATTATTTTTAGTTGATACACAGATTGGTGTTGTACATATTGTATAAATAAAACAGAAAGTTAGTAAAAAATGTGTTTAATTTAAAACATTTTTGGGTTCTTGTAAAAAAAACGGAAAAAAGTCATAAATGCTAGGTTTGACCTTGGACAGGTAGGCTCACGAATAAATTATTGTTTTCATTCTTAAACAATAAACTAGCTTGTTTCATGGCGATTCTAAAAATACGGTCCGGCCCACCAGGGCTGAATGTCAAATTACCATCTGTCTGCAACACCCGAAACTCATATTGTCTCTTTCCCAAAATTACTGAAATTTATAATAACCTAATTTCCATATGCCTGAAAAAAGAAAATGACAATCGATGTACAGTCGTTACAAATATATACTTCGTAGGTACCTACTGACTTTTGACCTTACATGATTTTTATAAGAAAAAGACGTGTCAGAGTAAAACTAACTTAAGTTTAATTCTTGTTAAAAATAGGCATATTCTTAATTCAATAAAAAATGTGGGATAGTGCGGGATAGATAAATATATAAGAAAATGTTTCAATTTAATATTATCTACAGTAGACATACTTAAATATAATTTAGTTGTAAAGTTTCCGTAATGTTGCTACACTTTCTAAGAACTCAAAAGAGTATTTTTTGTCATCATTTAGCTCCTGCAGCTGATTTTTAAAGTTAAGGTCGAAGGCTATTTCGTTGCGCCTTCGACGCGCACCTGATAATACCGCGTTTCTCGTACGTGTGTCCTGGTATTGTGCTTCTTTCTTAAGCACATAAATGAAGCGAATTAGTGTTGGTTTGTGTGGCATTCTTATATTAAGCCGCCTGTTCCAGCCTTCTAAAGCATTATTGCTACGGCGGCGCTTATAGTTTACCACGTGCTTTTTTTTTTTTTATTGGTGTCATTTTATCGCGTATTTCTTTTTTGCAGTCGTCAATTACTTTATCTCGAATATTTTGAGAATGGTTTACCTCGCACACATGTGAGGTGCTGGGCCTCACTATGGCGTCTCTTAGAGCATTGATGGTCAGAGATGCGTTGCAATCGGGGCGATAAGTACATCTCCACATAGAGTTGCCACTTTTATTGGAATTCCCAAAGTTATGTTTGTGTCGATCATATAGAAGGCAAGGCTTCCCCTTCTGATTTTCGGTGAAAACGATGTCCTTTCTTATTTCCATTTTGCAAAATTGATGAAATCTACTATTTTGAAGTATCTAAACAGCGTCATTTGTTTAAAAAAATATATGTTAATAAGTAGTTGTCTTTGAAGTGGCCATGCCAGAATGATCTCAGGTCAATGAAACTCTTTGTTGAAACTCCTCTAAGAGTATGATTGTTGAAATGGGACCAGATAAAAAAATTATAGCTATAAGCTTTTTGACATGAGCTGCCATATTATAAAAAAGCTCTGTTTGCTTCTCACACAGGAGATGCAGGTTCAAATCCCGGTGCTGATCAAACCACGTACTAGACGGTTATACGGACGGACGTTCTAATATTGATGGAAAACATCGTGAGGAAACCTACCTTACTGGATAGCTGCGGCGATGGGCTAACCCCTGTCACGTAATTATTAATTTATCAATTGCGGCTTTGTTCACCCAATTTAATGTTATTTTTTAAACTATATGCATTTTAAACCGTGCTGTGGACTTAGTTCCCAATTAAATATTAAGCAAGATGAAGCATTAAATAACTGGCTAAAGGTGTCTACACTAGATGATATTTAACTGGAAAAGAACCCTAAACAATTTTTCATCGACTGTACAAAACGCCAAAGGTATTCAGACATTCAGTCATTAGTGGAAGGTGTCGGTCGTTATGGATTTCAGGCATTTTGGGAAAGAGGCAATATGAGTTTCAGGTGTTACAGACAGATGGAAATTTGACATTCAGCCCTGGTGGGCCGGACCGAACTGCCAAAACTTTCTTATTAACAGATTAGTGCTTGCAAGTGATCTCAGTGAAGTGTTGCAAAATTACGGTGATCTTTCTGCCCGCCCGCCGCGGCGGCGCGCCGCCGGCTTGAACTATTGTTGAAAGACATCAAAACCTATAAACCGCTTTATGAATACATAAAAAATACAGTGCAAAAAATATAATAATAATGAGTGGACAATACAAACATAAAAACACATATGTAACTAAAACACTTCAAATTAAAGACGTGGCCCAAAGGTCTTTGCAACCAGGAAAGAAAATACAAAAAAAAAACTCTGTCACTGTCACTCAGTGCTGCCATTTTAGCGATTTCGGCGCTAGATCTAGCGCTTTTTTTCTATGTTCAGCGGGCACTTGATAATTATAACGCCTAACGGATAATTTAGCGCTTTCTTAATTTTTAATATGGCAGCACTATTTGTTCCGTGGAGAATAAAATTATTGTCTATGTTCAATTTTGTGCTCTATGCCAGCTGGGTTTTAATATGACAATAGAGCACGGGGAATCCCATGAACATTAATTACGGTTTGTTTCATGTTTGGTTGATTGACTTTGCTTCTTTCATTTTCATTCTGTCTATGTGAACGCACTGAAGTTCAAGTTTAGAAATAACGTTTTAAGCACTGATTTTATTAGTTACTTTTGTAAGTGTTCCATCGTGTTGTGTTGGTTAACTCTTTTGAAATGGATGTACAATTATCAAAAAAAACTGTGTACAAACAAAGATATAAAGTCGAATGGGAGAAATCGCCCAACTTTAAACAATGTTTGAAACCTGTGTCTAGAGATGATACAAGGGCAATGTGTTTGTATTGTAGGAAGGATTTTCTTGCCAAGTTAAGCGATATCCAGAGACATTGTGATTCAGTTCATCACAAGAAGCAGGCGAAACCTTTCTTGGACAAAAAACAAACACAAATCTCTTCAATGCTGCAAAAACCCGTCGATAAGCTCTGTGTTGAGGCTGAAGGTGCTCTCTCAATGTATGTTGCAGAACACACAGCTATACAAGCAATTGATCACCTAACCGAATTGTGTAAGAATAAATTTTCGGATTCTAAGGCTACAGAAATGAAATTGCACCGAACGAAATGTACAGCAATAATTCAGGAAGTATTAGCACCTCATTTTAAAGATTCTTTGAGAAATGATATTGGTGATAATTCGTATAGCTTGATTATAGATGAATCTACTGATGTTTCTGTTCGAAAATATCTCGGTATTGTTGTTAAATATTTTAGCAGCAGTCGCAACGAAATAGTTTCCACATTCTTAGGGCTGGTTGAATTGGAATCTGCAGATGCCGAAGGAATAGTTTCCGCGTTAACAGCACAACTTGAAGCTTTTAAACTTGATAAAAGCAAGTTAATTGGAATTGGAACAGATAATGATAAAATATTGCAGGAAAGGTATGCTTTACCCAATCTAGTGTTGATAAGATGTGTCTGCCGTTCGATTCAATTGGCAGTGTCACATGCGTCATGTGAGACTATACCAAGGAATATAGAATTTATGATAAGAGAAACGCACAATGAGAGATTTTCTGACAGCTAAAAAAAGTAAAAAAATAGTTATGAAAGCTACGGCAGACAGCGTTTGATTCGACGTGGCTTTCAAAAATGGATCTGTGATCGGTGATTTCATTCAATAATTTGTGTTCTGTGGCTGGTCATGTTGTCTAAATTCAATCCGTTTCTCCTGTGGTTCCGCGATGTTTTGTTTTCCTGTTCTCCTCTGTTTTGTGACTATTACGACGACCCTGGCTATTCTTTCGGACTCTTGTAGCTCCTTCCCTCGACTGACCTCCGCGTGCACTCTGGACATTTGCTTGCCATTACGATTGACCCCTGCCTGTGTATTGGACTTCGATTTTGTCATCATGAGTTTTCCAGCACTGGGAAAGGATTACGGTTCTTGGTCTCTGACAGACCTGAAAAACGAGCTTCTAAAACGAAATGCGAAACTTTCTGGGAAAAAGGCAACGCTCATTCAGAGGTATTTAGTTTGTATCTACAACAATAAATACTCTTCGTGTTATGTCCACCGACCAGTTTAACGTTGGCCAAGATTGGGCATTAGGTGTATGTAGCACAGCCACACCATATTGGCCTGATCACTTTACAACTTTGGTCGACCGGTGTCTGGCGAGTTGTGGCCTAACCTATAATGGCAATCTTGTTGTTTTACATGTGAACCTAACATCTACGTCTTACCTATTTTTTGGCTTTAGTGAATTTCCATACTACACTTGGCGCCCCCTTATCTACAGTCCATATACATACATATATATATTTATATGTTACATAACTATACCATTAATTGTTGCAGACTTGAAGATTACGACAAACTCTTTGGACCTCTTGTATCTGATCCCGAATCAGTTTACAAAATCACTGTACCAGCACCTCAACATTTCCGAGACGTCACCAGTAACTCTGCAATGCCGGCACTGAGTTCAGAGGACCTAGAAATCTTTTGCCAGGTCACAGAAAGAGACGATGTAGTAACATCGCACAACATGTACCAAGAATACTTTCTAATGTCGTGCCGTATAGCTATAGTGGATAATGATTATTATTTCACTGGAATGGTTGCTTCAGAGATGAGGAAAAACATTACCTATAATGTCACAACCAAAGTAAAAAATCACCTAATAATAGAGACACAATGTGAATGTGCTGCTGGAATGGGACCATATTCCCAGTGTAAGCATGTTTTGGTGGTGATCCTGGGCATAGTAGATATGAGTGAAAATAAAACAATCAAAACTAAATCAAGCGTTACTCAAAACATTTCATCGGCCAAGTAAAATACATTCCGGAGATCCTTTCAAGGCTGAAGATATCACACTCAAATTCAGAGACGACCAATATAAGAAAATGGCAGTATTTGATCCAAGACCAATAGCGGAATCTGCAGAAAGTTATATAAGTAATTTTAAAAAGAAAATTGCAAACTTTTGTGGCCAGTCCAACAACACATCTACAGTGACTATGCCAATGGCTCAAATAATAAAACCTGCAGACAAACCCAGCATTTTCGGGGATCATGATTACCTAGAAAAAACTACTGAAGAGGCATTCCTAGAAAACATGATCCTCACAGAAGAAGGAATCCAGCAAGTGGAAGAAAAGACAAGACGAAATAAAAACGAATGGAAAAGAGAATGACTCACGAGGATTCATAGTTTTATTTATGGCAAGATAATCAAAACCTGCAACAGCAATATGAAAAACCTGGCTAAAACTTTAGTAAAAAATGTGGATGTGGCAACTGCAGCAATCAAACATGGTCTGAGATATGAAGCTGAAGCTGTGCACCAGTTTGAGGTAAAAACAAATCTGGTTGCAAGGAAATGTGGCATTATAATTCATAAAGAAAAACAGTTTCTAGCTTCCACACCAGATGGATTAGTGGGCGCAAGTAGTGTACTGGAAGTTAAGTGCCCATACACAGCACACAATCAAAAGATTTCTCCAGAAAATGTACCCTACTTATACCTGTGTGAAAAGACAGGATTATTAAGACTAAATGAAAGTCATAATTATTACTACCAAGTACAGGGGCAAATGATGTGCAGTGGAAGAGAAAATGCATACTTTTGTGTTTATACAATAAGTGATTTTAAAGTAATGGTGATCCAAAGGAACAATTGTTTTATAGAAAGCATGTTAGAAAAATTAGAGAAGTTTTATAATGACTACTTTAAGGAAGCCCTTGTTAATAAATTTCTGTATAATAAAAAATAATGACCCTAGTATATTACCTCTTTTTTTTGTATTACCCCTTTTCATAGGACAAAGCATAACAGCAATGCAGAGAAGAGGGTGATTTGTATCTAAATCCCTAGTGCCTATACAAAACGTAAAAGCTAAGTACAAAAGTGTAAAGGAGGCCTTCGACACATCATTGATGTTGCTTAATAAAACTTCATTTTACCTATTCATTTAAGCATCTTTATTTATTATGCTAGACCTAAAATTAACCAACATTGCGCATATAAACACAATGTCGCTCGACAACACAATTTCTGTTTGATTCAAAGGTTGAGTCAAAATCTTATATGTCTTTAGCAAGCCAATAACCCTTTCTACATGAACCCTTTTGCTTGCCACTTTTCTGGAGGAGCTAAGTGTCTGAGGTAGAATTTGATTGCCTTTTTTGAAGAAAGATGGCATGTTCACTTTGACACCATAGGGAACAAAAATGTCTTGGACATTTAAGCCTTTATCCACCATTATTTCATCATTGTAGTCAAATCTACTAAGTATTGTACTGCGTTCTATAACTTGCCTATCAGTAGCAGAGCCGCCATAGCATGGAGTCACATAACTAATGAAGCCACTAGGGGTAATTCCAATAAGGATCTTTAAGGTGTTCCTGTTTTTATAGGAAGAGAATGTGACTTGCTGCGCAAAAGGTAGTTTAGGTTTTTTAATAGGGATTTCTGTCGCATCAAGTATAACCCGTGTTGATGGATACTTATCATGAATATCTAAAGGCATGTAACGTAAACGTACCAGTTATGGACAGTTTAATCTAGAAATGTCACTTCAAAAATTTATAAAAAAAAACTGCTATCCGCATTCTTGTCATAGTTTTAAATAAAAGTGTTCGTGACATTGTAGCTTTTTTGAAGAATTCAAACGCGTCGGATATTGTACTTACCACTAACAAAAAATCGAAAAAAGAATAGGCTTAAAATGATCTACTAATGGACACCATATATGCTAGTTATGGACACCCAGTCATGGACTGGACACCCTGGTAATGGACACTCATAAATAAAAACTTGGTAGAGTTAGTTTAACTATTTTATTGTTCTTTTATTTTAAGATAGGTACTATAACAATGACTTATATTATTTGGTAACTTTGAGATCAATGAGGACATGAAAAAAGATAATAGGTTTATCATAAACATTGCTTAGAACAAATACTAACTGGTTTTACCGTTATTATAACTAAAAAGATAAACATATTTCTAAATTAAAACAACAATAATTTTGTTTCTTCTTAATCTTATCTTTATCAGTCTTTATCTTATCTTAATCAATATCAAAATAATAAACGCAAACTTTGTTCTTAACATCTAAATAGCTTTTTTTCTCTTCGCTCTTACTTAAAAACTTACTAAAATATTATTTGGAAGAATTTGAGACCATATTTTAAATTGGTTCAATAACAGTCGCACTTAGCATCTCAACACAACTACTACAAAATATTTAACAAACAGTATTAAAAAGAATTGTACACGTTATAGCAAAAAAATACTTATTTTATCAATTCTTTTACATCAATAATGCACGGGAAAACAAACTTGTCATCATGCATTACCGGCTTCGGCAGATACTTTAATATGTCAGTTTCATCAATGATGGATAAGTCATTTTCAAGCACTTTGAAAATATTTTTTGCTTTTTTACTTTGGAGCCCTTGGACAACAATTTTCTCTCCAAAAAGCTCTATTATAATACAAACGTAGCGATAGGACTTGTTCTTTTTTTTTCCATCAAAGTTAACAAGAACAAACTCTCCTTCTTTTGGCTTGTTGACTGATTGTGATCTGCAAGGTGTTTTTATTACTTCGAGTTGTCCGGTTTTATCATTAAGTACCATTTGCAAGTCAATGCTATCTAATATTTGCAAGATTCGTGCTGAAGATAAATTTTCTGTTCGATGTTCCTGCTCTTTTCTCTGTTCGTTCTTCTTTTCTTTATTCCTTTCATCTTTGTCTCCTGTGTCTTTTAGTGTCTGTATAGCTTCAGATGAAATAATTTCTTCTTCTGCATTTGTAATGTTCTCAAAATTTCGATCATTTTCCAAATTCACCTCAATTTCAATATCACTTTCTCCCGACTCTGCATAGGTTACATCACTGTTTTCAGTATCACTTGAAGTAACTGATTGTTTTCTACGTTTCCTACATTTTGGTTTACCTTCCGTGGCTTTTTTATTCTTGATCTCTTCATCTTTTTTTGCCTTCTTTGCAATTCTATCTTGTTTTCTTCTTTCCTTTGCTTCTTCTTTTGTTTTCTTTTCAAATTCTTTTTTCTCATGAAATTCCTTCCAAGCTTTGCTTGTGATTGCTGCTGGTAACTTTTCTTTTGATATCCTTCCTTTCTTTTTTATTACCGGTTCTGGCCAGAACAGAGCTTTCTTAAACGGTGATGGAACGAGTATATTTTTCTCTTTTAACATGTACTTTTCCAAATCAGTTGATGGCGTGCTTTTTACTGGGGTATTTTGGGTCCTTTCAATACATCTCATATCCAAATGAATGTCGTTTGCGCCAATGTTTTTGTCGGGTATATTCTCGGATGAATGTGTCAACGCAGTGTCTGTGATCTGTAGAGAATCTGCAAAAGATGTTGATGGTGAATGAGTTGGTTGATTCTGTAGCTGAGTCTTCGTGTCAGTATTCTTCAGAGATTCTGCACAGGATGTCGATGGCAAATCAGTAGATTGATTCTGTGGCAGAATCTTAGTGCATGTGCTCTTTAGAGATTCTGCACAGGATGTCGATGGCAAATCAGGAGATCGATTATGCGGCAGAATCTTAGTGCTTGTGCTCTTTAGAGATTCTGCACAGGATGTCGATGGCGTATCAGGAGATTGATTATGCGGCAGTGTTTTTGTGGTTGTGCTCTCGAGATCTTTTGCAAACGATGTTGAAAGCGAATCAATAGATTGACTTTGCAACATCTCTCTGTGGAGATCATCTTTAAAGATCGTCTTTTCAGGAGCAGTATCTTTTTCTATATGTTTTAGCTCTCTAGTAGTTTCTTGGTTATTCAATCCGTCGGATTCAGTTCTGTTTATATGACATAAATTTTTGTATTTGGCCCAAATTGTGTATAATGTCAAATCTTCAGCTGGCAAAACCTCGTTCAAAGTATTTCTCGGCGTGTAAAAATATTGTTTAAACTTGTTCAATTTTGAAATCGTGAAAATTGTTACTATTTCCTCTTCAAGCTTCCTAAAAAAGTCCATGTCTTGTGATGAAATAGGTTGACTGTCACCAGTTGCTAATTTACGATTTTGGGCATGCATTTTCGAAAAATCGACGTAGTCTGGACCAAAGGGAAAGAGACCCCCAGCACGAAATCCATTTTTAATGCTGTCTTGCGTTAGGTTCTCCAGAGCGAGTTTTAACACGCCTGCAAATTTGTCTTTTGTAACTTGCTGTCCTGATTTTGCTTTCCATAAGCGAACTTGTTTTCGCCAGTATCCCTTTAAAGGCTTGAACACTGCAAGATCCATTGGCTGTAGCAAGTGTGTACTATTCGGGTACAAAGCAATTATCTCTATTTTATTCTCTGAACAGAAGTCTGATAAATGTTTAGTGAGATGCGAAGCGTGGCCATCTAAGAAGAAAATGACTGGTAGTTTTATTTTGTTTTCAAGAAGCCAGGGATAGAACACGTTTGATATATATTCGTAGAAAGTGCTGCTGCACATCCAACCATTTTCTGACTTCCCAATGGCCCATGAATCAGGAATACTGTCAGCGATGTTTTTTGGTATTCTTTCGTACGTGAAAACTACCATAGGAGGAGCGAGTTGCCCTACTGCATTCGCTGTAATAAGCACAGTGAGATTTTCTTTTTCATTGCCCGAGGAGCTGTAAACAGAGGGGCTCACCAACACGCGTCCAGGATTCGGATTTAAAAAAAAGGCGCTCTCATCCGTATTAAAAATTCTTGTCGGATCCTGCAACGCATCGTCAAGGTCATTGTCTTTTATGTATTGATGTACTTCAGAAAACCAATTTGTTATTTGTTCTTCAGTTACAGCTTCTCTAGATGAAGTCAAATTTTGTGAAACGCGCTCGGATAAATCTGGGTGGCGCTTAAGAAACGCTTGATACCATTTTCGGCCGGGTCTGCCGTCAGTAAAAGGAGTTTCTTTTCCTTTAGATTTTATGATCATTTGCACAGTATCTAATAACTGGTCCTTTGAAACTGGACAGTGCCTTTCAGACATTCCAAAAAGCCATTGCACCAGAATTGCTTCATCTTCTTTGTGAAGGATTGATGATGGGCCCATAGAACACACTGCAGGACTTTTACCAGTGACTTTGTTTCGTAGCGTTATGCGAGGTACGCCATATTTTTTAGCTGCAGTGGCTAAACTTAGCCCCTTTCTAACAGCCTCCATGGCTTCGCCCATTTGCTGAGGCGTGTAATTTTTTACAGGCGCCATGACTGTGAACAATATACCATTAAGGAATGGACCAGTATTGGACACACCATTAATGATCACTCTCTGTCCATGACTGGTACATGTCCTAAGAAAACAACCTTAAATATAAGTTAGTTCATTATCCTTGTCGATAAAGTATCGGAATCTGGCTTTAAAAGAAAAAAACGTTTTACCAGTAATGGACAAAACGTCCATTACTAGATCAAGCAAATATCACATGTACCAATTATGGACAGTCAGATAGTGGTAATACGAACTGTTATTTTAGTTAAATCTGATCTAATTTGTACGGGAAAACGGTTTATAAAACTACAAACATCTAAAACCACACATTCCTTCAAATATTTTATATATAAAAATCGTCCCGGTTACTCACCTCACTAACAAATTCACTAACAAATCTCCAAGCCAGAGATGCGCTGTTGTTTAACGTGCCACCATTTTGAAACTGAATGACTGACAGACGTCATCTTTCACATTTTGACACTTTAATCCCTGTTGTCTATGGTTGAATGTTGCCAAGCACGAAAAAACATTTACACTTCTTATTTTTGTCCATGAAACTTCAAAAGTCCATCACTGGGACACTGTTCATAACTGGTACGTTTACGTTATGCTCTAACGCTATCTCTGTCTAACCACAAGTCCAAATTTTTCCATTGCAGCGAAATGAACCTGACCCAAGTGATAAATATATTATAGATTTGTTTGGTTGTAACTTGATACATCATAGCAATTTCTTCGAAAGGTTTATGTCTCCGTACTATCATTAAGGTAATGAAAAATTGTTCGAATGCATTGAGGTTCTTTGGTGGATGTCCATAAAAATAGGTAAGATTATGAGCACATTGCCCTAAAGTGTCAAACACAAGCATCACTTTTTCAAAATTCTCTAGGCCAGTGTAGAAGTGCACAACTTTATCATTATTTTTATACAAGTGGATGGTAAAACCCGTGACACTACACTCATGAGTTTGTACTGACTCATCTTTTGAAGTTGAGACACTACACTCATGAGTTTGTACTGACTCATATTTTGAAGTTATCTTATCATCTCTCAATGATCCCTCCTGCACCAACTCTTCATGTTGAGAAATCTCTAACTCTTCTGCTATATCATTGTGCAGTTCCACAGCAATATCTTCTTGCATGTCATCGTTGGGATTTGCAAAGACAGAGTCTGCATCTTCTTCACTCATGTGTAAGGGAACTTCATTTAAACTACTATCCACAGCGACCAAATATTGTTGCTCTTCTACAAATAATATTGGACACACTGGAAATAAAAGAAAACATATTTGAATCTCTAGTTTTATTTTTACATTTACATAAAGGCACATACATTGCTTCTGGTTTCACACTAGGATACCCTGTGTTGTAGGAACCAGAAACAGCAACATCACAAACATGTAAACATCCATGCCATGAGGGTGTTTTTTCCTCCCGCCCCACCAGGAGTCGAACCCGGGACGTCTCACTTGTAAAGCACAGCCCCAACTGCAACGCTACAGAGGTTGTCAAACAACATTAAGTATACCTACCTACTTGCAATGTGGCATTTCTCAATGTTTGTCACAGTATCTTGTTCATATTCCTGTCTGCAATACGGCCGGCTAAACAGGACAACAAGCCACAGAACAATATTACTGTGCAAAGGACTACAAGCAGTGTTCCGAGTTTACAGGCCCTGTGCAGGATATCAAATAACTGCACCTGCGCGGTATGAAATATTATGTTTTTTGTGACGGTATTTCTATCCACCTTGCAGAACTACTCTGTATGCTTCGCAGTCCTGCAAGCAAGGCTCAATGCAAGAAAGAATAATGAATGAATTCCTTTAGGCTATAGATAACAATAGGTGACTTACTTCGTGCATAGGTTTTTTCAACTTTGGTTAGGTTAAGAGTTAGCGAGTTTTGTTCTTCAGACGTTGATGGAGATTGTTGAGGAGTTGTTTTCCATGAAAACAATGAAGGAACAGAGGTTTTCTTCAAAGTTTTTGGAGCAATATCTATAAAAAAAACACATGTTAATAAGGACATTTTAGTAGCTATTTAATACTATTCGGGCTAGGCGAGCTGTTGACGTTGGCATCTGTCACCTGTCAAACGGATTATGTGTAAGGATAGGTACAGATTGGGCAAGAACATTGCTGATAAGCTTGCTCGTATAAGCACTAATTAGTGCAAAAGATGAAATCACACCTGACTCGCGAAAGTAAGCACTCATGAGCACGGGGTATGGTGCGTACTAGGCATACTCGGAAATCTTTAGGTAAACTTACCTGGCTGTAACAATGATAACGGTGTTCTGTTAAAATCGGATGGCTTGAAGTGATCGGAGCATATCCTGCTATGCTTTCCTAGGGTAAATCCAGGCTTTGCTGGTTCAGCAGCTTGTACCCATAGTGAACGTCGATGTTCATCACTAGGGAAACGGTGAGTACCATTTTTTTTACAAAACCTAACAACGCATGGACGATTAGGCTTTTTTTCCATGGTAACCAAAGTCTGTCGAACAGCATCAACACAGGGTGCTCGCGAAGGTATCGTGATGACAAAATCGAAGTCCAATACACAGGCAGGGGTCAATCGTAATGGCAAGCAAATGTCCAGGGTGCACGCGGAGGTCAGTCGAGGGAAGGAGCTACAAGAGTCCGAAAGAATAGCCAGGGTCGTCGTAATAGTCACAAAACAGAGGAGAACAGGAAAACAAAATATCGCGTAACCACAGGAGAAACGGTTTGACACATCACAGACCAGCCACCATCAGCCACAGAACACAAATTTTTGATCTGGCAACTGGCTGTGAAAGCCACGACTTTTCAACGACATCTATTGACAAATTTGGAACTTCCGAAGTTTTTTTTTAAAAAAATCCCTCATTGGTTCAAGCTTTCACCGAAACGAAAAAACGAATATAAAAAAAATGTATGAAGCGATAAACTGTGGAGAGGAGCCACTTAAGATCTAAAAGCTTGTGATACACGATGGCTGTCAATAGAACCCGCGGTAACTAGAATCTTAAGTCAATGGATAGAACTAAAATTACACTTTCAATTAATGAGAACTCGTGAAAATTGCTACCAAGCCGAATTATTATATAACATGTACAATGATGAAAGAAACAAAATTTATTTGCAGTTTTTGTGTGGAATACTTAATAATTTACAAGGGGCAAAAAAACTTTTGAAAACAAAACTTCTGACCCATGTCTGCTCTACAATACGCTACATGATTTGATACGAAACATGTGCACGAAAATAATAATAGCGCAACCGAGAATGCAATTCGAAAGCATTAATGTGAAAGAACATCTGTCTATGTCACCATACCTTGGTTATTTATTTGAGAAAGAGATGAACGAGTCTTCATTAAATGAGGATGAAAAAAATGCAATGAAGAAGAGGTGTGTTGATTTTATTATTACACTAATAAATGAGCTGCAACAAAGACTGCCTGGAAATTTAAAACTACTTAAAAACTCTATCCGTCTTATTAATAAACACAGACTAGCACAGTAGTAACTTTACTCCAAGTATTAGGCCAGTATTAAGGAAAATCATTATTAATAAACGTGGTGTAAGGATTGAGTAGCACTAATCCGACTCTACTCTCGGAACTCGGACCAACAGTTACACCTCGTCGGTACCTAGTTTAGCGATGGAGTAAGGACAGACTAGTGTGATCTATGGCGTAATTTGACATTTGTAACTTTCTTTTTGAACGGCCATTTTGAATGTTTCTATTATTGTTGTTTGTTTTGTGCTCTGGTTTTGCTTCGGAGTTTCATTCATAGTTTGTGTGATTTTGCTTTAGAAAAGGATTTGGTTGTTCTAATTAATCTAATTCTTAGTTTTTTTTAAAATAATATTTCAAGATTGTACCGGGTTTAATAGTTTGTGGTGATAATGGAAAGAGACTATTACTTGGATGATTTGAGGTTACTGCAAGAGCAAGAATTTCAAAACAACACTCCACTATGAAGAAGAGTCAAATTTTACAAAACCCGTTTCAATCCATTAGAAGAACTCGAAGAAGCGGAATTCAAGTACAAGTACAGGTTTTCCCGATCTACTGCCATGTTGATAATCAACATGATTAAAAATGATTTGTCAGGAGATACTAGAGGTGGTTGCATCCCTCCCCATATTAAAGTTTTGAGTGCAATAAGAATATGGGCCCGAGGAGAGGTAGGTCGTAGAATGCTTATCGTAGTACATATTCATAGTTAATTACGAATTTTAATGTGATTGGGTTTATACCTAGTTTTAAGTTTAATTCTAAATTATGATATCAACAGATTCAAGACGATGCAGGTGATATAAGCGGAATGAGTCAGCCTGCAATGTCGCTCATATGCAAGCAAGTTGCTTTAGCAATAGTACCCCATATTGCTCAGTGGATTAAAATGCCACAAACTGATGTCCAGCAGAACAGTGTGATTGGTGGTTTTTATGAAATATGTGGGTTTAGACAAGTGATAGGAGCCATCGATGGTACTCACATCCGAATACCTAAAGTTGGTGGGAATATTGGACAGTACTATATAAACAGGAAAGGATATAGTTCAATAAATGTCCAAGTAAGTTGCATATTGTTATCTATTGGATCTGTTCATGATCATCATATCTGCCTGTATCATCCCACTATTGGGCATAGGCCTCTCCCAAAGCATGCCACTTGCACCTGTCCCCCGCCAGTCTGGTCCACTGTCTATCAGCCACCTTGACAATGTTATGTGACCATTGGTCCTGTGGTCTGCTCGCTGTTCTTTTCACTGCAGCGGGCAGACCAAGACCAATTTCTCCACATTAAATATACCATAACTTTATCAGTGTATATGAACCCCTTATGATCAAACAGTAACCTTTTTAACCAACTTCTGATCTGACAGTACCTACCATATTTTGTTCCAGGTTGTATCAAATGCAAATCTAGAAATTATGGACATAGTAGCACATTGGCGTGGAAGCACACATGATTCAAGGATTTTTAATGAGTGTAGCTTAAAACAAAGATTTGAGCATTCAGAATTTAAAGGCAGACTTCTAGAAGATTCGGGTTATGCCTGTACTCCTTACTTATTTACTCCAGTCTTGAATCCAACTTCAAAAAAGGAAGAAGCATATAACCATGCACATATAAGGACCTGTAACACTGTAGAACGATGCTTTGGTGTGTGGAAACAAAGATTCCGATGTTTACTTCGTGGCTTTACAACGAAATTAGACAATACAAAGTTATACATTGTTGCATTGGCCATACTACACAATATTGCTATGCATAACCAAGATTTACTTGAAGATATACAAATTGAAGACACATTTCCCTCATCTTCAGAGGCTCTCTTGATCAATAATTCTATAAGAGGAAATGCATCATGGGTAGCATTCATCAACGAAAATTTTTAAGTTAATATATAATGTAGATTTAATTTTGTGTTTTAAGCAATAAAGATATGTAAAATAAACTCGACTTTAAACTAGATAAATTTCATTTATTATGAATTATTTAATTAGTACCTTCTATACTATCTAAAAATCTTCTTAATTTCTTTTCTGAGAGCTGACGCTCTAGTTCAGCACGCATTAATTTTCCCTAAGTATTTTTAATTCTATTTCATGCTTCTCTTCGGCCATCTCCATGCGTCTGGCAAATTCCTTATTTTTTATTTCTTTGGAATGTGCGGCCATTCTGTCGACGTAGTCATCATGATGGTCCCGGTCCTGTAAGTCATTAAATGACAGTCACTTTATCAAATTACTGAAAAACATATGTTATATAATTACTGCTGAACGATTTACTTGGACAACACAACTGAACAATGAAGCTTATTAAATTTTCTTTAAAATTCATCTTCATCATAATATCAACCACAGCTAGAGCACAGATAATGCCAAGTTTCTTTGACTGAGCGAGTGGTACCCCTCTCACTACCCTTCCCTCCTTATGAGAGAGAGTGTCACAGCTCTCTCAGTCAAACCCACAGAAACTAGGCAAGGCCTGTATACATTGTAACAAACCTTTCTGATCTTTGCGGCCTTTTTTTGTGACTTATTATTATTATTAAAAATAATATGAGGCTGTATCTGAAAAAAAAAAAACAAAAATCAAATTGTAATCTTCATGAATCTACACTGATACTTAATAAACATCAATTAATTATATGCACACCTTTCTCGTTTTTTTCATGCCAGTTTCCGGGGTAGCTGGGATTGGATTCTGTACAAAGGAAAAACTGCATTATACATAGATGGACTAAACTCGCGCTGTTTATTTAATAAATATAGCATATTACAGTGACTTACATTTAATTCCTGGATTAATATTGGTGTATCCATTTGCGAGTCTATTATTTGAATATCTATTTCTATATTATCAGTCTCCCTTTGTTCCACTTTTTTTTGTGTATCTGTTTCTTCGAAAGTCCAATTGAATTTCTATAAAACAAATAATAATAACTTAAATTAATCAAACTATGTTACTTAATCAATGTGTTAAAAAAAGGTTAATCAATCAACTGACCTGCGAATCTGGCAGTACATCAGTATGAGTTAGTGATATTAATACTTTATCTTCATCTTTGGATGATTTAGGAGGATTGAAGACCTATAAAAACATAAAAATATACATAATTATAAAAAGTACCATAATTTCACTCAAGCAAGAGACCTATGACCTATAACCTAAAATGGTATACTCACAATTCCGTCGGAATCAAATCTATTTTCGTCTTTCAACAATTCTCCTGGATTTAATAAATCTTTGACTTGAATGATGTCGTCATCAGGAGTTGCGGGCCTTTCGTCTCCACCTGTTTTGTTGCTTTCTTTTCTATATGTGCTTTATGTCTTACTCGCGTTGACTTTCATACCCTTCCATTGTATTTTGAGCTGGCTGAGTTCCCTTTTTCGGCTGTTCAAGCTATTAAATCTAGTAGAAAGAAAGAAAAAAGAAAAGAAAAGTATAATTGGTATTAGGTATTTGAAATAAATTGGAGGCAAAATTTATAACACAATATACCTACTTTACTTTTTGTAGACTTCCTCCCATGCTCTGACTTTTATTTTATTGGTATTGGTGTTCAGTATTTTGTCCTCTATTACCTATTTGCGCGTAGTCTTTAAGGACACAGCGAAATAATTGCTGAAACAATAAGTAAACAAAATAACACCACGCCACACGCACCCTATAAATGATCACTTGATGCACTTTACATAGGTACATACCTTTTCTTCTTCGTCCCAATTAACAGAGCGATTCCGTTTATTCGACATAATTTCAACACTACAACACACTCCACAACGACAAAAGTAAATCAGCAAAAATATGTATATCTTCAACTTAATTTATCTTTGATTGTAGCGCCAACTCCAACTTGTCACTGTCAAACGGATGTCAATTTGTTTTTATTGGGGTCTGACGGCCCTGAAATTAGTCCTTTTAGACCATTTTTTACTTTTAAATAATTGGGGTTGCCATAGATCACCCTCTAATCCAAGCGTAAGGAATGCTTTGTTATTCCAAGCGTACTCTATGTTTATTAATAACAATTTTACACCAGGCTTACTCCGAGTTTAACCTGAGAGTAACTAGTCTGAGAGTAAGGAAGGATTAACAACAGAATAGAGTGTTTTTATTAATAAGACGGTATTACCGTCTTATTAATAAACATAGACTAGCATAGTAGTAACTTTACTCCAAGTATTAGGCCAGTATTAAGGAAAATCATTATTAATAAACGTGGTGTAAGGATTGAGTAGCACTAATCCGACTCTACTCTCGGACCAACAGTTACACCTCGTCGGTACCTAGTTTAGCGATGGAGTAAGGACAGACTAGTGTGATATATGGCGTAATTTGACATTTGTAACTTTTTTTCAAAAGGCCATTTTGAATGTTTCTATTATTGTTGTTTTATTCTCTGGTTTTGCTTCGGAGTTTCATTCATAGTTTGTGTAATTTTGGTTTTGAAAAGGTTTTGGTTGTACTAATTAATCTAATTCTTTGTTTTTTGTAAATAATATTTCAAAATCGTAGCGGGTTTCATAGTTTGTGGTGATAATTGAATGGTACTATTACTTGGATGATTTGAGGTTACTGCAAGAATTTGAAAACAACACTGAACTCGAAGAAGCGGAATTTAAGTACAATTACAGGTTTTCCCGATCTACTGCCATGTTTATAATCAACATGATTAAAAATTGTTTATCTGGAGATGCTCTAGCATCCTCTAGGTGGTCGCATCCCTCAACATATTTAAGTTTTGAGTGCAATAAGAATATGGGCCCGCGGAGAGGTAGGTCATAGAATGCTTATCGTAGTACATATTCATAGTTAATTACGAATTTTAATGTGATTGGGTTTATAGCTAGTTCTATGTTTAATTCTAAATTGTGATTTCAACAGATTCAAGACGATGCAGGTGATATAAGCGGAATGTGTCGGCCTTCAATGTCGCTCAAATGCAAGCAAGTTACTTTAGCAAAATGATACCACATATTGCTCAGTGGATTAAAATGCCACAAACTGATGTCCAGCTGAACAGTGTGATTGGCGGTTTTTAAGTTAATATTTAATGTACATTTAATTTTGTGTTTTTAGCAATAAAGATATATAAAATAAACTCGACTTTAAACTACATCAATTTCATTTATTATTAATTATTTAATTAGTACCTTCTGTACTAATGTAGTGACGCCCAGAATGGCCGAGTCGGCAGTGACCCTGCCTGCGAAGCCAAGGGTCCCGGGTTCGAGTCCCGGTGGGGGCAAATATTTGTTTGATGAGAACGGATGTTTATACCCTAGTCATTGTTGTTTATCTATCTAAGTATAGTTTTTATGTATATAAGTATTGTCTAGCACCCAAGATACAGGGAATCCTAGTTTGGGGCTCAATGGGCTGGGGATCAATGTGTGTAAATAGTGTCCAAGGTATATTATTATTATAACTATCTAAAAACGGATGTAAATTTGTTTTTTTTTGGGTCTGACGGCCCTGGAATTAGTCCTTTTAGACCATTTTTGCTTTTAAATAATTGGAATTGCCATAGATCACCCGCTAATCCAAGCGTAAGGAATGCTTTTTTATTCCAAGCTTACTCATTGTTTATTAATAACAACTTTACACCAGACTTACTCCGAGTTAAACCTGAGAGTAAGGAAGGATTAACAACAGAATAGAGTATTTTTATTAATAAGACGGATAGAGCAAAACAACGGAGCCGTAAACGAGATGCGTTTATACAAGTCGCAATCTGCGTCTCGCTTCCAAAACTTTATCAGAATTGTTTTAAGAGCTCATGGTTACAGCCCATGTTTAGTATGGGAGATTTATTTAATCACACTGATCGTCTAAAAAGCGCCTTATAAAGTTCGAATTTAGCGCTTTATTGACGCGTTTGAGCCGATTTAGCGCTTTAATGGCTCGTGAATATATTCGAATCTAGCGCTTAGTGCACCGCTGTCAGCGCTGATTAGATTTTTTCATCTGGCAGCACTGCTGCCACTTCCTAACAGTGTTACCAGATACACGGTAATTACCGTAGAACCACGGTATTTTTGGCTAATACACGGTCTACGGTAGCAATCCACTACCGTGTCTTTTTCTACGGTATTCTTAGATATTAACTACCGTGTAGGGAAGTAGCACACAGAATAAAAGTTTGAAATCGAAGATAGGCCAATAGGCCGACATCGGGTCGCAGAGATCCGATGATATTTTTTAACTTTTGTGTGAAATAATATTCAGACAAATCGACGACATAAAAACAAAGAAAAGGAACAAGCTGATACCGAAAACCATTAAGTGAAATATACTTGCTCAACAAGCTATTCACCGGAATGGTCATAACTTTGTTGATTTTTCACCTATTAAGAACATGTTATCAAAAATGACGGCAGCCATATATGAAAAACATCTAAATTCAAGGTTGTTTCGGTTGCATTTTATACGGTAATTAACACAGTATTTTCCAAATGATTTTAAATGACAGTAAATGATTCTACGGTAATTTAAGTATTAAACACCGTAATTTTAACAGATAAACACGGTAGTTTATAGTTTTCGTCTGGTAACACTGCTTCCTAAAAGAAAAATAATAAAAACTTTGCCTTCCCATAACGTAAGGCAAAAAGGAAAAGCGCGGGAACTTTTGTCTTGATAGGCGGAAAATTTTAATTTAAATTTTGAAAATTTAATTTAATTACAGTAGGCTATCTAAAAATACTGTAAATTGGTTAAAAATGGGCAGGAAGAAACCTAAGAAAAGAAAGAAGGATGAGGAGGAGGAGGATCTGTCTGATAGTGGGGAATCCTCAAGTCCGTGTGATGAACCAAAAGATGACAAGGATAAGTATAAGCCTTTTCAGGTCCCGGATTATTTCCGCTATTACCCAGTGGATGGAGGTAAATTAGATTATATCGTTTATTTTGAAAGCAGCGACACTGGCAAGGCATTGGGCGACAGAGACATGATGGCTCTAGCGAACTGCCTTAAAAGATTCAATAAAGGCATAAAACAGTTAAGACGCATCAACAAATACAAGATTGGCGTTGTGTTTGAGCGGCCAGGGCTCGCCAATGCAGCTTTAAGCAATAAAACATTTCTGGATTCATACAAACTAAAGGCGACTATTCCTGCTACGGCCACTGAAGTGACTGGAGTAATACAACATGTGCCACTTGATATATCCAATGAGCAGATCTATTCAAATATTTCTTGCTCCAAAAACATAGTATCAGTAAGAAGATTTATGAAAGAAACAATTAACAATAACACTGTTGAGTTCCAGCCTTTGAAGACAGTCTCAATAACATTCTCCTGCCCATCCCTGCCCGACAGTGTGGATCTGAATAGCTGGCGCTTCGAGGTTCGCCCGTACATCGCTCCAGTGAAGCAGTGTCTGCGGTGCCTGAGGTATGGACACATAGCTAAATTTTGTAAAAACGCAGAGAAGTGCTCTATCTGCTCAGGCAGCCACAACTTCAAGTCTTGCACAGTTGATGCAGCGGATGCCTCTTGCTGTCATTGCAAAGGCAATCATATCGCCATCTCACCTGACTGCCCTTTAAAAAAGGAGAAAATTAATCAAAACAAAATGAAATTAGACAAGAAAACATTTGCTGAAACCCTGGAAAAATCATTTCCTCCACTAATATCTAAAAGCCCTTCTGATCAGCTAGCACTGCTTCTCAATTCAGAACATATAATGAACATTATAGTAGGCTCAGTAACTAAGTTACTAACTCAGAACAAAACAAACGAACTTTCAATTAATTCACAAAACATTAAAACCATTCTTCTTGAAACACTAAGTAAGAGTAATTAATTTGTTATTTTTTTTAATGGATCAATTAAACATAATGCAATGGAACTCACAAAGTTTAATTAGTAATAGACTTGTTTTAACACATTTCCTGAAGGAGAATAATATTCACGTAGCAATTATTTGTGAAACTTGGCTAAAACCGAATCAACGTTTCAATATTCGAGTTTATAATATTTGTAGATTGGACTCCGGCAACGACCATAATGGTGTTGCCATAATTGTTCATAACGGCTTAACTTTTAGAAAACTTGATACATTTTATGATAATTCCATTCAGAACATAGCAATACGTTTAATGTACGGAGATAATAAGGAAGTATCAATTGTTAGTTTTTATAGCCCTAAAAACTGTCTACCGGTTTTTACCAAATATAAATTTGATCAACTTATACAAAGTGTTCCAGAACCTGTGCTTTTTGCGGGAGATTTCAACGCTCTCCATTCGGCATGGGGATGTCAATCAACAGACGCTCGTGGTCGTGATGTCCTTTCAAGTACTAATGACAATAACTTAGTTTTGCTAAATGATGGCCAAATGACCACTATTGGATCACACCAATGGAGGCGAAATGCTTTAGATCTTTCTTTTATTTCTCCATCACTGGCTCTGAACTGTGATTGGACAGTGTATGATGACCCGCTAGGTAGTTACCATCTTCCAGTAATAATTAAAATACTTATTCACAACAATTCACCTTACACTTCATCTCCATTAGACTGTTCAGCTATGAAAACTCATTTAAACTTTCGTCGTGTTAATTGGAATAATTACAAAAAAAAATGTAGATACCCTTCTACAAGAATTCAATATAGATACCTCAAACTCTAAAGATTGCTATAAAAATCTTATTGATATTTTAATTTTAGCTGGTCGGAATTCATCACCAGTGTCCAGTTTTCGTAATAATAATTCATCACCAGGCATATTTAGGAAAAAAAGAATTCCTCTCCCATGGTGGAATGAAAAATGCAGCCAGGTTGTAGAGTGCTCTAAAGAAGCGTATATTCAATTTAAAAATGATCCAACTGAATGTAATTACATCAATTTCAAAAAGAAGCAAGCTCTTAAAAAGCTTACATTAAAGCAGCAAAAACAAATTAGTTGGGTTGCATTATGTGAATCCTTCAACAGAACCACGCCGATTTCGCATATTTGGACTATCATGAAAAAATTTAATAAAACTTTCGTACATAGTTTCTCAAACAATAACATAAGTTGGGTCTTCGAATTCCTTAAAAAATATACGCCTGATAGATACCGTTGAGTCTTACTTGAATTTACATAGTTATGTGCATGCTAAGAATAGCGAATTTCTGGTAAAACCATTTTCTTTTCAAGAATTACAGTCAGCTATTTCATCTAGGAGAGATACAGCTTTTGGCCTTGACGGGATTCCTTACAAAATGTTAAAAATGCTTTCTAATAAACCTAAATCAGTTCTTTTAAATGTGTTCAATTCTTTATGGTCTCAAAATATAATTTCTGATGATTGGAAATCAGATTGTCTTATTCCAATATTAAAACCAAATAAAGAGAAACATTGCCCTGACTCATATAGACCTATAGCACTTACATCTTGTGTTGGTAAAATTTTTGAACAAGTTCTAAAACAAAGGCTAGAGTTTTTTGTTGAATCCAATCATATACTACCCATGAACCAGTTTGGGTTTCGCAAAGGTCGATCGTCAAGAGAAAGTATAGCTCAATTACAATTAGACATCTTTCAATCTGTGAAGAAGAATATGTCGTTTGCCGGAGTCTTTTTTGATGTTGTTGGTGCATTCAATAATGTCAATCATCATATTTTGTGTAGGGAATTAGCTTCCATTGAGATTCCTATTAAATTTCTTGATTTTATTTTTTCCTTTCTTCACGACAGAAAAGTTTATGTTAAGATTAACAATCAATTGCTCGGTCCCCGCTCATCTTTTAAGGGAGTTTGTCAAGGTGAGATTTTAAGCCCACTCTTATTCACTTTGTAGATTCATAAACTTAATCTTATTTTGGGCTCCAAAGTCCGAAACCTTCAGTTTGCGGACGATTTGGTGATATATAGCTCTGGAATGAATGCAAATGAGGTTATGCGAAATCTAAATGATTCGCTTTCTAGGTTCTCAAATTATTTCAAATATTTAAATTTAGACATCAGTCCTGAAAAATCTAAAGTGTTAATTTTCCACAAAATCAAACAAGCTCAGTTTAAAATTTATTTTAATAACACTCCTTTAATGTTTGCATCGGAGATCAAGTTTTTGGGAGTTATTTTTACGGGTAACTGCTCGTGGAAGAAATATGTTGATAAGATTATATTCTCTGAAAATAGGGGTTACAACATATTGAAGTCTCTTACTAAAACTTACTGGGGTTCAGATCCGAAAGTATTAATAACTTTGTATAAGGCCATAGTTCGGAGTCATTTTGAATATGGCTTTATTTGCTTTGCAGCTAATGATCAACTTGTATGAAAATTGGAAGTAATTCAAAATAACAATTTAAGACTTATTACTGGTGCTATGAAAACCACGCCCATTAATTCCCTTCAAGTGGAATGTAATATTCCACCATTGAATCTTCGCTTCAAGTACCTAAAATACAGGTTTATCTTAAAAATGTTAGCCATTGAGCCCCATCCTTTGTTTAAAAATTTGGTACAATTTTACAGAAATAATCAGGCTTTGGCCTCTTCCTCCAAAACTCCCTACATTCTTCATGATTTTTCCTATATGGTTGACTTTAATCAGCAGTCTAATATACATAGAAGCCAAGATCATTGGGCATGCTACTCAGACGATTTTGATAGTAAATTCACTTCAATGGTATTTCATATTGATCCCGAGAAAAAGAATAAACATGAAATCTGTGAACAACTGGCAAGATATATTGATTTTACTCAAATATACACTGATGGTTCAAAAACTGATAACGGAGTTGCCGCAGCTATATACCTACCGCACATTAAAAATGGATTCGGAGTAAAATTGCCACAAGAAATGAGTATCTTTTCAGCAGAAGCACTTGCTATATCGAAAGCATTAACTTATATTTCGGAACACCCAGCTGATTCCCCGGAAAACAAGTGGGTTATAATATTTGACAGTATGAGTACTCTAAAAGCTCTTCAATCAAACAAACTAGACTGCAACACCAATTATATTATTTACGATATCAAGAATCGCTACTCCCAACTTCATAAATTAAATGTACATATTATCTTTATGTGGACTCCATCTCATGTCGGAGTGACAGGAAACGAAAATGCCGACTTCCTAGGCGATCGTTGAAAGTAATGCTCCTGAGTCTACTGTACCTGTGCCAAATTCTGATTTCATTACCAAACTCAAACAGAATTTGAAACAAGAATGGTTTAGTTATTGGCAACAAACTCTTGCAGTTAAAGGTTCCTGGTACGGATCCGTTAGTGGAAGGATTGGACGTGCCTGGTTCTCTAAGTCAAACATGTGGAAAAGCAGGAAATTCTATGTTATAATGACACGTCTCAGATTTGGTCACTGTCGCTTCGGATCACATCTTCACCGTATGCAAATTATTTCTTCGCCAATTTGTAATATCTGTAATGCCGCTAATCAAACACTGGATCATATATTTTTCGATTGCCCCGCCCATATTATACAACGCCTTGCCTTTATTGATAAACTGTTGCTCATCTACAAACCAGAAGATATCCCGCGTACCACTGTTGACTTATTGAAGAATTTTGAAAATTATCAATATATTTACGATTATATCTGCTCTACTATTGAAGATATTTAGAGTGGTAAAAATATGTATCGGACTTGGAACAATACACGGACTAAGAGATATATTACACGGACATGACTCCTCAAATGGGACGTGGCTTCGGCCTTATAAAACAAACAAAAAGACTTGGCTTCGGCTGAAACAAAAACACGCAAGACTTGGCTTCGGCCTTAAAAAACAAAACTACGGAAGACCTGGCTTCGGCCTGAAAAATCAAAACTACGGAAGACCTGGCTTCGGCCTTAAAAAACAAAACTACGGAAGACTCGGCTTTGGCCTTAAAAACAAGAAATACGGAAGACCTGGCTTCGGCCTTTCGAAACCTCGGAAACGGAATAAGAAGATGTAAACACTGAAGACATGGCTGTACGGCTTTGATCGCTATTGCTTTTCTTTAGCCTTAGGGATAAAGACGGAAAAAAAAAAAAAAGTAAGGCAAAAATATGAAAAATAAACAATAAAAATATACGTACATACGATATGAAAAATTTGCCTACCGTTACATCTCCTTGTTAAAGTAACTGATTGTTATCTATTGCAGTTTATTGCACTTCTCCCTCTGAAATTTTGTTATATTTGGCCATTTGAGTTTTCGAGTGTATGTTCTCTAAAAAATGAGACGCTCGTCCCCTAGAGCTGGAGCTGGAGGTGGTGCATCTAAAAACCCTGTATCTAAAGAAAATGATGAGATGAAAGCATCACCGGGAAGTTCGTCAAATAGTTTGGAGGGAAACTTTGAAAATACAAAATCATGCCAGACTGTATCAAAGAACTACCACATGGAAGTAGATTTAACCATCGAAAGAGGAGAACCGGCAACAATTAGTGGAGTTGACGCAGCAGGACTTAACCCAGTATCAGTGCTGAATAATACCATTGACCAGTTGCATGAACATGGCACTGAAATAAATCGGGAATCTGAAAAAGAAATATCAAATCATTGTCAAATAACAGAGCCTAAAAAGGCAGAGGGAAATGTAACTGTGCGCATCCAGACTAAGGAAGATGAGGTAGCCAATAGTTCAGTGTTGATGCCAACAAATACTATCACCCAGCAAGATATAGACTGTTTTTTGGATAATGTGTGTAGTGTTGAGCAAAGTAATGTTTATCTGAAGCCAGGATCACCAGTGTCTCAAGATTCTGATGTAGGAACTAATAATAGTAAGTAGCACCAGTAGAGAGTAATTGATTCTGCGGACTGGTGCACTCTAACAATATCACCAAGATGATAACTAACTTTCTTTTTCAGATGCTGCAGATGCATGTTCTAGCTTGTCTATAACAGATCGAAACCCTTCAGGTCCAATCCAAGGAGAAAAAGAACAGACAAAAGATGAAATGGTTATGACAAGTAATGAAAAGGAACACATATGCAATGTTGGCAAAAGAATAAAGGTTGAACTCATAGGGTCTGATGATGGTCCAAAGCTTTATAATGTTAAAGAAAACTATGTTTCTCCACCTTTCATAACAGGGAGACTCCCAGAAGCATTTGCATCTTTGCCGGTGTTTGAGACTCCAAAGGATGACTTTGAAGAACACAAAAAAGCATTTTTGAGGAAGTTTGTTGGTAGTGACATTGATGGTGAGCAGTTTAGTAAATTGGAGCAGTACTGCAGGTATGATTTTCTCAAAACAAGTATTTTGATTCAGTACTTTTGTTATTGTCAGTCAGTATTTTTAATTTTTTGTTTTTGAGTACCTATATGTTTCATCCTTTTTAGTGTTCCATACTTGAGGGTGCCATCTGGACTCTTACAAAATCTCCGCTGTCTGTCTGTTCGTCACCGGGCTCTATCTTTCTAGGATTTTGTACCCGAAGGGTGCCAAACGGGACCCATTTACGAAGCCTCCACTGTCCGACCATCTGTCTGTCCGTCTGTCACCAGGCTGTATCTCATGAACCGTGATGATAATTATGAGGTGCGACGCCCGCTGAACCACAGGCAGGCAGGATCAGTCCTCTATCATGACTATTTCACCCAATGTTGGATCAACAGATGTCCCTCTCCAAATCTTCTTGTTCGTTTCATAAAATCTAGGATGTCGCTAAACTTTAAGTTTTGACAAATGATCTGCTTTGATGCTATCCATCCCTAGTGTTTTCCATCTTATGTTTGAATAGATTACGCAAAAAGTGCTGGCTACTTTCCTCCAAGCCACAGTGAGGGCAGGATGGGTCCTGTACGAGCCTTAATAATGATAGGTGTCTATTTAGTTTGCAGTGACCTGTCACCACACCTACCAGTATTACTAAGTTTTCCCTACTAATATTAAGTAAATACTTAGCCTTTTTGGGGTCTTTCCTCAAGATAAATGTCTTAGACTGCCTACAGCCTTTGGTGTTCTTTTGGTTTGCATCTCGTGTAGCTATAATGTTGAAGATGTTCTTTGTGACAGTCGCTGATATAGGTAATCTTGGTTCTGGTCCAATAAAACGGTCATCAGCGCCGATTCTTGCCAGCTCATCTGCTTTTTCGTTACCGTGAATCCCTTCATGACCATGCGATAATTATTTCTGATGTTCTTCCCACTTATTGAGTGGGCATCAGCATGTGTGGTATACGGACTAAAAACAACCCCTTGTTTTACAGCTATCTGTATACGATTTTACAGTGAGCCATGGGGTTTACCAATAGCATTGCCAATTTTCCATCTGACGTTTCTATAATGGAGGCATGACCTGTATCTAAAGAGTTGCCTTTCCATTTTTTGTTCATTTTCATTCTATACGATTGTTCAGTTGCTGTCGTTTTTACTTCTACCTGCAATGGGTTAGATTGAGCATTGTTAGTAAGGATGCCGTTGGTGTAGACCTCATGGCTCCCGCTATCATAAGACATGCAAATCTTTGAACTTTGCCAAGCTCTTTTTTCGTCATTGCTAGTTCTGTTCTTTTCCACCATACAATTGATCCTTATAGAATCCTTGGTAGAATGATTGCCGTGTAGATCCAATGGATGATCTCTGGCTTCATTCCCCATCTGTTCCCTACAGCTCTCTTGCATTAGAATAAGACTAATGGCCTTAGCGCACTGTGACTGTGACTCATGTAAGAGTGTCAAACTTAATTCTCCAGTCAAAGGACTCCACTCCTAGGTATTTAATCTCACGAACTACTTCTAGTCTTGTGCCCTTCAACGTAATGGGAAGCATTTCAATATGTAAAAAACTAGCCAAGTCTCGATGGAGCTGCTTGTTTATCTCTAAAAAGTAATGAAATCTAGACAAAGTCGTGCCAAGTCTGAGGTTCCTTACTGCGATTTCTGTATTATTATAGTTAATGTTGTTTGACTTGGCCGTTGATCATTCTTTATACGATAGTGGGTACAAGTAAATTTTGTTAACACGCAATGTTATATCTGTTGTAACTACCTATGTTATATCTATTACTCTCAATGTCAATAAAAAATAAGTCATGGCAAAGTTATTTTTATTTCACATACTGATTTGCTTAAAATAGAATTCCTTTATATACCCTTAACGAGCAGCATAAAACGATCACGGAGGGCGCCCTATCAGGAAACTTGCAGCTTGTAATTTATTGTAATTAAATATGACGCAGTACAAAATTGACGTGTACCCACTAACGTATAAAGAATGTTCAACGGCCAAGTCACACAACATTAACTATAATAATAAAGAAATCGCAGTAAGGAACCTTAGACTTGGCACGACTTTGTCTAGATTTCATTACTTTTTAGAGATAAACAAGCAGCTCCATCGAGACTTGGCTAGTTTTTTACAGAATGTTTTTGGTGGAATTTCACTTCTTTTTGTAGAAACGTGGGCATATTGATTTATTTTATTAGTTTTTCGGGTGATATGAAAACGGTATACACCGAATCTATACCAAGAGAAAACCAAGCTCTTGTGTTTTCTAATCAGGGTCACCAGGTACTCCAGATCTTCGATTATCCTAGTTTTATAGTTTTCCCTTTATGTGGCCCTTAAACCCAAACTCTGTACCAAATTTCAGCTCGCTGAGTTTATGGGAAGTACTAGTTCTATTCTGATGATCATGAGTGAGTGAGTGAGTGTCAGTGTTTGTCAACGAATCTTTATTTGGCTTAACTTCGGAACTTAATGACCTACAGACTTGAAATTTTGGATTTTAAGTATGTGATTATAGCTTACTGGATGACGAAAATTTCAGCGTCCTGGTCTTATCCAGAGGTTTTCAAATAGGGGCCTGAAATTGCGGCGAAATGCCCCCCGATCTCTGGGAATTGTATCATTGTACCTAGCTATCGACATTAATATTAATAATATTTCATACATTGCCTGAACGCCCCAGGTATTATGTATATTGCCTAGGTATTATATAGAATATCTGTATTATAAGATTGCCGGTTACATATATTCCTTGTTATTGTGAAATTTTTCTTATCATTTTGATAAGTGATATTTTTGTCATAAAGTTATTTGTCAATTACATGGAGGCTCTCGCTCTCACCCGTCATCCATACCATTTAAACTAAGGCTCTCTTTTATCTTATTTGTTCTTATTTCCACAGCCCAAATAATCTGAAAACTGGTCGCGAGCTTACCATGCTAACAGACTTCCCGGTGACCACCTTCTCAGCCATCTCCGAGCACAAGGACTTCCTCAGCAAGTTCCCTGGTAACCACGGAGAGGCAGACCATCTCAAGGTATTAAGGGACCTTCTTTCATTTCTTTGCTCTGTCTCGACGCCAAATCGACGGTCTTCTGAACATCAAATCTCAAAGAACATGAATTTTATCTTCAACTTCCTTGTCATCTTAAATGATGGCATTTGTCATCAGTCCTCTCCGTCGCGCCGTACAGTAAACACGCGTCTCGAGCTACTTTCGCTCCCACCCGACCGTCAACGTTCGACCTCAGGCGCATGACGCAGCGCGTTCTTAACCTCAAAATGAATACTTGCCCCGGCTGTAATGTAAACTTTACAAATGGTGCACATTGCTCCAAGTGCCTACCTACATGTGTACTGCTTCCAATGTGCCCAAATTTCCGAAGCAAACTGTCGTAAACTCGGAGCAGTCAGTCAAGCCACGTTACTCTGCAAGCCTTGCAAAACTGCAGATCTCAACCGCACTAATGTCTCCGTCGGAACACCGCATTTATCACCTTCGGGTTCTTCAACCATGGCTCCCAACAACGGTACCCAAGCCCACACCCAAGCTGTGACAACACCAGCAGTGGAAATCATATTGCACGAACTACGTCAAGGTATCGCCTCCATAAATAATACTCTCCTGTCGCTGCTGCAGTTGATAGCATCAGTTACTCAAATCCAAACTACTATCGAAACATTCGAAGAGAACCTGAACGCGTCAGCCCAAAAAATTACGCAACTGACTGGAAGAACAGAAGATATTGTAAATCGAGTCCTTGAGGATCGTCCAGATAAATGCCAGTAAGACCACCTTCAGCTCCAATAAAAAGTCTCCCTAATCTCAAATGAAAAAAAACAAGGAGCATTGGAATCGATTGAACAATGTTGAAATCAAAGGCATCCCAATGTCAAACACTGAAAATCTCCTGGACGTCATAGTCACTATCAGCAATAAAATATCACGTCCAATACAGCACGAACAGATAAATTTCATAACAAGAACTCGATCTTATTCAGATAATAAGCCCATCACAGCATGCTTCCTAAACCGGCATATCAAGGATGACTTCTTAGCTGCAGTGAACACAAGGGCCTGACAGCTTCGCAACTCGGTTTCGCCGGCGACTCCAAAGTCTTCATCAACGAGCACCTGACGTCTGAAAACAAGAAACTGTTAACCAAGACAAAAGAAGCAACCAAACTGCATGGATGGCAATTCGTCTGGATTAAAAATGGCAGGATCCAAACAAGAAGGAATGAAACTTCGCAAATTCCTGTCATTCAATCCGATACCGATATAAATAAAATCAAGTGACTGTTACTAATATTGTGTTTGGTGATTCTTATAATTAAATCGCCCTACTACTTGAACCTATCTTGTAAAACGGACCTGCCACTGCAAACACATGAAACGTAAGAGTAAACAACCTATTTACATGTTTATTTATTGCTATCATGCCGCCTTTCTGCCAATTCTATTATTTTTCATTACATCAACAACCTGCATACAACGCTATCTAAACATACAACAATATGCTACCTATACCTATTTGCTAACTATGTGGCTCCCGGCCGATCTATCTTGCTAATCACAACCGGTTTGCTAACGGTACTCGCTTCTGCCTCACTGACATATTTCATACAACAACTCTTATCAGCCAAACTACTATTTAATTATTACTATTTTCACCTTTGCCGCTTGGTTACAACCATATATACCATGCGTACGAGCTTAAACCCACTTTATAATTATCATACGTCATTCGCACCACTGTCCACGCATGACTCAATTGTTACCAAATATTACACAACCACGTCTAAAAATGAAAACTATAAACAACATAGCATCGAACTAAAATGCGAACCTCTAACAGAAAACTACCTTTGCAGAATACTATATAAAATCCTACTCATAACCTACTTGACAAATATACCTAGTTACCGCTTAGCGGTACCTATCGATATGAGAGGATTGAGATCAAAAACAATAAACTTTAGACGTAACATCGACCTATATTCCGAATATCCAGTGATTGTGTTAACTGAGACTTGGCTATCTGAGAGTGTGACTAGCGCGGAACTATTTAATGATGATTACTCAGTAATTAGAAGAGATCGCAACTACGAAACTACACGTCAGATCAAGGGTAGTGGCATTCTCATCGCAGTCCGATCGGATCATCAAGTTGCCGAAAGAAGAGATTGGTGTTCAAGCGCAGAGGATCTATGGGTTAGCATCACTTTAAAATCGAGCTCCGGTCACAAGACCAAACTTCATATAGGCTGCCTTTACCTATGTGACGAAAACAACGGCCTACCATGCAACTGAAGTCACTTCAGTGTCAAATTTTTTTTTTTTTTTTTTTTTTCTATTTTGTGTTGACTGCTTCATCGCCATCTGAAGGATAGGGCCTTCAATAATCGATGCGGTTCTCTGGCTTGCACCGATCCCTGGTGTGCGGCTGGGCGAGGCCCATCGGCCTCCGTCCCCTTTTGTTGAGTGTTATTTGGGCTGTTCAATCAGCCCAGCTCTAGGATGTTTTTTCGTTTCAGCCGGCAGAATTTGGCAGCACCAGCAGTCACCAGCTGTGCCGCTAGTTCGTTTGGGTGGTTTCTGAGTCTCTGCTGATATCGCTTGTTCAGTTCCTCGATTTCCTCTGCTACTGAGGGAAATTTCAGATCATGGTAGATTTCTTTGTTGCTGATGTACCATGGTATTTTTAGGATCCTCCTTAGCATTTTCGTCTGAAATCTCTCCAGAATATTGATGTTTGTTTTGGATGCCGTACCCCACAGTTGGATCCCGTAGGTCCATATTGGCTTGAGTATTGTCTTGTACAGTGTCATCTTGCATTCTCTTGACAGTTGCGACTTGTATCCTAGTAGCCAGTACATGCTGCGAACTTTACAGTCCAGTTGTTTTCGCTTATTCCAGATGTGAGTTCTCCATGTCAGCCTTCTGTCCAGATGTATGCCCAGGTATCTGGCTTCTACTGCTTGTGGCAGTGGCTTTCCATTCAAGAAGACGGGTGGGCATGTCTCTTTCCTGAGGGTAAATGTGACATGTACCGATTTGGTCTCATTCGTTTTGATTCTCCACAGTTTACACCAGTGTTCCATTGCGTTCAGTGCTTTCTGGAGATTCATAGATGCTTCTACAGGATTTCTGTGGCTTGCCATGAATGCAGTGTCATCAGCGAATGTGCCCATGACGGTGTTTTCGGTCGGTGGCAGGTCTGATGTGTATATGATGTAGAGAACTGGGCCCAGTACGCTGCCTTGAGGTATCCCTGATTTGATTTCGTGGAGTTCGGAGACTTCATCTTTGTGTTTAACTTGGAAGCATCGGTTGCTTAGGTACGAGTCCAGGACTAAGTAGATATTGTATGGTATGATGCTTTTCAGTTTGTATTTGAGTCCCATGTGCCATACCTTATCAAAGGCTTGAGTGATATCGAGGAAGGCCGCCGAGCAATAAAGTTTCTTGTCCATTGATAATACAATTTCGTTTACAAGCCTGTGCACCTGTTCTATGGTTGAGTGTTTCTCACGGAATCCGAATTGATGGTGTGGTATGATGTCCATTAGGTGCGGTCTTAATCTTGCTAGTAGGATTTTTTCAAATACTTTTGAAGTTATTGGCAGGAGGCTTATGGGCCTGTATGACGACGCTTCATTGACTGGTTTTCCTTGTTTGGCTATCATTATGATTTGCGCAATCTTCCATTGTCCTGGGTATTTCCCTGTTCTGAGGATAGCGTTTATTATTGTTGTCAGCATTACGATACCTTTATTTGGCAAGTTTTTGAGTATTTTGGGGGTAATCATGTCATACCCAGGAGACTTTTTTGGTTGTAATGACACTATGACTCTTCGGACTTCTGCTGGTGATGCCGGTTTGACTGGTAGAGACATTTGGAATGGTGCGTCTAGCATTGTTCTTATATGTTCTGTGTGTGATTTGGCTTCTTCATCCACTGGTTGATATGGTGTGAATACTTTCGACAGGTGTTCTCCAAAGAGCACAGCTTTCTCCACGTCTTTTCTGGCCCAGGAGCCATCAACAGTTCTTAGAGGTGGAACACTTTGGGTGGGTTGGTTCATTGTTCTTGTGGCATTCCACAGTGAGTATTCTCCGTTGTTGGTTGGCTCTAGTCTTGATAGGTATTTTTGGACGGTGTTGTTTTTTTGTTCGCTGATCAGGTTTGTCAAATGTCTCGATGCTGTATTCAGTTTCCTCTTGTCTTCTGGGTCCCGGGTCTGGTGCCATGTTTTCCTAAGGCTACGCCTTTCCTGTATCTTCTTCCTTATGAATAGAGGGTGTTGATTGGTGAGACTTTTGACTGAGTGTGTGTCTGGTGGAGTACATTGGGTTATTGTTGATACTATGGTTCGGTTTAGGTTTTCAATACCGGCTTCAATGTCAGATTGTGACTTGAGTGGTATATTAAGCTGGATGTTGCTATCTAGCATCTCCTTGAATGAGTCCCAGTCTGTATTTCTATTTGTAAGATGTATCCTCGGTGGCTGAATAAGTATATCTGAGCTGATTGTAAGTAGGACCGGAGAGTGATCGGAGGACAGGTCTGCGAGTGCTTCATTATACAGGTGCTGCCGTGGTAGTCCCTTAGTTATGAAGAAGTCAAGTAGATCGGGTATTTTTTCTGGGTCTGTTGGCCAGTATGTTGGTTTACCCGTAGAGACACATTTTAGGTTGTTCTCTATCACTGATTGGAATAGTTGTCTGCCTCTGGTAAGTGTCAGCCTGGAGCCCCAGAATGTATGTTTTGCATTCCAGTCTCCACCTGTGACATATCTTGGACCAAGGCTCTTGAAGTATTTGTTGAATTGTTCTGCTTTGATAGTGTGTCTGGGCGGGCAATATATGGCGGATATGGTAAGAGGTCCTGATTTCGTTTCTATAACTATGCTTGTGGCTTGTAAGTAGTCTGTATCATGCTTCTCTATTTCGTAGTGTTTGTATTTGCTCTTGATTATGACAGCTGTGCCCCCATGGGTGTTCCCTGAAGGATGATTGGTAGTATATGTTGAATAGCCTGGGATCCGGATATAGCTTCTGTCTGTGAATCTTGTTTCAGCGATGAGTATAATATCTAAGTTTAATTCATTTATGAATAATTCTAATTCTTGCTTTCTTTCTAACAAGCCGTTGGCGTTCCATTCTGCGATTCGAAGGTATTGCATCATGAAGAGGATTTCATTATGATTGTGCTGATTAGATCGATCATGCGATCCATGAGTTTGTCAAGCATTCTCTCTATGGTTTTCTCAAATCTTGTAAAAATTTCTTCGAGCGGAGGTGTTGATGGGAGTGAGTTGTCCGTATCGGTGCGACTATAGAGTGGAACTTCGTTCTTGGCTGCTTCCGCATAGGAGTAAGTTAGTTTATTGTTCTGACTTGCGGAGGTTGGCGGGCATGGCTTGTCATTACTATTGCCTTGTGGTGTTTGGCTTGAAGTTGTTGGTTTGTTGCTTGCATTTTGGTATGTTCTGGTTTTTGGGTTGGTTTTGTTAAATATTTGTTCTTTGTATTGTTTGTACTTGGTGCAGCCCTTGTAGTTGGCTGGGTGGCTACCCTGGCAGTTGACGCAGACTGCTGCAGTGTCAGATTTTTTAGTGCAGGTGTTGGTTGGGTGGTCTTCCCCACATTTCACGCAGCGGAATATTCTGTTGCAGTTATTCTTAGAGTGTCCAAAACGCTGGCATCGTTTGCATTGGATGATTTCTTGTTTCTTGTAAGGTGCTTCAACAGTGACAATCAGGTTGCCGATGTGTTTTATCTTGTATGCGTCTTTGTTGTTTGCGTTTGGTTCTAGGTTAACGTAGTACAATGGGAGCGGTTGCTTTGTTTGTCTGTGCAGAGCATTAGTTACATTTCTAACCTGGTGGCCGAGGGCTTCAAGCTCTGTCTTGATGAAACTGACATCTTCAGATGCGTGTATTCCTCTGATCACCACCCTGAAGGCTCTTTCATGCTTCAGCTGGTATGTGTAATGGCTTACATTTTGTGTTACGAACTGGTTCCTTATCGTTTTGTAGGAATCAACGTCTGATGGAATGATTTTGACTATGTGTCCATTCCTTAGAGTGGCTATTTTGTACTTGCTTGTATCGGTGATGATTGTGCAGAGAAGTTCCTTTAGTTTCATTACGTCCTGCACTCCGGTGACGAATATTGGTTCAGGTTTTTGGATGGCTGGTTGGGACTTATGGTGTTTTTTGGGCAGGGTGCCACCCTCCCCGTTGGCTCCTGCCTCCTCATCCTCTAGTTGGTCGAAGCTGTTGAATGTTTCAACGTTTACATTGTATGTATTGTCCCTGTTGTTGGGGGAGCTATCCGGTTTGCGGCGTTTTGCCGTCGGTACCTGGTCTCGTTGCCACTCGCCATTGTTTTTGGAAGTAAATAACCCCTTGTGGAAGACGGTTTGCACAAGTTTTGTTTTATTGGCACTGGTTTGAGTTTGAACTTGATCGTTTTGGGTGGCGTTGGTAGAAATTGTGTCTATGTTTGACATTTTGGTAGTTTTGGTAGTTTTTTTTTTTTTTTTTTTTTTCGATCGATTATATTTGTTAGTTGCCCATCTCTAGAGCTTCATGACAAGTGGGGCGATTTTGAAACGCAGCTTATTGTAGAAAGTGGGATTTTGATGCAGTTTTGTGGGAGTTCCACGGTGATTTGCACTTCGTTATCACTTTCACATGGTGTCTAGCGCGACGACATCACTTTGAAGATAGTTTGCGGCACAAATGTGTAGTTATTAGCGAGAAAACAAATTAATGTTCGGGAGCACCGAAAAGCACTTGTTGACCCTTTTGACAGCTGTCATTGTCAAATGAAAATCCTTACGATAAAATTCTCCTATTGGGAGATTTCAATATGAGTGACATCAACTGGACACCAAATAGTGATAAGTCATATTAAACGCCTGTCCACTACCGTACCCTCGACCACCTAGAACCAGGCCTCCGTCACTGAATGTACTTGCGCGCTATAATTACCTACCGCCCGCCCGAGCTCTCGGGCAGCCCGGCTATGGCCCGGCTGCCCAAGTCAGTATGGTTGTCGCAAGCCAAGCGCACGCACGTTTTGAACTGTGTTCGTATCGTACGAGTATCTGCGATGCCTTCTTTTTGTGCTGTAGATGGGTGCACATCCAATAACAGAAGGCACAAACACCTCACCTTTTTCCATTTACCTTTCAACGAAGAAAGGATACTATTACTAATTTTTTTCGTTTAAAAATTATTTTTAATAGGTATAGGTAAGGAGGTACTAAGCATTAGCTTGCCTTTCAGACACAGATTTACATATTTTTGTTACATAGAAACGTCATAAGGTCATTTGGCGCAATTATAGTAGTATTCATCCACGGCGGCGGCGGCGCGTGACGTAGCTGTTTGCATCCTTCTCTTTCATCGGGGCTCTCTGCTGAAAGACAAAGATGCAGATAGCTACGTCACGCGCCGTCGTGGATGACTACTACTATACCTACCTACCAAACTACCAACCTTAGATTATTTATGTAATGTAAACGTAAATTACGGGTGATTCGGTTTTATGAGATTTGTAAAATAGTAGGTAGTTTATGCAACTGTCATATATTACTATTTTTTACTTAGTACGTAGTTTATGCAACTGTCATATGTTACTATTTTATATATACGGAGAACAATTTTAAACTACCACCTATAGACAGAACATATTCACAGTTCTCAATAACATAGACACAAAAAGTTATGTTAATTTATTTTTATCGAAGAGGCAGCCCTGCGATTAGTGTGAGATCGCGCGGTGCGAGGCGATCACGACTGTACGCTTGAGCATTTAGGCACATTTTAGCATGCAGCGGTTGCTGACGCGACGGAGTAGGCTATTATAGCAGTAGGTATTGTAAATTTCCTACTGAGTGAAGTATCTGTTACGTAGTAACTATTTAGTAATCTGTGCTAGAACTTACTAACATGATGTCCCTATGTAACTTGAAACAATTCAATTCAATTCCCAACTTTCAAAATCGAATTCTGGATCTTGTCCTTGCCAATGAAACTGTGAAAGTAACCAGATGTCTCTAGCCCCTAAGTAAAATTGATAACTTTTACCCACCACTTATTATCGAACCCGACTTTTCTACAGTTAAATATATCAACCCAAAACGTCGATTAAAGTACTTTTATAATCAGGGTGATTACACTGCGATGTGCTCTGAGCTCGACGCTTTCAACTGGCAATTTATTCTTTCAACAGGCTCGGTCGATGATGTCGTTCATCTCTTCAACAGCACCCTGATAACCTTAAGAAATGAACATGTACCTCACAAACCAATTTGTTTTCCGCCGCAATATATCCACGAGTGATGCAGTACACGAACTCACGGATTACATTGTGAAAAATCTGGATAGTGGCGATAAGGTTTTGGGCATATTTCTGGACCTGGCAAAGGCCTTTGACGCGGTCTCTGTACCCATACTTTTGCACAAATTAAATACTCTGGGGAGTCGTGGGGTTCAATTGAAACTGCTGGAGGTTTACCTTACGGACCAGACACAGTTTGTAAAAATAGGAGATTATTGTAGTGCCGAACTACCGATATCTTATGGGGTTCCACAGGGTAGCATCATTGGTTCTAGCCTGTTCCTCATCTACATTAATGACCTGTGCAACTTAAATCTACCTCAAGGTAAAATAGTCACCTATGCAGATGACACGGCATTACTTTTTTCCGCTAAAACCTGGGAACTTACCTTTGAGGTTGCGCAGATGGGCTTTAATTCAGTAAACCAATGGCTCGCAAAAAACTTGTTAACCCTTAACGCGGAAAAGACAAAATATTTGACTTTCTCCATGAGATCTTCTGGAACGGCTCACAACGGAACGATACAGGCCCACAATTGCACTGACCCGAAAAACATTCGATGCTGTTGCCCGTTCCTTTCTAAGACTGAGAGCATTAAGTACTTGGGTGTACTGATAGACCATCACCTTACCTTTGGTCCTCACATCCTTCTTTTATGCGGTAGAGTTAGAAAACTCATATATGTTTTTAAATCTCTGCGTCATGTGGCTGACGGAGGGTTGATGAAACGCATATATCTAGCTCTCTGTCAATCAATTTTGACCTACTGCATAACGTCTTGAGGTGGAGCATCAAAAATCCTACTCCTTAAATTAGAAAGGGCTCAAAGAGCCATCTTAAAGGTTTGTACCTTCAAACCCTTTCTCTTTCCTACTCAGCAACTTTATGATTTTTGTGATGTGCTCACTGTTCGCCAACTGTTTATTTATCAATTAGTTATTAAACAACATTCTCTATCAACATTTAACCCCGGATCTCGTAAAAAACGCCGTGAAGACAGAGTTTTCATTCCCTCACGCATTTTCAGAACCTCGTTTTCCCATAAATTTTTCTGTTTCTTGGGTCCCTTTATTTGTAATAGAATAAATCGACAAATAGATATATATCCCCTTAACAGCCATCATCTCAAAGCTGCAGTATCTAATTATATAAAACCCTGTCTTACCAGCTAACTGAAGATATCTTCAGTTTGCTGATATGATAAATTGAAGCATATTGAAGACTTATTGTAAAACTACTTATGTAGGTATATGTAAAAACATGTATGTATCAAAACAATAACATTTATATATTGTATCAATCACAGGCATAGATCAGTTTTTATTTAAGTAAGTATTTATTTATTTATTTAAGTAGCTTGTGTCATTTGTTTTATATTGTTTTAATATGTGTACGATACCTGTTTCAATTCAGTGGATTCACAAAATACTCACCCTCTCTCACACACACGCACACACACACACACACACACACACACACACACACACACACACACACACACACACACACACACACATGCAACACAAAGAGAGGCCAAATCTTCACATCTTCAATAAAGTTAAGTTTAAATTTTATTTTTGTAATTAAATACTTTTAGTTCTATATTAATCTCGATAATCCGTCGGATAGTCGCTACTCTATATAAATTTAGCATCCAACCTTAATCCGGAAGTTGCGCTGGGGCCAGAAATACAGGTTATTTATACCTAGTTCAGGCTTCAGATGTTCCCAATTTATTTGTGACATTATTATAAGCACTTAGTTGGTAACTCTTGTAACTATTTTGATGATGAAAATAAATTATTATTATTATTAAACAAATCGTGAAAAACAAGTTCCCTCTGTGGCACCCACCAGCTCTTAGAAAGATGCTTAAAGAAAAACTCAAGTATCACAACAAGGTTAAGTCGTATGGTAACCTAGCTGACAAACACACCTCACTACTACGAGACCGTTGTAAACTATTTGAATCATTGAGCAACAAAAACTATATAAAGAAAACTGAAGAGTCAATTAAAAACAACCCTCGAGCCTTCTGGGCTTCTATGAAGGACAGGAAGATGGGCAATGCATAATTGCATATCCCAGCTCCATGACACTTGGTAGTAACAAATATGACACCGGGGTGATGATATACGATGCTTTTGCTGAGTTCTTTGGTTCTACTTACTTGGATGACAGCAATCACAGTACCACATCTTCGCATGTCCATACCATTAGTCTCTGACATACACACAATTTAAATACAAGAACGCGAAGTACATAAGTTATCCAAATTTTAGACACCAACAAGGGTGTCTGGTGCGGATGACATTCACCCAATTTTTATCACTGGTTGTGCGGACAGTATATATCGACCTCTTAGTTTTATTTACAGAAGATCTCTTCGTAAAGGTATCGTACCCACCGCTTGGAAAACGGAATTAGTAAAACCAATACATAAGAAAGGCTCCAAGACTAAAATAGAACACTACCGACGAATTTCGAAGCTAATTGTTTTTGGTAAAATGTTTGAAAAAATTATTTATAGTCAAGTATACAAAGCGCTTAAACACACAATTCACAATTCACAATTCTTTATTGCACAGAACATTACAACAAAACATTTTACAAGAAATTAAAAGGCAAAGGCGAGCTTATCTCTCAACAGAGATTTCTTCCAGCAAACCTATCAGGATAGGATACATATAAACTGAAAAGGGTAGTCTAGTGCAATTATAAAATTACCAAATACCAATAAAATATAATACTTACTATAAAAACATATCGCAGAAGGGTCAGGACTGATGGCTGAGGGCGTCCCGAGGATGGGTGTGATGGGTACTCGAGCATTGGAGACAACAGCTTCGTTATAACACAGTTTATTAACTTTAGGGCACGAATCATGTAATAGACACAGAATAATGACACTTGACACTGGGAGCACTAGTTACAGAACAATCACACTGAACACAGGGAGTACTACATACATAATAACCACACTAGTCACGGGGACTGACTAGTCCAATAATGTGGGAGGAGGTGCGCTCCGTACGACTGCTCGTTATAGACTAACCCGCTGACAATCAATCAAGCAATCTTCTCACGCACCCATTCTGGGGCGTGGGGAGTCAGGGTCAGTCATCGGATCTCTTCCTGAGGAAGCGCCTCTGTCCACTCCTATGGACAGGTCATCGGGGGGCCCTCGCGGGCGGTGGAGATCTTCTCACTTGGGGTGTTCCATTGGATGATCGCCGGCTAGGCAACCAGGTCGCGTGGCAGGCGGCGGCGGTTGGGCGGGCGCGCGTGGTACGGCGCCACGTCGCGGATATGCGGATGTTGTGAGGTATCCGCACGCGCGAACATGCCCTTCGCCAGCCTCTGGACAAACTGGTCCACTGTTTTCCATCTGAGGTCCCTCTGGATCGTCTCATTCCTCATGTAGCGGGGGGCGTCGACGATGGTACGCAAAGAGAGGTTCTCTTGGGCTCGGAGTCTCCGTTTGTTCGTCTCCGAGCACAGGGCGTATCATGCCGGGGCCGCGTAGGTGAGGCGGGATCTCACGTAACACTTGTAGATCCCGAGCTCGCCCTCACAGGGAGGCTGGAGTCGAGAAGTGGACGCAGCTTGGCGCGTGCCACCTTGACCTGGTAGACGACGTTGTCGACATGTTGCTTCATGGTGAGCCGGCGATCGATGGTCACTCCCAGGTATTCCACCTGTGGAGACCACGCGATGTCCTGTCCTTGGAGCTGGAGTGGTGGTGGAAGGGGGGTCTGGCCTGTGATGAGCGCCTGCGTCTTCCCAACGTTGACGGACAACCGCCACTTGGCGAGCCAGTCGGGCAAGATGTCCAGGGTACGCTGCAGTTTGACGGCAGCGTGCCGAGCCTGGATCGACGACGCGTAGTAGGCAGCGTCGTCGGCGAAGAGTGCCAGCTGGGCACCCGGCCCGACGGGGATGTCGTCCGTATATTGGGAGTAACAGGCTGGAGACAGGCAGGACCCCTGAGGGACGCCGGCTGCAACGGTGTGTTCCTCGGAGACGGCGTCTTCCACCATCACTCGGAAGCGGCGATTCTTCAGGAAGGAGGCGATGATCTGGACCAGTCTTCTTGGGGCTCGAGTCGTCGACAATTTTTACAGCAACCCCTCGTGCCATATTCTGTCAAACGCCTTCTCCATGTCCAGGAGTACTGCGACAGTGTATTCCTTCTTGTTTAAACAAACCATCATGTCATTCAGTACTCTGGTGAGCTGAAGCGTCGTAGAATGCTCGGGCCTGAAGCCGAACTGTTCCGGGCGCGGCTGGATGTGGGGCAGTAGCTTCGCCAGCAGGAGTTTCTCAAATACCTTTGAGATGGTACTCAGTAGAGTTATCGGCCGATAGCTCTCAGGCAGCTTGGAGTCCTTGCCCGGCTTGGGAAACATGATGACCAAGCCCTCCATCCATTGGGTTGGGAAGTGGCCCGTGCGCAAGATACCGTTAAACAGGCGCGTAACGGCCGCCACAGTACGTGGCGGCAAATGTAGCAGCGCCATGTTAGGTATGCGGTCTGCGCCCGGGGCTTTCCTGGGCTTGGTACGTCTTAATGCACGCATGATCTGGCCGGGCGTGACGACGGTGGGGTCCTCTTCGGGAGCTATCGGCGAAGCGAAGTACTCTCGCAGGTGTCTCTCAGGAACACGTGGAGCAGCCGCTTCTTCCCTGTCAGCGACTGCGCGTTCCAGTGGACGACCCTGAGCGGCTCATGCATTGCGGAGCAGAGCGGTGAGTCTGCCCAGGGCAGTGGGGTCGCTGAGGAGGGCGAGCAGGGCTGTGAGGTGCCCCAAGTCCTGCTGCCCTATCGCCGCAGCCGGAGTGGCGGCGCCAGCGGCGGCCGCAGTCTCACTAGCGGCGAGAGTGGCCGCCGCGGCGCCGGCGGCAGGTGGAGCCGTCGCCTTCTTTTTCTTCCCCCCCCCCCGCTTCGTCTTCTGCCTGGGGACTGGCGCGCTTCTAACCCGCTGACTGGCGCGCACGCCCTTTTTATAGCATCCACACCTAACCTCCATTATTGGCTCAACCTAAGCGAATGCAAATATCGCTTGTGTCACCATAATTATCTCTACTGTCTTATACTATAGCTATAGCTCAATCCGTACACTACGACACGGCCAACCTGACACTACAGTCGTCCACGACTGTTTTCCACGACTGTGTTATCTGTGAAACAACAACTACATTTCGCTCGATCATCCTGACTCTTAAGTAGTATCTCGATTTTTCACAATAGTTTTATTACTATCTACCAAGCACACAGAATTTAGAAAAGTATTCAAATAATCAATTTCTCTCACTAAAATATTCTCACGGATTCTTTTCATCCCCGAAGCCCAGCCTAAGGTGTCCGTGCCCACGGAATCTTTTACTAGTGTAGCCCCACCCTACCGTGTCCGTACCTACGGAATCTTTTAGTCTTGTCCGTGCCCACGGATTCTTTTCATCCTCGAAGCCCTGCCTAAGGTGTCCGTGCCCACGGAATCTTTTACTAGTGTAGCCCAACCCTACCGTGTCCGTACCTACGGAATCTTTTGCGCCATCTGTGCCCACAGATGCAACGCCTTCGTCACAACGGTGCCAACCCGTGGCCAACCCCAACATGTCCGTACCAACGGAATCCAACCCCAACATCTCCGTACCAACGGAATCCAACCCCAACATCTCCGTACCAACGCATTCCAATCTCAAATGTCCGTACCAATGGATACCAATCTTATCTCTGTACCACAAAATCTAAGGTATTCAAACATTTCAAAATACTATATTGTGTGTGCCTAGTCGAAAGTGACACTCGACTAGGATGTATGCTATTTGACTTAATTCACCAAATATCACATTAAAGATCAATTGACTTTGTGAGTTAACTAACAAATTACTAAGTAAACCATTAATAACTAAGGTTGAGATTAAGTATGCCTGGCAGTGGCTTCTGCTGAAGCTGCAACACAGCCATCATGTCCTTCTCGTGTTAGTTGCGCATTATCCTGCAACAATAAAAATACAGCACAGTATCCGTTCGGCTATGCCTCAATAAACCACAGGAAATTAATCATCACTCATTGATAGAGATCTATTCAGACTCTAAAAACCAAGTTAATTTCATTTTCAAAGTCAAACCATCATTTATTCACCGTATAAAACTTTTAATCTCGTAGCCAAATTAACCAAAATATTATAGCCAATGAACAGAGTATCGAATACCACCAAACAATCAAAGCCTGTTTATCATCTCCAGCAACATCAACCAGTAGCTCCGCGGGAACAGTAGACCTAGCCTGTCCAGAATCTCAAGTATGCGAGTCCGCCAGAGGTACATCGGAATTTAGACGATCGATGATGAGTCAGTCATTGACGAAAAGACGAAACCGCGAACGGCCGTCGTTTCCATTATATTTATTGATTCAAATTAACTGAATTTTGGGAATTTACCTATCCATACCGTGGCCCATCTCTCACAGAAATTTCAGGTGTCTAGCTTTATCTACAGGGGGGTCGAAAATACCCCGAAGCAACTTCCATTCCTCTCCCCTTTTGCATTTTCCTTGCAATATCCTGTGCAGAATGAAGTCTCTAGTGCGCCTCTCAAGTCCGATTGAAATCCGTCGACAAACGACGCCACAGCAAACATCCTCCTGTTTCCCAAAATAATAAAAAAAAAACTTGTGTGCCTTACAAAATCGGCTGAAAAATACATGACAGTCGGACAAAAACACTTTTACCAATCTTGAAACTGGACGTCTCGCACGCCCGGTCAACCAAAATAACCACAAGAATAGAAATTCAGACGATAGTAAGTGTCACTTTCGTGCTCTAAGCTCACCAACATGTTCATCCTCTCTCCAAACATCACAAGCACCACAGTGCTCTTCAAGAATCACTTTACAGAGTCAAACCATAACCCTCTCTGGCCTTTGGCAAGACCCAACCAACTGAACCGCGCACACCTTACTCAATCATCATAGCATCATAGAAATATTGACTTAATCCGAGTATCCGAAATAAATATCCGAAACTCTTGCATTTTCCGCAACCTATTTTGCAGCTTTGCCCAATAAAGCTCAACACCCTCTTTCCTGTCTTGCGTCGGCCAAAATCCGTGTCTGAAGGACACGAGGCGGTAAGAGTTTCTGAATTAACATCAAATTTTAAACCCATGTCTTAATGACAACAAACAAAATCCTATTCTAAATAAAAACACTAGTAGCCCTGTGGACAGCAGACCTCGCTAACAGGGGGTACTGTGAACCCATTTTTTTAGGTAAGTATTTTAGATTCAAACAAAATCAAGTAGTAAAGTAGCCGCACCAATAACTTTGTAAACTACATTTTGCGATTTAAAATACAATCTATTGTCTTTTCACGAAAATAGTTATAGTCTATTTCACTCACTCTCATGGTCTGTATAAATCCTCTTCCTTTACTAAAATGTCTCCTACTTCGAGGAGTCCAAACTTTCTTGGATTTTTAGAAAACAGGCGGCCGAAAGGTAATGGTGTAGTATATTGTTAGAACCGGCTCATGAAGCCCTTTAATAAAACCCATACAAAAATTAATGACGTCATAATCACCACGTCATAACTCCACATCCCTCTCCCGCAAAAAGGCTGCACTGTACAAGCCTACACCAAGTAATCCATGTACGTAGAAAGACTAGGGCGTTACCCAAACGTAGGCTGGATCATTCAACCGCTTCAATTGCAGACCCCATGAAACACAAATAGTAAGCGAACTGTACCAAAATAATTTGCGATAACAACGAAACAACAATAGCGTCAGAAATCAGCTCGGACAAATTGCCATAGAACCAAAACAAACTGTCTAGTTTTTATTTTATTTTATTTATCCATAAACACCAACCATTACAGGCTAAACCTTATGCGGTAAGTATATTTTAACTTATTTGCGACATGGAGCAACTTAACAAATACAACAAAAAATAATAATAATCACAAACATATTAATTCCTATCTTAAGATAGAATATTTAATGTGGCCTTCTGGAACTCATTAGATGAGCAGTTGAACAATAACAACTCAAAGAATATCACACATTAAGAACAAGAAAGCCGCTTTACACCAAAAGATAAAATCAAACCACAGGCCCAACTACATCTTTGAACTTGTAAATTCAACAAAGTCTTATTTAACGACTGCTCCGATTGCCAGTTCTATCAGCCCTATCCGTATGCAGTAGATGACCATCTCAGTCGCGTAATTATAACTCAAAGGGCACTGCTACACTTAGTATGCAGCCAAGGTGTACCAATTATCATTAATCGTTAGTTATTCATTGATTGATATGTCACTTGTTCAAAATGTCATTACCTATAGTCTATCCATACTAAGAAGCAACTGGACAGCTAACTTCAACTTCTTCATAAAATCCACTTTTAAAACACTAGGGTGCTACCAAAACAATCTGAAAGAATCGAAATTGTTTAGTCAGTTGAACTAACAGAAGAGTTTTCATCGTCATCACTGCTATCCGCACTTAGGGATATCACGACTCTTTGCAAATCTTGTAAAAAAAAAAACCCTTTGTTTTACGTACAACTTTTCCCCATTTTCAGCAGAGCCATCATTTTACCGACGTTTTTCCTCGTTTCGACATGATAAACAAATCGTAATGCAATCGGGGTCCAAATTATAGCCAGGTTATTATCATTGTCCAATAAGAAAAGCCGGGCCACTAGAAAATAATAGAGAGCACACAAAAACACACTTTGACCTTCTGAGGACAATGAAACTTCTTTGACACTTTGACAACCACCCACCATCACCCACCACAGAGTACTTTTCTACCTGCTAAGGCCCGCCACAATCAGTCGTCGTTCCGTACCGAAACGCTGGTATCACGGATTTCGAAAGCAATAAGCTTTCCAATTAATCAATCAATCGCAGTTTGGAAAGTATCGACAACATAGTAATTATCAAAGCCTATGAGTCTCTTTTTTTGTGAGTTTTCCACTAATTTATTCGTAATATTTCATTTCATCACCGAACACGCGGTACTTGAGTCACAATAAAAAATAACATAATGGCTCACCAAATGATTCAGTTTCTCGAATGGGATCTCGACTATGGATCGACACGACGCTGGGATCTGGGGCAGATGCAAGCAACGTCACGACGTTGACAGGTTCACCACAACCGAAGCAGAAGATTGCTCGGCTCATAGCCGGCTGCTTCTACCTCCATATTCGAGTCCAGGAGCTACCTGGTCACTGCACTCTCAATTCCGTGATGGTGGCAGTAATTGTTTCTAGTCAGCTGATGATTTCTTGACAGCATTGATAAGGTGCATCATGATCTGGTGTTTGATTTCCAGTAGCCTTCTCAGAAGTTTTTCTGTGGCATATTTCTCCTGTGCTCGAGGTGATCCCGCTTCTGATATCGCAGAAGGGTCAGGACCGATGGCTGAGGGCGTCCCGAGGATGGGTGTGATGGGTACTCGAGCATTGGAGACAACAGCTTCGTTATAACACAGTTTATTAACTTTAGGGCACGAATCATGTACTAGACACAGAATAATGACACTTGACACTGGGAGCACTAGTTACAGAACAATCACACTGAACACGGGGTGTACTAGATACATAATAACCACACTAGTCACGGGGACTGGCTAGTCCAATAATGTGGGATGAGGTGCGCTCCGTACGACTGCTCGTTATAGACTAACCCGCTGATTTTTAAAAACAACCCCTTTGTTTTTACAGTTGTCTTAGTAAGAATTAACTGTGAGCCATGGCCTCGGTATATGCTGAAGGCTTTCTACCTGCAATTTGCCCTTTTGGGCGATATATATGTGTATATGATATATATGGGAGGAGTTTGCCTGCTTACCCGATTTTATGAGCGGGCATCAGCTCATAGTCAACGGGCATGATAGCGGCATGTTAGGGGGGCAGATAGCCCCCGCTACTAAGAAGTGGTTATATATAATTTTTTGAGACCTATCCTAATCCTAAACTACTTTATATTTGGGTCATTTAGGGGGGCTCTGACCTCAGTCCGGGAGGTTTAAAGGGGTAGGGGGAGATTGTGTGTTCGTCGAATCAAGACGGCGATCTATTTCAATCCAAATTTGGTATCTGAGACGCTGTAGTGCTTCGGGAACACAGCCTTCGTCAAGTTGACGTGCCTGAGGGGCGGGGAGTGGTTGGGCTTTAAGAGCTTTCGTGATATCGTCCTCCGGTTCTAGGAGGACGTCTTTGGGGCGCCTTTTGAAAAGGTGTTTCTTATTTATATCTGGGGTCGGATCGTAAAGGGATGCTTGTACTATAAGCGGGTTTGGGTGGCTAGATGCATTAATGAAGAAGCGTTCGGACGCTTCTTTCATATATTGCTTTACTGTGGGGAGTCTAAAGTCACTATGGAGGTCTACGTTTCGCATGTACCACGGGGCACCTACGGCTTTTCGCATGAAGCGATTTTGTAAAACCTGAAGGGGCTTAAGGGACTGGACTTGCATACGTGAAGACCGGACGGATGCAAGTTTTAAATAGAGTTATGTTGCAGCACAATGGAATATTGCTTTTACTTCTCATGAGCGGGTGAAGCCTACTCATGTAGAAGGCTGCTTTGTCGCGGACCGTTTTAATGTGGGATTTGAAGTTTAGTCGGGAGTCTAATGTCACGCCTAAATACTTCACTTTATTTTCCCAGGGGATAGGGCGGTCAAAGAGGGTGATTTCGGGTGGTGAAGAGGACGCGCGGTCAGCTCGAGTCTTACCCCTTGAGAAAAGCACGGCTGCGCTTTTCTCGGGGTTCATCTCTATTCTCCATTTGAGAGCCCATTTCAGTCTCACTAGCGGCGAGAGTGGCCGCCGCGGCGCCGGCGGCAGGTGGAGCCGTCGCCTTGTTCTTCTTACCCCCCCCCCCCCCCCCCCGCTTCGTCTTCTGCCTGGGGACTGGCGCGCTTCTAACCCGCTGACTGGCGCGCACGCCCTTTTTATAGCATGCACACCTAACCTCCATTATTGGCTCAACCAAAGCGAATGCACATATCGCTTGTGTCACCGTACTTCTCTATCTCTCGTAGTACTATCTCTACTGCCTAACGGCCTTACTAATAAAAGCAGTTATTCACGGTTTAACTTATACAGTGTTTTGTCTTGCTTTGACATTTGACATTCACTCGACGTATGAGAAGGACAAAACACTGAATAAGTTAAACCGTGAATAACTTTTTTTATTGGTACACTACGACAAATACATATAATAAAAGAAATATAGTAAATAAAATAAAAATAAACAAATAATAATAATAAACAGATAAATACAATTACATACTTATATATACAATACCTATGATGAAAGAGAAAGTAATTGCTCTTTCAAGCGATTCTTAAAGGACAAGAGAGTGGGACTGTCCCTAATAGTGCAGGGAAGTGCGTTCCTTAGCCGAATGGCCCTCAGCCTGAACGATTGCTCGTAAGCGACGGTGTTATGCTGCGGAATACATAGAAGAGAAACCGTGTGAGATCTCCGCTCCTTGCTTCTGGAGAAAAGGAACTCAAAACGTTCACGAAGGTGGAAGGATATCTGGGGTTTCTCAAGATGTTGAAGAGTAAAGCCAATATGTGGAAATCACGGCGAAGACGTATCGGAGGCCAACCCAGTTCCTTGCGATGGTGGTCATACTTGCGCAGCCCGAAGACGAACCGAATCCCGAGGTTCTGAAGTCGTTCGAGTTTATTCAGTTGTTCTTCCTTCGCACTCACCCAGCAAGCAACGGCATAGTCAATTAAAGGAAGTAGAAGGGACTGGGCTAGAGTGACTTTAGTATGCCGTGGAAGGAAGTATTGTAATCTCCGAAGACAGTGAAATGATGCAAAGACTCGTCTGCTGACCTCGGAGACACGGGGCGACCAACACAGCATGTTATCGAATACAACTCCGAGATTTTTAGTTTTATCGCTGTATTTGATTACGGTTCCGTCAAATATTAGAGGAGCGATTGGAAGTTGTTGTAACAGGTTAAGAGAGCATCGGGTTCCCAAGATCAAGGCCTGCGACTTGCTCGGTTTGACGAGAAACCCATATGAGAGGGCCCACTTCCGGATATTCTCGAGGTCCAGCGCCTTCACAGCCGGAGTCACATCACGCGGAGAGAAATGCCGGTATATTTGGAGGTCATCTGCGTAAAGATGATATGAAGAAGTAAGTACATCAGAGATTGAGTTGAGAAAACCGAGAACAGAAGGGGTGAAAGGACCCTTTTAGCCCCTTACAGCATGGGTTCATGCAGGGTCGCTCGACAGTGACTAACGAAGTACTTTTCTTGGAGGATGTTCTCGAAGGTATGGAGAGGGGAGGTCAGGTGGACGCGAACTACACAGACTACTCCAAAGCGTTCGACCGTATAGATCACCGTATCCTACTATCCAAACTTCAATTTGCAGGGATTCGTGTTGATTTGCTGAGATGGTTCTCCTCATATGTCGACAACCGCAGCCAATCAGTGGTACTCAATGGATACACCTCAGCACACATCACAATCCCCTCAGGAGTTCCCCAACGCTCAATTCTGGCTCCTTTATTATTTACTATATTCATCAACAATATCAACAACTGATTTCAAAACTCTAAAGCTCTACTATTTGCCGACGATATAAAATATTCAAAGTTATTAATTCACCAACCGACTCACAACTACTTCAATCCGATCTAGAATCTCTCGAAGAATACTGCAGGCTAAATAAACTCGATCTCAATATAAGTAAATGCTGTGTCATCACCTTTACCATGAAATTCAGTACTGTAATCTCACAGTATTTAATCCACTCACAAAAACTTAACCGAGTTTCTAATGTCAGAGATCTAGGAGTCACCCCTGACAGTAAGTTGATTCTTGACACCCATATCAATAACATCGTCAAAAAGGCATCTCAAACTTTAGGTTACGTACTTATTAAGAACTTATAAAGACTTTAAATTTGCAAAAACAGTAAATTTTTTTTATTGCAAACTTGTGAGAAGCTAACTGGAATACTGCTCACAAGTATGGAATCCCAAGTATGAAATATATATAAACCAGATAGAAAATATCCAGAAAAAGTTTTTAAGTTGCTTAAATTACAGATTCAAGATATCTGTCACTGACTACGAAGATAGCTGTAGACGTCATCACCTACTACCACTCGCACTACGCAGAGAGGCAGCTGATCTTACCTTCCTATCGGCATTAGCGACAGGCACCGTCGACGTTTCTGACTTACTCAGCAAACTGTCCATTCAGGTCCCCGGTACTAGATCCACTAGACGGAACCTTCTCAAACTGCATCTCCCTCAGACTTACACTAATTACAGGGAAAATGCGTTCCTGTATAGAGTTAGCAAACTGTACAACGACAGGTTTCGGCTTACTGCGATTTATACCATTATAAGGCAAACATATTCCGTAACACAATAAATAGACAATTTTTTGGCGAAAGGCACGAATGAAATCAATACACTAAATAGACATCTAATGGGTATTACCAATATTATTAATTACGAGTATTATTGCAAGGCATATAGCATCTCCGTTTCTTGACTATAAAAAAACCCATAAAATACTTAATTAAACAACTTATATTGTAATAGAACCTTAGCAAGTATTCACTCGTCTTAAACATAGGCGAAAACTTGTAATTGGCTTAGACGTAAGCATTTATCTGTACTTAAATGAATAAAATAGCTGTAAGTTTTCCAAATTTAATAAAACAAAATAAAATTTGAAGCGTTATTTTCTGTTCTACAACTTACAATGTAATGTTTTATTGTGCAGACCATACAGAGGTACCACATGAGGATGCAGCAAGACAAGAGCAACAGCTATCCGAAGAGGCTCAAATATCGCGGGAACCGGTTCATGACGCTCGGCAGTTGTGTGAGTTACTCAAAGACCACTGTACATTCTCGCGCGAGACAACCCGACATTGATGTACATTTCATTTCCCAGACTACCAATATCAGATCTATGTAGTCTGCAACACGCAATGTACATCAATCTCGGGTTTTCTCGCACGAGAGTGCAATGCGGCTAATGGCCGCATTGCGCTCTCTATTGGGCGCGCGTAAACGCTGAGGAAAGCCGCCAGGTCTTTGCAAGAATTCGTTGAATTCTATGTCGTTTCTATACAAGAATTCTTGCATGCTCATAAACATACTAATATCTTATCTGCAAAATACGCGAAATGCTTACGTTCCCAGGACCGACAAAATTATTGTCATGTACTGACGAAGGAATTTAATTGAAAAGAGCTATTCGTGAACATTTTAAAGAAATTGACATACAAACTGACCAGCTAGTCAATTTATTTTCTAAAATATAATGTAAATCAAGAAACTTACAACTCTTTCCAAAATTGGCGATAGCTGTAATGTTAACTAATTAATTCGCGCAGTTTCTTTCAAGGATTAGTGCATTATTTAATACAACAAGATACTTGTGGAGATTTTGAAATTGCCTTAAGCATTTAAAAAAAATGTAACAACGTTTTGTCTAATAAGGGATATTATAATATTAAAGATTACATAAATGACAAGGCTGTTTAGGGTTAATCTAACTCAACACAGAACTCGGTGTTAATAATTTTATAATTATTTATTTCTGCAGATTATTTATAATAATTTGTGCACGACAGAACCTGAAACGACTACTTTGTACATAGCTTTTATCTTATTTTGTTTTTTATACGTTTTAGGATAAGCTAGATTGAGTTTTGGTAACGAAATAAAGTTATATTTTCTCATTAGGATTAGGGCCTAGGATGTAAGTTTGTACATAGTTTAGAATAGGATTGTATTTTATTATATATGTGTTTTTGCTAGCGATTCCACCCCCGGTTAGGTAGGTACACAATTTCCAATAGGAAATAGCACATAGTTTCAGTAGATTTGCAAGTAAATAATCAAATTAGAGCACATAATTACAATTAGAGTTCACACTAATTACACTCACTATCTCATAAGGGGAGGAAACCTAGCAAGAACAAGCGAGAGAAAGAGACAGTGCAACTGTCCCTGTCGGCGCATACAGGCGAGCGAGGGGGGCCCCGACTCCCGCAACCTGCTGCATGGGGAAGCGGGGGACGGGGTCATATAAATATTGAAATCTGTCACATGCGCTCCTCGCTCTGTTTTGCGCCGGCGGACAATGCAAATTGTATGTTTAGGTCTAGAAAATAAGTAAGTAAACGAATGTATATTGTTTTGTACATGTAAAATGTAAATTTGACATGAAAATAAAGAGATTTGAGTCCAGGGGAAGAGTGCGGGGTGAGGGGGGGTGGTCGCTCGAGAAATCGTATATAAGAGACGCCGATTCGGCTCGGAATCATTCCGGATCCAGCACTCAAGAGGAAAAGTCATCAAGAGAAAAAAGACTCTCTGCGACCACCAGCCCTCTCTACCCCACCCTCCAGCCTGGCTCAACAGTGAAGAATTATCGGCATCTTTTATTTTGAGAAGAGAAAAATCCTATCACAGTCCACGCTCCATATTTTGGTCCTTCGAGCCGGATAAAGAAGAATCAGCGTGAAATTTGAAGAGCTCCTGTTTTGAAGAATCGAAAGCGAAGATGCCGATTACTACACGTAGCCAGTCTGGTAGAGAAGGCGACGGGTCGCAGACCACGTCCAAGAACACGAGCGCCGAGACAAGCGCTACCGGGTCCGGAACCACAACGACGGCAACAAATACGACGTCGTCGGGAACCGCCGTCACGTCACAAGAGACAACGAAGCCGCCGTCAAGAGCACCGTCGAGAGCGCCGTCACGTCGCTCTAACGCCTCCCGCAAGAGGCTCCTCGCGGAGCTGGAGGCTAAAGAGCGCGTGGCGGCTCTAGAGCAAGAGCAACTACGTGTTGCTACAGAAATTGCGAGACTTCGTCTGGCGAAGCTCCGCGCCGAAGCAGAGTCGTCAGACGAAGAAGAGGAAGAAGAGAACCGAGAAAAAGAAGAATCCTCCGTTCGAGTTGAAGACTGGTTGAAGAAACAAGATGAAGAGAGAAGAGCGACGTCACCCCCGCCCCGCGTGCTGCGGGAAGCGCCAGGGAAGGATGGACGAGGACAGGGCGATCACCGCGGTGATCACCAGGGCAAGGAAGAGCCCCGGCCTGCGCGTCAAGACATCTCTGAACTGGCGGCGGCCATCACCCAGGCCATGAGATCCGTCACGAGGGAGGCGCCGAAGTTCATTCAAGAACTACCCATCTTCAACGGACAATCGAACGCGTGGCTGCCATTCAAGGCAGCGTATGAAGACACGTCAAGAGGATTCTCCGACACCGAAAACATAGCAAGGTTAAGAAGAAGTCTCCGAGGTATCGCGCTAGAAGCAGTCCAGAGCCTGCTCCTATCCAACCCGGAGCCAGGCGTCATCATCGCCACGCTCGAGAGAAGATTCGGTCGCCCTGAAGCTATCGTCATGGGCGAAATGGAGAAGATAAGAACACTGCAGAAGATAGGAGACAACCCACGTGATCTCCTCGTGTTCGCTAACAAGATAGCGAACATCGTCGCTACCGTAGAAGCACTGAAGAAAATCCAGTACCTGTACAATCCCGAAATGGCGCGAAACGTAATTGAAAAATTGTCTCCGATAATCAGAAGCAAATGGTTCGATTTCGCCGCCCGAAACAAAGAAGACGTTCCTGAGCTGAAGCGACTGGCCACCTTCCTGAACGAAGAAGCAGACAAATGCGGCGCCTACGCTTCACTCGAGAACGTCACAGAAGAAAAGCCGAAGAAAAGGCAAGAAAGAACATTCAAAATGAACACGCTACGCTGTCCAGCCTGCGACGGACCACACAACCTACCCGACTGCAAGAGATTCGTAGCTGCCAGCACGGACGAGCGGTGGGAGATAGTGAAGAGAAGTCGAGTTTGTTTCCGATGCCTGCGAAACAATCACCGCCACGCCGACTGCAGAGCCAAGGTTTGTGGTCATCAGGGCTGCACCATATCGCATCACAAGCTTCTTCATCAGTCAAGACCGAAGACCGAAGAACCACCGCGTAGCGAAGAACCACCTCGTCGCGCACAAGAGCCGCCGCTTCGCGAAAAAGTCAGCTCTACGTACGAAGACACGAACAACACAGCGAGCAACGGCACCGCACGGCGCGCTTATTTGAAAATCGTTCCTGTAGTTCTCACCGCCGCCAATGGAAATGAAGTAGAAACGTTCGCGCTACTCGACGAGGGCTCCACGATCACCATCATCGACGAGAAAATTACGCAAGAACTCGACGTCGACGGGCCTACAGATCCAATGCGCGTCCGCGGTGTGAGCGGGACAGAGCTACAGTTCCAGAAAAGCAAACGCATCGACTTGAAGATCCGCGGCAAATACGCAGACGACACATGCGATCTACGCGGGGCGCGCACCGTAAGAGGGCTCGACTTCGCTACTCAGAGGGTCGCTAGAGGAGACGTTGAAGATTGCCCGCACTTGAATGAAATTCAAACCGAGCTCGTATACGAAGAGGCGCATCCGAAGCTGCTCATCGGTCAAGACAACTGGGATTTAATTATCTCAGGCGCGGTGCGAGCGGGACGGAAAGATAAACCCGTCGCATCGTACACAAAGCTGGGATGGGTTCTTCACGGCTGCCGGTCATCTATGGCGTATCCAGTCACCTTCTGCGGTCACATCAGCCTCGAAGAAGACAGCGAAGTCACCATGGAGAAGATGATGAAGAATTATTTCGAGTTAGAATCCATCGGGATAGAAAAACGAAAACAGAAGAGCGATCCAGAGCAGCGCGCATTGAAAATATTGGACGATACAAGTCGCCGCCTGCCCGACGGACGCTTCGAAACAAGACTTCTATGGAAAGAAGACGACGTGAAGATTCCAAATAACTACGAAAACTCACTCCAACGGCTGCACAACCTAGAGAAGAAACTAGACCGAGATGAAGACCTGAAAATGAAATATGAAGAAAGAATGCAGAACCTCTTCACTTCGGGCTACGCCGAGGAAGCTACCTCACCACCGGTACCAAACAAGACATGGTACCTACCACACTTCGCGGTCATCAACCCCGCGAAGCCGAAGATAAGGGTCGTGCACGACGCCGCTGCAAAGACCGCCGGACGCAGTCTGAACGACATGCTGCTCTCCGGGCCAGACCTGCTGCAATCGCTGCCGGGAGTCGTGATGCGTTTTCGTCAACATCAACACGCCGTGTCAGCTGATATAAAGGAAATGTTTATGCAAATAAGGATCCGTGACGAAGACAGAGACGCGCTGCGATTCCTGTGGCGAGGCGACGAGAGAGGCAACGGACGACCGCGAGAGTACCGCATGACGTCGGTGATCTTCGGAGCGACGTCATCACCATGCACAGCGCTGTATGTGAAGAACAGAAATGCTTCAGACTTCAAGGAGAAGTACCCTGCGGCCGCGCGAGCCATCGAGAAGAACCACTACATGGACGACTACATAACAAGTTTTCCAACCGAAAATGAAGCAAAAGAAGTATCGAAAACGGTCGACTACATACATCGGCAAGCCGGCTTCGAGCTACGCGGATGGGTGTCCAATACGACTTCGGTAGTACAGCAGTTCGCCGCCAACCCGGGCGGCGCCACCGTCGCTATCGGCGGGAGCGAGACGGAGAAGACACTTGGCCTCTTGTGGGACGTCAAGACAGATTGCATCGGTTTCAAGCTAAACACACTGAAGACACCTAAAGAAGTACTCGACGCCGAGCGACCACCGACGAAGAGAGAGGCATTAAGCATAATAATGTCTTTGTTCGACCCGCTGGGACTCGTCTCGCCTGTCACAACCCCGGCGAAACGAATAATGCAAGAAACGTGGCGCTACGGGACGGGCTGGGACGAACCGCTGCCGGGCGAACTACAGAACAAATGGTACGAGTGGCTACGAGTACTACGAAACATAGAAGAGCTACGAATCCCGCGCTGCTACGACATCGAGCCGGCGAGCGCGCGCGACCTGCACACATTCGTAGACGCGAGCGAAGAAGCCTACGCCGCCGCCGTGTATTGGCGGATCGAACGAGCCGACGGGAGCGTGCAAGTGGTCCTGGCTGCGGCGAAGAGTCGAGTCACACCACTGAAACCCATCTCCATCCCTCGACTAGAGCTACAGGCCGCACTGCTGGGCGTCCGCCTGGCCGAAACCACCGCACGCGAGCACGAGTTTGACGTGAGAAGAAAGTACTATTGGAGCGACTCGCGGACGGCGCTAGCATGGATTCGGTCGGAGCCGCGCGCGTACAAAACGTTCGTAGCGCACCGCCTGGCCGAGATAGAAGATCTCACGAAGAAAAACGAGTGGAGATGGCTGCCTACGGCTGACAACGTAGCTGACGACGCTACGCGCGCGACGCCGGCCGGTTTCAACGCTACGCACCGATGGCACAACGGGCCGAGCTTCCTGCGCAAACCCGAACAAGAATGGCCACAAGAAACGAAGACAGAAACACCGAAGACAGGAGAAGAGAGGGAGACATGTCACGTCACCCACCAGCGACCTGACCACGGTCACCTCCCTCGAGTCGAGCGCTTCTCGTCGTTCACACGCTTGCTACGAGCTACGGCGCGCGTGCTACAGTTCGTAGACCTATGTAGAAGAAAGAAAAATGAAACAGTATTGGCTACAAAGCGAAACCGAACGCGAGAAAACAAGAAAAACGACTCTGATTGGAAGACTGATAAGAAGATTGACAAGAAAGCACGCAAGAACGAGACGTCGAACGCGAAGAAAAGAGATAGCAATATCGTCGGACTCGAGGCGCACCATCTCATTCGCGCCGAAAAACTGTGGTGGAAAGCTGTCCAGGAAGATTGCTTCTCAGAAGATCTACGTCGAGTGAGGAGTGGCTCGGCGCCTCAGCCTGGAGATAGGCTATCGGCGCTATCAGTAGTGGTTGGCGAAGATGGAGTTCTGCGACTCAAGGGAAGAATCCACGCTTCGCCCGAAATCGACGAGGAGACAGCGAGCCCGACCGTACTCGACGGGAAACATCTGTTTACGCGACTGTACATACAGCACGTACACGAGCGATTACACCATGGCGGCATCGAAACCGTAGTGAACGAACTACGGCAGAGACTGTGGGTACTGAAAATACGGCCTACGGTGCGTGACGTCATCAAGCACTGTCAGCACTGTAAATTGAGAAGAGCGAAGCCTACGTCCCCGGCGACCGGAGACCTGCCCCCGGCGCGTGTGACTCACCATGCGCGGGCCTTCAGTTTCACCGGTCTGGATTATTTCGGGCCCGTGGAAGTCACCGTCGGACGGCACCATGAAAAGAGATGGGTCGCGCTCTTCACCTGCATGACGTCACGAGCCGTACATCTGGAAGTCGCCGCCTCGCTGAGCGCCGACTCAGCGATTTGTGCCCTGCGGAGGTTCGTGGCACGGAGAGGAGTACCTAAGGAGCTATGGAGTGACAACGCGACGTGCTTCAAAGCGGCAGAGAAGGAGCTCGCTGAGGCTGCGCTGGCGGCGGTCAGCAAGGAGGCGACGGCGCGGCGCATCACCTGGCGCTACGTCCCCCCGGCCTCCCCTTTCATGGCCGGCGCATGGGAGCGCATGGTGCGCACCGTGAAGGAGGCACTACGCGTCACACTCCACGAGCAGTACCCTAGCGACGAGACACTGCTCACCCTGCTCGCCGAGGCAGAGAACACCGTGAACTCCCGCCCACTCACACATGTGGCGGTGACTCCAGACGAACCGGAGGCGCTTACACCCAACCACATCTTGTTGGGACCCAACTCTCACGTCCCACCACCTGGCGAGTTCACCGCAGACGACCTCACCGCACGCAAGCACTGGCGGCGCGCTCAACGCCTGGCGGACGTCTTCTGGAGCCGCTGGGTCAAGGAGTACCAGCCGCTACTCCAACACCGGCGGGAGCCTCGCACGACCGGCGCGCCACCCGCTGTCGGCGACCTGGTTCTCATCTGCGACCCCAACCTGCCGCGCAACACATGGCCGAGAGGACGCATCATCGCAGTCTACCCAGGGCGAGACGGCGAGGTGAGGATCGTGGACGTCGAGACCAGCAACGGGCACGTCCTCCGGAGACCGACCAAGAGAATCGTCGTGCTACCTGTTGGATCGCAGAGCTGCGACGGCGGGAGAAATGTGCACGACAGAACCTGAAACGACTACTTTGTACATAGCTTTTATCTTATTTTGTTTTTTATACGTTTTAGGATAAGCTAGATTGAGTTTTGGTAACGAAATAAAGTTATATTTTCTCATTAGGATTAGGGCCTAGGATGTAAGTTTGTACATAGTTTAGAATAGGATTGTATTTTATTATATATGTGTTTTTGCTAGCGATTCCACCCCCGGTTAGGTAGGTACACAATTTCCAATAGGAAATAGCACATAGTTTCAGTAGATTTGCAAGTAAATAATCAAATTAGAGCACATAATTACAATTAGAGTTCACACTAATTACACTCACTATCTCATAAGGGGAGGAAACCTAGCAAGAACAAGCGAGAGAAAGAGACAGTGCAACTGTCCCTGTCGGCGCATACAGGCGAGCGAGGGGGGCCCCGACTCCCGCAACCTGCTGCATGGGGAAGCGGGGGACGGGGTCATATAAATATTGAAATCTGTCACATGCGCTCCTCGCTCTGTTTTGCGCCGGCGGACAATGCAAATTGTATGTTTAGGTCTAGAAAATAAGTAAGTAAACGAATGTATATTGTTTTGTACATGTAAAATGTAAATTTGACATGAAAATAAAGAGATTTGAGTCCAGGGGAAGAGTGCGGGGTGAGGGGGGGTGGTCGCTCGAGAAATCGTATATAAGAGACGCCGATTCGGCTCGGAATCATTCCGGATCCAGCACTCAAGAGGAAAAGTCATCAAGAGAAAAAAGACTCTCTGCGACCACCAGCCCTCTCTACCCCACCCTCCAGCCTGGCTCAACAGTGAAGAATTACCGGCATCTTTTATTTTGAGAAGAGAAAAATCCTATCACAGTCCACGCTCCATATAATTGATATTGTAATATTTTTGTATCACTTAAACACAACCAATTTTCAAAAGAGATCTTAAAATCAATCTGTGGGACTTTCTTCGCCCTGGTTTTCCCACATAGGTCCCAAGCGGCAAAAAATACGTTTTCTAAGTAATGTAAATATCTACAGTAAAAAAGACATTTTGACTTTGATTTTGAATTCTTGCATAGACCAGGCGGCTTTTCTTAGCGTTAATACGCGCCATCACTCCATGTTGTACGAGTATATCTGACATAATTTCTTAATAACCTGCAACCGTAGCATGCCGAGCGCGGCGCGTGGTATGTCGCGGGAGAGTGGGGACAGAGCCAGAGACCGTAAGTCCGGCCACTCGAAATATTCGGACTGATAAAACCCGTCCTTTTTCGAACCCCGAAACTTCCGAATAGCCCAATAATGTAGACGAGGGTTATAATCGACTTTAATAATGATGATTCAATTAGTATATTTTGGGTGGCTAGCCCCCTGTAACGCAAATACCTGGCTAGACGTGTGCCACCCCGTGCGGGAGCAGGCGTGGCGCCACGTGCTATCGTGAGTCCTCGCGCAGGCGGCAGAGACGTGGGCCGCTCCGCCGCCGCCGCCGCCGTCGCCGCCGTCGCCGCCGTCGCCGCCCCTGCCCATGCGGCCGGGCCGGGACGTGCTGTACCGCGTGCGAGTCTACCGCCCCTTCCCCTACAACCCGCTCGAGAGGAAACGGGCAAGTACACTAGGACTTGTGAACGGATAAATGAATTACAATTTACAACAAATTAATTAAAAGTAAAAAAAAAGGTCAAGTTCGAGTCGGACTCGCGCACGAAGGGTTCCGTACCACCGTACAATGGTAGGGATGGTGTGGAGTGAATAGTTTGGATTTTACAGCAGCAAAATATTGTTTACAAAGTTATTGGTGCGGCTACTTTCATACTCCTTGTACGTAACCAGATGCATTAATAAGTTTGTATGTCGTTTACAGTTAAATAAAGAACCTTAGCAAATCCGGGTGGATTTTCGTGTAATCTTTGGCTTAAGTTCTGTATATTTTTATTTTTTTCATAATTTTAGACTGTTACAGTGTTTTTTCTAGGGTTCCATACCCGAAGGGTTCCAAACGGGACCCTATTACTAAGACTCCGCTGTCCGTCCGTCCGTCCGTCCGTCCGTCGGTCACCAGGCTGTATCTCAAGAACCTAGCTAGCTAGAGAGTTGAAATTTTCACAGATTATGTATTTCTGTTGCCGCTATAACAACAAATACTAAAAAACAGGATAAAAGAAATATTTAAGGGGGCTCCCATACAACAATTCTTTCAATACCACATACCAACTTATGGATGCACCTGGTTACGTACATGGAGTGTAAAAGTAACCGCACCAATAACTTTGTAAACAATATTTTGCTGTGTAAAATCCAAACTATTCACTCCGATGGTGTCATCGCTTCCATTGAACGGTGGTACGGAACCCTTCGTGCGCGATTTAGACTCGCACTTGACCGGTTTTTTCTTTTTGTCATTGGACCCACTACTCCTACTCCACTTTTTGTAGGCAACATATTTTTCATATTTCTTAACTTACTGCGAGACGGTCTCTGACCAGTATTATTTTGCCCTTGGTTAAAGTACCTACCCCTCAGGCCGGGTCTCCTCGACGGGCCCATGCAATTTACTACTATAAATCTCCCAATAAGACTGATTGTTTCTAAATTATCTTTTATCTTTTATGTGCGTTAGATTATATATAAGTTATATGGAAACATTTATTTTTTCTGGAATAAAGACATTATTATTATTATTATATTTTTATGAATTTTTCATTTCACTCTTGTAATAAAGAGGTTCTGATACACGGGCTTACGCCAAGTGCTTATCTACTAAAGATCACGGTCCTTGCCCATGAATTTCCGTACAATTCTACATGTATTTAGTATTGTTGCTTTTTGAAGAAGTATGTGTGTGGATCTGGGTATATTTAGTGTTTTGAGACTAGTGTGTAATGTGTATGGGATGACTCCTGTGGATGAGATGACTATTGGGATGGTTTTGACAGATTGTACCTGCCATTGTGTTTTAATTTCAATGGCAAGGTCTGTGTATTTTGTGTTTTTTTCTGTAAACGTTGTGGTAAGGTTGTGTGTATTTGGTATGGCTATATCTATGAGAAATACTGTTTTGTTTTGTTTATCGTGGAGAGTTATGTCAGGCCTGTTGAAATGAATAGTTTTGTCTGTAATTATAGTTCTGTCCCAGTAGAGTTTAAAGTCTGTTGATTCTAAAACTGTTTGAGGTGTGTATTTATAGTAGGCTGTTTTTTGTGCAATCAATTTGTATCTGAATGCGAGGTGTTGGTGTATGATGGCTGCAACTTGGTCGTGGCGATGTTTATAATCTGATTGTGCGAGTGATCTGCAGGCTCCTGTGATATGCTGTAACACTGAACTATTTTGGCACTGTCTGCACATGTCGCTTGCCATTGTGCGGTCGTGTATGATATGTTTTCTGTAGTTACGAGTATCTATAACCTGGTCCTGTATGGCTAACATAAATCCCTCCGTTTCCGGGAACAGCTCGCCTTTCTTAAGCCAAGCGTTCGACGCAGTTTTGTCGACGTTAGGGTTGGCTAAGTCTAAGCGGTGTCTGCCGTGGAGGGATTTTCGTGTCCAGATGTCGATTTTCTGTTGCGGTTTGATGATAGTTTCATTTATCTGAGCTTGATGGTCTTGTAGGTTAAGTGGAGTATGTTTAAAGTCGGACTGAGCGACGGCATTGTGCAGGGTTGAGTGCAATGATTTAGCGTGAAAGAACTTTCTTAGTGTGGTGATTTGTTTGTTGTGTAAATTTTTTAAGTCTATTATTCCCCTTCCTCCTTCAATTTTAGGTAGTGTGAGTCTTTGTATGCAAGAACGTGGATGGTGTTTTCTGTATTTAGTCATAAGTGTGTTGATGGTGCGTTGGTGTTTTATTAAGTCTGATTGGGACCAGTTGATTATACCGAATGAATATGTGAGGATTGGGATGGCGTATGTGTTTAATGCTTTGACGGTATTTCGAGCGTTCAACTGTGTTTTAAGTATGCTATGTATCCGTTTCCTAAACTTCTGTGTGATTGTTTTTTTGTCTCCCTTTGATGTATCTGTTGCGTTTGATAGTAACCTAAGTATTTATATCCTATCTCGTTATCCACTGGATCTATTTGATCTCCGTTCTCTAATATGTATGTATTGCTCTCAACTTTTCCTCTATGAACTGATTGTATTTTGCAATTATCTATTCCGAACTCCATCTGTATGTCATTAGAAAACTGTTGTGTTAGATCTGCAAGTTTATGTATTTCTGTTAAGTTACTTCCATAAAGTTTTATATCGTCCATATATAGTAAATGTGATAATGTGTGGTGTGTGTCATCAAACTTTATTTGGAATGCTTTTTTTGTGTTATTGAGTAGATTTGATAGTGGATTGAGTGCCAGGCAAAACCAGAGGGGACTTAGTGAATCGCCCTGGAAGATTCCTCTGCGAATGATGATTTTGTCAGTCAGTATTGTATTGTTATCATTGTATAACTTAAGAATAGTGTTCCAGGTCTGCATGGTTGTTGATAGATATGAGATGATAGTGGGGTGAACTTTATAGTGTTGTAATACGTAGATAAGCCATGTGTGCGGTACAGAGTCAAAGGCCTTCTTATAGTCAATAAACATAGTGTTAATGTTTCTTTTTTTACGAAGAGCTTGTTTAGATGCGACCGCATCGATGATAAGTTGCTCCTTGCATCCCTGACTGAATTTGCGGCATCCTTTTTGTTGTTCAGCTAGTAACTGGTTGGTGTTTACGTGTTTGTATATTATTTTGTATATTATTTTGTATATGTTTTGGAGACAAGTTATGGGTCGATATTTAGCTGGGTTTATGGTATCTGTGAGGTCTTTAGGTAGCATATAGGTAGTTCCTTGTGTAATGTAATATGGCATGTGCTCCGGATTTTGTATAAAATTGTTTATCTGTAACAATAATATTGGGTGGGTGATTGTGAGTTTTTTGTACCAGTAATTATGAATTTTATCAGAACCGGTGGCCTTTCAGTTATGTGTCTTAGCTATTACTGAAATCAGAGTATCTATAGTGATACCATCAAATTCCATTCCTGGAACATTTTTGAGAGCATGCTGGTCATCTGAGATCCATTTGCTATTATTGTGTGTTACTGGATTTGACCATATGTTTGACCAGAAGTCATGTAATGCTTCTGGTTTAGGTGCTTCTTGTGATTGTGTGGGGCGGTTTGAGTTTTCGGTGAGCAAAGATCTATAAAACTGTTTTTCATTTGTGTAGAAAGTCTTGTTTTGTGTTTTTCTAAGAGTTGTCAGTTTGTAACGGCGTAGACGACTTGCTAATGCATTCAGCTTTTGTTTTAGAGTGTCTAAAAATTGAGAAGGGTCTGTGTTATCTGGTTCGTATTGGGAGTGTACCCTATATTGTAGCTTGATTCGTTCAACATGTTGTTGGACATTGGAGCTGGTGTTACCTTGTGTATAATGTGTTAACCTACTTATATCTGCTCTAAGGTCAGCTATTCTCTTTTCTAATCTTATTTGCCACGCTGGTATCCTATTTTTATTGGGGTATTGCGATCCGTTGGGTCCTCGTATTTTTCCATCATTGTAAGTGATGGCAGTATGTGCTGCGCAGTAAATTATTGTTTGTAATGTATTAAAATCGGTTTAAGTACTAATGTGTTTTGGTAGTATCTTTACGTTAATGGTGTGTACTAGAATAGCAAACTGTCTACTTGGTTTCTGTTTGGGTATATATGGCCTTGATGTAGGGTCGACGTCTTCTAAATATGCTAGTGTCTTGGTGAATAATTCGTCCAACTCTCCAATTTGTTCATCAGGTAGTACTGCAAAATTGTTGCGTTAATTGTGTGGGTGTGTGGTATTGGCGTCTCTTTGGTCTTCCCCTCTTTCCGGATTCGATAACTGATGATGGGTGTCATTTTGTGATGGTGATGAAAGGTGTGTGTGAATCTGTGATTGAGTTGGTAGTGAATTAACGTGTACTTCGGTACCTGATTCTATTTCCATGGCCACTTCATCTCGTATATGCTGTAATCTATTGTCGGTAATGTATTTATTATTAATGATGGCTCTGAATTGGTCAGAGATTATCTGTTCAGAGAAGTGTGCTAGGTGAGGATGTGCAGCTATCACAGCGGCGTGTCTGGCGCTGTGATAGCTGCACATCCTCACCTAGCACACTCGTGTCAGGCGCGGCCTGGTCTGTAGGCAGTTTTGTTGGACTCAAGCCTGGTTATCTTGCAGTAAATGCGTATTATAGTCTCGTTGATGTCATTGCTCCAGGTCATTCTTTGTCGTGGAGTAATTGTTGTATTTAAGATTTGTGTGAAAAGTTGACTGTTTGATTTTGAGTTTTGGTTTGTTTGAGGCTGGTTATCACGAGACGTAGCTACTTCTATTCTAATTTCATCCAGGACGTTTTGTGTTAGTAATTTAGTTCTGAGGATTGCTATTCTTTGGTCTCCGACCCTTTGTCTAGAGGCATTAATTTGTGGGAATTCAGTTGTAAATATGCGGTGCATTTCTGGTAGGTAAGATATGGTATTCTGTTCAAGATTAGATGCTATGAGATATGAACGCCATATGGAGCGGTTCATATCTTCCGTCCACTTTATTCTCGTGCTGGTCCTGGCAACAGTGGGTGCAGGAATATCGGCGAGTGCCCCCTGCACAACATCTGTCCGGTTGGATATTGTTGATGAAGATGGGGGTGAGATGGGCGAAGTCTGTCTCGAGAAGCTATGCCGTGATGATACGCTCTCATAAGAGAAAAGACTTTGTGGTGATGATGGAGATGGAGATGATTCGGCTGTAACATTTTCGGGTTCAGCCCCAGCGAGAGCCCGCCTGTTCAGCTTCTCGCCACCGATGGCTCGTATGCTGCGACACCCAGCACCGGCTCCAGGTGTACCCTGGCGACTTCCGGGAAGCGGCGGTAAACTGTATTGTCCTCCTGTCCGTGAACTGTTGTGCCCCCCCAGAAACGTCGGGCTACCCGAGCCGGGCGATCCAGGCTCGCCGGGCTCGGGGAGGGATTCCCCAGCAGTGCCGGTACCCTCCTGAGGTATTAAGTTTTTCTTCTTCACGTCCATGATTTCTTCCACCTCGGGTTGGGAACTGTTAGTTTGGGGAGGGTGATAACCAAGTTGGTGTAGGTTTTTGAAAACAGTGCCTCCTGTAAAGGGTATCGAGTCAAGATGGACAGACTAAAAATAAGTTTCTCCTCCCTGTAAGCCCCCCCCCACCACGTCAAGGTGGTCCTCTTGGGGGGGTTATTATTATTATTATAGACCTTGGAGATCTATTTCCCCGCCGTGAGGATCTCCAACTGATGGTGTTACACCGCGCTCAAATCTCGACCTCAATCTTGACGCTGCAGCACTCACGTTGAAGGGGGTCTAGACCAGAGTTTGTGACGTGGGCTCGTCCTCTTTGCTGGTCTCATACTTCTCGTCCTCAATAAGAAAGCCCACCAATTCCGCGTTCTGACGTTGCAGCTGAACTAACTCAGACGTCGCGGCTGTAGTTCGACTAACTCACTCTGTTCTTTGGCATAACATTGTAGTGTATTTGCTTGGAGGTCACGTAGATGCTGGATTTCTACTCGGGCATCTTGGAGGTCAGACTGTGTACGGTGTAGGACGTACTCTTTAGATTATGATATAGAGAGATGAATAAAATGTAATTTAGATAAATTTGGGTATATTTGGAACTTGATATTGTTACGCCGGTAGGTTAGGTCAAAAAACTTTGAACGTCAATTTCAGTGCTGTAGAGGCGTTTTCAGCGGGCTGAAAAGTCATTTCAGGCCGTTTCAGAAGTTACTCTATCACATATCTAAAGATCGAAATTTCACCCAAGTTGCCGTCGTTTTCAGGCGCCTGAAACATGTTTTCAGTCCGTTTCAGGGCACCCTCTATCAGATGACGCCATAACCTGAAAACCCGTTTTCATCATCATCATAGTCATCTCACGCACCCCTTCTGGGGCGTGGGGAGTCGGGGTCAGGTCGACGGACCTCTTCCCGAAGAATCGCCTCTGTCCACTCCTGTGGACAGGTCATCGGATGGCCCCTGCGGGCGGTGGTCTTCTTGTGGCGCTGGTGTGCAGTGGGTGATCGCCGGCTAGGCAACCAGGTCGCGTGGCAGGCGGCGGCGGTCGGGCGGGCGCGCATGGTGCGGCGCCAGTTCGGCGATGTGCGGAAGGTGTGATGCATCCGCACGCGCGAACATGCCCTTCGCCAGCCTCTGGACAAACTGGTCCACGGTTTCCCATCTTAGGTCCCTCTGGATTGTCGCGTTCCTCACGTAGCGGGGGGCGCCGACGATGGTACGCAGAGAGAGGTTCTCTTGGGCTCGGAGTCTCCGTTTGTTCGTCTCCGAGCACAGGGCGTACCATGCCGGAGCCGCGTAGGTGAGGCGGGATCTCACGTATGTCTTGTAGATCCCGAGCTTCGCCCTCAGAGGGAGGCTGGAGTCGAAAAGTGGACGCAGCTTGGCGCGTGCCACCTTGACCTGGCTGACGACGTTGTCGACGTGTTGCTTCATGGTGAGCCGGCGATCAATGGTCACTCCCAGGTACTTCACCTGCGAAGACCACTCGATGTGCTGTCCCTGGAGCTGGAGCGATGGCGGAAGGAGACTCTGGCCTGTGATGAGCGCCTGCGTTTTCCCAACATTGACGGACAGTCGCCACTTGGCGAGCCAGTCGGGCAAGATGTCCAGGGTGCGCTGCAGTTTGATGGCAGCGTGCGGAGCCTGGAACGACGACGCATAGTAGGCTGCGTCGTCTGCAAAGAGTGCCAGCTGGGCACCCGGCCCGACGGGGATGTCGTCCGTGTATCGGGCGTAGCAGGCGGGAGACAGGCAGGAGCCCTGGGGGACGCCGGCTGCGACGGGATGTTCCTCGGAGACGGCGTCTTCCACCATCACTCGGAAGCGGCGATTCTTCAGGAAAGAGGCGATTGTCTTGACCGTTCTTCTTGGGGCAGGGGACGTCGACAGCTTGTACAGCAACCCCTCGTGCCATACTCTGTCGAACGCCTTCTCCATATCCAGAAGTACTGCGACAGTGTATTCTTTTTTGTTCAAACAAACCGTCATGTCATTCAGTACTCTGGTGAGCTGAAGCGTCGTAGAATGCTCGGGCCTGAAGCCGAACTTTTCCGGGCGCGGCTGGATGTGGGGCAGTAACTTCGCTAACAGGAGCTTCTCAAACACCTTTGAGATGGTGCTCAGTAGGGTGATCGGCCGATAGCTCTCAGGCAGCTTGGTGTCCTTGCCCGGCTTGGGCAACATGATAACCAAGCCCTCCTTCCATTGGGTTGGAAAGTGACCCGTGCGCAAGATACCGTTAAACAGGCGCGCAACGGCCGCCACAGTGCGTGGCGGCAAATGTAACAGCGCCGTGTTGGGTATTCGGTCTGCGCCCGGGGCTTTCCTGGGCTTGGTACGTCGGAATGCACGCACAATCTGGCCGGGCGTGACGACGATGGGGTCCTCTTCGGGAGCTATCGGCGTGGCGAAGTACTCTCGCAGGTGTCTCTCGACTGTTGCGACGTGCTCCACATCATCCGTTGGGTTCGGCTTGAATTGCTTCTCGAGGCATTCGGCGAAGATCTCTGCACGGTCTTGGGCTCGGAATCTTGGTAGGCCGTCGCTGCCCAGGATTGGTCGAACAGGAGCAGGAGTGGTCGACAAAGCCCGGCACAGGCGATGCACGGAGGGGACGTGGTCGCCTATGGACTCGACGTGGCGTTCCCAAGATTCTTCAGCGTGGCGATCAAGTTGGCGCTTCAGCTCTGCCGTCATGGCGTTGAGCCTGGTCTTCATCGTGGGGCAGCGGGTTTGCTGCCACTGCTTCCGGAGAGCGCGCTTATCGCAGATGAGTGCGCGTAGCTCAGCAGGAAGAGGATTGGGCTTCCCCCCGCGAGCTACGGTGTGCGATGATAGGTCGAGCGCGTCTCGGATCTGGGTAGTTAGCAGCGATGCCAGGCGGTCAACGTCTTCCGGCTGGTTGACGGGGCAACTGGTGGAGGGTTGGTCTAGGGCGGCGGTGAAGGCGCCCCACTGGTAGCGGCGACGTGATGCTGGCGGAGATACCCGGGTGGGCAGATCCGCCAGGACGAGAAGAACAGGCCTGTGGTCCGAAGGGAGGTCAGGGAGAACCTCCTGGCTCGGCGGTGTCCGGAGACCTCTGACGACCACGACGTCGATGATGTCGCATCCGGCCCGCGCGTCGAAGTGGGTGGGCTCGTCGGGGCCGATGACGTCGTAGTTGTGGCTCACGGAGTCGGCATGGATGGCGCGTCCAGCTGGGCACACCCTGGTGGAGTTCCAGGCGGTGTGCTTGGCGTTGAGGTCGCCGGCGACAATTGTCGGGTGCGGCGACTGTAGCAGCCCCCGTAGCTCGGCGGTGCGGATTGGTGTACTGGGGGGCTTGTAGGCGGCGTAGAGTCGCAGCACCTCGCCGGCGACCTGGAGGTCTACGCCCAAAGCATACAGGGATGAATACTCCTGGGCGTCGACGAGCTGGTGGACGATCTTCCTGCCGACGATGACTGCCAAGCCTCGAAAGGTTCGGCCGCTGGAGGTCTTCTCGTCCTTGCGGTAGACGAAGTAGCCGGGCAGCGACAGCTTGTCGCTTCCGGCTAGGTGTGTCTCGCTGATGAGCATCACGTCGACGCGGTAGTCCCTCAGGAACACGTGGAGCAGCCGCTTCTTCCCTGTCAGCGACTGCGCGTTCCAGTGGACGACCCTGAGCGGCTCATGCATTGCGGAGCAGAGCGGTGAGTCTGCCCAGGGCAGTGGGGTCGCTGAGGAGGGCGAGCAGGGCTGTGAGGTGCCCCAAGTCCTGCTGCCCTATCGCCGCAGCCGGAGTGGCGGCGCCAGCGGCGGCCGCAGTTTCGCTGGCGGCGAGAGTAGCCGCCGCGGCGCCGGCGGCAGGTGGAGCCGTCGCCTTCTTCTTCTTCTTCCCCCCCCGCTTCGTCTTCTGCCTGGGGACTCCGTCGTTCGCCTGCGCCATAAGCGAGGCGGGCGCCGTTTCTTCCTGCAGATCAGGACGTGGCGGAGGGGGGGGCTGCATCTTCTTGGGCCCAGGCGCATTAGTGAGCGCCACAGTGCCGGCCTTCTTGTTCCGCGCCTCCTGGCGGAACACGGGGCACGTCGCATTATTGGCCGTGTGCGGGCCACCGCAGTTGGCGCACGTCGGCGGCTGGTCTTTCGGGCGGGGGCACTCCCGCGCCGAGTGGGGACCGCCGCAACGCACGCACGCCTGGGGGCGGTGGCACATATGCGACGAGTGCCGGAACTGTTGGCACCTGTGGCACTGGGCCGGGCCCTGCTTGGAGCGCCAAGCCTCGATCTTCACCCCCGGCATGTACATGAGCTCTGAGATCTCATATACTGCACTGGGGGCACGGTCGGGATTCTTCCGCAGGGACGCGTAGAAGATGCAACCGGGGCGCCCCTTGCGCGCCCGGATCTGTTTGCAGTACTCGGCCTCCACACCGAGTTCCGCAAGTGCCGCGACGATCTCTTCCGGCGTGGTGTTGGAAGGCAGCCCGCGGATCGCCACCTTCTGGGTCTTGTCGGCCGGCAGCGAGTAAGAGAACCACCGAACTCCGTGGTCCTTCTCCAGCCTGCACAGGTAACGCTGCACAAGCCGGTACTCGTCTTCGGCCGTTGGGGTGAAGCGCACACCCTTTTGGTAGGCGCGCGCGCTGGGAGCCCGGCCGAGCTCGCTGGCTATCGCCCTGAAGTGGTCGGCCCAGTTGGGAAGGACCTCCACAATAAGGGGCGGATAGCGCGGCTGGCGGGGCTGCTGTGGCGCAGCGCCTCCCGACGGGGCGGCGGTGGTGGTGGCGATCGCGGCTGCGGTTTGGGCGGCGGTAGCGGCAGGCGGCGTTGGGCGGGCGGGCGGCATTGGGCGGGCGGGCCCTTTCGCGGGTGCGGCGGCGTGCGGGTTCGCAGGCACAGCGGCGGGACGCGTAGGGCGGGCGGGCACAGTCGCGGCGGTGGGCGGGTTCGCGGGCGCGGCGGCGGGGCGCGTAGGGCGGGCGGGCACTATCGCGGGCGCAGCGGCGGAGCGCGTGGGGCGGGCGGGCACTCGCGACGTGGTCGCCGACGGGGCGGGCGGACGCGCGGTTGGCGGCACCGGGTGCCTCACTGATCGGGGGGGGGGCGCGGTGCTGGGGCGCGGTGCCCCAGACACGGGAATTGCGGTCGCGGCCGCCGCGGCAAACGACACTGCGGGAGAGCACTTATTAGTTGAAACACTCATACCTGTCATTTGTGTTGTAGCACTCTCACTCACTCTTTCGCACGCGGCGGTCAGTCCAGGGGCGGCGGCGCCAGACCCGGATGCCTGGGGCTCGCCCAGCAGGGGCGACAACCTCGGCATGTCCAGTCCGGTCTTCCTGGGTGCAGGCGGGCGGGGCGGCGGGGACGGTGAGTCCGCGAGCAAGGCCCGCTTCCCACTACCCCGCAGCAGTTCATCCGACGGGCTTACACTGCGCGCCCGCCTCGTCCCACGGGGCGGGGGCGGCAGGATAAGCGGCTGCTCGCGCGCCTGCTCCAGCAGTCTCGCGTCAAGGATTTCGTCGCCGGTGCTAGCCGCAGGCATACCCTCCAGGGCCGCGCGGCTATCGGCGATGTAGGCCTCCATGGCGCGTAACAGTCCCGGCGAGAACAGTTTGGCTTGAGCGGCCCGGATTAAATATAATCCGTCCAACTCAAGTTCCGCTCTCGGCGAAACCGGACGGCGCACCAATGGGGACCCATATTCCGTCGACGTTGAGACGGGGAGCAGGCGGTCCAGGGATGCCGATGTGGTGAAGCGACTACGGCGCGGGGTGATCCCCAGCGGCGGGCTGCCTGTCACATCGGCTTGGCGGTCACTATCACTGTCACTTACACTGTAGCCCTTAGAAGGGCTTTTGAACTTGTCCATAGCAGCGGGCTATGGACAAGTTGGCTGCCCGAAGGGGGTACCGACCAGGTACGACCTTAGGCGAAGCCGGCGTCCGTTCCTAGAAGGTAATCCCCTCCGTGCAAACACTCGCGACGGTTATATCGCGACGCGCACGGGCGCGTTTTCAGGCGTTTTCAGGACCCCTTATGGGCCTCTGAAGCACAAATCGTTATATGGCGAAATATCCGGTAGGAGTGACAGAGATAGCACTACTAGAAAGAGATAGCTATACTGGGAACATTCGAGAAGTGTGTGACAGAGATAGCACTACTAGAAAGAGATAGCTATACTCGGAACATTCGAGAAGGGAGTGACAGAGAGAGTGCACCATTAGAGAGAGACATATATGGTCTCGAATGTTCTCGGCCCGCACGCTGGTCCTTACTAGAATATTCGCGATATGTGTGGACAATGTGTCCAGAGCGGCTCCGCGGGATATAAAAGGCGCCGACGTCCGGCGCGAGTTAGTTACATTTTAACTGCGACCGAGTGCTAGTACAAGGATAATCGGAGAGAACGACTCTTCGCGTGAATAGTGAGTGCTTAATTAGTGAAATAGTGTGTGTGTGATTTAGTGGATTTTATGTACAGTTCGTGTGAATTGTAAGTGCCTAATTTGGGTAATAAAGTGAGTGTTTTAATTAGTGGATTAATTCGTGTTTTTCTATCAAATACGAACCCCACGCTCGTAACATTTGGTGTCAGAAGTGGGATAGAAAATGCCGTTAATGCCACGAGAAACCGAGCCAAAAGGAGTGACGACGCGAAGCCAAACGTCTGGGTCTGGAGACTCGACGCCTGGTACGTCGGAATCACCTGCTCCAGCTGCACAAGGAGTAGACCTCAACGTTATCTTCGTCCTCCTAAAGGAACAAGCGAGAGAGCTAAAGGAACAGTCGCGAAAACAGGAGGAACGGGCCAGGAAACAGGAGGAACAGGCCAGGAAACAGGAAGAACAGACTCTAATCCTCCAGAATGAGCTTAGGGAACAAAAGGATCACCAGGAGGTACAGGCACGAATGCTTCGTGAGGTACATGAGTCCACGACCGAATGGAAGAGAGAGTTGTTCGATGTCCAGGAAAAACTGGCCGATATGGATGAAAAACTGGAGAGTCGAGTCCATGATGTCGATAAAAAAATTGAGACCTGTGAGAGCCGTCTCCAAAAACTTGAGATCAAAGTGGCTAATGGTCCAAGTACCTATGTACCCAACGCATCGGTGTCCGGAGGCGGCAGGTTCAAAGTGCCCCCCTTTGACGGTAGCTCATCGTGGACTGCCTATAAGATGCAGTTCGAGTCTGTTTCCCAGGCTAATGGTTGGAGTAAGGAGCAAGCCAGGACAGCACTGACGTTGGCGCTGCGCGACGAGGCTCTTACCATACTAGAGGCTCTGGGAAACGACCGGACGTACGACCGCCTTCTAGAAGCCTTGGAGGCACGATACGGTGACAGTCACCTGGAGCACGTGTTCCGAGCTCAGTTAAAGGACAGGACACAAGGACGTAACGAGTCCTTACAACAGTGGGCCCTGGAAATCGAGAAGTTGGTTAGGAAGGCCTATCAACGTACGTCAGCATCCTTTGTGGACAGTATGCTGGTGCAGGCCTTCATCGATGGGATCCGGGATCTGGAAGTGAGGGCAGCCGTGCGATTGGGACATCATGGCAGCCTAAAGGATGCAGTAGCCCACGCTCTCGAGGTGGAAGCTGTACGACAGGATTCATCCAGGCCTTTCAGGGTGCGAGAAGTGTCGACTACGAAGCCAGTAGATTCCCGCCGCGAATTTGGGCCACGTTGCTACCATTGTGGAGAACGTGGTCACCTGCAGTCAGGCTGTCCAAAAAGGACTAGGAGGGACAGAGACCCCGCTCCAATGGCGAGGAAAATAGGCTCTGTGGAGTCAGAGCCCCAACAGGGAAACGAATAAAAGCCAGGACTATGGGACGAGTGCTGGCTGGCGGTCGAAATGTCCCAATTATGATATCACAGGCAAACGACGGGAATAGTCTGGTTGTCAATGGAGAAATCTGTGGAATACCATGTCTCCTTACCATAGACACTGGAGCTTCTCGGACTGTGATTAGCTCTCGGCTACTGAGACACCTGACCAGAGATCATCTAGTCCGACCTAGGCATCTCCAGCTGCAAACTGCTACCGGCCAGTACATTTCCGTCCAAGGAGAACGAGAGTTAGCTGTGAAAATAGGTAAAAAAGAATACTGGCATAAAGTGATCGTTGCTAACATCGTCGACGACTGCATTATTGGATTAGATTTTATGAGGAGACATGACTGTAAAATCGACTTAAAGGTTGGAGTTCTAAAGTTTGGAGTTGATGAGATTCCTATACAAGGTGGAGTAAATGGAAATGTTTACTGTACCAGGAGAACCATTCTTCAACCAAGGTCACAGGTTTTAGTTCCAGTGAAATTGCCGAGCTCCACAAGGCCGCAATCTCACCGCTGTGTGGTGGTAGAGAGGTTGGATGCTGATAAACCGTGGATAACAGCCCGTACATTGGTAACCACGGCATCTACAGCATTTATAAGGATCCTTAATCCAAGCAACACGGAATGCGTCCTCAATAAAGGAACGCTGGTCGGATCATGCCAAGAAATTTCTTGGGTAAGAGGCTGCCGGGAATCTGAGGTAAACGTGAAACCTGGGCATGTTAAGCCTTCAATAGATGTTGAAAAACTACTAAATGACTCCAGGGAGCACCTTACCGAGGAGGAATTCCTTAAGGCGCGTAGCTTACTGCTACGATATCGCAACGTCTTTTCTTCGCATGATGATGACATTGGAAGAACTGGAGTGGTTCAGCATGAGATCGACACTGGGGAAACTATGCCTATCCGACAGCGCCCTCGGAGAGTTCCAGTAGCTCGGGAGAAGGAGGTTGAGGGCATGATCGAGGAAATGCAAAGAAGCGGCGTTATTGAACCTTCAACAAGCCCGTGGTGTTCTCCCGTAGTTTTGGTTAAGAAGAAGGACGGCACCATGAGATTCTGTATTGACTACCGTCGACTTAATGATGTAACCAAAAAAGACAGTTATCCACTTCCACGAATCGACGACACTTTAGACACATTGAACGGAATGAAATGGTTTTCAACGTTGGATCTGAAAAGTGGCTATTGGCAAGTCGAAATCAAGGACAAGGATAAGGAGAAAACGGCCTTCTCTACTGGCAAGGGACTCTGGCAGTTCAATGTTATGCCATTTGGACTGTGTAATGTACCAGCCACATTTGAGAGATTAATGGAACAAATATTAGCTGGACTTCTAGGAGAAACTTGCTTGGTCTATTTGGATGACATCATTATCGTTGGTAGAGACTTCAACGACCACTTGAATAAATTGGAGCAGGTGCTAGGCAAACTACGAGGGGCAAATCTGAAACTCAGTCCGAAGAAATGCTCGTTTTTCAAACGTAAAGTGAATTACTTGGGACACGTGATTTCGAAAGACGGCATCCAGACAGATCCTGAGAAGATTAGCGCTGTGAAGGATTGGCCGACACCAAAAGACAAGACTGCAGTACGTGCCTTTTTGGGGCTTTGTTCATACTACAGACGTTTTGTGAAGAACTTCTCGGATATAGCAAAGCCTTTGCATCAACTAACGGAAGAAAAGCGATCATTTGACTGGAACGAACAATGTGAGTCAAGTTTCAACGAGCTTAAAGGAAGACTTTGTGAAACGCCAATATTGGGGTATCCAGACCCGGATGAGGATTTCATTGTGGATACAGATGCTAGTAATACTGGAATTGGAGGTGTCTTGTCGCAAAAGAAAGGAGATAATGAAGTTGTGATTGCATATTTCAGTAAGTCATTGTCAAAACCAGAGAGGAATTACTGTGTAACTCGGAGGGAATTGCTAGCAGTTGTCAAGACGTTACAGCATTTCAGCAAATACCTGCTGGGCAAAAAGTTTCGTATCAGAACTGACCATGCTGCTTTAAAGTGGTTGCTAGAATTTAAAAACCCCGAGGGACAAGTGGCGAGATGGATTGAACAACTGCAGGAGTATGATTTCATCATAGAACACCGTAGTGGGAAATCACATGGAAATGCTGACGCCCTATCACGTAGACCTTGTGCGGACAACTGTAAACATTGCTCAAGACAAGAAGGCAAGGAATGTGTTCGAATGATGAGAACTGATACGGTTAGCGACGAGTGGAGTGATGAAATCATGCAGCAAGCGCAACAAGAGGACCCTGACGTGAGACCCATTTTTGATTGGATTAATGCTGGCGCACCTAAACCAAGATGGTGTGATGTAGCTCCTATGAGTGCGGTAACAAAAAGCTACTGGGCACAATGGGATAGCTTGGTTATGCATAATGGCGTTCTATGTAGAAAATGGGAATCAACAAATGGGAAGGATGCTTACCTGCAAGTCGTTGTCCCAAAGAAAAGGGTGAAAGAAGTTTTGAGAAGCTTTCACGATGGAACATCCGGTGGACACCTTGGAGTAAAAAGGACCCTAATGAAAATTCGGCAACGTTTTTATTGGATTCACTGCCGAGAAGATGTTGAAAATTGGTGTAAACGATGCACTAACTGTGCATCAGTCAAGGGACCGCATACCCGTAGCCGAGGAACGCTCAAGTTGTACAACGTAGGAGCTCCTTGGGAAAGGGTTGCATTAGATGTCGCAGGACCTTTCCCAGCATCGGACTCCGGAAACAAGTACATTCTTGTCGTGATGGATTACTTCACGAAGTGGCCTGAAGTATTTGCCATTCCTAATCAAGAAGCGGTAACCATAGCTGAAAAGTTAGTGAACGAAGTATTCTGTCGGTTTGGGGTACCACTCGAAATCCACAGTGATCAAGGAAGAAACTTCGAATCTGCGATCTTTCAGGAGACTTGTCGCATAATGGGAATTCATAAGACGAGGACTACGGCGTATCATCCACAGTCAGATGGAATGGTTGAGAGATTTAACCAGACACTGGAGAGACATCTAGCCAAGGTCGTTGAGAGCCATCAAAAAGATTGGGATCGGCATATCCCCCTCTTCCTGTTGTCTTATAGGTCCGCAACTCACGAAAGTACTGCGGTTACTCCATCGTATGCGAATTTTGGAAGAGAACTCCGTCTGCCTGCAGATCTCCTGACTGGACGTCCGCCCGATATACCGAGGACCATCACGGAATATGCAAATGATTTGCGGGATCGGATTGATGATGTTCACAGCCTGGTACGTGAACACGGGCTCCACGCTAGCATAAAGATGAAAACCCGATATGACCGGAAGTCTTATCAAGTGGGTTTTGAGGAAGTTTCGTTGGTGTGGCTACATAACCCTATGCGACGAGTAGGAAAGTCCCCGAAACTATCTCCGAATTGGGAAGGGCCTTACAAGGTAGTCACCAAAATAAACGACGTCACGTATCGAATCCAGCGGAATCCTCATAGTCCGAGCAAGATTGTTCATGTTGACCGGCTAGCCAGATACCACGGAAATAATGATGCTCGGGACGAGCATGTCTTAGGAGGGGGTAGTGTTACGCCGGTAGGTTAGGTCAAAAAACTTTGAACGTCAATTTCAGTGCTGTAGAGGCGTTTTCAGCGGGCTGAAAAGTCATTTCAGGCCGTTTCAGAAGTTACTCTATCACATATCTAAAGATCGAAATTTCACCCAAGTTGCCGTCGTTTTCAGGCGCCTGAAACATGTTTTCAGTCCGTTTCAGGGCACCCTCTATCAGATGACGCCATAACCTGAAAACCCGTTTTCAGGCGTTTTCAGGACCTCTTATGGGCCTCTGAAGCACAAATCGTTATATGGCGAAATATCCGGTAGGAGTGACAGAGATAGCACTACTAGAAAGAGATAGCTATACTGGGAACATTCGAGAAGTGTGTGACAGAGATAGCACTACTAGAAAGAGATAGCTATACTCGGAACATTCGAGAAGGGAGTGACAGAGAGAGTGCACCATTAGAGAGAGACATATATGGTCTCGAATGTTCTCGGCCCGCACGCTGGTCCTTACTAGAATATTCGCGATATGTGTGGACAATGTGTCCAGAGCGGCTCCGCGGGATATAAAAGGCGCCGACGTCCGGCGCGAGTTAGTTACATTTTAACTGCGATCGAGTGCTAGTACAAGGATAATCGGAGAGAACGACTCTTCGCGTGAATAGTGAGTGCTTAATTAGTGAAATAGTGTGTGTGTGATTTAGTGGATTTTATGTACAGTTCGTGTGAATTGTAAGTGCCTAATTTGGGTAATAAAGTGAGTGTTTTAATTAGTGGATTAATTCGTGTTTTTCTATCAAATACGAACCCCACGCTCGTAACAATATAAATGGGGATGAATGGGTGAGTACCTAACGCCTTGGTGGTTATATGAATACTGAATGAAAAAAAAAATGCTAAAATGCCGCGTAGGGAAAATGTGCGGTGACGTCGGAACCGTACATGCTCCCGGGCCAGAAAAGAAGAACATCCAAAATGCTTGCTAATCCTCGATGTACACAATAATAAACTTGATATAATTAGAATACTTGATAAAATATACATTAGTTCAAAGTAGTTAACTTTTAACTTGATCATCAGCATTAGGCATTGAGGCATCAGCTTAAATATTTCATGCTTAATTATCACAACTTGATAAACAAACAATAGATTGAAATGTAAGTAACGTGTAAACTTAAAAATTTCAACTTAAATTAAACATGATAGATTGCAGTGTCCTTCTCACTAAACAGAGTCATTTCCACTAATGGTGAACACTGATTTGTCTTTCGCGATAGGCGAGGTGGCCTTGTTTTCACTACGAACTCGCGAATGTGATTTCGAGATTTCACTATATCGCACTTGATCACTATAATGCCCATGATTAACTTGGTCACATGCACTGACACTGGCAGCCCTGGGCGCCGCCTGCGGGGGCGGGCGCGGGCGTGAGCGGGCAGCGGGAGGGCGACGGAGCTCTTACTCCGCCGCGGCCTGGACCGCCACTGGGACTGGGCTCGCTGCTGTCGTCCGCGGTCTGCTGCTTCGGTGACAACGGCGAAATGCTAACGAAGCTCCGATGATAGCGATTACTCCCAGTATCGTGTAACCGAGAGCATAATGATGTACGTCGTGATATGAGATACGTGTGCCCAGTACATCGCTATCTTTCATGGCCTTGATCTGCTCATCAATCCTTGCTAGAACCTGTTGACGCGCTTGAGACGGTATTGTTTTTCGGTAAGGAGATATTGATCACATGGCGCCATTTGTGGCACATATAATTCTGCTCCTGATTGCGTCACATTTTGCTCGTGCCTGTGCGCATATGAAGTGAATTCGCTTGTTTTCACTAAGCAGCCATGTCCTAGGCTAATGATTCCTGCATTGGTCAGCTGCGCTGCGGTAACTTGATCTGCGCAAATGAAACGCGCCTGACACTGCTCACAACAAAAATAAAAATAACTGTTCATGTTGCTTATCTCTGTCCACTTGTTGGTACACCTCTTGGTGGTGACTTTACATCTTGATGAGTCATCTAACTCACACAAACTCTGGTCGCCCTTCATTTGTTAGACGGGTTTCCGTAGGTAACAGGTATGCTTGGTGTTCCCTTGTTTGAAACATGATCCCAATTCATACTCCTTCAATGGTAAATAAGAATCTTTTCGCAAATTAATTGCTATTATTTCTGTTATCGGTACTATGCTTGTCGTCATGTTACCGGTCTGTATATGTATAGGTATGATTTTAAATAACTCGAAGTGTTCTCATGTAATTAGCGGGATACATAGTTCAAAAATCATATATTCCTGTAACATTCTTGCCTTGATATTGATGAATTGATATATTTTGCTGAAGTCTTGATGTAGGTTATCTATTGGTAGCGATAGAGCACTTGATGCTTGACTTGAAATTATACTCAACTCGCTCCGTAACTGCTCTGGGGTGAGGAGATGCAAATTAAACTTGCCATGATAAACATCTGTTAGCGTGTCTAACAAATATCCTTGTATGCTCCTTAAATGGTGTGCCATATTACTTGCTATTAGGGCACCCGAATTAATGTCTGTAATCGCCAGTAAGACCTTAATTTCTGTGTTTAACTTGTATTCTGCATTACTTAACTGGATAATATGTTGATTCATAATCTTATACTGGATATTTATTGCCTCTTCCGTCCTTTGGAGTAAATTATGCTCAGCTTCTATGATAGAAGTCTGGTTTCGCCAAAGTGACGACAGGTGTTGTTGATTGTCCCGTAGTAACTTAATATCTTCTTGATACTGTTCCGCGAATCTTTCGTCCAGTACGCCGAACAGTGTATTAGCTACATAACCGATACCGTTGATAAGCCCGCGACGGTGTAGTCTTGATGTTTGTCGCGTGCTGGTATGCTGACTCAACAGCATGCGGTTGTAGTACTCCAGTTCCGAGTACTCGTGACGTAATTGAAGTAGGGCTATATCGCAGTGTGAATGTTCCTTGATAACATTGCACATTTTATCCATTTGGTTTGTATATTTATTTAATGCTGTCATGCCTTGCCAATACGGTTCTAAATTGTAGTATACGACTACTTTCCATTCGTCTCGTATTAAGGTCATGCTTGATTTCTTGTCGAAATATAAACCTTGTGTGTCATTAAATCTTGATATATTGTATGATGGGGCATAATTTCCTTGTGTCGTGCCGATCATACAGAGTACAAAAAACAACAGATTCGCTGTTATGGATGCAAAGCTGAAGTTTGTTTTTCTCTTGCTTGTACTGTTTCTTGAACTTGATAGATTATTTGGTTGAACTGGCTCTTGTGCAGTCTGCTTGGTAGGCAATCTTGATATCTTGACTATCGGCCGCTTCATAACTCCGTTCTTGGTTTTCAGAGTAACGACTCGGGTCAATCCGTCCTTGCCGGGATGCAGTTCGATCACTCGTCCCATAGCCCATTTCCCGGCTGGAAGGTTCGCGTCGTGGATGAGCACGACATCGTCGACCGTAATATTTGGTTGTGGCTTGTTCCACTTGCATCTTGTCGTTAATTGGCTGAGATATTCTGCTTGCCATCTCTTCCAAACATCGGTGAAAATCTTCTGGGTAAGGTACCATCTTGTTATCTGGTCCCTTTCTGTCTCTACCAGTGTTAGGTTGGGCCCACAGGCTAAAAAGTGAGCCGCTGTGAGGAAATCCAAATCTTGCGGGTCCTCCGTCAGAGGACATAGAGGTCTAGAGTTCATGACGGCCTCTATCTGCGCTAACACGGTTGAATACTCTTCGTAGGTGAGTCGCTGCTCTCCTACCACTCTCTTGAGGTGATATTTGAGACTTAACGGCCGCCCCCCACAATCCGCCTGCTGAGGGCCACGACGGGGCGTTAAAGTGCCAACTTATCTCCATTTCCGTGATCTCTTTTTGGAATTCTTGATTTTCCTGAATTTCTTGAAACGCTTGCTGTACTAACTTGTCTCCTAAGACAAAGTTCTTGCCATTGTCCGAATAAATGTGACGCGGACAACCTTTTTTGAAGCCATCCGTCGCAATGCAGCCAAAAATGCTACTGCCGTGAGGTCTGATACTACCTCGAGGTGACAATTCTTCGCCATGCATACAAATACGACCACATAGCCCTTTGTCGACTTGATACCTGGGCCCTTGTTGGCTTTGATCATGATGTGACCTGTCAGGTCAACTCCTGTGTTGTAGAAAGGACGAGAGGGGTTGGTCCTTGCTTCCGGCAAATCACCCATCAATTGATGATGTTTCTCTGGGTCGACCTTTCTACACTTTACGCATTGACGTAGGCGCCTTTTAGTGACCCTGTTACCACCAATATCCAGTACTTCTGACGTATGAATGCTGCTGTAAGACGAGCTCCTCCATGAAACGTGAGCTCGTGGGCTTGATCAATCAGCAGCTGTGTCAGAGTATGCTCCCTGGGTAGGATGATCGGATGCTTCATCTCGTAATTGATGTGCGCATTTTTCAGTCTACCGCCGACTCTCAGGATGCCCTCTTGATCGAGATAGGGATGCAAATTCGAAATCTTGCTTTTCGACTGTACCAAATGATTTTTCTGTAAGTAAATCAGATATTTCTTGTTGGAATATTTCGTGTTGAACTTGCTTCATGAAGATTATTTTTGCGCTTCTTAGTTCGCCGACCGTCAGGAATGTTGTCGGTTCTTGTGTTTTCTTGCATAACTTGGCGAATCGCAGTACCCATGCTAGTACGCGCACGATTTTGCTAAAGTTGCTGTAGCTTGATAACAGCTTTTTCACAACGTCCTTGTTATCTTGCTGTACGACGTTTACGAGAATATTTTTCTTGATTTCTTGATCGGTTTCGTAAACGTCGCAGTTTGGTTTTTCTTGATACGCTGCAAGCCATGAAGGTCCATTCCACCAAAGTGAGTGGCCGCTCAGATGAGAGGCTGTTATGCCCCGGCTTGCGCAATCGGCGCGGTTCTCTGCTGACTTCACATACCTCCAGCAATCAGCCGGCATGATCTCAGTCACTTGACGAACTCTGTTAGCTACGAATGGTTTCCACTTGCTTGGATTTCCTTGTAGCCACCCCAAGACCGCCGTTGAGTCCGTCCACCCATAAATCTTGATATTAAAGGTACCTAAAGTTTCTTGTACTTTAGCCATAAGTCGAGATAACAAGTGGGCCCCGCTAAGCTCCAGCCTAGGTAGCGATACTTGTTTAATCGTAGGTACCAATCTTGTTTTGCCAACTACGAGTACTACTGAAACTCGACCATCCTTGATTATCTTGCAATATATGACTGCCCCATAAGCCTTTGAGGAGGCGTCGCAGAATCCATGCATCTCGACTTCATTTTGATAATCTTTCGTTCCCAGCCATCGTCTTACTTGACAATCCTTGATGTTTTCGATGTCTGACTTAATTTTAAGCCATTCTACTTGTATTTCAGGTGGTAGCTCGCTATCCCATTTCAATTCCGGAACCAACCATACTTGTTGAAAGATTAGTTTCAGCTTCGTAGTGAATGGTGCTAGCCACCCCAGCGGATCGAATATTTTGGAAATATCCGACAATAGTGACCTCTTGGTAGGTGTCCTTGATGTCAACTCAATTTTGTGTCCTTGATGTCAACTCAATTTTTGACTGGAATGTGAAGACGTCTTGTTGCGTGTTCCATCTCAGTCCGAGAGTTTTTGTTGACTCAGCTTGTTTAAAGTCAAAATTTTCTTGAATACTTTCGTCCTTGTTGACGTTTTGTAGAAGCTCCGACTTGTTTGACTTCCACTTACGCAGGTCCATACCTCCCGACTCTAATTTAATTAGGTCATTCTGCAATATTTGAGCTGATTTTAACGAATGCGCTCCATGAAGAAGGTCGTCCATGTAAAAAGAGTCCTGAATTACACTTATAGCGTCGCTGCCCTTGAAATTCTCTTTTTCGTCACTTGCTAGCTGTCTGAGAGTCATCGTGCATAAAAACGGTGCAGCTTTCGTGCCATAAGTCACCGTCAGAAGTTTGTAGTCTCGAAGGGGTTGGTTTGGGTGTTCTCTCCATACTATTTTCTGGAGAGCTTGGTCATATTCATGAACCCATATTTGCCTGAAGAACTTCTTGATGTCCGCTGTAAAGGCAAACTCATACTGTCTCCATTTCATGATTAGAGATTGCAGATCTTGTTGTAGATTGGGCCCCCTCTCCATCATGTCATTTAGACTAAAACCCGACGAAGTTTTGGCGGATGCGTAAAAAACAACACGGAGTGACGTACTTGTAGGTTCCGGTCTTTCGACACCATGATGCGGCAAATACAAGTCACGTGTTTTATTACCGACGACACATTGTTTCATATGACCCAGTTCTTGATATTCGTCGATAAATAATTTATATTCTTTTGCAAAACTATCTTTCTTGTTGAATTTGCGTTCTAACTGCATAAATTGCGCAACTGCCATTGGTTTTGATGCACCTAATAATTCTTGATAATTTTTCTTAAGGGGAAGCCTCACTTGATATTTTCCATCTGGCAGCCGCTTCGTGGTAGACTTATAGAGAAGTATGCATTGATCATCTTGTTCTGACAACGATGGCTCCTCCGTGATATCTTCGATTTCCCAAAACCTTTGAATCCCGGCGAGGTCATTCAGCACCACATTGCAATGGAAGGATGTTTGAACATTGCCGCATAGTAACCATCCGAAATGTGTTAGCTGTGCTATCGGCCGTGATTGGTCTTCGCCATTAATAATCCCACCAAGCATGATTATGGAATAAACATCGGCTCCGAGCAACAAGTCGACCGGACGGCTGATGTTAAATTCTGGGTCCTTGAATATATGACCAACTTGGTTTGGCAAATGATGTACTGGGAAGTTTTTTAATTAGGTTGGACATAATCAGGGCATTGACGTCGAAAGTGAAGTCGTTATGAATAGATGCGCATGTTATCTTGATCACGCCCTTACACCTATTCTCTTGTTCTCCCACTCCGAAGATCGTTCCCTTGCATTGCAGCCTCTTAACTCCTAGTACTTGAGCTGCTTTTTCTGTAATCAACGAGACCTATGATCCTTGATCATAGGTCTCGTTGATTGCAGAAAAAGCAGCTCAAGTACTGGGCTCGTTGCATCTCATACTCTCTGCCGTCTGCTCCTTGAATTTTGAGGACGGCAGTAGCCAATAATACTTCAGCATCTTGTCGCTGAGATACATGCGATCTTGTTTTCGCATATCCACCGCGTTCATTGTTAGCGATATTTTCTTGTATTTTTTCGATAACCCGGTCGAATTACGCGATTGCGCAAATGCCTCGTATAATAAGCTGTTATGCTGACCCGAAACTCGCGACAACGACGATTGGAATTACATGCATTGCCCTGGTGATCATGCAGCCAATTATTGTATAAATTTAGACTTTGTACTGTCTTTCTTTTGATGTGTGGTGGGATCGCTTTAAATTCTGGATAAAAATAAACTCTATGCTCGTCGCTTCGACAAATTGCGCAACAGAGTTTAGGTTTATTCTTGTAGGCATGACTTGATGTGCCCTGGTTTTTTTATGACTTGATTTTTGATTATCATGCTTGTTATACGATGATTTTTCGAATCGTTTTACCCATGATGACGATTGAGATGATGATGATGATTAACTTGTGACTTGCTTCGGCGTAGGTTTACCTTGATTGCTACGCGACGACGTCTCCTTATATGTGAACTTGCTTTCTAAAATCTTTTAATTTTGGGAGCTCTCTTGGTTTGCTCAACGACTCCATATAGTCGTTGTTTAATTCCACGCCTCAACCGAACGGGCGTGGAATCTTGAGGGGTGGTTTTCACCAGCACGGGGAGTATCGCAAGTGGTACTGACCTTGACGCCTTGGGCCGGAACTCGAAAGCTCAATTCGAGGCAGGAATGCGGGATAAGGAGCACAATGGGTGGGTGGAGAGGATTCGAATCTTACTCTCGTCGTAGCCCGATGCTGTCGCCGTCGTGTTGCTTGCCGACACGAGGAGTCGCTGTCCGAATGCGACGAGTTGGGGACCGAACAACTTTAACCTTCACAACACGAAGCACTCACTTCGCTGACGTGAATCTACTTATTTTCCGACGATTATTATGGTTAACACTCCGACCAGGCCCGACACCTGTGTTAGACAATTGTTACACTAAAATACAGTCAAAGCCCGACGCCATGTGCTGACATTTTTTCTCACGACAAGAAAGTAACCTCTAACTCGTCATCTAGTTTCGATACAAGTGACAGCTGCAGTTCCGTTTCCGCTAGTGATGTCCCGATCACTCGCGGTCGATCCGCGCAACGAGAAGCGGTGCGTTCCGAAGCATAAATATTAAACAGTCACCCGCCCGGACAGGCCCGAACCTGTCCCTAATCAATAGGAAGGCGAGAAAGTGTTGCGACCGCTCTCTTGAGGACCGAGTCCCCCACCTTGACTTCTGCTGATGGAGGCGTGCCATCCCGACCCGTGTACAAATTGACGATACGTCCTCGTCTCCATCTCAATGATGGCAGGTTCGCATCCTTAATCAGCACCAAATCACCGACTTGAGGGGGGCTCGTCCGGTCAGTCCACTTAAGGCGCTGCTGCAAGATGTGCAAGTACTCAAGGGACCACCGTTTCCAAAAATCTTGAGCCATCTGCTGCAACATCTGCCACCTAGTTAACCGACTTAACTTAACATCACCGAATGGGTATTCTGGCAGGGCGTTAAGGGGCTGACCTATCAGGAAGTGACCCGGCGTCAACGCTTCCAAATCATTTGGATCCGAACTGAGCGGGCACAACGGATGCGAGTTCAGTGTCATTTCAATTTTACAGAACAGCGTCGCAAGCTCTTCAAAGCGTAGAGAGGTCTCACCGATGATCCTCGTCAGGTGCGACTTAGCCGATTTAACCGCAGCCTCAAAAAGTCCTCCCCAATGAGGACATCCCGGCGGACTGAAAACCCATTCAATCCCTCGTCGGGAGCAAGCCGTACCGATGGCGTCCTGGTTACCGTTCAGGAATTGAGTGACCTCCTGCAGATATCGCCTGGCTCCGACAAAATTTGTGCCGTTGTCCGAACGGATTAATGTCGGGAGGCCCCTTCGTGAGACGAACCGATCTAGACATGCGATAAATGCCTCTGTAGTGAGGTCACTGACCACCTCCAAGTGGACTGCCTTCGTGGCCAAGCACACGAAGACGCACAGGTATGCCTTCACTAATCTGGCGTTTCGTAGCTGTGAAGACTTGACCATGAATGGTCCCGCGAAATCCGTTCCGACACCCGCAAAGGGCCGGATTTCGTTAACCCTATCCGAGGGCAAATTGCCCATCTGGGGCTGCATCGTAGCCGCCTTGGCCCGATAACAAGGCAGGCACCGAAATACGACGCTACGCACTAAGCGTCTTCCCGATAGAATCCAGAACTCGCGCTGGAGAAACGCCATCAAGGCGTGGCATCCGATATGCCCATTCCGAATGTGTCGATCCTGTATCAACAGTTCGACCAACTTCCCTTTCCTAGGGAGTAACATCGGGTGGCGAGCCGCATAAGGCAGGTTGGCATTCCGCAGCCGACCTCCTACCCTCAGCAATCCTTGAGGGTCAATAAACGGGTTGAGCCGAGCCACAGCTCCCTTCAGTTGGACGCGTCCGCGTCTCAGAATGTCCAATTCGGACTTAAAGTGCACCGTCTGCACGTTCCGTACCAATGCGAACAACGCATGGTTCCGTTCCCGTGGTGTCAGGACCTGTGTCCGCACCCGTTGCGCCTCAGAATTGCGACAATTCCGCGCAAATCGGAAGATCCAGGCGGTCACATTGACCAGCTTGTCGAGCGAGCTGTACCGTTCCAGCAGGCTGAACTCCTCTTCCGGCTCTGGTTGCGTCGTACAGACACCGACTGTCAAGGCGCCGTTCGCCGAGGTAACGCGTGGACTCATTGGCCAATCCGATTCGGCTTGAGTCAACCATTTTGGACCCCACCACAAGGGATGTCCAACCAACTCCGGAGCGTGACACCCAAGAGACGCACAGTCTGCTGGGTTCATCTCCCCTGGAACATGTCTCCAGATTAAGGGAACCTCCGAATTCAAAATCTGCGAAACCCGATTCGCCACAAAAATCTCCAGCTTGTGAACTGAAGCCTTCAGCCAGCATAACACGATCTGGCTGTCCGTCCAAGCGTAGACCGTATCTTCTAACGCTATTGACCCACGAAGAACCGTCATCGTGTGGTTGAGCAGACGAGTCAGGAGAGCCGCTCCCGAAAGCTCTAATTTGGGAATGGTCAGGCGAGTGCGCAACGGCGCAACCTTGCTCTTGGCTATGACCAACCGCACATCAACCTCCCCGAGGAGTCGACCGTACGCAGATACACCGCAGCTCCGTAGCCCTTCTCCGAGGCATCGCAAAACCCATGCAGGGTGGCGGTGTATCGTGTGGTGGGGACCAACCTCCGTGGCAGTGAAATCCGATTGATGCCAGGGAGGGTCGAAAAGAACGAGTCCCACTCTGAGCTCAATGACCCGCCGATCGGGTCGTCCCAGTTCAGCTCAGCAGACCACAATTGCTGCATAAAACACTTGAGCTGAAATGTTACCGGGGTGATCCACCCGTTTGGATCAAATGTCCTAGCCACCGTTGAAAGGACGTTCCGTTTCGTCCAGACCTTCGGGGAGTCCAACTCGACCCGATACGAAAACATGTCTGACACCGGCTGGTACTGGACGCCTAATACCGACAACATATTTGGATTTTCCAAATTTTCAAAAATGTGGGGATCCTGCTGGTAGTCATCCGGAAGACCAGTCAGTAACTCTGGAGAGTTCGACATCCATTTCCGGAGCTCGTAACCTCCACCCCGTAAGAGCTCAACTAGCTCGTCCCGTCGAGCGAGCGCCTCCTCTACGGAATCTGCACCGGTACAGATATCGTCCACGTAGAGATCCTGCTCCAGGATCGCTGCTCCTCTAGGGAAATTTAACCGTTCTCGATCCGCTAACTCCCGCAGAGTGCGAATCGCCAAATAAGGACTAGACCGTAGCCCGTACGTGTTGGTGTTCAGCTCGTACACCCTGATGGGCTGATCTAGGCTCTCTCGCCACAGTATCAGCTGATACCGTCTATCGTCAGGGTGAATGACCGTCTGCCTAAACATCATCCGGATGTCAGCTACAAACACAACATTGTGTCGACGGAACCGTGTGATAACATCCGCGATGTCATGGTTCAACTTCGGCCCTGAATGCAAACACTGGTTCAGGTTCATGCCGTTAGATGTTGATGCCGATCCATCGAACACTACCCGTATTTTGCCCTCCGGGGTCCTCAAGACCGCGTGATGGGGCAGGAAGCAGTGGTCTTCACGCTTCCAGTCGATACCCGAAACCGACATGTGGCCGAGCGACTCGTATTCCCGCATGAAGTCGACGTACTTCTGCCGGAAAATCCCGTCACGCTTCATGCGTCGTTCCATCGACAGAAGCCGCGTCTCGGCTGCATGGTGTGAACTGCCCAGCGGTGGACGATCACTCCGGAATGGAAGACGTGTGAGAAATCGACCTGACCGAAGGCGACCAGTATTGTTCCGATAAAACTGTTCACACTCTTCTTCAACCGGGTCCAACCGGCGGACCGTAGGTGGTTCCTCCACAATATTTTATTTAAAAAAGGAAACGCAAAAGATGCGACCACTGTGGAGTTTCTTCGGTGAGCTCTTCTCCACAGATTCCGCCGTTGTGTTAGTGAACTCACCCAAAAAAAAATGTAATTACGGATCTAAGTGATGTAACAACATCCTATGGAAATAAATGATTTTTGATTTGATTTGATTTGACCTCCCAAAACTTCTGTATCACCTCCGAGAGTACAGAACCGAATAAGGGACTACGAGTCGCTAGGCGTGGGGCAGCCGGCATGACCGGACCCATTACCGCATGGCCCAGTCTGGTGTTGACCGAAACCAGACCAGTCGCCTGCAACACGTGGACACCTGGCCCTAACAGGTATCCCAAGGCATCGACACCCAATAAAATGTCTACTGGGCCCGGAATATCGAACTCCGGGTCAGCCAGTGACAACCCAGCGACCAACTGTCGCACCGAGGGCGACAACCGTACGTGAGGGTGTGAGCCCATCACATTGGGCATGACTAATGCCGTGATCGTCAGATTCACCGATGAATCCACCCGTGACGAGAGAGTAATCCGACATTTATTTATTTATTTATTTATTATATTTGGGACATCAACAGCGTATATATTATAAATTAGTTACAGTAGGTAAATACAAAAAATTAAGCCGGTAACAGATATCCACAGAAGGTACAATAAAGAAGTAGAAGAAGAAAAAACTTAGCGGTTATCTTAGCAGTATACATATAGACATTCAGTTTTAGGAAATTAGAAATTTTATACATGTACAGGATGATAATAAGGGGATATGTGAGGAGTGTAACTGTATTGTTTGTGTAAGTGTGTGTGTGTGTGTGTGAGTGTATTTATGTAAGGGTGTGTTGATTCAAAATCAAAATCAAAATCAAAAATCATTTATTTCCATAGGATGTTGTTACATCACTTAGATCCGTCATTACATTTTTTTGGGTGAGTTCACTAACCCAATGGCGGAATCTGTGGAGAAGAGCTCACCGAAGAAACTCCACAGTCGTCGCATCTTTTGCGTTTCCTTTTTTAAATAAAATATTGTCAAATTACAAAATGAATGCTAATTATATATCGAAACTATATATCGAAACAGCCTGTTACTCAAACAATCTATTCCCATGGACATCTGTCCTCTAAGTAATCAGATATCCTGTAGTAACCTTTTTTATACAATTTCTGTTTTATTATTATTTTAAACTTGTCTGTAGGGATGGGCCTATGGGATGTAGTGAGAGACGTGTTTGTTGGTTCAAAGACGGGCGTTTTATTGACTAAGGATGGACACAGACATTGGTTATTATAGAGACGTATCGGCTAAAGGTTGTGACACACTACACCTTCCACCTTTTTTTTGAAAGAAAAAATTTGGTATCTAATTTTTTGTAAAATTAAAACAAAATTTATTTAAAAATCTTAAAATAAATAACATATACAATCCAATGTGTTTTTTATCTTTTAATTTCAAATATACTACTTTTAAATAATATGCTGTTATTTATTCCAAATCAAATAACATCATCAACATCAACAAACTTTGCAAAACATCTTACATTTCATTTTAACATTTTAACCTTCTGATAACTCTTCATCTGATAACTGATAATTATTTATACAAAAAAAAATACTGTTATAAAAACATAACCAAAACATCAACAGTAGTGAAGTATAACTAAAAATATTTATTTTAATTTTCAAATTTATTAATATTTTTTTTAACATAAACAATGACAAATCGTCAAATATAATTTTAATCAAAATAATTATCTTTGCATTTTCAATTGTTTTTTTTTTAACTACACCGCCATTGCAAAAATATAGGTATGAAAACGATACATGTTTACTGTTAATAATATAAAAATTAACCATACATAGGTTGTTTACTATTACTATGGGTATAATGTGGTTTATAATCCACCATTCTAAAAGTAAAGATACATGATAGGTAAATAATTAAAACCTACGTCGATAAAAAAGATTCAAATACTAAACGCAAACTGTTGGTAAAAAAGAATTTGTAGTAGGTAGTATAGGGTAGGGTAGTGTTGGCGACAATAACGTTTATTTATTTTTGCTTTCTCTTTCAGCAATATTTTAACTCATTCATTTTCTTACTTGCATACCAGACAACAAAAACAGACTTTCCTCTCTACTTAAGTACATGCTCTCAATAACAAAAACAATACTTCTAATTTACTACATACTCTCAAAATTTTACAAGAAAATTATAACTTTATATCCTTTGACATTCTTTATAACTCTTTGTCTATGTTTTATTCAAACTTCTTTTTTTTTCATATATCTAGTAAATACCATTTTTATATTTGTCATATATCTCATTATTACTTTCTTATCCAAAACACACTCTACATAAACATAATATAATAACCATCTTTTCAAAACCCATCAAAATGTACTTTTCTTTTCATAAACAATCTCTTTCAAACAAAGTCTTTATTATAATCTCCTTATCACTTCATATAGGTACTTTAATTATCGGGATCCGGACCCTTAATATTCACATGTAGTGAGTGCACATTTATAGGTACTTTTTATACACATTGGTATTTACTTCATATGATACTTTTCATAACAATACTTAAATACATAGACTACTAGTACCTGGCTCCAGGTCTACCTGCCTGAGCCTGCTCGCGAGCTTATTAGGTCATCGATATCCAACTTTCTCACGAAGGAAACTCGTCAACATCATGATCGAAAAGGAAGGATTCGTGCCTTGTACCTTGTACCTTTTGACTTTGATGATTATACAATAACATATTAGACTCGCCAATAATCACGTATCTTACTCAAAACATAACTTAAACTCATTCCAAATGAATCCTTCGAATTTTAATTATCTCTCTAACATGTCAGATGATCAGTCCAACTGTTAATAGAAACCTTACCAAACGAAGTATTCCTAGCTAACTTACCCATTGCAATTGAGTACTTATCAACATTCCATACGGTATTCTTTTTGTCACAATTAACAAATCAAACTTATTTACCTTTCTTTCAAAATAACACTATCTTTCTTGTCCATACAAAATACGACTTTCCTTTGTAGTTTGTTATTAAATATCTCGTCTCCTTCGCCTTAAACACTGCCATAAAAAATCAACATTCTGAGATATCTAAAAACTTACATAATCACTCTTCTACTTAACTCATCTCTAGACAACAAAATGTCATAGTCATACATAAATAAACAAATCAATCTTTCCTTAAACATCACTTACTGTTCCGATCAAACATCTTTCAATATACTAAATATTATCAGCATCCTGTAATAATAATAAAAAAATATCATACATTCATTATACATCATCATTTTCATAAACTTTCAATGTAATCCCACCCCCACCAATGCAATTTTAACCTTGGTATCTATTTAACATCCATACGGTTCCATACTTAATTTCTCTGCTGAACTCTAAACAAACATCCATCACCACATACGGTTTCTAATGAATTCATTATCATTACTGTTGCTCATCTGCACCTGTAATAAGAGCTGGTAGGTATCGTCACGATCCATTTTTGTCAGAACTAAAACAAATTCTCGGTGGTCCCCTAATTTGGTACTCTGTTGTTAACTGTATTGTATTGCATCGCGTTACATGCAAATATGGTTTGAATACGTACTAACTGGATATGTTACTAAGACAATTATTGTAAATACTTTACAATTTAAAATTATAAATTCACTGGAAAAAATACACACAAACATACGCCACACAATCAATGTCATCCTTTAACTCATTCATCATCAAACTAAATTATTTAAAAAAATGTAGTTCTTGTCGTCAACCCTTTACAAATTAATCTGAATTATTTATTAAGTACACCATATTCAGGGGTGTAAAGTAAATACTACAAATCATTTATAAAATACTTACTTAAATATTCAATTTCTATTCCATCATTATTTTTCTTTTATATCCAAATTAACAATTTCCGTCATTATTATTTAACACACAAAACAACATCTGATAAAATAAATCAAATTAACTCGCATAAAATGTATAATTCATTGACATGGAATTGGAAAAAATTGGTCACGACTCACTCATGAAGACTTCACGTGGTGCCTATCATTCCTACTGCGTGGTGCTGCAGCTCATCACTCCGGGACAACATCTCCCAGCTGCTCCTCATCGGACCCGTACATTGTGCAGCGTACAATTCGCCCTGCGCCCTGCATCGCACATCATCTAGGCTTGCACAGATCACCCGGCACCCAGCAGGAATCCTCTTTATAATTTGGGTTTTTAGGTTATTTTGTTTTTTAATTTGGTCACTGGTTCTGCTTTTGGTTCTAGTTTTATTTTGCGGTCTTCTTAATTTTGTAGGTATATAATTTTTATGTAATTTTAATCTTCATTTAAATGTCCATTATTTTATCTATTTAAGTAGTTCCTGATATATTGAATCTATTAACAGTTTATTTATATGTATAAAGGTATAATTTTCTTACAGTAGTTATTTAGGTATAATTTTAGCACTTTTTGTCCTTTTCACATTTTATTTCACATTTAGTCCAAAATATCATTTCACTTTACACGAAATATGCCATTCGGCGCAGCACTGCCTTTTAGGGCAGGCTATCCTGGCAAGGTCGCCATGTAGGGATGGGCCTATGGGATGTAGTGAGAGACGTGTTTGTTGGTTCAAAGACGGGCGTTTTATTGACTAAGGATGGACACAGACATTGGTTATTATAGAGACGTATCGGCTAAAGGTTGTGACACACTACATGTCTAAAGGTAAGTTTTTAATATCAGTAGGGACCTTATTGTAATAGCGTATACAATTGCCTTTAAAAGAATTACTAATTTTATGTAGTCGGCTTACATAAGCAACCAACTTGTCTTTATTTCTAGTATTAAAATTGTGTATATCACTGTACTTCTGAAAATTAGTTATATTTCTTTTTACATACACAAGATTGTCATAGATATATTGAGACACAAATGTCAGAATATTGATTTCTTTAAACTTTTCCCTTAGTGACACTCTAGGCCCTAATCTATAAATTGCACGAACAGCCCGTTTCTGCAGAATAAATATACTATTAGCATTCGCAGCGTGACCCCACAATAAAATACCATAGGTCATTAGACTATGAAAGTAACTAAAGTAGACTAGTCTAGCGGTGTCTACGTCGGTAAGAGCTCTAATTTTTTTAACTGCGAACGCTGCCGAACTCAGTCTGTTCGACAATTTATTTATATGAGGATCCCATTGTAGTTTGGCGTCTAAAGTAATGCCCAAAAAGACAGTCGACTGCACAAGGTCCAATCTCTGTCCTTTTATAAATATGTCTGTAGTTACCGGGTTCACATTGGGTAACACGAATTTAATACATTTAGTTTTCTTTTCATTAAGTAATAAATTGTTAACAGTAAACCAGTTCACTATACTAGAGATAGCATTGTTTACCTCGTCATAATTTGATTGCTGTCTTTTAACTTTAAATATCAAAGAAGTATCATCGGCAAACAATACTAACCCATGTTTTGCTTTAACAAGGTAAGGTAAATCATTAATATATACTAAAAACAAGAAAGGACCAAGAATTGAACCTTGCGGTACGCCCATACTTATTGAAGACCCAGGTGATCTTTTCCCATTAACATCGACCATCTGAACCCTATCTGTTAGATATGACTCCAGAAGGCCAAGTGCCTGATCTTTTACACCATAATGGCGTAACTTCCTGACAAGAGTGTCATGATGGACGCAATCAAAAGCCTTGGATAGATCGCAGAAGACACCTATTGCATCCATTGCGTCTTCCCAGGCATCAAAAATATTGTCGATTAGTTCAACACCAGCATCGGCTGTTGAACGACCCTTTGTGAAACCAAACTGAGCAATATGAATTAAATTATTGAGATAAAAATGACTTTGCAATTGATTAAGTATGAGTTTTTCAAATATTTTGCTAAGCGTTGGTAGTATCGATATGGGTCTAAAATTGGTGGGGTCTGATGTACTACCAGCTTTGAATAAAGGTATAACTTTACTTAGTTTCATCAAGTCAGGAAACACACCACTATCTATACATTGATTAAATATACAACAAAGGTGAGGTGCAATACAATCTACAATGGAACTTATAATTTTTACTGATAGACCATGGGCGTCAGCTGTCTTTTTCATTTCCAGGGATTTAAACGCTTTTACAATGTCTTCATTATTTACGTGCCTAAATTTAAAATCTGTTTTACATTCCTCAAAGTTTTGTTTAAGTATAGATTCAGCAGCAGCGGGAGATGAATTTAAAGACTTGGTTGTTGAAACTGGAATGTCCGTAAAGAAATTTTCGAAAGCTTTTGCTACTTCTAGGTCTGTACTTAGCAATTGAATATCTATCTTAAGCTTGAAGTTATTATGTGTAGCTTTGGCCTTTCCAGTCTTTCTGTTTATAATTTGCCAAGTCGTTTTCATTACATTGCTACTAGATTCAATTTTGTTTTTAATGAAATTAGATTTAGCTACGGCACAAACGCGTTTAAACATTTTTGAATAACTACGAACATAATCTAGAAAGGCCGTATTTTTGTTATATGATTTCTCTTCATAGAGTTCATATAATCTTCGTCTGCTCCTATGAATTCCAACTGTCGCCCAATCACTAAACAAAGCTTTGTTATTAACTTTTATAGTTTTTGATTTAAATACCGTATCATATTCTTTTTTGACAAGGTTAAATACTGAGTTGTACAACAAATTTGGATCGTCACTGTATGGTATTTCCCATAGTTTATCTAAAATATTATTCCTGTAGTGTTCAAGCCGAGTGTCACTAACGGGCACACATGTAATATCCTCTTTTTGGTCCTTTTTTATTTTAATATTGAATATACCTATCTGACCAGAGTGATCAGAGGTTAATTTATTGATGACCGATTTGAAAATGGGCGTAATGTTAGTAAATATATTGTCAATGCAGGTAGCAGATGTTGTAGTAATTCTAGTAGGCTCCAAAAACAGATAGTTCATGTTGTGACATAAAAATAAAGATTTTAATCTAGTACAAATATTATTATCCTCTAACAGATTAACATTAAAATCACCACAAATTATAAAAAATTTGTTTTTATCGCTGATTTTAATCAACACTTCATCCATTTTCTTTTCGAATAAATCAAAGGATGAATCTGGTGGTCTGTATACGCTCATTACAATAAGTTGTTCAAGTTCAATACAGGCTATTTCCATGGTACGCTCAACAGACAGGCTCACTATGTCAACTCGTTCCTTATATTTAAAACTATTATTTACAAGTATTAAGGAGCCACCGCGATCAGCTGTTTTTCTGTTGAACGAACTAGCAACGTGGTGGTTATTAAAGTTGAACATGAACTGATAACTCTTTAAAAAGTGCTCTGTTATACATAAAATATCAATATTATTACAGTTCATGAATAACTCAATTTCCAGTTCTTTACTTAACATGCCCTGTATATTTTGATGAACCACGTTTAAAATATTCTTACTTTTACATTTTTCATTACTAGTAACTTGATTTAATGGGCAAGATGAAGGTATATTTATACAAATATTAATATTACTGCCAGAGTTACTCTCTGTTGTCCTATGGGTTAATTTAAAGAGCTTGGAACAGATTCCAAGGAGTACATGTCATTATTATGACACTGCTCAATAGAAGCAGGCGTTTCATTAGTCAAAAACTTGACTGAGTTCAAAATAAAATAAGATAGTGACTGTGCTATCTGCTTTGTATAAAACCTAGATAGGTAATACCTATCCTTAGTCAAATAAAAATATTTTCCAATACAAATATTGGTGTCTATGAAATGATTCACTTGTTACCCTCGTCGTCTATCAAAACATTTATAATATCATGACGGAACTTGGCTTTGGAGGATGAAAATGGATCCAAATCACTAAATTGTTTATTATATTCAGAGGCAAGGCGAGCTATGGTAGAATTTTGGGCATAATTAGTATGTGCTAGAGGGACGGAGAATAATCTATTGGATGTATGGCGAGTGCGGCACTTTGGGACGCAAAAAGATAGTTCAGATAGTAACGGGGGAGAATCGAGGCGGCCAGATAGAATATCGTGGAGTACCATCATGTCTAGTAATACTCTACGATCTTCGAGAGTAATGAATTGATGCCGGTGACAAGACTCCTCGTACGAACGGTCCTGGATACGGGATCTGAAGTTCAGGTGTTTCAGGAATTTGTATTGAATACGTTCAATTCGCTGGATGTAGGTAATGTAGTTCGGGGACCAAATACACGACGCGTATTCTAAAATACTCCTGACATAGGCATAATAGATCAGCTTTATGCATCCCAGATCGCTGAAAGGTTTGCAGATACGAATGACAAATCCAAGATTCCGAAATGCGCGACCCACGATGCTTTCAATGTGCTTTTGAAAGGTTAGTTTACTATCCAGTATGACACCCAGGTTTCGGATCGAGTCGACGCGAGTGAGTGGTTGTTTATTAATATCGTAATTATATACTATTGGTACTGGACGCCTGGTGAAGGATATTTGGACACACTTGCTAGCGTTTACAGAAATTCTGTTTTGTTTATAATATACACTAAGGCGATCGAGGTCGAACTGCAGCCTATCACAATCAATACTATTGGTCACATCAAGAAAAATCTTTTTATCATCTGCATATAACAGGAATCTGCATTCACGAAATACTGTGCAAATGTCATAGAGATAGGCGTTATAGAAAAGAGGACCCAAATGAGAGCCCTGTGGTACCCCCGATGGTATGTTTATGAAGTTGGAATTATGTCCCCCAACAACTACAGCCTGCTGTCTATTAGATATATACGATGTAATCCACCGGTAGAGGTCACCGTGTATTCCCAAGTGGAATAATTTGCGCAGCAGTATGACATGGTCCACACGATCGAAAGCTTTCTCGAAATCTGTGAAGACCACGTCAACCTGTCTGCGTCTGTCCATCATGCCGAGAACAAAATTCAAAAATTCAGAAAGATTACTAACGGTGGATCGACTCTTAAGGAACCCGTGTTGCTGTGGGGGGATTCCGCGCGAAACAATGGGGTAAATACTGTTGTAAACGGCTTTTTCGAATACTTTGCCAAACACATTGAGGATGGATATTGGCCTATAATGTTCAATATTATCCTTAGTGCCCTTTTTATGGATCGGAAGGATATGCGCTTTCTTCCAAATATTCGGATACGAGCCTTCCTTCAGCGATCTGTTGAACAGGATGCACAGAGGAACACACAACTGTTTCGCGCATCGTACTATGAAATATGGTGGTATCTTGTCACTACCTGCACCACCATTGATATCAAGGGACTGAAGCAATTCAAGTATAGAGTCAGGGTGAAACTGAGTGGTACTGATAGTGTTGTTATCGTCACAAAACGGTGGAGCCAAAGGAAGATCGGGATAGGATGTTGCTGGTTGACTGAATACTGAGCCAAAAAAATCGTTAAAACCTTTACAAATGCTAGGACCATCGGAATACTGCACACCATTGTAGACTAGTGATTGCGGGTAGGCCGATTTACATCTACGTGCTTTTACAAATGACCAAAATTGCTTAGGGTTGTTTTTTATATTTGTTTGCATTGATTCAATATAGCGTTTAAAACATTCATCTTGAAGAGCCTTCTGCCTTTTGCGTAGTATTGAGAATTCAGTGTAATCTAAAGGATTATTGTAGAGTTTCCATTTCTTGTGACAGTTGGCTTTAACCCTGTTTATTTTAATAAGTGCCTCGCTAAACCACACAGGATGTGACGTTTTTTTCCTTCTGGTGTCCTTAGGTATATGATCACTAATTGTCTTATTAATAGTAACATAAAAAATATTAATCGCATCATCAAGAGTGCCCTCATTGAGGCATTCGGACCAGTCGAACTTGCTGAGTATATTACAGATTGCATCATAGTCGCCCTTGTGAAAGCGGTGTCTAGGACAGTTTGCTTCGGTAAGAGGTTTGGATGTTAGGTCGTTGACATACTCCCTTAACGGAACCGACTTCCGTGTTCCCAATTCCCCGAATGGAATGTGGATACTCCCTTACCGAAATGCCCAACCGTCTTACAAGGTTGCACGAGACTAAGCACCCCTGGGCCCCCGAGTCCAATAGTGCTCGTGCCACACAAGATTTGCCGTCCGAACTCCACGCTATCACAGAGGCGGTGGGGAGCATGACCGTCTGTGGAGTGGCGGCACCCTGTAAGTGGGCGGCGTGTCCCTAGCGGGAACCTCCGCGGGATCCGAACCCGCTGAGACCTCCGTCGGCCTGGTAACGCGGCTGCTGATATGCCGGTGGCATATCAGACCGTATGTACATCAGGGGGTCCCAACCCGCATAATAGGCCCCTCGCTGTCCCGGACGGACCATCCACGGTGTGCCCGGTGGCCACCGTGGATGTAGGGGGGAGAGCGGATCCAACCTGGGGCGCTCTAGGAATGGGGGCGACATCCGACTGTTCGCCTCCCTGTTCGCCTCCCAGAGCGACGGGCAGGGTGGCGCAGAAGGTGGTGGGCTCCCAGCCTTCGCGCCACTCATAGGTGCCATCTGACACCCGCCCGTAACACGCGGTGAGCCAGCGGCCCGAAGTCCTCGCTGACCGTGGACAGCGTCGACCGAACCCCGGCTATCCCGCATGTTACCCCCCGCGCTGCCCCCTTCCCCTCGGGGGGGGTTCCCGTCCGCGGGGACCCCAGTCACCCCGTTGGTGACTCCCGTTGCCCGGAGGGGGACTGGGTCCGGCCCTGGTTGGGCCCTGTGGCCGACCAACCTGAGTCCGGCCCTGGTGACCGTCCGAAGGGCCTGACCGGTTCAGGCACAACACGATGTGGTGCTTGCCACCACAGCACTCACAGGGGAACGCGCGCGAGCACTCGCTCAGCGGGTGCGGCCCCAAACAACCGAAACACAATCGGTGGCGGAAGACTACCTTCCTGCGGGCAGCTACCCCGAGCGCCTTAAAGTTGGCGCAACTGGTCACTTCATGACCGGCACTGTCGCAGTGCACACAGCCGTCACCCGACGGCGCGGCATTCAAAACGCCAAATTGTTTCGACCGCCCACCCCCCCGTGGGGGCGGAGGGCGCGGCCCCTCCCGCATCCGCGCGGGTTGGCGCTGCACACTGGCCTCCGTATCGAGTGTGTCACATCGCCTGCATTCACCCTCCAAAAAATCCGTCAATTGGACGAGCGTGGGCAATTCCGAGCTACTGCCCCCATGCAGCTGTTCAAACCGACTTTGAACAGCTGCAGGCAACCGTGACAAAACCATATACAAAACAATATATGACCATTGGTCTACCGGCAGACCAAGGTTCTGAAGGGCCTTTGTGGCCACCAGCACAGGGTTGAGCACCTGTACTCGGATGTCAAAATCCCGGGTTACTCTTGGGATGCTAAACAGCTTCCCCAGCTGCGCATCAACCAACCGCCGTTTGTGTTGGTAGCGGTCAAACAATATGGACCGGGCTATCTCATAATTGCCCGCCGTGACCGTTAGGTGACCGACCAACTCCTTCGGTTCACCCCGCAGTGCCATCAATAGTTGGGCCAACTTGTAGGCGTTGTCCAGGTCGTCCCGACCGTGGACCAAACTATCGAATAAATTAATGAATGCCGGCCACTCATCAATTGCCCCACCGAAGGCCGGAATCTCCAGGTGTGGCAGCCGTCCAACAACACCCTTCGGGGGTGGGTCTCCGTTACCTTCCCCGCGGTCATTCCGTCGCGACCGCTTAATTTTTTCCGCGCGACGCTCGATGTCGCCCAAGCATTCCATCGCTTGGTCAGCATCCGCGCAGACCTGCTTCACTGCAGCCACCGAGGCTTCATCCGTAAGCCCGAGAGCTTCAGCCTCCGCAGCCAGCCGACACACCTTCCCGACGCGTGTCATTGCGTCCTCCACACGCTTGAGCAGGACATCGTCCATGTCAGGTCGCTCCACATACTTATGAGTATGGGCGAGCCATCTCATCTCCTCACGGACACCATACCGCAGTACCGTCAAGGGCGAAGGTGCCATGTTTACCGATTCAATTGATTCTGGTCCTATACTTCACTACCGAACTAAGTATAGCCAGAGACCAGCACTTGCCCGTCAGCGCTGGGCACAGAAATTAAAACTAAGTTGTCAAAACTAAGGCAACCACTAAAACAATTAAATCCTAAAACATATTTAATATGGTCGCCCTGTGGACATACACCTTATGACTATACACTCCAAATCAATCAGAGAATGCCACCATAAGGCACAATAAAAAATAACACACAAAATTTTATTATAGAAAACAAAGCTATTTTTAATATAATGAAGGTAGCTGTGAACCTTCTAGAAGTGGCCCCTCCGATATGACCCACACTTCTACTGAGGTCAGCAAAATCAGCTTAATACCCCTTAAATAGCCTGACCCTGCTCTGTAATCCGAAACAACACTGCAATGCTATGGAACCCGACTGCAATACTATAGTCCGACCGAATGACTGTTTCTTATGCACACCGAGTAGTTTCCGACTACAAATTTATAATAATTGTTAACTAAATCGTCAATTATACTTTCACTAACCGAAAATGAACTTTAATTGTGGTATACCGACCACAGACTCACTCACAAACTGATTGCCGGCCAATCTGAGATACCCTTTTCTCCCAACTACAATGTGGCAAAAAACAACCCTACAACCGTCCGTGAATCGATGATTTCCCACTAGGAAACCGCGCCTGCTACCAAAATGTTTAATTACACGCCTCAACCGAAGGGGCGTGGAATCTTGAGGGGTGGTTTTCACCAGCACGGGGAGTATCGCAAGTGGTACTGACCTTGACGCCTTGGGCCGGAACTCGAAAGCTCAATTCGAGGCAGGAATGCGGGATAAGGAGCACAATGGGTGGGTGGAGAGGATTCGAATCTTACTCTCGTCGTACCCCGATGCTGTCGCCGTCGTGTTGCTTGCCGACACGAGGAGTCTCTGTCCGAATGCGACGAGTTGGGGACCGAACAACTTTAACCTTCACAACACGAAGCACTCACTCCGCTGACGTGAATCTACTTATTTTCCGACGATTATTATGGTTAACACTCCGACCAGGCCCGACACCTGTGTTAGACAATTGTTACACTAAAATACAGTCAAAGCCCGACGCCATGTGCTGACATTTTTTCTCACGACAAGAAAGTAACCTCTAACTCGTCATCTCGTTTCGATACAAGTGACAGCTGCAGTTCCGTTTCCGCTAGTGATGTCCCGATCACTCGCGGTCGATCCGCGCAACGAGAACCGGTGCGTTCCGAAGCATAAATATTAAACAGTCGTCCTTGGTTACGGGGTCTAATTTTTCGGCCAGAATATGAACCAGCAGCAGGTCCCAAGTATCGATATTGACACCTAAATTCTTGATAGCATTTAGGGATTCCATTGCATTGTCGTGAAGATCGCCTGGTGTGATGCTTGCTGCATGACGGGAATATCCAATAAATAGTCGATATGGGAAGTAAAAAGCAGTTTTGTGTTGTTGTACCGACGGTTTAGCGTGTCCCAAGCGGTATTATAGTTGTTGCTGCTGATGGCTAGATGTTGAATCAGTCTTTCTGGCTCTCCTTTAACCTTGCTCTTTAAAAACTGCATCTTTTGCGCACTTGATAGCGACGGGTTGAGGTGAATAGTTTCATTTAATATGTCGATGAAGCTCACCCAATCTTGATAATTTCCGTCGAACATAGGAATGTCTATTTTAGGGGTTGTAACGTTGTAAGTTACCGTTGTCTTCACTCTATCATTAACTGGTTTTATTTTAAATTTAAGTAGTAATTCTCTTAATAAAACTACCAAATGAGGCTAGTAATCACAGTATTAATTTTCACGCGCTGTACTAGCAACATTCCACTGTTGACAACTCACTCGCTCTGCTATGATTGGCCCGTTTTAAATTAACTAGCCGTGACCGCAACTTGACTTTGCGGCGCCGGCGTCATTCCGAAAACTCACTCAGCACTATACGCACGTCCGTCCTACTGGCGCTCTGTAACGGTCCCTTTTTACCGTACGCCGACGAACGACTCTAAACAGTAATTACTTACGTTTAATCATAACGTACTACTAGTAGTTACGTTTTAGTTTTGTCTGTGCTTCATATTAACCCCGATTGAGTTCGGGGTTCCTGGCACCTCTTCGGGATCACCGCTTTTCCTCGCTACCCTACGGTTTCCCGGTTCCTGACACCGCTTCGGGCTAACCTGCTTCCCTGCTCCGGCTGCATTCGGACCGTTACTTCTCCGACGTCAGCGGCACTCCGACTACGGCAAAGCCCGCAGGGAAGATTCGTTGCTGCGTAACCAGGGTCAGACTACATTTGGAGAACCCACGTTAAATAAAATTTCTTGTTGGCTACCTATTTGGAATCTTTTTATTCCTCTCCAAGTAGGGACGTCACAGTGGCGCCCATAACGTGGTTAGTCTGGCCTTGCTTACGCTGTAAGTAGTTAGTTGTTTGTGTGTGCGTGTTTTTGTAAACGTTTACCTGTGTTGTAATTTTGGTTTTGCTTAGCAACTTCTGTGTACGTGGTTATTATTCAAACTTTGAAATTGTAGTGTTTTTTTCAAATTCCTACGTTGGTTTTAATTTCTCGTTCTCTTATAAAAAAATTAACCACCTACCCACTAGTTGCAATATTTTTATTTGCAGTTTTAACATATATATTTTTTTCTACATCGTCATTCACTTCATTCATACCGTCAAAACCTAACGTACATAAATCATTTTGTAACAGAACGGAGACTAATTAGTAGCGTCATTTTCAATTCCTTGATTTCTCTTCCTGTGCTGTCCCGGGAAATCAAAAAAGAATACGGCAGTTGCATTTCCTCCTGTGCATGTCGTAAGAGGCGACTAAAGGAATCAGTACACTTTCACTACTCATCTCTTTGGTATTTATTATTTGAGCTGCATCATGTCTTTTCAAATTAAGTTTCTCTCTCTAAACAAAGCAGAACTGGAGTACGAAGTTGCCATCAGAGGTGAAAACCCAGGCACTACCGTAGAAATTTTACGTAAACAAATAACTAAACTTGTGACAGAATACCCGTCAGAGGACGTTCTGTTATCTCACCTTGAACCTAAGGACGACTTACTTGCAGTCGTCAAAATCTTGGACAAAGTGCAACCTACTCTTGACGGACCTGCACCAGATAGATCCTCTCTTCTTAGGACACAAAATCTGATGCACCATGTCTATCACAGATTAAGTCGGGTACCTACGGATGAAAAGTTCGAAACGGGCCATGATCAACTGTCGGAGATTTACCGAAAATATTATTCGAAGATCCTAGCTCTCTTATCACAAGCAAAGGATCCCCTTTCAATATCTTCCTCGTCTAATACTGCGTGTAGGGAATCAACGCCATCTGTTAGTGGCGCGAGCGTGATTTCTGTAACTTGCGAGCGTAGCAATACTTCCGAACTTAGTAAATTGAAGTACGACGGGAAATCATGTGTTCGGGCTTTTATCGAAAGGGTTTCGGAACTGTGTCAGGCCAGAAATATTTCGGACTCCAAACTTCTGTCCTATGCAACGGAAATTTTCACCGATCAAGCATTGCACTGGTTCCGAAGTATAAGAGATAGCGTTAACAACTGGTCGGATCTCAAATCTCTGTTGTTAGAGGATTTCAGCCAAACTGACTATGATTATCGTCTACTTTCTGAAATTAGGGCTCGCACTCAGGGCGAATCAGAAACGATAACCATTTATCTTTCCATAATGGCAGGAATGTTTTCGCGCTTATCGAAACAATTATCCGAAGAGGACAAATTAGAGATACTATTGCACAATATCCGGCCATGTTATGCGAGTACGTTGGCCTCGGCAACTCAGATTGTGGATATTGGGGTATTGAGAACGTTGTGCAAAAATTACGAAAATATACAAACCCGTATGTCACACTTTCGCGAGCCACCAACGATTACCACACACACACTAGCACCCGAATTTGCTTACAAGCCATGTAAGACGAAATCTGACAACCATGTCTCTGCGATCGCTCCTGCAACAACTGTAAAGTCAAATAACTTTTGTCTAAGATGCCGCTCTAACACTCACGATCTTCGTCAGTGTAAGGTTAGTCGTGACGTCATCGTCTGTTTTGGGTGCGGTAATAAAGGTGTAAAGAAACCTGAATGCCCTAAATGTACTCCTACCGTTCAAAAAAACTAATTAGCCAGAATTGGGACGGTTCTAAGGGTCATTTCGATAGAGTAGATTTTGAAAAATGGCTACAAACCCTTAGAAACTTCTTCTCTAGTTTCAGAGTCGCCTCAATTCTGGATAGTAAACCAACAAAGGACAGTAGACCCTATATTTCCGTTAGAATCGGGGACATCCCTGCTTCTGGTCTACTCGATTCTGGATCTGCTGTCACTATTCTCGGCAATGATTCTCATAAATTATTGTCGGACCATGGTCTAAAAGTATTTACCGATGATTGTATCTCCGTGACTGCTGCTGGAGGCCAGTCCCTTCAAAGTATTGGCTACATCAATCTTCCCATTCACTTTGAAGAACAATTCCACATTATTAAGGGTTACGTGTTACCAAATGTGGACAGCCCACTTATCCTAGGCATTGACTTTTGGCGGATTTTCAATATTTGTCCCAAATACTTAGGTAGCATCACCTTGTCCAACTCTTCTTTGGCAGAAATAAGTATCGACAAAAATGAGACTTTTATACAGTCTTACGATAATCTCTCTGATTCACAAAAGTCCACAGCCGATTCAATTGTCAGTCAATTCCAGGAAATCTCCACTGACAGTATGGGCCTTGGTAGAACTAGTCTTATAACTCACCATATCGATACTGGTGACTCTCAACCTATAAGACAACGTTACTATCGAATGTCACCTGAGAAGCAGCGAATTTTGGTAGAGCAAGTCGACGAAATGCTAGCGTTAGATGTAGTTGAACCTTGCGAGAGCGCTTGGTCGTCCCCTGTCCTCATTGTCTATAAAAAGAATGGACAACCTCGCTTTTGCCTCGACAGCCGTAAACTGAATTCGGTCACAAAAAAAGGACGCATATAACCTACCCTATATAACTGAAATATTAGACAACCTACGCGATGCAAAATTCTTATCTAGCGTAGATTTGTCGAAAGCGTTCTGGCAAATTCCAATAGCTCCAGAAGATCAAGACAAAACTGCATTCTATGTTCCAGGCAGAGGAACTCTCCGTTTTAAGACCACTGCTTTCGGTCTCACCAATGCCCCTGCCACTCAACAAAGGCTTGTCGATCTTCTGTTCGGGAATTTTGATCTAAAGGCGTTCGCATATTTAGATGATATTATTATCATCAGCAGCAGCTTTGAGGAACACGTGTCCTTACTACTAGGCGTGCTGCATAAATTAAAACAAGCGAACTTATCCATCAACCTTGAAAAATGCAAGTTCTTCAGAAATGAGTTGAAGTACTTGGGTTATGTTGTGGATGCGCATGGCCTTCGCACTGATCCTGAAAAAGTCGAGGCTATCCTTAATTTCCCAACACCCACAAAAAAAAAAGATCTTAAACGCTTCCTTGGAACAGCCACGTGGTACCGCCGTTTCGTCCCCAACTTTAGCACTATTGCCGGACCACTCAACCAGCTGACTTCAAGTAAGAAGAACGCACCCAAGTTTCAGTGGACAACTGAAGCTGATGATGCTTTTAATAAGCTAAAAGAGTGTCTTGTATCAGCCCCGGTTCTCTCTTGTCCCAATTACGATTTACCGTTCGAAGTACACACTGATGCGAGCAATTTTGGGATTGGTGCCATGCTCACACAAACGATTGATGGTAAAGAACATCCGATTGCATACATGAGTAGGGCGTTGTCGGGATCTGAGAAGAACTACAGTATAACCGAGAGGGAGACGCTAGCAGTTTTAACCGCTCTAGAACACTGGCGGTGTTACTTGGAAAACGGAAAAACCTTTACCGTTTACACCGACCACTCCGCGCTCAAATGGTTCTTGTCACTGGACAACCCTACCGGAAGACTAGCACGCTGGTGTGTGAGGTTGTCTGCCTTTAATTTCGAACTTAAACATCGTCGTGGGGTCGATAATGTCATTCCAGATGCACTATCTCGTGCTTTCCCATGTGCTTCTATCAGTACGGTCAACTCTAATTTGACTACTACTGACACATGGTACAAAAACATTTATAACGGTTGTTTAGAAAAGCCGAACCTCTTTCCTAACTACTTGATCGAAGGTGGTGCTCTCTATCGCCACTCCAAAAATAAGTGCGAAATGATTTCGGAGTTTTCCTGGAAGGAAGTGGTGCCGAAAGAATTGCGTGACAGCGTCATAGAGGAGAATCATGCTGACCCTACTGCTGCTCACTTGGGTATTTTCAAGACCTATCGACGCTTACTTCTTCGATACTACTGGCCGGGCATGCACCAAGACGTCGTACGTTTTGTTGGTTCTTGTTCAAAATGTCTCACTTACAAACCACAAAACCATCCGACGCTGGGTACGATGGGTCGACCTAAACAATGCTCACGGCCGTTTCAAATGATATCCATTGATTTCATAGGTCCACTTCCGGTCAGTCGAAAGCAGAATAGTTATATTTTGGTCGTAACATGTTGCTTCTCAAAATATTGCCTTATTTTTCCCATGCGACGCGCTACTTCGGAAGCTGTCGTCAAGGCTCTGGAGGACTCTGTGTTTCTGGTCCACGGAATCCCACAGACAATATTCCTTGACAATGGTACCCAGTTTATTAGCTCGGTAACAAATACCCTCTTTAAGAAATACAAGATACCTAACGTATTCTTCTCTCCGAGATATACTCCGCAAGTAAACACTGTCGAGCGCTATAACAAAACAATAGTTACATGTATTTCCACCTACGTGGACAATGACCACAGAACCTGGGACACTAATATTCCCAAAATACAGTATGCCATTAACAACTCCGTCAATGAAGCAACTGGCTACACTCCATCGTTCCTCGTGTACGGACGAGAAACGGTTACTTGTGGTTCTCATTATACAGATAACGATCTGGGTGAGGAACTACTATTTCTGCCACGCGACATTTACGCTGAAAATCTGGGTCACCTGTCAAAATATTTTGATAAGGTACAGGCATCTCTTTGGCACGCACATAAAAAAAATACGGCGCACTATAATCTTAGGCGGAAAGAGGCAGAATTCAGCGTAGGCGACATTGTCCTAAAACGTGCTTATGTCTTGAGTGATAAAGACAAGTACTTTAGTAAAAAGTTAGCGCCCAAATATACCAAATGTCGCGTCTCCGCTAAGAAATCACCCTTGGTATACATTTTAGAGGATATGACGGGAAAGGACTTAGGCACCTGGCATGTTAAGGATCTAAAACTAGTTAAGAATATTTAGAATTAGGTTTTGGATTTTCATTACGTATGAAAACCCTTTACTGGGCGAGGGGGTATTGTAACGTTGTAAGTTACCGTTGTCTTCACTCTATCATTAACTGGTCTTATTTTAAATTTAAGTAGTAATTCTCTTAATAAAACTACCAAATGAGGCTAGTAATCACAGTATTAATTTTCACGCGCTGTACTAGCAACATTCCACTGTTGACAACTCACTCGCTCTGCTATGATTGGCCCGTTTTAAATTAACTAGCCGTGACCGCAACTTGACTTTGCGGCGCCGGCGTCATTCCGAAAACTCACTCAGCACTATACGCACGTCCGTCCTACTGGCGCTCTGTAACGGTCCCTTTTTACCGTACGCCGACGAACGACTCTAAACAGTAATTACTTACGTTTAATCATAACGTACTACTAGTAGTTACGTTTTAGTTTTGTCTGTGCTTCATATTAACCCCGATTGAGTTCGGGGTTCCTGGCACCTCTTCGGGATCACCGCTTTTCCTCGCTACCCTACGGTTTCCCGGTTCCTGACACCGCTTCGGGCTAACCTGCTTCCCTGCTCCGGCTGCATTCGGACCGTTACTTCTCCGACGTCAGCGGCACTCCGACTACGGCAAAGCCCGCAGGGAAGATTCGTTGCTGCGTAACCAGGGTCAGACTACATTTGGAGAACCCACGTTAAATAAAATTTCTTGTTGGCTACCTATTTGGAATCTTTTTATTCCTCTCCAAGTAGGGACGTCACAGGGTAGATTTTTCCCTATGACAGACGGACCACAACTTGCTATTTATATCTCTTTTTAGATCTTGAAATACTGTTTCGTGGGACGTGAAGGCTGCCTCGTAGTCTTCATGCTCTACTCCGTCCAGCTCGTTGACAATCTCCCAATGAAGGGAGTCTACTACTGACCAGCGAGTTTGGAGTGATTTGAGAACATCCTCGAATTCCCACTTCTCTTTAATTGTCTCGACCTTGATGCCTGATACTGTGCGATTGAAGGCTTGAAAGTTTACGGCTTGTTTCCGTAGCTTTTCGTCTAACTTGCTGAAGTTACCGCGAGATTTAACCCTCCCCCTCGGTGTCCTAACCTCTTGATGCTGAGCCACGGCATGACGTGGTGGAGGAACTTGATGAAGACTCCCCGGTTCGCTTGGTTGGTGCTGAGATCTTTCCGACGGGATTTGAACATGATTCCCTGGCTGTCCTTGTTGACCTCCTGATCCATGACCCATATCTTGTTTAGGGAAATACTTGATAGATTCTTGCTCGATATACCACTTTATTGACTTGTATAGATTTTCCGCTTGTTCGTAATCTTTACTAGCAAAGTATGGGCACTCGGGATCGCTACCCTCTATAAGCTGTACATGATTTGCCGCGTAGTCTTCCCAGTAGCGCTCCAACTCTTCCGATTTCCTCTTGAAATAAACCGGTAGGGACTTCCTGTCTGCTCCATCCTTTTTTAAATTTTTAAAGAAATTTTGCATAGTCTTATACAACTCGGCTTGGCTTTCGAAAATTGTTGGAAATAATACGACCTGGAAATATTTTACTGCCGTATTTATTCTCACTGAATTGAATACTTGAACAATCACTTTAGATACAGTGGATTTTGGCAGATTTAAAATTAATAATTACAACAGCAACTCCAATATGGCTTATTTTCTAATTTGAATGAATGAATGTATACAAGTTTGAATGAGTGACGCCTGGGCACAGACAATAATCTATGTTCTGTTCTGAACATAATGGTTGTTTACCTTGGGCATCAATCACCTTTACCCTTATAGTGGGCAATAAAACATTGCTGGGAACGTTTGACGACAAGGACACAGACACAGCCGGAGCCTCTGGGGCAGCTTCAGCATCTCTATGCAGGAGCGTATTATGGCTTCCCTGACAGGTTCTACAGCGTAGATTGAGCTTACACTTGTCTTTATGTGAATTTAAACACAAATTGCATAATTGTTGATCTTTTACAAATTGATCACGTGCAACTACAGGTGCTAATGTGAACTGCGGGCACTTATATACGGGATGTTTCCCATCTTTGCAAAATTTGCATGAATCAAGAGTCTTAGTAGCAACATTGCTAACCTTAGGACTACTTTTAGAATACCCACCTACATTGGAGGGGGAATTATTCTGATTCCCAGCTTCATAGGGGGAACCTTTCTGGTTTCGCCAAGACCCAGCTATATAGGGGGTGTTTTGAAACCTAAATTTGGAGACACCATCATGAGAGGTGCTCTCTTGAGGCACACTGTCCTCTAGTGCAATAGCACGTTTTTCTAGAAACGACAAAAACTCTGTCATATTGGGCAGGGTGTCGTGGTCTCTATCTAGCTGAAAGGCACGGTTAGTAACCGCATCTAATTTTTTACTCAAAATAGCAATGAGTAACATATCCCAACTTTCAATGGGTTGACTATAATTTTTAAGAGCGTGGAGCTGCTGCTGTATTACAGAAATAAAAGACCTTAGGGAAGCCGCTGTACCTTTCTGCATAGGTGGCGCCTCTAAAATCAAGTTTATATGAGAGTGAATTAATCTCGCTTTGTTGTCAAATCGTTTGTCCAACAATGAAAGGGCTTGTTTATATGAGTCATTTGTAAGGGGTAAATTGACAATAACGCTAAGAGCTTCCCCCAGTAAATATTTTCTTAAATAGAACAACTTTTGGACCTTTGACAACGCTTTATTGTTATCAATAACCGCCATGAACAGTTCAATGAACGGTTTGAAAGCTGCAAAATCGGTGCCGTTGAATGTTGGTATCTCAATGTTTGGTAACTTTGTTGTTAAAATATTATTATCACGGTCTTCAGACAGGCTCATAACCTTCAACATTTGGTTTATTCTACCAAGAAGAGTGAAATACTTGTTCTCAAAGATATCAACATCCTCAGCATCAGCTTCGTCCAATGACAATATATCCAACTGGATATCTTCATAAACTTTCAGTGTACTAACCATTTTATCCTTCCGGGCCTGCAGGATCTCAACATTGGATAAAGCAAGGCTAGAAGCATCACTCATAAACTTTTCAATCCTAGTTATAGTCGCTTTGCACTGACTGCGTTGTAATTTTAGTTTTTTAAGTTGTTCAGCCATGGTTAGAACACAGGAAGACACTAATTAGTTAAAATTCTTATTATTACTTAGTTTTAAGCACTCAAAATACAATTTAATTACGAAAATTATACGATTTACTGTTTGTAAACACACGGACGACCGAATGGAATGAACGAATGTCCGACTGACGTTTCTCACTTCGCACGAATGAGCGACCGATTGTCACGAATGAACGACGTCGTGAACGAATTGTTTGCTGAATGAACGAACGAGTTCGTAGGCAACTTCCGCCGCCTGTGTAACGAAAACGCAAAGTCCGAAGTCGTCGAAATCTTGTCGTGACGTCAAAAACTGTACCCAATCTACCCGCCAACTTTTTCGGCGGCGGTGTCGCGCGAAGTAGACAGACGCCCACTTGATGAAATGTACTTATGAACTAACACTATGCGGCAGGTAAATTTGCACATTTACCCACAGGCATACGCACTAATACGCAACACAAATAACGCCGGTGATCACTGCTATGCGGCAAGCGAAATATCTCGGTATCTCAACTCGCAGGCACGCTGAGATGCGACGCAATACCTAACTATGACGCCGTAGAACACTGCTATTGCTATGCGGCAAGCGAAATATCTCTGTATATCGACTCGCAGGCACGCTGAGACAGCCGTCCACAGCACGGTACGAAGACGGTGATGCGGCAAAATTAACCAATAGGAAGGTGTAACTCGCAGGCACGCCGGTTCGCCGTACAAAATCTCGCCGTACAAGTAGGTAACACACTTTGCGAACGATGCGGCAAGTGAAACAAGTTAATAGTAAACACTCACAGGCACGCCGAAGGGTACAATACTTGCGTACAACACGACGAATTGAAGATGGCGGTATGGGGGCAGTTCGCTATGGCGGAACCACCAGCCAACCAGACCAAACGCAACACCTCGAGGAGCCACTCTAGGGCTCCGAGGGTCACACAAGGTTCTTGCAATGAACCTCGTCGTTTATTCGTGAGGAACGATGACACACTACACACAGTGATGATGTATTTCCACACAACGCACGGTTCACGGTGACGAAGGACCACGCAGATCGTATGTTGGAAATAATACGACCTGGAAATATTTTACTGCCGTATTTATTCTCACTGAATTGAATACTTGAACAATCACTTTAGATACAGTGGATTTTGGCAGATTTAAAATTAATAATTACAACAGCAACTCCAATATGGCTTATTTTCTAATTTGAATGAATGAATGTATACAAGTTTGAATGAGTGACGCCTGGGCACAGACAATAATCTATGTTCTGTTCTGAACAAAAATAGCTTCCATCTTGATAGTTGTAAGTAAGTGGTAATAAATGGAAAGATCTTATTTGATATCTTGATACTTGTGACTTGATCCTTGCTAGTCCTTGCTTTGCGTGGTGGCCTCCGGACAACTGCAGTTGCTGCCGGCACGCGTGACTCGATCTGACGACTAAAGCTCCCGGTTCGCTTGTCGCCGCTTGAATATCCTTGTTAAGCAGGTCCTTGCTGACCGACCGCAGATGTGTAGATCCTTGATTATCGCACACTTGATAATACGAATGTCCTTGGTGACTGAACACTTGATAAGTCCTTGGTGACACACTCTTGATAAAGTCCTTGATGACCGAACTTGATAAGTCCTTGATGACCGAACACTTGATAAGTCCTTGGTGACCGAATACTTGATTGTTCCTTGAATTTGGTAGCTACAATCTTGATATTTCACGTGAAAAATACTTAATAAAGTCCTTGGTGACCGAACACTTGATTGTTCCTTGATAAATCCCCACTTATAACTCCCTTGTTAGAGTTTCCTTGATAGTTCACTTGTTCATTAGTTGAACCGCACACGTATCACCCACAGTTCTATAGTAGTACGATGCAACGTCTCACACCGACGACGAAAGTGAGAAACACGCGCGAGGTCCAAAGATTCGAAGGACCATAAAGATGTACGGTGTAGGACGTACTCTTTAGATTATGATATAGAGAGATGAATAAAATGTAATTTAGATAAATTTGGGTATATTTGGAACTTGATATAAATGGGGATGAATGGGTGAGTACCTAACGCCTTGGTGGTTATATGAATACTGAATGAAATTAAACTAAAATGCTTGTCTGCATGGTTTGAAGGATAATGCTTAGGTTTTCTTTTTCTATGCACAGTCAACTTTAAGTTTGCCTCATTGAGTTGGTATTGGAGGAATTTACTGCGGTCAGAAGCAGAAGCAAGGTCAGTGCGTAGGGTGTCAAAAGAGTAAATTTTTTTTAGCGTTGAATCTCATTTTGTTTCATCTCTTGTGTTTCTCGCAAAGTAGCCACTAACTCATAGCTCACAGCTAAAAGTTGGATTTTTGGCTTTCAAGTTTTTTATTTCAAAATCATTTTCATTCACTCTTCCAGTAGCCTGTGGTTTAAATCGTCTAAAACCCCGATCATGTTAATGTGTTCTGAGTTATGTCTTAAATTAATATATTCTCTATCGAGACCTGATAGCTGAATGGTTAACGGTGGTGGGTGTTGCAGAACGCCGGGCGTCACCCGCTTTTCTGCTACGACATCGTGCTGCTCGGCAGACACACGCTGCAGGAGCTGCGCGACCGCATCCGCTGCCCCAACGACGTCGGCCTGCGCCTCGACTGCTCGCAGCGCACTGGCGAGCACGAGGAACACGCCTCCTGCAAGGTCAGTTCCAGTGTTTATATTCAACGACGCCTGCCTGCTCCTTGACCGCTCGCAGCGCACTGGCGAGCACGAGGAACACGCCTCCCGCTAGGTCAGCTCCAGTGTTTATATTCAACGACGCCTGCCTGCTCCATGACCAGTTAGGTTAGCCTGCTCCTTGACCGCTCGCAGCGCACTGGCGAGCACGAGGAACATGCCTCCCGCTAGGTCAGCTCCAGTGTTTATATTCAACGACGCCTGCCTGCTCCATGACCAGGTAGGTTAGCCTGCTCCTTGACCGCTCGCAGCGCACTGGCGAGCACGAGGAACACGCCTCCCGCTAGGTCAGCTCCAGTGTTTATATTCAACGACGCCTGCCTGCTCCATGACCAGTTAGGTTAGCCTGCTCCTTGATCGCTCGCAGCGCACTGGCGAGCACGAGGAACACGCCTCCCGCTAGGTCAGCTCCAGTGTTTATATTCAACGACGCCTGTCTGCTCCTTGACCAGTTAGGTTAGCCTGCTCCTTGACCGCTCGCAGCGCACTGGCGAGCACGAGGAACACGCCTCCTGCAAGGTCAGCTCCAGTGTTTATATTCAACGACGTCTGCCTGCTCCTGGACCACTCGCAGCGCACTGCCGAGCACGAGGAACACACTTCCTACAAGGTCAGCTTCAGTGTTTATATTCAACGACGCCTGCCTGCTCCTTGACCAGTAAGGTAAGCCTGCTCCTTGACCGCTCGCAGCGCACTGGCGAGCACGAGGAACACGCCTCCTGCAAGGTCAGCTCCAGTGTTTATATTCAACGACGCCTGCCTGCTCCTTGACCGCTCGCAGCGCCTTGACGAGCACGAGGAACACGCTTCCTACAAGGTCAGCTTCAGTGTTTATATTCAACGTCGCCTGCCTGCGCCTCGACCGCTCGGTGTGCACTGGCGATCACGAGGAATACGCCTCCTGCAAGGTCAGCTCCAGTGTTTATATTCAACGACGCCTGCCTGCTCCTTGATCGCTCGCAGCGCACTGGCAAGCACGAGGAACACGCCTCCTTCAAGGTCAGCTCCAGTGTTTATATTCAACGACGCCTGCCTGCTCCTTGACCGCTCGCAGCGCACTGCCGAGCACGAGAAACACGCCTCCTGCAAGGTCAGCTCCAGTGTTTATATTCAACGACGCCTGCCTGCTCCTTGACCGCTCGCAGCGCACTGCCGAGGACGAGGAACACGCTTCGTACAAGGTCAGCTTCAGTGTTTATATTCAACGACGCCTGCCTGCTCCATGACCAGTTAGGTTAGCCTGCTCCTTGACCGCTCGCAGCGCACTGGCGAGCACGAGTAACACGCCTCCCGCTAGGTCAGCTCCAGTGTTTATATTCAACGACGCCTGCCTGCTCCATGACCAGATAGGTTAGCCTGCTCCTTGACCGCTCGCAGCGCACTGGCGAGCACGAGGAACACGCCTCCCGCTAGGTCAGCTCCAGTGTTTATATTCAACGACGCCTGCCTGCTCCATGACCAGGTAGGTTAGCCTGCTCCTTGACCGCTCGCAGCCCACTGGCGAGCACGAGGAACACGCCTCCCGCTAGGTCAGCTCCAGTGTTTATATTTTACGACGCCTGCCTGCTCCATGACCAGTTAGGTTAGCCTGCTCCTTGATCGCTCGCAGCGCACTGGCAAGCACGAGGAACACGCCTCCTGCAAGGTCAGCTCCAGTGATTATATTCAACGACGCCTGCCTGCTCCTTGACCGCTCGCAGCGCACTGGCGAGCACGAGGAACACGCCTCCTGCAAGGTCAGCTCCAGTGATTATATTCAACGACGCCTGCCTGCTCCTTGACCGCTCGCAGCGCACTGACGAGCACGAGGAACACGCTTCCTACAAGGTCAGCTTCAGTGTTTATATTCAACGTCGCCTGCCTGCGCCTCGACCGCTCGGTGTGCACTGGCGAGCACGAGGAACACGCCTCCTGCAAGGTCAGCTCCAGTGTTTATATTCAACGACGCCTGCCTGCTCCTTGACCGCTCGCAGCGCACTGCCGAGGACGAGGAACACGCTTTGTACAAGGTCAGCTTCAGTGTTTATATTCAACGACGCCTGCCTGCTCCATGACCAGTTAGGTTAGCCTGCTCCTTGACCGCTCGCAGCGCACTGGCGAGCACGAGGAACACGCCTCCCGCTAGGTCAGCTCCAGTGTTTATATTCAACGACGCCTGCCTGCTCCATGACCAGGTAGGTTAGCCTGCTCCTTGACCGCTCGCAGCGCACTGGCGAGCACGAGGAACACGCCTCCCGCTAGGTCAGCTCCATTGTTTATATTTTACGACGCCTGCCTGCTCCATGACCAGCTAGGTTAGCCTGCTCCTTGATCACTCGCAGCGCACTGGCGAGCACGAGGAACACGCCTCCTGCAAGGTCAGCTCCAGTGATTATATTCAACGACGCCTGCCTGCTCCTTGACCGCTCGCAGCGCACTGGCGAGCACGAGGAACACGCCTCCTGCAAGGTTAGCTCCAGTGATTATATTCAACGACGTCTGCCTGCTCCTTGACCGCTCGCAGCGCACTGACGAGCACGAGGAACACGCTTCCTACAAGGTCAGCTTCAGTGTTTATATTCAACGTCGCCTGCCTGCGCCTCGACCGCTCGGTGTGCACTGGCGAGCACGAGGAACACGCCTCCTGCAAGGTCAGCTCCAGTGTTTATATTCAACGACGCCTGCCTGCTCCATGACCAGTTAGGTTAGCCTGCTCCTTGACCGCTCGCAGCGCACTGGCGAGCACGAGGAACACGCCTCCCGCTAGGTCAGCTCCAGTGTTTATATTCAACGACGCCTGCCTGCTCCATGACCAGTTAGGTTAGCCTGCTCCTTGACCGCTCGCAGCGCACTGGCGAGCACGAGGAACACGCCTCCCGCTAGGTCAGCTCCAGTGTTTATATTCAACGACGCCTGCCTGCTCCATGACCAGGTAGGTTAGCCTGCTCCTTGACCGCTCGCAGCGCACTGGCGAGCACGAGGAACACGCCTCCCGCTAGGTCAGCTCCAGTGTTTATATTCAATGACGCCTGCCTGCTCCTTGACCAGTTAGGTTAGCCTGCTCCTTGACCGCTCGCAGCGCACTGGCGAGCACGAGGAACACGCCTCCTGCAAGGTCAGCTCCAGTGTTTATATTCAACGACGCCTGCCTGCTCCATGACCAGTTAGGTTAGCCTGCTCCTTGACCGCTCGCAGCGCACTGGCGAGCACGAGGAACACGCCTCCTGCTAGGTCAGCTCCAGTGTTTATATTCAACGACGCCTGCCTGCTCCATGACCAGGTAGGTTAGCCTGCTCCTTGACCGCTCGCAGCGCACTGGCGAGCACGAGGAACACGCCTCCCGCTAGGTCAGCTCCAGTTTTTATATTTTACGACGCCTGCCTGCTCCATGACCAGTTAGGTTAGCCTGCTCCTTGATCGCTCGCAGCGCACTGGCGAGCACGAGGAACACGCCTCCTGCAAGGTCAGCTCCAGTGATTATATTCAACGACGCCTGCCTGCTCCTTGACCGCTCGCAGCGCACTGGCGAGCACGAGGAACACGCGTCCTGCAAGGTCAGCTCCAGTGATTATATTCAACGACGCCTGCCTGCTCCTTGACCGCTCGCAGCGCACTGACGAGCACGAGGAACACGCTTCCTACAAGGTCAGCTTCAGTGTTTATATTCAACGTCGCCTGCCTGCGCCTCGACCGCTCGGTGTGCACTGGCGAGCACGAGGAACACGCCTCCTGCAAGGTCAGCTCCAGTGTTTATATTCAACGACGCCTGCCTGCTCTATGACCAGTTAGGTTAGCCTGCTCCTTGACCGCTCGCAGCGCACTGGCGAGCACGAGGAACACGCCTCCCGCTAGGTCAGCTCCAGTGTTTATATTCAACGACGCCTGCCTGCTCCATGACCAGTTAGGTTAGCCTGCTCCTTGACCGCTCTTAGCGCACTGGCGAGCACGAGGAACACGCCTCCCGCTAGGTCAGCTCCAGTGTTTATATTCAACGACGCCTGCCTGCTCCATGACCAGGTAGGTTAGCCTGCTCCTTGACCGCTCGCAGCGCACTGGCGAGCACGAGGAACACGCCTCCCGCTAGGTCAGCTCCAGTGTTTATATTCAACGACGCCTGCCTGCTCCTTGACCAGTTAGGTTAGCCTGCTCCTTGACCGCTCGCAGCGCACTGGCGAGCACGAGGAATACGCCTCCTGCAAGGTCAGCTCCAGTGTTTATATTCAACGACGCCTGCCTGCTCCTGGAGCGCTCGCAGCGCACTGCCGAGCACGAGGAACACACTTCCTACAAGGTCAGCTTCAGTGTTTATATTCAACGACGCCTGCCTGCTCCATGACCATTTAGGTTAGCCTGCTCCTTGACCGCTCGCAGCGCACTGGCGAGCATGAGGAACGCCTCCCGCTAGGTCAGCTCCAGTGTTTATATTCAACGACGCCTGCCTGCTCCTTGACCAGTTAGGTTAGCCTGCTCCTTGATCGCTCGCAGCGCACTGGCGAGCACGAGGAACACGCCTCCTGCAAGGTCAGCTCCAGTGTTTATATTCAACGACGCCTGCCTGCTCCTTGACCGCTCGCAGTGCACTGCCGAGGACGAGGAACACGCTTCCTACAAGGTCAGCTTCAGTGTTTATATTCAACGACGCCTGCCTGCTCCTTGACCGCTCGCAGCGCACTGGCGAGCACGAGGAACACGCCTCCTGCAAGGTCAGCTCCAGTGATTATATTCAACGACGCCTGCCTGCTCCTTGACCGCTCGCAGCGCACTGACGAGCACGAGGAACACGCTTCCTACAAGTTTAGCTTCAGTGTTTATATTCAACGTCGCCTGCCTGCGCCTCGACCGCTCGGTGTGCACTGGCGAGCACGAGGAACACGCCTCCTGCAAGGTCAGCTCCAATGAGAATATTTAGTCAAAGACTGAAGGAAGGAAAAGAGACCACGCTGAACCAAAACCAATGTTTCCCAGGAATTGTTCCCGTCGGGGTTCCTGTTCATCAACAACGTGTTCTACAACGACGAGCGCGCGCGCTGCCACGACCTCTCGGCGCCGCTGCGGGCCTGGGCACGGCGCCGCGGCATGGGGGACTTCCGCGCGGAGAACATGGCCCGCGTGACGCTCGACGAGCTGACGATCAGGCTCGGAAATCCGGAGGTTAATTGGCGATGATTACTACTTATGGCTTGGTAATGATCTGATGAATGACGTAACGAACAGCTGTCGAAAGTAGCGCTCAAATGTTGCCCTAATGTAAAACTGATAAGAGATCGCACCAAAATAAAAATTTAACAATAATAATAATAATAATAAATGGTTTTATTTCAGGTAAAATATATGGAATTGATATAACAGTTTTTAAATTGTGGAAGTGAGTCATTAAGTTTGACCCTGGCAATACAAATAAGACTTAATCATCGCACGGATGTTCCTTTCCTCATTACTCGTATTGTCCTAGCCTCACGACATCGTTGACTGATTGAGTGCATGCGTGCAGGTGTACGTGCACCAGGGCTCGTGCGAGCACCTGTTCACGGTGTGCAGCGTGCGCGTGCGCGGTGCCGCGGAGCTCCCAGCCGCACTGCCAGCGCACACGGTGGCGGCGCCCCCGCAGACGGCGCACTGCAGTGCCTGCGAGCGCGCCGCCAGCCGCGTCGTCACCGGCGCAACCCGCCTTCCCTTCCACCCCGCGCTGTTCTGTGCGGAGTGCGCCGACATGTACCTGTACGACGCGCGCGGCAACAAGCTGGCCGACTTCCAGGCCTACCCGTACCACGCGAGCGACGTGCGCCTCAACCTGCCCTAGCGCCGCGTGACTCACGAATAAAAAACTATTGTTATACAACCAAAACCTGAGTTTTCATTCTTTTGATTTAATTTTGGATTTAAATTGAGATTTTAGATTAAGTTTTAGATTTAGATGTAAAACCAAGAGTATCAAAGTAAAACCAAGTGTATCAAATTCTGACTTCCAAATGTCATGAGAGTTGAGACCAGTTTAGTGTTAGACAGCAACAAGTTAATATTAGTAAATGATACGAAGTTATTTTTTTTAATATATTTACACAAAAATTTACATAGACAAGTATTATGGGAACACCACTTAAACCACTGGCGTTTGTGTGTGGTGTGATCTACTCGGTTAGGTTAGGTTAATCATGACGTTTTTTTTCTCAAAGTATAAATTACAATTCTACAGACACTAGTTGTCCGTACCCTTTTTAAGAGGGATAAGATATAGACTGTCTCTATTTAATTAAATAGAATTTATTTTTTTATTTAAAAAGTTAAAATGATTTTAATTTTTTTGCTTAATTAATGATGCGTTTTTAATTTGCTATTGGTAACTTAGCAGAGTTACAGAAGACTGATAATATAAATATTTATATTTATATTATCAGACTTCTACCTATGCATAAATTCCAGTATTTATTTTTATTATTATTTTTATTTATTTTTTAATCATAAATGTATCGATATCATAATTATCAACTATTAATTACGACTACCTATTATTTTTGTTCTACATACATATGTTATTATGATTATATATATGTAGGATGGAGCGTTGGAGAGGGCGGCGGCGAACCATATTCATCCTCGGCTTCGTCACAGTCCGACATCTTGTTTTGGATGAAAGATAGAAACTAGTCTTTGTGCAATCTTCCTTATAATTATTGAGTTACTCCACGCAATTTACAACTAGTTTACAATAGCGATCGATCTGATAAGATACGATTTGAAAATACGTAGCGAGTTCCGCCCTTGCGTCCGTTCGACACCGTTTTTCAATCAAAACCCAACATGGCCACCCGCCTCTGTGTTTATGGTCTTTATCGCCGCGTTCCATTATTACTTCCCACCTGTCAAACCATACTGAAGGCTGCGTTCATACTTTGACGTTTCCGTCAGTGTGGCCATAAACAAAAACAGCACAGACCAAGGGCGGACCACGCTCAAGCATTGTTTGACAGCGCTTGACGTCTCAAATGTAATCAACAATTATTTAACAGAACTACACTACACACAACATTCATCTGGAAAAGCGTTATCCACGACACGGCCATTTCTGACGAGTCACACGTCCTCGTGTGATCCTGCAAAGAAACATACAATCTACAATGCTCGGCCAGACCTGATTATCAGAAAAATTACACTAGGGTAGATACACAATATTGACATCTTCATCACCAACATCACCTCATTTCACTACATGTCCATACAATTTTACAAGATTTATTCTCTCTTAGTCTAGAAATTTCATGCAATTTGTATCACATCTGCAGTGCTCCAAGCACAAATTCTGATCTCAGGTTGCGCTCCAAGCGTTCCACTGCAGTGCTCCAAGCACAAACCTTATATTCAGGTCACGCTCCAAGCTTACCTCTGCAGAGCTCCAAGCTCAAACTTAAATCTAAGGTCACGCCCCAGGCGTACCTCTGCAGAGCTCCAAGCTCAAACTTAAATCTAAGGTCACGCTCCAAGCGTACCTCTGCAGAGCTCCAAGCTCAAACTTAAAACACAGGTGAAATGATCATCACTCTCAGTACCAGCTTACACAGCTAAGCTAATCGATATTCTGCAGGCTACTACTAAAGCACGGGACCACTTCAGATCCGTTCAACTCAGTATCACTCAACTCTTCAACTAGATCACGGTTTTCAGGCATCTTTCTCAATCGATCATGAGCATATTTATAAGTCCTCCTAGAGTCTAACGCTTTCACAACATAGCGATCGCCATCTTTTAGCTCTATAACTTTAAAAGGACCTTTGTACTTGGGATCTCATTTAGTTTGGTTACGTTCATCATTTTGCAACAGCACAAAATCCCCCACTGAAAATTTATCTAGTCTGGCTTTATTAGAGTAAAAACGTTTATTGTCTTGTAGAGCATTCTTAGTCATGCCCTCCATAGCTTTGACTCTAACTTGTTAGGTCAGGTTATTTTTTTTTAAACAGAGTGCATAATATGAGAAAATCCATCATGGACACCTGGGAAGGACCAGGTAGTGTCTGACTTCTACCGACTAAAAACCCATATGCATGCCCTTTACACAGTTAATCCCCTGTCGTAGACAAGGTGTTTGTTTATACAATTTTATTTTATTTAAAAGGTGTGCCGTAATGACAAAAATAACTGCCCCTAAACTTAAAATTTACATAGAAAGAAGCAATGGGAAAGCATTGGCTTTATTATTTTTAGTTTTTTGTTTTTCTCTTTTTTTTTCTTTTTTTTTCTTTTTTTTTGCTCTTATCCTCTTATTTATTCCTAGTCTTAATTATTACAACTTTTATAACATCTATGATATTAACTTATATTCTCATAATATAATCTTTATCTTTTAATCTTTATCTTTATTCAGAAACAAACAGTCTCTTATATAATACAATGTTACATTATAGGGTAATAAGAATTATAGACCTACGGTTTCCTTAAATAGAGTATGAAAACCATACTACAATTCAATAGCATCCTGATTCTAAACTATGTAACTTATATAGATACTAAAACTAAACTGGAAATAGAAATTCTAATATGTAAAATCGATGCTATAAAAATACCTTTACATTCTGACAAAAATAAAACATTTTTTTATATGAACAGACAAAAAATGCAATAAAAGTCAACTATCTAATGAGGGCTTTTCAATACGTCATTAAAAAAAACAGTACCGCAAGTTACCGATAGACGGTGCTGACGTCACATAGTATGTCAAAATTGACATGACATTTTCTGTGGTTTCTGTCACGTTGCTTGCTTGTTTCGTTGACGATTGTGTTCTGTGGTTTGGTTGTCGGATGTGTGGTGTAGCTGTTATTTTGCGATTATTTCTTTACGACCTTCTGGCTCTGCTTCTGCCTACGGACCTTGATACCTGCCTGACGAATACGTGCCTGTGACCCGGACTCCGAACCTTGTTTACCTAAATGACCCTCGCTTGCCCATTGGACCCAGTGTTACCAGGTACACGGTAATTACCGTAGAACCACGGTATTGTTGGCTAATACACGGTCTACGGTAGGGATCCACTACCGTGTCTTTTTCTACGGTATTCTTAGATATTAACTACCGTGTAGGGAAGTAGCACACACAATAAAAGTTTGAAATCGAAGATAGGCCAACAGGCCGACATCGGGTCGCAGAGATCCGTTGGTATTTTTTTACTTTTGTGTGAAATAATATCTAGTCAAGTCAACGACATAAAACGAAGAAAAGGAACAAGCTGATAACGAAAACCATAAAGCGAAATATACTTGCTCAACAAGCTATTAACCGGAATGGTCATAGCTGTGTTGATTTTATACCTACTAAGAACATGTTATCAAAAATGACGGAAGCCATATATGATAAAGAAGTTCTTATTTTAGAAGATTACTTTTAAATAAAAATATTGAAAATTCAAGGTGGTTTCGGTTGCATTTTATACGGTAATTTACACAGTATTTTCCAAATGATTTTACGGTAATTTAAGACTTATACACCGTAATTTTAACAGATATACATGGTAGTTTATATTTTTCATCTGGTAACACTGATTGGACCTCGATACTTCTACTTCTGACGACCCGAGCTGTATTGGATTTGTTTCTTTGCCAACATCATGGCCAAAGTCTATGGTGCGTGGTTTCTCGCAGACCTTAAAAGCGAGCTCAAGGCGCGTAATGCTAAAATAGGGTTGGGTCTTATATAAGACACATTGAAATTTTAAGATTGGAGTACTTAGGTGGTTAGGGGGGGTCCTTAGCTATCCTCTGATACCATTTTCTGATTTAGGAAACATCATTTTAGCACTTTAATTATAAAATATGTTTACGCGATTTTTACAACTTGGCCAATCTCGGAACGACAAATCAAACTCAAAAGCTCCAATGTTGGATATTGGTACATGATTTTAGTAGAAATTACAAGATTTTGTTGTAATGGTAGAAATTTGCGTCAGCAATTTTGTATTTTCTGACATAATGACTTGCTCATTTCATTCCGATTCCTTCCGTGTTTCGTGAATGTTCTGTTGCACTCTCGTTTTATCCATGATTCTCTGGATGACTTTGGCTTTGTTTACTTACTAACTACTTTATGGAGTTTATCAGAACCAAATTGGTTGCTTTAGGTCACTTCGTGTTTAAAAACTAAAGATAGGTTTGTTAGGTGCACACGTTACAGCAGACCCGGGAGCCGGAGCGAAGCGGAGCGGAGCGAGGCGACCCCCTACTTGCTCATTTCATTCCGATTCCTTCCGTGTTTCGTGAATGTTCTGTTGCGCTCTCGTTTTAACCGTGATTCTCTGGACGACTTTGGCTTTGTTTACTTACTAACTACTTTATGGAGTTTATCAGAACCAAATTGGTTGCTTTAGGTCACTTCCTGTTTAAAAACTAAAGATAGGTTTGTTAGGTTCACACGTTACAGCAGACCCGGGAGCCGGAGCGAAGCGGAGCGGAGCGAGGCGACCCCCTACTTGCTCATTTCATTCCGATTCCTTCCGTGTTTCGTGAATGTTCTGTTGCGCTCTCGTTTTATCCGTGATTCTCTGGACGACTTTGGCTTTGTTTACTTACTAACTACTTTATGGAGTTTATCAGAACCAAATTGGTTGTTTTAGGTCACTTCCTGTTTAAAAACTAAAGATAGGTTTGTTAGGTTCACACGTTACAGCAGACCCGGGAGCCGGAGCGAAGCGGAGTGGAGGGAGGCGACCCCCTACTCTTGGCAACCCCTCCTCCAACTCCCCCAAAATCCAAAAAATGTAGGCATTTTCTTCAATCTTTGGACCTCCATAACATAAAAACTGGTGGTTTCCTAAAAGGGGGGGTAGGTGGGGGGACCTCCCCTCCTCCACCCCTCCCCCCCTCCACGCCCCCCTCCCCCAAATTCAATGTGTCTTTTACAAGTACTCACCCCTAAAATAACTGGAAAAAAGGCAGTGCTTGTTCAGAGGTAAAAATTATACTTTCATACTTATAACATATGTATGAAAGTATAATTTTTACATGTCAATCCATTAAAGTTTTTCTATTCATGGCTGTATTTCTAGTTACCCGGCCACTTACCACACGGTTTCTGTAGGAAAAATTTACCCAATGCATATATAATCAATAAATTCACGGCTCACCTTCATCAATAGATTTTTCAGAACTTTGTACTCTTGAGATTCAATTATTAGAAATTGTACCACTTTGTTTCAGACTGGAGGATTATGACCAGTTATTTGGGCCCCTTGTGATGATTCCGAATCAGTTTACAAGATAGTGGTGCCGAGCCCAGATCTTTTTCGGGATGTTACAAGCAACTCTACTTTGCCAAGATTGACAGAAGAAGACAAAAAAACATTTTGTGAGCTGATTGGAAGAGAAGATGTGGAACGTTCGGCTAATATGTATGAACAATACTTTCTGATTGCATGCCGCTCTGCCCTCCAAGCTGGTGATCACTACATCACCAGTGTGTGTGCCTCAGAAATGAGAAAAAAAGTGATCTATAACGTGACAAGTATTAAGGCAAAAGACCACATGATCATTGAAGCACAATGTGAGTGTGCAGCAGGGTCAGGACCATACGGCCAATGCAAACATATTATTGTTTTGATATGTGCAATCATAGATTTTAATAAAAATAAAACAATAAAACTTAAAACGAGCTGTACCAGCTCGCTACAAACCTTTCACCACCCCAGCACTAGTTATACTGGTAATCCAGTTTTTTTTTTTTTTTATTTATTTATTTCTTAACTTAAATATTTACATTTCAGTTCCAATGTGCTCTTAAACCACAGAGGTTTTACTGGGCACATGATATTCGTGGTTGTTTTAATGTACAAAGTAGGTATTAGGTAAGTACACATTGGTTAGGCTTATTCTCTAAACACAGCACAGAACAAAGTTCAAGCTGAGCATCTCACTTTAAAATTCAAGGATGCTACAATGAAAAGCATGACTCAATTTGATCCCAGACCGATTATAGAGAGTCCAAAAAAATATCAAGAAGAGTTTAAAAGCCTGATCTCCAATTATTGTGGAGGAAAAGGCAAAATGCCGTCTATACCCATAGCCCAACTCATTTTACCAACAGACAAACGAAGCCTATACCAAGACCATGATTACTTGGAGATGACTGCTGAAGAACAATATCTAGTCTCTTATTTCAAACAAAGAACAACTGCAATATTTAGAAACAACGACAAAAACAAATAAGGAGTGGTTGAAACAGCGAAAACTGAGATTGCAAAGTTCAGACTATGGAAAAATATGCAAACGGAAGAGCAACAAACTAATACTAGCCAGAAACTTGATAAAAAATTATAATCTGCAGAGTTTGGCCATTAAACATGGCAGAAAATATGAGCCAAAAGCCATAGAAAAATTTGAGGCAGTGACTGGCTCGTCCGTGATGAAGTGTGGGATTTTGGTTCATCCAGAAAGCTAATTCTTAGGTAGTACTCCGGATGGTCTAGTAGGAAATGAGGTGTTAGAGGTGAAATGCCCATACACAGCAAGAGATGAAAAAATTACTACAGAAACTGCCATATTTGTATTTATGTGAAAACAGTGGCACCCTTAAATTAAAGAAAACCCATGATGACTACTATCAAATTCAGGGTCAAATGTTTGTCTCGCAGAGCAAAATGGCATTTTTTTTAATATACACCTTGTGTGACCATTATTTAATTAAAATTGGAAGAGATGAAGACTTTTTGAAAACTATGTGTGAGGAACTAAATCTTTTTATGACAACTATTATACTTGTATCGTTAGGTGTCTGGGAAGTGGGCAAATAAAAAACCTAACTACTCAAGAATTTTTATTTACAATGTTAGACCTGAAATTAACAAGCATTGCAATAACTAAAACTATATCACTAGATAGTAGAATTTCTGTTTGGTTCATTGGTTCAGTTAATATTTTAAAGGTTTTCATCATGCCAATAATTCGTTCAACATGTACACGTTTACTTGCAACTTTTCTATTAGAGGCTAGAGTCTGGGATCCAATTTGATTGCCTTTTCTAAAAAATGTTGGCATATTTACCTCAACACCATAAGGAACGAATATGTCTTGCACATTCAAACCTTTGTCAACCATAAGTTCATCATTGTAGTTGAATTTGTTTAGTATGGAACTTCTTTCTATAATTTTTCCATCAGTAGCTGATCCTCCATAAGATGGAGATACATAATGATGATGAACAGGTGTGATCCCAATGAGAATTTTAATTGTGTTTCTGTTCCTGTATGAAGAAAAAGTTACTTGCTGGGCTAAAGGTAATTTTGGTTTTTTAATCGGACATTCTGTAGCATCCAGAATAACTCGTGTTTCTGGGTATTTGTCATTTAAGTCAATTGGCAAATATGCTTTAACATTTTCCCTGTTAATCCACAGATCCAAATTCTTCCATTGCAAAGACATAAATCGGATCCATGTGATAAATATAGTATACACCTCTTTTAGTGTAATTTTATACAACATTGTCATTGCCTCAAAAGCAGAATGCCTTCGTAAAATAATCAAAGTTATGAAAAAATATTCCAAGGCATCTAAATCCTTCGGGGGTGGGCCATAAAAATGTTTCAAGTTACGTACAGATTTTCCCAACGAATAGAACTCTAGCATTAACTTGTCAAAATTTTCTAGGCCCGTGTAAAACTTAAGAGCTTTGTCATTATCAGTGTAATTATAAATACTAAATCGATGCCTTTTACTAGATCCTTCAGATGTATGGATTCGACATGATCCAGTGTAACTTCTACCCCATCTTCCTCGGTTTGCGTTCCAACTGGTTTTGTACCAATTTCAATTTCAATAGTGTGATAATCGTTGTCAAAATTAGGTGGATTTTCAGAAATATTTGTTTCTTGATCAAATTCTTGTACATGAACCGTTTCTGTTTCTTGAAATTCCTCTTCTTGATTTGAGTCTTTTAATGGATCTTCTATTATGTCTCTATGTGTGTCCAAAAATGACTGCATTTCAGCAAATGCTACAGGAGGAGCGGTGAACAAAAATAATTTCTTAGAACCACGAGATTCAATAAATAGTACAAGATTAATAAACAAAAAATAATTTAGCTAACATAACTGTTTATTGTGGTACTTTTCTTTTACAGCAATAAAATAAAACTACAATATTTTCAACCATTTACCAAGATCTAATTAATCTACACTTTATCATGTTACTCTTACATCATTTGTGGGTAGGTACTTACTTCTAGAATAATTTATTTGTGCTATTGATGGATCAAAAATCAATGTTGTTGACGATGAACATTCCTGGTTTTGTTGCTCAGAAACTTGGGTCCATGGGAACACGGAAGGACTAGCGGATTTTTTTAGTATTTTTCGTGCATGATCTGTAAAAAGAAAGGTTGGAGTGTAGATAAGGGGGCGCCAAGTTCCGCCCCCTTATCGACACTCTGACCAAAAGAAATATTAATAAACTACTGTTAGGTACAAATAGTTCCAAACATATTATAGGTAAGTAGGTAACTACTTTACCTAGCCACTTTCATGCCACAGCATTACAAAATAAATAAATCTTAGTAGGTGATGAATTGCCAAGATAACTTACCTAACTTTGTGAAACATGTTGGGGTTATTACGAAGTCTGTTCGGAGAAAATGGGCTGAGCATATAAAATAATGTTTCCTTATGGTCAACCCAGGTTTAATATGTTTTATCGCTTGAATCCATTGTGATTTACGTATTTCATCGTTAGGAAAACGGTGAGTGCCTATGTTTTTACAAAAATGCACAATGCCTTGGCTAGCCATGAATAAAGACACAATTCACGTACTTATGATATGAACAAAGTAAAAATACTTCGATAGCCTTCAAGATTCAACAGCTGTAGTCACAGAGTACATTATTTTAACTGAGAGGCTGTAGTAAAAAGTAGCAATAAAGTTTATCACAGACTACAAAGAGATGTTTAGATTATCACAGATTAATAACGATTTAAAACGTATGATGATGATGACATTTTTTCTTCGTGAAGCGCTATCTAGTATTTTTTAATGAAACTCAGCTGACAGCTGTCATTGAAAAGCCCTCATTAAAAACTATTAATACACTTCAAGGTTTGTTGATGGAAGCTACTAAACTTTATAATGAAAATATCCAAATTTTGAAATTTATCATCACACATCCTACATGCTCTTCTAATGAAACCGTTTCTTGCGTATGAAGTTCGACTACGAGGAATATAAAAGAGGTCCTTTTTTCTACATACTCGCTCACAACGACGGGGTACTCTAAAGGAAAGAGATTTTAATAACTCAGGGGCATCGATAATATTGTTAATGACTTTATAAAGAATAATAACATCAGTGCGTTCGCGACGCAGGCTCAAGGGTGAAATATTGTGTCTTTTCATAGCGGTAGTATAATCTATGTATTTATTTCCTGTGCTATAATCAATTGCTTTTACAATTTTTTTTTGCACTTTCTCTATTCTGTCGCTATGAGTTACATGTAACGGGTCCCACACTGCGCTAGCAAATTCTAATCGACTACGGACATAACTATTAAATAATATCTTAAATGTCGAAGATCTTCTGAAATCTTTACCTACACGCAAAATGAATCCCAACTGCTTGAAAGATTTATTTAAGATATTGTCAATGTGGGGCACAAAGGTAAGCTTTGAGTCCCTAATTACGCCGAGGTCACGGATTTGGTTCACACGGGTTAACTCTTTATCGCAAAGATCATACTTGGAGTAAATAGTTGTCTTTTTTCTACTGAAGCTAATAACAAAACATTTATCTGGGTTTAAGAAAAGATTTTTTGCGTTACAAAAGGTTTGGAAATTATTTAAATCGTTTTGCAGTAACATACAATCGTCAGGATTTCGTATGACTCTAAAAATTTTCGTGTCGTCGGCGTATAAAAGCATGTTTGAATTATTGATAAATTCAGTGATATCATTTAGATACAGAACAAATAATAAGGGCCCCAAATGGGAACCCTGCGGTACACCAGAACTGATAGACCTGTAATGAGAAATATGCCCTCTCACAGCTACGGCCTGCGAACGATTTTCTACATAAGATTTAACCCCAAGGGGTAAAGATCCCCGTATATACCAAAGTGCCACAGCTTCAGAAGTAAGCGCTCATGACTGATTTTGTCAAAAGCCTTGGCGAAGTCGGTATACACAGCATCCACCTGACAGATGTTATCTAATGCATTTAAAATAGCTTCAGTATATGATAGAAGATTCGATTCGACACTACGACCTCTAAGGAAACCATGTTGGTTAGAAATAATATAAGGCCGCATAGCACTAGATAGCTGATCACTAACAATCTTCTCTAAAATTTTGCCAAACTGACACAATTTCGATGTAGGGCGATATTTCTCTATATCCGAGCTAACTTCACCTTTTGGTACTGGTGTAACTAATGCTTGTTTCCATAAGGATGGTACAGACCCCTCCCTGAAAGACTTCTCAAAAAGTAAAGTTATCGGCAATGTTAAGCTGGGGGAGCAATTTTTAATTATGATGGGAGGTATGCCGTCAGGACCAGCACCCTTATTAATGTTTATACGTTTAAGATATTTGTTAACAAGATCTTTAGATATGAAAATAGTGTCCATGTCAAACACTGTATCATTTACAGGTGGAAGATTATTCAGGTCAACAGAGCTAACAGAAGGTTTTTCGAAAACTGAGTGAAAATGATGGTTGAAGAAATCACAAATTTCTGTACCACTTGAGGCCGTCATACCCTTATAGTGCATAAGCTGTGGGAGACCTTTCTTAACAAAAACTGACTTTATATACGTCCAAAAGAATTTAGGGTGAGTACTAATTTTGGCTTCAGTATTATTGATATAGTTTCTGTAACATATAGGCTCCAATTTTGAAATTATTTTTCTAAAGTTTTAAATGTGTCGAAATCCAAGGGATTACCGAAAGTCTTCCACAGCCTATGATATTTCTTTTTCTCATTCAGAAGTCTTCTAAGAGATCTAGAATATGTACCAAGGAGGCCTAGAACACGATGTACGTTGCGGTACCTTTGGAACATATCTGTCAATCAATTTATTTAATATATCATAAAAGAGTATTACACAGTCCTCCAGTGCGCGGCCTTGAAAATATTCAACCCAGTTAATTTCTGACAATTCAATATTTATTTGATAAAAATTCGCCTTTCGCCGTGCCCACTTTCTTTTTTTTCCACCTCGTGGGTGAGGTGCCTTTATACATCGTTTAATTCTATTTTTTTGGCGTCTCCTTACAATTCATCAAAATTTAAATCCTATCGTATAAATATTTATTACATTTAGATATGAAATTATAATTATAGATATTATCGTTATTATTTTTATACATTTTTATTTCTTTATTATACACAGTATATATATATATATATATATATAATTAATTATTAACTTAAACTTAGTATTAACATAAATAACTTAATCCTAAAATATTTACATTGTTGACATTAAGTTGCGTCTATTTAATTTACTTATTACCATAATATAATGACATTGACATTAACAATAAGATAAAAATCATTTCAATAAATAAATAGTCAAAATAATTAATTAACAATTCATTTAATAATTAATAATTAATTAATAATTACTTGGATCGGTGCCCGGATAGAACCTATTTATTTCTTATATTGCATAACCGCACGATCTCCCTCATGAATGCTGCCAGGACTGGGCGCGTTGTTTTGTCCAGTAGGAGGTTTGGTAGGTTCGACTTAGTTATTTGGCCGCCCATGACCATCTCGGCCTCGAACCTTCTCCTCCCATACAACGGACACTCTATGAAAATGTGCAGCGGGTCCTCATCCGCATCACCACAGGGGCATGTGGGACTGTCCTTCAGTTTGAACCTGTGTAGGTACTGAAGGAACCCGCCATGCCCCGAGAGCGCTTGGGTGAGGAAATTGTCGAGCTGCACATGGAGCATCGTGCGGTGTGCTTGGGCGACATCTGGGAGGAACGCTTTTGTGACTGAAGCGGTGTCTCCGGATTCATATTCATATTCATATTCATATTCTTTATTGCACAGAAATCTTATAGAAATAGTAAGGTAACAAAACATTTTATGAGCAAAGGCGAGCTTATCTCTAAAGAGAGATTTCTACCAGCAAACCTAGGTAGGAAAGGAAAAATTGTGCAACAGGAGAGTCCTAGTGCGCAATAAAACTGTACATCTAATTGTTTACAACTAAAACATAATAATTTAATACATGATATATACTAAATAAAATACAAAAGCAAAAATTTTTATATATATCAAACATATACTACTTATATATACATATATAAAAGTACCTATCACGAAAGAGAAAGGAAATGCTCTTTCAATCTTGTCTTAAAAGTGAAAATTGAGGGACTATCTCTAATAGCACAGGGAAGTGCGTTCCACAGTCGGATCGCCGTTAACCTAAACGAGTGTTTGTAAGCGGCAGTGTTATGCCGAGGAGTAGAGAGAAGAGACATCGTGTGGGATCTCCGGTTGCTATGCCTGGAGGAAATAAACTCGAAACGTTCTCGAAGATATGAGGGGTAGCGGGGGTTTCGCAGAATGTTGAACAGATAGGAGAGAACGTGCATATCACGACGAAGGCGGATCGGAAGCCACCCCAACTCCTTGCGATACTGTGAGACATGGTCATACTTGCGCAGCCCGAAGACAAACCGAATCCCGAGGTTTTGAAGTCGTTCGAGTTTGTTCAGTTGTTCTTCGTTCGCACCGATCCAGCAAACATCTGCATAGTCGATTAAAGGTAGTAGGAGGGACTGGGCAAGGGTGATTTTAGTCTGCTGTGGCAGGAAGTGCTGCAATCTCCGTAGGGAGTGAAATGACGCAAAGACTCGTCTGCTGACCTCACAAACATGGGGCGACCAGGACAACAATTTATCAAATACAACCCCAAGATTCTTGGCCTTCTCGCTGTATGAGATTATGTTACCATCATACACTATAGGGTCGACGGGCATTTTCTGAACTAGGTTATGAGAGTGACGAGTACCCAAAATCATGGCCTGCGATTTGCCCGGGTTGACAAGCAGACCATAAGAGGTAGCCCATTTCCTGATGTTATCGAGATCAGCATTCAACGCCTCTACTGTCAGATTCACATCACACGGAGAGAAGTGCCGATATATTTGAAGGTCATCTGCGTACAGATGATAAGAAGAGGTAAGAACGTCAGAGATGGAGTTAATGAATACCGAGAAGAGGAGAGGAGAAAGGATGCCTCCCTGCGGAACACCTGCGGAGAGATCACACCAGTCCGTTGAGATCTCCTCAGACTTAATGCGTTGCTGGCGGTCTCTCAGGTAGGAGTCAAACCAGCGAGCAGAGTGCGAGGAGACATTAAGTGACTTTAAAATTTCGACTAGTATATCGAAATCGACGCAGTTAAAGGCGCTACTGAAATCAAGCAGTGTAAGGACCGTAAGCTGCTTTTGATCCATAGCTAATTGAATGTCGTCAGTGACTTTGAGCAGTGCTGTGGTAGTGCTGTGACCCGGCCTGAAACCTGATTGGTGGGGATTCAGTAACATTTTTGAGGAAAGGTAGGAGGAGAGTTGGGAGTGGACAATTGATTCCAGGACTTTGGAGAGGATAGGCAGAATAGAAATGGGACGGAAATCTTTAAAGAAGGCGGGATTAGACGTTTTGGGGAGGGGAATCACAAGTGCCAATTTCCACTGGCTGGGGTAGCAACATTGGTCAAGCGACACATTAATTATGTGGGTGATGAGAGGTAACAGTACATCAATGATAGTTGTTATCATCTGCGAACATATCTTGTCCTCACCTATGGCCTTCGACGAGATTGCCACGGATTGCGGATTCGTACCGGCTCTGCCATTCGGCAATGGACTCCTGCCGTATCGTTCTTTTAGCGAACGATACTGGGTACCGGTCGTAGTCGGCACGCGTTTTTTTGTGGGCCGCACGTTTTGCGAGCTCGTCTGCTCGCTCGTTGCCGGGCGTCCCCACGTGCGCCCGTACCCAGAACAGCCGCAGCTCACCACCCACTGCCCTCAACTCTGTGGCAGCGCGACGCGTTGCAAGCGCCAGCGCGTGGGTCACTCGACCGCTCGACAGGAGCTCCAGAGACGACCGCGAGTCACTGAATATGTTAATGACGGACTCTTTGCGATCTCGAGCCCGTTCCACTGCCATTTTGATTGCGTACATTTCCGCCTGGAAAACTGTACAGTATGGTTCCAGGCGGAATGTTCTAAAGGCCGCTTCCACCCCATCCTTCCACCAGGTGAAAGAGGCCCCCACCCCGCCCCCAATCTTACTGCCGTCAGTGTAGACTTGGGGGCCGACGATGTTAAGGTGGTCGACAGTGGTGGGCGCAAAATCTTCCAGGCACTCGAATGTCAGTGGTTCGTCTCGCGCTGGATGTGGTGCCTCCGCAAAGGGGGCGCGTTCCTCTATTTTCCTATCTGACGGGATGTCGCCCATTGGCCCGTCCCTCTTTGCTTTGTAAAGTTTAACTTATTCTTTAATTCAGATATCAAGGGGGAGCAGGCCAGCCAGTACCAGTGCTGCATTTAGGGAAATGGTCCTATAACCCTTCACTATCTTCTGGAGGAACCCCCGCTGCACAGAATTGAGCACTTTTTGCGTCATCTGTTTGTCAGCGGCGGTTCCCCAGACACTTGCCGCGTAAAGGATTACAGGCTCCACTACCGCGACGTAGATTGTCCTGACTACCTCCGGATTCAGCCCCCACGTGGTTTTTGCGGCGCAGGCGAGCTGTCTATATATGTTGGTCGCCTTTTTGCATACGGCTACCACGTGGGAGCCGAACGTAAGTTTACGGTCGATGATGACTCCCAGAAGCTTTATCTCCTCCACCAGTGCAATCGGTACGCCGCCCATCTGGATGTGGGGGTCGTCATACTTGAGCTTTTTTGTGACGACCATTGCACTGGTTTTATGGGGTGCGAATTTAAGCTTATTTCTAACCCCCCAGGAGAAGACTGCCGCCAGGACTCTGTTAGCTTCAGCCTCCAGGGCCACCACCGACTTTCCGGAGAATATCAGGACGACGTCATCTGCAAAGGCCTGGCTATAGACTTGGAGGGTGTCCATCTCATTGAGGAGGGGATTGAGCACCACATTCCACAGGGTGGGTCCAGCTATTGAACTCTGGACACAACCCTTTGTGGTGCTCTTTTCCGCCTCCCTTCCAGCATACTTGATTTTCACCCTCCTTTCCCTAAAGTAGTCTTCTATAATGTTATATAGGTTATCCGGGCACCCCAATTCTAATAGTTGCAGTTTAATAGCCGGCCACCAGGCGTTGTCGAACGCCCCTTCGATGTCGAGAGACACAACTATAACAATATTCTTTCGTTTGACTTCCGCTAGTATGTGTGTCACCGCATCATAGAGGGCGTCTTCAGTGGATCTTTGTGGCATGAAGCCATACTGCCTAGGATTCAATTTGGGCAGTATATGGTACTGGAGTCGCTTTACTACCATTTTCTCCAGCACTTTGCCCAAGACAGAGAGGAGGCCAATCGGTCGGTATGATTTGGGCTGCGCATAATCATCCTTCCCGGGCTTTCTCAACACGCAAATGGCCGCCTCTTTCCATGACCTCGGGAAGCATCCCAGGCTCAGGCATCTGTTCGCCAGAGCCAGGAATACATCCCGGTGCCTCTCGATGGCGGCCACACAAATGTCTGCTGAGAAACCATCTGGGCCCGGGGCCTTTTTTGGGCAAAAGGAACGCACAGCCTTCATCATTTCTGCCTCCTCAAATGGTGGGTCTTGGGCGGCTTCATGATCGCCAGGTGACCGGTCAATAGTTGCCTGCCTTACGAGGAGGTGGTCCTGGTTGTCTGAGGCGTCGTCATCATCCGGGAAGAAAGTGGCCGCCAGGGCTGCAGCCGAGCCTTCGGGGTCTAGGCAGGTCCCGCTCCTGTCTTTGAGCAGCACGTCATCGGGCCTTCGCGTTGTTTTGCGAAGGACCCGATATATACCATCCCAGAGGCTCTCGCGGTCTTGGGCGGCACAGAAGGACTTCCAGCTAGTGATCATCGCTTCTTTGACCGCCCTGCCGTATCTTCCGCGAGCCTCCAGGTACTGGTCTACAACGTGTGCTCTTCGGTGAGGAGCGGCGTTTCTAATGTGACCCCTTTTTCGACTCACTTCTATTTTGAGTGAGTCTAGCTCAGCCGTCCACCATGGGAACTTCCTTCCCTTTGCCGGAGAAATTTTTGGTATCGACGCCTCGCTTGCCTTGGTAATGCTAAGTTTGAGTTTATCAACCAGGTTTCCAACCTCCTCTGCAGTTTGACATTCCGCGATGTAGGATGCGGACATAAAATGTTCCGACAGTGCACTTGCAAGGACCTCACCAAAGTGCCCCCAACCTCCTTTCTTTGTGTTATACAGGCGGGTGCCCACAGACCTTGGAGGATCCGGCGCATGCCCCAGGAACAGACCGAACGCCACCGCGTTGTGGTCGGAAGAGGTTCAACCACGTTCCACCTCCCAGTTGAATATTTTGTCGACTAGGGATGGACTGCATACGGTGACGTCGACTCTGCTCCTGCACCACCAACCGTCGCGAAGGACTTCGAAAGTTGGTATGTCGCCAATGTTGAGCACGTGGAAGTTTATATCATCGAAGAAGGAGCTACAAGCCTCTCCTCGGGCATTTTCTGTCACACTTCCCCACCGGCGGGGTTATTACGTATCTTGCAAACAGTAAGCAATCGACAAAAATTGCGCAATTTCTGCTGTCAAAAGTGACAATAGCGGAGTGTAGCCAGTGGTCAACGGTGCTGCCTCTAGCGAGCAATCGCAAAACTAATAAGAGCATTGTTGTTGCAAGTAGCAGAAAGCAGTGTTGCCGTTTTAGCCACTTTGTGGCTAGATCTAGAGGATTTTGAACGGTTTTAGCCAAAAAATAATAAATTTTAGCCACCAAAACGAATCTAGCTACATCTAGCTACTTTTGGTATGTTTTTAGATTATTACTTTTGAAAGTAGACAAGAATTTTTAAATAAATCTGTGGTTATCGTTTTTACAAAACTGCTTACTTTTTTTTATGTAGCCACAAACTAGATTGCCCTGGCGGCAACACTGGCAGAAAGCAAACAATTAGCGAGCGATCACTTTAGATAATACGAATTTGGTATGACACATTGCAAACGACCGCGCGATGAATGCGCGATCACTGCGCAATAGCTGCTGATTGCTGAATTATAGGTAATAAGCCCACAGGGGCTCCAGGCATTAAAGTCCCCTCCGACGATGATATTCCTCGTGCCCAAACGCTCACATATCGCCCGAACCACGCGAAGGTCTTCCTCTATGTCCTCGCTGCTACCCTCCAAGTAAACGGACACCACGCCTATTTCTGTGTTGCCTATCTTGAACCTTGCCGCAGCCACCGTTTCGGTCATGATGTCCTGGTTCTCAACAACTTGTATCCTACTGTCGAGAACCAGGATGGCTGCCTTGACGGGCTTAGTTCTGGCTCCGGTTTTTTGTAAGACCCGGGAGCCCCTTGGGTACGTTAGTTCGCCCTTGCTTCCCACGTAGGGTTCCTGCAGCAGGGCGAATGCTACCTTTCGTTTTTGGGACTCCACGAGTAACTCCGCCGTGGCCAACTCCGCTCTCTGGAGATTGGCTTGCACCACGGTGAGTTTGACCGAAGCCATGTTTCTCATTTGGCTGCCCTCAGCAGTACGTCACCCTGGATCTTGCGATACTGTCCCACTTTTTTAGGTTAGGTTGGGTTAGGATAGGTTAGGTTAGGTTAGGTTAGGTTAGGTTAGGTTGGGTTAGGTTAGGTTAGGTTAGGTTAGGTTGGTAGGTCGGGAGAAAGAATACATCTACAGTAATCCCTGCTTGGCGTAAGAGGCCCCTAAAAGGGAGCCGGAGTTATGGGCGTTCAGACTTCCAACTCTGAACGCCTATGACTCCAAGACGACGACTGGGAGGGCACCTGAAGCTCTCCCAGGGCGGTCGCTGGCGGTCGCAAGCGGTCGGGGCGGGGGCCCTTGATCGCAACAGTGCGCCGCGAGGAGTTTACGACGGGATTGGTTGTGGCCGTTTCCGTCATGAAGTGGGAGGAAGTTGAGATGCTTCCTCCCTGGGTGCTGGGGACAGTTCCGGTGCGTGTCACCAGCGGTCCCGGAGCTGCCCTCACCATGCACCATGACGGCCACCCCGGGGGTTTTTAGTGGGTGCAAGCCCCACATAACATATCATGTAGGACAGACATATCAAGTGCCATTCGACGGTCTTCAAGATTCATTATATGGTGATGAGTGCACGATGAATAGTAGTCTTGTCCTCTACGTTTGGCACGATAATCTAAAAATCTTACAAAAGACTTTTGGATGCGCTCTATTCGTTCCTTGTGCGTAATATATTGAGGACACCAGACAACGCTGGCGTATTCCAAAATACTGCGCACGTAAGCGAAGTAAAGTACCTTAAAGCATGTATTGTCACTAAACGCAGCACATGTTCGATAGATAAATCCCAAGTTTCTGAAAGCGCGGTTAGTGATGTCGTCAATGTGTTGGTCAAATGATAATTTTGCGTCAAGAGTGACGCCCAAGTCACGAACAGTATTCACGCGTGCGATAATCTGATCCTTAAAAGCATACGAATGTACAATTGGTTTTGGACTACGAGTAAAAGAGATCTGAAGGCACTTGGAAATATTTACCTTAATTCGATTGGTTACATAGTACTCGGAAAGCCGGTTCAAATCTTCCTGCATTCCAATACAATCAATCGCATTACGTATTCCAGTAAAGATCTTTTTGTCGTCTGCATACATTATGAATTTACAATTATGGAATACTGTGTATATGTCGTAAAGGTATGCGTTGTAGAATAGAGGACCCAAATGTGATCCCTGGGGTACCCCAGAGGGGACGTTGACATAGTCAGATCTGAAGCCACCCAGTACTACCGCTTGGCATCTATTGGTTACAAAGGATGTCACCCACCTATAAATGTCTCCACGCAGACCCAATCTATGGAGCTTACGGAGCAGTATGACTTGGTCCACACGATCGAACGCCTTTTCAAAATCCGTGTAAACCACGCCAACCTGCACCCCTTTGTCCATTGAGCGGAGAACGTGATTGACAAACTCTGCAAGATTCGACACGGTGGAACGGCCTTTCAGGAAGCCATGTTGTTGCGGTGGAATTCCCCTTGTTAATGTACCGTATATATTGTCATAAATAATTTTCTCAAAAATCTTTCCGAATATGTTCAAAATTGAGATTGGGCGATAGTTCGGAATTTGTAATTTAGAACCCTTTTTATGTATGGGTACCACAAGGGCTTCTTTCCATTTTGTCGGGAATGTACCGTTAGTAAGGGACATGTTAAATAAAATATTAAGCGGTGTGGACAGGCTCTTGGCGCATTTAAAAATAAAATATGGGGGAATCCCGTCACTCCCAGCTCCACCATTAGGATCCAAGGATGCCAAGTATTTTTCAACAGAATCTGCTGAGAGTTCCAATGTACTGACAACACTACCATCGTCACAGCAAGGTGGGTTCAACTCTAAATGATCGTATTCAGGTGCGGGTTCGACAAATACTGATGCAAAAAATTGGTCAAACCCAGCAGTGATATCTTCGCCCTTTTCAAAACTGCTATCCTTGTATTCAAATTTCTTCGGGTAGGCTGAACAACCACGACGTGCTCTGACATAGGACCAGAGTTGTTTAGGATCGGACTTAATATTTTCTTGCATTGATGTGATATACTTATTGTAACATTGATCAAGAATGAATTTATGGCGACTCCGGAGCAATGAAAAATCGTCATAGTCGCGGGGATTTCCATACCGCTTCCATTTAGAATGAGCTCTACTTTTCTCTTGTATAATTTTGATCAGTGGTGTGCTATACCAAACTGGATAGCTACACTTTTTACGACGGGTGTCCAGAGGTATACATTTAGTTATATTGTCATTAAGAATGTCGTAAAAAGTTAATATTGCATTGTCCAAGTCTGGTGCGCAAATGAGTTTATCCCAGTCAGTCCCCGAGAGTATCTTATTTAATTCCTCATAATTACCCTTACGAAACCTATATTTAGTTTGTTTTGATTCTTCCAATGGTGCTGCAAATATATCCTTTGTAGTGATTTCGAGTGGTGGGTGGAATTTGTCAATTTTGCTTAGTGGATGTAGTGACATTCTGACATCCGCTGCAAAATTTGATACAATGAGATCTAAAATGTTGTCACTAGAATTTTTGAAAAAGTTTAATTGTTGCAGATTCCATGCAGAAAAGGTTTCCAATATACTGGCACTTGCAGCCTGAATCTCCACTGACCCTTGGTGAAGTTGCGTGGTGTGGCCGTCGGGGCACCACGAAATATTAGGCATATTAAAGTCACCTGTTATTATGAAGTGTGCGTTGGGAGATTCTGAGAGAGCCCTAATTAAAAGCGAGTCGATGTGACGTAAATCATTTGCTAATGTCTTAGAAGAACGCGTGTCGGGTGGAGCATATATAGTACACAGGTGTAGGTCATATTTTGTCGCTGAGGGATCAATATTACCGGAGTGCATTCGCAGTCCGTTGGCCGGAATAGTGACCCAGAGACATTCTATGCCAGCCTGCGACCACTCGGGGCGAGCTCTTGCCTCCAGCGTGCGACGGATCAAGACCATAACGCCACCACCGTCCCGCTTACCACGGAGACTGCGGTCTCTATCCAGTCTGAAAACGTCATATCTACTGTCGCATATCTCTGTGTCTAAAATGCTCTCGATCAGCCAGGTTTCAGTAATGGAAATGATATCATAGTCTTCGCTCAAAATGTTACGATAAAGGTGGTGTAATTTAGATCTTAGTCCACGAGTGTTCTGGTAATAAATAGTAAGTTTAGAATCGAATAGAAAGAAGGAAGGATAGAACAAAGACAATAGTAATAACGGAGTTTAGTAATAGTTGGGCGTACTTGTTGACTTGGTTGTATAAAAGGAAGGGAAATAAGGTGGTTATTTGTGTGTGTGTATGTGTGTGTGTATGTATGAGGAGTAGTGATTGTGTGTGTATCAATGAACTAAGAGTGCAGTAGTAAGTTACAATGGAGTTATCATAAGCGATTTGGTAACCAACAGATAAATAACTAATCATACAATTTTGGCAAAATCCTTAAAGCTTCTAATATGTAACTGAGGACAATTTATAGCTTTACGGACGTAAATGTTACAGTGTTTTACCCACACGTAAGTGTAATTTTGTTCGTTGCATACGGCTTTACAGTCCTTTAGTAATTTCTTATTAAGCGGTGTTAGATTGTTCGGGAACCGAACACCTTTTGCTGACGCCTGTATAGTCGGCCACTCGCGATTACTTATTTTCAGTGCATTTTACGGATCCGCGCGTGACGGGTGCATTCATAACATTTCAACATTTCCTCATTAACTATTCGTGAATAAAGCCACTTCAGTGTTCAAGCTAACATTGTGTATCAATCAACAACCCCAACAAGGCATCAACCCAAACATTGGTCCTTCGAGCCACTCGGTTGGACTTCGTGCGTGATTGCAATCGGTTCACTGGCTTCCCAGAAGCGGGTTCCACCAGTTGGATTGAGAAGGGCAAACTTCACGTGTGAAGCTCGCCGGGTAATCAGCAAAAAAGGAGTGAGTGCCGAACAACAAACATCTAAACATTTCGAGAGAGTCGGAGAACATTAACATTAAACAACAACAATTATCTTAACATTCCAAGAGCGACAGAAAACATTAACAACCAACAATGGAAGAATTAATGAGCAAACAAGTGGAGACGACGGCAGCCATGGAGAAATTGCTGGTCAACTTCAAAAAAGAAAAAACTGAGAGTAAGCCAACCATAGCAAGTAAAAGGATTGAGAAACTGACGGAGCTGTTTCGTGAATTTCACGCGAATCATCTCATCCTTTGTCAGTATGAAGATAAATCGCACGATTATTTCAAGGGAGAACATTACGAGACAACAAAAATATTTTACTATGAAACATTAGCCTATTTGGAGAAATATGTGAAGCTACAACAACAAACATCTGGAACGTCGAAGGAGATCACTAACATTGACAAAAAATTAGACGACAAGCTACGTAAGCAGACAGCTAACTACAAGGCTTTTCAGCGAACAATTACGAACATAGATGTAGAGGCGATAACAGAGAAATGGGAGTTTGAAGATGCTCTAAAGACTTTGGAAACGCGTTGGTCGACAATCGACTCATTGCATTGGGAACTAGAAGGTTTGCTTAATGAAGAGGATAATGAACAGTTCGAGGCATTATTTAACAACAACGAGAAGCAGTATAATAAACTGAAACAGAACCTTAATTCAAAAATGTGGTCAGAAACCCACAGAGACAAAACAACCCCTAAAATGGAGGTGCCGGTATATCATGGAAATTACAACCAGTGGATGTCTTTTAAAGACCTCTTTACTGAAACTATTCACAAGAATGCTTCGTTGTCTAACGCACAAAAGATGCAGTTTCTGAAAGGGAAGGTACGTGGAGAAGCTGAGCGTCTGATACAGCACCTCAATATTAGCTCTGACAACTATACCGTGTGCTGGGACATTCTGAACCATAGGTACAACAACAAACGCCTTATTTTCACAACGTATATCAACACACTATTAGAAATACCAAACATGAAACACCAGTCCCTAGAACAGATCAAGAGGATGCACGATGTGGCCCAAGAAACACTCAATGCGATCAAGAACTTAGGAGTAGACATAACAACATGGGACCCACTAATTGTACATATATTGGATTTGAAATTGGATAGCGAAAGCCACTCAGAGTACATAGATTCTTTAAAAGATCGCCGCGAGCTACCAAAATTGAGCGATTTTATTGATTTTCTGGAGGGAAAATTCACCGCTATGGAAACAAGTCGACGAAAAGGAGAGAACAATCAGCAAAGAGCATCTTACAATCATCATTATCAGCCAAGTTCATCATCTTCAAATAATACTCGAACAAATATTTCGAACAATAAAGAAAGACCGCCAGTAACAAAATCAACATTCAACGTGACGACAATAAAATGCCCACTATGCAACAACGAACATGGCCTGTATAACTGCAAATACTTCCTAGAATTACAAAACGATAGAAAACTAAAAAAAGTACGAGAACTTCAAGTTTGCATCAACTGTTTATTCAGCCACAATGGCAACGAATGTAAATCATCAAAAACATGCCGCAAATGTAACAAGAGACACAACACAATAATTCACGATGCACTGAACTGCAATAACAACTCACACGTGTCGAAACAAAGTGATTTGAACATGACAGCGGAGGTCTTGTTGTCAACCGCCATGATAAAAGTGAAGGGAAGCGATGGTACTTATCATCTCCTGAGAGCGCTGGTGGACCAAGGGTCACAAATTTCTATCATTACGGAGAAAACAGCCCAGTTATTAAAAATTAAACGTGTCAACTGCAAGGGATCAGTTTGTGGTATTGGAGAGAAAGAGACAAATGGAAAGGGAATGATGCACATAGAATGCAAATCTATACATAATGATTACACTTTTAACACAGACGTCATCATAATGAACAATCTGGTCGGTAACTTACCTAACAAAACATTTGCAAAGCCGGAATGGACATCAATCAAAAATATTTCATTAGCCGACCCGGAATTTTACATTTGCCGCCCAGTTGACGTGTTACTTGGAGCAGAAATATATTCACAAATTATACTCAGCGGAATGATTAAGGAGAATGACTCACGTCAGCCGCTCGTACAACAATCACATCTTGGTTGGTTACTGTGTGGAAACGCCAAGACATACAAATGCAACATAGTGAGGCAAGATTTAGATGAGATTAAAAGGTTTTGGGAGTTGGAGGAGATCAATGAACAGTCAAACTTATCAGTAGAAGAGCAACATTGCATAACATACTACAACGAAACAACTACCAGAAAAGAAAATGGGAGATATGAAGTACGATTACCACTCAAAGAAGACATCGAGACAAAACTAGGGTCGTCTAAACAGACTGCCTTAGCACAATTTAAAAATTTGGAGAAAAAGTTTCAGAAACAAAGTGAATTAGCGACGGATTATAAAACATTTATGGAGGAGTACGGAGCCTTAAATCATATGAAACCGACAAATAGCAACGAGACACCTGAGTACTACATGCCGCACCACGGGGTCGAGCGAATCGACTCGCTGACAACGCAATATAGAGTTGTATTCAACGCATCAAACAAAACATCTACAGGATGTAGTCTTAATGACTTAATGTATACAGGACCGAATTTACAGGTTGACCTACAAACACTTTTGCTCAGATGGAGACAATACCAATATGTTTACACGGCAGACATAGAGAAGATGTTTCGCATGATACTAATAAATGAAGAAGACCAAAGATACCAGAAAATTATTTGGAGATCAGACTTAGAACAACCCATACAAATATTTAGTCTATCAACAGTCACGTACGGAACACGCGCCGCGCCGTTCTTAGCAATGATGACTCTGAAAAGATTGGCAGCGGACTCACGAGAGCAATATCCTGAAGCAGCCAAAGTTGCAGAATCAGCATTCTACATGGACGATTTGCTGCATGGATCAGATACGATTGAAGAAGGAAAGAAACTGATAAGAGAGTTGGACTTATTGATGAAATCAGGCGGATTTAATCTCAGGAAGTGGTCCGCAAGTGAACCGCAACTACTGGCAGATATCAAAGAGGAACGTAACCGGACAGAAGACACAATTTTCAATTTTAAAACAGACAACATTAGTAAAACATTGGGATTGTGCTGGAACTCAGATAAAGATACTTTCACGTTTCAATACAGCATTCCAGAACAGAGAGGGAAACATACAAAAAGAAGCTTGTTGTCCGAGATATCGAAACTGTTTGATCCAATGGGATGGCTGGCCCCCATTACAACAAAACTAAAACTTTTATTCCAACAACTATGGAGTGAAACCATTAAGTGGGACGACGAAGTACCGGAAAACATTCAGAAGGAATGGGCAAGGTTAAAGGCGGAACTTAACCTCATTAACGAAATCGAAATTCCCAGATGGATTGGAAGCAGAAGGGGAGATATAATAGAGCTTCACGGCTTTTGCGATTCGTCCTTAGTCGCATTCGCCTGTGTGGTTTATGCTAAGATTATCAACAAACAAACAGTGGTTCTGGTGTCAGCCAAAACAAAACTCGTTCCACACAAAAAAGCATCAACACTTCCTAGAATGGAGCTTAACGGAGCCTATTTACTGGCAAAACTAATGAGAAAAATTTCAGAAGCATTACATCAACATAAACTTGAGATCTATGGGTGGACGGACTCGATGGTGACATTAGGTTGGTTACAAGGAGAGCCGAGCCGATGGAAACCATATGTGGCGAATCGAGTTCAAAAAACAACAGAAGTCATACCGGGTCAAAGTTGGAGGTATGTGAACACGAAAGAAAACCCTGCTGACGCAGCGAGTCGGGGTCAATACCCTATACAGCTAAAAGACAACACATTGTGGAAAAATGGGCCTTCTTGGCTGTCAACGTTTGAGAAAGGAAATACCGAGCCGGAGAATTACACAACAGAACAGGAGATGTGCAAAAAACAATCAACAGTCGTTATGGAACGAGAGAAACATTTGATCGACGATCTTTTAAACAAACATAGCTCATTCAATAAAATAACACGTATTGTAGCTTGGCTACTAAGGACAGCTGCACCGAGTAAACGTAACAAATTGCCAAGCTATCTCACGTTACACGAGTTGGCCGCCGCAAAAACGCTGATCGTAAAATACGTGCAACATGCAGAGTATGGAGCGGAAATCGAACGATTGCGAAAACATAAACAAATAGAGGCGAAAAGTAACATTTTGAGCTTGAATCCGTTCATTGACGAATTAGGAGTTTTACGAGTTGGTGGGAGGTTGGAGAACGCGAACATAAACAAGGAAAGGAGACACCCAAAAATCATACCACGAGGGAGTCGACTGGCAGAGCTTTTGATAGATGAAGCTCATCAACTAACATTCCACGGAGGTCCACGCCTGACCTCGGCGAATCTCAGGCAGCAGTTCTGGATCCCTGGAGGAAACAACGCAGTGAAGAAACAGTTGCGTAACTGCGTGACTTGCGGAAAAAACAATCCGAGCAAACAAAACCAAATAATGGGAGATTTACCCGCAGCTCGGGTAGAGCCTGCACAACCCTTCTACCAATGTGGGGTCGACTACACCGGGTTTGTGGAGATAAAGGCGAACAGAACAAGAAACGCAAGGTCACTGAAAGGCTATATCGCCGTGTTCATTTGTATGGTGACCAAAGCCATTCATCTGGAGTTGGTGTCAGACCTTACCAGCTCAGCATTTCTAGCAGCATTGAGGAGGATGGCCGCCAGGAGAGGAGCCCCCGGCCACCTGTACAGTGATTGTGGCACTAACTTTGTCGGCGCTAATAGAAAAATACAGGAAGAGTATGAACAAGTGAAACAAACATTGGATGACAATTTTCGAGGAGTTTTGGAAAACATGAACATAACATGGCATTTTAATGCGCCCGCTTGGCCAAGCGCAGGAGGAATTTGGGAAAGAGCAGTGCGTAGCCTCAAACACCACTTGAAACGTGTAGTCGGACAACAACGCCTAACATTTGAAGAATATTCAACAATATTATCGCAACTCGAAGCTTGCTTGAACTCCCGGCCTTTGTGCGCCCTGACAGAAGATACGGACGACTTGGATTTCTTAACTCCCGCACACTTCTTAACCGGGAGACCAGGTGTAACAGTGATAGAAACCAGAGAGGATGCGAGAACAAGATGGTTCCTAACAACTCAGATTTTACAACAAATATGGAAGAGATGGAAAGACGAATATCTAACACAACTAACAGCCAGAAATAAGTGGTTACAACCAAAAAGAAACATCCAAGTAGGCGATTTAGTGACCATTCGAGAAGATAACATGCCTGTCGGAAAATGGGCAATGGGCAGAGTGGTTGAGATACATCCAGGAAGAGACGGTTACGTGAGGGTAGTGACATTGAAAACAGAGACTGGATATATCAAACGCCCCGTAGTCAAGCTCAACTTGCTCCCAATACAATCCGAAGAACAAAAACAAGATGACAGCGAGAAAAATGCAAAGAACAGCAATAACAACAACCGTCAGCAAACAAACTGTAGCCGCAAGCCGCTCTCCAAACTATTCGCGGTGGTAACAGCAATAATATTTTTTGCTTCATTCATATCAGGATCGAGCGCAACATGCAACGTCACAAAACTCAACAACAACCAGTCGCTTTATTTCGACCCGCTCGCAAAAATGCAACTACTAAATGATCAATGGACACTCGTGACATACTATGATATGAGTCCATACTGGGCCGGAACACAAACAACAGAAAAACTCTTAAAATATCTCGAAAATATGTGTAACAGTCTGGAAATAAACAATAAGTGTAACATGATCATACCTCAACTGAGACATGAGTTCAATGAGCTGGAGTACTACGACCAGCTTTTGTCAACTCAGCATTTCACGGAGCAAGCGAGACGCCGCCGCCGCCGCCGCCGCAGAGGTCTTATCAACGGTGTCGGTTACCTTGCTAATAGCCTGTTCGGGGTACTAGACGAACATTTCGCAGAACAGTACTCACGCGACATAGCGCTTATTAAGAAAAATCAATCTCATCTAAAGAAATTATGGATTAATCAGACGACAGTGTTGGAGTCGGAACATAATCTACTAAAACGAACAGAGGAAATCATGGAAAAACAACATAAAATTATTAATAAACATTTGAACAGTCTTGACGCAGCAACAAAAAATATTCTGAAGGAGATTAACATTGCAGAGAAAGAAAGAGACTTTACATTGACAGCTATTGCAGCGACAAACATACTACAAATCTTAAGAGAAATACAGAATATGATGCTGGATACCATATCAGACATATTTAAGGGACAGTTTAACCTACATTTATTGACGCCAAAACAACTTCAAGAACAATTAAACATAATAACTGGATTATTATCGAGCGAAGTAACATTACCGATTGAAAACATACATACAGACTTTACGAAGCTTTACAAACTTCTAAAAATTCGAGCAAGAATGACACAAGATTATTTCATCTTTGAAATCAGAATCCCCCTAGTCAGCAGAGAACAGTATGATCTGTACCACGTCATTCCAGTGCCGCAAGTGCAACAATCAAATATGATATCAATCGTGCCTATTTCCGAGTATGTGCCCAGGCCCCAGCTAAACACAACTACAATCAACATCGTCATAGTGCACCAGCGAATGACTTCAACATGGACAATGGGAAATCCCCAGTGTTTCGCAAAATAGTGTTTAGTGATGAATAAATATTTTACATAATTACATAAGTACTAACATTAACATAATTTCCTATATTGTAACATGATTTGTAATTTTCTTTCTCGTTTAATCACCACATTAACTACTAACATTTAACATGAAAGCACCCAGAACGCTTATCTTTGCCCCCCGGGAATATGTTCGGGAACCGAACACCTTTTGCTGACGCCTGTATAGTCGGCCACTCGCGATTACTTATTTTCAGTGCATTTTACGGATCCGCGCGTGACGGGTGCATTCATAACATTTCAACATTTCCTCATTAACTATTCGTGAATTAAAGTCACTTCAGTGTTCAAGCTAACATTGTGTATCAATCAACAACCCCAACAAGGCATCAACCCAAACATAGATGGTCATGGACATAAAGTTTTTTGGAGTTTCCAATAAACCCTAGGTCCGAGGTGTAGACACCTTTAGTTTTGCGCAGACCTGACATTATCTCGTCCTTGTGCAATCGTTGTCTCAGTTTGACTATAATGTTTTTTGGGCGGCCAGGAACCGCCTTTACCGGCTGCACGCGATGGGCGAACTCTATGTCGCACGACTGAAGTGTGACTCCGGCGTGGCTTGCGATTTGAATCGCTACGTTAGGGATTGACTCGTTATTCGTTTCCGGTACTCCCGAGATTTCCAAGTTGTTCATACGTAGCCATTGTTGGTTCGCGCCGAATTCATTCTCAAGCTCAATAATTCGCTCCTGAAATGCCTGTAGATTTTTTTCGAGCTCACATATCCTGCTACACTGAGATTCTACTTCAGCTAATCTACCATCCAATTCGGAAGTGAGACTTTCCACATGAGTAGCTATTTCTGCTTTTAGCATCTCGCGAATTTCTTTTTTCAGCGACTCATTGCCTTTCAAAATTAAGAGTTCAAGGCGTTTCTCTAAGTCAGAGAGAAAATTTCCACTCGTCGCGGTGTTTGAAGTTTATGTACATTTACTAAGAATTTTGTTAACTAATTACCATGACAACTTCTGCACATCACATTTTTTTTTTATTTTTTTTTTTTATTTTTTTTTATACTTTTATATTTATTTAAAATATTCGGTTCTTTGAAAGGTTTTTTTTATTTCTTTTTTATTTGGTAATTTACGTATACTTACTTTATATATTGTTAGCGGCTTCGGCAGGCAGCCGTGGGGCGGGCAGCAGCGCGCCTATATAAAGCGAGGCGCAGACCGCGTGCGAGGCACTTGCTCAGCCGTCGTCATAGACTCATCACCTCACCATTTTTATTGTCACGCTGTCCGATATCTTTATTCGTTTTGATAATTGTTATTAGAGTCCATTTCTGTTCAAATTATAATCAGTCAGTTTCAGTGTGATTCTTTTTAAAAATCATCTCGGCCTCTGGTTCCTAACATCAGAAGTGGGATAGGATTCCTGTGATTCTATCTCACACGCCTACATACATTTTAAATTGTACAAGTGAAAGATGTCGGATTGTGAACAATGTCGTAGCCGCCGTGAAAGTAGTCGTTCACGTGAACGACCTTTTAATGTGAAAAGTGAAAACGATACAAGGAGCTCATTTCTGAAGGCCAGTTGCGACAGGAAATGTCTGCGATATTGGTTCGTCACGGTGCGTTAGAAAAACGCAAAATAGTTGGACCTGTGGCTCAATTCTACCCGTCGATGGCGCCTCCCGCAAACAATTTTGGCGCGCGACCCACTGCCGCCGCCGCCAGCATGGCGTCATGCACCTGAGTTGGCTCGATGCGTGACACTCCACACTTCCGCACGTGCCTCGAGTCTGCGGGCCTGCTGGGGCTGTGTCGGAAAGTATTCAGACAAACGTGAATACTAGCGAGGTATTTATGCTGACAAAAATAGTACGATGGCAGAACAATTTGTGGATGCGATTCGATCGATTGGTATCCACGATGAGATCTAACCATAATTTTTACATCTATAATTTTCATACCATTGAAGATTTGTGTGAGAAGGTACATCGCGCCAAATCGCAAAACAATTGCAGAGACTAAGAATGGTTAGGTAACTGCATTAAAGGAGATGCCCTTACGTAGTTTTATGACTGAATAATCAACATGGTACGTAGAGTAGTTTCAATAATGATGAAACCACTATGTCCGACTGTCCGGGGCCATAGGAATTGATTTCGGCGATAGTGGTGTGCGCTGTTACTGACCCACACATTAGAACGGCAGCCACAGACACAAAACTACATCCAAGTAACCTAGTAGATTTTTGCTCAATCTATGTCAAGCCTAGGGTGCATAAAAATATTCCGTCTACCGTTCGTACTAGTACGTCACAAAGTATGATCCCCACGAAAGGTAAACCCGTTGCGTTTTGTATAAAGCGCAAGTTTTGAAGATGATGATTTTCACATGTTGTGGGTCAGTCAGGACACAGGCAAGCTTCCTGTAATAAGCAATCTAGGAAGAATACATGGGGAGATTCGAGTACTTCAATATACAGTGGTTCTAATAATAATGTCCCTTCCTAGCGAAGGATATTGAATGTTTTGGCAGGCATGACTATTAGCGAGGGTCAGGTACGGCCGAGCCATGATAAAGTTGTTATTTTGCTCAAAAAATCCGAATGAATAGCTGCTTTCGAGACCGGAACTGTAGGTTGCACGCACAGACCTAGAAGAATTTCTCATCAAAAAACCGGTGCTTGCAATCTATGACCCTTCCTTGCCAATTGAGGTGCATACTGATACAAGTTCTATCGGTTATGGAACTTTGCTTATGCAGGTTCGTGATGGAGGACACAAACGAGTTGTTTCCTGCTAAAGTAAGTTATTACAAGGTGTGGAAATAAAGTACGCTGCGAGCTCTGCAGCATTAGAGCCATTATGTTGTGGGTGTAACTTTAACTCATGTAAAACTTTGGTCACTAACCACATTGAGTCAGCAGCGTGCAACAGAGTTGCTCGTTGCCAATCAGCGGCGACAGGATACGCATGCTAATGAAGGTCGTAAGGAACCTAAGACGTTTTCTAATGGTGACTTCGTTTTTCTCTCTAAAAATTCGCAGAGTGCTGGCAAGCTGGACCCCGAGCGGCCCTGACAAGGTCGTGCAGGAGCTGCCTCACCACCGCTACGAGCTTGAACTGCTGGCGGGTACCTACGGCAAACGGACCCAAGTGGCAGAGTAGCACATGGTGCTGTGGCGTGGCGAGTGGACACTAGACGTCTACGCAGCTTTTTTTGAGGGCGTCAGCGAGCCATAGCAGATAGAGGATGCTATGACTGGGCAGCGGGTGTTCCCGGCTGTATGAGACGGTGCTACCGTCTGCAGATACTAATCTGGCGTGACTTTTGTCACGGGGGCTACAGCAAGGGGAAAATTTGGCCTCTGCTAGAAGCCTGGAGGCCGTGGGCCTGGAGACTGAGTACCTGGAGGCCGTGGGGCCTGGAGGCTGTGAGCCTGGTTTAGTATAACATTAGCACTCAAATATGTGCTTAAGTTATGCAGTGTTGGCGAGGAGAGTGGTGTCCTGAGACGTGTGCCGCTTTCTTCTAATGTGAGAGCCCACAGATTTTTGATCCACATGGTACTGTGTCACTGTAATAGGAAAGTACATAATTGCAAACTCCCTTAACCTATCTTGTTAATTATCCCTTTCGTAGACTTATTCTATTACTTATGTGTGACTACAGACTTACTGACTAGCTATATGACAATATGTGGTGATCACTGTGCAATGTGTATCAAAATATCTAGACGGCGGTTGGTGATACCTTGGGTGATTTTTATTATGCTGGGCCTTCCCGTGGTATGCACTTTCTGGGTATGCTCAACTTAATGCCTCTACCTCTAAATGCTGTTTTGTTTATTTTGCGGTATGGGATTGCGCTACCTACCGGACCGGTGCGGTCGTTGCATTGAGTGCACCCGTATCCGTCGGTGCTGAACAGTGTTTATGGCTAACTTAGTAGTTGTAAGTTCCACACTGTTTCGATTACCGGGGTGACAGTTGGGACGTTATTTTGCGGTATGGGATTGCGCTACCTACCGGACCGGTGCGGTCGTTGCATTGAGTGCACCCGTATCCGTCGGTTTGTTTGATGGTTTTTCAAAGTTCTTTATTAGATAAATACATTTTAACATATCAACATAAGACACCGTCATTATGAGTATACATATAAATTGTATTGTTTGTTAGGCTAAGGCACCTCTTAAATTTTTCAACAGCTTAATTAATATAATATTTTACATTGTGTTCAACTATTTAAATAAAATATCAATAAAATACTGGTGCATTCAACTTGATATGTTGAATACTTTTCACATCGACATTCCTATACTAACACATCGCGCAATACGAGTAAGTGCGGGTATGTAGAAAACAAATGCACACTGCCCGGCTAGGCGACGATACACGGCCGGCCATGGCAACAAGAAATAGGTAGGAGCCGTCGTAGTTTACTCACTGTTTAGAAAATAGTGATGGGGCAGCTTATAACTTTTATAAGTATTAGCATACGATAAAGTATGTAGACGTGATTTGCCGATAGATGAGACAAGACTATTGCTGTGGTGTGGATTTTTATCGATATAAAATTTTCGAGATATGTTTAGTACATAAGGTTTTATTTTTGGGAGCTGAATTTTGCCATGCAATTTAGAAAGGTTGGTGTAAAAGGGAGTATTAAAAGCTGTTTTTAGGGCTTTATTTTGCACTAATTGGAGCTTATCGAAGTTTGAGTCACAAGTACTACTCCATACTGGAGCAGCATAAGTGATACAGGGCCTTATTAGGTAGTGTACATCCTAAGTTTGGTGTATGCGCTCAGATTTGATCGTCTGTTGAGGATCTGGCTTAGCCCACATAAAGATTTAATTCCCTTTTGATGTAGTGCCTTTGTTTGTGTCGTCCAGTTCAGTTTTGTGTCCAGAATAATGCCGAGGTATTTAACACTTTGTTTCCACGGTATTTTGTGTCCATTAATGGTGAGCTGTCGTGTGGGGATTTGACGTTTCCGGGTAAAGAGGATAGCATCAGTCTTAGACCCATTAAGTTTAAGTTTCCACTTAGTGAAGTACTCATGTAAGAGTTCTAGGGACATATCAAGTCGACTTATGACAAGATCAATATCCTCAGATGAAGTAAAAACAGCTGTGTTATCAGCAAAGCAGGCCAGCTGCGTACGGGGTTGTTTAGGAATATCGTTCAAATAAACGAGAAAGAGGTAGGGTCCCAAAACAGAGCCCTGTGGTACACCTGCTGGGACACCGTATATATCCGATTCGGTGATACCGATATGTACTTTGAACCGCCGATTTTCTAGGTAGGACACTACAAGCTTGACCAGTTTTAGAGGGACTCCTATTTCAATTAATTTATGCGCTAGGCCGTCATGCCAGACTGTGACAAAGGCCTTTTCGACATCGAGTAGGTACATTCCTGTAGTGCTGTTTTTGTTGTGGTTGTCAGCAATATTTTCAGCTACACGTGCCAGTTGCTGGACAGTGGAATGTCCTCTGCGGAAGCCAAATTGTTCTGGCAAGAGGTGAGGGTCACTGTAACGTGCTAACCTTGAGAGGATAAGCCGCTCGTACAGTTTTCCCGGGGTAGAAAGCAGACTAATCGGTCGGTAGCTTACAGGATCTGACTCTTCCTTTCCTGGCGTATCCGTTGGTGCTGAACAGTGTTTATGGCAAACTTAGTAGTTGTAAGTCCCACACTGTGTCGGTTACCGGGGTGACAGTTGGGACGCCTTCTGTTCACGTTGATCGAGTCGAGCTCCAACGGGTTGCGACGGTCTACAGCCTGAGCCTCACTTCGGGCGCCACTTCGCACACTACGCTATTTCTGGTTACCACGTATCACGTAGGAGTGTTATGAATGACATAAAGGAAAAAAGTGTTTGCCAATGTCTGAAGAGTGGTATTTTTAAATGGTGATGATTGCCATAAAGGAAAGGAGTGTTTTGCTGATGTCTGAAAAGTGCTATTTTTAAATGGTGTGTGAGTAGAGTGAGACTATGAAAGAGTTGAAAGAAGCTGAGTGACAGGGCTATGCTCGCATAATAGGTTCTGATGTCGACTGTGATTTCAGATGACATTAAAGATGAACTTCAGGATGGCTCATCTTCACCACCTGACGCTCCAGCCAGCTCAACATCAATGCGGACCAGGAGCCTGCTTTGGCTGCCAATCAGATGACTCCGGGGCCTGATGAGCTGTCTGCTAATGCTAGGTTGCTTGCCGATGACGACCAGCAGCCCAGTACTTCTTCTGCCAGCATCGCTGTACTACCGAGCGCCACAGCTGTGCTTGTGCCCCATGAGCCGCAAGACAGCGCTTCACCTTCTACGAGCCGGAGCCAGCATTGCTGTCCTACCGAGCGCCACTGCTGTGCTTGTACCCCAAGAGCCGCAAGACAGCGCTTCAACTTCTACGAGCCTGAGCCAGAATTGCTGTCCTACCGAGCGCCGCCGCTGTGTTTGTGCCCCATGAGCCCCAAGACAGCGCTTCACCTTCTACGAGTTGGAGTTAGCGATCTCAAATCCGATGCCGGAGACTGAACTGAGAGCCTTCTGTCATTGGTGTTGTGGTGCATGAATGTTGGTCTGTTTATTCTATCTGGGGCTATGGGTTTGTGATTTGAATAAAATCATAAATGAATTTGCTTCAACTTATCTATTTTCAGTTCATTTATTGTGTGGCTATGGGTAACTAAACAAAACCTTAACAAACTAACACAGGTAAAACTGCTCGCAACCACTGTAAATTGTAACGTTGCGTACATATGTGTGGTTTCAGATCCGACTGATGAAGAAGTTGATCCAAGCGGTGTGCGAGACTTTGATCAACCGGGTCCTTCGTCTGCACCAGGTCAGCCTGGATCAGCATCTGGGCCCTGTTCAACGCCTGATCTGCCTGAGAGTCCTGTCGAGGACGCCAGGGTGTCAGGAGAGGCCGTGTTAGCGGCTTCGGCAGGCAGCCGTGGGGCGGGCAGCAGCGCGCCTATATAAAGTGAGGCGCAGACCGCGTGCGAGGCACTTGCTCAGCCGTCGTCATAGACTCAACACCTCACCATTTTTATTGTCACGCTGTCCGATATCTTTATTCGTTTTGATAATTGTTATTAGAGTCCATTTCTGTTCAAATTATAATCAGTCAGTTTCAGTGTGTTTCTTTTTAAAAATCATCTCGGCCTCTGGTTCCTAACAATATAAATATTATATAATATACAATTATATAACTTTATATACAATTTTCTTACATTTACATTCTTATTACTATTTTGCTTATATATATATATATATATATATAACGAGACGGGGAGGGCGTCAGGATCTTCAGACATGGCGCAGCGGCGAAATAAAACGTTTTCCGATTCTTCACACTTCTAGTTATTTGATTTTTACAATAATCTCCTTAAAATACAGCTTGATTGAAAAGATATCGACGGATTAGGTCTCAAGAAACGCGGCAAGTTCAGTGCGGAGAGGTACACTTGTGTTCTGTTCCGTAGTGATGCTCAGTCCAAAGTGACCGCGCTTCTCTCTCCTCGCGCGTAGACTCCCAAAACACGTTTTACCAAACCCAGGCCTCTCATTGGTCGAACCTCGCAGGCCTACCAACCTATCTGTCAAAACAAGTGTTGCCAGCTCCGCACCGACCTCACCCAGGCGGAAGCCTGACGTTTCAAATCAATAGCACAGAATACTTTAATAGTTTGACGTTTAAGAATCACAATATTCAAGACTACCTACGTCAAAACACAAAATACGAGTCTTACGTTTATAAATCTTAATAATCACAACTACCAACACAAATACCACTAAGTACTGCTATCGAACGTCAGAGGGCGTTGGCGGCACTCCGACACGGCCATCATGACATATCACGCGTCCACGCGTGAGGACGTACCTGAGGACAATAAGTTTCCGGAGAGTAAAGTGTTACTCGGCCAACCTGACCAAAGGGATATGTGTGGGCAACTAGCTCTGATACCCGATAGCAATATTACATCCATCAATTATTTAGAAACCAAATTACAGTCAGTCATAAAATAAGAATCATTTTAACTAGAACTGAACAGATCCAAACCAAAACAAGATTAATCCTTGCATCTCATTTCTATGTGCACAGCTCATCTTTACACCGTAACCTCTATCCGGTTACAACAACAGTGACCTCTATCCGGCCATCCAACTGTGACCTCTATCCGGTCATCCACCCACCAAGGACCTCTATCCGGTCATGGTCGTGTCACCTCCATCCGGTAACAGCATCAGAAACTCAAAGCCAATCACCACACCTCATCAGCAACCGCATGCCACCGTCAATCAAGGTGGCCGCACTGCAACGGGAAGATCAGGTCCCGAATGGTCCGACCCTTTTACGCCTACGTCTACAGTTGCTGTGGGCTATTGGCATCACTCATATCCATCATACTCTAACTAATAAAAGTTAAGTACCAAAAATTATCATAAAACATATTAGGTTCTGTTCAATTCAGTTCATTTTAAAATTAAGCATTCTCAATTAGAATTAAGTAGATTCATTTTGGTCATCAGATTCATCATCGATAACACTGTTATCAAAAGTACCACTATCTGGCATTTTACGCAGTCTGTCATGGGCGTACTTGTAAGTTCGGTTAGAGGTAAGTGATTTCAAAATGTACCGATTACCTTCTAGGACTTCACTGACTTTAAATGGGCCCTTGTACTTAGGATCAAGTTTTGTCTGGTTGCGCTCTTCATTTTGGAGCAGAACGAAATCACCAACAGAGAACGGATTCAGCTTAGCTTTAGTACTATCGAATCGTAACTTGTCATACTCAGCACCTGCTTGCATGTTCTGTATAGCTTGGTTTCTCACCTGTTCTATGTCAACCTCAGGCTCTACGTCGTCAGCGAACATGACATCTAGTGGTCTAGCTACCTTACCAATTAGTAACTCCAGTGGACTGAACTTAGTTACTCTACTTTGAGTGCAGTTTAGAGCAAGCTGGATATCTTGTAGATAATCTTGCCAGGACTTTTTACTTTCTTCAACTGCTGTGAGCATGTTCTTTAGAGTGCTCATAACACGCTCTACCTGGCCATTTGCTCGGGAACTGCCTGTAGCGATGAGATGAAGCTTTATATTGACAGAATTACAGTAGTCTTTGAAATCTCTACTTGCAATACAACGACCTTGATCTGCAATCACTCTTACTGGGATCCCAAACAAAGATACGCAAGCCTTTAAAGCCTTAATGCTACTCACCGTGTCAATTTGTAGAGTATGATGCAGGAACACATACTTTGTGAACGCGTCGATTAGTACAAACACGTACTCCTTTTTGTTATTTTTCCCACTAAGCTTACCGGTGGCGTCAATGTGCACTGTGTGCCAGGGTATAGCGACCTTGGGAATAGGGTGGAGTTCAGCTTGAATCTTACCAGAGTGTGACTTTGAAACCTTACAGGTTACACAATTCTCGACGAATCGTCGCACATACTTGGCCATATGTTCGAACCAGTAACTCTCAAATACTTTCTCTAGAGTCTTTTGCCAACCCAGGTGCATGATTCCTTCATGCACATTGTTTATTATTGACCACCGAAGTGACCGAGGTACTATGGGTAAAGAGTGGGTCTTACCATTGCGCTGAATTTTACGATGCAAGACACCGGACTTCAGTTCGTACGTTTTCGCAACGTTTTCAGGAAGCTCCTTATTTTTGTAGTTGGCCAGGGTCTGTGAAAGCTCCTGGTCACGCTGTTGCTCAGCTAGAAGCCAATTGTCCGAAAGCTCAGCGAAATTCACGATCCTTTTCTCTACTTTCGAGATGACCTTCTCTTCTACAGGTAGAGGATTCCTAGAGAAAAAATCTACGTGTGCTATGCGCTTACCCTCTCGGTGAATGATATCGAAGTCAAATCTTTGCAGGAAAGCCCACCATCTGTGCACACGCGGGGCTAAATCAAGCTTTTTGCGAGTCATTTGTAGAGAATTACAATCCGTTACCACGAGAAATTTTCGGCCATGAAGGAAGTGACGGAAGTGTTTCACTGCGTTGACGACAGCCAAACTCTCCAATTCATACGAATGGTATTTCGACTCGGCGTCAGTGGTAGGCTTGCTGAAATAAGCAACCGCTCGCATCTTACCTTCCTTCTTTTGTAGTAGTATCGCACCATTGCCGATGGCTTTCGCATCGGTATGCAACTCTACATCGAGATCTGGGTCGTAGATACTCAGCACAGGCTCATTCGTAAGGGCAGATATGATCTGCTGCCTAATCTCCTCGTGCTCAGGTTTCCAGGTTAGTTTGCCTTTGCCAGAAGTGAGCGAGTATAGTGGGGCCATAGTTTGCGAGAACTTCGACACGAACTGGCGAAAATAAGACGCTAACCCGATGAACTGACGAAGTTGTGTTATCGTCTCAGGTGGTGGTAAAGCCGTGAAAGCCTCTATTTTGCGGGGATTGGGGCGAATCTGTCCTTGACTAACCTCATAACCAAGGTACTCTACTTTCTCTTTCAAGAACGAGCACTTTTTGATGTTCAAGTAGAAGTTCTTATCAGATAAAGTCTCTAGGACGACTTTTAGCCTCTCCAATGATTCAGCAACAGTCCCTCCAACAATCATCACGTCATCAACGTACACGACAACATATGAATGGACAAGATCACCTAGAGCTTTTGCAATAGTAAAAGCTCTAGGTGAGTGATTGAAACACAGATGGAGCGTTTCTTAACCCGAAGGGCATTGTCAAGTACTCAAATTGGCCGTCAGGCGAGACAAAAGCTGTACGCTCTATCGATTCCTGTTCTATAGGGACCTGGTGGAAGCCAGATGCCATATCCAGCACAGTGAAGTAGTGGCCACCAGGAAGTCTTGCTATCTGATCCGATATGAGCGGAAGTGGAAACCTATCCGGGATGGTATTATCATTTAATTCGCGATAGTCGACACACAATCGTTGGGAGCCATCCTTTTTCTGTACCAAGAGTATTGGACTAGAAAACGGAGAAGAACTAGGTCGGATGGTGTTAGCCTCCAGTAGCTCTACAATCTTGATCCGAACAGCTTCGCGCTCCGCAGGACTCAACCTATAAGGTCTACGATTGACAGTCTTATGGGGATCTTTTAGCCGAATTTGCATGGGTGCTGTATCAGCAGGAGTTCGGGGTGTTCCTACGATAAAATAATCCCTAAACGACTCTAGGATCTCTATCAGCTTAGATTTACTGTCAGATGGAACGTCAGTGTCGATCGTCTGTAAGTCAATAGTCTCAGTTTTCTTGATATTACAGGACTCTACAATACGCGTTTTAACAAAACTCAGTTTATTGAAAGTCATATGCACTTCTACACCTTGCATCAAAATCTCTCTACCTATCATAAGGTCATAACGCAAATAGTGATCCGGTAACACATGAAAAACAACCACAATAGCAATATCATCTATCTCCACAACAGTCTCAATCTGCATGGTAGAGTAAACCGAAGTCTGCCCTATGCCAGTCATAGTCACTGTATTATGTAATCGCTTGCCTTGAAGCTTGCACGCGACAGACTCTCTTACTAGTGAGCATTCAGCTCCAGAATCATAATGAAACAAGAACTGCTCACCAGATGTGCGAAGATGTCCCGTGTGTGCATTCACGTTGCATACGTCGATCCTCTTCTCCGAAGAGCTGGCTCCGGGGTTGCTCGCGTTGGGTTTGGAGATCCTCTTCGGGCAGCTGCTAGCGTAGTGGCCTCGGGCTTGACAGTGGAAGCAGGTAACCGACGACTTGTCCCCCGTTCCGACGCTGCTGCTAGACTTTGGACGCTCGTCGATCTTCCTTGAAGTAGGCTTGACGCGGAGGTTGCACGAAACAGACTTGTGGCCATGTTTTCCACAGGTGTAGCAGACTGGTTTAGGGACCGTAGAAAACCGTGCACGCTTACTATCTGGTCCATCTTGATCACTGTTCATTTTCCTCTTCATAAACGACACAGCCTTCAGTTCTTGTTGCAGTTCATTGCGAGTCTTTATATCATGGGTGAATGCGAGGCGTTGAACACGTGGATTGAATTGGGAAATGTGCGCCAAGATAATACCGATCGCAATCTGTTCAGTAGAATGAGTGTTCCATCTTGACATCAGGGATGACATGAGGGAGGCAGCATATGCAGCTATGCACTCGTCGTCTTTTGGTTTATTACCATGAAGATTGATCAGGAATGATGCAATAGTTTCGGGGCACTCATACCTTGCAATGAAAAGAGCCTTGAAGTCACTCCAGGTCATCCCAGGGAATGCGATTGTTGAAAGCCACGTAGACGCATCTCCCTTCAAAGCATGGCTGAGGGCAACCATGAGTTTGGCGCCTTGTTGTTCTTGATCGGCGATGCACATATCCGCCGTCGAAATCCAGGCTCGGGCATTGACGTCAGTTTTCTTGGGATCGAAATCTGGCAGTTTCAAATCACGCGGCGAATTAGGTTTCTTGATAGCTTGCACCAGCGCCATGAAATTCCGATTTTGTTGTTCGAGAAGTAATTCCCATCTTCTATCTTCGGTTTGGTCATGTGGGACTTCTGGATTACATCCCACTTCTGATAACGAGACGGGGAGGGCGTCAGGATCTTCAGACATGGCGCAGCGGCGAAATAAAACGTTTTCCGATTCTTCACACTTCTAGTTATTTGATTTTTACAATAATCTCCTTAAAATACAGCTTGATTGAAAAGATATCGACGGATTAGGTCTCAAGAAACGCGGCAAGTTCAGTGCGGAGAGGTACACTTGTGTTCTGTTCCGTAGTGATGCTCAGTCCAAAGTGACCGCGCTTCTCTCTCCTCGCGCGTAGACTCCCAAAACACGTTTTACCAAACCCAGGCCTCTCATTGGTCGAACCTCGCAGGCCTACCAACCTATCTGTCAAAACAAGTGTTGCCAGCTCCGCACCGACCTCACCCAGGCGGAAGCCTGACGTTTCAAATCAATAGCACAGAATACTTTAATAGTTTGACGTTTAAGAATCACAATATTCAAGACTACCTACGTCAAAACACAAAATACGAGTCTTACGTTTATAAATCTTAATAATCACAACTACCAACACAAATACCACTAAGTACTGCTATCGAACGTCAGAGGGCGTTGGCGGCACTCCGACATATATTTGTTACTTATATGTTTCGAAACATGATTATTATGTTCCAAGAACATATGGTTTCCTACCTATATTTTTGCTACCATTTCTTTTTCCTGCTTGCTGAACAATTCTTTCCATAAAATCTACAAATCGATCTTTAATTTTGCAAGTTAAGAATTCCGGCAGATTGTCTTTATTCAGCTTTAGGTCCGTTTCGATTTCTAGGTTCAATCTGTCGGCTCCATATTTAGGACACTCTAATAAGAGATGCGTGATTGTTTCATCCACCGCCGGATCACAGATGCAGGCGGGGCTATCCTTGCATTTAAACCTGTGGAGATAAAACGCAAAACCACCGTGGCCCGTTAGCGCCTGCACAAGAAGAGGGTTCAGTTGTATATTTCTGATCACTTTATAGGCTACCACAGCATTTGGGAGAAAGTCCTTAGTAACGGAAGCAGTCTCTCCAGTAACGTAGCGGTTGTTCCATTCGACCAGGGTCTCGTAGCGAATCTGTCTCTTAACAAACGACACTGGGCAAAGACCATAATCAGGTGCCGTCTTCCTTTGCAGTGCGGCTTCTTTGGCCAGCAAGTCGGCGCGCTCGTTTCCCTCCACTCCGACATGTGCTCTTATCCAGAATAACCTGATTTTTTTATTCTGGTAATAAAGCTGCCTGATATTACTCCTTATTTCGACAGCCAACGGGTGTGAGGAGTCCGGATTCTGAAGTAATTCCAGCGAGGATCTAGAGTCACTGAAGATATTTGCTTCGATATCTCTTTCCCTTAACAAAAGTTTCGTGGCCTGTAGCAGAGCGAACATCTCTGCCTGAAACACAGTGCAGAAAGGCTCCAGCCTGAACTTCCTGCTTTTCCGTTCCGTACCGTCCCGCCAGAAAGACAGTGCAGCCCCGACCCTGCCTTCAATTTTGCTTCCGTCAGTAAATACTTGTAAGCCCTGGATATTGTGTTTGGCTAGGGTCTGCAACTGCATATCTTCCAAGCAGGCGAATTTGACACTGAAGTTCTCAGCAGGATGAGGAGCTAGCGTGTAGTGCACCCTGCTCTCCAAGTCCCTCCCCCCTATAACTGCCAAAGGCTTGCCACGCTTTGCTTCGTACAGCTTCGCCGCTTCGCGCACTCGCATGTCAAGGGGTAGCAGGCCGGAGAGCGCCAGAGCAGCACTCAGTGACACTGTCCTATGAGCTTTCACTATTTTTTGTGCAAAACCTCTCTGCACTGAGTTTAGTTGTTTTTGCACGGATATTCTCTCCGTCACCGGTGCCCAAGCGCTGGACATATATCGTTCTGATAATCTCCGGATTTAGGCCCCATGAGATTTTGGCAGCCCGACATAGCTGCTTGTAGATGTTCGTAGCCTTAAGACAGACATGGTTCACGTGTTTTTTGAAATTTAACATATTGTCTATGATTAAACCTAGCAGCTTTATTTTTTCTTTCATAGCGATCTCAACCTCGCCCATGTGGATGCACGGGGTGGTGAATTTCAGCTTATTTGTTATCACCATAGCGTGGGTCTTGTGTGCTGCGAACTTCAGTTTGTTCGTTCTACCCCATGCCACCACACAAGCCAGTGTTTCATCACCTTTTCTTTCTATGTCGGGTACCGAGTTTCCGGAGAATACCAGCACGATATCATCAGCAAATGCTTGGCAGTATACGCCTCTCTCGCCCAGTTCGTCCAGCAAAGGGTCTGGCAGGACGTTCCACATGGTTGGGCCCCCAATAGAGCCCTGAATGCAGCCCTTAGTCGTGGTTTTAGTAAACTCATGACCACCATAGCGGACACACACCTGCCTGTCAACGAGGTAGTCCGCCATCAAAGTCCGCAAGTTTCTTGGGCATCTCTTCTCCTGCAATCTACATTTGATGGCTGGGCACCAAGCGCTGTCGAAGGCTCCCTCTATATCTAGCTATATTACGATATTGATGAGTTTTTTGCTCAAGTTGTCTTTAATGTATTGGAGCAAGTCGTATAGGGCATCCTCTGTGCATCGCTGGGGTACAAAACCGTACTGTCGGGGATTCGCTTGGGGTAGGAGGTGCCACCTGATCCTGCGAACCACCAGTTTTTCCAGGATCTTACCTAGTATTGATAAAAGACCAATTGGCCGGTAGGATTTGGCATAGGTGTAGTCATCCTTACCGGGCTTTCTGAGTATCACGACTGAGGCCATCTTCCAGGGCTTCGGAAAACAGGATAGCTCCAGGCAGCGATTTGCTATTGCTAGGAAGATTTCTGGATTCACAGCTATCGCTTCCGCGCAGATATCGGCTGTGAACCCGTCCGGACCCGGGGCCTTCTTTGAACTAAAAGGAGTGGTCAAAACCTTCAGTTTTGACCACTCCTTTTAGTTCCTCCACCGTAAAAGGCGGGTCTTGTGGTACCCCCGGTTCTTGAACTTCCTGTGCCTCCGCTCTTTGGCGCGTCAATTCGTGAACTTCGTCGTCGTCAGAAAACTGGTCATCAGGAAAGAACACTTTCGTCAGGTGCCTTACAGAGTCCTCCATACTTAGAACGACTCCATCGCTCATTAAAGGCTGGTCTTCATACTGCTTGGAGGTGTTACGGATGACTCTATAGACACAATCCCACATGCTCTCCCTATCCTGCTTCTCGCAAAACTTCTTCCAGCTCTGTACTATAGCCTGTCTAGCTTCCGCCTCGAAGTCCTCCTTTGCAGCGAGGTAGTGTCTGACCACGTATGGACGGCGCCTAGGTGCTGCGGACGATATCCTCCTTTTCTTGGTAACCACGACAGTTTTTAACTTCGCCAGCCTTTCGCTCCACCACGGCAGCTTCACCTTTGTAATCGTCTTCCTCAATGGGATGGTTTGCTCACACGCGTCACCTATGCTATTTATATATTTATTTATGTGTTCTTCCAATTTTTCTTTTGTATCTGATTCCTGTATAACGTTGGCCTTTAATTTTTCTTTTGCTAAATTTTGTTTAAGTATGTGCCTGAACTCTATCCATTTTGCTTTATTGGTGTTATACTTTCTTGTTGTGTTCGTTTTTCTTATGTTTACAGGTTTCTCCATCCTGATGGTAAAGACGATCGCATTGTGATCCGAGCTTGTGATGCCCTGGTCAACCCCCCAGCCATGAACGGCTCCCAGCATGTTTATTGTGCATGCCGTTATATCCACGTGGCTTTGGAACAATTTCTCTCCTCGATACGTGTAGAATGTTGGCGTTCGCCCCTCATTCAAGACTTCCATCCTCAGCTCTTCCAGTGCCCCGACAACCGCTTCTCCTCTGTGATTCTCTTCGACACTCCCCCACCAGGTGCTCCAGGCGTTGGAGTCACCTCCCACAAGGATCTTTTCCAGCTGGAGCTTTTCGCACACTTCTTTTAACTTTTCAAGATCCTGGTCAATTGGTTGATCTTCCTCAAGATAGATCGAAATTATTCCAATTGACCCGTCCGAGGTTTTGAGAGTCGCGATGGCCATATTCTCTGTGGTTAGTAGGTTAGGTTAGGTTAGGTTAGGTTAGGTTAGGTTAGGTTAGGTTAGGTTAGGTTAGGTTAGGTTAGGTAAGGTTAGGTTAGGTTAGGTTAGGTTAGGTTAGGTTAGGTTAGGTTAGGTTAGGTTAGGTTAGGTTAGGTTAGGTTAGGTTAGGTTAGGTTAGGTTAGGTTAGGTTAGGTTAGGTTAGGTTAGGTTAGGTTAGGTTAGGTTAGGTTAGGTTAGGTTAGGTTAGGTTAGGTTAGGTTTTTTTTTTTTTTGTAATTATAATTTCTATTCTTTTCCATTGACTCGAAGTCAATGCACTTTTTTAGGTTTGTATTTTGTTTTTGATTACAGTGTGGTTTCTCTTCCTTCTTGTTTTTAAAGTTTATCATTATTACTTATTTTAAAATTAAGCTTTCTATTGCTATTCTTACATCTAAGTTTATTTGTGTTTTTATTTTTATTTTACTTATATATATATATATATATATATAAATATATATATATATATATATTTGTTGTTATTATTACCTATTATTTTTTCTTAATTTTATTCTATTTTACACATGTATATGCTTATGCATATACTCAATATATACATCTCATATACTTTTCTTACCTATTTTTATTTCTCCTTACTGCATCTGCCGCAATTTTTAAACAGAATTGAAAGAAATCATTTCTTCCTTTTTTATTTATTATCCATTCGTTGAGGAGACTGGGTGATATTTTTAGATCGTATTTTGACTCCAGTTCATATCGCATTTTATCATATTTAGGACATTCTGTTATTAGATGGATTCCAGTCTCCTCCACGTCTGGGTCACAGATGCAGCCAGGATCTGGCTTACATTTAAATCTATATAAGTAGGAAGAGAAACCACCGTGTCCCGTGAGGATTTGTACTAGAGGAGGACTGATTTCTATTTTTTTAATCAGTTTAAATGCAGTTGTTACCTCGGGCAAAAACAACTTTATCGTTTCTCCTGCCGCATTCTCGGTATATCTCTTTTGCCATTCATTTATAGCATTGTGTCTTATTACTCGCTTTGCGTATGACACGGGAAATTTATCATAATCAGCCGCTTTCTTAGTGTACAGCGCAGCGCTTTTTGCCAGTTGGTCTGCTCTCTCGTTCCCTTGGATACCTACGTGTGCTCTTACCCAATATAGCTTTAGTTGTTTGCCTTTGTTAATGATTTTATTTGCACTTTCTTTAATTGAGTACGCAATAGGATGCGATCCTGTTGGTTTGTTTATCAGGTCTAACGCCGATCGGGAATCACTTATTATTGACACGTCCTTGTATTTGCTGTTTTCCGCTATCTGCATGGCTTTTTCCAGTGCCAGAAGCTCTGCTTGGAATACCGTGCAATATTCTTCTAGCTTTAGTTTCACCGATTTTTTCTCGTTGCCGTCCTCCCAACAGGTGACCGCTGCTCCTACTTTCCCCTGCAGTTTGCTACCATCCGTGTAGATGCTTAACATGCCGTTCAGTTCGGGTAGGTCCTCTTCGTTTTCAATTCGATTATATGTAAGTTCCATGTCTTGTGCTGGATGAGATGCTTTCAGGAAACTTACTCGCTTTTCTACTTCTCTGTCCGAAGCCAGGTCTCCCGAGTAGTCTCCTCTTTTGGTTCTGTACAGAGTTGCGGCCTCTCTCACCCGGATGTCCAGGGGAAGTAGGCCGGTCAGGATAAGAGCTGCGTTTAGGGACACTGTACGATATGAACGGCATATCTTTCTGGCGAAACCTCTTTGAACTGTGGTTAGTTGCTTACGTATCTTTAATTTGGTTGATGCTGGTGCCCACACACTTGAAGCATACATGATGATTGGCTCGATTATTGCTACGTATATAGTTCTGATAATTTCCGAGTTTAGTCCCCAAGAGATTCTCGCCGCTCTAGCTAATTGCTTGTAGATATTAAGTGCTTTTTTGCAGACTTCAGTTACGTGTTTGTTAAAGGTGAGTTTGTTGTCTATTAATAGTCATAATATTTTAATTTCAGATGTTGTTTCTATTGTTTGACCCCCCATGTTTAATCTAGGTTCATCGTATTTTAGTTTATTAGTTAGTGTCATTGCGTTTGTTTTATGTGCGGCGAATTTAAGCTTATTTTCAGTACCCCATTTGTTAATTGATTCTAATGTATTATTTGCTGCTGTTTGTATGCTCTCGGACGAGGACCCGGAAAATACCAGAACTACATCGTCCGCGAATGCCTGGACATATCTACCTTGACTTACCAGTAAGTCCAGTAGTGGGTCCAGCAATAGATTCCAGAAAGTTGGCCCTCCGATTGATCCCTGGACACAGCCCTTGTTGGTCTCTTTTTCGTATTCGGCTCCTGCATATCCTACTCGGACTTTCCGGTTCCGTAGATAGTCGTACACTATCTTTCTCAGGTTTGGCGGACATTTTTTTACCAATAGCTGCTTCTTTATTGCAGGCCACCAGGCGCTGTCGAAGGCCCCCTCTATGTCCAGGGAAACCATCACTACTATTTCCTTTTTTTTTATTCTGTCTTGGATGTGGTTCACCAGGTCAAAGAGGGAGTCCGCCGTGCAACGCTGGGGTACGAAGCCATATTGCCTTTTGTTCCCTTTAGGCAGCAGGTGCCATTTTAGTCTGCTCATCAGCATCTTTTCCACTACCTTACCCATCACTGAGAGCAGTCCTATTGGACGGTATGATTTTGGATGTGTAAAGTCACTTTTACCCGGTTTTCTAAGCACAACCACAGACGCAATTTTCCATATCTTGGGGAAACAGCCCAGTCGCAAACACGTGTTGGTTATGGCGAGCAAAACCTCGGGTGCCGCCTCGATGGCCGCTTTACATATATCGGCAGTAAACCCATCCGGGCCGGGAGCTTTTTTGGGATTGAAGCTAGAGATGGCTCTTCTTGCCTCAGTCATTGTGAAGGGCGGATCATCGTCGCCATGTATGGCAGTATCCTCTAGGTTTTCTTCTTCTACCATTTTCCGTGTTTTGGTCTGTTCTAATGTGTCTTGATCTTCTGTGTCATCTGGGTAGAAGGTTTTTGCCAAGAGTTCTGCTGATTGTGGCGGGGTCAATTGGTTACCGTCCTGTTCAAGCAACTCGTCATTTTGCCATTTTTTCGTTTTCCTTATTACCCGATATATCCCATCCCACATACTTTCGCCTTCCTGTTTTGTACAAAATTCTTTCCATCCAGATGTTTGCGCCTCTACTGCTTTCTCTTCATATTTGTTTTTTGCTTCTAGGTATGTATCTATTACGTGTTTTTTCCTGACTTCCGTTGCATTTTTTATTCTACGTTTTTTAGTAATCATATCCTCTTTTAGTTTGTCCATGTTCTCTGTCCACCATAATAGTTTCGTCTTCTTCTTGGTATGCTTTTTCCTAGGGATAGTTTTATCACATGTAGTTTTAATACAATCCATATAATTTCCGACTGCCCCTTCTAATTCTTCTTTATTCTCGATCTCTTCGATTCTTTCCTTCGTTATTCCTTTCCGCTTTATTTCTTCTTTCAGCTCTGTACTAAAGTCTGACCAGTTTGTCTTTTTTGTATTATATATTCTCGTGCTTTTTTTGTTTGTCTCTTCTATCTTTTCTAGGAGAACGGTGAACGTGATCGCGTTGTGGTCTGAGCTTGTTATGTCTTTATCGACTTTCCAGTCCTCAACTACTTTGAGCATTTTCAGGTTACACGCGGTCACGTCCACTCTGCTCCTATATTCTTTTCCTCCTCTTATTGTTTCGAAAGTAGGTTCGTCACCCTCATTCAAGACCTGCATATTAAGCTCTTCATAGAACGTAGATAGCTCTTCTCCTCGAAGGTTTTCCTTGTTGCTGCCCCACCATGGTTAGGTTAGGTTAGGTTAGGTTAGGTTAGGTTAGGTTAGGTTAGGTTAGGTTAGGTTAGGTTAGGTTAGGTTAGGTTAGGTTAGGTTAGGTTTTTTTTTTTTTTTTTTTTCTGGACACACGGTGAAAATCCTCATGGACGCCAGGGAAGGGAGGCCCTGGCAGTGTCGGACTCTTACCGACTCAAAACACCGTATGCCCACTTTCTTTTTTTTCACCTCGTGGGTGAGGTGCCTTTATACATCGTTTTTTTTTTTTTTTTTTGGCTTTAGACTTAGTATTAACATAATTAACTTAATCCTAAAATATTTACAATTTTGACATTAAGTTGCGTCTATTTAATTTACTTATAAACATAATACAATGACATTGACATTACTAATAACATAAAAATCATTTCAATAAATAAATACTCAAAATAATTAATTTACAATTCATTTAATAATTAATAATTAATTAATGATAACTTGGATCGGTGCCCGGATAGAACCTATTTACTTCTTATATTGCATAACCGCACAATCTCCCTCATGAATGCCGCCAGGACTGGGCGCGTTGTTTTGTCCTGTAGGAGGTTTGGTAGGTTCGACTTAGTTATTTGGCCGCCCATGACCATCTCGGCCTCGAACCTTCTCCTCCCATACAACGGACACTCTATGAAAATGTGCAGCGGGTCCTCATCCGCATCACCACAGGGGCATGTGGGACTGTCCTTCAGTTTGAACCTATGTAGGTACTGAAGGAACCCGCCATGCCCCGAGAGCGCTTGGGTGAGGAAATTGTCGAGCTGCACATGGAGCATCGTGCGGTGTGCTTGGGCGACATCTGGGAGGAACGCTTTTGTGACTGAGGCGGTGTCTCCGGATTCGTACCGGCTCTGCCATTCGGCAATGGACTCCTGCCGTATCGTTCTTTTAGCGAACGATACTGGGTACCGGTCGTAGTCGGCACGCGTTTTTTTGTGGGCCGCATGTTTTGCGAGCTCGTCTGCTCGCTTGTTGCCGGGCGTCCCCACGTGCGCCCGTACCCAGAACAGCCGCAGCTCACCACCCACTGCCCTCAACTCTGTGGCAGCGCGACGCGTTGCAAGCGCCAGCGGGTGGGTCACTCGACCGCTCGACAGGAGCTCCAGAGACGACCGCGAGTCACTGAATATGTTAATGACGGACTCTTTGCGATCTCGAGCCCGTTCCACTGCCATTTTGATTGCGTACATTTCCGCCTGGAAAACTGTACAGTATGGTTCCAGGCGGAATGTTCTAAAGGCCGCTTCCACCCCATCCTTCCACCAGTTGAAAGCGGCCCCCACCCCGCCCCCAATCTTAATGCCGTCAGTGTAGACTTGGGGGCCGACGATGTTAAGGTGGTCGACAGTGGTGGGCGCAAAATCTTCCAGGCACTCGAATGTCAGTGGTTCGTCTCGCGCTGGATGTGGTGCCTCCGCAAAGGGGGCGCGTTCCTCTATTTTCCTATCTGACGGGATGTCGCCCATTGGCCCGCCCCTCTTTGCCTTGTAAAGTTTAACTTGTTCTTTAATTCTGATATCAAGGGGGAGCAGGCCAGCCAGTACCAGTGCTGCATTTAGGGAAATGGTCCTATAACCCTTCACTATCTTCTGGAGGAACCCCCGCTGCACAGAATTGAGCACTTTTTGCGTCATCTGTTTGTCAGCGGCGGTTCCCCAGACACTTGCCGCGTAAAGGATTACAGGCTCCACTACCGCGACGTAGATTGTCCTGACTACCTCCGGATTCAGCCCCCACGTGGTTTTTGCGGCGCAGGCGAGCTGTCTATATATGTTGGTCGCCTTTTTGCATACGGCTACCACGTGGGAGCCGAACGTAAGTTTACGGTCGATGATGACTCCCAGAAGCTTCATCTCCTCCACCAGTGCAATCGGTACGCCGCCCATCTGGATGTGGGGATCGTCATACTTGAGCTTTTTTGTGACGACCATTGCACTGGTTTTATGGGGGGCGAATTTAAGCTTATTTCTAACCCCCCAGGAGAAGACTGCCGCCAGGACTCTGTTAGCTTCAGCCTCCAGGGCCACCACCGACTTTCCGGAGAATATCAGGACTACGTCATCTGCAAAGGCCTGGCTATAGACTTGGAGGGTGTCCATCTCATTGAGGAGGGGATTGAGCACCACATTCCACAGGGTGGGTCCAGCTATTGAACCCTGGACACAACCCTTTGTGGTGCTCTTTTCCGCCTCCCCTCCAGCATACTTGATTTTCACCCTCCTTTCCCTAAAGTAGTCTTCTATAATGTTATATAGGTTATCCGGGCACCCCAATTCTAATAGTTGCAGTTTAATTGCCGGCCACCAGGCGTTGTCGAACGCCCCCTCGATGTCGAGAGACACAACTATAACAATATTCTTTCGTTTCACTTCCGCTAGTATGTGTGTCACCGCATCATAGAGGGCTTCTTCAGTGGATCTTTGTGGCATGAAGCCATACTGCCTAGGATTCAATTTGGGCAGTATATGGTACTGGAGTCGCTTTACTACCATTTTCTCCAGTACTTTGCCCAAGACAGAGAGGAGGCCAATCGGTCGGTATGATTTGGGCTGCGCATAATCATCCTTCCCGGGCTTTCTCAACACGCAAATGGCCGCCTCTTTCCATGACCTCGGGAAGCATCCCAGGCTCAGGCATCTGTTCGCCAGAGCCAGGAACACATCCCGGTGCCTCTCGATGGCGGCCACACAAATGTCTGCTGAGAAACCATCTGGGCCCGGGGCCTTTTTTGGGCAAAAGGAACGCACAGCCTTCATCATTTCTGCTTCCTCAAATGGTGGGTCTTGGGCGGCTTCATGATCGCCAGGTGACCGGTCAATAGTTGCCTGCCTTACGAGGAGGTGGTCCTGGTTGTCTGAGGCGTCGTCATCATCCGGGAAGAAAGTGGCCGCCAGGGCTGCAGCCGAGCCTTCGGGGTCTAGGCAGGTCCCGCTCCTGTCTTTGAGCAGCACGTCATCGGGCCTTCGCGTTGTTTTGCAAAGGACCCGATATATACCATCCCAGAGGCTCTCGCGGTCTTGGGCGGCACAGAAGGACTTCCAGCTAGTGATCATCGCTTCTTTGACCGCCCTGCCGTATCTTCCGCGAGCCTCCAGGTACTGGTCTACGACGTGTGCTCTTCGGTGAGGAGCGGCGTTTCTAATGTGACCCCTTTTTCGACTCACTTCTGTTTTGAGTGAGTCTAGCTCAGCCGTCCACCATGGGAACTTCCTTCCCTTTGCTGGAGAAATTTTTGGTATCGACGCCTCGCATGCCTTGGTAATGCTAAGTTCGAGTTTATCAACCAGGTTTCCAACCTCCTCTGCAGTTTGACATTCCGCGATGGAGGATGCGGAGATAAAATGTTCCGACAGTGCACCTGCAAGGACCTTACCAAAGTGCCCCCAATCTACTTTCTTTGTGTTATACAGGCGGGTGCCCGCAGACCTTGGAGGATCCGGCGCATGCCCCAGGAACAGACCGAACGCCACCGAGTTGTGGTCGGAAGAGGTCCAACCACGTTCCACCTCCTAGTTGAATATTTTGTCGACTAGGGATGGACTGCATACGGTGACGTCGACTCTGCTCCTGCACCACCGACCGTCGCGAAGGACTTCGAAAGTTGGTATGTCGCCAATGTTGAGCACGTGGAAGTTCATATCATCGAAGAAGGAGCTACAAGCCTCTCCTCGGGCATTTTCTGTCACACTTCCCCACCAGGGGCTCCAGGCATTAAAGTCCCCTCCGACGATGATATTCCTCGTGCCCAAACGCTCACATATCGCCCGAACCACGCGAAGGTCTTCCTCTATGTCCTCGCTGCTACCCTCCAAGTAAACGGACACCACGCCTATTTCTGTGTTGCCTATCTTGAACCTTGCCGCAGCCACCGTTTCGGTCATGATGTCCTGGTTCTCAACAACTTGTATCCTACTGTCGAGAACCAGGATGGCTGCCTTGACGGGCTTAGTTCTGGCTCCGGTTTTTTGTAAGACCCGGGAGCCCCTTGGGTACGTTAGTTCGCCCTTGCTTCCCACGTAGGGTTCCTGCAGCAGGGCGAATGCTACCTTTCGTTTTTGGGACTCCACGAGTAACTCCGCCGAGGCCAACTCCGCTCTCTGGAGATTGGCTTGCACCACGGCGAGTTTGACCGAAGCCATGTTTCTCATTTGGCTGCCCTCAGCAGTACGTCACCCTGGATCTCGCGATACTGTCCCACTTCTGGCGGACGGGACAGTTACTACTGAAGGCATTGTGGCAAGGCTCGTTTTTAGTGCACGCACAGTTTACACATTTGGGGGCTTCTTCACGCTTTTTACAATCTTTAATGTGGTGAGGCCCGGCACAGTGTGAGCAGCTATCGGTGTGCTCGTCACAATGTCTCCGCGTATGGCCGTATCCTAAACACCGCAGGCACTGCACCAGCGGTGAGTGGTCGAGCACTCGGAGCCGCTGGATGTTAATATGGACGTGCCCCGCGTGAGTCAGTCGCAGCCACAGTGGTCCTGATACCTCCAGGACGACATGTCGTTGTAGCGGGTTTCTTGCCACTTTGCGGAACCGCACGGCCACCTTCAGTTACTCTTCACTGAGTCCATCCACGATGCGACGGTTTTGAGCTACAAGATACTGAATTATGTCTTCATCCTTGCAGTCAGCCATCACATCGCGGATGATTACCAGTGGGTTTCGGGGCCGTTCTTCTTCCACTCTGACATTCCCGCCACTTGTGAGCCTTTTTCTCACTTCGTCCACGTCACCCCTTGTCGGACATGTCAGGACCACCTTTTGCCCCTTGGCTTTTCTGGCCCGGTCCACACAGACTCCTCCTCGCCGGGCGTCCACCGCGCCACTTACCCTCTTCATCACCTCCTCGCTTGTGTCCTGTCCATTTTTCGAAGATATGATGAGAGAGTAGCTAGGTCTTGGCTCGGTTGGATCCTCCCGGTGGATTGCCGTCTTTGCCGCCATCTCGGCGTATGTGGGAGTTACTATGCTCGCGACCGCTGTACAGACCTCTTTAATGAAGTGTTTCTTTTCACTTGGTGACTGTACGGCGGCTTTGAACTCCTCCATAGTCGAGGCCAGGTTAGGTTAGGTTAGGTTAGGTTAGGTTAGGTTAGGTTAGGTTAGGTTCCCAGGTCGTCTCACAGGGTGGCGTTAGCGGTATCGCTCGATATTGTTAACGCCTTTAACTCCCTGCCTTGGTCGAGCATCAGGGAGGCGCTCAACTATCACCGAGTGCCCCCATACCTGAAGCAAGTTGTCGGAGCATACCTGTGCAACAGGGACATTACGTTCCTGGGTCGGGATGGCGAAAGTCATCAGAGAGAGGTCGAGTGCGGGGTTCCCCAGGGGTCGGTTCTAGGCCCACTCCTGTGGAATCTCGCATACGATAAAGTACTGCGGGTTGAGGTCACGGTCGGCGTGAACCTGGTCTGCTATGCAGACGATACCCTGGTGCTCGCCGAGGGTGACGACTTCCAGAGTACCATCAGGCTCGCCGAAACCGGAGTGTCTCGCGTCGTCGAGGAGATCGAGGGGCTGGGATTGCGTGTGGCGCCTCAGAAGACTGAGGCGATCTGGTTCCACAAACTCCCGCGAGGGAGGGAACCGCCCAGCTCCTCGATTCGCGTGGGTGACGTACTGGTCCAGGTGGGGCAGTACATGAAGTACTTGGGCCTCATCCTGGATAGTCGATGGGGCTTCGAGGAACATTTCCGTCGCCTGGTCCCCCGGCTTGAGCGGACAGCTGGTGCTCTACACCGACTGCTGCCAAACCTTGGGGGCCCTGAGGAGGGAGTCCGCCGCCTCTACGGGGGCGTACTGCGGTCCATGGCCCTTTACGGGGCGCCCGTCTGGTCACCTCGACTGACGGGCGTCCGGCGCAACAGAGCACCTCTCTGTAGCGTCCAACGTAAGGTGGCCATTCGGATCGCAAGAGGTTACCGGACGGTATCCCTTGAGGCGGCCACTATCCTGGCGCGCTTTCTTCCGCTGGACCTCCTGGCAGAGATGGACGCGCGGGTGTATGCGCGTCTCCACCGGGAGGAGGCGGAGGATAGAACGCCGACGGAAATTCGGCAGGAAGAGCGGCGAGCCGCAATAGCGAAGTGGCGCGAGAGGCTTTCTGAGCCATGGATCTCGCGCCAGCGCGCCGTAGGCGCTATCCTGCCGAACCTCGAAGCCTGGCTCGAAAGAAAGACGTACGTCACCTTCCGGCTGACGCAGGTGCTTACCGGACATGGTTGTTTCGGTGAGTACCTGTATCGGATCGGACGCGAACCGACGGCGCAGTGTCACCATTGCGGGAGCGACCAGGACTCAGCCCAGCACACGCTGGAGGAATGCCCTGCGTGGGCCTCCGAGCGAGAAGTCCTGGTGGCCCGGATCAGGCGAGACCTCTCTCCGCCAGCAGTAGTTGCGGCTATGCTGGCGGATCAAGAGTCGTGGAGCGCAGTGGTCTCCTTCTGCGAAGCAGTAATGCTCCAGAAGGAGGACGCGGAGCGGGAACGGGAGAGGGCTGATCCCGCTCGTAGGCGCAGACGACGCAGGGGCGGTGGCGTGGGCCGCCCTTGAGCCTTATGGCTATCCCTGTAGGTCGGGAGAAAGAATACATCTACAGTAATCCCTGCTTGGCGTAAGAGGCCCTTAAAAGGGAACCGGAGTTATGGGCGTTCAGACTTCCAACTCTGAACGCCTATGACTCCAAGACGACGACTGGGAGGGCACCTGAAGCTCTCCCAGGGCGGTCGCTGGCGGTCGCAAGCGGTCGGGGCGGGGGCCCTTGATCGCAACAGTGCGCCGCGAGGAGTTTACGACGGGATTGGTTGTGGCCGTTCCCGTCGTGAAGTGGGAGGAAGTTGAGATGCTTCCTCCCTGGGTGCTGGGGACAGTTCCGGTGCGTGTCACCAGCGGTCCCGGAGCTGCCCTCACCATGCACCATGACGGCCACCCCGGGGGTTTTTAGTGGGTGCAAGCCCCACATAACCGCCCTGGCGCCCCCGCGCCTCGGCGGTATCCGTCAGGGATTTTCCCCCGGGCATCAAAAAAAAAAAAAAAGGTTAGGTTAGGTTAGGTTAGGTTAGGTTAGGTTAGGTTAGGTTAGGTTAGGTTAGGTTAGGTTAGGTTAGGTTAGGTTAGGTTAGGTTAGGTTTTTTTTTTTTTTTTTTTTTAAAGTAGGGTTGCACCTGGGAAAAATCCTCATGGACGTCTGGGAGGGGAGACCCAGACAGTGTCGGACTCTTACCGACTAAAAAACCCTGATGCACACCCTTTACATTTTACCCTTATCTTAGACAAGGCCTTTTTTATTACGTTTATGTTATTATATCTTATCATTATTTATCTAACTATAACAAAACTACTATAACTAACTAATGTAGGAGATAATTTTTTGTTCTTTTTCTTTTTATATATGTAAACACAATATTATTATTATTATTATTATTATTATTATTTTTTTTTTTTTTTTTCCTTTTCCTTTTTTTCCATAAATTAAACTATTTTGTACGACCTATTTGAGCACTTATAATAACCTACCTTTCACACTTTGTCTTTATATTTATCTCTATGATATTTTCTCATATCATCAAAATATGATAATATCATGGTTTCCTTAATTCTACTTATTTCTTTTATTTACGTTTATAACTATCTTCTTACAGTACTCTAAAAATGAATCTTTATGCGTGCCACTCATTATTTTCGCGAAATTTCCACTCTCGATTTTTTCATTTATCTCCTGCTCTACCTCAAACCTTTATTTGGCAAATATTGGGCATTCGGCTATGATGTGGGGGACTGTTTCGCTCACGGCTGGGTCGCAGGCGCACGATGGGCTATCCTTACGCTTGAAACGGTGTAGGTATTCGGAAAACCCACCATGCCCTGTGAAAAGTTGTGTTGTGATGTATGATTGTACAATATTTCGTGCTGTTTTGTACGCCGCTGATGCATCAGGGAAAAACAGCTTGGTAATTGCAGCCGTTTTCCCGCCTTTATATCTCCTGTTCCATTCGGCAATTGTTTCTAGTCTGTTCATACGCTTGACGAATGAAACAGGACATAGGTCGTATTGTGGCCGGGTTTTTGACCTGAGAGCAGCATCTTTTGCGAGCTGATCGGCTCTCTCATTTCCTTCCAGTCCTTCATGGGCTTTGATCCAGAACAGAGAAACACACTTGTTCTGGCGTCTACAAAGTGTCAATTTTTCTCTAATTTCAACTGCTAGGGGATGAGTAGAACCGACGTTTGTTGCCGTTTGGAGAGCCGTCATCGAGTCGCTGCAGATACCCACTGTGGTGCACGACGGGTGCTTGAGCACTTCTCTAACCGCTTGACAGAGCGCCAGGAGTTCTGCCTGGTAGACAGTGCAGTAAGGCGATAACTTAAGCTTCAAGAATCGGATCTCTGTTTCGCCTCTCCACAGGGACAGCGCCGCACCCACTTTACCCTCAATCTTGCTGCCATCGGTGAATATGCAAATTTCGAAATTAGAGATTGTCTTATATTGTTCCTCGTCCGCCAAGATGCCGAACTCGAGGCTCGTTTGCTCGGCGGGGTGTGGGAAATCTATTTTGCGAGCCATCCGCTCCATCCCCCCGTCACCCAGCGCCGGCTTGGGAATCCTTTTTTTAGCCTCGTATAACGAGGCTGCCTCACGAATTCGGAGATCGAGAGGGAGTATTCCTGCCAACACCAGGGCTGAGTCCAGGGACACAGTGCGGTAAGCTCTGCACATTTTTTGAGCAAATCCTCTATGCACCACACTCAACTGCTTGCGGATACCCAATTTATTAGCGGTTGGCGCCCACGCACTCGCAGCATACAGCAGCACAGGCTCGACTGCTGCTGTGTAAATCAACCTAACCACCTCCGGGTGTAAACCCCAGCTGACACGAGCTGCTCTCGCCAATTGTTTATAAATGGATAATGCTCTTTTGCAGGCTAGGGTTACATGTTTGTTAAAAGTGAGCTTATCATCAATGGTGAGACCAAGTACTTTGATTTCTCGAGACAGGCCGATCCCGACCCCGCCCATGCTCAAACGTGGTGTGTCGTACTTTAACCTTCTGGTTACCACCATCGCACAGGTTTTGTGCGGTGCAAACTTCCTACGGTTTCTGACACCCCACGCTCGAACATGCTCAAGAGTGAGATTTGCCTGCCTCTCAATCTCAAGCGCTGTATTCCCGTCGAACACCAAGACGATATCATCGGCGAATGCTTGGCAGTAGATGCCTCTTTCTTCTAACTGCCGAAGGAGTGGGTCCAACAAAAGGTTCCAGAGGATTGGCCCACCTATGGAGCCCTGAACGCAACCTTTACTCGTACCCATACAGTGTTCCTGTCCAGCATATTTAACTCTCACCGATCTGTCTTCAAGATAGCTACCGATTACTCGCCTCAAGTTCACTGGGCAGTCCACCTCTGCCAGACGCACTTTTATGGCTGGCCACCAGGCACTATCAAAGGCCCCCTCTATATCCAGCGACACAACTGTAAGTATTTTCTTTTGGTCTAAATTCATACGGATGTACTGAATTAGGGTGTAGAGGGAGTCTTCAGTGCTTTTCTGGGGCATAAATCCATATTGGTGTGGGCTAATGGTAGGCAAAACGTAATACTTGAGGCGAGCAACCAGCATCTTTTCGTAGATCTTTCCTAGCACAGGCAAAAGTCCGATCGGTCGATACGATTTAGGTACGGAGTAAGTTTCTTTATTTGGTTTTCTCAAAACCACTACCGTTGCCTCCTTCCATACTTTTGGGAAGTAGTGGCAAGCCAAACACTTGTTCAATAGTGCCAAAAAGTATTCGGTATCGCATTTTATTGCATGGACGCATATATCAGCTGTAAATCCATCAGCTCCCGGAGCCTTCTTTGGATTAAAGGACTCTGCTGCATGGTTCAGTTCCCTTACGGTAAACGGTGGGTCATGATGCTCAGCATGACTCCACGCGTTTACTTGGTCAGCTACTGCTCTTACTTGTTGATGTTCCAAGCTGTCGTCCTCTTGTTTGTCCTCAGGGTAAAAGGTCTCGGCCAGTAGTCGTGCCGATTCCCTGGCGTCTAGTATTTGCCCATTCTTCTCAAGTGGAATATCTTCTTCCCTCTTTGCGGTTCTTCTTATTATTCTGTATATTCCTTCCCAAACACCCTCCTTATCCTGTTTACCACAAAACTCCTTCCAGCTCTCAGTTTGAGCTTTCTTTTCTGCTAACTCATATTTGGTTAGGTTAGGTTAGGTTAGGTTAGGTTAGGTTAGGTTAGGTTAGGTTAGGTTAGGTTAGGTTAGGTTAGGTTAGGTTAGGTAAGGTTAGGTTAGGTTAGGTTAGGTTAGGTTAGGTTAGGTTAGGTTAGGTTAGGTTAGGTTAGGTTAGGTTAGGTTAGGTTAGGTTAGGTTAGGTTAGGTTAGGTTAGGTTTTTTTTTTTTTTCTGGACACACGGTGAAAATCCTCATGGACGCCAGGGAAGGGAGGCCCTGGCAGTGTCGGACCCTTACCGACGAAAAACACCGTATGCCCACTTTCTTTTTTTTCCACCTCGTGGTTGAGGTGCCTTTATACATCGTTTATTTATATATATATATATATTATTTTTTTTGGCTTTAAACTTAGTATTAACATAATTAACTTAATCCTAAAATATTTACATTTTTGACGTTAAGTTGCGTCTATTTAATTTACTTATTAACATAATATAATGGCATTGACATTAGCAATAACATAAAAATCATTTCAATAAATAAATACTCAAAATAATTAATTTACAATTCATTTAATAATTAATAATTAATTAATAATTACTTGGATCGGTGCCCGGATAGAACCTATTTATTTCTTATATTGCATAACCGCACGATCTCCCTCATGAATGCCGCCAGGACTGGGCGTGTTGTTTTGTCCTGTAGGAGGTTTGGTAGGTTCGACTTAGTTATTTGGCCGCCCATGACCATCTCGGCCTCGAACCTTCTCCTCCCATACAACGGACACTCTATGAAAATGTGCAGCGGGTCCTCATCCGCATCACCACAGGGGCATGTGGGACTGTCCTTCAGTTTGAACCTGTGTAGGTACTGAAGGAACCCGCCATGCCCCGAGAGCGCTTGGGTGAGGAAATTGTCAAGCTGCACATGGAGCATCGTGCGGTGTGCTTGGGCGACATCTGGGAGGAACGCTTTTGTGACTGAAGCGGTGTCTCCGGATTCGTACCGGCTCTGCCATTCGGCAATGGACTCCTGCCGTATCGTTCTTTTAGCGAACGATACTGGGTACCGGTCGTAGTCGGCACGCGTTTTTTTGTGGGCCGCACGTTTTGCGAGCTCGTCTGCTCGCTCGTTGCCGGGCGTCCCCACGTGCGCCCGTACCCAGAACAGCCGCAGCTCACCACCCACTGCCCTCAACTCTGTGGCAGCGCGACGCGTTGCAAGCGCCAGCGGGTGGGTCACTCGACCGCTCGACAGGAGCTCCAGAGACGACCGCGAGTCACTGAATATGTTAATGACGGACTCTTTGCGATCTCGAGCCCGTTCCACTGCCATTTTGATTGCGTACATTTCCGCCTGGAAAACTGTACAGAATGGTTCCAGGCGGAATGTTCTAAAGGCCGCTTCCACCCCATCCTTCCACCAGGTGAAAGCGGCCCCCACCCCGCCCCCAATCTTACTGCCGTCAGTGTAGACTTGGGGGCCGACGATGTTAAGGTGGTCGACAGTGGTGGGCGCAAAATCTTCCAGGCACTCGAATGTCAGTGGTTCGTCTCGCGCTGGATGTGGTGCCTCCGCAAAGAGGGCGCGTTCCTCTATTTTCTTATCTGACGGGATGTCGCCCATTGGCCCGCCCCTCTTTGCCTTGTAAATTTTTAACTTGTTCTTTAATTCTGATATCAAGGGGGAGCAGGCCAGCCAGTACCAGTGCTGCATTTAGGGAAATGGTCCTATAACCCTTCACTATCTTCAGGAGGAACCCCCGCTGCACAGAATTGAGCACTTTTTGCGTCATTTGTTTGTCAGCGGCGGTTCCCCAGACACTTGCCGCGTAAAGGATTACAGGCTCCACTACCGCGACGTAGATTGTCCTGACCACCTCCGGATTCAGCCCCCACGTGGTTTTTGCGGCGCAGGCAAGCTGTCTATATATGTTGGTCGCCTTTTTGCATACGGCTACCACGTGGGAGCCGAACGTAAGTTTACGGTCGATGATGACTCCCAGAAGCTTTATCTCCTCCACCAGTGCAATCGGTACGCCGCCCATCTGGATGTGGGGGTCGTCTTGAGCTTTTTTGTGACGACCATTGCACTGGTTTTATGGGGGGCGAATTTAAGCTTGTTTCTAACCCCCCAGGAGAAGACTGCCGCCAGGACTCTGTTAGCTTCAGCCTCCAGGGCCACCACCGACTTTCCGGAGAATATCAGGACCACGTCATCTGCAAAGGCCTGGCTATAGACTTGGAAGGTGTCCATCTCATTGAGGAGGGGATTGAGCACCACATTCCACGGGGTGGGTCCAGCTATTGAACCCTGGACACAACCCTTTGTGGTGCTCTTTTCCGCCTCCCCTGCAGCATACTTGATTTTCACCCTCCTTTCCCTAAAATAGTCTTCTATAATGTTATATAGGTTATCCGGGCACCCCAATTCTAATAGTTGCAGTTTAATAGCCGGCCACCAGGCGTTGTCGAACGCCCCCTCGATGTCGAGAGACACAACTATAACAATATTCTTTCGTTTGACTTCCGTTATTATGTGTGTCACCGCATCATAGAGGGCGTCTTCAGTGGATTTTTGTGGCATGAAGCCATACTGCCTAGGATTCAATTTGGGCAGTATATGGTACTGGAGTCGCTTTACTACCATTTTCTCCAGCACTTTGCCCAAGACAGAGAGGAGGCCAATCGGTCGGTATGATTTGGGCTGCGCATAATCATCCTTCCCGGGCTTTCTCAACACGCAAATGGCCGCCTCTTTCCATGACCTCGGGAAGCATCCCAGGCTCAGGCATCTGTTCGCCAGAGCCAGGAATACATCCCGGTGCCTCTCGATGGCGGCCACACAAATGTCTGCTGAGAAACCATCTGGGCCCGGGGCCTTTTTTGGGCAAAAGGAACGCACAGCCTTCATCATTTCTGCCTCCTCAAATGGTGGGTCTTAGGCGGCTTCATGATCGCCAGGTGACCGGTCAATAGTTGCCTGCCTTACGAGGAGGTGGTCCTGGTTGTCTGAGGCGTCGTCATCATCCGGGAAGAAAGTGGCCGCCAGGGCTGCAGCTGAGCCTTCGGGGTCTAGGCAGGTCCCGCTCCTGTCTTTGAGCAGCACGTCATCGGGCCTTCGCGTTGTTTTACGAAGGACCCGATATATACCATCCCAGAGGCTCTCGCGGTCTTGGGCGGCACAGAAGGACTTCCAGCTAGTGATCATCGCTTCTTTGACCGCCCTGCCGTATCTTCCGCGAGCCTCCAGGTACTGGTCTACGACGTGTGCTCTTCGGTGAGGAGCGGCGTCTAGCTCAGCCGTCCACCATGGGAACTTCCTTCCCTTTGCTGGAGAAATTTTTGGTATCGACGCCTCGCATGCCTTGGTAATGCTAAATTCGAGTTTATCAACCAGGTTTCCAACCTCCTCTGCAGTTTGACATTCCGCGATGGAGGATGCGGAGATAAAATGTTTCGACAGTGCACTTGCAAGGACCTCACCAAAGTGCCCCCAATCTCCTTTCTTAGTGTTATACAGGCGGTTAGGTAAGGTTAGGTTAGGTTAGGTTAGGTTAGGTTAGGTTAGGTTAGGTTAGGTTAGGTTAGGTTAGGTTAGGTTAGGTTAGGTTAGGTTAGGTTAGGTTAGGTTAGGTTAGGTTAGGTTAGGTTAGGTTAGGTTAGGTTAGGTTAGGTTAGGTTAGGTTAGGTTAGGTTAGGTTAGGTTAGGTTAGGTTAGCTTAGGTTAGGTTAGGTTAGGTTAGGTTAGGTTATGTTAGGTTAGGTTAGGTTAGGTTAGGTTAGGTTAGGTTAGGTTAGGTTAGGTTAGGTTAGGTTTTTTTTTTTTTTTTATAGTGCATAATATGGGAAAATCCATCATGGACACCTGGGAAGGAGACCCAGGTAGTGTCGGACTTCTACCGACTAAAAACCCATATACATGCCCTTTACACAGTTAATCCCCTGTCGTAGACAAGGCCCTTGTATATACAATTTTATTTTATTTAAAAGGTGTGCCTTAATGACATAAAAATAACTTTACCTAAACTTAAAATTTAACATAGAAAGAAGCAATGGGAAAGCATTGGCTATTTAGTTTTTTTTGTTTTTCTCTCCTTTTTTTTTTTTTTTTTTTCTTAATTTTTTTTTTGGTATTTTTTTTTGATTGTTTTTTTTTTTTTTTTTGCTCTTTTTCTCTTTTTTTATTCCTAGTCTTAATTATTACAACTTTTATAACATCTATGATATTAACTTATATTCTCATAATATAATTATATCATAGTTTAATAAACTATTTATTTCTTATATTTACTTTTGTAACTATTCTTTTGCAGAATTCTAAGAATTTTTCTCTATAGGTATCAATAAGTTTTGAGAAATTTTCCTCAGTGATTTGCAAGCCAATCTCCTGCTCCAGATTAAATCTTGCCTTGGAAAAGATTGGGCATTCCGTTATAATATGAGTAATCGTTTCCTCCACATCTGGGTCACAGGCGCACGCTGGACTCCCCTTGCACTTGAAGCGGTTCAAATACGCAGAGAACCCACCGTGCCCCGTGAAAAGCTGAGTCGTGACTTGATTGTGCTCTACTTTTTTTGCAAATTTGTATGCCGCAGTCGCATCCGGGAAGAACAATTTGGTTACGGCACCAGTATTGCCGTCCTTATATCTCCTGTTCCATTCTTCAATCGTATCCAGGCGGTTCCTGCGCTTGACGAATGAAACAGGGCACTGGTCATAATGAGGTCGGGTTTTTGTTCTTAGGGCGGCCTCCTTTGCCAGCTGATCGGCTCTCTCATTTCCCTGCAGTCCCACGTGCGCTTTGATCCAGAACAAGGATACAATCTTGTTCTGGAGTAGGCATAATCTAATGGTGTTTCTTATTTCGACTGCGAGGGGATGAGAAGAGTCGCAGTTTATTGCACGGAGAGCGCCGCGCCCACTTTTCCCCCAATCTTACTGCCATCCGTGTACATCCGAACATCGAAGTTCTTATTGTCGTTGTACTGCTGCTCGTCCACCAGACTACTAAATTCAAGCGCAACTTGTTCAGCGGGATGTGGGAGATCTGTTGCTGGAGCCATTCGCTCTATCTCTCGATCGCACAGAGCAGGCTGGGGCACCCCTTTCTTAGCTTCGTATAATGAGGCTGCCTCACGTATTCTCAAGTCCAGAGGCAGTATTCCGGCCAGAATCAGGGCCGAGTTGAGGGAGACTGTCCGGTACGCTTTACACATCTTTTGTGCGAAGCCTGGTTAGGTTAGGTTAGGTTAGGTTAGGTTAGGTTAGGTTAGGTTAGGTTAGGTTAGGTTAGGTTAGGTTAGGTTAGGTTAGGTTAGGTTAGGTTAGGTTAGGTTAGGTTAGGTTAGGTTAGGTTAGGTTAGGTTAGGTTAGGTTAGGTTAGGTTAGGTTAGGTTAGGTTAGGTTAGGTTAGGTTAGGTTAGGTTAGGTTAGGTTAGGTTAGGTTAGGTTAGGTTAGGTTAGGTTAGGTTAGGTTAGGTTAGGTTAGGTTAGGTTAGGTTAGGTTAGGTTAGGTTAGGTTAGGTTAGGTTAGGTTAGGTTAGGTTAGGTTAGGTTAGGTTAGGTTAGGTTAGGTTAGGTTAGGTTAGGTTTTTTTTTTTTTTTTTATTTAAAGTAGGGTTGCACCTGGGAAAAATCCTCATGAACGTCTGGGAGGGGAGACCCAGACAGTGTCGGACTCTTACCGACTAAAAAACCCTGATGCACACCCTTTACATTTTACCCTTATCTTAGAAAAGGCCTTTTTTATTACGTTTATGTTATTATATCTTATCATTATTTATCTAACTATTACAAAACTACTATAACTAACTAATGTAGGAGATACTTTTTTGTTCTTTTTCTTTTTATATATGTAAACACAATATTATTATTATTATTATTATTATATTTTTTTTTTTTTTTCCATAAATTAAACTATTTTGTACGACCTATTTGAGCACTTATAATAACCTACCTTTCACACTTTGTCTTTATATTTATCTCTATGATATTTTCTCATATCATCAAAATATGATAATATCATGGTTTCCTTAATTCTACTTATTTCTTTTATTTACGTTTATAACTATCTTCTTACAGTACTCTAAAAATGAATCTTTATGCGTGCCACTTATTATTTTCGCGAAATTTCCACTCTCGATTTTTTCATTTATCTCCTGCTCTACCTCAAACCTTTCTTTGGCAAATATTGGGCATTCGGCTATGATGTGGGGGACTGTTTCGCTCACGGCTGGGTCGCAGGCGCACGATGGGCTATCCTTACGCTTGAAACGGTGTAGGTATTCGGAAAACCCACCATGCCCTGTGAAAAGTTGTGTTGTGATGTATGATTGTACAATATTTCGTGCTGTTTTGTACGCCGCTGATGCATCAGGGAAAAACAGCTTGGTAATTGCAGCCGTTTTCCCGCCTTTATATCTCCTGTTCCATTCGGCAATTGTTTCTAGTCTGTTCATACGCTTGACGAATGAAACAGGACATAAGTCGTATTGTGGCCGGGTTTTTGACCTGAGAGCAGCATCTTTTGCGAGGTGATCGGCTCTCTCATTTCCTTCCAGTCCTGCATGTGCTTTGATCCAGAACAGAGAAACACACTTGTTCTGGCGTCTACAAAGTGTAAATTTTTCTCTAATTTCAACTGCTAGGGGATGAGTAGAACCGACGTTTGTTGCCGTTTGGAGAGCCGTCATCGAGTCGCTGCAGATACCCACTGTGGTGCACGACGGGTGCTTGAGCACTTTGCTAACCGCTTGACAGAGCGCCAGGAGTTCTGCCTGGTAGACAGTGCAGTAAGGCGATAACTTAAGCTTCAAGAATCGGATCTCTGTTTCGCCTCTCCACAGGGAGGTTAGGTTAGGTTAGGTTAGGTTAGGTTAGGTTAGGTTAGGTTAGGTTAGGTTAGGTTAGGTTAGGTTAGGTTAGGTTAGGTTAGGTTAGGTTAGGTTAGGTTTTTTTTTTTTTTTTATGAGTAATCGTTTCCTCCACATCTGGGTCACAGGCGCACGCTGGACTCCCCTTGCACTTGAAGCGGTTCAAATACGCAGAGAACCCACCGTGCCCCGTGAAAAGCTGAGTCGTGACTTGATTGTGCTCTACCTTTTTTGCAAATTTGTATGCCGCAGTCGCGTCCGGGAAGAACAATTTGGTTACGGCACCAGTATTGCCGTCCTTATATCTCCTGTTCCATTCTTCAATCGTATCCAGGCGGTTCCTGCGCTTGACGAATGAAACAGGGCACTGGTCATAATGAGGTCGGGTTTTTGTTCTTAGGGCGGCCTCCTTTGCCAGCTGATCGGCTCTCTCATTTCCCTGCAGTCCCACGTGCGCTTTGATCCAGAACAAGGATACAATCTTGTTCTGGAGTAGGCATAATCTAATGGTGTTTCTTATTTCGACTGCGAGGGGATGAGAAGAGTCGCAGTTTATTGCACGGAGAGCGCCGCGCCCACTTTTCCCTCAATCTTACTGCCATCCGTGTACATCCGAACATCGAAGTTCTTATTGTCGTTGTACTGCTGCTCGTCCACCAGACTACTAAATTCAAGCGCAACTTGTTCAGCGGGATGTGGGAGATCTGTTGCTGGAGCCATTCGCTCTATCTCTCGATCGCACAGAGCAGGCTGGGGCACCCCTTTCTTAGCTTCGTATAATGAGGCTGCCTCACGTATTCTCAAGTCCAGAGGCAGTATTCCGGCCAGAATCAGGGCCGAGTTGAGGGAGACTGTCCGGTACGCTTTACACATCTTTTGTGCGAAGCCTGGTTAGGTTAGGTTAGGTTAGGTTAGGTTAGGTTAGGTTAGGTTAGGTTAGGTTAGGTTAGGTTAGGTTAGGTTAGGTTAGGTTAGGTTAGGTTAGGTTAGGTTAGGTTAGGTTAGGTTAGGTTAGGTTAGGTTAGGTTAGGTTAGGTTAGGTTAGGTTAGGTTAGGTTAGGTTAGGTTAGGTTAGGTTAGGTTAGGTTAGGTTAGGTTAGGTTAGGTTAGGTTAGGTTAGGTTAGGTTAGGTTAGGTTAGGTTAGGTTAGGTTAGGTTAGGTTAGGTTAGGTTAGGTTAGGTTAGGTTAGGTTAGGTTGGGTTAGGTTAGGTTAGGTTAGGTTAGGTTAGGTTAGGTTAGGTTAGGTTAGGTTAGGTTTTTTTTTTTTTTTTAATTTAAAGTAGGGTTGCACCTGGGAAAAATCCTCATGAACGTCTGGGAGGGGAGACCCAGACAGTGTCGGACTCTTACCGACTAAAAAACCCTGATGCACACCCTTTACATTTTACCCTTATCTTAGAAAAGGCCTTTTTTATTACGTTTATGTTATTATATCTTATCATTATTTATCTAACTATTACAAAACTACTATAACTAACTAATGTAGGAGATACTTTTTTGTTCTTTTTCTTTTTATATATGTAAACACAATATTATTATTATTATTATTATTATATTTTTTTTTTTTTTTCCATAAATTAAACTATTTTGTACGACCTATTTGAGCACTTATAATAACCTACCTTTCACACTTTGTCTTTATATTTATCTCTATGATATTTTCTCATATCATCAAAATATGATAATATCATGGTTTCCTTAATTCTACTTATTTCTTTTATTTACGTTTATAACTATCTTCTTACAGTACTCTAAAAATGAATCTTTATGCGTGCCACTTATTATTTTCGCGAAATTTCCACTCTCGATTTTTTCATTTATCTCCTGCTCTACCTCAAACCTTTCTTTGGCAAATATTGGGCATTCGGCTATGATGTGGGGGACTGTTTCGCTCACGGCTGGGTCGCAGGCGCACGATGGGCTATCCTTACGCTTGAAACGGTGTAGGTATTCGGAAAACCCACCATGCCCTGTGAAAAGTTGTGTTGTGATGTATGATTGTACAATATTTCGTGCTGTTTTGTACGCCGCTGATGCATCAGGGAAAAACAGCTTGGTAATTGCAGCCGTTTTCCCGCCTTTATATCTCCTGTTCCATTCGGCAATTGTTTCTAGTCTGTTCATACGCTTGACGAATGAAACAGGACATAAGTCGTATTGTGGCCGGGTTTTTGACCTGAGAGCAGCATCTTTTGCGAGGTGATCGGCTCTCTCATTTCCTTCCAGTCCTGCATAGGCTTTGATCCAGAACAGAGAAACACACTTGTTCTGGCGTCTACAAAGTGTAAATTTTTCTCTAATTTCAACTGCTAGGGGATGAGTAGAACCGACGTTTGTTGCCGTTTGGAGAGCCGTCATCGAGTCGCTGCAGATACCCACTGTGGTGCACGACGGGTGCTTGAGCACTTTGCTAACCGCTTGACAGAGCGCCAGGAGTTCTGCCTGGTAGACAGTGCAGTAAGGCGATAACTTAAGCTTCAAGAATCGGATCTCTGTTTCGCCTCTCCACAGGGAGGTTAGGTTAGGTAAGGTTAGGTTAGGTTAGGTTAGGTTAGGTTAGGTTAGGTTAGGTTAGGTTAGGTTAGGTTAGGTTAGGTTAGGTTAGGTTAGGTTAGGTTAGGTTAGGTTTTTTTTTTTTTTTTCAATGAACATACCGGGAAAATCCATCATGGACGTCTGGGAAGGGGAACCCAGACAGTGCCGGACTCCTACCGGCTAAAAACCCGATTTGTCCAGACAGTGTTTCCTCCGACAAAATTACTCGGAGATATTATAAATTATGTTTTCTTTTGTCTTCTTCATCCAATTTCTTCCGTCACGTGAGACGTGCTCACGCTTTGTTACGTCTTGTATCTTCATAGCATAAAACAGAACAAAATAAAGGAGAAATGTTTATGTACATTTACTAAGAATTTTGTTAACTAATTACCATGACAAGCACATCACATTTTTTTTTTTTTTTTTTTAATACTTTTATATTTATTTAAAATATTCGGTTCTTTGATAGGTTTTTTTTTTTTTTTTTTTTTATTTTTTTTTTATTTCTTTTTTATTTCGTAATTTACATATACTTACTTTATATATAAATATTATATAATATACAATTATATAATTTTATATACAATTTTCTTACATTTACATTCTTATTACTATTTTGCTTATATATATATATATATATATATATATATATATATATATTTGTTGCTTATATGTTTCGAAACATGATTATTATGTTCCAAGATCATATGGCTTCCTACCTATATTTTTGCTACCATTTCTTTTTCCTGCTTGCTGAACAATTCTTTCCATAAAATCTACAAATCGATCTTTAATTTTGCAAGTTAAGAATTCCGGCAGATTGTCTTTATTCAGCTTTAGGTCCGTTTCGATTTCTAGGTTCAATCTGTCGGCTCCATATTTAGGACACTCTAATAAGAGATGCGTGATTGTTTCATCCACCGCCGGATCACAGATGCAGGCGGGGCTATCCTTGCATTTAAACCTGTGGAGATAGAACGCAAAACCGCCGTGACCCGTTAGCGCCTGCACAAGAAGAGGGTTCAGTTGTATATTTCTGATCACTTTATAGGCTACCACGGCATTTGGGAGAAAGTCCTTAGTTACGGAAGCAGTCTCTCCAGTAACGTAGCGGTTGTTCCATTCGACCAGGGTCTCGTGGCGAATCTGTCTCTTAACAAACGACACTGGGCAAAGACCATAATCAGGTGCCGTCTTCCTTTGCAGTGCGGCTTCTTTGGCCAGCAAGTCGGCGCGCTCGTTTCCCTCCACTCCGACATGTGCTCTTATCCAGAATAACCTGATTTTTTTATTCTGGTAATAAAGCTGCCTGATATTGCTCCTTATTTCGACAGCCAACGGGTGTGAGGAGTCCGGATTCTGAAGTAATTCCAGCGAGGATCTAGAGTCACTGAAGATATTTGCTTCGATATCTCTTTCCCTTAACAAAAGTTTCGTGGCCTGTAGCAGAGCGAACATCTCTGCCTGAAACACAGTGCAGAAAGGCTCCAGCCTGAACTTCCTGCTTTTCCGTTCCGTACCGTCCCGCCAGAAAGACAGTGCAGCCCTGCCTTGAATTTTGCTTCCGTCAGTAAATACTTGTAAGCCCTGGATATTGTGTTTGGCTAGGGTCTGCAACTGCATATCTTCCAAGCAGGCGAATTCGACACTGAAGTTCTCAGCAGGATGAGGAGCTAGCGTGTAGTGCACCCTGCTCTCCAAGTCCCTCCCCCCTATAACTGCCAAAGGCTTGCCACGCTTTGCTTCGTACAGCTTCGCCGCTTCGCGCACCCGCATGTCAAGGGGTAGCAGGCCGGAGAGCGCCAGAGCAGCACTTAGTGACACTGTCCTATGAGCTTTCACTATTTTTTGTGCAAAACCTCTCTGCACTGAGTTTAGTTGTTTTTGCACGGATATTCTCTCCGTCACCGGTGCCCAAGCGCTGGAGGCATACATAATAATAGGCTCTACCACTGCGACGTATATCGTTCTGATAATCTCCGGATTTAGGCCCCATGAGATTTTGGCAGCCCGACATAGCTGCTTGTAAATGTTCGTAGCCTTAACACAGACATGGTTCACGTGTTTTTTGAAATTTAACTTATTGTCTATGATTAAACCTCCTTTATTTCTTCTTTCATAGCGATCTCAACCTCGCCCATGTGGATGCACGGGGTGGTGAATTTCAGCTTATTTGTTATCACCATAGCGTGGGTCTTGTGTGCTGCGAACTTCAGTTTGTTCGTTCTACCCCATGCCACCACACGAGCCAGTGTTTCATCACCTTTTCTTTCTATGTCGGGTACCGAGTTTCCGGAAAATACCAGCACGATATCATCAGCAAATGCTTGGCAGTATACGCCTCTTTCACCCAGTTCGTCCAGCAAAGGGTCTAGCAGGACGTTCCACATGGTTGGGCCCCCAATAGAGCCCTGAATGCAGCCCTTGGTCGTGGTTTTAGTAAACTCATGACCACCATAGCGGACACACACCTGCCTGTCAACGAGGTAGTCCGCCATCAAAGTCCGCAAGTTTCTTGGGCATCTCTTCTCCTGCAATCTACATTTGATGGCTGGCCACCAAGCGCTGTCGAAGGCTCCCTCTATATCTAGCGATATTACGATATTGATGAGTTTTCTGCTCAAGTTGCCTTTAATGTGTTGGAGCAAGTCGTATAGGGCATCCTCTGTGCATTGCTGGGGTACAAAACCGTACTGTCGGGGATTTGCTTGGGGTAGGAAGTGCCATCTGATCCTGCGAACCACCAGTTTTTCCAGGATCTTACCTAGTATTGATAAAAGACCAATTGGCCGGTAGGATTTGGCATAGGTGTAGTCATCCTTACCGGGCTTTCTGAGTATCACGACTGAGGCCATCTTCCATGGCTTAGGAAAACAGGACAGCTCCAGGCAGCGATTTGCTATTGCTAGGAAGATTTCTGGATTCACAGCTATCGCTTCCGCGCAGATATCGGCTGTGAACCCGTCCGGACCCGGGGCCTTCTTTGGGTTGAAGGTTTTGACCACTCCTTTTAGTTCCTCCACCGTAAAAGGCGGGTCTTGTGGTACCCCCGGTTCTTGAACTTCCTGTGCCTCCGCTCTTTGGCGCGTCAATTGGTGAACTTCGTCGTCGTCAGAAAACTGGTCATCAGGAAAGAACACTTTCGTCAGGTGCCTTACAGAATTCTCCATACTTAGAACGACTCCATCGCTCATTAAAGGCTGGTCTTCATACTGCTTGGAGGTGTTACGGATGACTCTATAGACACCATCCCACATGCTCTCCCTATCCTGCTTCTCGCAGAACTTCTTCCAGCTCTGTACTATAGCCTGTAGAGCTTCCGCCTCGAAGTCCTCCTTTGCAGCGAGGTAGTGTCTGACCACGTATGGACGGCGCCTAGGTGCTGCGGACGATATCCTCCTTTTCTTTTTTAACTTCGCCAGCCTTTCGCTCCACCAAGGCAGCTTCACCTTTGTAATCGTCCTCCTCAATGGGATGGTTTGCTCACATGCGTCACCTATGCTATTTATATATTTATTTATGTGTTCTTCCAATTTTTCTTTTGTATCTGATTCCTGTATTACGTTGGCCTTTAATTTTTCTTTTGCTAAATTTTGTTTAAGTATGTGCCTGAACTCTATCCATTTTGCTTTATTGGTGTTATACTTTCTTGTTGTGTTCGTTTTTCTTATGTTTACAGGTTTCTCCATCCTGATGGTAAAGACGATCGCATTGTGATCCGAGCTTGTGATGCCCTGGTCAACCCCCCAGCCATGAACGGCTCCCAGCATGTTTGTTGTGCATGCCGTTATATCCACGTGGCTTTGGAACAATTTCTCTCCTCGATACGTGTAGAATGTTGGCGTTCGCCCCTCATTCAAGACTTCCATCCTCAGCTCTTCCAGTGCCCCGACAACCGCTTCTCCTCTGTGATTCTCTTCGACACTCCCCCACCAGGTGCTCCAGGCGTTGGAGTCACCTCCCACAAGGATCTTTTCCAGCTGGAGCTTTTCGCACACTTCTTTTAACTTTTCAAGATCCTGTTCAATTGGTTGATCTTCCTCAAGATAGATCGAAATTATTCCAATTGACCCGTCCGAGGTTTTGAGAGTCGCGATGGCCATATTCTCTGTGGTTAGTAGGGGGTGCTCTACAACATCGATGTCCTGATCGAAGATTATGATCGCCGCCTTGACCGGTTTTTGCCTGTTGTGGGAGCGCTGTACCACACGTGTCCCCTGATACTGTTTAAGGATACCAGCAGCTCCAATGTATGGCTCCTGGACGAGCGCGAATGAGGTCCTGCGTTTACCAGCTTCTACGTGGAGTTCATGCGTTGCCAGCTGCTTACGCTGTAAATTTGCTGGATCACTCCGTAGCCGATGGGAGAGTCCTCCTGTGTTAGTGTTGCGCCCAGTTCGTCAGTCAAATTTACCAGTGGCTGGCCCTTAGCAGTATGCCACGTTCGACCTAGCAAGTGCATCCCACCTCCTGCGGATCGGGCACACGCTGTCAAACGCATCGTGATCGTGCGTTTCAAGTTTTGCTGTGAGACAATTTTTGCACATAGGTGGCTCATTTGAGGCCCGTAAATTGCATTCCGCTCGCAGATGTGGTCCACCACAATGCGAACAGATGTCCACATCGTCCGTGCATTGCCTACGCCCATGCCCAAATCGAAGACAACGGGAACACTGAATCAATGGGGTCTGATCAAAAACCTTCACCCTCTGCATGTCAATGTGTATGCGACCCGCTTCCGTCAAACGTTGCCACACCTGCGGGGAGACCTGCATTACAACGTGGCACTCCAGCGGGTTCCTTGCCCTTTTCCGATACTTCACGGTGATCTTACATTCCTCATCAGCTTTGCCTCCCAGTAGATGGTCATTCTGGTTTCTCACTGCTTTGGCAATTGTCTCATCCGTGTTATATGCCAGAACATTCATTGCGATCAACAGCGGGTGCTTTTTAATGGTTGGGTCCACTTTGAGACCAGTCTGTGAGGCCTTAATGCGGTCCGTAACCTTCGCGAGGTCCGCCTTGTTGTTGCAGCCTATTATAACCTTCTGGTCTTTAGCTTTTCTGAGCTTATTGATGCGGATTCCCGTGGATGTAGCGTCGACCGCTGTGCGAATCCTATTTAAGACGTCGGTGCTCGAGTCTTGGTCGTTTTCAGAGGTTATAATAATGGAATGTATTGGAGCTGCTCCGGGTGGCGGTCCTTTGGCCAATACACTCGCGTAGGTAGTCTGGATATTTCTTAACGGATGGGTTTCCGAGCCGATGCCTTTTAGTTTTTCCGATAGCGCCACCGCCTGAGTACTGCATTCATAGACATAGACATAGACATAGACATTATTTATTGATAATATACATTACAAGTCAAAAATTTATGTGATGTCTTAATGTAGATCATAATCTAATCATTAACAATTAATTGTACGTTAAATTAGTTAATTTAAGTTACACAGTAAATTCATAAATAATTAAATAAATTTGTCACAAAAATAATAATATGTAGGTATAACAAAAAAGAAGACAAAAACTAACAATAATCATTTTGTAAATAATAAATTAATAATCTCGAGTCATTGCTTAACTTAACGCTAAGAATTCATCATAGCTGTAAAGAGACTTCTCGATAAGCCATTTTCTCAATCTAAATTTATAAATTGACACACTTGGAGCATCAACAACAGCCTCAGGTAGCTTGTTATACACCACCGGACCCATAACGTGGATGGTGTTGCTCGTCTTCGCAAGTTTATGCGCAATTTTGGCTATTTTTCTGGAGTTACGCGTCTCGTACCTATGCCCTTCGCCAAGTTGTTTGTATAGGTGAATATTCTCTCGCACATATGTGGCCACTTGGAAAATGAGTAGGCTAGGCAGTGTGAGAATCTTAAGTTGTTTAAAATGCGGCCTTGCGGACTCGTCAGTCGGTACCCGCGCCAGCAGCCGCACGGCGCGCTTCTGCAGGACGAACACGCGGTGCCACTGCGCCGCGCGCCCCCACAGCTCCACGCCGTACTGCAGCAGCGAGTGCACCGACGCGAAGTAGCACGTCCGCATCGACTCTGCAGGGAGTGTTGATGAGAGCCGGCTTAAGGCGAAGCATGCGCTCGCCAGTCTGCTGCATAATTTATTTATGTGCGCGTCCCAAGTTAACGCCTGATCCAGCTGAAAGCCTAGAAATGGTGCAGTGTGGACTTGCTCAATCTGAGCTCCATCAACGCCGACTTCCAATTTAGGCCTTCGACGTCCAGAGAGATCAAACTGGATGAATTGCGTCTTTGTTGTATTAAGTAGGAGTCCGTTGTAGCGAAACCACAGGCACATGCGGCAGGCGGTTGCATTCAGCTTCATCTCCAGTAATGCCAGTGTTGGAGCGGTTACCACTGCCGCTACGTCATCGGCAAACAAGAAAATCTCCCCCTCTCCAAACGCACTTGGCAGATCGTTTAGTAGCAGGGAAAAGGCAATATTTGACAATGAAGAGCCTTGTGGTACGCCCATGTCTGCCGAGAGTCCGTCTGACTTCACAGCGCCTGCTGCACCAACGACGAACTGCGTTCTTTCTTGCATGAAACTCGTAAGCAGCGATAAGGCCGGCCCTGTGATGCCATAGTGCTGGAGCTTCATATGTAGGACATCATGATCTGCGACATCGAATGCTTTCGAGAGGTCACAGAAGAGCACAGCAACGGCCTCTTGCCGCTCACGAGCCTCAAGCACTCGACACACTACCTCTCGTGCCAGCTTGGTGGTGGAGCGGCCCTCACGGTACGCGTACTGCCGGTCAGTGAGAGCAGAGGTGCTATCCAGGAAACTAGTCAGACGGGAGCTGATACCGTTCTCCAGTATTTTAGCTATCGCCGGTATAATTGATATAGGACGGTAGTTGCTAGAGCTATCTTTACCCCCCTTTCCCTTATATAATGGACTAACTTTAATTTGCTTCATGCATTTAGGATATAATCCACCTTTGATACACTTATTAAACATAATGCAGAGTGGGATGCATAAGTTACGAGCTATATTGTGGATAATATTGATAGAGATATCATAGATGTCTTTCGTAGGCTTATTTGCAACTCGTTTTTTTATAATAGTGTATACTTCCGCCGGTGTGAACGGGCGGAGTCGCAGCGACGTGTCACTCGGCGCGCGCGCAGCAACTAGGGCGGCGCGCGCGGCGCACAGATCGGCTTGCGGAGCTCCGCACAGGCGGGCTGCATTCACGAACTGGGAGTTGAGGTGGTCGACAACTTCTTTATTAGATTGGAAGTCTAGCCCAGTCGGGTGTTTAATAAGTTGCGTATAGTCAACATTCGATTTCTGGCTTTTACAAGTTTCGGTGCTCACTATACGCCACATTGTCTTAATATGGGTGTCACTATTCTTAATTAATGCGGAAAAGTGTTGAAGTCTGTGCGAGTAAAGTTTGTCGTTGAGTTTCTCGGTCATCTGTCTAACTTTATCGCTAATAGTTGTGTCGTTAGGATGTAAAGTTTGAAATTCAATGAGATCGAACACCAAGGACTTAAGACAGAGTGTTTCGCTAGTGAGCCATGATTTCTCTTTATTTATATTTGGCTTGCGTTTTAAGGGAAAGCATATTTGCGATTTACATATAACAACATTAATCATAGATTGGGCGATCTCCTCTGTAGTCGTTTTGCTGCAGAACAGATCTTCCCAATCCACACTATCTATGGCTAACGCGAATTGTGTCCTCGCGTGTTGTGTGTAGTCTCGAACGAGGCGGGTGGCGGGCGGCGCGGGGGGGCGCCCCACGCACACCAGCTCCGCGCGCACGCCGAGGTGGTCACTCAGGTTGGTAGTGAGCGGACTCGCGGCCGGCCTGAACCGGTCCCCAGTGTTGGTGTACGCGTGGTCGAGTGATGTCGCCGAAGTTGATGTTATGCGCGTGGGGAAGTCCACCAAGTTCCTGAAGCTGTGTGATGCGAGCGTGTCAATGAGCTCTTTATTTTCAGAACTACTAACTAGCGTGTCAATATTCGCGTCTCCTACGAGTATGCACTCGAGGCCGGTGTCGTTGATCTTACCGAGAAGTTTGTCCAGTACAGCTATGAAGTCTGATGCTTTGATAGCATTCGTGCGATAAAAACATACTACAAGTAAATCGTAGTCTATTAACTTAATTGCCGATATTTCACAATACCGCTCAATGGACAGTTTGCATAGGTCAGGATATTCAATTGCTTTTATCATATTATTTATAAATAAACATGAGCCACCATGTTCGTGATTTGTTCGGCAATAGCTTGATACTAAATTAAAATTAGGTATATAGATACATTTTAGTTGATCGTTCTTTAACCAGTGTTCGGTTATGGCTAAAACGTCACATTTGAATTCGTCTTGTGTTAGCATTTCTATATTTCGTGTTTTATTGTTTATGGATTGCACATTTTGTAGGGCTATGCTTATAGTACTTAGTCTATTTACTGTGTTGGTGGTCCTCGGTAGTTGTGGGGGCGGAAGGGGTGGTTGGGGCGCGGGTCCCGGCGCCGGTGCCGCGGGCGCGAGCCACTGCGCTGCGGGCGCCGTGTGGGGCGCCGCGCACGGCTCGGCCGGGGCTGCCGGAGTCAGGTGACGAGCGCGCCGCTCGCCGGGTGCTGGGGCGAAACCACTCCGTGACCTCGGTCCTTGGAGGCCAATTTGCCGGTGTCATGAAGAAATCGAATAGACTTGCCGGGATATAGATTGCAAATGAAGCATAGTATGTGTGCTTGAGCTCAAGTTTTTCCACTCTGTAGCTTCCTGATGGTTTTTTCTTTTCCATGTAGGCTCGCATGGCCTCTGCCGTGACTTCTGGACGTAAAAAGCATGCGTGGATCTTTTTCGTCCGCTCCACTGTTTGTAAATCTGGGTCGTCCAAACCTGTACCACATACTACGTTGGTTCTTGTATTTCGTCGTCGTCCGCGCCTTGATACAACCTGCCAATCATCATCGTTGTTTGTTTTAACGTCAGGATTCCCTGGAATAGTTTGGTTGGGTGGATTCCCAACAACGTCAGAAATCATCGCCTCGACATCATCTTGCGCCGGCTGCGCAGGCGCAGGCGCAGACGCAGGCGGCAGCGTAGGCATAGACGGCTGAGTATGTCGAGCGAGCGCCGCTGATTGGTTCACAGCCAGCTTGTTTCGAGCCACGGCGCGTTGCTCGCGCGCTGTGATTGGGTCATTCGCTCCAACTCGGCCTGAAGTCGACACTCGTCCTGTAGTCTCCTTCGTAATTGGCTTCTTTCGTGCCGCGGTGTTTTGCGGCAGCTGCGGTGTGATGGCGGCCGTTATATTCTGCTTTGTATCACTTTGCTTCGCTTCTTTTTGATCACCTAGGCGCACTATAGCAGCTTCTAGCTCACATAACCTGCGTTCAATTGGTTCTAGGCACTTTTTGATCACTAATTCCACTGCTTCCAGTGTAAGATTCGTCATTTTGTCGAAATTATGAATTAAAGTAGCGGGAGCGCCCGACTAACCAACCTTCGCCTCTCGAGGGGGAGAGGGGAGCCATTCGGCCACCACTTTCCTGTGCACTTGCATTTCCACCATGAGTTGTTTCATTAGGTCTGTGGGAGGGCTTGATGGGGCGGGCACCTCAACCACTGTCGGCACTAGTGCTTCTATGGATTTTTTGGGGTTCTTTTTTGGTGTGTGGCACTTTTCCCCTTCCAGGGCCAGCTGATACAGTTTTTCTAGAGAAAGCTTGACCCCCGCCTTTATATCGGACCTCAGGTTCCTTGATTCCGATAGGAAATGCTCCCCTTTCTTTAACCAGGTAAGGGCCTCCGAGGTTTTGGTGCGGGACTCTGTTACTTTCTTGGTTACAGTTTTATGGGTCACCGCCTCTTCCCCCTGGAAGATCGATAGCCTTTTTTTAACCTCCGAGGAGGTCTGCGGTGTTGTCTCTTTTGGTGGTGTCTTGGTGGTGGTTGGCTGTCCATGCGTAGTCATCGATTTCTGGTTTCTGGTCCTGTCCAGAGCACCAGGAGCCCCGCCAGAGTTGAATGTCAGGTTGAGCTTGGACGGCGCCACCGCCACTGCATCCATTGGTGCCGGAGAATCGTTATAATCAACTGAGTCTGAGACTGTCTTGGGAGGTGAATGAAACATTTCACTGAGTTTATGGATTATGAATTAGAGTTTATCCAAGAAGATAAGTGTCAAATTAAAAGGTTCGGCCCAAAAAGACCGATGTCGCGTTCAATTATTATTTGTTCCGCAAAAAACAGTAAATATAACAATAATAAAAGCTTAATAAATTAAGCTAAAGTCTAATTCTAAACTAAATATAATTAAACAATTTAATGGCTGAAGAAGACGAAAGAAGTATATATAAGCCTAAAGGAATGACAATTGGAATGGTTGTAGTATAGAGCGACGTGCGAAAGCACCAACCACAGAATTGGCGTTCTCTATGTAGAGCCCAATTTGGACGCGTCAATGAATATGGCCCAATAAGACCTGTCTTATATCTAATTACAATGATACACCTAATAATTATACACCAACTGTCTATTCTAGTCTAGTCTCGTGATATCCTAGGTCAGGTAAAAACCAAGATGGCCGCCCGCTGTCACAATCAAATTTAGACGTCGATTTCACCGCTTCTATCAATCGGATTTCGCCGAGATTTAGGATTTGGGGAGCTATCGACCTATAGAACTCTATACTACTCAAAGCGAGACCAAAAACTTTTACAGCTCAGAAAGGTTTGAAAACTATGAAATAGTTAGAAATAGAATGCAGGAGCCTAATTTAAAAATTTTGACTTCCTATGACCAACCAGTCAAAAGTTACGGTCTCCCAAAGTTTTTCAAAATGGCGTCCGAATGTCAAACCCTGGGCGCGAAACGCTATAACATTAGTTCCACAAGTCCGATTTCTCCCAAAATCGACAGCTAAGCTTGGCTTCACTTACCCGACCTATTTTTTATGAAAAATTTTCATAAATTTTCAGCGGTTTTTTCAGCTCCAAAATGATCTTAAAGCTCCCCCGGGGTCGAGTCAAAAATCGTAATTTCAAAATTTAAAGTAGTTTTTGAAATATCAAATGAGAGAGAAATTTCAAAATGGCCGCCAAAATTTTCAAAGCTATATAACTCGGTCCCCAGTGAAGCTAGGTAGACCGACATTGGACTCAATCAGTGGGATTTTA